>CM064893.1:7070743-8320743 GCA_030347415.2 Decapterus maruadsi
GCAGGTATAAATAGTTCAGAAATGTTATATTGCTTGAATCTTGATGTATCGGACGGGAGCTCTGAAAAATGCGACTACACCATACTGTGCGCTCTAGCGCCCTCCTTGAAATATTTTTTTCAAAAATAAAAGAATAATAGTATTACTGAGATGTTACTGTATATCATCATATTTTTTTCATATCTAGGGTCCTTCTGGAAAAGACGGTTTGACAGGATATGCCCGGAGCCGCCCACCTAAGTGGCTGTTGGGCTGCCACCTTGGATCCAGATAAAATTTACTTGCAGTTACAACGACTGACCACTGAATTAACCTCAATGGAGTGATGCAGCAGAGAGCCCTCTATGGGCTGATAGGCAATTCAACCATAGAAACCTTTGCATGTAGGATGGAATGACTTTTAAACAGCTGTCCACTGTAGTGACCATGATGCACCACATTCATTTTTTTAGGGCCTGATGAAAACCTCACTCATATGGGTATGGATTTATTTGTTTATTGATGCTTAGTTTTATCCTTGTCGCCAGTTTTTCCACACTTTCTGCATGTTTGCCCTTTTACTTGGCTGAACAGGAAGTGAATCCCAAACATTCCTAGTACACAGATTACTACAGCATAGCTAGGTTTCCAAAATACAAAACTCAAAATTGAATACATCACAAGTGTATCTCTTACAGATATGTCTTGTGCAAATGGATATTGGAAATATAAATAGTACCTTTTGTCTTAACTTTTTGTGCGTATCACAGTGCGTATTACTGTGTGTGCATATCTCAGTAATGTGAGCACTGTTACCATTATAGATGTGTCACTGTCAGAAGGTATCAGTGAAACAGATTAACCAGACAGCTGGAAATACACACAGGGTCTCCCCTCATTATAAAGGAAGTTTGTTTATGTATGTGTGTGTGCGTGTCTCACCCAAGGGGAATCCTTTGTGTGTATAATTTCACAATCTATTTCCTGACAGAAGAGGCAAAGCCTGTTTGCATGTGTCTGGAAGTGCGTGCGTGTGTGTGTGTGTGAGAGAGATCCCTTGTTGTGATAATTGTGTGCGTGACCTCATGGGAAGAGTCCACACACTCCAGGATTCATGTGGGCTGGAAAACTGGCTATGACTCACTGGTTGAATGTTAGGATTAAGGATGGATATTCTCAGCCAGTGTGTCCTTCAGCTTGACTCCAACTGTCTCTATTACACACACACACACACACACACAATACTGGTTCCAAAAGCAAGTCAATTGTGATTGATTACATTGTTGACATGTCTACCTTTACAGCAGAGATAAACAGCTAATCTACAGTCTGGCACAATAAACGGTTTCATGGTCTCCATAGTTCAGACTTCAGAACAGCTTTTGGCTCAAACTACTACTTCATATAAACTGTGTCACACACAAAGACTGATGATGAGTGGTAGCTCATGGACTTCTTGTTCCTCATCTCCATCACATATGAACAGCTGCAGCAGCTTAGGGTCAACCTGTCAGCCACACTAATGCTCTATACTCACTTAGCTATTTTTACACCTATATATATATATATATATATATATATATATATATATATATATTACTAAAAAAAAAACTTAGACCACCAGAGATCTTTCTCTCCTCTCCTCTCTCGCAAACTTGTTGTAACAGCAAACCTCCCTTTTACCTTATCCACAACTGTATTTTTTTTATTTTTAAGTAATAGTTGATTGTTGACACATTTAATTTAGTTGTATCACATTCGCACACATTTTTATACAAATTACCAGTGTTGAAAATTGCTAAAAGTGATGCAGTTGCATGTTTTTATTGAGCATTTCTGCTACGAATTTTAATAGTAGTATTGCTGAGGTCCTTAACATCTGCTGAATCGGGCTGAGGATGTTTTATGAGTCTGTAGTGGCCAGTGCCATTTTCCATGCAAGGCAACAGGCAAACTATGGCCTGTCAATCAGGTCCAACTGGCCTGATGATCAATCATTTTCTAAATAAGACACTGTTGTGACGCAGTTTCACGTCAAATAATAAACCCTGTGGTAAGTCCTGCTTTTGCTGTGATGTAGCTCAGTTAGGAATGTCTGAGTAAATCAAATTATGTGCCAGAAAGCTGACATGCTGTGTCTTAGAAAAAAGTGTTAATATTGCAGTTTATGTAGCACAGAAAAACAAATTAACCACTTGGCTGGACTGCTACTTAAAGCAGGCCCAATTATTTTCTTTCTTAACTGACAGATGTGTAGTGTGGTGTCATGTTGTATCAAGTGTGCCTAAATAATGTGAATGGTTAAAGGAAATACCCAGTCATTGGGCTCTTAGCTTTCAGGAAATGTGGCGCCCTGAACAACATACTTGAATATACTGTTGTGTGGTGGGCCAGCAGCCTGAGGGTAAAGGATGCCAACAGTCTGAATAAGCTCATCCACTCAGCAACATTGTAGCTGGCCTTGCAACACTGGACAACTCTTCACACCATCTCCATGTCATGCTGACTCATTCTCCACGTTGTTTCACAGGAAATTATTCCTGCCTGTTGCCATGAAACTGTTCAACTCCTCCCCAAGAGTCAGTCTATTAATTTACTGATTACTGGACACTGAACAGTTACCACACATGTGCAACTAACCCTGACCTATGACCCAATTATGACACAAGACAAATATAACTAAAAAATTGCAGGTAGATCATACAAATAAACAGAAATAAAACACCCCAGTGCCTGACCTAGTGAATCGAGACTGTAAGCTAAACTGTAAACAAATGGCTTAAGTCTAGGTTTAAATAAATCTAGATTCAAATAAATTTCATTTTTTGGGGGTATGGTAATTGAATGCAGCTTCGCCTGCTTTTATTCTTACCTGCAGGACAACAAGGAGGCCACTCACTGACGACCTGAGGCATCTTATTAGTTCATATGGAGGGAGCAATGCAGTGTTGTTTTTTTTAGGACAGAACTATTTTGTGCTTTAGAAGGCTGATTAAAAAACAAAAAAAAAAAATCTAGCCCATTTAGGGAGCCAGTGCAGGGACTAAAGAATTGGAGTGTTTTTTTGGACCTGGTCAAAATAGGTGCAGCAGTGCTCTGGATGAGTTGTAGTTGTTACTCGAGGCACATACAACCTACAGTTGTTAGCCGAGGCAGATGCAAACTAAACAAGAGAGGACCGAGGACTGAGCCCTGTGGAACCCCACAGGTCAAGGGACAATTATCAGATGAAAAATGATAAATGGAAATGAAGAATACTAATATTGACAGAGTATGTTTTATCTTTTGAGAAGGTCATATTTTATTTGTTCGTAATATAGGCTATTTATATATTTCGAATGGAGAAAGGTAAGAAAACACTTCCTCTCTTGAAATTAGTAAAATGCCTCTGATTTATTATTCTGAACATAGTGGGACCACTGGAAGCAACGAGGTTGGCTTCAGATTTATCTTGGTTTAGAAACTGCAAATTATCCAAGTATTACCGTCATTCATGCAGTCTGACAGATTGGATTAGGCTAAGATGTCTGTGGACTGTGGTGTGAATGGAGATATGTGTGTCATCAGCCTAGTGATTGAGGCTGTGATGATGAATTATGTGTAAAAGGTAAGTGATGAATAGCAGTGGCCCGAGAAATGAGCCCATATAGTTCTTAAACTGCTATGTAGGTTTATTCAGTTTCACAGCTTCTGATCCTGAGCTGGTTGTAACAGTGATGGCTGAGTACTTCTATCTGTCTGGACTTGGTCGCAGTTGCGAGAAGTAGGATGATTTCAAGGTTAATGTTCTATCAGCCATCACAGACCCTCATTGGCTGAGGTCTGCACTGACTGTGGTGTGTGTCCTGCAGCTGCCCTGCTGGTCTTGTCGAGGCCTTTTTATAGTGGCAGCCTTCTCAACACCACAGTGCAAATGTTTTCTGGAGTGCTTTATCCTGCAGGAGTAGGGTTACACATGCACGGGCACACGCATGCACTTAGACACAACAACGCACACATTTAAGCACATGTTCACGTGTCCAATGGTGTTGCACACTTTATTCTACAAGATCCATAGATTTGTATTTTTGGTTGCAAAAAGACTGACCACACATTATATGCACAGGAAAACACTATGAGCAGCGAACACACACACACGCACACACAGAGACACTTACCCTGGCTGTGGGCATTAGCAGTCACTTTGAGTCAATCAGTCTTGTCTCGCAGCTGCAGAGCTGCATGCGGACGTCTGTGCTGGTGTGAGAGAGGACGACGAGAGAGACAGATGCTTTAAGTTTCACGTGTGCGCGTGTGTGAGTGTGACGTATGTACAGGACGTACTTTGCCTCCCCTGGCCGACGATCCTCGCCAGTCAGTGCTCCTCTCCTCTCTCTCCTGTCCGTCTGTTTTTCTGTTTGCCGTTTTAACTGTCTGTTAACTTGTCCGTCTGTTTGTCCCTCTGTGTCTCTCTCACTGCCTGTCCGCCCGTCTGTCTGCCACAGAACGAGGGAGACTAAAAATGACCGCCTCCCCGAACTCGTCCAGCGGTGTGGAGGTCCTCCTCTCTGCTCTGCAGGTAGGGATCTACAGTGTCACTGTGTATTCTTCGTAGTATTTGAAATGCAGTACTAACCACATTGCTAAACTATAACAATTAAAGTGTTGAATTACCATCTAGCTTTTTTCATTTATTACTAACATTAGAGCAAAAGTTTGTTGGTGCGTTGTATCTAAATGAGCAGTACGTAAGGTTGTTATCTGACTCACAGAAGGCATTAAAGTAATGAGACCACAGAGGCTAGATTTAGTCCTGTATCCCCTGTAGATTTGGGATCTGCTGACATTTCAGAGTCTGCTCTGATAGTTGACCTCTAACATTATCAAAAGCACCATCTCAAGTAAAGGGTACCAACCAACCCAGTCATATACAGTGATGCTCTTCAAAGATAAAAGCAGAGGTTCCTCACAGGATGGCTGTGGAAACAAATATAAAGACACAAACTGCATGGTTACAGAGAACGCTCTGAGGAGGAGGAGGTAGTGGTGGGTGGGTGAGTGGGTGTTGATGGAGGTCACAGAGGATAACCATTTAGAAGTTCTGCTTACTAGATTTTTTCCAGCCACATCTCATGTGACAGCAGATCAAACTCTGCTGATAGAGGTCACAAGTTGAGATAAGGCTTGAGAACAGAATGTATTCCCAGTGATCACACTGATGGAGAGACATGTCCGCTCCAGACCCATTAACAGTGTTGCCGTCACGCTAACGATTCCTTTTGTTTAGGTTGCACTCGGCTCAACTTAATTACCTGCTGGGGTCCAGTGCTCCCATCACTTATCAGCACCAGTGGCTGAGCAGAATCTGATATTAGTCCTGTCCCTGGAGTTGAATCCCTCTCAGGTCAAAGCAGACATGACATTAACAGTAAATCCAGGTTCTGTTTAATGCACAACAGGACTGTGTTGGCAGTGCAGTTGTATTCCATTATGAAGACACATGGACAACTGTGTCTGTGATAACTATAACTGATGACTGAGAGCTCACACGCTGGTGACAGTCAGTAAACAAACATTCATGTGAAATGACCAGATGTTGAGTCAGCAGAATAATGTTAATGAATAATGTTGTATAAATCAGTAAAGTGATGATGTTGACCGACCCCAGGACACACATACAGCACACTGAGTTCAGTAACAGAGGTATAGTTTCTTGCTGAGGTGATGTGTTTATATTAAAAGAACATTAACGTCACAGAGACTTTTGTGTAATTTGCATGCACATGTTCTTTCGCCTGCTTCAGGTTATAACTGTATCAAACATATCGCATGTGCACCAGACCCGATCCACATTGCGTAAACTGTATATCAGGTTCACATAATTTGGTTTGTGGTTGATACTGGAGCCTTGAGAAGTGAGGTGACATAAAAATAATAACACAGACATATTCTGTGATCTCTCATTAACCAGCAGAAAGTTGGAAGCTTCAAATGTGACAGATCACACAGATCTGGCAGAATGAGGTTTGAACTCATTGGCCCAAACATGTTCAGAACAAACAAGCGACAGCTGAGCTACAGTCTTTTTTTTTCACTCACATAAACACCTACATGTCCAGTTACTCAAACATACGGAGTAATATTTTTGTATTTATTACCATTCATCGGAGACTATAGCAAACAGTATCTACCGACGATAAATGTAATCACCATAAGGCTGCTGTGTTTTTATATCCATTATTTAGGCATATCCCACATGAGTCATAGAATAAATGACTACCTACAACCATCAGCTCTAAATTAATGAATGAGAATGAAACTGAATAAACATAATCAGTTTATTGACAATATCCTTTTGGTTATGGTATATTATCTGATAATATAGACTTCAATGCAGAATATAGAGTGTAGAATTAATTGAACAATATACGACATCTGTCTCAGAGGTTACTCGTTGATGGCCTGTACTGGATCAATACAGGAAGCTGCATTTTGAGAAGAATAAGGTTGAAAAGAAATTAAACTCACATCAGACTTTACCCTTTATAGAAGTCAGATATTCAAACTAAAAGCTGAAAAAGTGTGAGACTCATGGCAAGAGGATCTGGGTGGTGAGACTGAAGAAAATTTATGGCGTGGTCTAATCTTAAATGTCGACCGGGCCACAAGAAAAGCAAAATGCAAGCTTATCCATTATACAATTATAAATAGATATTACTTTACAGCCTAGAAACCGTTTAGGTTTGACATCACATTAGATGCTGGTAAAGATTTGGGAACATTTATTCAAGCAATGTGTTTCTACCTCTCTGGAAGGCAGTATGGGTAATGGTGGCTCAAACAAACTCTGCTATTATAACCACAATTATGTCTGTTTGTGTTCAAAACTATTGTTCCACCAGGCATTGAAAATACACAACAAGCCAGACTTGGTTAACATGTTCAGGAGCATCATCTTATGCAACACACCAGCCACATTATTAGGCACACCTGTTCAACTGCTTGTTAACACAAATATCGAATGGGTCAGTTACATGGCAGCGACTAAATGCATTTATAGATGTAGACACTGTTAAGACGACCTGGAGGGAAGCTGAGTGATGTGAGTTGAAGCACATCCTCTGGTCTCTTTGTTGGAGATGGGAACTGCCCTACTTTTCCACTCCTTTGCAAGAAACTAAAGAGATGTGGCATCCAAGACAGCCCTTCAACAGGCTTCTTGACTGCCTCAGCAACCTTTAACTCCCTGCCAACCTCCCCCAAGTCTTTAGACTCTACCTCATCCCCAGAGGATGTGTCAGTTCCTTCACCACCAAGGCAAGGCAAGGCATCTTAGTTATGTAGTGCATTTCATACACAGGGGCAACTCAGTGTGCTTTACATAAACACAAAACATTTAACAGTAAGGACTGGAAACAGATGGAAAAGAAACAAAAAACATAAGCAGCATAAAAACATACAACTTTTAAAAAATAAAATGAAACCTCAAGTAGTAAAAATTGGAAACATTAAACAAACAATTAAAATCAAGAAAAAAAAGAATAAAGAAAGTACAGGGAAAAAATGGATATATACAGTATGTATATGTATAAAATAGAGCATAAAATATGAGTTTGCTTAATGAAATAATGATTTGTATTATAACAATTAAGTGGATTTACAGTGCAAATCCAAGATTACGATTTAAAGTTCTTTAAAAGAGCTCAGCCATAAGCACAAAAATGTTTTAAACCTGGATTTAAAAGTGCTCACAGTTGGGATGATTTCAGTTCTGCTGGTAGTTTGCTCCAGTTGTGTGCAGCTAAATGCTGCCTCATCATGTCTGGTTTGAACTCTGTGCTCCGCTATCAGACCTGAGTCAGTAAATCTCAGAGCTCTACTGGGTTTAACTCTACTAACATGTCATAACATGTCTTCAGCTCTTGGCTGCATGATTCTTATCTGCTGCTTCTGGACATCAGACATCATAGAAAGTTTAGAAACAGCTTTAATTCATACGTTAAATATATTATAAAAAAATTAACGCTACTTTCACTGGGATATTTAGTTGCTCCATCGATGCCCCTCTAACGGGAGGCTAATTTCAGTCTGATGCTCAGTGATACGTTGCAACCTGCCTCTCACAGCCATTATATCAATGTGAATGAGTCATGTCACTAAGCCAGAGGCACTCTGACCCAAACCTGCTCTATTTCATTTCACTGCGGCAGTCAGTGGCAGGATAATCCGGTGCATTAATGGGCGCATTAGACGTGTCCCATAACCAGAGATGGCGTTACCTCTGTGTTTAGCAACAGTATCTCATTACAGGAGCTCAACACAACTCTGTTTGTCTCCGTTTGAACATGCAGAATGTTTGCCACCTAAACTGACTGTGCATGGAACACATGATGCTATTTATATCAGGAAGATTGGGAAGTACAGGAAGTCTTTTCATACAACACGTTTTAACGAGGGAGAGGTTTGGCCACATCAGCTTTTCTGTTGAAACTGCAGAATTCAGTTGGCTGCAGTGACCCTCTGACTTTTCTCAACACCCAGGCATAGAAACTCTTCTAGAGGGACTTGTGTAACAGTCAGCACTTTATGGTTCTTACATTTTATTCCTCTCACTCACTCATCCCCTGAAGACCAGTTGCCACCTTTTAATTTATTAACTAGCTGCTTAAAAAAATATTATTTATTTTGTCACATATAACACTAATGTAGGTTGTACTCAGACAAGGTTATCCATCTCATGTATCAGAACTCTGTGTTCTCTTTGTGTTTGATCTCTGCAGACTGAAGGGGACGTGGAAAACACTTTGAATACCCTCAATATTCTGGATGAACTCCTGTCAGCGGGTGAGCCAAGATCAGATTAACTCTTCACCACTAATAACACTGTGTAGACAGCCAACTGTTGAATTACAGAATAAACACAGGCTGAAACACTTAAATAAGGTTATTAAAAGGTTATTGATAACTTTTGTTGTTTCCTCAATACAATATTCATCTATAAAAGCTGATGGCAGTGTTCCTCCAGTCACTGCCATTAAACCACAGAAGAAGAAGCTGTGGTCCTCAGTCAAAGTTCAGAAGCATGCGGAGAATTTGATGGAGATGTGATATTTCTGTTTGGTACATGCGTTAATGTGAGAAAGGGTTCGTCTTCCTCATCAGTGCTCCACACAGCTGATGTTTCCTCGTCATTTTTCATGTATGTCAAAGAGGATTCATGAAGTATTGAAGACTAGTTTTATTTTTGTCTTTTATCAATACATACTTTTGTACCAGACTGTTCTGAACTTTTTGGTGCATTTTGCTCTGGTGCACTACAGCTGATGTGGGAGGAAACTCTCATTAAGGTTTCTTGTATTCATTAATTTCAAAATCTGTTCCTGAGATGGGTCTTCCCTGGATCATTTCTCACCCTAACATTGTAAAAAAAAAGAAGCTGTGTCATTGTCACCTCCAGTGAACTTAGTTACTAGTCAATGTAACCTCTACCTGTCTGTGTTCAGGTACAGATCGTCGTATCCGCTATATGATCAGTAAAGGAGGCAGTGAGGCCCTACTGACGGCTCTGGTCAACACCGCCCGCAACTTCTATCCCAATTACACTGTTCTGCTGCCACTGCTGCACCTGGTGGCTAAGGTTGGACACAGAGGTGAGGACTGATGAAGAGTGATGGTGAAGGGTAAAGCACTTTAAATCTAACCTCATTTACACAGACTGCCCAGTTATTCATGTAATGGATACCAGTTGAAACTTTTTCCTGAGACTCTGCTCTGTGTTGACATGACTGCCACATCAGTTCTGCAGATTTGGTTAGTTAGTGGTTAGTTAGTTTGATGTTCTGCATTCATGGTGCCTGGTTTGGCCTTACTCTGTCTGCACGCTCATAAATATATGGTGTGTGTTTATCTCTGTGCAGACCGGCGTATTGGTGTGAAGGCACTGGAGGCTGGAGCTGTGTTGCTCACTCTCAACCTGCTTAAACAAAACACCACACATGCCAAGAGGGCTGCAGCCTGTCTCTGGGTCATCAAAGTCTTCTCCTCATCAGGTACAAACACACACAGTTATGCACACTCATGTGCCACATACTCACACATATATGCACTAGTGAAACCTTATACAGTATACCTTATATTTTATATTAACCATTTTTTTAGCCATTTTCCTTGCAACATTTCCAATAACCTTATTTCTTATTTGATGTCCTGACTAGTATTTGATGAATCAGCAGCTCCTCTTAGTGTTGTGTCAAGATTAGGGCTGAAACGATTCCTCGAGTAATTCGAGTACCTCGATTACAAAAAATGGTCCGAGGATTTTTTTCTGCCTCGAGGAATCGTTAATTTAACTGTAAAGCGGCCGCACAGACTACTTTCAATGTGGCACAACGAACTCACGTCACCTACGTAAGGGAAGAGCAGGGAAGAAAGGAGGAGGAGGAGGAGGAGGCGGACATGGGTGAGGGAACGGGGGCTTTACGCGCTGCTTGTGTGCCCGCGGAGCTCATGTGCACGTTGTGCGAGCGTGAAAGCAAACTACCGGCGCAGAGCGCTGAGAGAGAGGGGAGACGGAGGGATGCAGACGTGCAGTAGTCTACTGTGAAGCCAGCTAGTGGTTTAGCGAGGTGACGCTGCTCCGCTGCTGTTTACTCTCTCCGCGTGCACATGTTGATCAGCTGTTGAGCCGAGCGTCAGGAGCAAGTTGATAAACTTTGTTGTAGCCTACCGTGTTAACTCAGACCGCGGGGCTAGAGGTTTTGTCAGTGGTGCTGTAACACTCGGCCCCTGCACCGTCAGCTACACAACTATGGGACTTAAGTTTTTATTCTCCATACACACTCGTTAACAGCACACACTCAAACGAGGTTGACGTTTACGCGCGCGGCCACGTCTGCTCATAGCGCAGCGTCAGGCCATCACTGAAGCGCTCCATATTACCGAGACATGACACGGCGGCCCGGTGTAGCTAAATGTTCCCAGAATCAACTCCGGTGGCACCAGGGCTGTTGCTAGGAATTCTGGGCCCCCTGAGGGGGGTCCACTTCATCATCAGTTTGGGGGTCCTTGGCCTGGAAAACGTTGAAGACTCCTGGTCTAAATGAAAATGTATTGGGCTGCGTTGTTTGCTTTTTTGTGGGATATCCAGAAAAGATTTTGCACTGCCAATGTGGAGCCGGTGTGAAAAAAATGTGAGGATCACTGAGCTAGAACATGAAGACAAACCCTGCTATGTTGAGCCTCCTTCGCAGTTCCATTAAAGCTTTCAGGCAACGTTATCACGCCTAAAAATATGATATTACGATATACGATGTTAATAATCACGTGAAATATGTTTTTTTCTCTTGTGTATTCATAATTGCTCTTTAACCAAGCAAAAATACGTTTTATCCGATTACTCGATTAATCGATGGAATTTTCAGTAGAATACTCGATTACTAAAATATTCGATAGCTGCAGCCCTAGTCAAGATAGAACACTGGATGTAAATCTATGTACCTGTTCATATCCATGTAAAATCAATCTTTATGTGAGCAACTTTGCAACTACGTTTTATGGAAAATGCTACTGTACATGTGTAAATTATTTAGACCATATTGCTGAATCACAATTAATTAGGTTTCAAGAGCCAGATTAGACAGAGTAATTTATTAATGTAAGGAAAAGATTTATACTATGCAAAATACTTATTCGAATATTTCAACATTTTGGTAAATTTGCTTATTGCCATAATCCCTATAGTTTTAGCAGTAGGTTCATTACCTTTACACGTTTCCTTCATCAAACTAAATGCACAGTCCAACAACTTGTGACCTGCACATTCACCACCATGTATTATTATGTAACATTACGACACATGAAGCAAATTGTGTGTGTGTGTGTTTTGGAGTTGTTGGATTGTGTATTTAGTTTGATGAAGGAAACATGGAAATACCGCACAACTCGCATCTCTGCTCTGTCAACTCTGTCTAAAAACAGCTCGCACCGACAATTAAAGGTAATGAACCTACTCCTAAAGACTATAGGGATTATGGCAATGGGTGAATCTGTTAAAATGTTGAACTATCCCTTTAAGTAAATAATTTCTTCCCATTAAGGCCCTGGTCTTCTTTAAAAGACAAGTGTTAACAAGAGTTCAAACTTAACAGTGACTTCAGACACCAGTTTGTTTACATTTATCCAACACCACCATCTCTCACAAACTTTAACTAACGTGGTGTTGCGTCTTAAACCACAGAAACGACAGTGACTATCAACATGCCCTCTGGCATGACTGTCATTCACAGTAACTACCACCCAGACACTCAGTGCAGTTCATACATAACACAAGTATGTATTTACCCATCTGTAGGCTATATGAAGCAGTGAGAGAGGTTGTAGCGGTCAACTGCAGGCATTTTAATGGCCAATGCTTATTTCAGTCTGTAAAACCATGCCCACGTTTGTAAATAGAGACTCTTCTCCATCTAAAGTCCACAGTGTTCTTCATTCATTACCGATGATTGAAAACTGAGAAACCACTTAGCAGTTAGCCAGGAAATGACTATAAAACATGACTGGGGATGAATCACTCTGAATGAGGTGATTAAATGTTATAACTAACTGGAATAAGTCCCTGATGATACCATGTATGTATCAAAATCAAACTAAAAACTAGTGTAGAGAAGGTAAAAAAGGCACAAGATGAGGAAGAGAGGCTGATATAATTTTAAATGCTTAATTCTCCCCACATCTGACAGAAACTTCACGCAGAGGAGGATTTATTGCTGAACATTGTTGGTTGACATTTACTGTACTTGTCCATTGCAGAGCAACTTGATCTTACTCACCCCGCTGCCTTCTGCTTACAGTGCCTTCAGCAAACCTAATAGGAGAAAACCAAGGATTAGACGTCATCTTCCACCTCATCCCTCAGTATACCAACAGACATCTGTACACCATCAAGTATGTATACCCAGGCTTTCTGCACTGTGCACTGGCCTCTTATATCTCCACATCCTCACAACAGGTGAAAGGTGTCCGTGGTTATCAACAGTTCCACAATAACACCGACCGATGTATTTTCTCAGATGCAGGAGGCAGACTGCAGAGATGAGTAGGTGACATTCACTGACTTCCTCACCTTTACTTGGAATGTTGTGCTGCTAGATTTAGCATTAGTTGGCTAAGTAAAGACAAGCTCTTTATTTCAAATGACACTTAACATTTACTTAGATGGATTTGTGTGATTTCTTTCTTATTTGTCTCTTACTGTGTGCTGAGGGTCATTGTCCTATTAGAAGCTTTTTTTTTCTTTTTTTTTTTACAAAGTTTGACTGAGGCGTGGCTTCCTTTGGACACTCTACGATTAACCTAGATCAGAGAAGAACTACATGGTAGTTGTACTTCTTGAACTTTCTGAGTCTCCACACGGTATCTCCAGAGTTAGAGTCACCATCAGGATCATGGTCTCCTCTCTTCTCTCTCAGTCCAGTCCAGGATCAGTGCTAGAAGAGACTTCTTCATGTCAAAATGATATAGACCACTGTTCTTCAACACAATTCTGTCTCTAGCAGTCAGTTTCTTCTTTCTTGTGGCTTGGTTTTTCCTCAGAACAAGGCATCTTAATATCTTTGTGCTGAATTTTTAAAAACATTTTCTGTGGATTCCAGTGGTTAAAGGGATACTTCACCCAAAATCAATTATTCACCAATTTTCTACTCACCATCATGCCAAGGGTTTGGAGAACTAACAGAGTTATCAAAAAGCTTTTGGAGTTCTGGGGGGGTCCAGCTGGCAACGGATTTTCATATTATGGCGGCGGATAGAGTTCACTTTTGAATCATCCATAATACATACTATGAAACATCCAAATACCTTCGTCCCTACTGACCCGAGTGTTGTGAAGCTGCGACATAAAAAAGTTGTTAGAATTCATTTGATCCTTGTTTTTAGCCTAGCCTTTAGCGTGGGATTTGGTCAGACAAGCAGTATGGAGGTATTTGGATGTTTCATAGTGCATGTTTTGGACGATTCAAAAGTGAACTCTATCTGTTGCCATTATGAAAATCCGTTGCTAGCCAGACCCCCTAGAACACTAAAAGCGTTTTGATAACTCTGAAATTTCTCTGAACCCTTCCTTGGCATGACGGTAAGTAGAAAATTGGTGAATTATTGATTTTGGGTGAAGTATTCCTTTAATTACCAAAGTTTTAGGTAATGGATGGCAGCCATCGAAAAAAAATTGTAGTCCAGTAAAATTTGTATCAGTTATCATGTATTGATTTGATATATTATTTATCATTACAATAGCACCACCTGGAGGAAAAACATGAAAGTTGTGACTATATTACAGGTAAGGGTCAGTAATACAATACCCGTATTGTTGGCAGACTTGGCAGAAGAAGGAAGTACTCAGCACCTTCGTCTTACAAAAACTGCTGGAAACTTAGACTAAGTTTATAGGGGAACATCATCACCATACCAACACCTTCTTGGTTTCAATGCATTGATGTCCTTCCTCTGAACTTGTGCACTGGTCATCCTCATCCTCCTCCTCCTTCTCCTCTTGGACTGCACATCCTCTTTACCAGTGTTTGTCAGAACTGCTGGTGTTTGGCGGAAATAGCCAGCATCCTCCAGTTTACCCTGTGGAGCATGCCAAGGACACCAGGAGTTCCGGCCTCTCTGCCTGGCTTCATGCCTGGCATACCAGACCCTGATCAGCCACACTAGAGAACATGAACTCCACGGTAGTGAGGGAATCAATGCTCTGACATTACTAATTTATAGCCTCGGGGTGAGTCTACTGCAATAATGTCCATGCAGAAGCCAGCTGTTAATTGTTCTAACACATTTAAGCAGACCTTAGATTCCAGGTTTCAAAGTCAGCTGCTACTTTGTAGAATTTGTTAGAATTGGCAGCTATGAACGATAATGAGAGCAATGAAGCAGGAGATATGCTATTTCCCTTGAGTGTGAGAAGCAGTTAGACATGTTTGTCACAATGATTTATCCAAATATAGTTTTGATGTGCTGACTGTTAGATATGCCAGTCGGCATCGGTCCAGACATTTAAAGCAGTGAAGTCAGTCAGACTGTCTAAAGCTGTACAACTAAATCCATTCAGCTATTCTCAACTGTCAGCAGCCGTTAGTCCCTGCCTCTTGTCTGTGAGAATGAAAGGCATTGCAGCACTTCTTATTGTCCACTTAAGCTTGGGGGGCGTTTTGCTTTGATTGATATTCCTGAGAGGGTTTGAGGTGTCAACAATGGTTTATAACACATGTATGTTCAATCTCTGAATTTTTCCTGCACTGAAATATAATAAACCAATCAGGATGCATCTAAATGTTGCTTACACCTCTCCAATGTTCACACAGTGGACACTTTCATAGTGGTTGAATCACATCATGCACGGGTCACCTTTAAGTCTCGACAGTTTTCTACAATAAATCACATGTCCCTGTTGATCCTGATGAATAGAAGCCACTCAGCTTGGCCTGGAAGTGACAGTAAGCGAAGTAAGTGACAGTAACGGTGACCTCAAGGGCACTGGAACACAATCCATCAGCCTCGGGGCTGTCTGCCAAACACAATCCAACACATCAAGTTCAAACGTCGCTGCATCCACTATAAATCATTTATTTTCTATCATGCCACATATCTCACATCTGTCAAACACCAGAGTATTCCTATGCACAAATGCATCGATGGAGTGCACTATATTCAGTATCGTGCCAGTTTACCCTTGCTCAGTTCATACAGATGAAAATAAACTCTTTCACAATCATAGTTCTTTTTAAAAAAATCAATTTTGAAGTTGATAGTTCCAAAAATGAAATATTTCATATTCATTTATTCCATTTTTGTCTTCAGTTGCATCAGGTTAATTTGGGTTACAATGTTTTAGTTTAGATGACATTCATAATATTCCGGTGAAGACCACGTGCAGGAGCTTTCTCTGTTGAATTTCGTTGGCCGTTCAGTTCTGTCTGACACACCAGTCGATCTTTTGAAGTGTGCATACGCTTTTCGTGTCCAATAGAAACTCCTACCATCCATCACCAGCAGAATCATTGCCCCTCCATTCATAACTTGGCATCTATTACAGTAGCTTGGGTGCTGGTCACACCCTGGTGGCATCTGTGGTTTCCCTTCGTCTTTGGAAATGGATCCAATGTTTGGTCCCTTGGTTCAAGCACTTCTTGGTGCTGCCAACTTTGCTGGACTTGGATGACAGCATTCTGTCAAGCTGCCAAAATTTGTTTGATGGAGGGGTATTGTTTGGTGCACTCATAGGCTTCCTCTGCTCCCAGCCAGTAATGGAGGTTGCAAGGTGAAGGTAAATAGTCTTAGGTCATCCTGATTGGGAAACTAATTCTGGCCTTTGGTCTGCCCACGTCATTGTCCAGCTCATCACTCCCCTCCACAATGTCCAGCAACTCTGCTGTCCCTGCACCACCACCTTGACCTTGTACTCTTCCTGTGCCATTCTTGAGACCTTACATATAACAACTTCAAGGCATGTTCCTCCCTGACTCCTCTGCAGAGTCCCTCAGCTCCATCACCAGCCTTACCTTCTCTTGCCTGTGCACAGGAGTATTGAATATTGGGGAAGTTGCAGTCTGTTATCCATGCTTACTGTTGAGAGGAATCTTGGCTGTCCTAGTCATTTGCAAATGAACGAGTTGGTTTTTGCTTCCATCCTGCTCTCGGCTTCAATGACCACATTGCCTTTGGATACCAAGTGAAGTTGAAGCAACAGACCTTGTGTGCTCCTCTTCTGTGCTTTCGTGGTGAGGGAGCTGATATCCAGCTCTCACACTGGGTGATGATGCTGATGGTCTCCACCGTATGATACTTGGGTCGGGTGGGGATGGGTTCTTCCTGTAGTCCACAACCGTCTCCACTGTTTTCAAAGCATTCAGCACCGAGTTGTTCTGGCTGCACAAGGTCACCAGATGGTCAATCTCTCACCTTAAGTTAGCGTTTTCACCCCCGGAAGAGTGCAGTGAGGATGGTGTTGTTCACAAACTTCATGACCAGTGGATGGTACAGCTATTAGTTTACAGGGAAAAAGTAGTAGTTGGACAGCCTTGTCGGGATCCAGCACTGTCAGTCAGGAAGTTAGTGATCCACCTGCTGGTAGAGCTGGGCTCACTCCCTTGAGAGAGCTGGGATGGCAATATTGAAAGGAGAACAGACGTCCACAAAAAGGATCCTGGCATAGGTTCCTCAGGAGACCCTGTGCTTAAGAATGAAGAGGAGGGCCATGTTGACAGTGTTGTCCGCAGACTTGATTATTGACTCACCAGTTAATGTTGGTATAAAACCAAATTCCTCCACTTTGAAGTGATATTCCGGCGTAAGTTTAACCCATGGTATAATGCACCGTAACACCGAGTTAGACTCCCCCTCAAGAGATGAAGTCCGCTAACCGCTAGCTTCTCTAGCTGTAGCAACTTTTAGCAGTGACCGCACCATAACGAACAGCGCAGTATACGGATCCACTGTCCGCCAACCAAACATCCACTTACAGCCAAAAATAATGCTCAGAACAGCACCAAACGTCATCAACAGTACAAACAGGGTTCCAGCTCATAATACGAGGCATCAAACATCTGTTAGCTTAGCCTGGTTTCTATTCAAACGAGACGAAAACAACTCACCCGCTCTGCTCCAGTTATACGCTATGTGGCAAGTTTCCATGTCCAGCACAGAGTCCAGGCGCTGACAACCCAGTCCGAAGCTGACTGGCAGGGGCGCGTGGCGTCTGTCCGACTACCTATTTCTCCGACCATACATTTCTTTATTTTTGCGTCCATTAGTCCGACCTCCCATTTCTCCAACTTAAGTAGCCCTAGCCCTTAACCTTACCCTAAACCTAACCTTAACGCTGTAGAATGGGTAGTCGGAGAAATGAGCCGTCGGACTTTGGGGCAGTTGGACTGACGTATGCTCCCCGACTGGCAGCACACACATCTGGTGTCAGCGGGCACCGACAGTCACTGACCACCAGACTGGTCAGTTGATTCCCCCAGCTCCAGCATTTAGACTCTACCGGCTCTCTCCCTCTGTCACTTCTGCCTCCATTTCCAGGACATAGCCTCCACCGCAGCGCTCTGTCTTTCACTTTTCTCCTCCATTTCCTTCAGCTTGTCTTCAGTAAACTCGGTCTCAAACTGATAGTGGCGCCCATCGAAATGAAACTCTGAACCCGGTTTGTACTGTTGATAGCGTTGCTGTTCTGAGCATTATTTGTGGCTGTAAGTGGCTGTTTGGTCGGTGGATAGTGGATCTGCATACTGCGCAAAAGTTGCTACAACTAGAGAAGCTAGCGGTTAGCGGACTTCATCTCATCATTCATAGAGGGGTAGTTTAACTCGTTGTTATGGTGTGTTGGACTATGGGTTAAACTCACACCGGAATATCGCTTTAAGTTTTGTCTGAGAGCATCACTGTAGGTCTTGGGCTTTTCTCATTTTTTCAGTTATTCTATGACAGTAAACACAGTCTTATTTATTTTATGCAAATTAGAATGACTTGAAGATTACCGGTGGTGTCAAACAGTGTGTGAATTGTAAAGAATGTGTTCAGACTAAGCTTTCCCTGTGTTTGTTTTCAGGGCAGCCATCGATGCCTTGGCGGCTCTGCTGAGCACAAGTAAGTTTTTAATGACCTTCTTCACTCACAAGCTGGTGGTTATTATCATCATTAGCCTCATCCTTACCATCATTATCATCACCATCATCTTCATCATCATCATCGTCGCCTTACTCTCATCTAAGTACATAAACCCTGTCTCTACTTTTGGTGCTTCTCAACTGCAAACTGATCTTTTGCCTTGGCCTGATGTTGTGACCTACCCAGTCAGATGAACTGAGGTTATGTGAATGACTTTGCCAGTCAAGACCTGCTCTGTAGCGTGGTAGAAACCCATCTTCCTGGTTCCACATTGTCATCCACCTGTGCTGTCCAAAAATTGGTAAAATATGTAAAAAAAAACCAACAACAAAAAAACCAAACAAACCCTAAGCTAAAGTGTTTATTCCAGCCTGGCTCTCGATGTAATACATTGCAATACAGTATAATACAAGATGGCTGGTAACACATGTGAGTATACATCAGCTTTGCAGGAGTAACCAAGTAGGACCTTTATTTCTCAGTCCAAACAATTCTTTGGCCTATACAGTCTGTATCCTCAAACACACAATGTTGTCAAGATATAAGACCATACCGTCTTACGTAGACAAATATCTTCTGAAATGCAGACTGAGCTGGCAGTAATGGGTACCTTTAGTGTTCACACCCATCTAAATCCTAGAATTCAGGAGACAGAGTATCCAAGTTAAATCTTTAGATGGTGGTGGGTGCATTTATGTTAACTGGCGCAGGGTGAAATCATCTCGAGTCACTGTTCTCCACACAAAAAAAATCTTGCAGAGCTCTCAGCCAACTAGAGCCTGTCCAGCAGAGGAAACTGTTTCAGCTCTTCAGATCTGTTTTGAATATACAGATGTGCATAGAGGACGTGACAGTCATCAAGAACATAATTACATGCGCCAACCAGAAATCCTGGCACACCATTGCCAAGGACCTCAAGAAGAAGCCTGCCGCTCACCCCTCAGCATTCAATGGCAATGCTGTGAAATCTGTCAGAACCACCAGCTTCCTCAGGTGGCACATCACAAATGATCTGACATGGACTACAAACACTTGGCCACAGCAAGAAGTCATAGCAATGGGTACACTTCCTGCAACAGCTCAGATAAGCAAACCTCTGCACATCTGCCCTCAGCACATTCTTCAGAGACACCACAGAGAGCAGTGTGACCAGCACCAGCATCATCTCAGTGTGGTATGGCAGCTGCTATGCCCCGATGCAAATTGTGCCAGGAGCAAATGCAATTTTGTTCTGCTGTGCATGTATGGCCTGAATTACAATAAAGTTCACTTGGCTTTAAACACAGTAGACCAGTCTTTGTTCATAGGGGGGGCAAAAAGCAATATCCCTTATCTGGGTTGGGTTGTATTCTCCTGTCACTGTGGTACTTTTAAATCAGCTCAAACAGACTTCGTCGGGCCTCAGCTTCTCTGAGAACAGTCTTAGCTTGTCAGCATACACTGGTGATATTATAGTTTTCTTAATAGGACAAAAATATGTATATCCTTGAGTAGAAATTGGCATTATCACAAAAACCCTCTTTTGCAAAAGTCAGGTGGTCAACATCTGAAGGGTTATAGTGGAACAACAAAGACAAGCCAGTGACAGCTGGGTTGGTAACACAGAGGGAATAACACCCGTGTACTTTTGGGTCGTACATTTTTTCTGTATCAAAACTGGGAGTGCTGAGTTAGAATCAGTGTCAGATTGTCTAGAGGGAGGAGAGGGGGGAAGAGGTTTGATTGTTAATAGCCTGATTATCTCAGTGTTCTGTCAATAGTTACAGTTGTTGAACCTCTGGACAGTGTCAGCAAGGAGCCATTGTTCTAACCCACTGATACACAGTACAGTGCTCAGATCTGTCAGTGAATAGAAAACTTTTAAAAGACTGGACTCAGTCAAAGTGTCTGTGAGATCATGAGAACAGTGGAAAACAGGAAACTGGTTTCTGCACACTGCCCTTTGTGGTTTTTCTTAAGACAATTGGGCTGAAGTCCCCCCTTTATCTATGTATCTCTGCTGCAGTGGATGAGCAGCAGGAGGTCTGAAAGAAGATACCAACCTGTAACAATTATCTGAATGCTAAATTCCACTGCACAACAGCACCACTGATTAAAATGAGACAACAGGTCAAGGTTAACAATACTGACAAAAGCCTTGTATTAACATGGCCATTTGACATAATTATTTGATAAGGCACATTGCTGAATAAAGCCTGAGCCTTAAGATTCTGACAGGTGACTGTATTAGTACAGATAAATATGGGCTCACTATTAGGCAAGCAACATATTTCCCTCATTAATAAATGATTGTATTTCACGGGCCCCTTTAACTAGTAAATATAGTAACTCATGTTTCATGAGCAGTATCATGATCTTGCCAAACTGTGAGCCTGCATCAATTAAATAAATGTGTTATTGTAATTATATTTTTTAGAATATAAAATATAACATGTTACAACCTGGTAACCATTTATTTATACATCAGCAATGACCCTGAAGTGATACCAAGTTTATAAATATAATCTGACCCCTCTGAACTCACTCTTCACACTTGCTGAGTATCAGACAGTCACTGGTTAAAGGGATTTCAGACTTTTTTTTGGATGTTTGGATGTTTACACACAGGATTGAGGCTGCTCATCTTTAAATCTACTGTACAAGCATCTGTGCAGGACTCACTTTATGGAATCATTAAGGCTGGACACAGGTGTTAGTCCCACCTGTTCTCACAACATGAGCAGCATCACCTGCAGTCCATGGGGCCACACAGGCCTAAGTTATAGAGTCATAATGAGAAACACAGTGGTACTGTAAATGGCCCTTTGTGTGTGCGTGCTGACAGATGTGTGAGTCAGTCCATCACAGCTGTTCTCTTTGTTTCATCACAGAGGCTAACGTTTGCTCAGCCGTCTCTAAGGGCTACGTGTCTGGTCTCTTGCGGCTGTACGAGGACTGGCACAGCAAAGATACTGAACATGTTGCCATAGCAATCTGCCACGCACTGCTGCGCTGCCTCCACCAGGTCACCCACAGTACTGCAGGAAGACAGGCTTTTCTATCCCATGGAGGCATGAGACTGCTGTATGAGACCACACAGGTACAAGGAAATACATCATCATCTCCTCAAATATAATCTGTGTTTTTGCAAAATGAATTAGTTTGTGCTCAGAAACTGCTGCTGCGCGTTCAGGAATGAGGCACAATATTGATGCTATAGTTGACATGTGGCTTCCTTTCTCTTCTCAGACTTGTTTGTTCACTAAAGATCTGGAGCCTCTGGTGGAGCCCTCGGTGCAGCTGATCAGGAAGTGTCTTCCCAAAACCCGTCTGCCACTGACGTCAGATCAGTCTGCATACACCTTTCCCGTGCCTGGAAAACCGCCAGCTGACTGTCACATTGATCTGGACCCAGGTACAATGTGTGACAAATCAGCTGGCTGACAAAATACTAGCTGACCAACTGATTGACCAAGAGGCTAACTGACTAACTGACTGTCTGACTGACGGTCCGTGACTGATCAACTGACTGACTGGGTTGTTGTGTAGCTCCTAATGTCTTGTTAGATGTCTGTGGATGTAGTCCAGGTCCAGGTTATAGTCTGATGATTCTATTGACTTCTTCACTTGTGCTTTTTGTGTAGATGACAGCGGTGAGGAGAGTGATGATGACGAGGCTGAAGAGAATGAGGAGGCAGACTATGTAAGTTTGTGTTGCCTGTGTATGTGTGAGTGTGTGTTTCACTGCTGTTTTCAATAAATTACTTTGTCTTTGTACTGAAATTTTAATAACACATCATCGGTAAAATTACAAGCTATAAAACTGCACCATGAGACAACATCTTCATCACAGTTTCCCCTGCAGCGCGCTCCTTCAAAGATTTAAAACAAAGGCCCAGACTCAACCTCCCCAGTTGTGACAAATGTGTTACCACAGTAGCCTGACTTATCACATAACTCTTTCACCCTGGCACGCAGCAGTGTTGCAGTGTTGGGAGGAAACTACCGGCTGGCGCAGTGGGTGATGCCAGGCTTCTTCCTAAGTTAATGAAACAATTAACGCATTATAGGGTCTACTAATTCTAATTCACGCCTGATGATATTAAGACTCTTAACCTGCGGGGTGATAGTGGCTGTCACCTCTGGAGCTGGCTCCTCACCTTATTCCCAAACCCCCAGGGCACCGAGGAAATGTACTATAATACCACCAATGCTTGTGCAGGCTCAGTGGGGCAGCGTGCTATCACAAAAGCAGATGTTAGTGTTTGGATAGATCAGGACACTGAGTTTTTATCGTGCAAAAAAACAAAAAACGTCTAGCTCCGAGGCTCAAACTGCTGCCTGCAGAGCCCTGAATAATATAAACTGCAATGTTTTAATAAATGGACATATTTAAATCAACATGTGTGTGATGGAATATCTTTTAATGAGTCAACATGTTTGTTTATGTGTGTGTGTGTGTCTGTCTCTGTGCAGGATGAAGACCTGGAGACTGACCTGAACAAGCTTTGTGTGCGTCCAGACCCTGACAGGCCTGCAGAGCTGCTGCTGCAGTACAACCGCCTCTGTCCTGAGCTGTCACATGACTTTGAGGTACAACCATGTCTATGTGTTTGTGTGTGTGTGAGTGTATGGTAATGTCTGTGACTGTTTGAGTGATGGAGTTTCCTCATTGATGACAGCTTTTTCAGAATGAATTGGTACTATCAGTTTCTATCAGGAAGTGTCTGTAGACAAGTTAGAGATGTTTTCTCTAGACTTAGGGATGGCTCACCTGCTGCTGTAGCCAAAGACTTCCTGGACTAACCAGAGTGATTTGGTACACAGTCATAGTGTGGAACATAATGTTTGAGGTTCTTGACAAAATTCACATTAAGCCATTAAAACCTGATTCAGAACAAGTTACTACAACTTATCTAAAGACATGATGAAACAGCAGCTGTTCTCGTTCAGTCAGACCATGAAGAAACCATGGTGCTCTTTGTGCAAACCACAAGATTGTAAAGCAGCGTTTGTGTCTTGCAGGAACTGAATCTGAGTTCAGAGCCTGATCGGAGTTCAGCATCGTCATCAGATGAGGAAGCTGAGATGTTCTGGAGAGACTCTCCTTGCTCCTCCTCGAGGGACAGAAGGAGCAGCGACTTGTCCTCCTCCTCTATAGGCTCTCACTCAGGGACGGAGGCGTCCACAGAGGGACACACACCAGGTCAGAGCCAGACCACATGACAATGGTACACACAACATCTGGTATCAAAATGTACCATAACTGCTAATGGTGCTAAAGACCCTATGTACCAAGTTTCATACAATCATTTAAAGACAACACAAGAGTTTCACTTGGCATTGAAACTTTGATTACCAAAATATCAAAGTAGCAAGAAGATGATAATACATTGCCCTGTTAAGATAGTATAGTTTACCCAGAAGTTCTCCAGGCTCTCTTTTCTTCTCCGGTTTCCTCTCACCATCCGAACACATGCAGTCATGTTGATTTATGGCTCTAAATTTTGTGCAAATGTAATTTCACGAACATGCGGTAAAGACAATATTGATGTATATGTGGAGATGTTCATTCGAGCTAAATCCTGGAGGACAGATAATACTTCAGTCTCAGGAATAATAGATGATGCACAGCAGCTTCATTTTTCTCTTGCTCTGTTTCCTCTGTGTCTCCAGCTGCTGCTCAGTTAGAGCCCAAAGGCGTCCAGAGGAATCGCAGCAGCATCCTCAGCACCAGCCCTGCCTCCAGGACCATGATTAAAGAGATGAGGTACATTCATAAATGCATAGATTACATTCCTTTTTATACAGAGTCATATGAAATGTTAACCATAAGTAAATTTTTGCACTTTGTGAATTCAAAAGTTATGGCTAAAGTATTTATAGTATTTTATTTTATAAAGTCACAGTGGCCATGACTCGAGACCACGGCCGTCAGTTTTAATTTGACTGTACTAGCTAAATAAATTAACATAATTCACAGTTCTAATGTGTTATACTGAGTGTTTTCTGAGACTGCAAACAGTGGATTCTGTGAGCTTTGTGTGTGACCTTAACTGTTTCCTGCTGACAGGGGAGACTCCCCCCCTGGTCTAAGAGGAGATGAGCAGGGTGAGGAAGAGGAGGTGGCAGAAGAGACCCACCCTCATACACTGATAGACAGGTTACTGGAGAGACACGGAGCTTGTGTTCCCCACCATGAACCCCAACTGTACCGCACTGCAGCTGCCAGAGTCAAGTCAATCCCAGGCTTCAGTATCTTGGCCTTTCCTGATTTCTGGGGTCACCTTCCTCCACCACGACATGAACCCATGCCCCCTCGCAAACCCAAAATACAGAGGTACCGCATGCTGACTGTGTAGCTCCTGTAACTGTGCAGTTTTCCTGATATTAGAGGACATGGGGAGAAACGAAAGCACAAAGTTCACAAGCAGCCTGAGCACTAAGGCCTTGTTCTTCAGATTGTAGCCCAAATGTGATTTTTTTTTTTGGCAGAATCCGCTCGTACTGACTGATGAACCACATTACATATTGCAGGTGATTGTATCTGATCTGTATGTGTCCTGTCAAAAAATCTAACTATTACAATCTGATTTGGAGAGACAGTGTGAACAAGGCCTAAGTGTTACCAGCTGCTACTGCTTTGTTCAACACCATTCAGACATGGAAACCAAACTTTATAACACCAGATCAGCAGAATCTCAGATGATTCTCAACACAATGATATAATTTTATACATGTATAGATACACTAACTTTTAAACAGTTAAAGCTGCATTTTTTTCTCTGAACTTTGTGTCATCTTGTTTCTATTATGTTGGAGCTCGACAGACAGAGAGCCGTCTTCAGTTCAAAACTTATGTCGGCACTGGTTTTGTGAGGGAGCTCTGGAACTTTTTCTCTTTTCAAACTAAATGTAGTCGTCCTTGCAGCCATGTGTATCTGTTCAGAGGCTGTCCTTTGAGAATTACAATGAGGAGAGACTGAGCCCTGAATCTGTGCAGCAGTTTTCAAACTGCTGAGTCAGGTTTCAGTCTGGTTTCAAAGTCACATCCAGGCCTTCACAAGATGAATACACTTCATCCTCAGGGTGAATGTTTGGATATCTGTGTCTCAATCAGGCAGAAAGTGTTCGAAGACGTGCAGCGTTTCCTGTATCCTGATGACATCATCAACCAGGTGGTCTTTGACCTGGAGGACAGCAGGTAGGTACAGTACAGAAGCACAGCCACAGGTTTTCTAAGATGAGATTTCATTTGAATTGTGTGAATGCTATTGTGAAAATTACTTGAATACCAATGCAAACTTCCTGTAGTTAGTATCTGTTTCTATCAGTCTTCAGAGTCCATCTGAGTCCCTGAGGTTTTTCTCTAACTTTGAAAGTGGCAACCTAAGGAAGGCTGTTCAGGTCCGCAGGTAAGGATGCTGAGATGTGATATGCAAAGCACATAATATGTATATAAACTGAGGACTCTGGCCTGGTACCGTTTAAACTGCAGAGTAGACCTCTAGTGGGTTTTATCCTACATGTTTTCAGCACCAAAACCCCTCAGATATGCTGTAGCTGTAGTTATGATTCTATGCAGACATCAGAAAGAAGCGTTCATTCTTGAGCAACAAAGAACTTAAGATTACATTTCTGTCCCCCTCTCTTCTCTCTTTTTCCTCTCTTCTCTTCATATATAGAAATGAATATGACCTTATACTGAATGCAGATGCAAACTGTTCACAGCACTCTCAGTGGTTTTACTTTGAAGTCAGTAACATGGTGGCTGGCGTCCCCTATCGCTTTAATGTCATCAACTGTGAGAAGACCAACAGCCAGTTCAACTACGGTAAGTAAGAGAGAAAGTGAGTGAATGTGTGTGTACAGTATGTACATGTATTTGATATGCTGACAACTGGACCACAACAAGGTGCAACACTTTCGCCTCAAGAGCTTGCCGTCACTGGAGGTGTGTTGAGCTATGGAAGAAGCAAAACAGAGAGGTTAAACTTGGTGATTTTGCTGGTAAATTTCTGGATGGTATCCTTATCAGTCCAGACACTGAGACTCTGTGGCTGACTGTCTATCTGTGTCTGTGTCTGTATATATATGTACTGTATGTGTGTGTCTGCACTGTAGGAATGCAGCCAGTGCTGTACTCGGTAAGAGAAGCTCTGGAAGGGAGACCACACTGGGTCAGGACTGGAACTGAAATTTGTTATTTCAGGTATGAATTAAATGCTGATAGACAATAGACTAGTATGAAGTAACTGAATTTTACATTCTGCAGAATAATAATATATGGCTGTATAATAGAGATAACATTAAAAGACATTTCAATGACACAGTATAGTAAGGCTCCAATACAGCAGGTGATGTGTGGGAACATTCAGACCTCACACAGTGGTGTGGATCCTTTTTCTACACATGACAGAATTTGTTTCTTATTCCCTGTTGTCTCCTTTAGGAACCACTTCTGTCCAGCTCAAGGCAGAAGAAGACCCAGCTTTTATACTCTGACCTTTACTGTTACCTTCAGACACAATGAGGACGTCTGCTACCTGGCATATCATTACCCCTACACATACTCTGCTCTGAAGGTATCACCTGTCCATCTGACATTCAGGTGCAAAGCCCTCTAGTTTTTACACTAATTCACTTTAGTGAAATACACTAACAAAATTCTATATTGTTAACTTGTGAATTATGTGAACAAGTTGAAGAAAACAAGACTCCCGTTTCTCTCCCATCAATGTTTGACCTTTTTGCCCCTCTACAGTCCTGTAACACCTGAGGATGTCAACCATCTGATGTCTGTTATTTTGCAGATTAACATTTAAATTATAATACTCTAACCACTTAGGGTAAAGGGTATGTACACTCAACAAAAATATAAACGCAACACTTTGGTTTTTGCTCCCATTTTTCATGAGCTGAACTTAAAGGTATAATATGTAGGAATTACCCCCATCTAGCAGTGCGGTTGCATATCGAACATATTCTTGATGTTGCATTCAAGTGAAATTGGGCAGACGTCAGACAGACAACAGACGCTGCATGTAACAGAATGAACAAGCGTATATGTAAAGAAGTGGTCTGCCGGTACGAGGCGAAACAATACAGACGTGACAATACGTTGTCATGGTAATGTCGTATTGTTTACCTGACCCATGTTTTGCCATCTTTCTCTCGTCGAGTAAAATGACATCTGGTTGGTTTGCCGACGGCGTCATTCAGGTGCCTGACTGCACCTGAATGCAACATCAGTGCCTCCATCCTTATAGTATTGCTATTACAACGGAGCAGACATAGATTCTATTTACAGTCATTTGATTACACATTGTTATACAGTAGCTCAGTGAGTTCAGTCCTGACACACACATACACACACGCTGTAGCACTGTACGTCTGAGAGACAAAGATGGACTGATCAAATCAAGGCACTGCACACAGTTCTACTGAAGTAATGGCACAAACAAAACCCTAAATTTTTAAAGATGAGAGTGTTTTAATAAAAGCCATATTTTCAGTGAGTGGCATCAATGTGCAGCGTTGCGTGTCTGCAGCTCTCTGCTTCTACTGGCTGGTACAGTGGATGAAATTGAAGTGGAAATACATGTCTATGGCTTTCCAACAAGGTGCCCAAAATGAAGTATTGATAGCCATCAATCAAGGCAAACCCATGGTCAGTAAAAGGATATTCAGGCAATTATTGTACAAGTCACGATTTCGATATTGTGACAATGCCATAAAGCGTGACAATGTTATACAACACAGAATGTGTCACAAAGATGCTCCGATCTTCTGAGGCTGTAGGCTACTGTTATGTTCCCCAATTCCAACATCTAAGTGCAATTTCAACATACTCTGTTTTGTGTGTCATAGGCAGAGTGTGTGCACTCGTAAGCCTGACTGTCTTGGTGGCTACTTCTCTCTGGGCAGAATGGCCTTAATTTAACAAGAAATAATGTATCACTGACTTGAGACAAATTGCGGTTACAAGATAGCAACACACTGAGCTAGGAAAGACACTTGTGTGACACTTTGTGCTGCTTTGCACCTCTAACATCGGACCCAGAGGCTTTCATAACTGCTGCGTCTTTGTTTTTTCCACATCACCACTGATTACATCCCTAAGTGACCCTGGAGAACAAGTTATTTACAAAAGCTTGGGTGTGCATGTGTACATCAGAACCTTCATATCTAACCCACATGTGTATTTCTTATGTCCGTCAGGCTCATCTGAAAGTGCTGCAGAAATCAGTGGATCCCTCCAAGGTGTTTTTCCGGCAGCAGATCCTTTGTGGCACGTTGGCTGGAAACCCGTGTCCAGTGGTCACCATCACTGCCTGTCCTACCAGCAGGGCCTGGAAAGACATACACCAGCTACGTGAGTGATAGTCTGTTTGCGTGTCTAAAAAGACAGTGGATATCCTGTGTGATCCTGCTATCCTCAACTTTGACTGCAATCAGAACTAAACTGTCAGTAAGCTGTCACTTTCTTCCTAACTCGGACCAATTCTCCTGACGCTGTACATCATGCTATATAGACACGTGACTGTCCTCCATCTGCCTCCCTGCAGGGAATCGCCCCTATATCATGCTGACAGGACGCGTCCATCCTGGTGAATCCAATGCTAGCTGGGTGATGAAGGGTACCCTGGAGTTTCTGTGCAGCAGTGAGCCAGTGGCCCAGAGACTGAGGGAGGCTTTTGTCTTCAAAATCATCCCCATACTCAACCCAGATGGAGTCATCAATGGGATGTAAGTGAGACAGGGGCCATGCTGGATAGGGTTGTGCCAATTGACGAAGTATATTTAGTCAAATACTAGTGTTTAATATTTTTTTAAGAATGTTTTACTTTGAACACATATTCTCTCACGTAAACTACAGATTTACACTGAAACCGGGAATAATTTCTTTTGCATCAATATAAGTGATATTATAAATGTAATTACAAATTACAAGTGACATAATTTACTGATATTTTATACGGTTAGTTTTTTAGTTTTCAAGTTTTTATGTATGAAGAAAGGTTCTGACAGATACCAACTCCAACTTCGAGAGTATCTATCATCTGATTGTCTGAGAGAGGTGAGAATGGCACGTTTGATTTGATGCCTTTGTCCTGTGGTTTTACCAGAGTAACTGTGCTTGTGTAATAGGACACACATGGTCATGTGTGAAACATGTGAATATGGTGTACTCCTTTTTTCCATCCTCACAACCTTTTGTTGTGGGACCTCATATAAGAACCGAGAAAATCGAATACAACGAAAGACAAGTTAAAAACTAGTACTCCTACTGATGTGTAGGATCTAACAGGATCTGTCATTGAAACATTTAGTATCCACTACAGTCCCAGTGCCCCAGAGATCCTCACATGTCTCCTCTGCTATTACTCCTCAGGAACCGCTGTGATCTGACCAGTGAGGACCTGAACCGTCAGTGGAGTAAACCAGACCCTGTCCTGAGTCCAACCATCTACCACACCAAGGGCTTCCTCTACTACCTGAACAGTATAGGACGACGCCCATTGGTGAGATACATAGTCCAAAGTCACTGTTACTGAGATACACACCTGCCCTCTGATGCTGTGGTCTCTTCAGTGCTATCTAACTTCATATTTTGTGGAACACATTCTGCAGCATAGTACTGCAGTTTTAAAAGGATAGTTCAACATTTTGGCAAACTTCACATTCTTCAGCTGATTACAGTTTAGCTGACACTTGACATTCTGGTGACTGGTGAAAAATGTAGTGTAACAGAATAATGACTGGCTGCTTCAATTAAACTCGTGGGTTGCTGCACAACCCAGGTTTTCTGTGACTACCATGGCCACTCAAGAAAGAAGAATGTCTTCCTGTACGGCTGCAGTGTGAAGGAGACTCTGTGGCAGTCAGGCTCTGCTGTGGACACTGTTGGACTGAAGGAGGACCCTGGATACAGGGTAGGAACCACATCCATCTACTGTGTCTATCTGTCTGTCTGTCTGTATGTTTGATATGTATCTATCTGTCTCCCTCTCTGTAGACCATACCAAAGACCCTGGATAGTATCGCTCCAGCCTTTTCTTTCAACAGCTGCAACTATTTGGTAAGAGCAATAGTAATTGTGATCATTTCTTTAATTAATGAATCATTATTCCTGACATACTCCCGTTCTAATGTGAGGAGTATTATCATTCGTAATTGCACAAATGATATTTCCAAAGAGCAGTAAAGCATGACTTCATACAGCTTTCTAACACTGTCAAACCACATGCCAGGAGAATCTATATTTCTGGACCTTTTATCGTAATTGATTATGATTATGATGATTGATTATGACTAGAAATGACCACTCCACCAGAGAATGATGTTCCTTATGCTCCAGTTCATATACATTTGATCCCACTTCCAAACAGCCATGTTTCACAAGGACCAATCGATATCCTCTGTCAAGTCTCTTGCGATAGATCATTAAGAATCACAAATTCTGCCCCCTGTCATGGACCTCTTGAATGGATTTATCCAAGTTAAACTGGCCCTGTTAAACAACTTCTTTACCAAATAAGACTTTTGTTCTCAATGACTTTTTCATCTCTTGTGGACTAGACGTGTTGTTGCTCACTGAAATCTGGTTTATTGCAGGGGAGATTAGTATTAGTCCACCTATTGAGTATGTCCACCTGACTGTGATATTTGACTGTCAAAGTAAACAGAACCAAAGTAGGAACGCAAATACATCACTAACTGCTCTTCAGGATTTATAGTTAAGGATGTAAAAACTCAAGAAACAGTAATAATTTGATGCAAAATTAGAAACACCCTCAAATGCAGGATGAGTCATCAAACATTTAACATTGTTTCACAATGATATTTGCTGATGTTTTTGTTTTACTGTATGGCTTGTCTTTACCAGATGTACTGTACTTTTGTCAGTTGTGTGTTGTTTTAAAATGTTTAATAAATGAATAAATACATTTGTTTGACTTGATTATCATTATCATTATTATGATTATCTAAATCAAGTTAATCAAGTCGTAGTTTTTGTTGGATTTTTGTGGATTGTCATCTTTGTTCTCCTGCTCATCACCATCATTATCTCTACCCATCACCTCATCTTCATCATGGCTTTAGCCCTCATTCTTCTTATCAGTACGCGTCTTACCATCACCATCATCATCATCATCATCATCATCATCGTCATCATCATAACAAAATTACTGTGATTTCATATCTGAGCTGCCTCCATCCTCAGGTGGAGAAGTCTCGCTCTGCTACAGCCAGGGTGGTGGTCTGGAGGGAGATGGGTGTGCTTAGGAGTTATACCATGGAGAGCACTTACAATGGCTGTGACCAGGGGATATACAAGGTGTGTGCATGAGTGTGAGATGACAGGAAGCACTCCCAATCTGTGGCCTCATCCCCATCAATTTCAATTTCAATTTTCAATTTCGTTTATTTCGTTAGGAGGGACAGTGTACAACCATACATTAGTACAGTGAGCGCACTGCTGTTTTTTTTACAGCTTGTTCATGGGCAGGACCATCTGCAGAGGCTGGTGGTGACACATTGAATGACATAATCAGGGAGCAAATTATTATTATTAGCAATTATTAGAAAAGGTTATGTTCATGTTACAATCAGCTGATCAAATACATGTTTTTAATTATGCGTCTTTATGGTTATTTATTACTTGGCCCAAACAAAATTCCCACCTGGTGAGACAATACAGTTTTTCTTGGATCTTGATCAGTGTCATTGAGCAGCAGATCAGAGACATGAGCAGTCACTCCAATGATTGTCAGTTGTGACATCATGGTCCATTGGACCACACACGGGCAATACCAACAGTAAGTGCACAATGAATAATAAATGATAGGAAAATAGAGAAACAACATGATTATATGAAAAGGTGAAATGTTTCCCCACATGCGAAGCTGAAGCAAGTAGCATGATCTTACATTTTTAATTATACTTAAATGTAAACAGTTACTGTATATAACGATAAGTACGGATGAAGACAGAAAGCTGTGTTCTCTCTTTGGATAGAAGTGAAATCAATGTAGCAATAAGCACATACATGATGGGAGAACACTGAGACGTCAGATAAATGAAGTGTTTTTACTGTAAAAGTGCGATATGAGGAGTCATGTAAAACAATCTAGATCCAACAGCAAACAATAATTGGTAATAAGTAGATGAGTGGCTGCATGTTTTTAAATGTAAGATGAATACACCTCTCCTGATTACAAAGTATGTGTATTTACAGGGCCTGCAGACAGGAACCAGGGAGATGCAAGAGATGGGGATGAAGTTCTGCCACAGTCTGCTGTCTTTGACCAAAGATACGAGGGCTCTTTACAGCAGGACACTCATCAGCAACATTGACCAGGACCACAGCAGCATCATGGACCACAAGTCTCACAAGTAAGTCACTGTGCGGTGCTGTCCAGTAAAAGGAATGAGGGCTATCCTCATTGCTGAAGGTGGGTGACTCTGAACCAGACTTCACTTAAGGGTTAGGATTAGTACTCACGACTGATAAAACCTGCAGACATACTATAGAAGGGACATGTTGGAGGGAAAATGTCTTTTAATTTTTTTTAACAACATTGTTTATTAGATTTTCCCTCCCCTCTCCTCTCCTGCAGCTGCTTTGAAGATGATGAACCTCCATGTGTTGAGGAGATTGAATACTCTACAGACTGCCCCCCGCTTAAAGGCACTGATCTGGATTCAGATATCAACAACAGCATGGTCAGCCCTGATGAAGACGAGTTTATCGATGAAGGTGACAGGGGAGGAAAACAGCAGCAAGACGGCGTCGACCAGTCACAGCAGTCGAGTCTGAAGAACCGTTTGTTTCCTCACCTGTTCAGACAGGGATCCGAGACGCTGAGTGAGAAGAAACACTCGTGTAACGTTGGGAGCATCTCCAACGGACACTTGAATAGTTAAAGGAGCAGATGTTGATTTGTTAGTAGCTGCTGGCATCTTAAAAACAAAATTCATACCTTAGACTGTATCTGTTTATTTTAGTCAGAAGAAAATGAATTAAATACAGATAACTTGTTTATTTATCTGTTTACAGAATATGAGCTAGAGCAAGGCTCTAGTATGAACGTGGATGAACATAAGGATGAATGTGGCCTCAGTTTCTAAGAACGGTTTTGAAGCTCAAAGTGGGTTGTTCTGTCCTCTTGGTATTATGCAGTTGAACTTCTTGCCAATACAAAATTAATTTTAAATTAATGAGCAATATAAATAAAAATCACCCCTGTAGAGTTGGCATGAAGGAGGGAATCAGCCATTTTAGTACCAGGCTGTGGACATGTTTATTTCTGCTGTAAAGTTACTTCCTTTAAAGGGGAACTATGCAAGTCCGCTCGCTTTGCCGCTGTCTGGTTACGCTCCTTTCGCCCATGTGCATCTGTTTACAACAAAGCTGGCGAAAAATCAAGAAATTTAGTGAAAGCGTTACATAACATACACAATGTTACGGCGTAGTCTTAACTGTCATGAACAAAAGTTCGCGGGTTACGGAGCGCGTTTGTGTCGCGGTGTGCAGAGACAAGAGCATGGGACACCGGGGCGGCGGCTAGGTACTACACTGATGTTGCTAGGTTGGTTTTCAGTCGTGAGACGTCAGGTGAAGGCAGAGAGCCTCCGTTGTCACTCGTAACAAGTCACAAGTCGTGTACTGTAGGTAACGATCACAATTACTCCAGAGCTTTTTTGTAGCATAGCCACGGGAGGAATCCTACTTAGTTCCTCTTTAACGTGGGAGAATATCAGGACTGACTCGCTTTTGGATCCAGCCTCAAGTGGCCATTCAAGGTTGTGCAGTTTTTGGTAATTTTGTGTTGGCTTTATTTTTCTGCCTCGTGGTGCCACTTCATCATGACACATGCATGAAATCTTCTTTTTAGAGCCTCAAAAGATTTAACCCAGCCTATTTTCTATAATCTGGTTTATCACTCGCCCAAAACATTTTGTCTTCTTGTCAATTTGTGTAATAACATGCCACATTCCAATAAGTTTATTGATATCTACAGTAATTGGTTGATCTGGACATAGATATTGGCTACCAGCCTGTGTTCATACTGAATGGCTTGACTGATGAGGACAGTATGGTTTTAGTTTCAATTAATCAATTAGATTTGATTTCTAGAGCTGCTACTTACAAAGTAGAGCTGCTCAGTTTTAAAGTTTTACAAACCTTACTTTTAATATAATATACCATATATAATGTCCATATATACAATACACAAACCACTTGTTGTTTTATTGACCTCCAGGCTGCAGAGCCTCAGTCAGACTTAATGTTTCTTTGCCCGACACGTGTCGTGTGTTATAGATTCTTGGTGAGCAGAAGATGAAACCTTGTGTTTGTCTTGACCTATTCTTGACCTGGTCACAAACATAAAGTACAGTAATGTGTCAGGATCATGCTCCCTACGGGATATGTATTCTTGTTTTTATTATGAATCTGTGCTTTTGTTTCACAGAAAGTCTGGAACCATTGCACCATTGTACAAGCATCGCCATTGTTTCATCCCCACTGTAATGTGTTTTATTAATACTTGATTTTTTTTAAGTATAATGTTATGAATAAGAATAATTATAGGCTTATGGGATGTTCTCAGATCTTTTCATTTTTACTGCATTCAAATTTTCAACAATCACCATGTCCTAAATCAGACAACGATAATGAGATGATTAAATAAACAATTTCAACTTCATGATGACAGCAGTGGAAAATAATCTATCCCTAAAAAATACTAATGTATAATTATAACACCGATATCGGCATCCAGCCATCATTGAGTGTTGTATGCATATTTATATACACACAAAAAATCCCCCAACAGTGAGTCACACACCATTCTGATTTTTATCACTATAAATGAGCATTTCAATCATCATTGGTCACTCGTCAAACAAGGACAAATTCTCTTATCCTTCTCTCCTAGAAGAAACAGTCTTACATTAACTTTTATCTGTATCACAAGCTCATCAGACAAAAGAGAAAAACATTCAAAAATGTATTCGTAATTCCATCATTTAATATACATTGTATCTTTAGTATGACTTGATCTTTAGTATTGGAAAAATAATTTTGTTTTATTCCAGTCATATGATCATATTGTTTACATTTCACTTGTTTTTCACTTAATGTCACTGTAACTGACTTTTCCCTTGGTTATCTGTGTATCATATCATATCATATCATATCATATCATATCATATCATATCATATCATATCATATCATATCATATCATATCATATCATATCATATCATATCATATCATATCATATCATATCATATCATATCATATCACATCATATCATATCATATCATATCATATCATATCATATCAATACTTTGCCCATGCTTCTGATGAAGTTGTTTATAATTCTAAACATGGCTGTAGCTGCTCCGCTTAATCAGGGTTAACTGAACCACTTAAAAACCACCCTACACATGTTATCAAGACAAACAATGTTACTGATTCAAGTTATCCTGTGTATGTTGACCCTGATTCAGAGCACAGGAATCAAGTATTACACCAAACTGACACCAAGGGAAATATACAAGTATGCTATAGTAAACCATGGGAATGTATTTACAACCATGCAAGTTCACAGCAATAGTATGAAGAGATGAGGAGGCTAAATATGCATGAATTGTCAGTGTGAGACCTAGTCCAGAGTGATGTTTGGTGTGAATGGTTGGTGTAACAGGTGTGTTGTGATCTAGATTTTATGAGATACATGTAATTTGCAGTGACACATGTAAGATGTAAGGCATGTGCAATAAATGTGTTTGGAAGAGAAAATACATTGATTTTGATGTAGCCTAAAACAAACAAAAAACACTCAACAGAAGAATTAACACAGCAATACAGGATTAAAACTAGGAAAATCATTTTTTCATTTCTTGAGGCCTTATCAAAATCCCTTAAAATGTGACCACATGACATCAGTTTTATCTTCTTCACTGGCTCCAAATCAAATTAGACTGTTAAAGATGCTCAAAGTTATAGGACTTGCTCCTTCACACTTATTCCTTATAACCATATATTCCACCTTATGCTCTTTGTTGCGATAATTGTTGCTGCTGCAGAGTCTTTTCCAGCTCTTGACATGAGAGCAGCGTTTGGTGGTTTGGACCACCGCGCCGCTCAACAAAACTGGCCGGTGTTATGCCGAGTTCTGCATGTCCGCCGAGAACTGCATGCACCTCGCAGGGAGCGCGCACAGCTGAAGGGAAGCCAAAACAGCCTAAAATATTAGCTGGTAAAAAAAACATGATTCAAAGATCTCCAGCAATAAAGTTAAAGGGTGGATGCGTTATTCGGCAGTGCTGTACGGGTATGTGAGCTGCCGAGAAGTGCATTCCCCTGTTTTTCCAGGCTAGAAGAGTAGCACATGTATGAAATTCACGCTGTTAAACCAAAACAGCTCAAAATATGAGCTGGTCAAACCATGTGATTCAAAGATATCCAGTTATACAGTTACAGGGTGGGTGCATTACTCGGCAGTGCTGTACAGTGAGCTGCCGAGAAGTGCGTTCCCCTATAACTTTATTGCTGGATATCTTTGAATCACATGGTTTGACCAGCTCATATTTGAGAGCATCTGATTTATTTCCTAAACGGCCTCTCATAGAGGGCTGGACTTAACATGCTTTTTGTCACAGTCCTGATGGTTCTCTAGTGGTTAGCTGGTAAATAAGAATGAAATAAGAATTAATCCCAAAAAAGGGGTAAATCACCTTTCTTCAGAATTCTGACGTTCAGTTTGAACTTCAGCATATCATCATGCCTACAAAGAGCTGTTGCCATGATTGACCTGTTAGATATTTGCATAAGTGAGCAGTGAAACAGGTGTACTGTACCTGTAAGTGCATTTCCTTACAATGGTTTACCATAGAAGTTGTGAATATTGCCATGCAGGCTGAGGGGCAATTCATTGATTGTTACTGACTGACTGATTGATAAACTGACTGAAGTTGCTGCTCTTCTAGCAGCCTGACGAAGGTAACAGAGCGACAGCTTTAGCCTTTAGTAGCCTACAGTGATTTCTGATCTTAGCCACTATTATTATGAAAGCTTAAACAAAGAGTGAGCCAGCTATAATTTCTGTGCATAGACAAAATAAAGATCGAGAAGGAAACTCAAAACCTTGTGTGCTCATAACAGTAACGTTCCATCTCTTAAGACAGAATGGAGCTGGAATTAGAATGAAAAGACACAATTCATTAAATCAAAGATCAAATTTAACATTTATATTTTAATGTGTTTGACCTTTTCTGGGGGCCTGAGGGCTCACTCTGATTCCCACAAGCCCTTGACTAGAAAGCATCAAATAACAAAATGTAGTCAAATAACCACACAGACAAAGATAGAGGGAAATATCCTTTGTTTAAAAAAACAGAAGAAAATAAGCAGTTTGTTGAAGAAGCTTAGAAAGAGAAAAGCTATTGATCCCCTCGCCATGTTACAGAGACCAAGCTAGACAAGTCCATCAAGACACACCCCCACCCAAAGACAAAAAAATAAAATAAAAATCAAGTCAAAAGAACATACAAATGATAGAAACCCAGGACAGAAAAGGACAAAAGTATAGTTGAGTGAGGCATCACTTAAACTACAAGCGTAAAGCATATTATTACAGTACATGCGGCTACAAAGCTTCAATCTCAACTGGGACTTGCTGTGAAATCATTCTGTCCTGAACCTGATGGTGAGATGCAGAAACATGAGAGAACACTACACACTTTCAGGAGATACAACAATGGCTTCATCAACAGGTCCCATTTGTTCGCTCACTTGAGAATTTAGACACCAAAATAATTCATGAGTCCTATCAGATTATTATCTGAAATATATTGTGAATATTGGATTATTATCTGAAATATATTGTGAATATTCCAGTGACCTGTTTGTGTATGCTGTACTTGTAAGTGCTAATGTTAGTGTACCTATAATCTTTAATCCTCATTATGAGTCAGTGTAACAGCGACATTTTGGTGTCCATGTTCCCATCACATAATGACCATTGGGACAATTCCATCATGTCATTTCTGTGTTTATTTTCTGACAGAGATTTGAGAAAAAGCTCAAGTGAGAGAAGGATGCTCTGTGGGGTGTGGTGCTTACACCTGCATGACTCCACTCGGAAGTGCTGTGTTTGCACATGGTGTTTATAGTGCACAGGACCACTGTGGAGGGTGTGAACTGTGTAGACTCTGAGAGGATCTGTAAAAAAGATGTCCACACCTGTCAAAACTACTGATTATGACACTGATGCTAGGTGTTTGTTCAAACCATAGTGTATTTGATTGAAAGACCATGACAATGGTCCTTGAACCTTAAATAGATAGTTGGGATTATTTGATGTGAGTTAAACACACAAAGTGAAGTTGAACTACATGTATATTCTACATGGACCCTGCCGTTACCCTGTGACAGCTGTGTTGTGTGCCTTGGTTCCAGCCGTCCACAACACTGCATGTATACTGTAACTGCTATGGCCACAGAATGGATGGTTCTACATGAAAGGAAAATTTAAAGGATATTGGATTGTTTCGGTGGTGATCAATCAAAATGTAAAAAAACATGTTTTTGTGGTGGCACGATACACAGCAGCACAGAGCTCTGTCACCATGCTCCCTGCTGCCTCTCCTCACTGGCTGTGTACTGACTGACTGACCGACTATCCTCGACCGCCCTTCACAACCCCTAGGAGTAGTTGATTCAGAATCGGTGTTCCATAAGTTTATGTGTATATTATTATTATCATTTATATAACCTGGCACGGTTTGTTATTTTTTTAAGTATATTTTGGGGGGGGGGTTTGCCTTTAATTGATAGTGTAGCAGTAGGGAGAGACAAGAAATAGGGAGGCAGAGAGAGGGTAATGGATGTGCAGCGCAGCCTGCTCTACTAACTGAGCTAAACGACGCCCCACAACCTGCGACTGTTGCTGTCCCATTTCTGGTGACGGTCATTCAAGTTAAAGGAGGTTTTCCCGTGAAGGGTCAGAAATAACTCTGGCTTTAAATTCTACTGACTTGATTGTCTTAGCAATAGAGGTGTGCAAAAATAGTTTCACATTAGATTTGCAATTCTATCTCTATAGCTTCCAAGTTTATTTATAAATTTAAATCGATTCATATCTTCAGTCTTGTGATATTATCTCACGTCTTTTCCTCACATAGATGGTACTGTGTTTCTGCCCAGATACACCTCCTTGGTGAGAGCAAGAAGTAGTGGTATAGCGTTAGAAATGGGGAACAAAAGGAGAAGGTAATTCAACCTACTCCATCTTCACCGAGGACAGCAATAGGCACGTTTAAGATTTTATTTCTTCCATGGTGTATTTAGTGTCAACCAGTGTAAACATGTAGCTGCCAGTTAGTCTGAGACACAGTGACTGAAATTGTCAGTCAGTGGATACGTGCATGACAAAGTCACACTGTTAACACTTCTACACAGCTTGTGCTGTCTTCAGGCTTTGCCTGTCTTAAGCTGTCTTCATCTTGAATGTATTACCTGCTGCTTTATGCTACACTACAGTAATTATAACCTGCTACATCCATTTAACATTACTGAGATGGATGATTGGCTGATACTACATCAAACTGAACATAAAGTCAGTCTCACATCTCATCCTGTTACCATAGTCAACTGATCTTTGTAAACCTTTCACTGTATACAGATTAACTACACAATCATAGAAACAAGTCACAACTTAAAGCAGATATCAGTGGAATGTTTTTGTTAATATAAGTCCTAAATAGTCCTATTTTCCATCAGCAATCACTTACATGGAGTGTTTCAACCGTAACACGAGTCTCTCCGTCACTCTGCTCTGCTGCAACCCGAGTAGAAAACTTTCCTTGTGGGATACAAGTGTTATCCAATGAGGAGAGAGAACGGCATGACGGACTGTGTGTGCAGCCAATGGGTGCGCGTGAATGTGGTAACGTAGCACGAGGACCAATAGATGCATGACGAGGGCGGGGGCTGCTAACTCATGGTGCGTTCAAGGAAACTCGTACTTTGTGTTTTTCCTTCCTGTGAAGTCATACCAGTTCGATCTGGTACGAGTTCACGGGTCGGAAGTTACGAGAGGCCGTTATAGGGAACTTTCACAGGCAACAGGACGGTAAAAACACGAGTTACAGGTTGCCTGGAATGCTACAAAGTCGTAGTTGTGACTTGAAGCTGTAACTTACGGTTTCAAAAGACTGCCTTGAACGCAGCATTAGCCGAAACGGCCGTGCCGCTGATATCTGCTTTAAGTGTGTGTACTGACCTATGCACATGATGTAGGTCCAATACTCTGACAAAACACTTACTGTATGACCATCACATATGAAATACATAGCATCGTAGGCAGCTAGGATATCACTTAATACCATCATTTTTGAATTGAATATTTGTTTTGAACAAAAAATTGACTGTAAATTGAAATCCTCAACCCATGAATTAAAATTTATAGTGTGACATTTTGTGAACCGTGCAACTCTAATTAGCAACTGTGTGATGAGCAGTGGATATCTCGTGAGTGCTGTGAACACTGGGATGTCCCTATTTACCATAGAACAAACTGAAATAGAACTACTGTGGTCGTTTTCTCAGAACATCCAGTGAGTGAGGAGGAGATTCTGTGACTTTAAAGCTGCACTAATAGTTTGATGTTGGGTGAATGAATTTTATGATTATGGAAGAATGACTTGACTTTGTAGTTCCCCTCAGATCCACAGAGCATTGTTACATCATTCAATAAAAAAAATTGTTAAGTTGTTTGTTTACCACCCAATAAATCACTGTAATAAATTTGCCCCAGTTACTGATAGGCCACCCCTCTCTCATCACTTTCATCAGGCTTGTTGTTTTTAAGAATAGCCTATGCAAAAAATAAAACAAAAAAGACAAGTTTAGCAGACAGACCCCAAGTTTTACCGTTAATTTTTTTTAAATGAACACTGGAGTGTACTTTCATCATGAAGATATCACATTACACATTTCTACTGTTTGCGCTCTCCCCACTAAGTAAACGTTATTTCATGAACTTCTTACTTATTGAGAGAAGCAAGAGACATTCATTGATAGACCGTGGCACCTTTCTGTAACTCATTGTTGACCTACAGTGTATGTAAATGACTATTTACCCAGTAAACAACATATTCTGGGATTTGATCTCATTGAATTTCAACCTGACCTGAAGAGTGGGGATTTGCAAAAGAATCAAGGGGGGGAAAAAACACAGTGAAGCGTGCATGGAAAAAGAAGGATAGGAACAAACTGCAGTAACAAGAACATGTTAGTCATAATAATTATAATAATGTGAGTCATAAAGAGACAGAGAGAGTGTCAGAGCAGCCAGGTGATTTTTGGACTCACATACAGAACATAAAAAACTACCCTCATGTTTCCTGCGTTGTCTCTCACATACCATACAGTACACATACACTCAGACAGCTTGCAACAGTACGAAATACTGTATACTCTTGTATGACACATGCTCTGCACTGTGTTTCATGTCAGCACAGACTGTTCAGGGAAACACCAGTTAGCACATTTTGTATTGAAAAAGATAACGATGAGCTGCCCAATCATACACATCAGAAGCTCCACTCTAGTGCTAAAAACACACAAACAGGTCAAAAACTGTTGTAAATATTGTTCACCATGCAGACCATGGAGCCCAAACAGCATCTGTGCCCTAAACTGTCACTGTGATGTAAGTTGTAGGCTACTACTGGTTTTCAACACGCCGAAACATGAAACATGGTTTTGGCATAGGCGTCATTTACGCTGGGGACGCTGGGGACATGTCCCCACCACTTTTTGTCAAGAACAATTTTGTCCCCACCGCAAAATTACTGTGATGCAAGTTGTACTACTGGTTTTCAACACGCAGAAACATGAAACATGGTTTTGGTATAGATGTCTCATGTTGACTGATGATAACATCAACATAAATGTGAGCCATGTGTTCACTGAGTACTCATTTACAGCACTGAGCTCTCAGGGCCATCATACAACACACTTGAGTTGTTATTATACTGCTTCATGTGTTTGTTTACTCCATATTCATTAGCTTTATACATATATGGCTGGACCGTCTGGACCTTAAGGACAGTTTAGGAACACATAAAACGTGTTTGGACAACTGGCTGTGCTCACACCAATAACAACACAGTCGTGGCTCTCTGACCAGATAGCTACGGTGGTTTGTTAGCAAGCCGATAATAGCTTCTCTCCTTGAGACGGTGGACGTGTCATCGTGGGATGTTCTATCGCCTGACAACTCTGTACATGATGTGTGTAGCTGTGTTTCCGCTTTAAGCAAATCCTCAGTATGTTTTCAGTGCACACATTTGTGTGTTAGGTTTTCATTAGCAGGGTAGAGTCTCACATGCACACATGCCACACAGGCTTACAGTTAGTGTGTGTTTCCAACTCGTCGGGCATCCAGACTCAAGCAAGCAAGTGTATTAAATCACTATATGAAAGTTGTAAACTCAGACTGTTTCCACCATGCATTAGCAAAGCCTTGGTTCCCAGTATTACACCAAAATGTCCTTTAGTCTTGAAATTGTCACCAATCATGGCTGAAAAACATGCTATATGCATTTCACTGGATCAGACTCTATCTTCAGTTTCATCACTCTATACAACAGCCTACCGCTTTTTAGAAACATACAATATAGTATTAAACAGGCATTAAACTTCCTATAAAAAGTAATGTGGCCACAATAGAAATTGTATCATATTTTTTCTCATTTTAGAAAGACTAGTTTGAATTTTCTTTTCTTTCGTTTTTTTTTCTTTTTGTTTTTTCTTTGTTTTTGTTTTTTTGGAAAAGAAGACACTTGTTGAGGTTCCTGGGACTGATGTGGGAGGGCTAAGGTGAATGACTGACTGCAGAACTGACCAATAGCCTTTCAGAAAGGTGCATGACACAAGGACACAGGTAGTCAGTGAAAAAGGCCAGTCAGCAGCTGTACATTGCACTCTCATCACTTGGACACAGTCGCTAAAGGAGGAGGACCCAACTGATGAGGATCCATCTGTCCCTGAAGGTAGAATCATAAAAACATCAGACTTACATTGCGGCTAAAACAGATCCAATAAAAGGAGTGTGTGGAAACTGGCTACATGAAACAAAAATAAAAAAAATCTCCAAATTTGATTCAGGGAGTGTTTGAGGAACAGGAACAAAGAGGCCAGGTGACGTTGAATAACCAACATGTTGATCACTTGTGTTGTGATGTAATGTGTGTGTGTGTGTGTGTGGTTTACCCAGGAGGCTTGCCTTTCTACACTGAATTCTCTTTTTCTCTTTATCTCTGCCCTTCAGAGTCTTCCTCTTTCCAATCAAACATCTGTTTCTGCTCTCGCTTTATGCACCTGCTTTATATCCCTTCCATTCCTCTCGCAGACCAGCTTTGTGTCTGTGTGAAGCATCTCCATATCGGTAAACTTCATCTCTTCTCCTCCTCCTGGGTGTCCGTCATTCCTCCATGGCAGTATTTAAAAAAAAACACACAACGCTCAAGTGGTCGATCAACCTAAGGCTCCTCTTCTCCAGTGGACACAGCCAGTCGCATGGCCACAGAGAGGTGGTCGGTGAGGCCGGCTAGCTGAGTGACAAAGCTGAACTCCTCGATATCCTGCATGGGGCAAAGACAAAATCCATTATCATTATGACTTCACTAATCTCAGAGGTTATTCTGTGGAGCTTTAAAGCTGTGAGCAACTGAGCAAAACATGGTCCTGACATTTTTGTTTCACTGAATTGTCTGGTTAAAAACCAAGCTGAGGATGAGCAACAGTATAATACATTCAAATATGTGTTTCTGGCCTCTCGGCCGGCCAAGTGAGTCTACGTCTTTCTCAATCACACGAGCTGTTGTGCAGATGCCCTCATGTGGCAACTGTGGGCAAATGCATACTTCAACATGGAGCAAGTAAAATGGTGCAGCAGAGTGGACTTTCTAGTTTCCAAGTGAGTAAAGCTAGATATTCTAACTCATCAGATAGCTATACAGTAATTTTTTCCTCATTTTGTCCTCATCAGATGTCCTGCTTTTCTGCTGCTAGTTCAAGTAGAGGTGTTGGTGCGTAAGTTTGCTCATTTGAGCTTCTCTAACATTTGACCTTCTTGTATTTGTTCTTGCTTTAGACCGTAGGGTTAAACTGTTTGTCCGCACAGTTGCGTCTCAAACTGGGTCAGTAAAGACGAGTTGCTGCATGTTCTGACTGACACCACATATCCCTCCCCCAGTCACTGCTTCTTTTACAACAGGTAAAACTAAAATGTGGTTTAGTCAGAATAGAGTAAATTATTAGAAGTATGAAAAAGGGACAATCAACTTAAAAATAGGAGCTTCTCACTGTGTGCCTCTGCCCTTCTGTATCTCTGTTCGGCTGTCACATTTATTTACTTATTCATCAAAGGTGTAGGTACCATTCCTGATTGTCCCATGGTGAGTCAAAAGTATAGGACGAGAGCAAGCCTCAGTGCAGCAGGAACAGTATTAAGTGCAAATGCTACATCTCTTTAATGAGTAGGCTACATAGTGCTAGTTAAATGTGTTAAGATGTTAGGAAAGGAGGTGCTTTTTGAATCAGACAGAGACACCCCTGCTCTGATTGGATTCTGCAGTTTGATCCACCATCACCACAGATGACTTTTACGATGCTTGTATCAAAACAAATGTGTCTAATTTGCAGGAAGCTGGTCAGGCAGTGGTGCCCAGAGGAATGAGGATGAGGAAATGTAACATGTGATTGAAGAAAAATTTGAGGTCTGTTATTGCAGAGGCAAAACAACGACCTGTGTTTAGTTTCACTTGGAGATTGCTGGATCCTGCCACAAGGTGGCATCAATAAACTGTGGAGTGCGAGACGCAGAGAGTCAGAGAGCAAGACAGAGAGATGCTCTATGTAAATCCCTCACACAGACAGGCAGCCATCACATCACTGCCCTCATTCCTCTCCTCCACAGTCTGTGTTGTTGTTGTGTTTCATTGTTCCCAATGTTTTTTTTTCTTCTTTTTTCTCTTTAAAGTCGCATATCCCCTGTGGCTCCCATTTATGTGTCACATGGCTCAGGAAAACAAGTGCTGTTTTGTTGCGGGGAAAATATTCATAGCAGATCACCTGCCTGCTGACAAGATAAAGGTACACAGTCTATCAGGGTTCTTGCACCAAGTTCCTGGTAATGGAAAAACAGTCTCACTCTACAAGCACTGCTGCTTCTTGGCTTGATGCCATGCCTCTTTCTGCTTGATTTTACATTTATTTCTTTTGTTTTTTTATTATTTATTGTGGCCCTTCATCACACAGGGTTGACTTGTTTATATAGTTTATGGACTGGGAGACTCTGATTAAGGGGTAGGTCTGCTGGGACATCTGTCAGCATGTAGATTATTATTATTGGTTCAGAACAATAGTTTTCAATCTGGGGGGCTGGGATAGCCAAATGATTAAGAAGAAAAGAAAGCAGCAAAAAATAATTTATTTTCTCAGTAAAACCCTCTTTGTTAAAAGAAAATAGACAGTGTTATGGTACTACTGTAAAACTACACTTAAAAAGTACTTGAGCTTTAATAAATGGTTTATAATTAGATAAAACAGTTATAACATGAAATGGTATAGGTTCACTATTCTTACAAATGACTAACTCATTGATAAATCAGGGTGAATTTTACACTTTACAATATGTAGCTCATTTACTAGTCACTCATTCATTAACAAGTATTTGACCCTTTTGCCTGTTATAAATGTTGTAACTGGTAAATTAATAGTTGTTAAAATGAGAGGAAGAAGCAGAAACATGGATCTATATGTCTCACTTCATTGTTGGATGTGGTATCTTTATAGATTCTTTTGACAATACAAAAAGAACTGAATATTGATCCCCTGCTAAACCATACCAGTTTCCAGTCCTGCTGCAGGCCCTCGTCGCTGTAGAGGAGGTAGTCAATACGGCGTCCGTTGCCCTTCAGTGGGATCTTCCTCCCCTTTTGACTGCTGGCAGGACACTGGCTCTTACTGGGAGGAAACACCACGTACTCCTTCCTCCCTTCCTCGTTTTCCATCACTCTGATGGACACAGAATCAGTAAACTGAAGTTTAGACTCAGAGACACACGGATACATTAGAGGTCAGAGGGTGTAGTAGCTATGGCAGTCAAAAACATAACAAGACATACAACAGGCAACAACAACAAGTGTGCCATTACATCTAAAATGAGTGTACATTGGAGTGCACTGTTATGTACATCCTTGTGGCCTCCTACTAAATACTAGCAGGGAGTGATTTAACATGATCCCATATACACATTTAGCCACTACTGCAAATCCTGTGTCATAAAGAGAATAAGCTCCTTCTAACTGACAAACAACTGAGTCAGAGATATTAAGGTGAGCTTGAGTGCTGGAGACCTTGGTGAGGACTAGGTACTACATCTATTTATATCTAGTACAAATAGACCAAGACAAGAAGGAACAAGAAGACAAGAAAAGAGGCGTGAGGGAGAATCAGCAGGAGATGGAACATTGTGTGTGTATGTGTGTGTGTGTGTGTGTGTGTATGCGTGTATGTGTATGTGTGCGTGTGCATGTGCCTGTGTGCCTTACTTTTGTAAACTTTCAGGTGTGCTGACCTCATCGTCATAAAGGCCACTGGGATCCAGGAGAGTACCTATTGAGTGACACAATAAAAAGCGTCAGTCACACACGACCACATGCTTTACCCCGTCAAACATTATAGAAATAATGTAAACGTTGTGCTAATGAGTTGAAATGAAGTTGATTGGGAAGGTGTGATGAAGTTATTGGGAATTAAACTTCATATTTTATAAGCAGTCGACAGATTGGGTCAATTTTCACCTTGGAAGATAAAAGAGGGTGGTTGGTGGAAAGACAATACAAGAGTGAACTGGACCCTTCATGAACACGTACAGTAAAGTGTTAACCATGAAGTGAGATGATGTGAGTCTGGTTTTAAAACTCCTTTGTCTAGACAGACAGTACAACAGCTGCAGGCCGCTATTAACCACAGTATAACCTACTGTACATCAATATTATCAGGCAGATGTTCATTAATTCTGGTTGGAAATGTGATGTAAATGTAAAATATAAATTTGACTGACATCATATGTATGAACTGTGATTTTTAGCAGATGTTGGGTTTTTCTCACAACTAAAATGTATTTTGTATGTCAAGATGACAACAGCATGAGACATTTAGTTTTCCTTAAAACACAACTGAAAAACCAAAAATATAGCAAAATCAGAAGTCATCAGTTTTGTACATCAAATTGATGACACTGACTCTTGGTCGCTACTGTAGCTACATTCAACCGAAATGTCAACGATGTTGGTGGCCAGCTGGGACCTTTGACCAAATTAGCTGAAATTCAGATATGGTGTTAACAGGACAGATGGACAACCACAAAACATAATGCGTCTGTCCAGGGCTGTTGCATAAAAATGTTGCTAATTAACACATGTGATAAAATATTGCTGTTGAGGGTATCACACTGTCTGTGAACATTTTATAGTATTGGTGTATTTATGGAATTTCCTTCTTCTTTTTTTTAAATTTTAGGCCTAAGTAACAGCACATCCTGATTAGTCTCAGTTGTGTTTTCTCCTTGTGTTTACAGCTCAGTAGAAGTGTCATTTCTAGGACACAGGGTTTAATATAATGTCAACATGTTGAGGCATTTTAGCTGATCAGGTGAAACCACTTCTACAAAAAGGTGAGAGGACACTCAGTATGTGGATATATGGTATGTAAACTGTTGCCAACACTTGGTCAGGTGACAGAAGGTTTTTCATTTGCAGTAGCATCTGGAAATATTGCCACTGTTATTTTCTGTATCTCACTCATCAATCTAGTGGGTGCTTTACCATCTCCCTCCCACCATGACAAACAGCTTCTTGCTTCACATAACTCTGCTCTTGAAGCACAACTTGACTTCTTTCGTGTGGTGAAGGAGGCATCAGCAGACTTTATTCAGAGAGCATATATCTCTGCTTTTATGGTGCTGCAGACCACAGCCCAACATAATACACCACTAAGAGAGGAGCACTCTCAAACCCATTTGATAATGAGGATGTGAGTCCAGCGATAAAGCGTTTAAAATGCAGCGAATGGAAAGAGCAGCTCTTCAGTTACTCCAGTCAATTCACTGCCCTTATGAGAAGGAGGTATCACAGGCGGCCTGAACTTTTACAAGTCTAAAAGCAGGTTTAAGAAATGTATGTATCTCCTACTATTACAGTTATAACAATAAATTACAATAGGGCTTTCGCTGGGCGACTTGCAGTCGCCGCTCGGGCCCTAAGAAGTTACTAATGTGATTCAATCATCTGCTGTCCATAGTCTTCCCTCTCCATCCCTCTCTCCTCTCCTCTCCTCTCCTCTCCTCTCCTCTCAAACCCAACTGGTGGAGCTGAACTATGACTGTGCTGATTTGAACCACACTCTCAGAGGACGTATGATCAAGAATTGTTGATTTGCATAAAGCTGGAGAGGGTTACAAAGTCTTTTCAAAGACTTTAGATATCCATCAGGCTGTAGTAAGACAGACTGCCAATACATGGAGAGGATTTAATACTCCTGTTACTCTCCCTAGAAGTGGAAGTCCAGCTAAGATGACACAACACAGAATCTTAAATGAGGTTAAGAAGAACAGTAGAGTAACAGCAAAATACTTGAGGGAATCATCAGAAGTGACTAACATCTCTGTTCATGAGTTTATAATACACAAAACATTGAGCGGGAAGGCTGCACATGGCAGGAAACTACTAGAACTGGGAGGAGCCTGGCTGAGGTTCAGCCTCTCAACAAGTCCAAGGTTACATTTATTGTCTTCCACATAATGTGGTACAACTTTAACAAGTTTGACAATACTCTTGTGTGAAACAGAACACACGCCAATTCAAGAAAACCAAATTAATTACAAAGGGCTCTCATGCCTTTTCAGAGCTTTTTCTTGCCTCTTTGAGTCCTGACGCTGCCACTAAGCTGCAGTCAGTGCAGTGAGCGTGGGTGGAGACCAAACCTCATTCACTTCAATTTTGACCATAACTCCTAAAATACATAAAAAGCAACAGAGACTATGTGTGGTGGGCTTTTAGTTTGTGTAGTTTGTGTAGTGTAGTGTAGATCTGTCATCATATGTGAAGTAAACCAAGACATAATAAGAGTGATGTACTCTACTGAGCACTAATTTTAAGAGCTTCAGTTGTGCGACTTTGCTTCCAGGCCACGTTTTGAGCATTAAATGTTGTTGCCATAACTCCCAGTGATTTAAATGCAGTAACTCTCTCTGCAGGCAGACAGTTCATTTGGGTGGCAGGGCAGCATCACTGGAAGGTTCCTGGAGCTGTCAGAGCTCAGGACACTTCATGAAATGTGTTGGTACATTTGAAGAGCTGGATCTCTGCCTGTCTTTTTGGCTCATTGGATTCATTTGGGTCTAATCTCCTTTGGATAAGCTTTGTGAAATAGGATTCCTTCCCCTTCTTTTATTGATTCATTGGGCTATTCTTCTTGTCTGTCCTCTCTCTTCCGCTCCTCCCATAGCTAACAACAACCCCCCCACCCCACCATCCCAACTCACTGTGCAAAATGTCCCTGTACAAATAAATAAGCCCTTCTCTAAATGAGCCCTTTCACTCTGTCCTGCCCACACTGTCCCTAAAATACCACTGGCCTAAATAATGCTTCATATCCAGACCAAAACCCCTCGGTCTTTACGTCACTAATGCCCATGCATCAGTACACTGTACTGCATGTATTTCAATTCACACAGTGGATGCATCCCGATTTAGCCAGACAAAGCCAGATTACAGTCTCACTATGCAGTGTGACCTCAGCCCCTGCTGATCAGTTTGTGTTTTTGACATAAACATGTCAACAACACAAACTGATATATATAAATATATTTTTTCAAACTGGCATCATCCTGGATGTCTTTGAAACAAGCTTTCAAATCCTTAGTGAAAAAAACCCCCAACCTTGTGGTAATGGGTCGACATCCAACCTCCAAATTAATTAGTAATAGACCTGAAAAGATAGTTACCGTGAAAAAAACCAACAAAATCCTGGAGTAGTTTCATTCAAGCTAAAATAATCAGTGACCTCTGACTGAACTCTGATGGAAATAAGGTCTTTGCTCGTTTCCCTCTTAGATCACAGTGATTGATATGATAATGATGTAATAATAACATAATGGTTTATTGGTCTATTGATGTCATAATCAATATTGGGAGTAGTTGTTCAATCTGTCTGACTCAGTGTTAAACTGGTTTACAGTTTAGCATTTGTCTTTCTTCATCATTTATCTGTCATGTCTTTTATTACTATTTAGTTTCACCTACACCGCATGATACTGTCATTTCTGTTTTCACCTGTTTTGTTTTGCACCAACATCACTTAAAAAAAATGGTTGAAAACAAATCACAGGGAGAATGTTTTATGTCTTTTTTGCAGCTCATGTGTTTGAGAAACATGACATCTGCTGTGGGGTTGCTCAGGGGAGCTTCCTCGGCCCATCATTATTCTCACTGTACATGCTGTCACTTAACATCATCGTAACATCTTCAGAGAGCACAATGTATGTTTCCATAGTTACACTGATGACACACAGCTTGACATTTCCAGCAAATGACGCTGCAGCTATAAAGCACACAGAGCAGCGGCGCTGACCCAGCAGCCGGTGCAGCCTGCATGAATGAGGTGGGAGAGCTACAGGTACACATCGCTTTGCTCCACATTTCACAGAAACTTCTGGTACAAAAGTCAGAGCACATGGAGCTCAGCATCTTAGACTCGAAGCGGACGATCTGAGCAGTTGTACTTTTTGACATGACAGTTAGTGCTGTGAAAACGAAAAATGTATTTGTGGGAAAATATCCGACAGCATTTCATGTTAGCTGATACGAGTGCGTGAATGCGTTTCACATCACATGCACTGCAGCAATTGTGGCAAAACTGTGAGCGGATACATTTTGTAATTTGTTATTTGTAATGATCTGTGCACCTGCAGTGAAGAACTGGAGTAGGTGTGTAACTGCTGTGTTGTGTTTGTAGGAAGGAACAAAAACATGCAAATACACAACTCTTTTTTTTCTGTGACCTCAGATTTACTAGTGCACGTGTGACTATTTTGGACAAGTACACATTCCACTGATGTTTTGTGCCAAAAATGCAAAAAGATTTAATGCTTTATGTAATGTATGTAAATCTTATGATTTATAATAATAATTAATTATAATAATAATAACTTTCTCTACCCTTTTTAATGTGTTTCATTTTACATCGGTGCCTTTGACTGTGCGTGCGTGTGTGTTGTTACCCAGAGCCCATGGTTTGTCCTCCCCTGGCCCCAGGCGACACGGGTCCTTGTATTGAGTAAAAAGTGCATGCTGCTGCTCTAACTTGTCCTCTGGAAAAAAACAAAAGCAAGCGTGCACACAGAGGGAGAGAGAGAGAGAGAGAGAGAGAGATGAGCTTAATGTGTTTTGTTATGACCAGGAAATCAAACAATGAGGCATAATGAGGGTACAGGTACAGGTATATTTGAGGTCAAAGACAAATCATTGCTTATTTAGTGACGCATTCACCTTCCCAGAATATGTAACTGTCATGTCATGTGCAGTTTTCATAAGAGACATTATGAATTATACATTGCAGACACATACTGTACTGTATTCACTGCTGCTGGGGGAAGATGAAGCCTCTATCAGGTTGGTATAAACTGACTGACAAAGAAAAGATATACAGAGCTTGGACAGTTTCATACCTGAGGAGCAGTTGTCAAAGTTGAGGTCTCCCAGAATGACGTCAAAGGCCACCAGGTCTTCAAGCACCTTTTCTCCTTCAGGTGGTTGGGATGAGGAATGACGAAACTCTGCCCTCCAGCGTAGCAACAGGTCCAGCTGCTCACACCTTACAGATGCATCACCTGGTTGGTGTGTGGGTGTTTGTATGTGTGGAGTAGAGAGAGGAAGAAAACAGGATCAATGTGAAAGAAGAAAACAAATGAATGTAATTCAGTTTCATTCAGACCTGAACTGATCTGAAGAGTTGAGAAAAAGTGGGACAGCCAAATGGAGAGCATATCTGCATATTATGTAAGACCTCACTACATAATTTGGTATAACAATTGAGTTGATGAATGAAACCCGTGAGGTTTTGTGTAGCTTCTTTCTCGCTGTGAGTGTCCATTCTTTACCATGAAAACATCAACTCACAAAAAAAATGTAACATCATGTTTTGGTCTCTTGAGTTCACGATATTTTCTCACACACTCTTCACAGTTGATCTTCAAACACTTTAAGGTCTTGATGATGGTTTGGTGCAAATACTGTGACTCTTGATCGAAGGGCGCGGCCGTGGTGGTTTGCCACATTCCCGTTACAGTTCAGAAACCCACAAAGAAAGTCACCCAACACTGCAGTTCCACTCTGCATGGTGCTTTAGTGCCTTTCATTACATTATTTCAGTTCTTTGGCCTGCAATTTTACTGTTGTAGTTCACTCTCACTGCTCCCGGCAGGCTTGTTTCCAGCAGCTGCAGACGCATTTTTAATGAAAAAGCTCTGATAAACTCAACAAACCTGCGCAGCACCAGACTGGCAGACTGGCTGGGACAGAGCTGGTGGATTCAGCAGCTAAACAAATCAAACCATGGAGTGAATACAGGGGGCCGGAAACATGACTCCAAATGGATACATTTTATACAGTATGTTGTTGCCACTTCTTTTTAGAATTACTGTATTGTCATGTTTACAGTATGCACAAAAACCAGTAATGTAGCAGACTCTCCTGACTGTATTTTCTTTCCTTACCTAATGACATCTTTTTTATTAAGTTATTAAATGTACTTATTACATTGCCCATTTTAGTGACATAATATTAAATCATTTTTGGGTGCCATTTTGCTTTGGCAACATTTGCCTCTGTCCACTTCTGCCAGTAAATCAGAGAAATTGGATTTAGAGAGAGAGGGGAGGAGGTGCCTAGAGGGAGGTAGTGGGTGAGAATGTGTGAGAGAGAAAATAACAGCTGAATAGTGGAGAGTGTGAGAAACAAAGAGGTGTCAAGATATTGGTGGGTGAGTAGGTGGATTTGGCTTTGATTACTCTCAGCCCCAGCTCAAGTACATGTGAAATGTATTTTTCTTTTTGTGTTACTGGACCACTTAGAGAGATTGTTGTGGGGGTGTGTTTGCTGCACAGTTGACTATATGAATATGTAAATATTGTGTGTATTTGTGTGTCAAGATGTGTGTTTGTTTCAGCTTGATGTCTTAAGTGTCTGAAGACTTGGGTGATGCCAATTTATATGTTTTTAACTTTTAACAAAATCCTGTCCTAATTGGAGGATTACACTTAAACTTGCAGAGTATCTTTTGCAGTCAGCACTTTAAATCTTGTTAAATACATTAAGATAGTGTTTGTGATTTTAAAATTTGGGGCTTACAGTAACAAGCTTACAGCCTGGAAGATGTCACCAGAGTAGAAAATAGCCGACCATTTGGGAATTAGCCCTGGTTCAAATGCACTGCATAGTAGTTCAAAGGCATTCTGCGGTTTCACTTGAAGCCATGAATGGACGACTTGTAACCAGTTGTTCAGGTTAGTGGTACAGTAAATGAATCCACTTAACATCCCATCAGAATCTGAATAAAAGACTGTGACAGCTCACAAATAGTGATTAAACACAGGTTCAGACTGCTCAAGATGAAACAGCATGTCTTAAAATACTATTACTCCTTTATAACACTCCACATCATCTGACAGTCAATGTCAATTTCTAAAGATAAGTTGCGCCTTTGTTGAACTGTCACCAAAGAAGTGAATATTCTCTCTTTCAGGACTAGTTTAAGTCTCTGTCAGGCAAAACACTAAATCTTGCAACAAGTGTTTAATCCTGTCTCATTCTAGGGATGAGGGTCAGTTCCACTAGACGTCTCTTATTCAGTCTCTCACGCTGTGCACAGCCTTCATCTGGCATCCACAGAGTAGTAACAAACTTTTATTTTTTCTTTCTTTCTTCTTGTTTCTTTAATAATAATCATACATGTATTTTTTTGCTGTAATAGAGGTGAGCCTCAGTCTACTGGAAGCATTAGTCCTCCTAGAAACTAGTGGCTCAACTCAGTGACATTCCACATTATAGGGCAGGTTATCCTGTCGTGGTCCAGGTAAAAGTGTCATGCACCTCAAGCATATGTTCCAAAACATATTGACACTTGTATCGGATCTTATTCCAACATTGGGGAGATCTCCAGATTTAATAGGTTGGAATTGTTTTCATTCCAGCATACTGTATGGCTGTAACATAAGAAAATAGGGAAAAAGTACAGTAATATTCAAAGACTCTCTGAATACACTTTCTTTTTGACCTGAAAACACAGGACACAAATAGGTGTACTTTTAAAAGCACCGGCACTACCCCCACAGTCCAGGCCCCTCCCCAAGGCTTTATGTTTGATGTATTTTTAGAAACAGCTCTGACACTGCTATATTTAGGCCTGTGGGAAGAATAGGAGGAGCTCAGAATAGCAGGCAAAGGGGGGAGATGTGTCTTTTGTAAAAAAAAAAAAAAATGAGGGAGGCATCGACCAGAGGTTTTAAATAGGGCTGTGATGCCTTAAACAGCTTGAGCCAGTTGCCATGGGAACAACAAGAGGAGGCACGCAGGGGTTTGATGCACCCATTTATCTAGCTATCTGGACATACGCACACAGAGATTGTGTGTGTGTGGCTGCAGCTCTCCGTCTGCTCCATACGCACACAAAGATTGTGTGTGTGTGTGTGGGGTTGTCTGCTCCAGTGAAAGACAATCACAAAGACACACTTAAAAAGTGAAAAGCAATGCCATGGAAATCACATATAAATGAATTACATTTATCAGTGTGTGAGACGGTGACTGAGACACAGAGAGAGAGTAAACAGGGAGAGTTTGAACAGATGGAGAGCAAGTAACCGTACCTTCTATGGCGTGGAGGTGTGTACATGTGAGATATCCCACAACCCTTTGCTCCTGATGGGAAGTGCCCACGTGAACCTGCAGGGAACAAACATTAAATGTCACAGTGTTGAAGTCAAACAAGCAACTTCAAAACCCATTTTACATGTTTGTATGTACAGTGCTGTATGTAAAATGTCAGAAAACAAAGTAGTTGTGCGCACATCCAATCCTGTTTTAGGCCAGGAGGGGAACCAAACAAAATGTAAAAAGTGCCATAAACAACACTACTAGTTAGATTCATACAGTAAATAGAGTCTTCACTGCAGTAATTCCATTACAGAGAGGACATTGTGTCGTGATCATATGTAAACATGTGGAAGCACATAACACAACAATCATGTAAGAAACAATAAACTGTGGATATTTGTGCAAAATTTAAATGAATTTCCTTTAAGAGTTAACAATGACAAAATAGTGTTTTGTGAAGTTACTGTGACCTTGCATGTGCTTCATACACAAACACCCGTTTGCAAAACAAACAACACAGGTAACACAGCCACAGATGTGAACCTTTAGCTACAGTTATGACTGAATTATTAATAAGAGTCAACATGGAGGGTGTTTCCACCGCAGGAACTTTCCACAGGAACCTTTGGAGAAACTTTTTACATTTCAGTCACAGGAACCAGGGTCTAAATTTAGTTCTGGCACAATTGATCTACCCTTTAAAAAATGTCCCTGGTCGTGGGGTAGCACTTTTCAAAGATTCAGTAACTTTTGAAGGTGTTGGAAATTTGCTTGGATGTTGTGGTGGGGCCGTCTCACCAGGGGAAACTTGGCAGGTCATATTAGTTCTTCGCTATAAGTCCCAATTTTGCTGGCTGGTCATTGTGCACTGTCATCCTGGTAGAAAAGTGTTATGTCTGCAGTCTTTTGTTAATTTACTGTTGGCTCTGTGGTGTTTTAATATCTGAAGACTTGAAAATTTAATTTTAACTGAGCTGAAATATATCTTCCTGGGCTTCCTTCAGGCTGCAGCGGACACAGGAAACTTTTAGTTCTTGAGGAGAAGTATCTGAAACCAAATTCTGGGTAGGAAAATGAAGGTAGTAGTCCAAGATAATTACATCCAGGTCAGTCCATCTCTGAAACACTTCACTGATACTGACACCCTGCACTTGCAGAACAACCAATAGAAACTCTCTCTTTCTGTAAAGACCTGTGATTGGTCAAAGTCAAAGTCTCCTGTCTGAAAACAGTCAAGGGGAAGTGCTAATGTCATCTCTCAGACCTCTTTAACAATACACTGACAGGTGACAGTGACGGTACTGTATGGAACATTAACCTTTTACCTTAAATTTAAAATGCACTGGTGGATTTCTATCCTGGTGTTGTTCTCTGTCAGCTGATGTGTTTGCTGGCTGCTACAGCTGAAGCATTAGCATGTATTTTGCTACACTTGACAGATGTTGCTAAAAAAGGGTATGATGCTGAGAGCACTGCATCTGAATGATCAAATGAATGTTGGGAGGTCTTTTTATAACATCCAATGCCGTGTATACACTCAATACCTCCTCCTGACCCCAATGTCTCCATCGCCTCAACAGCAGAGCGTGAGCAGAGCTGGTTTAATTAGACACCGTCAGCATCAGTGTTGAGAAGCAACAGAGTGACAAGACATGGAGCGAGGCAGAGGCAGGCGACTCTGAAGTGCTGGTGGGTAGATACAGACTGATGAAGAGGAGGAGGAGGAGGAGGAGGAGGAGGAGGAGGAATACATGTTTGCAGAAATAGGGAGATAATGATTGTTGGGTGTTTGGATTCAAATGGAAAGGTGTCTGGATGAAGGAAATCTATAACATGACACAATGCAGCCATGAGCAGTTGAGTTGAACTGCTCTCGATAGAAGCTCCATGTCCCAGGAGGGAGTTAACAATCGATCTACAACTGAAACGACCTCTCACACTGTATCGTTTTTATTTATACATCCATGCTACAGAACCATTGCCAGTTGCAACACAATAGTAATTCAACATACTGTTTTCTACAATTAATGAAAGCTTTTATTTTTGCTGGTCTAAAAGCATGCTGTCTGGCAAGCTTTTTGCTTGGAATAATCCCCTGACAAACACAGCACTTCACCTTTCTGCCATTTTGTTTTTTTTTTATTTTTGTATTAAACAGGAGAACAGCTGGCATTTTTGTGTGCAGGTTACTTATTGTCTCTCTGCCTGCATGGCCACTCCATTATGCACTCTGGACATTTTTGTGGACTGACTTAATTTCTTCTTTTTTTCTGGCTGTAATTGTTCATTTACAGTGAAGGGAGAAAAGTTTATTACTGTACTGTAGTGAACTGTAAGGTAAGCAGATTACAGCCTGACTATCTCGTCTATTCAAACAGATCATTGCTGTAAAACAGTTGAGACAGAGTCTAACTGAAACCGATTGGTGGGACAACATGTGGTACTGAGGAAGTGACTTGCTAGGAAGAAATAGTTGGTTGGTTGATTTAAGACATAAAGTGATTGATTGACTGAGTGAGTGAGTCATGGTGTACTATTTGAAATGACATACTTTTTGATTTTTGGAAAGGTGTCGAATATTTTAAAGTCAAAAGCTCAAATAAGAGATGCCCTGTCAGTGAGTTCAAATTGAGTTCCAAGACATTTTAGATTTCGTCAAATCAAGTCTTAATTCATCAGGCATGACTCATATGCCTCCAAATCCTAGTCATGTGACTTGAGAAATTACTTCATTTAACTTTGAATTGATTTAGGGCATCAGAAAAATTGCTGTGGCACTGTGCCAAACGTGCTGCACAGTTTCCACACACAGAGTCTGTCTAACATTGAGGAGAGGAGCAGAGTCAGAGAAGTCAGAGATTTAACCAAGCACACCAATTTAACACAAAGTTAAATTAGCATCTGTAATATGTTTCGATGATAAAAACAAAGCTGTTACCAGTGTTGGCCAAAGGTTCCTCCCTAAACACCTTTCACAGATGTGAAACCAAGAGAGCTCAACACAATTTAAGGAAACAGCAGCACATTAAAATGTACAAAACACGAACAAACTCAGAAAACATCTTCCTCATACCGTAGTGGTTTCTCATACAGAGCCATGGTGCGACCACACCGTTTAAAATGCTTATGAAATATTTGGACACGCAGCATAACAACTGTCAGATTAAGCTGTGTAACAAAGCGTGGTCAGACGTGGACCTGAGCGGATTAGACTCTAGAGCCACAAAGAGTTGTTTTCTGTATCAATAGCTGTCTATTGTTCCTGTTGTCCATCATTTAAAAAGTCTGGTTAATGTCTCACAACTCAAAAATCCCACATATACTGCCATTGATCCTATCTGATCACTATGATGGAAACTCATTGCCAATAAGGGGATAACTGTTTTGGCTTGGTGTCTGTGCGGCGCTCCTGATGAAAAATCCTTAAAGCCACAATAAGCATTAGTCTAATTAGTCTGAAATCAATGCCAAACACAAAACTCATATTGTAGACTGAGGTACAGTAAATACACCGTACAATGATGGCTTTACATTTTCCTCTGAATATTTGAGGCATTAATTCATCCATTTGAATTGAAAGTTGATGAGTGGGCAGAAAAGACTCATTTTTGTTAATGCACTTTCACTTCTTGTCAGGGTTGTTTTTTGTGTTTTATTGCATTGAATATTTCCCCTTTTCACGGTCGTACTTCAGGTTTCTGGTCTTGGTCACAGGAAGTAGCCTACATCCACACAGCTGCTGCTCACTGGATGTCTTTTTGTTTTTTGGCTCCATTCTGAGAAAAAACATCTAGAGGCTGTCGTGTGAGAAAATCTGTAGTGTCAGCAGTTTCAGAAAAACTCAAGCCAACAATGACACCAAAAAATGTTGTCCCTGAGATCATATTTTTCCTCTTTCTGATGTGAACTGAAGCTTCTTAGCTGTATCTGCATGACTTTATGCATTTGGCTCCTACTGATTGGCTGACCAGACCCTTTGTGCCACAATCAAACCTTTAGAAGTTTGATGTTTTGGAAAATACATTCATTACATTCATGTGAAGAGTGGAGGTTACTACCCTCACATTTAGCCTGAGCATAGTTAATTTCATTTTGCAGGACTGCTGGGAAGCCACTGGCTCTGACCCACAATAACTGTGAAGGTAACCTGAAGCTAAAAGCAGGACAGGGCATGGTTATCTTAGCAGAGTGTAAAGATTGATGATGATCGATAAATATGTTTTATGTCCATTTTCCATAGGAGCTTAATAAAAGATTACCAATTCTAATTCCATCTCCCTGTAAATCAGGAAGATATAGCCACAGCTGGACAACTTTCACAAATTAAAAAAGAGGTGTTAGTGGGCCTGGCTATGTATTTCATCATGCCTCCCTTGTTCATATAAAGCTGAGCTTTCTGGCAGTACAGTAGCACATGAAAGCGATCTTGTTGTCTAACTCCCTGCTGAAGTTTGAACTTTTCCATTATGACTAAAACTACAATTCCTTTAATTCATTACTCATATTGCTTGTCCTTTTAGCTGACATTTGGTGATGACAGGGAACACCCTGGACAATCACAGCTCACATTCAAAACCAGTGGCAATTTAGTCACCAATTAACCCTCATGTCTTTAGACTGCCAGAGGAAAGCTCCCTGCCTGAGGTGACAGTGCACCACTGATGTCCCCTGCTGTTGGATGGATGACTGGCCCTAAGCGTGTCATTCACTGTAGACTAGTCAGTCAAATAGACACTCCCCCTATATTTAAGGCCTTATATCTAATAAGACAGACCATCAGAATATTTAGCAAATGGTTTAAATTCAGCCGGTGGCACTGTAACGAGCTGTTATCACTACACTGTGAGTCATTTGGCCCAGTTCAAATTCTATGACAAGATCAAGACCAGTTTCAATCAATTCTCAGATCGCCTGAGTTCAAGTGAAGTCCCAAATCAACCAGTCAATTGTGTAAATCACAGCAAAACAAGACTGAAGGCTCTAGTTAGTTATAATTAAGTCTCAAGTGAATAGCTTGAGTAAATGATATACTGTTGTTATCATTAAGGATGCGGGCACCAATGTGCCTTTTAACTACTGGATTATCATTAAGACAAAGGGATTTGGTGTAAATGAAAAAGTAGATGGTCTGACAGAGATAAACAATCCTGCTGGAGGGGAGATGTTGTGATGTGCTGTGTTGCATGTGTGTATTTATTCACACATACAAACACACACTTCAACCATGCACTTAGTGCTTTAAAATGATAATTATAAGAGGGGATAAATGTTGAGACTGAAAAGCTTTAATTATGGAGCCAGTGCTGGCTCCCTCTTTAGGGAAACATTTTTTAATTAATATTTTATCTCTGCCTCCGTCATCCTTTCTCTCGCCTCTCTCTCTATAATCCACAATGCTGCCTTTCATACCATTTGCCATGGGAGTGGTTACAAACCTCTAGGTGTGGAACCATCCAACATGGACATAACACCTACAGGGAGGTACTGTAGTACTGTACTACTACTGTACTACTACTGTACTACTTTAATCTCTGGATCACATCTGAATCTCAACATTCTGAGATTCGTCTGAATTGTTTGTTTCCTTTTCATACGTCACATCTGTCTTTCCTAAAGGGATTCATATACAGTATACGGGCAGAAAGAAAAGCAAAAACAATTAACTTTCATTTTTGTTTTATACTACTGAAACTATTATTTTGAAATATGACATAAGCACAACATAACTACCAAAGCCTTTAAGAGACCTTTTTTTCTGGGGGACTACTACAAAGTGTGTGAGACTGATTTAATACATTTAATCTGCAATCTATGCAAGAAATGATCATTATTGGCCACTGTTGTCTCACCCTGCAGTTAGCTATTGGTAAAAACCAAACATGATTGCACCATCCCTATTTACATTTTACTTTAGTAGTCAGTGGCATTAATATAAATAGATTTCCATCATGAGTCAGAGGGATCATGAAATGCTTATTGCAACATCTTGGTCCAGCGACTGTCCAGCAACTGTACTATATTGTTTCAAGACAACTGTGTGAAGAAGCAGTCGTAGTATAGTTCAAATTGCTAACTGTCACAGGACATGTGTCACTTCATGCCCCTTCATGACGCTTATGGTGGGTGGAATAGTTAATGAGGTGAGTGTGTTGGGAAATAAAATGCAAAAAAAAAAAGGAAGGCAGGAAGGCTTTGATTAGAAAGATCACAACTTTAACAATGGTGTCTGAGTGTTTGTCTGGGGTGAACACAACCGGTACCTGGTAGCTGCACAGATAAAAGCAGCATGAACATGAGGTACATCGAATGAACTGTGTCTAATGAGATGCATCCCAGCTGGCGGCGAAGCAAGGCTGAGTGTCGAGTAGTAATGAGTGAGAATGACCAAAGGTTTATGAAAGGGAATCAAGGATCCACAACAACATGCTGCCTTGGAAAGCTGCCACTGTGAAGACTGAGAGGGTTGAGGAAAAAAAACAGCTGGCACATCAAAGTAACAGCTGGCTAGATGAAAGGCAGGTTATAACAGGCAGAAAACAACTAAACTCCAAAATATATAAAAGCTGCTTCAATGCTGAGTTCAATAAAACATGTCCACAGAGACATTTCCCCACTTTGAGTCATGATTGATAATAATTAACTCTTATTATGGAAATACTAACATTGTGAACTTTTGCTTACCCTCAGTGACTCTGACTGTAAACTCATACTAATCTGACCAATCGTACACACTGAAGGTCATACTGTTCAAATACCAATGGCTACAGCAACATACACTGTATATCATTATTTACTGTAGCCAAAGCCCATTATGTGGATGTTGGATTATGTCATATTATATTGTGAAAATACTTTCAGGCTTCTATTAGTTAATTTCTTGCCTGGTTTTCCTGTGCCTCTGTCTGGGCATGGGCAGGGGCAGCGACCCACATAATGCCCCAGCTGCCTGGCAAAATGATGCTGCTTCGTCACAAGATTAAGAAAATAACTGAAAAATAATTAATGCAGCGGAGATGCACCCGCTGTGAACGCACATGCTTCTCCACAGTGGCTCAGTTACATCTACCAACACTCTCATGCTAAGCTAAGCTACGCGATACAAGCCACAGTCCACTGTCCTGCTGGAGCTCAGCTGATATCAAAAGCAACAACAGACAAAAGACCTATGGGTAACCAGCGACATCTTTACATATGGAGCCAGGCATAACCAACTCTTCATGTATCTTTAATAAGCATGAAGACCACAAAGGAGGATTTTACATCAAAGGCAGCATGTGTTTTAATCAGTCTGGACATGTGGGTCAACTCCAGCCTACCTAACTCTTGTTAACTGGCATTAATGAGAGTAATAATGTTTAACATTGTCTGGTTTCCATGTGTCAGTTGGGTGGATAGCAGCTCACAGCGAGAAATAGACACACCAGGAGGCGGAAAGCCAACATGTCAGAGGGACCTGGAGTGACATATACAAGCAGGTGCTGAAACAGGGACGTGAGGCCATCTTGTAAACGACAGCGCCAGGCAGTAGGCAGCATGGCTGACAGGAGGAGACTGTCTGCAGGCAAGCTGTCACGGAGTGAGTCTTTACCAGATCTGCTTCACATACGAGCATGGACATAAAGAAATTGGTGGTCTCTCTCATACACACATGCACACACCCTGGCATCAGGTCACATAAAACCAAATCTGTTCTGGTAGGAACTGGATCAGCGCCAGACTCGCATCCTCACGGTCACAGTACGCAGCTAATTAATGGACTCACAGGCTGTCAACACTCATCACAGGGGTACACACACACAAGCAGGTACTCACCCACACACACAAACAATGGGTCATCCTCAACTGCTGCTCATTTCATCACTGATTTGTTGCTTGTTCCCTGTATAAGCTTTGCACTGTGAAAGCTGCTTTTTTTCCTCACCAAAGCGGACTATGTTTCCTTATTATATTCTGTACCTGGCCTGTCTATCACGATGATGATATATCATAGGTATACATGATCAATAATTCATTTATTTTGTTGTAACTAACATACCTGTCTACACATTATATTTTATACAACCTACTTAGTCAAGTAAACTTGTATATAATGGATACAAGTGTAAGGAAAGATTCCAGTCTCATAACTATGCCTGCAACCACCATTTAAGACATTATCTCATCTGCATACATTTAAACACATCCTTACTTGATATATACTGTATATAATGTAATATACCGTATTACTATATGACATGTTGTATTAAAGTGTTAATTATTGTGTTTTATAATACAGACATCTATGTTGAGTTATGGTGTAACTAGCATGTAATGAAAATACATTACAGCACATTTTCAGAGCGCGGGTTGGAAAGGCTTTGAGTGTTCTGTAATCATGTAGAATATGTGAATGGGTGTGGGTGTCAGTAAGTGTGTAGCACTGTACAAGTACTGTCTGCAGTCTGTGAATTCTCCGCCACAGCAACAATGTGAGGTTGTTGGGGTTTTTTTCAGTGGGAAGAGAATTACAATCTGACAGATCTATAAAGATTACTTCAGACAGTCAGCAGGTCATCACAATCACAACCTTTTTCACAAATGTATTATAAAACAACATATATACAGCAGCATGAGAGATGACAGGCTTAGCCTCTGGCTGAAATGACAACAAGCAGCATTGAGAGCATGGATATAAACTGTCTCTGCTGCAGGAATATGAAGGTCGGTTTGTCTCAAATGTCTTGTCTGTAAATATAGAACACTTTCTACAAGTACAAAAAATGTATTTGTATTTGTATCTGCCAATACACAAATTCCACAAATAAGAACCTGCCTGTGAATACATGAATGTCTACATTTTCAGGCAATTATATATTTGAATTTTGCATGAATTTAAATTTTGTGGGTTTTCGTTTTGATTTTCTAAAACTAAGATAAACGGCTGTTCAGTCTATGTCCAGTGGTACAATCCACCCATCCATAAAGATCCACCCTCAACAAGTTAATGCTGTATTTGTACTTCATCTGAAGCGTTGGACCATTTCTTGGCTAAAAGGAGAAGTTGTGTTGTCACTAAAAGGTCTTCACAGCTTTTACAGAACGGAGTAGTAAAGTAAAGTGAAACCTCTAACCTTGGCAAACAGCGCTCCCTTGGCTGCCAGTGCGTCCTCCCCTCTCCCATTTGGGTAGCACTCATAGCGTGCATCCAGAATTGGGTAGCGGCTGGCCAGCATCAGCCCACTGTTCAGGAATTTGAACCTGGAGCAGCAGCCTTTCCAGCCATACCGCCCAACATCACTCAGCATGTACGGAAAGTAGCGATGCAATTGCCGCCGCAGTCTGGTTGTAGATCCGTGGTCGAACACCTCCTGCAATGCCAGAAAATCCAAGTTGGCAGGGAAAAAGGCAGAGATCTCGTGGTCGAATGTCTCATCTCCGTGGCGGCGTTTTCGTCCTGGGCGCTTGAAGATTGACGTGCGAGGGACATGAGAGAGAGTGTTGTTAGAGGATATCCCTACTGCGTTGTCACCTCCATAGTAACGAGCGAGGGACTCCCTGGAGGCAGTCATGCTGCCTGTGTCTCCTGCTGCCTGATCCCCTGGACGATGGTTCCCTGTTTCAGCCTCCTCTTCCTGGGGGTCCGGGTCTGGAGCACTGATGCTGATTTGGACCCCTGAGGTGTGGAGTGGGCAGTCTGTGGAGGATTTTGGCTGGGTCCCTTCACAATGAACGGGACAGTCATGATGGCCAGGGACACTCTGCCCTGTGGAATGCATGGGGCAGTCTGCAGCCTCCCCTGAGGTGTGAACGGGACAGTCAGAGCTGTTGTTGGACCCTGCCGGGTGGAGCTGGCACTCCGCTGTGGTGCCTGTTCCGTCTGGGTGAAGGGGGCATCCCTGGTCTCCTGCAGCAGGGTGTAAAGGGCAGTCGGTAGCACCTGAGGGGTGAATTGGGCACTCAGTGAGGGGTTCTGTTTCGTTGTCGGCTGGGCCGTTGGTGGTGTGTGTGGTGTCTGGACGGTGATCCAGAGAAGAGGTACGACGGAAACCAGTGGCGAGGCTGCTGAAAGACGCCGCACTGATGAATCAAACAGAAAGAGAGGGATTCAAAATGTATTTGTTTGATTGGTATTTATGACAAAAATGACTGTAATGTTTCTACTACTGCCGTGACATGAGCAGCAGGTGACCAGGGGAGAGCTCTCCTTACCTGATTGAAGTGTTGGTAGGTGAGTCAATGTAGATTTTGATTTGAGGCCGACTGGCACCATTGCGGATCCTCTTCCCCACCTCGCGGGCTCTCCTGTGGGTGTCTGACAGGTTATTGAACCTGGCCAGGGAGTCGGGCAACAGGCAAACGTTGGCACTGCAGAAACAGAAGCTTCTGCCCTGTGGCCTCCACTCCCCAACACCTATGCCGCCCTGTCCTGCCTGGCCCTGCTCGGCCTGGTGTTTGTCTGGTCTGTGTAACATGAGAAAGAAATACCATATTAAATCAAACAGAAGCTCTCATATACTGTACATACGCTGCCTGCTTACATCTGTGTGATCAGCATGACGATTAAAGAATAAACTGAACTGGACTGGACAGCCTCTACATCTCATTAACCATTACATTATATTCCATTTGTTTAATCTATCCAAAAAACAAATTTCTGGTTTTATAGAAGGAGCATGACTCCATGAGTCTCAGCCTGGCAACATCACAAATGAGTTCCAACAGTTCTGCTGAAAATGTGACATGCACTTTTTGGTCAGTCTTGTCTCTTGTTAATCAAGCAACATAATCTGACAAAATTACCAAACACATTCTGTACTGTACATGAAAGACAAAGACTGAGCTGATTGAAACTATTAACTGTAACATGTTAACTCCCCCTGTTTGATACATATCAAATTGGTAAGAATGGTTTGTCCAAAGTCTCATTTTCATTTGCCATGTTAAAGTTACTGCATTACATGTGCCACCAACTCAACACTTAATAATTTTAACAATGATAATAAGAGTAAGAATTTCAAAATAAAAGACCACTCCTTTGAAAAGAAACCTCATCCATCCTGGCATTCTATATACCACTTATTCGTGTAGGGTTGCAGGGCAGTCTGGAGCCAACCTCATGCAACCAACAGAGGGCGGGCAGGGTACACCCTGGATAGGTCACCAGGCTATCACAGGACCACATATACAGTAGAAATGGACAACATCATTCACACACTATGACCAATTAAGAGTGGCCGTTCAAAGTACTGAGCATGTTTTTGGACTATAAGAGGAAGTTGGAGTACCTGGGGAGAACATACAAACTCCACACGAAAGGGCCCCAGCTCGGGGATTGAACCCCAAATCTTCTTGTATGGAAATGAGAGTGCTAATCACTGTGTGAAGAGAACCCCTTCATACCTTAAAAGGGTTGTGCTGATGTGGTGCAGTTAGCGTATTATGTCTGTGTTTCTGTTGTTTCTATGCTATGAACATAAACATGACAGTATAGTGAAAGATTTATGCATATTTACAGAAGTTAATATTGTGAGACATTGATCATGGTCTATCGCATTTTACTCGTATGTTTTCCAGTGGATTTTGTTGAGCTCCCAGAGGAGCTAGATAGAGTGTTCAAAGTCAGAGTTATGGTGGGTAGACACTTGAGTGTTTGAATAACCAAACACCTGCTGAAAAGTGATTGACCCTGAAAGCTGGAAGCCAGACCAATGAGCAAACTGTTTATAGTAGATAATGACTCCATTTTCTGCTTCCTCAAATCTCCAAACTGTGTGAACAACTGGGTCTCCAGATATCAAATGAAGCATGACCCTGCAGCCGCAGAGCCTATTTCTCATCTCAACTGGATTCAGAAACCTATTTTCAGATTCAGAGACCAAAATGTTGGTGACTGGAGAATTTTCTACAAGGACTAGATGGCAAATCACATTTGCATTAAGTATATCTTTCCAAACATGTGCCAATTAACTTTAATTTTTTACTCCACAATATCTGAAATCAATAATTGAATTTTCTTTAATTGTGAAATTGTGATAGACCATACAGAGAAAACCCAAGCACAGCCAAATCCTCCACTTGTGCTTGCTTTCATATTGAACTTGGCCCAACTATGTTGGAAAATTCTCCATCAAATCACCCATGGCCTTAAGTCCATGTTAAAATTTAAGAACGACAAAAAGAGTCCTAACTTGACACAACCCGAATGTTATGTAACTTTACAAGAGATAGTTAAGAGAATAAGTCTACTTTCATTATGGTCAACACTAACCTGCGGTAGGTGTACAGGTAGGGCTGGCGGACGGCCTGCAGAGGAGCCCAGATGATGAAGCCCAGAAGGGCAAAAGGCAGAGAGGCAAGGAGCAGGAGCAGGTACAGGGGGGCAGAAATCAGGACACACAGGATGAGGAAGGAGCAGGGGTCCTGGGAGCGCTGGCGCTTTTCCAGTGAGGTGGCCACACATGAGGCCAGGAGCCGGTCCAGGAGCCAGTAGCAGGGGAACACCAAGCTCCATGATAAGCCATCCAGGAAGTGCAAACAGGCACTGGAGTAAGGGGAGGTGTGGAGGACCATCTCTTTCCTTTGTCTCTCTCTTTAATCCTTTATCGCTTTCTCCTCACTACACACTGCCCATCCACACCCACATAAATTTCAGTTTCTGTTTTTTTAAACAAGTACAAATCTGTTCCAGAGATAAACAGAAATAATTTTTAAAAAATCAATCAGACTTAATTGTTGACCCTCCCACCTCCTTGGAGAAAGTTACACTACATGATTTGGGTGATTGACAGGTAAGCTTGTGTAGGTCTCACTAACCCTGCCTCAGCAATTACAGCCTCTGCAGGAGGAGTGAAGGATCGCAGAGTGGAAGTAGGAGGTTGCCATGATGAGAGATTTTCCCCTGATGATGGATCTATGATTGTAGAGGGACCAGCGACCTGAGGAGGAGACTGCCATCAAACATCATTTCCTCACAACCTGGAGAAAGAGAGTAGGGAAACAGGGGAAGAAAACAGGGGTGGGGTGGGGGGTTGATGAAAGTCATTAACTTGCTCGGATGTAAAAAAAAAAAAAATGACAGAGACTGCTTGCCGAAAAACTGCCCTTGATAGGAATGCACATCAGCTGTTTTGCATGAATTTACCTTGAAAACAACTCTGTCTCGTAACGTTCCATTATTTCACCAATAAATTTCATGAGCCTCAGTAGCGTAGCTCTGAGCAGCTCGCGGCTCTGCTCCACCATTCTAAAAATAGCTTGCACCGACAATTAAAGGTAACAAACCTACTCCTAAAACTACAGGGATTATGGCAATGAGTCAATTTGCCAAAATGTTGAACTATCCCTTTAACACACTGATAAAGGTGTTTTGTGACTTTTTGAGCCCTCCAGATCACCATACAGATACAGTAGTTCCAAAGTTATGCATCCACCTTAATGTGAAAATGCTAAGGCAACAAAGAGAATGGTAATCAATGTGACATTAACCACTCCTATTTAAGATATCTAATCTCTCATCCTGCCCACACTTAACAGTACAACAGAAATTTCAGTCCATGCAGGTTTTCGACTGACTTCAATAACATCACACCAGAATGGATCAATTCCACCAGTGTGAATAATAATGTATAATGAATAGATTCATTCATTCATGTCATCAAGTATGGCTTAGAAAGATACCAAGAGAGGGCTGACCTCATATACCACAAACAGCCTGCCAGAGCAACAATACGGCAACCAACACACATTGTATCATCTAAAGTACCACAAAGTGATGGTACAGTACATTAGAACACACCAAGCTGAAATTCACCATAAAAGCATCATCTCATACAGTACATGGTACAAGAACATCCCACAGAACAATATGTAGAAGCAGTGTCTCCAATTAGAGTATTAAGGAACTGTGCTAATGGAGCACTGTCAAATGATATAATAACCTGTTCTATAGTTGTGATGTATAGGCTAACTGAGTAAAAAAAAGAAAAAAGAAAGTGATAATGCTGTCATATTTGTTTGGCAACTCCACTTGGGATGTCAGAGCATTGCACTGTTTATTTGTCCTCAAGAAACATAAACCACAATGATGTGTGGTCGCAATCTGGTCAGTTGGAAGTATCCAGTGTTAAGCTGATAACGGTCAGACAGTGAGGCCCGTGTCATCATGTCATGGCTGGTGTCACAGCTGAGAGTATGTCGGTGATGGCACCATCCACAGCATAGGGTTGGTTTAATTTCAAATGAACACTGATGATGTTGTGTTTTTAAACAAGAATTTAAATCTAGACTCTCCCTGTCAAGATGTTTGATGAGCTGGTGAGCAGAGCGCAGGGCTCTTTCTGCTCTGTCATCGGTTGCTGCCATCGATCAGGAGAGGCAACAGACTGGGTGAGCCACAGTATGAAGGCAGATGAAGAATGTGTTATGGTAAGAAACACATTAACTCGCACTCAATTATGGTGGCCTTTAGAGCTCGACACAGTGCATCTTAAGAAAATATGTGAATTACACAAAACACAAGCTAATTAAGAATTATAAATGAATTAGAATTATCTTCATCAATCTGACAAGACATGAGCAGTATTAACAGAAAGGGCACTTTAAATTCAGACAACAAGACACATTACAAGGGATGATTTTACAGCATGATTTTTTTTTTTTTTGCAATGATTGCCACCTCTGCAAAACCTTTGTGTACAGGAGTGACTGATGTTGTGACACAACAGCTGCCTGTGTGGTGAGATGACTGACTTTGGCTGTTGCTGCTGCTCGACTTCCTGGTGTGCGGCTGCCTGGTTGACTGGAAGAGAGATAAAGAGGTGACCTGCTGACCGACCATTAGCTCTGTCTGAAGTATAGCTGTGCCTCCAGCTGACTGACTGACTGCGACTCATTTACTGTCTGAGCAGCTTTCCGGCTTGTTGTCTAGCAGATAAGCACGTCCACAATGATCTTGGTAAATACAGAAACCTGTAATATAGTTTGAGTGTGGACTGACTTGTATTCACAGTGCATTTACTGTAAGACAGTGAATGTGTCAATGGTGAAGCACTGATTAGCACGTGAAACTCAGGTATCCATTTGGCATAAACAGAGGACACAGCAAGCGGAGAGAAAGTCAGTGATGAAGTAATGATGACCTCCCTGCATAAACTCTAATCCAGACAAATTCTCTCATTGCCTCCTGCCTGGCATTAAAAAGAGCTATTTATGGCTTACTGTGGTTTTTTGAAAATACACAATTGTATGAGGTTTGCAGAGCTCTGCCCATGTGGTGCAACTTGGGCTGTCTAACAGAAATCTGTTTCAGTTGATTGTTATTAAAAATCAAGACAGATAAGACAACAGTAAAAAAAAAAAAAAAACATGCCAAAAAAAAAATTACAAAAGCCTGTTTAATCCTACCCCAACTTCACTCAATAATTAACTTCCTGGTGGCGAGGAAGCCGGCCAGCCCTCTGTCTTAAACTTATATAGCATATTGACTTTAATGAATGAATTGATTCTTATTTTTTTATGGAAAGTTTTCTAAATAACTGTTCTTCAGACAGCTCACGATTAAAAAAGTTTATTGCAGCTTCATTATACATTTGAGTTTGGCGTCAAGGCTCCGATTTCATCACTCCCAGAGAATAGTATACTGTATGTAGTGATGAGCAACTATCTTAACCCGGAGCCTACAGGTGGATGCTGGGGTGGTGGTAGGGCAGAAAATAGGATACCGCTGAGAGATGCTGCGGTGTCATAGATGAGCAAGGAGGATGATGGGTAAGACGCCCATCTTAAATAGACCGCCACATTGAGAGGGTGTGTGTGATGTCATGAGAGGGACGCAGCGCAGCTCGAGTTGGCTGCCTGAACTAACTCGCAGGCTTCGCTCCATTTTTGACATTTTCTAGCTCTTCTGTTTAAGCTATTTATACATTTTAATGCTTCATTGTTATTTTATTGGTGGTGTGAATATTTGTCTATGAATGTCTGTCTCTAAACCAACTGCCCTTGGCATTAATAAAGACCAAAAAAAGTTCCCAGCTCCCAGGCTCTGACAGCTGGTAACTCACTTGCTGCCAACACAATATGATAAAATACAGTTAATTATATTAACGCACTGCAAACCAACAGCATGTTCACATTGAGAGAGATGTCACACAGAAACACTTGACTAGATGAAATTATTAACATATTGCAAAGCAACCCTGCCAGTTACTCCTGTCGGGTGAAGCACACAGACACAGATGGCTACAATTGATTTTTTTTTGTTTATTCAGACTTTAATCTCCTAATTCAGAGAGAGATTTTTCAATTTGACAACTAATCTCACGTGTCAGTGCTTTAGACCACAGATGCACTCAGTCATAACTGCCAATGTTTTTTGAGAAGAGTAAAAAAAACAACCTAGAAAATATTGTAGGTACAGTATATGCTCTTTTTTGTTAGACACAGTGCGCCGGTCCCCCTCTCTCTCTCTTAAATCAATCTAGTTAATAATCCAGCCACATCAGCAACAAGATGATTTTTTCTTTAATATAATTACACTGTCATTGACTGTAGCTTACTTTAATAATACACCTACATGCACCACTTAAACACACAAAAATACATAGTAACTGTTGGAGGTATACATACAGTAGTAATTCATCTTGACAGTGAATGATAAGACTATAAAGGTGTCATAGTTGGGGGACTTAACCTGTAAAGGCACAGCCCACACACCTAGTCGTCGCCTTTGCTGCATGTCATCCCTGTCTGTCTATCTCTTGATTTCCTGTCTCTCAAAATAGGACTATTTAGGACTTATATTAACAAAAACATTCCACTGACTTATGCTTTAATAAAGGTGTAAAAAAAACAAAAAAACAAAAATATATTTTGTTTAAAAAAAGGTGTGATAATTATACTAATGGGCCCCACTGCAGGATTGCAGTCCTTTCTGTTCTGCTGAGACTCTAGTTCCTACAGTAAATGCTGTCTGCGGAAATCCCCTCTTTCGGTTTGTGCTTCATTAAACTTGTACTGTATGTAAGAACCTACATGGAAACTACAGGAATAAAGCATGCGACTACAGCTGGCTCTCACGATCATCGGAAACTTGCTTGGATGGACGATGGACAACCAGGAAGTGAGTGATAAATGACTGTCAGCTTGGGAACTGTAGTTTGTTGAGGTTTTCCCAAATATGTGTTTCAGAGAGTTTCCCCTCCAACCTGAATCAATACCGTCTGTCGGGTTTAACTGTGTGATGACTCACGGCTCCAGTGTGTGTGTGTGTGTGTGTGTGTGTGTGTGGATGATGGCATGTGTGTGTTTACTGTAAGCATTTGTTGATGCATATCTTGTCTATGTACACAGATGAACCTACAGTATGTGGTTTTTGTCCTTGTGCGTGTAAGTGAGTTGGTAAATTGTAGTCAAGTAAAACAGTAACAATGCCCTCCTTCGAGCATGGAGTCTCTCTCTGTCTCACACAAACACGCACGCACACACACACACACACACACAGCTCATAAATCTATGATGAGGGAAGTGATAGGACAAATAAGACCATCTGGCAGAAACTAAAATAGTAGTGAAGTGCACATCAGAGTATTTACACCCAGTCTGCATCTAATGCATCTTTGAAGTGTCCTGTGTCCGTCCTTTGTCTCTTCTTAACTCTGTCTCTACTTCCCTTGCTCCCTCTCTTACTTTCTTCTTCTCTTTTAATTTCCTGTATCTGTTTCCCACACACGGCGTGCTCCTGCCCGTTCTGAGGGGACAGCAGATAATTCAGCAAACGCCATAAACTGCACACACGCGCGCGCGCACAGACACAGACACAAACACACGCAAAGGCCAGTGATGTCACTGTGCTCCCAGAATGCTCCAGGGAGTCCTGTTGTCATGGCGACCAAGTCACATGCACTTAGTAACTGTACCAGTGTAGATGCTTGTCAGTGTACAGAGAACGTATAGCTACACAGGCGAAGTCAGGATAGAGCTCAGCTCCCACATACTGTACCTGCTGATGTGACTGCAGCGTATCAGTGTCATGTGGTGAGAAACACAAACACACCACACAACGGCACAAGCGGGGCATGTGTGATGTTACAATGAAACACAGCAGGTGTGTAGTTCAGGTGCTATACTTGGCCAAAGTGGCACAGTAACACATGGCTTCATTAGGATCTGTCAACAGCTGCATGCGCACACTCCCGTCAACAACGAAGAAATCTTGGCTGAACTCAGAAATAAGAACAGTGGAACAGAACAACAACTCCCAGACACACTCTGGCTCTTAAATTGGATTGGACATACTGTTAAATCATTTATCATCAGCTGGAGGAAATCCTGCAGCTAATTACCCTCAATATTTCACAGCCGTATTATAGCTTGTCTCAGCAGCCCGTCTATGCGCGCGTGTGTGTGTGTGTATAGGCCTGCTGTGTGTTGCCGTTATGTGACTGTGAGTTCATTGAACTGTTCTGGATGTGTCCAGCTCTCATCATTGAGCTCAGATTCCTCCAAACTTAACAACCAACGAGGTCATTTCTTTTTGTTTGTTTTCATGCTTTCACATAACCCATAGTGTTTCCTGAAATGCTGCACCTGCAGTGCCACACACACTGGACCTCAGTTTTCATAATAAACACAGTGACTGTACGGGCGTATACTGATAATTGACACGTTACTGCGATAGCGGTGGTTTAGGCACAAACACTAGTTCTTCACCAGAAAAATCTATCATATATCTCCTGTACTGGCCTCATCACTGGTTACCTGTTAAATATACAACTCATTTTAAGATACGGTAACACTTTATTTTAAGGGGTCATTGTTCCTGTGTATCTACCTAATTAATTAGGATTAATTACACTGCTGATAATGTCTTGCATTGAAATACACAGTGTATCCACTGACATTGTAAATACATTGTGTTGTTCATTCCACCTTTACAAAACATTGTAAAATTAGGTAGGTACAGGAACAATGATGTGTTACAAGATACTTTTATACTGCATGGATTAGCACCTGATAATGTCTCAGAACTCTCAGATCCACTGACAAGTCATTGCTGTTCATTCCACCTTCAAAACTAAAAACAGGAGATGGCAGAGCCGTTTCAGTTACTGATCCCAAACTAGTCTCCCACATACAACCAGATCTTCACATCTTTAAAACTCAGCTAAAAACTATTCTCTTTGGTTTTTAATTCGGTCTTATGAGAACTTTCCATCCCATCATTCCCACTCACTTGTTGTTTTTAATGTCTCTTTGTGTCTGTCCTGTCTTTGTTTGAATTAATCTTGAATATAAAGCACTTTGTTCAACGCCTGTTGTTTTTAAATGTGCTCTAGAAATAAAATTGACTTGACTTTACGTTTAGACAGTGAATGTTCTCTCAGGGCTACAAAATGATCATGATACTGTAACACTCCTGCAATATGACTCCTGAGAATCAAACTTCACTTCCCTGCTTGAAAGTCCTGGGTCTGACGCCAACTTTCAACGTTTTTACACTATATCACCATCGCCACACTTCACCGTCTGCTCTGGTCATAAATTAATACAACCACAAGATGTCAAAAATACATAATCTGTTCAACAAAGAGCTCATCTTGACAGTCTCTTTTCTTGAACTTTAATAATAATCATCATAGCAGTTATAAGAAAAACCCCATGCATCACTTTTGAAGAAATAAGAAGCCGATGCCTTAATGATTGTAACAATGTAACATCCCTTCGCTCTTTGTTGTTAATTCAGTTAATTTACAGTATCTTCTACACTTGAAACCTCTGTGAGTATCTAAAGCAACAAGAGATCGCACCCTCTCTGTCTCTGTCTCTGTCTCCTTCGTCAGTGGAATTGTGGTTGTATAACATGGTTACTGGTAGCATATAATACGATCACTATGAGACACAATGTAATCAGGGTGGAAAATTTGATCACATCGGGATCTGCTGCCACCTGCTCTTGAGCAACACTGCCGCGCACAAAACAATGAATGCACAAGGCTCATCCCTCTGTGGTGGTGTATAGCCACACCGAACCTTGGCTGTCATGGTAACAATGATAAACATGTGGATTGTACCGACAGCTGCGTACATCCCTACCTTTGTTGCCGTGGTTATGATAATAATAGTCAGGCCTTGATTAGGTTTCAGAAATGATCACTGATTTGTGTTAAAATAAGTACTTCCTCAACATTACACATTAATTCAGTTTTCCACACGGTTACATGGTCACACATGTCTCTCCTGCGTCTCTAACATCTATGCAGCACAACCTCCTCCTGAGGTGGACTTCATCCCTCTCTCAGCCTCCATTCTTCTCTGTACTTGTGAAGTGTTGTCAGTCTTAGCCCAAGGTGTCTCAATTCACAGTCTGCTTCTACACAAGTTCACATCAAATATCCGGCTGTGTTCTCGCTCGGTCCAATTTATCGAGGATGCATCATTGGTGTGTGACTTGTGTGGACTTGAGACAGACAAGTATCCCAGAATGCATTTCCCACCAAATAGCAACAGCAGCAGGGATTCTGAGACCCAAAGGTGAAACTAATTTCAGTCCATTCTTTTTATTTCACTTCATTAAGTTTTAATGTTTGCTTTTTTTCAGTCATTTTTTCCCCCAGTGATTGTTAAAGGAGAATTCTGGTCATTTTCTAAGTAACACTCTACAGCACTAGGTCCCCGAGTGCGACCATAGGAAAAAAATATGAGAATTATGTGCAGACTGAACCTACAGTAGCTCTCTACAGTTAAACAGCAAAGTAATGGGGGCAATTCTTCCAACCACAACTTTGGCCTCTATATAATGCCCAAAATATCACTACACATGCTGTGCATAAGTCTGTTAATATGAGAGAGCAGCGTTAACATGTTTTTATCACATGGGTAGACCTACAGTAGTCGACTGTCAAGCTTGGGACTGTTTCTCAACAAGGACAAAAAAGCGAGGAAAACATGGATTTAGGGTAAAAAAATCTTGGATAGGAAAAAAAAGCATCAATATGAATACATGTATAACTGCTTTTTTCCCCATCCAAAATCACTTCATTCTGGTGGATGTTGCAAAGCATTTGCAGTGATAATTTGAGCATAGAGGCCAAAGTCGCAGTTAGAAGAACTACCCTCATTACTTTGCTGTTTAACTGCAGTGTAGCGCAGCTAGCAGGAGGAGAGCTAGGTCCGGTCTGCACATATTTTTCTCAGATTTTTTCCTATTAGCTGTAGAGCGTTACTTAGAAAATGACCGGAATCCTCCTTTAAATAGGTATATGACGTCAGTTTATCTAAAGGATGCCTGTTTGGAAATTTGCTTGGGTGTTTTTGGAGACATGAGGACGGTCACGTCAGCAGCTCGCTGCCCATCCCCTGAGATAACCAGCCAGGGTAATGTAAATAGTTACACAGCATCATTTGTTAGCTTGTGCCGTGTGCTTTATAGAGCACAAGCTGATTTGTAGTTTTCTGCATATTTAGCTAGTTTACACAACAAAACAACACCCACAACAGACTGGCACAGTGGGCCCTGTTTGTGTGAACAATTATAGTTGTTATCACTTCTCAATGGTCTCCACTGCTGCCTCTGTGTTGTCCACAGTTTGTGTATGAAAGGAGAGGATGCAGCCTGACCGTCAGGACACCATAACACTGTATTTTTATTCTGTCATTTGGGCCAGGAGTAGCGGCTTGAAAGATTTTCTTTTTTCCAATTCATCATGTCTTTTGTGATGTGTTTATTAATTTATGGGTCAGCACTACTGATGCTCGGGTTACCTTCAACATGAATGTGATCCTGTTATGACCTACAAATGCATTAGCATTGTCGTTTTGGAAGCGCTGCTAAATGACCCGCACAGTGTCTATCGCATCACGTTGGTGAGTGCAGCGTGTAGCGACGTGCACTCTGGTGTTCTGCCAGTGTTTTGGATGGTGAGAGAAGTTTTAATTGATCCACAATATTTCATGAGATGTTGTGAACTGTTTTCAGCGTGTCAGTGTCCAACATGCTGGTGGACTCGGTCTGTCTTGTTTGCCACATACTGGTTGTGGTTTGTGATTCCCTGTCAGTGATATGTATCATAAAGAGCTGTGTACCAGCTGCAGGCACAAGCAAATGATGGGTGGACAAAGTATAAAGACAATAACAATATAATTAGAGCAGCAGAGATGACGGTGGAAAAGCTCTTTTCTCTGTTTCCATCTTTTGTGTCTGGCCCTTCCTCCCTCCTCATTCTTCCTCTGTTCTCCTTTCTCCCTGCTCTTTCTATGCCTCTCTGTCCTATTGAACTCTGACCTTTGTGCCCTCCCCCCATGTCAGCCTAACAGCCTGTGCAATAACACAGACACAAACGACCAATAACAGGCAGACATGGAGGCAGACAAACATGAGTTTTCACTCTCGGCGCATTAAGTTGTCAATACTTGACCGGGGCATTAAGATGCACATTATTTGCGCACACACGTACGAACACACCCAGAACACACACTGAAATGCACATTACACACACTCCCACACTGTGTGGCCTGACCACAGACATAACAGTATAGATTGTTCAGCACTGATTTGCTCTACATTTGTTGTAGCTCACAGCTGTGTGCTGATCTCCTGTCAAAACACCATCACACTGCTCCCTGTCAAACTAGGAAAATGTACTTTATACCTACTTGTCACATGGACTCCTACACTTTGACGTTAACAGGCTATTTTCACTGTTTTACCAACATCCTTGACATTTCTGATAAACAATGACTTTAATTATATTAAGCTTCGTGCCTGAAGAGCCCAAAAACAGAGCAACATCATGTGGCCTAAATTTAAAACGCATAGAGCCTGTGGTCATTCACCCCCACACTAAGTAGTTCACACTGACAAGAAGGTGGGCACATGATAATTTTTAGTATTGTGACAAACTGTAATCATATTCTTCTCTGATTAAAGTTAGATGTGAAAGAAAAATCACATGTGACCCTAAAAATAGGTTTTCACATGGTGTTGACTGTGCTCTAAGGGAAAATGTGGTTGTAAGTGGTTGTTTTCAAACTCAAAATAGAAAGATTAACACAGTGGGCAAAAAGTAAAGGGCAATAGAGTAAACGGAAAAGAAGGGCTAAGATCTGTTCTCAGGCCTCTGTAGTTGGTGCAAAGTAAGCATAAGACCCAGGCTGTACAGTAAATAAAAGACTTAAATAGTTAAATTCTGTTTCGGACCGACATTGAGTCAACTGTTGAGTTTTCCTCAGACAAAAACGTCAGCGACTGAGCAGTGAAGTCGAGCGTCCCTCTGACATTAACAGGGTCAGATAGAAATGCTGACTGGTCCCTGTGGAAGTGAGGAACTTGAGCAATGGTGCAGTATTTCTAGAAAAGTTAGAGGCCAGCTGGAACAGCACTTAACAACTGAACAACCAGAGATTTTCTTAGGAGCTAAAAGAAGGATAAATATTTGCATTTCATCACTGTGAAACACAGCTCTAAATGAATACTGTGTTTGCTCCATGTCTACTGGATGTGCAAACAGCCTAGCGTAAATTGCATGTGGCTGTACAGTATGTGAGTAGTTGCACTGAAAATACATTTATTCATGGACTTAGGAAGAAAATTAGAAACTACATAAGTGAAAATGTTTTCTCCTTTGATACTCGTTATACAATTTAAGTTAAAAAGCCCAGACTCCTGAGTCTATCTGGACAACTGACAATCACAATAGTCAAAAACACGACTTATGCATTTACCTCAACTTTAAATATGCAGATGAGTTTGCATCCCCCAAAGCATTTAACAATGATACAGCATCTTGCATGAATGTTCAAGGTAAAAGCAGCTCACAAAGGAAGCACTGTAAGTTAATGTCATATGAGTAAATGTGAAGTTTGTAATTAACATAAATGTCAGTGTCAGCTGTAAGTTGCCAGGGGACCAATATGTTCACTGGCTTGAGGAAATGTTAAACATTAACATCATATAGTTTCATTATCAGCCTGCATCAGTAACAGAGGAATATGGACTGAGTGCAGCTCAGTGGTTTCACATTATAACAAGGTTAAAATATGAAATTGCATAATCTACAGGCCTATGTTTTTATTTCATATGTTCATATATTTCAAACACAGAATTTCAGTGTTACACTATGATATTACATTTGTATGTAGGGCTGTTGTCAGTGCTTCTTCCTCTTCCTTACAGTTAATGTTGTTATTACTGCCTGTGCTGATCTCTCCCCCATGACAACCAAAAGCCTTTTCCTGTTCTAGTCTCTTATTATTTATCATACTTGTGACAGCACTTTCCACCTCTTGCATAATGTATGCTTCAAATCTCAGTCATACGTGTCCCTGGGACTTAAGGCTCTTTCTAACTATGGATTCATATGTGCTTGTTCATTTTCATTTCAGCCCACATTTGAACAAGCTAGAGTGTCTGTCATGTAATCGAGAAATTCAGCTTCTTGCATATTTTTCATGCGTGACCTGTGCATCACCCAGCAGAGGTAGACAGAGAAAAGACCTGCTAATGTCTAATTGACATCACAGCAGCAACATTACATAAAACTGACACTTTACACTCCAGTTTCTATATGTAGGCTGACTGTCTTGAACTTACATACAAACTTTGCCATCTCAGACTCCACAGATGTGAATGTGACGAAAAGAAGAAACGGAAAAGAAGGTACAGAGAGTGAGAGAGAGAGGACAGTCAGTCAATGTAGAGGAGGACAGAAACAAATGACTGCTGGCTGGCTGTCGCCATCACCAAGTGTGGTGAATGTTACCATAGAAACAGGCCAAAGTTGAGGCTGTGGGCTAAGTTAGATGAAAATGAAAATGACATGTATTTACAGCTCAATAAATCATTTGGAAACATTTATAGATGACATTTTCACATTTTAGATGAGATACAACTGTAATGTTTTCTGTAGGAAAACTGCATAGAAATGTAGATGTGATGAAATCAACTACACAAAGTGGAAACTGCATGGGATATTAGAATAATTTTGGAAAATGATGATAAAGTGAACATAATACAGTGGATGCTACATTTTCTTGACTAATTACGAGTAGCTGAGTTAGCTTACTGTACATATATCTTTTGGATCAGCTGCCGTTGGCCTTGTTTTCCAGGTGTTTCTGATCTTTTCCATCTTGTGTTTGTTTGTCCTCCGTCCATACTCTGGGTATTTATGTGTGTGTTTGTGTGTTTGTGTGTGTCAGTGCAGCTGGGCGTGGCCTCCTGAGCTTCCTGTTCCCACCAGTCTCCTCCCATAACTGATATTCATCTCGTCATCAACACCATATGCTGCTGCAGTGTAAAGGGACTCAGTCACACAGAGTTTTGGTGCTACAGCCGTCTATGTTTTTGGAACTCAGTCTTGCCATTTTGGATTTCTGACTTTTCCTGTGCCCCAGGTTGAGTATCCTGCTTCTACCTGGTTACCACATCCAGCTGTGTTTAACCATCCAGTCCTTATCTCACATGTCTGGTGGAATCAAGTCACCTGTGCTCTCCATCTGACTCCATCCCATCACTGTATCATCCATCCACGATCATTCTTAGTACTGAATTAATAATTTCATAACAAAGGCACATATTATATCCAGCTATGCAGGTAGTCTGCAGAATCTCTCTGCCTGTCTGCACAAACACACATCACAGCAGATAACCTGAGGATGACCTGAGTTGACGAGAACTACTCTCACACTGTAAATAAGTGCAATAAAACGTTTGTGAGCAAAAAGCCAAAATTTCATCGTTCAACCTGCAGAGAAGTCAACATGCAAAATGATATATTTTTGCTCCGCTCCGTCTGACCACAGTCACAAGCAGTTCAGCAGCTAACACTGATTGTTACAAACAAGCTAAAAATATAGCTGCATGTGCTGTGTGGAAGAGAATACAGTTTGTGTGTGTGCGTGTGTAAACACAGGAGGATACACTTACACACTTTCTCCCTTTTGTACAGTACACCAACACTGAAATAACAGAATCATTATTCCTAATACTAGCATACAGCTACAACTGTAATACTCTTACTATACTGTGTAATCTGAATCTTATACAGCCTGATGCCGACACTAGATAAACAGGGATGTACCCTGAGACGAGTCACAGTGATACTGAAGACGTGATACTAGTTATTTCAGAGTTGCAGGATGTGTAACTGAGCTCCTGCGCTCTTCATTTCTGGAGAGCTGTGTAGCGTCACTGAGGCCAAAACCGCTGCTGGATGATTAGTAAATCCCTACAAACTGTAGAGCAGCCAGCTGGTGTAGTTTTGAACTTTGGGGAGAGAAAGCAGTTAAAGCCGTTAAAAGCTAGAAAGCGATTAGTGTGTAACAATACCTACTGTATTTAAAATGACAAATATAATTCACCAGACTTCAGACTCATGCTGATACCTGGAGGTAAAGATTTATAGTTGCTATTACCATGTCTGTTGAGCAGGTTCATTGAATCCTTTCGTTATTTTCAGGATTTGGAGTTATGAGAAGCAGAATGCGCCTTTTATGAATATTATGCAATACAGGAAAAGACACATCTGATCTGAGCCGATCTTTATCTAGTAGTATGACTGCCGCTGGCCACGGCAGACCCACTTCCTTTAGAAGTGTTACAATCACCATGAAGACATAGTGTTTAGATTGAAAGATCTCTGTAAAGATATCTGTATTTTGTGTTGCATCTCAATTCTCTACTTGGACTGTTAAAAAGCTGTTAATTTCATTTATTTTCTTTGTGTCCGTTACAAATTTCCCTGTGAAACCAAAAGTCGCCTTGAATAATGAATCTTGAGGACATGGTTAATCGTATTAATAATAGAAATATTGGGCATTGTGTCAAAGGAAGTTAATCTTTGCTCAAAGGCACACTGCTGGGTGAAAGTGGCTTTGATAACAAGAGGCAGAATAGTGCTAACACTGTGGAGGTCAAAAGAGCTAATCATTTTTAACGAATGAGGAGATGAGCTGGCTAGGATGACTTCTTATGAACAGCTTATCCACAGAGTGAAGGGGCCGCTATGTGGTCGGAAAAGCATGAGGCAACTGAAAAGGAACATGGTATGGAAAGAACTGGGATGAGATATAACTGTCTGTGTCCAGTGGACAAATGTGCAGGCAGCCTACAAACCTGTGTTACATGAGTATAAGAGAAATGTGCAGATTATGCTCATATTATTGTCATTATTTTATCTGTGTGCAGATGTACATAAGTAACGCAACACAGGTCAGCAGCAGGAGAAGTCATCTGAAAACACAAGATGAGACTGTTACTTCGTAAAAATATCATGGACAGTATGGTATGGCACAGACTGAGGTCGGAGCTTCTGATATTAGACTGGTAAAATAAGTTGTGATGCTGGCTGTTAACATTGATTATATTAAACAGTGATGCTAAACAGTTAACCAGTGTTGATGCAGTCAAAGTATTCTAGCCAAGTTCTAAAGTAACTGTACCGTGCATCCAAAAATAAATCCATCTCTGCCTGCATCCACCCTTCCACCGTTGTCCAAGCCCTTTACTGTAATTGTAAACTGTACCAACTACAAATTACAGTCTGCACATGTAGACTGTGTTTAGTGTTCCCTTGTTCAGTAAAGAATTCATTCTATATTACATGTGCTATTTTCCTCTGGCTCTCTTTGCTCCACACATCCCCTCTGTGGGGTGGGAGTCACTACTAGGCTCCCTGTGAATTTAGACAACCTTCAAATTCTTTCAAGAAGTTTTTTGAGAAAATGTAATGACAAGGACTCTGGCTGAAGTATTTACATCTACATGGCAGTTATGAACCTGAATGTCTTTGCACCGTGGGAGGAGAAAACCCACACAGACACAGGGACTACGTCCAAAGTCCATGAATTTAATTTCAAATATTTATCATTTTATCATTATAGTCAAGAGAATAAATGAGACATTCATCACTGCATATTTACTAATTCAGCGGCTCAAACAAAACATATAATGTAGGCCAAGTAATTGATAATAAACTCTTGTCATTGTGGCTGGACAGGCCTGTTGTAACTCTTGAGTGTTTTGAGTCTTTGGAGGCCTATAAAGCCTCTTCACTTTAGTACCAGTGTGCATTTTGCTTCTGTCACAGTCTGACTTAATGCTTCTTGGTAGCTGGTAGTTTGTCCTCTATAATTTAACACAATCAGTAATGTGGATTGACTATTATGGAGAGACCCATTTCTAACACACAGATGACACATCAATCAACACATCACATATCATGATCATGCCATCCCTTACAACTACAGTATATGAACAATACCCATGATGTAAAATATTCATTTAAAATGTACACTGAATAATTAATGGATGCAAGTATAATATTACTGTTTGCCATCTGTCAGAGGAAAGCAAGGAAACCATCAACCAACCTTTTAACAAGCAGGTATAGGAAACACTTGTTTGTAATTGTGCTGTTGTGCAGTGATGAGTGGCTTTATTTATTTAGGCTAATGCATAGCTAGCTGTTAAATCAGTGCATCATTTGTACTGCACGATTTATTCATTATCTTTTTATAGAAAATGTTTCCATTCAGAGAGGGGATGACATGCAGCAAAGGGCCGCAGGTTGGATCTGAACCAACCGAGCCTGCACGGTGAGCACGCCAGCAGGTGAGTCACCAGGTCACTCCACCATTTCTATGCCTGCAGCCATATTGCTTTTGGGTTGTTGTCCACCCCAATCTCATCGACACATCTCAGTAACACCTTGACAAAACTTCTTCTGGTTTTGAGCAAACATTCACTTGGAACCAGGATGAACTGATGAGATCTTAGGATTCAAAGGTTAAGGTCATTTGGTTTTGGCCTTGTGAATGCAATACCTACAGAACATCTCTGGCGACCATATATACGGTGGCCCTGAAGTGCAAAACACAACGGCAAATCAGACAACAACAGCAAAACAGAAAACACAACACGAAAAAAGAAAACACAACGGCAAAAGAGAAAACCACACAAAAAGAGAAAACACAACAACATTAAGAGAAAACACAACGAAATTAAGAGAAAACACAACAACATTAAGAGAAAACACAACGAAATTAAGACAAAACACAACAACATTAAGACAAAACACAACAACATTAAGAGAAAACACAACAACATTAAGAGAAAACACAACGAAATTAAGACAAAACACAACAAAATTAAGACAAAACACAACAACATTAAGACAAAACACAACAACATTAAGACAAAACACAACGAAATTAAGACAAAACACAACAACATTAAGACAAAACACAACAACATTAAGAGAAAACACAACGAAATTAAGACAAAACACAACAACATTAAGAGAAAACACAACAACATTAAGAGAAAACACAACGAAATTAAGACAAAACACAACAACATTAAGAGAAAACACAACGAAATTAAGACAAAACACAACAACATTAAGAGAAAACACAACAACATTAAGAGAAAACACAACAACATTAAGACAAAACACAACAACATTAAGAGAAAACACAACGAAATTAACCAAAACGGAAAAGGTAGGTACCATCGGGCGACATGTCTAGTCTCTGATTGGCCCTTTTTACAGTGATGTCAGACAACTTCCGGGTTGGAAGCCAGTTTAGTGCGTTAGCGAGCAATGTTGAGCCTACAGCCAGGCTCGGCTGTACTGCAAACGTGGCTCTCGTTTAAGCGGCTCCGGTTTGGCTCCGGTGGTAACTTATGCTTAGCTCATAACCTGGTCCCGACCAGGTCCTGGTCCCGACCAGGTCCGACCAGGTCCTGGTCCCGACCAGGTCCTAGCTGGTCCCGACCAGGTTATGTTCAGAGTTTAATCATAAAACCGGCGATACAAGCGCCGCTGTTTCACTGCGTCACTGCGTTACTTTGAAAGTCCATGGATCTGGACGGAGCGTGTACGGAGGAGAAATCAGCTGATCGCTGCTGTTTAGTCCTCTCTGAGCGTCTCTACTGAGCTGTCTCCGCCTACAGTCTCCTCAACCGTAGCCTGGACTATTATAGTCCAGGCTACGGTTGGCTACAGGCTACTGACTGTACAGCCTACAATAAAGTATATAGGCTACGCTATAATAGCGTATACTTTATTGTAGGCTGTACAGTCAGTCACTGCTGGCAGCAGACAGGACTGTATAACGCAAGTGGGTTTTTATTGGAAGCGAGTCTCAATAGGTTACAGTGGGGTTTTTTAGGTGCTGCAAGCACATTTCATATCGTCTCTGTACAAAGACAACAAAGAGCTTTTTAAATGTGAAAACAGTGGAAACGTATTCAAGATTTTCGTGTGGGCAACACTGATAGGCTATAACAGGCGATCACATTGGAATTAATTTATTCATGGCCACATTAAGTGAAATTATTAACTTTGCCGATTATCATCTGTTTGTCTGTCCTGCTGCCAGCAGTGACTGACTGTACAGCCTACAATAAAGTATATACGCTATAGTCCAGGCTACGGTTGAGGAGAACATCTGTAGGCGGAGACAGCTCAGTAGAGACGCTCAGAGAGAAGTAAACAGCAGCGATCAGCTGATTTCTCCTCCATACAAACGCTCCGTCCAGATCCATGGACTTTCAAAGTAAAGGTGACGCAGTGAAACAGCGGCGCTTGTATCGCCGGTTTTATGATTAAACTCTGAACATAACTGGTCGGGACCAGGACCTGGTCGGGACCAGGTTATGAGCTAAGCATAAGTTACCACCGGAGCCAAACCGGAGCCGCTTAAACGAGAGCCACGTTTGCAGTACAGCCGAGCCTGGCTGTAGGCTCAACATTGCTCGCTAAACTGGCTTCCAACCCGGAAGTTGTCTGACATCACTGTAAAAAGGGCCAATCAGAGACTAGACATGTCGCCCGATGGTACCTACCTTTTCCGTTTTGGTTAATTTCGTTGTGTTTTGTCTTAATGTTGTTGTGTTTTGTCTTAATGTTGTTGTGTTTTGTCTTAATTTCGTTGTGTTTTCTCTTAATGTTGTTGTGTTTTGTCTTAATGTTGTTGTGTTTTGTCTTAATGTTGTTGTGTTTTCTCTTAATGTTGTTGTGTTTTCTCTTAATGTTGTTGTGTTTTCTCTTAATGTTGTTGTGTTTTGTCTTAATTTCGTTGTGTTTTCTCTTAATGTTGTTGTGTTTTGTCTTAATGTTGTTGTGTTTTGTCTTAATGTTGTTGTGTTTTCTCTTAATGTTGTTGTGTTTTGTCTTAATGTTGTTGTGTTTTGTCTTAATTTCGTTGTGTTTTCTCTTAATGTTGTTGTGTTTTGTCTTAATGTTGTTGTGTTTTGTCTTTATGTTGTTGTGTTTTCTCTTAATGTTGTTGTGTTTTGTCTTAATGTTGTTGTGTTTTCTCTTAATGTTGTTGTGTTTTCTCTTAATGTTGTTGTGTTTTCTCTTTTTGTGTGGTTTTCTCTTTTGCCGTTGTGTTTTCTTTTTTCGTGTTGTGTTTTCTGTTTTGCTGTTGTTGTCTGATTTGCCGTTGTGTTTTGCACTTCAGGGCCACCGTACATATAGCCTCATCAGTAATTCCCCAAAGGTCATGGTGACCTAGGAAAACACCTTTTAGCCATTACCACAAGTAAACTCACCAATTATGCCGACGGTTCACACAAATGGTCCATAATGACTCGGGATAAACAGAGATGTAACCTGAAACTAGTCTGAGTGGTGGAGGCAGAAAAACCACAGGAGGTGATTCTATAAATGAACAAGTGCCAGTCATAATTATGTCTTTTTTTTTTTTTTTTGGCCACATTTCATAGATTAATTGCCCCATCTTTGACGGATCACCACAACATTTTTAAGTCAAGAATGATTGATGCAATCAACAAAAGGGTTTTTAGCTGCTAAATGCTCCACAAGCTTGTTACTAATGTAACAATTAAAAACTGCTAATACACTGTAGAGCTAAAGGTAGCTGAAGAAAGGGGCAATTATAAGATACCAATCTCACAGACAGCACATATTTGATCCATTGTTCATATAAAGCTAATGGGCAGATCTGTGAGTGCCTTAACATTTGAGCTTCCCTCAGGCCTGACCGAGCAGCAGGCCAGCTGTGGTCTGCTTCTTGTCCATCAGAACTTTCTTTGGCTACGACAGCATCAATAAAACCTAAGGAAGGCTGAGAATAGAAAGAGAATGAGGAGGAACTTGAAATTCAGCAACATGCAGCACCGGGCTGCAGCCCAGCCTTCCTTGTTGTCATTTTCAACTAAGCACCTCACTAATTATTGTACTGGGCCACCACTCATCCTCTCTCTCACACACACACACACTCACTGAGGCCAGAACATGGCTTGTAGTCTACTCAGGTAATGAGAGACTACTTGTGTATCTCCAGATGGATACTGTGTGGTCCTCACATGTACCCATTAGTTTGAGTTTGTCCTCCTGTTTTCAGAGTGTGGTTGCTTCTCCCTGAATATCTATAGCCAGATGTGTGTCAGATGTGGTCGACTCCACCCAAAGCACCTCTTTCAGACCGCACACAAGAAGTAGATTAAGGCCTTTGGGAAAAAAACAGGAGGGCACCCCTGGGCCTGAAAGAATGGCAAGACAGCTACAACTGCAGCCAATGTGTGCATCACAGATACAGAATTATTTTAGTTTTAACATACAGCTCAGGAAAGAATTAAGACACCACTTTGAAATGATCAGTTTCTCTGGTTTTAGTATTTATAGGTTTGAGTCTGTGTGAAATGAGCACTTTTGTTTTATTCTGTAAACTACTGAAAACATTTCTCCCAAATTTGAAAAGAAAATATTGTCATCAAGAGCATTTACTTGCAGAAAACGACAACTGGTCAAAATATTGAAAAAGTTCCAGTGTTTTAATTTAGACCTTGAATAATGCAAAGAAAACAAGTTCATATTTGTTTTTCTTAAAAAAACACAGCACTAATGTTTTTAATTTAGAAAAAAATCAGATATCAATTTTGGTGGAATACTGTAATCTCAAAATCTCAACAGTGGTTTTTATAATCAGTGCCAAGATGTCCTTGTGTTGGAATTCAATTGACACTGGAATCGAACGGCTGCCACATGTGGAGCAGCTGATTTATTAAGAACATTTTACACTTGGTCTCAATTTTTTCCAGAGCCGTATGTCTGAACTGAAAAAGAATGGAGCCAAATATCACTTGGGGTATGACTGACAGCACACACTCACAATTTCCAAATATAAACCTCAGACTGGAAGATTAACTCAACCAAACTCAAATCCTGCTCTCTGCGTCCTCTCGGTCGAGGTAAAGACAGGACCAACGGTGAAGACATAATCTCTCCATGTTGTTCACACAGTCTGTTCACACTGACCTGCCAACAGCAGCAGGCAAGCAACCAATCCCCTCCCCTCCCCACCTTCACCCCCACTCAACACACACACACAACACACACACTGCACAGCTGTCCACTCTAAATGTAGCTTTAGTGAGATGCACATATTTCAACAAAATTAGTATAATCCAGAGTAAATATCGCTTAGCCAATCTTGTTCAGATGGATTACAAAGAGGAACCCTTCCCTTTCCAAATCCTCCCTGCAGAAAAACCCAATTTGAACATTTTTATACTATAATCTTGAGCCATGTAGTTCACATTAGTGACTGTAAAGCAGTCACTTCCCAAAGCCAGGGGATCAAAACTCAGCATCTCTATAAACACACTCAGCCTATTACTGTAACATGGTATTCTTAAAAAACGTTTGTTACAATTTCATATTTTGAAAATCCATGAACTCTGCCCTCATCAAAATACATTTTAAAAATGACAAAAAGGGGTTATACACCCACATTAAAATAATATCTTAATGAAACATTAATTAAACAATAATGTTATACATAGTATCAGCCCTCTATTCTAAAGCCTGTTGCTTTGCCTTTATTGTTATTTTCTAGCTATCCATCACTCGCCTCCTACTGTATATGCACCTCCACCGTAACCAGTTGAATCAACAACTGTCTCAGACAAAGTTGATTATGAACTGACAAACTCAGTATATGTCAGTAATTATCAGTTGTATACACAGGCTGAAAAGTGCCCGACTGGATGAGTTGGTGGATTTCAGAGCTCCTGAACTGATTCTCCTGCAATCTGAAGAAGCTCTTTGATTTTCCAGTTTTACAGTAACACACAAGATGTTCTGTCCCTCCACTTTCTAAATCTGATGCGTTTACTTAGGCTCATTTCAACTAATTCACTTTCTACTCTTATCCGAGAACATTTTTACACTGTGGTTTTACTTGTGCTGTAGTAAAATGACTTTTCAGAGACACTGGTCATCAACTTTTCACATGCTGATGTCAGTGTGGGGTCTCACCTCTGTTATTGGTAGCTACAGTAAACTGCTGCTCTGTCCCAACACAGTTAATGTTGCTATTTTCCTCATCACAGTGACTCACTAACTGCTGTTATTTTAACATACACTAGTTCGGCTCCAGCACTCTAAGCGCTCTTTTAGAGACTTTCACTGATTTGGGCTGTTTAAATGTTCTGCTTTTACTTTTAGCTTTGCACTTTGCACCAGCTTCTCTCCCTGCCTCCCTCTTTCTATCTCTCTATGTCTTGATCAATGTGAACTTTAAAGTGTGCTGTTTTTCTATCGCTGTTGAGGATGGTCCTGTCTTTTATAACTTCAGTGACGTCTGCCGTCTTATTTTTGACAAACAGGACACCAGACCTACTCTACTCAGGTCCTGTGTGCAGGACACTGACTACGATTACATGCCCAGCAATACTCTAGTATTAACCCGAATACCATAATGAAATAGCCATTGCCACGTAAACAGCTATTCCTAATACCATAGTTGAGGTGAGGTCATATTCAGAGTAATAATAATAAGCAACAAACAAAACAAAAGCATGTCTGGTTCACGGCTGTTAAACTAAAGGTGTGAAAACTAATGAAAACATGGTTTCTTCAAAGAAGAGGGGTCATTGTGGGGAAGGGGGAGAAATACTTGCTATATGTTTTGAGAGAAATTCTATATGTGTTTGAATGGAAATACAACAGTGTGTCATGATTTCAGACATCATGATGCTGCTACCACCACTAGTGTACACTATTTACTCAGAGTACACTGAGTAACTTGTATCCTGTAGCTGTCGAACACCTGATTCGGAATACTGAAATAAAAGGAAAACCAAGACAATGATAGGCAACACATCCAGTGTGTTCCTGGCCTAAGTGGACATGTTTGGGTTGAAATAATACAGGAACTTTTAACACTGCATTTTGATGATTACAGATGCAGCCATTTCTCATGAGATGTTATTTTGCTGTATCTTAATCTACCTGCAGCATTAGACAACTAGCCATCCTTTGGACAACGAACAACCAAATGCAAAACAGTTCGGCAGACATCCATGGACCCAGATAGGCAGATGGAGGATACAGAGAAGATGTGAGGATGGCAGACACAGAGGAGTGATGGGGGATGAGAGAGAGAATGGGAGATGTCAAGGATATGTGCCCACATGAAGGCAGGATGAAAATAAGAAGCCCATAGAGCCTGAGTGGAAAGAAAAGAGCGAAGGAGAGTGAAGAGGGCGGAGGAGAGATTAGTAAGTGAATGTTGATACATGTTCTGGTCTCTAATCAGCTCTACAGGGTCTAATTAGAGCTAAAATAGTCACATTCTGTAATCATACGGTCCATCTATGTCGATATACATACACTGTATATACAGGCTGGGTGCACTCCCTGATCCTGACATGTGTCCTATTAAGTCAAATGACATCTTATTTTCTCCAAGAATTATATTTCTGTTGAGACACATTAATTTGTAATGCGAGTTGTGAGTTGTCAATGGCCTCAGCAGGACATCTATTGCTAGGGAGAGTCACCATGAAACTGAATCATCTCCATTTTATAGACAGTTTGTCTTGCAGTTGAAATATCAAAGCACAGGTTTGAGCCCAGCTGGGAACAACAACCCTCAAAAACAAAGATCTAATGCCGTCAGGAAATGATTTAACAACATATGAGCTTCTGTAGCCTGATATAATAAAAAAAAACATTCAAAAAACATTTTTGCATCTGATATCAATACGTTTATATTTACTTGTCCTGATTTCATATTAAAACTAGCTCCAACTTTACCAGCTACAACAGTGAAATGCTGATAATCCAGAATTAACAATCTAATAATGTCAGGCTGAGGTTAAGCAGCAAGCAGGTGGTTAGTTTATGGCTGATTATTATGCTTCTAAATGTTGAAGGAGTTCCTGAAGTCTCCTTTTGGTGGAATGATATCTACAAAATACAAAAACATTTTGGCACGGACTCCACATTGGCAACAGCGGACAGTGAGTCATTTGTATTACAATATTTTTTGCCAATGCTTGGGGTCTGGACGACACTGATAATTGACCGTTGTCAGCACACTGATCTCCAGCTGCACTCCTCCTCCGCTCCTCCTGTGGGTCAGTCTCTGTCGTTTCAGACAAAGGCTAGCATGCCTAAATTGGTTGTCTTGGAGATGTAGCCTCTGGGAGTTAATATCAGAATTATCTCATATTAACAGTGAGTGCACTCAAAAACTTTTCTTTTTGCCACTGATAGCCATACAGGGCCTCAGCATCTCTAAGTGAGATCGACCGATCAACAGACAGCACTAGGCTAATATTTGACACATCTCAGGGTGGTGTAGTCTTGCACACTTTGTAAAAGTTCCACACAGATGGCATGTTTTGTTTGTGTGGCCTGTTGCCACTGTGAACAATGTGGAGGTGGACCACACAGCACACCATGCTTCTCTAAACCAGAGTATTAGCCACAGGTGAGCAGTTTTAAGGTGAACTGACTGGAAGCAGTATTACTCATGGACCAATTACCAATAAACAGAAATGGGTTTTTTTCTAGGCATTTTTAGTCCTTTTTTCAAGTGTCACAGGAAATTAGAGTAGAATGTGATACATGCCTATGAACCACTAGAGTGCTTACATATTTTCAATGAAAATTGGCCAATATTGATTAGCGGCTGATCAATCAGGGCTTCAAGTACAGTATGTCCCTACTGTCCATTGTAAACCTATAGTCCCTTGTGAAGATCTAAACATTTTGAGACGACTAACCTCACTACAAGAAACCTCTGGGTTCGATTCCCAAGCCTTGGGCTTCTCATGTTTTCCCTTTGCCTGTGTGGGTTTCCTTTGGGTTCTCTCACTTCCTGCCACAGTCCAAACACATGAGCCATGGCTCTCCAGGCTGTAGCCCACCCCCATCCCAACATGACCCTGCATGGATAAGCAGTATAGCCAATGGATGGACAGATGCTCAACCTAGCTTAGCACAAAGACGGGAACCATTAGTGGAAAAATGTAGAATTTCACATTCAAGTACAAGTTGCTTACACTAAGTTGTCGTCAGTGAGCGCAGGTTCAACACAGTCCCTTTCCTTTCGACAACAAAATGTTTTTACATCTGTTTCTCTGCACAATTGAGGATTTGCTCTCGTCGCAGTTCACAAATCACACCCACAAGGTGTTTATCAAAAGAGAGAGCCTTGCTGCTTACCACTTGTGCAAATGAAAATTTGGAAGGAAGTTGACATGAACCACCTTTCTGTCTACACAAGCCTATAGGGAGGCTTGATGCAGCGCTTTTTGAGGGTCATGGTGGTGAGGGCCATGTCATTGCTTACACCAGCTGTAGCTCTTCTCCAATGGAGAGGGACAATTAAAACTACAGCTCATTTATGCTCCATTAATTCATTACTAAAACTGACCAGGCTGTGATGATGGCTCCGGAGAAACAGCTGCAGGAAACCAGTAGAATGACATGGCATAACAGACAGGCCTCAGACTGGATGCTGGCTGAAAGGGGTGGAGTGTGTCAAATGTTTGTTGAATAATGTTGTACATATTTCCGCAGCAACACTGTGTCCCATTTCCTAGAGCAATGCCAACGTTTAGAGCACCGTGATGCAGTGGTTAGCATTGACCCCTCACAATGAGAAGACTGTGTTCAAACCCTGTGACTGGGATACCCCTCAATGTCTGATACCTACTGTTTCCTTTGTGAATGTATTTTTCTGATCAAATTGAATGGCCTACTTTTATTACCTTGAGGGGTAGTATGGTCAAATCAGGTTGAGCTATGTGACAGCAACATCAAGTCCATGTTAATGGCCGGTTCTGAATGCTGGCAGGGAACCACGACTGATGCAATGGAGAAAAAAAGGCTATTGGTTTATTCTGAATGAACTTTCTAGTCTTCTATTGGATTGACACATGGAGTATCAGCATTTTTATATTTCTTTTTCTATTTTTCCGCAGGCTTGTAATACAGGCAGATGCGCAAAGCTGACTTTGAAGGTGACACGCGCATGACTACATCAGAGCAAGTACCTGTAACCTGACAGAAGTGAGCACTCCCTGCTGCAGTCATCTCTGAACCTTTGTGTGATGAGACTTAGAGACAAAGAACGTTTCTTTTAGAAAACAAATCATCTCGCCACAAACGGTGTCAGCATCAATTTGCACCACATTTTCTTTAGCATTGGCACTGGTGTTATCTACAATCACTCTATATCCTCCAATTACTCAATGTTGCTGTGCCCGCACACAGGTAGAGAAACCAGATCTGGTACGATCAGGTTTCACAGGATTCCAGGAGCTCCAACTCATCGCCCCCACCTGCCCACCCTATCAACATGTGAGCTCTACTCTACCACCTGTCTGCTCTGTTATAAACAGACACCGAGGACACCAAGGAGCCCTTTCAATGGCTGTGGATAGAAAGAAGGGTTGACCTTTTCCCCCCGCAGAGCCTTGTTTTTTAACAGCAGTAGCATTACGGCCCAAGAAAAAGCCATTGGTTGTTATGGAAAAATTAAAATATCACCAATCTAGTCTGAGCCTAAATTAAAACTAGGGCTGTCAGTTTAACGCGTTAATTAGATTAATTAATTACACTGCCAATTAGCGCGTTAGAAAAATTAACGCAATTAATTCTGAGTGGCAATTCAATGGGCCCCGCAAAATAAATTTGGCCCATTGCATGACCCGTAAGGCACTGACGACGTGACCGTCCGTCGCCCGCGCACTAGTCAAAGCAGGCTGATTCCCAGTACAGCCTAGATTAAACAGACAGCGATTTGTTGTTAAATTTAATCAATGAGACCAACATTAATCTCCTAAAAAGCCAACCATGAAGCGGTAAATTATCCCAGCGGGGAATTAGGCTAGGGTCTAGAAACAGGACAATGACCTGCAGGAACAGCAGTCCGTAGGTAACTGCTCCTCTGACAGCCGGGTGAGGTGTGGTCGGGCTCACACAGACTCTGCACTCCTCCCAAACAAACGATGCAAACTGACCACAGACTGTGACTTTCTGGGTGAAAAACTGTCAGAACTGTGACGTGTTCTGTGTGCTAAAGCCAGCATCAAAGATTTTTTTGTCAGCTTTACTGCTATCTGTTGGTGCAAAATGGAAAGCAATGGATAAATATTTACTAAGATTCAATTTTAGCCCGTTTGCTTGGATTTTACATATAGATTAGAATCAAATAAAACCTGGAAATATTATGACAATGGTGTTAATAATATCCATATAATAAATAATAATAAACTAATTACCTTTTGAAGTTGTTTGAAATTTGATGGAGCTTGATTAACATCTGAGTTATTAACATGATGATTTATTTAATAGTGAGTTTTTTCAAACATTAACATGTTTGATTGTTACATTTAGTTTGATTTGATTTAATCTTCAATTTGGAGTTCTAAAACCTTTAAGCAAAAAGATTTTGCCTTTTGTTTGAAAACTGACATAGATGTGTATACATCAAATTCTTTATTTGGGTACCGTTAGCAGATATGAGATTAATTAGATTAATTAATTACAAATCCTGTAATTAATTAGATTAATTTTTTTAATCGCCTGACAGCCCTAATTAAAACATTTGTCTGCCTCCAGTTATAGAGAGAGCGTCAATGCTGTCAGCATCTACTGGGTTTAATAAAGACATCTGCCCTTTTATTTGACATAGACGATCTAAAACTCACACTTAGAAACCACACTTAAACATTCACAGGCACTCAGTGGTTTGTGACTAATACAGTTTTGATTTAAAGACATGAAACAGAAGGCGATGGTCTAAGCAAACAAGGAGTCATCTGAATGACTGAAAAGGTTAGTTTCAAGATTATGTATCAAGAGACATATTCTTCTGCCTTCTGCTCTTGTTGCAGGCTATATCAAAGCCAAGAAAAAGTAAATATGGTGTATTAACTAAAGGTACAGGATAACTGTAACCCAGAGCTAATTAGATAAATGTGAGAAGAGTCAAGCTACAGGCCCAGATCTAAATCCACAGGGTGAGCTATTTTTTACTTTTGCCACTTTCTTCCTTCAGTGCTCTACTGTGCATTTGCCCAGCTCTGTCAGTAATGTCTCCTTACACATATCTGCCTGTGTGCTACAATGTCAACTAGATGTGTTCATTTCAGAGAGTACAGTGAGCGCAAGCTTGCACCCTGCGAGTGACCCAGACAGCCCCTGTGCGCCGTGTGGAATCAGAGTGGAAAGCTCAAAAAGACTTCCTGCACAACACTGAGCTACGGAAAATCAAGCAAAGTGAAACAGCCATGTCCTGGGAACATGGAAACAGGGTTGTTGTGCCACCACATCATGTTGCAGTTCAGTCTGTGCTCAGCTTGCTTCACAAACTGGAGGTGTGTCATTAGGAAGAAGTAGACACATCAGACAGCACTGCTATGTCGTATTGTAGGATATAAAGAAACCAGCCCTTTATTAGGAACTACGAGTCACAAAGTCAGGACATCTCAACCTCTGCTGCTTTATTGTGTCTATTTGATTTTTATATTTTTGACACAGGATTAGTGAACTAAATGAAAAGGGACAGAGAGCAGGGAAGAAAAGAGGAGAGAAGGAAAGAGAAAGGGTTAGGAGAGAGGAGAGCAGGGGAGAGGAGAGAGCAGGAGGAGGAGAGGTCGGCCAGGCCACACCTAAATGTGCTCTGGATTTTTTTTCTTTTTTAAACAACGTCTCTAAGCAGATTCACCAACCCCACTTTCTCCCATGAGCTGTGATGATCTCAGCTGTCAAGAAGCAGCCTGGACACAAAGTGACGGACTGTAGGCCTATGTGTCTGTGTAAACAGTAAAACCAGGAGGTGTGGGCAGCAAACTGGCTGAATTAGAGTTTACAGTTATAGTCTAGATTTATGTTGTTTCTTGACGTGTATCTGGAGCAAACACACAACACTACTACTATTAATACTAATATTGATAGAGAAGGACAGGTGAGTGTTCAAAAGCATTAGCTTGCTTTTTTGATTTCAGACATTCATGCAAAAAAAAGCTCTCTCTCAGTGTGTGTGTGTGTGTGTGTGTTTGTGAGAGAGAGAGAGAGAGAGAGAGAGAGAGAGAGAGAGAGAGAGAGAGAGAGAGAGAGTGTATCTCTGGCCATTGGATTATGCAAATATGAGTCAAATGTTTTACCCAGGCAGGCACAGTGGAAGATTGAGGCGCGGCTGGAGGACTTGCCTCAGCGGACACTCAGGAGCTGTTAATTACACACAGCCGGGGTATATTTGTGCTACTACACAACCATAAGTGAGATGATCGCGCTAAGAGGAAAATCACTCACTCATTTATTAGCGTTTCTAACCAAGCAGCTAAAGACCGACGCTACCCGTGCCTGCTGCTCCCCGACACATTAGACAGCGAGAGAAAGAAACGAGGCGACTTACTTGGTTGAATTCACTCCCACATGAGCTTCAGAGGCTGTGAGGACGGTGCAAGTAGTTTTATTCTTCTGTAGCCGTCCGTGCTGAGTCCTAATCACGGAAATCCAGCGTTGGGAGAGCGGCTGATGGCTGTGGACAGAGCGAGAGCGCGAGTGAGCGTGCGACTGACTGTCTCAGCGGGGAGGAGAGGTTTCTCTTCAGCACCACACCACTTTGAACAGCTCCCGCTGACGTCACTGTCTAGCTACGACGCCACGCCCACTTCCCCGAAGAGTGGGAGGGCGGGGGGCTGGGGACTCAATGGCGGATTTAGTTATGGGCGACATGGGCAGCCTCCCAGGGCGCCACCTCATCAGGGGCGGCAGAGCTCTCAGGAAAAAAAAAAAGTTGTTGCGCGATTATTTAGTATCTCTGGTCAATGACGTCACGTCACCGTGTTCTCATGTGTGCAGACGGAGAGAAAGTCTCCTGTCTCACTGTTTGTCTCTGTAGCACTAATGTAGGCTAATGAGTGAAATCAGTCATACAAGGAAAAGCTACCAAATTCCTTTGCAACACTGCATACAGGCCTATAGTTTATTTATAATCAGTGCATTAATAAATTACCAATCTGTGAAACACTGAAGATCACTGACCTAGCCTACATACATCACTCCTGATTATATCAGCTGTTAAATGCATAGTGACTTATTCATTAACTTAAAGGGATAGTTAAACATTTTGGTAAATTCACCTATTGCCATAATCCTTGTAGATTCATTAACTTTATTATCAGTGCATCTTCTTTTGAGATTCGTGGGATCTCGTGAGATGCTTAGCGAACACAATGGAGGTGAATGGTACAGGTCCCCTTTCCTTCAAAACTCATCAAATACACAATCCAACGACTCCAAAATGCTCCCATGGACAACTTGTGACCTGCACATTCGCCACGCTATGAAATAATCATGTACAGTAATTATGTAACATTACGACACATGAAGCAAATACACATACTAGGAACTACTTACAGTACGCTTTTGAAATCACTCCACCCAGCAGCCATGTCTGAAATGTAGTGTCGGCTATGCATTTGCCTTGACAACAACTCTGTCTTGTGTTACATGATTATTTAGTGTGGTGAATGTGCAGGTCACAACTTGTTGAGTGTTTTGGAGTTGTTGGATTGTGTATTTGATGAGTTTGATGGGAGACAGGGGACCAGTACCGTTCACCTCCATTGTGTTCGCTGACTCTGAGCAGCTTGCGTTTCTGCCCCGCAGATCTCGAAACAACATACACTGATAATACAAGGCTACTGCTATGACTATAGGGATTATGGAAATAGGCAAATTTGCTAAAATGTTGAACTATCCCTTTAAGTGAATAAGTGAACATAGGTTAATTTTTATTTCGTTGATTGTACATCCCCTGGTAAAGTGACCACACCAACCACCCTTTCCACAACACTGTGGCAGGTCAGAGAAGCAGCAGCATAAACGTCTCATTTCACAATGCTGCAGGACTCAAGGTTCAGGAGATCCTTTGTCCTCCCTGCCATCAGACTGTAGAAGCTGCTAGGGCTGGAGTCAGTCCCATCTGATATTGTGTGAGGGAGGGGTTCACCGAACAACAGCCACTCTGTCACAGAGACCGACATACAAACAATACTCACAGGTCCACAACCTTGGTCAATTTAGAGTCAACAGTCAACCTAATGTGCATGTCTTTGGACTGTGGGAGGAAACCGGAGAACCCAGAGGGAACCCACCCAAGCTGTGCAGCCTAGTTCAATTTACTGTCATCTTCCTGAGCTTCCCAGTTTTGGGGACAGAGCTGTGGAGATACTTCTTCTTGTGATCAGTATATGAAACCCCTTCTTCACCTGCACACCTGCAAGCTCTATATGGCTAAAAGGACAAACTGCCACATACTGTCCATACATATATCATCCTTAGCCCGAGGGTAGGCAGCTCCATGGGTAGGTGCTCCTGTCTCTTGCCAGTGGGAGAGATTCAAGAGGAAACTGATGTTGAGAGGATGTGAGAATTAAAGAGTTATATGGAGTAAAAATGTGGAGGGTGTGACATATTACAGGTTTGAGAGTGAGGATGTCACAGGAGAGCGAGCTGAGAATTTAACATTAAAGGGCCATTGTCCTGAATAATCAACACCTGCCTGTATGACTGATTGAATCAACCTTGACATGTGTCAGCAACTGTCCTTTTGTTAACTCAACTGCATATTAGGTACGACACCCCGTAGGTCTCTAGAAAACAAGCCTGTTAGGGTCTTCTCTCTATACTGCATTATTTTAAGAAGATTTGTTCTTCAGAAAACTGTCACTCAAGAGTAAGAAAAAAAATCTTATAAAACACAGGAGACCAATTTTCTTCTGCCTATCACTTCCCATTTGTATTATAATGTCCAGGTTTACTGAAAATCCTATTTTAACCCAAGTTACTGTGACTATATGCACATTACAACTTACTTACATCACTTACTGTATACATTTTTTCGATTCTGGGATATTATATCTGCTGTTGTCCAAAGTCCTTCATGAATGGATTATGATTAGTGATAGGAGGAGGTGGAAAATGTCCACAACTCTATTACTCGAGTCAGAGCTGATATCCGTTCATACTGTATATGGTCTAGCAATCAAAGATTTATTGCATCTGTGTACGTCAGTCTAATTGGTGGGTATACTGAGAGGAACAATTTTCTCCTATGGGTAGCCTAGTGGTGTTTTGCTGCAATGAGGTGTGTGCCAATAATAATGGAATTTAAGTCAGCCATAAAGTTTGTAAGTAACTATCATAAGTAGGCTAACTAGACAGAGTGAGGAGGAGAGAAGTGTCTTCACCCCTCACTGTTCTGTTTACCTCACTTAGCTCACCTGTTTTTCTTTTCTTCTGCAGAATGGAGGGACAGTGTGTTTGCCTGCAGAAAGCCTGAGCTACTGTTACACAGGAGTTTGTCAAAGTGAAGTCTACCCACCTGCGGTCCACCCTCTGTACTTGGATTTTTCACTCTCTGTCAGATGGAGATGTTATAGTTACAGTCCTAGAGGACCTTTTTAATGAGTCTCAAAGTCAGGCAGTTAACAACCAGTCCCCTCAGTCAAAGCAGACTAGACCAGGGCCTGTGTAACTGACTGCATGCTTTACGGTTTGCCTCAAATGTACGCACCCTCACACACAAAGGCTCATGCATGGCAACGCCTGCCTATTGAGAGCAACTTGAGCTTCAGTGTCTTGCCCTGGAACATGACATGTAGAGGCCAGGGACTGAACAGTCAACCATGCGATTAGTGGACTCCTGAGCCAGAATATTCAGAGACTTATTTCAATCCTGTGTGTTAACATGCTTAGTGAAAAGTCTGCACATTTTTATCCCTCCATGCCAGAAACAGCTGTAACCAGAGACATCATGGTTTGTGTCAAGCTCGTTTTCAGGAGTCGCATATCTGAGGAACGCCTTGAGGCAAAGGTCACCATAATTTGTTCACTAATTGTGACACAATTCATGTTTTCATGCACGATTCATGTTCACATTCACCATTATTGTTTACATTTGACTACCAGTGGAGTCTATTGTGATGTCTTTCATGAGACTGTTGCATTCATTTCAATTTGGTGGATTTTAGCCATGTAACTCTCACTTCTCAGCTGACTGGCTTAACTCAGTATGTTGACTGAGCCACAAGGGAAAATGGTCTATTAAATGCACATGCTGCTTCAGCTCTACAACCACCTGGCAGATCAGATCATAATAATTGTTTTTCCCTCAACCTTGCAACAGGTCCTGTGTACTGAGGCAGGTTGCAACCACCTGCCTATTCAGGAACTGGACCCCAACAGCTGGTGAGTCTTTAATGGACTGACACCAGACTACAGTAACTTAAGGATGTAACAATGTCAAAATCTCACAATATTACGATACCTCAATAACAAGTCCACGCTACGATTCTTATAGCGGTATTGTCAGGCATGTCACAGTATCAAAATCTCACTGTACAACAATACAGTAAGCGCCACAGTAGAAATCCTAGTTTAAAGGTCTAAAATAGGTAACAAAAAACACGAATATTTGTTAAAACTGAATAGCTTATCTGCCTCCCTCCTTCCCTTCCTCTACTCCATCCTCACCTGCCTCACTCCCTCCCTCACTTGATATCTGCAAAGTCTCTCTCAAGGCACTCTAGCCCTCATTACCTGGTACCTAGGGTTAGCTGGTGGTACTTTTTTGGGAGCCTGACTTCCAACCAAGTGAGCCGGGATAATGCTAAAACATGGCGTCAGCCAGCTGCCTTCCACTGGCCAGAGTGTTGTCACTGGAAGAGTCGCAAACGTGACGTTTGACACGAGAATCAAACATGTTAATTTTAAAAACACACCGAACAAGTAGGCTACTAAGTACTCAGTTGAATTGGAAAAGGACCTAAACTGAGTCGATCCAAGCTGAGCTGTAACTACGTAGTAGAAATAGTGCCACCACATCTGTTGTGTGAGCTGACACAGTGACATGGACGATTGTCTCTCACACTAAAACTACAGTTTTTGGCAAAAGCGCCGCCATTTCATATCACCGTAGTAATATCGAGACCCTTTTCTTATCGTGATATCGCCGATGTCGGCGGAGCTATCTAGTAGTAGCAGCCTAAAAACAGCAACAAGGGAAGGTCTTACTACATCCATTACAGCAATTAAACAAGAGCAAGAGTCGGCGCTTGTTGAGTTTCTTGAAGGAAAAGACGTTTTCGCTGTTCTTCCAACTGGATTCAGCAAAAGTTTGATATACCAACTTGCTGATTGGCTGAATCGGTTGTCTGTCAACGCTACTCCTGCCCACCCCAAACACGCACAGGGTTTGATACACCTGTTCTCCCTCCCACTGCTACAGATGCAGCTTCTCCTATAACATCTCCATAACAACCTGACACTGAAACGTTTGTATCTGGGGTCAAGTCTCCTGTCCTGAGGTGAGGGTGGAGCTCAAGAGGCTACCTCCTGAAAAAGCAACTGGCCCAGATAGTGTGTGTCTGTGGCTGTTAAAAGGCTGTGGAGTCCAGCTGCCTGAGCCTCTCCAAATGATCTTCAACTTCATGTGGTAAACATCATGATTTGATCCAGGACCTATAGTAGTAGTTCAACAAGCTGAGATAAAGGACTACAGACTGGTACCCCTCACATCTCATATCATGGGGCAGCTACTTCTCCACCTTCTGAGGGCACATGCAGGATAAACAAGAACTAGGCCCTCTACATTTTGCCTGCAACGGACATGTTGGAGTGGATGATGTCATCCTCTATATGCTCCATTGGGCCCATTCCTGCTGGGATGAGACATGTGGTTACATGAGAATATGTTCTTTAATTTCTCAAGTGCATATAACACCATCCGAAACCCAATCTTTAAGACAAGCTCAAATGGATGGGGGTGGATCCCTGCTTCACGTCCTGGATTGTGGATTACCTGGTAAAACCACCACAGTAGGTCAGGCTGGGTAATTGTGTCTCAGGGTCAGTGATGAGCAGCACTGGGGCTCTACAGGTGACTGTTCTAGCTCTGTTCCTATTCACTCCGTATAATACAACTCTTACTACATCCAGCAATACTTGACACATGAGTCATGATACATGACACAGCTGTTATGGCGTATGTCAGGAACAGGCAGGAAGAAGAGTACAGGGATCTGACAATGACCCTCAGTGAAGGGAGCAACAGCTGCCTTCCGAATCCCTCCAGGTCCAAGGAGATGGTCAACAACTTTTGGACTTCTAGGCTCACTCTTCAGACAGTCAACTATGAGGGAAGGACATATTCTTTGTGAAATGCTACAGATATGAGTTGTGTCCAGTCAACTGTTTTAAACTGCAGTCTGCAGGGGCAGAAGTATGTCTGACCTGAACACAAAGAAACTGGACAATTTGGTCAAGTCTGGGACTGTGGTTGGCAGGAGACACATGCAATTTAGGTTGCAGGACCAACCATCCTCTCTACAACACTGTGGCAACTCACAAAGGCAGCTGAACTGTCTCACCTCACTGCTCTCCACTGAGAGGTTCAGGAGATCCCTTGTCCTCACTATCATCAGACTGTTCATCACCTCAGCCCAATGAGAAAGCTAAAACTAAACTAAAAAAAAAAAAAAAACTTAATTGCAGTACTCAAGTAAAACTGAATTTTGTTAGTGTCAACCTATATTATAAGGTATTGAACTACATATGCAAAGTTTTTTCAGATTTTCTGTCTGAGGTTAGAAAGTGAACAAAGACTAAGTTGTTGCAGGCTGCAACTCCTGGTACCAGCCACAGATGGCGACACATACAGCAAGTGTGTGATTTGAAGGGCTGGAAATACACACTTGGTGATGATGGTAACCTCCAATGCCTTGTATCTTTTCTAGAAATTTTAAATAATTTTTAATTAGTTTAAATTCAAAACAAGGTGTTATATTTCGGCCCTTAATCTCATCAGGTGAGGCATGCAATGCTCTGTATAAACTAACAATAATGATACAAGGCAACAACAGAAAATGTGCTGTCCGTGGTGGTTGGTAGCATGTAGTTTATCAGTATACGTTAAGTGTGGTTACTGTTGAAAGTGATAGACGGTCATGTGGTCATGTGTGTTGATGTAGGGACAGGAGCCCGGACGAGTTTGCCTCTACAGCCAAAACCAACCAACAAGAGCTACTCTATTAAAGATTATGGGATTAAAGAGGCTTTGAGCTGATGCACTCCCCAAGTGCTTTCACTACAGCTTATCACACATAACTCACCCTCTCTGGTTTGAATAAGCTTTGGCCAAGGAGGCAGTGTGGTCATCTGGATGCTGACTGAACTGTATATCTCTTTACTGGACCTGAAATTCAAGACTTGTGGCCTAGATCTGCAGTATGGCCAAGTTCAGATGTTTGAGTGCAGTGCTGCCCTACAGCACGTGGGAGTACGGAGGCGTGGAATAACTACAGTTCTTGTTTTCTGGGTGACCTGGAGTTTCAGAAAGTTGAGTTAAATCTGCCAGTACTCTGAACATTGCAAATGTGATACAAGAAAGGCACAGGCTAAAATCTTGCCGAGGGGAGCAAATTGGTCAGGGCGGGCACTGGGGACATAAACAGAGTAGCCAACTGTTTTTGAGAATCCAGTGGTTAAGTCTGAGTTGGACTCTAAAATGTTAACACCTGTGTTTTCCTGGAGGCAGTGCCTAACAGGACCTACTCAGAACCAAATGGTTTTCAGTCAAAACTGTGATATTGAGCAGTTTTCAGCCTGCACTATTCCCCACAACAGACTCACCCTCATTGTCTGTGCAGAAAATAAACACTTCAAAAATCTAACTATTCTGAGAAGACTATCAGCGGACTGTAGAGCACTGACATGGGTCAAGCCACTGTTACTGTGGGTAAAACTCACTGCTGTTATCCTCATACTGCTAGAACGAGGAGTGTGGTTGCAAAAAACACACACGCATGCACATTTTCAAACAGAGCAGTCCTCACACAGTGAGTACACAAATATTTATGTGCCAGCAGCATTTTCCACTGAGCGCCCAACCAAACACACTAAAGCTGGTTGTGACAGGAAAAGGTTCAAGTGTATCTTATGAATAAAAAAAGTTTGTGTGACTAGACCAAAAAAACAAATGCCTTTTCTTTGTTTTTAAGATTGTTTGGTCATGCTGCATCGAGGCCGAAAGGGTTCATTTGTGTAAATGTAGCTTTTGTTATTTTATCCCCATTCTTCTGTCAACAGAAGGCAAACATCTGGAACAAGGCTTTGAATTATGAGATAAATGCAGAATTTTTTGAGACCACAGAAACTCATTACAACACATGTAAGACAAGACACTTAAATGTAAATCCATCACAACTATACAGGAGGGGATGGTGTGTGTGTTTAATTGAGGTTGAACATGGGAAACAGCTGTGCCATAGTAGCACATAAGACAGAACAAGTAAAACAGTCAAAACGTCTCCCCAGTGAGTGAATTAACCCGCACAGGCCGCACACACGCACTCCCACCCACACTCCCTTTCCATCCACCCAGTAATTTTAAGCAGGGATGGTAGACTCTTTCCAGGTTTTGCTTGGAACTGACCTTTTCTATATATATATCTTCAAACTCCAGATGCCTTGTCATTAGAAGGCCTCATATAGCAATAAGGCTGGTCCCACCCATGACAGCGCCACTCACACACCCCTTTCCACATGTCCCTGTCTCAGGCCAACACCTTTCGTAGCTTTGCTTAGCAGTTCGTCGCATGATGTTTTGAGAGGAATGTTGTGTATCTACACACAGACTAAGTCGTAATGTTTTTATTTCATTTTCATAAAATTAATTTGCAGCTCTATCTATATAAAAACATCTGGCTGTGTCCTCATGAATCTGCAGTGCCTTAAACAGGCAGCAACGTTTTCTCTCCATTTCTCACGGAACCTAACAGAAGTCCATCAGGCTACATACACACAGCTTTCTATCAGTTTGTGCTGCTTTTGCTTTGTTTACATCTGGCATCTACACCAACGTTATCACACTGGCATATGGTTGCTCCATGACCGGGTCTTATGAGTCATGACCATGGTGAATACAAGATGGATAACTGATTCATATGCAGTTTAACACTGCAGCTGTCTGGCAACTACAAGGAAGATAATTTGCTTCCTGTCTATGCAGGCATGTGCATGCAGCGTACATACATTTGTGACATGAATTTCCTGGGGTGTTTGCGTGAATGGAGATTGTTTCTGTTACATTACAAAACTGCAACTTAAGAAAAGACATGCAAATGTGCTGCTCTGTATCCCAGGAAGGTGCAAATGTGTGTTCCTCGATAACACACTGAACATGTTGCAAAATTGTTGATGATGTCTTAGTTTAGTTACTTTATTGTCTCCATTGGGATAAATGTGTCTTTGACACAGAGATAATGTCTGTTAACATATAACATAACACATAGCACAGAACACAAAATAATTATATTCACATATCAACATAATAACAGAAACAAGCACAAGATGTCCACGGCCCTTCCATCTCACAAATGCCACACACAGTCTCTCCCTTTGCACTATTGCACTACCAGCAATCTATTGCACTTCCCTGTTCTATCATTAATTTATTGCACAAATAATTTTAGTGCACTCCTATTATTCTATTGCACTTCCCGTTCTTTTATTGCACAATCCCAAAAGCTGTACACACACGCACACACTCTTGCACTGTTTAGTAGTTTAATCGAGGTAGGTGTAACGGACAGTTTGTATCTGTTTTGTGATTTTGCAGCATGTTTATGTGTTTTAATTTCCTTTCTTAAGTTGTAAGACACTGTGGTCTGCAGGGCCTGGCGTTAATGTTATGTCCACACTTATAGGTCATTTTAGAATACAGTTTGATACAAACATATACATTTTCCTTTGGCTTCATGTGGAGGTTAAGAACATGGAGGAGGTACAAAGTTGGTGGGGAGGTGATGGGAGCATGGCAGGGGTGGATTGAAATAATGGAGGGCAGGAGGAGGAAGAAGGTTGGGAGGGGCTGCAGTCTTGAAGGGGGGAGGTGGAGGTAAAATTAGTATGTAATTATCTCTTACTCTCTTAAATTAGTGGGGAGAACAGCTTACTACAGCCTGATGTGTGCTCCAGCATTTCTCCTCCTCTTCACAGAGTTCAACAGAAATAATTTCTGTGAGCAATGGGAATCTTTATTTTCATTTATAAACTGCCATGGTGAGTTTTACTGTAGGTTACAGAAGATTTTATGCTCAAAGTGGCTATGAGTCATTATGATCCCAGGATTTGTCATCTCCATCTCAAGAAAACCAAGGTACAAACAGGAGAATGGATTACATTGATTTCAACATGTGCTATGAACCGATCAATGAGGAGAGTATTCTCAGTGAAGGACTGAAATGTCCTCACAGAATGACGGGTTTACAACAAATTGTGTCTGATGACATTTTCTCCTGGAGGCTAAGTGGAGCCAGACTTCCCTTCTTTTTCAAACTGTTGTCAAAAATGTATGACCCTCCAACTGATATGTGAATGTGTGGTGAATATGGTGACCACAAGTGATAAATACCTTCTGTAGACTAATGTCAGGACTGAGGAGGCCAGGTTGACGGTAGCATCCCCTAAAGAAGAAAAAAGAATTAATTAACCATTCAGATAAAGCTATACCATCATGTCACTGATCATCAATAATTTCCCCCATGCCACTGATCATGTTCTAACCAAATTAAACAATTTAGTAACATAAAATAGTATAATGTTAATTGAAAAGCACATAAATCCCTATAACCTTGCTCAACAAACCAAAAAGAAAAATATTTAATCAGCTAAAAACACCACAAGAGTCACTGTGGTGTTTGGTGTTACCAGTCTTTTCATTTGTGTGACAGAAATCATAGCTGATAAGACTGAGCCAAAACAATAAATCTGGAGGCCAAAAGCTGAAAGATACTAAAGAGATTGGTGAGAATCTGGTGATACGTTCTCTATGTGGGTTCCTCACTATAAGCATCAGTGTGATTCTACAGTGGTTGTAGGTCTCTGGAATATAACCTTATTGATATATTCAAAACACTTTGTTGCTTCCCCAGAAGCAGTGCACAACGACAGTCACAAAGCAGCATTGGTTACATGTCAGCTGAGAGCCTGTATGAATGAGTGCATATAAAATGGATGGATTAATTTTAAGCTTCAGTCTGTTATCATGTATCGGTTGCTATAATCTAAAGAAAAATAAATGTGTGCAGTAAGTGTTAAGAGGCAGCAGTAGCAAGTAACAGATCATGAATAGATGTACAATAGTGTAAATGGTGAGAAAAAGAGAGAGGCAGAGAGAGAGCAGAGTTTAGCTAGAAGTTGGCAGTTTAGTATGTACACAACCGATCCAAGCTGCAAGGGCTGAGATTTTAACAACAGCCGGAGGCCACAGGGCCCTGGGACATACGAGACCTCACAGCCACAATGAGGCAATGACAGTTACATCAATGGCTGCTCTGTAGTTAAAGTCTTCAAACTCAAACTCATGTGTATTATGAGTAAAATATATTTTTCATAGCCTAATGTTTTGACTGTTAGCTTGAAGTTGTCCACAAGGGTCTGAGTTAGTTGCAACAACAATACACAGATGAAGACACACACAGACAGAAACATCAGTTATGTTAATGGTATACAAAAAAAGCTGCAATATAAAGTTTTTGTTATTTCACCCCAGTGGGAGAAAGAGAGAGAACACACTGGCTAAAAAGATAAAGACAGAAATGTAAAAATTATTATAAAAAAAAAACTGGAGAGATCCAGTGCTTTTTGTGCTAAAATGTAAAGTAACATGAAACATTTCCCCCCTCATTCCTCCCACCCTCTCACACAGTAGCTTTTCCCACATCTCTGCTTCTCCATCACATCCACAGTTAAAATGACTGCAGTGGTCTGATGAAGGTATTTTTACTAAACTCTTCTACGTCAGATCTCATTGGAGTTCCGGTCAAATTTGCACTGCACATAGTTACACATGAAGATGCTGGCTGCATAGTAAACATTGGGGCTTGGTGGGTTTGTTTTGCCAGGGGATATTTAACAGATTATGTTTTTTAATGAGAACATTTAAATAGCGGCACACCGCAGTAACAAAGGCGGGCCATCAGTGTAAAGTCAGCAAGGGGGAAACTCATTTTCCCTCTCCTCATTTAGAACAGCATGCGCTGCTGTGTTGTCACCACTGTGCTTGAACCAAAGCTATACAAATATATCTTGAAGGCAGAGACTTTCTGGAGGGAGAAAGCCCTTATCATACTGGTTAATTAACAGAGCCAAGGGATTTAAGGTGATGTTTAGCCATCAACCATTTTGACTGAAGCCTGATGTGAAATCCAACAAGAAGAAAGGGAGAAATGCATGTATTTGAAATGATACAGGGTGAAGTTTGTGCTCCGAGTGTGAGCATGTCGCACAACAAAACTCTGAGCAAGCACAAACTCTGTGTGGTGGAGTTTCATGGATTATATTCTGGCCTTTAATGTCTTTTATTAATCGATAATAGCAAGTTGATGGGTCAACAAAGTCCTGCTGGATGAATGTTATGAGCCGTTTCTCTTCCTGTCTGTCTTACAAAGCCACAGTGAGACCAAGAAGAAACAGTAATGATGCAGTGACTTGCACTAGACTGATTTAGTGTATGGTGTTTGTTCCTATTGATGCTTGATAGCATAACAGATCCTATACCATGCTCATACCATCATTTTGAGTCTCTCTTCTTTGGTAAAGATGTTAAAATAATCTACAACGAATAGTTTATGGATCCTAAATGTAATGTAGGAACCCATTTGACAGGCATCATCAATGTGGTTTGTGTCTGCTAAATTCTCACATATAACACACAAACACGCTAATCCAGTGTAGCGCTTCTATAATCTTATTAACCTCCAATGGCCTTGCTGTGCTGTGCCTATCCTACAGTATATTTCACAATAAAACAATGCATCCGTTTCCTCATCACATTTCACATTGTGTTTAATCAAATGTTGTAGTGTTAGGACCACACTATTTTGGTTTATAAATATGTGATAGGAAGTCAAGTGTCCACGACATGTATAATCACCAGATAGCATCATCATTGGAGACAGCATGTGCAGATTACACAATACAGGATGGAGACAGCAGGTGATGGACGGTGTTCTTGAGTGGATTAAAGCTCCTGAGGCATCATGTATGCACTGCAATAAACATGCTGGCATCCAGGTGATCAACCCACTTACTGAACAAGACTGAAAACTGGACATCATTCAATCCGCCTGTAAGATGGGAGACATCTTTACAGTTTTGACTATCCTCAGCTGTTGATTGAGGAGCACTGGTAGCTGACGTGAATATCAAGTATAAAATGGACCATGAAAAGAGTAATAAGGATTGTCTAGACTTCATGATATCAGGAGGTAACACTATGGCTTCATGCAAATGTTTTAAGTATGGGACGATGACTAAATGTGATGTTTTGGAGACAATTGCACAATGCACATTTAAGATTAAAGAACTTCCTGTTTCATGGTATAACACTGAAGTGTGCTGTTCAGTGAAAACTCACATATTTAGCATCATCAAAGTATGAAGCATTTTCTGGTCAACTTTGAGGTTGACATGGTCGGTCAAACAGGAACAAGACAATTAAGCGTCAATAAGTAATTTTCCTGTGTATCATTTGTATGTATCATTTTTGTTATGTAGATGTGGAACAGTGTCAAACTCAATTCATAAAGCAGGCTTATTTCTAAATGAAAACCAGTCAGGTGCAGCTTTACAGTAAATGGGCTGACAGCTCATTGCAGGGTCATCTTATGTTAGTCATCACTGGTACTTGATACCAGCACCAACTGATAATGGCTGTGTATATAAGATTGACTCTTAATGTGATCATAACATATTTATGGGTAATGATGGTGTGATGATATGCTTAGCACATTGTATCATCCTGCCTCGGAGACAAAAAGGATGGACTTCCTCACTATGAGGATGTGCTGTAAGTGGTCACTCAGGCTCTGCCACACCATTCAGAGATACAGTAATGCACATTAACTGAAATGTCTTCATGAAGACAGCTTAGAGAGTATGACTTTATAAACTTCTGTTGGAGTTGAGTTCAGTAGCAGTTAAAGAGTTGGTGGGATTTCTTTTTTTGTGCTTATATTATCACTGACCAATGCTATGGACCCTTTGTTCTACTATGGAAATTTTCAGTCAACGTCTACTGCGCTGGGGCCCAAACCTTTAGGCCCATATGTTGCCAGGTGTCTATGGCCTCTTTTACACCATGTATAAGTGTCTGCTCAAATAAAGTCGTAACACACCCAAGGATGTTAGATAAATGCAACCGGTGGAGTAACATCTGTACTTGAGTGGATTAGCTACAATAACAGTTTAGCCAGGATTTGATAACCAACAGATACCCATAATCCAACAAGAAAAGGAATCATATTTGTCAGTTAATTTAAAGACAAACTGCTTTTTCATCTTCTTGAACTCTAACTCCCTCATTTTAGTGAAACTTTATCTGCCGTTATCACAAGAACAGAGGAGACAGAGCATACATTTCTCAAGTGCAACCTTGTTACATGAAGTTATGGGTAGAGTAAAGATTATGGATACATCCTGAAGAGATTTTTCAACATATGGTTAGAATATACCTCAGATTTCAATCCATAGTGAAAGCTTCTTGGATGCCTTTACACATGAGAAAACTGGAAAAGTCTAAGTGGATCTGTGTGGCACTCATCACTTTGTGGCAATCTGAAAAGTAAAAGGTCCTGTCTACAGGGGCCTCGTGTCTAAATCTACTGTAGTAAAAATACCTTTACTATTTGTGAGTACACAGTACAACTTCGGCAAATATGTGTTTAATCAAATAACCCTAATATAACTAAGCATAATTAAGAAAACCAGAGCCCGGTGGGCTTTCCCATCTACAAATACTGGTTGCTTTCTGGGCAAAATGAGTTGAAGAAATGTTTCTCAGTAGGGACCCAAATGTATTTTTCAGCCACAGTGCTTTAATGGGCTAATTCAGCCCTGCAGCGTTGTAACAGAGATAGTATTGAAAACAGAATTATAGATTCAGCCAAAGTGATGATGGTGGCAATTAATAGGATCTCTTATCATTCAAAGTAGGTCTCATGAATTATTAATACCTGTAAAATAAACTCAGTTATTAGATCTATTGTTGTAATTAAATCTATGCTGATCAGTCATCAGTCCACACAAATCTATATCTACTACCATAATCCCCTCTGATGTTCTACTTTGTTTCTGTATGACAGTTTTACAGTAATTGATCTGTTCATTTCTGCAGGAGGGAACCCGAGTAGCAATAATGAAAGAGAGGATTTGAAGATGACTGAAGGATACCAAAATGTTACAGTGTCCCAGCGTGTCATTACAGAAAATGTAGGTCCTCCCTTGCCTATTTTACTTGAACAGAAACATGAAATCTGCCTGACCACATGTGTGGTAGAAAGCAGGCAGTTACGTTTGGTCTTGATCCAGCCGGCTGCTGTTTGGCTTCTGTAAATCTGGAGGGCAGCAGGTCTGTCATTATGTGAGCAGGGCTTTGGGTGTGTCTGAGAGACAGCCAGCTGGAAACCAGGCCACAGCAGTGGAGTCATCTGTGCCCCCCGACAGAAGTCTAAGAACACAGCGCCCCCTAGTGTGTGCAGATGGTACTACCACAAACTGCAGCCACACACCAACTGTATGCTGAGTTACTGTATAACAACTAATCACACTTTCACAACCGCCTCACACATAACAGTAACTTAAAAGTATTTTTTCAAAGAATCTAAGAAAGGCACTTAAACTATGTATGCAGTATGGTCCCTTATATCCTGATTTTTCTTATTTGTGTGTTTTATCATGAAAAAATTCCAATGTGCACCTCAAAAAACACTTCTATATTTTCCTTTTTTTTAAAAAATAGTTCAATCTTAGTGATTAGTATTAACATTGCATAGGAGGCGGGTGCTAAATTAATTACTGGATACCTTTGCACAAGTTCATTTCGTGTGGTGCTGCTCCTCTCACCTCTCCACCCTGCTGTCATCTCTCTCTCCATCACTTACTGCTGTCATGACAACCTGCCAAAAACAACGACATTAAATGGTGACTCTCTGAAACTCTGTGTTCTTCAGGTTGTCTTGTGTAGCAGGCAACAGGCAAAGCTCAGGTAGGTGATGATGACAGTTCTCAGTTGTGAGTCAGAGTTCATGGTGGATCTGTGAATGTGAGGGACAGTACCGTTGGAGGGCAAGCTGGGCTCATGGTCGAGGAACAGAGTTGTCAACAGGTGAGCTGGCGGCAGGGCAGACAAACCAAAAGGAGCAGAAGGTCGTGGACCGCCAGGGGATTGTTGAACCAGCCGGTACGTTTGAGGCCAGGAGCACTCACAGGGATGAGGGAGTTCCTTTGGCAGGCAACACTGAAGCAGGGGCACGCCACACAGCCACAGGCAGACAGGCACCAGGAGACAGATGACACTCTTGGTCAGGGCGAGTAGGCTGTTGAGGAGAGGTGGTCACAGGTAAGTTCGATAAAACCAGGGAGTCAGTCCAAGAAAGAGTGCTGGGAGGTCTGGCATCGGTGCTAAGACAATGTGGAAGGGAGCTAGCTAGGGGACAGACAGAGGCTGCTCCAGCGCCGGCTTGATTGGTGATGTACTGTAGTGCAGCTGTGAACAACAGGTGGAAACAATTAGGGTGACGAGGTGTGGCCGAGTGAAGAGTGGAGGCAGTGCAAGCAGAGTAGCACAAGTGTGATGCTGTCCCTGTTTGCTGTTAGATATTAGATATATTATAATGTTAAACAGTCCCTATCCTGCAATAAATCATAAATGTTATGTAATTTAACCATGGTATTCAATTTTGAAAGATGTAGTTTGTGTTACCGTTGTGAGGCCCGTCAGTCAGTAGCCTCCTCTTCCGCCTCCACCACCTGACTGCTGCTGTTGTTCCTGTTTCTCCAGCTGCAGCAGCTCTTCCTTCTTCTTCTTGATTCCCATGTGGAGAGAAACCCTGTAACTATGATGGTGCCATAGTTTGAAGCCTTTCAGCATAGTTTTTCAGCAGACTAGCTGTTATGCCTAAACGTGCAGGATATTACTAATTTCTCCTACTTCAAAACAATAACGAAAAAAATAGGCTACTGCTGCTATTTAAAACATTTTAGTCCATTCAGCTTTCAGCTTACAAACACTCTTCAGCTAGATTCAGCCTTTCAGCATTTCTCATTCTCATTCAACAGTCACACATTTTTTCAGGAAATTCATTTTCTACTTTATTTTAATTCTTGATTCTGTGATTTGTTGATAAACGATTAGCTAAATCATATATATAGTTACATTTATTTGGATTTCGTGCACACAGCTATATTGTGATTTTCATGACATCATCTCCTGGATGATGTCAAAAGGTAAGTAATATAATAAATACCAGCAACAAATACATAAATTCCCAAACCCTGAATTATATGGATAGATAATACCACAGCCAAATAAATAGGAACAGATACATGTAAATTGGACTGAATAATATGGCTTTTGTGTTTTTCTTGATGTCAACAAATCCCATAAATAAAAACAACAATCTTACAATCCTTAGTGACTCCTGTCTGTGACTCTCAGCCATTCAACTCATAGATGGACTTTGCTTCTGTGACCCCACAGGTTTCTTTGAACTGTTTTGCTGCCATCAGCTTTCCAGTATCTCTGCCTTGAGCAAATACAAACATGAGCAAAGAGGTGGAGCATGTGTGGTGCTGAGTCCTCGGTGCACGCCAGCTGGTGGCAAGCTTATGCTCTCAGTGGAGCCATATCCAGCAGACAGAAGCCTGGAGGAAGAAACAAGGCGTAACTAACTTAAAAGTCACAAGTGGGTATTCAACAAATCCCAGTCTTATTCATCACTATTCAGTTATACCTGGAAACATTTGTTATGTGTTGTGCATGTGTTTTAGAACTGATTATGACCTCAGAGCCACTGTACAGCTCTATTACGTATGTATGTATTTCAATTTATGTAGTTCCTATCTCAATAACTGTCTGTATAGTAAAATGTATTCAAACTGGGAGGTTTCTCTGTTTTTGCAGCATCATTTCATTCACTGCTCTTAGGAACACACTTGTGTTTTTTCACCCCTGACTGTCGAGTGAATTTCCTCCCACACACATGGCAGCTGAAGGACATCTCCCCCGTGTGGTGTGTCATATGTTGTGTCAGATGTCCTTTCTGCGTGAATCTTTTATCACAGATGGAGCAGGAGAACGGTCTCTCTCCTGTGTGGGTCCTTATGTGTTTCAACAGCGACTGGCTCAGTGAGAAACTAGTGTCACACTCTGAGCACCTGTACGGCTTCTCTCCCGTGTGAATCCTCATGTGTCTGGCCAAGATTCCACTCTGGACAAAACTTTTAGGGCAGTGGGAGCATCTGAACGGTCTCTCGCCTGTGTGGGTCCTCATGTGTATCCCCAAACCTGTGCTCTGTGTGAATCTTTTACCACAAACTGAGCAGCTGAAGGGTTTCTCCCCCGTGTGAGTTCGAACGTGTCTCACAGCATCTCCTTTGTGGTTGCACTGTTTCTTGCAGATCACACAAATGAAGGTTTTTTCTCCTGAGCGACTTCTCTTCACTGAGATTAAATGTGAGCTCTGTGTAGATGTGGGGACGCAAACTGAGCAGATGAATGACTTCTTTCCTGAACTTCTCATTTGTCCACAGTCCTTGGGGTCAAATGTTTTATTACACTTACAGCACTTAAGCGACTTCTTGCCACGTTTGTGTTTCTTATCACCTCTGGGGACTCCGTTGCTTTTCACTGATTTTAAATCTCCATGAGGTTTCCTTGTCTCTGTGCGGTGTTCATTACTGTTCTCGGTAGGGTCTGAGGACACTCGTCCTTCACAACCCTGTCCATCACCTTCTGTTTCGACCTGTTGGCCTGAGCTGCTGGTGGGAGACTTCACCTCTGTGTTGTCCTTAGTTTGTTTTTGAGCTCCTTGACGCTGCTTTCTCATGTGACTGCTCCATCGCCGCTTTTGTTGATCTTTATTGTGTGATGGCTCTGGGTCCTGCTCAGCATCTGCAGAAGACACCAAAACAAACAAACAAAAATAATAAAGCAGTCACACACACTAACAAATCCAGAGCCCTTCTGTGACATCAGAGACCTGCTGAGGGACCAGAGAGACATTTGCTCTGGATCTTGCAGCGACTACTTCTTCCATTCCAACCAGCGATGGCTGTTTGTTCACAGTCTGCTTGATCTTTGACACCTCGCTCTTTGACTGCAATCTCATTTAGGGACCATCAACAAATTACCATTGAAATTTTCAAATTACCATTGAAAATTTCCTCCCATGGAGGAAAGGAGAGATCTGCAGCGTATAACCAGAACAGCTCAAAAGGTCATCGGCGCCCCCCTCCCACCCCTGGAACAGATCTACTCGGCCCGGCTGAGGAACCGAGCCGAAAAAATCAGGTCTGACATGACACACCCAGGACAATGTCTCTTTGACACCCTCCCCTCTGGCAGACTCAGGATCATGAGGGCACGGACTGATCGCCTGAGAAACAGCTTCTTCCCCAGGGCAGTGAAAGCCCTGTTGGAAGCCTGAGGAGGACTGTGGCAACACACTGACACACTGCACTTTATAGTATGTGTTTTTATTGTTGTTATTATTTATTGCTTTGGTTTTTAGGATGTATTACTAATTTTATTATTAACATTATTTTAAATGCTGCTACGGGTACTTAGTTGGGAATGCCTCAAATGGAAATTTCGTTGTATGACATACAATGACAATAAAAGCATCTTAATCTTAACATCCAACCAGTGTTATTTATAATATCTTCTAGAAATTACGCTCAGTAGCTTCCTGTCATAATGTGACCTATTGACCCCAAACCAGTGCAGGACCATAGTGGTACTTGTTTTATGAGACGCACCTCTTTGTATGGTATTTTAGCACTCCCTCTACTGTATTTCATATGAATTATTTAATCGAAATTTCTGACAATGACTGACAGTCTTAACCTCAAGACCTGGCACACTCGGTGTCCTTTGTTACAAACTTTTAATAACTCTGGTACAGGCATTCAAGCACACAGAATGGTTTAAAAGTGTCTTCCTCAGTAGCCTATGTCATTGAGCTAATGAGCTAAAACACTCATATTTACATGACATGGAAGCTATTGAGAAAAATTTTCCCCAAAAATATTTAGGCTATATAAAATAGAGGGAGCACTAACATAGGCTACCATACAAAGTGGTGTGTCTGATCCTAGACTCTAGAGCAGCAAGACACACTAACATATTAGAGTTATATTTCTATAAGATAGGCAAATTATTAAATAACACTGGTTGGATGTTACTTCCATGGTAATTTGTTGATGGTCCCTAAATGAGATCGCGGTGTGTTGGAGGTTGAGCAGACCGTGAACGAACAGCCAACACTGGTTGGAACAGAAGAAGTGGTCGCCTTAGACCCGGAGCGAAAGTAATTATCCAGCCTGAAACAATAATTTCAGAGCCCTGCTGAGGGCAGGAAAACGGGAGGAGGAGGAGCTGAGACGGAACCTTAAAGTGAAACTAAAAACACGCAGCAACTCTGCCCAATGTATCCAGTATTATTATGATTAGTAAAAGTAAACAGCAGGGAAAAGGTGATCCTGGTTGTATTTGGATCCAACCTACTGATATCAACGTTTTAAATGGAAAAGTGTCAGTTGTCTAGAAAAATAAATGCCATGGGTCGTCATGTGAAGCTGCACCAACCTGCTCTGTGTAACCGGACCTCGGGTTGTAAAACCAGTAAGTCCAGCAGCCTGCGCTGCCGCTGGTTCTCCAGCTTTGACCGACTCAGTTCCTCATCATACTCCGCAACGATCGTTTCCAATAGTCCGAATATCTCCTCAGCAGCCGCACTCAGGCGCTGGTTCACCAGCTCTCTGAATATTTCTACTTTAGACATGTTGACTGACACAAGTTGTGTGAACACCTGCGGCTGCACCAGCTTCCGTGTTCTGAAGGTAGGGACAGGGGACACGGGCGACACACAGCAACTTCCGGCCAAAGGTTTTTTTTTCTTCCCATGATAAGTTTTCATTTGTTAGAAACGGTGGTTTTAAACATTTGTCTTTTTTTTCTTACATGGAAAATTGAATGCAGGTATGGTGCATTGAACTTCCTACTGCTGCATGTTGACCTAACTTAAAGATTATCACTGGGGTTCAAAGAGAAGTGAAAAAACTGCATGCAACTTCAGCAGTCTCATCATCAAGCATCAAAAACTGTTCATAGACCTACTTTACACATTGAATATAACTCCCCCAGGTAACAAACTTCAGTAGGTATGAACCATACCTCCACAACAATAGTGGTAGGTTTCTTTTCACCAATCCCGTCCCAGCATCAGCCATGACAAAAATATAGCGATGGAACTGAACCTGGTTTTTACTGCATAGCGTAGCAACAACTCAGTGCTAATTTATAACCTTGTCACGTGTCCTGTAAATAGTTTCGTCCGGTGGAGGGACCCGACCACTGCCTCCCGAAGGTGTAGAGTTGCACAATCTAGAAATAGCTTATCTTTCCAATGATGGCCTAAATTGCTGTTGTAGGTCATACAAAGACATTAGCAGAAACAAAAGACTTTTGCATAGTTAAAAGTTCTTTGTAGTTGCTTTAAAAGATATGCACAACATGTCAATGTTACATGTCAAAGATCCCTACAATTATACTGTGATGTAGATTGATGAGGGGAAAAAAGAATTTGAATGTCACCATCGGACTGTAACATTAAAACTGAAAAAGGGATCTGAAGACATTGTGAAATGCAGTAAAATTCAACTTGATTTAATTCAATGAATCAATTTTTATCAATAGGAACTAGTGTATGTCACTTGTAAGTTACATGTAACAAATAACAGGTTGTGTCCTGCTTACCCAGTATTGTGACTCCCATTCAAGAGAGTAACAACTTTATCTGAATATACAGTATTTTCATGTGTATGAGAATACAAACAGACCAACACGTGTATATAAAATGTACTATCAAGTAATCCAATAATTAAGACTAATAAAGCCATCTTAAAGGTACAGTATGTAAGAAATCTAAAGCAACTGGTTGTAAAATCGTCCTAATATGTAACAGAGACTCAGGAATAATGTTCATATAACATACTGAACTCACCAACAACAATCCTACAGCCAAGATATTCGCATTAAAAAAATTTTTTTGCAGACCGCAAATCATGTTTATGTTTTGAATTTCTATGGTTGGTATGTGTCACCACCCAGCAATCTCTCCCTGTCACAGCGTCTGTGGCATTTCAGACTCCAGGTTGCCAGTTAGCTTCCACTGAGCTGCAAATACGGCTGGGAGATAAAACGAGATCATGAAAAAAAAGATTGTGTTCTATTATCGGTTATTGGTCATATTTGCTTGATATCACATGGTAGAAGCGGCTTGTCGCTCTGTCGTTTAATAGGCTACACAGCTTGCTGTTGTGAGCATGTAGACTAGTTAGTTTGAGCTGCTGCTAACGCTAAAGCTAAAGGGAAGAATTACAAAGTTACAGTGTGTGTGTGTGTCAGCGCTGCACACACAGACACAGCGTCGGAGTGGTGAATGTAACAATAACTTGCAGATCACCTGAGTGACAGGAACTCCGCTCGTAGTTACTGTGAGTCAGAGCAATAATAATAATGTTGATGAATATTTAGCTTTTTACTATAGCTTTGAGACTGACTGAGTGAGCAGAGCGGAGGTTAGCGCGTCGCTGTCTGGCAACCTGGAGTCTGGTGGGTAGGGGAGGGGGGACAACGCGCTGCTGTGTTTTGAATTTGACTGCAGCAACAATTTTGGCCACATTCTTACATATCGTACCTTTAAGCAGCTCAGTGATCTGCAACATCATCCACAATCAGTCTCCAGATCCAGCTCCACCTCTGACCACAACACTGAGTAGTGGGTGTTGGTACTCCTCCTGAATGACAGATGATGGTTTCAATGTCACAAATTACAACTCAACTCAATCAGCAATGAGTGCTTCCTTCAGCATTGCATTTATAGGTTTTGCTGATTGACATCCATTGAAATCTGTTCAAACCCAGCAGCTGCATGGTGCTTCACCAGCGTGAGACCTCACCTCTGCTTTCCCATTAAACGTTCTTGCACAGAGGAGCAACTGGGAGGTCATTATTCCTCTGGGATGAGTCTTGTGTCTGAGCAGTAACTTCAGGTCATTTTTTACAAACTGAGCAGTTTCCAGTGTGATCATCTCTACGCCGAGACCTACGTGACGGTAAGGCTTCACTCTGGTTGAACATTTTCTCACACATTGGTGAGGTGTGGTCTTCTAACTCTGTGTGGGTCCTCACGTGCCTCCTCATGCCGGCTTTATAACGAAACCTTTTGCCACACACCGGGCAGCCATGCGGCTGTTCCCCTGTATGAATTATCATGTGTTCTTGCAGGTGTTGCTTCCGCCGAAACTTTTTACCACAGACTGTGCAGCCGAATGGTTTCTCCCCTGTGTGACATCGAATATGTCTCTGCAGAGATCCCTTTGAGCTAAATATTGTACTGCACTCTGAGCACTTATAGATTTTCTTGCCAACACTGCAATGGCATTTTTCAACAATTATATGTACTTCTTTATGTTTTTCAAATGTTGAACCTGGCTGCCGTTCCCTTGTCTCCTTCCACTCATCATTACTGTTGTCAGTCTCAGAATCAGAAGAGACTGGTCCCATCTGTGGAGCTGAGCTGCTGGCTGAAGGTGCTGCCTCACTAATTTCCTCAGTTTGTCTTTGATGAAGCTGTGACTGTGCTGCATCTTCATCATCTTCACTCTTCACAGGGATGGTGGTGAACGGCAACTTGGTGAAGTCATCCTCCTCTGGTCCCTGGTGCTGCTCTCCCTCCTGACCGCTCCAGACTTCCTCCTGCTCCACCTTAATGTGTGGGGGCTCTGAGTCCCTCTGGTCCGAGCAGGTCCTCCACTCGTGCTGCTCAGAGGTAATCTCCTGTTTGATCTCCTTCAGCAGTGTATGATCTGTGAGAAGGATAAAACAACATTCTTTGTTATGGAGCACTGATGAATTGTGTGTCTTCACATGTCAGCAGATAGTTTATTAAGAACTGGTCCAAAATGTCTATATCATTATGACAAATGTGGGATGTATGTTTCAGTGCCCACCAGATGGCAGTATTAGCACATGAATAACAAGAAAACCTAATGTTCAATAAGTCATTTATTTAGTTAATTGTTATAATATTTTCCTGCTAAAATGAAAACACCTACATGGCCTGTGGTTCGCCTCTGTAAGAAATGAGAACCTGTAGAGATGGAGGGTTTAGCTAAGTAGGTAGAGCAGGCCGGCGCCCCATATGCAGAGGCTATTAGTCCTGGCTGCAGCCAGCTCCGGATCGAATCCCAACTCAGGTGGACGTTTGCTGCATGTCATATTCCCCCTCTCTCTGCCTCCCTATTTCCTGTCTCTCTTGACTACTATCAATAAAAGGCAAAAAGCCCCAAAAATATATTTAAAAAAAAAGAGATGGAGGGCGGACTTGCAGGGAAGCAGAGTGATAAGTCCTAAACCTATGGTAATGTTCAGGCTGCAAGTTAAATTAGACTGTGGTGATATTTTGGACCATAGGTTTGATAATTAATAACAGTCAGCAGGACTTGACAAAATACATAATACACAATAACATGCAATTGTGATCTACAGTAGGAGTACGGTTAACTCTGAATTTAAAAGTTTCACAGTTTTGTGCTGGAAATTGAAATTGTAATTATTGTGAACACTGGTCCTGCACTGTTTGAGAACAATGCAATGACAACATTTTGGCAAATGCCAAACTATTGCCATAGTCCCTAGTAGGCTAGGTTAAAGCTAGATTAAAGATAGGTCCATTAGCTGTAGGCTAATTGTCGGTGCAAGCAGCTTTAGATCGGCGGGGCAGAGACGCAAGCTGCTCAGCAAATGCAGCTGAGCTGAATGGCACTTTTGCCTTTCCCTCATCGAGCTCACTCTCCTGGACAAATTGTTGAGACAATTTTTCTCTCCATAAAATTAGAGGGAGCACTAAAATACCATATAAAGTAATGTGTATTAGAGATATCAGAGAAGTAGTGTAGATAGTAGAGAAATATTCTTAATGTAATAATTTTAGCTCATCATTTGGATGTTATTTCAATGGTAATTTGTTGATGGTCCCTAAATCACATGGTAGTATTGAGGTGTCGGACATTGAATAGACCGTGAACGAATAGCCAACGAGACAGATGAACTACCGCAAGATCCGCAGCCAATGTCCAACCTGAATCTAACATCCTCGCGATGTGAAGCTGGACCATGTCACCACTCACCTGCTACTTTGTTTACCTGTCCCTCAGGCCGCGCCACCTCCAGCAGCCTGCGCTGCCGCTTAATCTCCTCCTCATACTCGGCTATGGTTGTCTCGAACAGACGAAACACCTCCTCCACTGCCGAGCTCAGCCGCTGGTTCACCAGAGTCCTCAGTGTCCGGATTTTACACATTGTCATACGACAAATGACACAAACTGTGAAGAAAACACGTGAACTGTTCCAGCTGCCGGGGTCGCTTCCGCCTCTTCCTCTTCTCGTGTTATTTAATGCTGGTTGGCGAACAGCTTAGGTGCATAGTCGCCACCCTCTGAAATTCCCCGGTACAGCAGGAAAATAGTGACATTAAAAAATCAGGCACCAGAGGGCCCCAGTTTCAGTGACAAATAGTAAGGATTGGCAAGAAATTGCAAGAAATTCAGAAATATCTCTAGAAATTATTTTAAAAGCATACATCAGATTTATTGTATTCATGATTGTTTAATGTAATTTCAATTGTCATTTGAACCATATTTTTTAACAAAAGACTGAATGTTCCTGAATATGACAAATAGTGCTACGAATGATATCAAATATTTTATTTAGAAGCCCCTGCTTACAGGGTCACTGGGGCACCATGAGGTAGACTAAAGACTTTATTCATCCTTTCATTGGGGAAACAGCTCAACCATAAAGTGTGTGTTTGTGCTGCTCCGTGAAAACAGCAGCTGGAAATCACTGCATACTCACCAAGTTCAGAGGCTCTGTACCACACTCCTCAAGGCTCGCTGTCTTTGGGTCGTAGGCTACCTGTCTTCACTATCAGCTGATTATTATGTGGCTCATCAGTTCTTCAGCTTTGACTTCAGGAGAACTAGCAACAATATTAAGAGAAGTACAAGTCAAGCCAAAAATGAGAGATATGAACTTAATCCAGTGTGAGCTAGATCTGGAACCAAATAAAATACAAAGCTGCATAAATAAGTTCAGTTTAAAATCACTTGTTCTGCTCAGCTCAGGTCAGAGAAGCAGCTACAGCAGCAGAGTCCATCTCACAGCACGGCAGGACCGAGAGGTTCAGGAGACACTTATCATTAGTACATTTTTACTAATAATAAGGATAAGTTATTTCAACAGCTCAACCTTTTTTGTTTTGTTTTGTATTGTATTCATACAATATTGTATTTATATAGCAAGATAAATAATGTTAATTGACATAAGCAGATAATAAAATTCAGAGTTTTAGAATATCTTCTGTCAATTGCATTTTGTTAGTTGACATTAGAGGTTAAATTGATTCATCACAGCACAGTCTGGTTCTGGTCTGTTGAAGTGAAACCAGTGCTGAGCCAGGCCACATTCAGTCATCCTCTCCTCAGGACTCGGGACTTCTCAGTTGAACTTACTGTATGAAGCGCAAACTCCCATAAGCACTCTCATATTCTATAAGAAACAGTCCAGTGGACTGGAAAAATGGGAAACAGGTGAGTGTTAATGTTTGCATATGGAGACATTCTGGGGGCATCTGGTGGGCAGAAGGAGAATGGCAGGTCTGAGAGGAGACGTGGGAGGGATGAACTGGAGGTGAAAGCAGCGGCTTGTGACGTGTTTGTTACCTGACAAATACATTTTCTTCTAGAGGGAAAGGCTTCTCCTTCAAACACAAAAAGCGACTTGGCAGAGGATTGTGGAGAGCGCTCTGTGGTCCTGCAGCCTCTCTAATGGCTGACCAGCCAACGGGAGCAGTAAATTTCACTAATGACTTTTCAATGGTCTTTAATTCTCCATTTTGGAGGAGAGGAAATGTCAGGGCCGATGGAAAGGTTAATGTGACTCTCACCCACTAATAAACATGCATTGATCAAAGAACAATGCAATTAAAAGCTTTCTTTAATTCACTGGACATACACACATGCTCTCTCACACACACGTGCATATGCACATACACAAGTGCATCCTCACAGACACCACAGCGATTTCCCAATTAGATTTTCAATTTTGAACTAAATGGATGAAGTTAATGAAATGGTCTTTTAGAAACAGAATCATTCTCAGTGCAGTAGGGTGATGAATTTACAGAGAGGAACTCATTCAGATGGTCTACAAATCTAATATATTTAATAAGTATCACAGATTTAAGAACTAATATTAAAGATGGGCCAGAAAATGAAATACTGTAATCACAACAAAACGCTTGTAGACTGATGATGATGTTGAATATCAGATGATGTTGTTTCTGCACCATTCTCAGACAAAGAAGCTTAAACTGTAATGTTTGATGCTTGGACACATTAAAACTGGGAGATCTCAGAGAAAGAACGTAATATCAGATTTTTTTCCCCCTGATTATATTTTGTTGCTGTTGTTGTTGTTGGACAGGGAAAGTGCATGTTTAAAACAATGAAGACGAAGAAAGACATTACACAAAGGCAAATTTCCGTTTGCAAACAAAAGAGTGCAACCATTTAGAATACAAGAGCATAGACAACACCACCAACAGCATCAGAAACAGAAACCAGGCCTGCACTACATTAAGACAAAAAGGTAAGCACGACAAATTAACACTACATCGACAACACATAGCAAAGCATGTAGCGTGGCAACAACAACAAATAAACAGCAAGTCAGCAAACAACATGACAGCATCTCACTGTTTCTAGTGAGGAGCTCAAAAAGCAAGTGGTCTAGATAATGTGTCCATGATGTGGGTCCAGGGACTGTGCAGTGCAGGTGGTGGAGCATCTCTAGAGGATCTTCAACTTAAATCTACAAGCAGGATTGGTGCTATGGTAAACAACATGTCTGGTTCTGCTAGCTAAAAGTAGGACAACCAGCTGAGACAAAGCATGACAGACCAGTAGTCCATGGAGGCTGTGGAGCAGCAACTTCTCCACCTTCTGAGGTCACAAGATGAACATGAACAGGGCCCTCTACAGTATGCCAACAAGCAGCTCTTTGAGTGGAAAATACTGTCCTTTATACCCATGGGATGAGCCAGGTGTTCACATGAGAACCCAACCCCCTGTTATTGAAGATAAGCTCAAAAGGACGGAGGTGGAGTGGAGCCCTACGTCCTGGATTGTGGATTACTGCTGGGTAACTGTGTTTCATGGACAGTGATGAGCAGCACTGGGACTACACAGGGAACTGCTCCGGTGCCATTCTTGTTCCCTCTACAACTACTGTATGAGTATTGCCACACCCAGACCTACTTTGATGCACAGCTATTGTGGCGTATAGCCTAATTCAGGAACAGTTAGAAAAATACATACCTGACAATGGCCTTCAGTAAATGGAGTAACAAGAACTGAAAACCTCCAAGATGAAGGAGGTGAGGTGATCAACAGAGACAAAAGTAATTCATTACAATCTACAGTAACCCCCCCACACCTTATCCACTCACAACTTCCATCAAGTCTTCATATTCTCCAAGCTTATTATTTTGAAACTCATACTTGAATTTAATGGTGAAGAAAATCTTTCTGAAACAAATATGCACATTTTATGATCAACAAATTAAAATATCCAGTTAAAATGAAGCAACTTTATAAACCCCTCTTCCCCAGCCAATTCTGTTGGTAAATGTGTGTGTGTGTGTGTGAGTGTGTGTGTGTGAATGTTGCAGTAAATTGCTGACTTCATTAAAGCAGGCCTCCTCTCCTCATTCAATTAATTACTAGACAAAAGGTTAGTGCCACAACGCAATTTACAAAATGTGATTTCTTAGCAGCTATTAACTGTGCGTGTGTATGTGTGTGTGTGTGTAGTCACAGAGAGGGGGAGGGGTATAGTGAGGTCCTCTGCTCTGTGCGTGCATTTGTGTGTACGTGTATTTGTGAGTGGTGGGGGCGGGGCGTGGCGGGTGGTTGGGTGGATTACGGGTTCAGTTCTCCAAATGTGAAGTTCAGTAACTGCAATTTACTGTTTACTGAGGATTTAGTTTTAATTGTGAAGAATGAACGAACTAACTTGTTTTGTAGATGATCCAGGCACTTGGCCAATGACATCATACTGCCCTGTCTTTGTTTCTGTTCATGTATTGTTAAAGGTATAGTTCACTCAAAACTGAAATTTCAGAGTCCTCCGTGCCTTCTCACGGGGCTCCATGCAGCACTGCATGTCCATATGACGGTTGCAAATGGATACCAGCTTTCTTCGTACCTCCATGCTGCTCGTATGTAATGTCCGGCTTGTATTGAAGCCCCGGAATACGAAATTGTTCGCAAAAAAATTAAACAAGTCTATATTTCAAGCTTGTTGGCAGCAGAGGCTCCTCTTCCTGGTCCGTCCAAATCTCTCCAGATTTGCGCCGGCGCCAGTGCAATTACTGACGTCGGCGCAAATCTCGCAAGATTTGGACTCTTCCATGCATCTCTATCCTCCATACAGTGTTGGTGAAACACTGACTTTAAATCTGAAACTGCTTGGGGTCACCCTGGTGGCTCACCTGGTATTCTCAGTAGCCTACATAAACTTTGTCATAACTGTATAGCGATGGCTTTGAATCTGACCTTTGCAAAGCGTCATTTTATCTCTCTCCAGCGGTCTGGATAGTCAAACAAATCAGCAACTGAAGTATGAAAAAAAAAAATCAAAACTGTTCCACTCACAGGAGGTAGAGCACTATACAGGTACAGCCATCATGATGCCATGATAAACAACAACAGTGCAACAACACGGAGAGGATTCATATCATGCTGCTTTTAACAATTTAGTATTACACCCCAAATTCTATCTACGGAAACGGGTATTGTGAGCTACAGCGGACACTGACAGTGAGAGAACTAAGACAATGAGATCCTACAATATAAAAAATGGCAAGTTTTAAATTCTATAGATTCCTATGCAATCCAGTATAGACATCTATGCAAGACGACTGTGATTGGTTCAAAGAAATACAAACAAGACCCAAGTACCAAAAACTGCAATTCCTCTAATGGCCACTTGAGTGTGGCACCAAAGATGAGTTAGTCCCCACTAACTTCAAATGTCCAATTTCACAGCAAAAAATAAACATACATGTGTACAGACTTGAGCAAGAACAGTTTGGAGCTGTAGGCTACGGCTCATTTTCTCCTTCATGGTGGCTTTAAAAAAAAAAGAAGAAGAAAAAGAGAAAAAAAAGCTGTGTGTGAGGTGGCTCCTCAGCTCCTTCTCTGTCCTGTTAGTGTGTCACAGTCTTTATCAGGTAATTGTTAATCACTGACCTGCAGTAAGCTCTTAATTGAGACTCTGTGAATTAAAGATAATAGTCATTAGAGCAAGAAGAGAGATCACCCATCACAGTGAGACAGAAGATGTCACAGCTCTAAAGATGAATGATGGCTCTCAGTGTTAAGAGCATGACAGCCTAGAGACCATCAAGGCAGCAAATGTATGAGGATGGCAGCACAGTGCTCTAGGTGCTTTTCTGAGAGAAGGGCCCACAGAGAGTCATATCAAAGAATAAAATAAAATACAATTCAATAAAAATAAATGCAATGTACTGTAGGCTGCAGTTTATTTGCATTGTCTGAGCATATAGCGTTAGAGCTGGTTTGGTTTGGTAACCAAATATCTGAATAGAGCCAAATGACTTGTGGGCAAATAGCTTGAGAGTGCAGGGGCAGACAGTCTGAGCTTTATAACCAGCTTTGAACTTGTGTTTGAGAATAGGAGGAGTTTGATGGTGTTAGATGAGTGAATGGTGAGTTAAATAACATTTTCATTTGTAATAATTATTGATTTGCTTATCTGCACAGCCATGGCAGCAGATCATGGTTGTTCTGAAAGAGACTAGTCTGGAACTGGGACAAAACCAGTCCCCCTCATGAACATAGACATTAGCTATAAATGATATATTAGTATCGAGGTATTGAGAGGTATTATCATTATTTAAGCTTCTTTGTTCTCTCAGAAGTCAGCTTTGTTGAAGAGTGACACTGATGGTGACTCTTGCTTGGCCTCTCTTGCATTATCCCTTTTTATTTATTTATACATGTTCTGTTTTACAAGTGCAAGTTGCTGCTGAATTCAAAGCCTTCGGTGGAACAGGCTGTAGTTTCTCCATCCTTCCTGTGTGTCTTCCTCCTCCTCTACTGCTTCTTGTCTGACCCTTTGGCACATTAGTCATGCGCAATAGCAAGTGAGAGTACACAGCAATGCAGGCACAGCAATGGGACGTTGACAGACAGGTAGGCCAACTGATGAATGTATTCAGGCCAAATGCAATCACTGGAAGGATTCTTCTTTTTAAGGCCTGTGACTATCACACAGGACCAACTTTGTATTGATTGTCAGTGCTCTTAATTTATTCTTTGCAACTGTTGTGTTAGAGACAGTTAAAAGCATATCACGAAAAGGTTACAACAGATCACTAATCTTAACTTTAATGAAGTGGGATGGGATAGCAAAAGGAGCAAAAAAGTTCACACCAGAAATGAGACTGTGGATAACCGAAATGACTGACTGACCGATACTTGCATCACAAGTCGATGAAGTGTCAAGCTGCAGTCTACGAAGCTGTTGGGAAGAGAGGAGGACTTCCAGTACACTGAGTACCATAAGGTAAGGTAAGGTAACCAATAGGTAGATTCAGGTAGATATACAGCATAAACTACTCTCATTACGTAAAGACAGTTTTACCGAAACCATGTTCCTTTGTTTTATATGTGTTAACCGAAGAGAATGAGCTTAGTAACAAGACCTGAGCAGATTAAAAGCAGGCAACATCTACTGTGAAGGTATCGTTTACACCAGAGGGGTTACCAACACTCCTTGAATATTGCAAGAATTTTGTTTTTACAAAGGGTGCAGGGCGAGGATGAGTGTAGAGGTGGACGAGCACTGACTATATGGACACGCATGTAAAAGAAGATTTGGTGTCCTCAAGATTCAATAAGTGAAGACAAGTGGAGCAAGTGAAAAAAAGTTGTGTGTATATGTGTGCATGCATACTCCATGTGTGTATGTTCATGCTCATGCGTGTGTGTGTGTAGGTATGGGTGCTGCTGCTGGGTTAAAGACTTACAAAAGCAAGTCAAGGGCTAGACACCAACTCACAATATTGTAAAGACAAACTGCAGCCCCTCCTTCCCTGAAGTAATTACTGTCCATTTAGATGATTACCTGTAATTACTTGTTAGCTGTCAGCATCAGACAGAAACTCTGCTTCTGAGACATAAGGAGGAGGGTGGGGAGGACGTGGGGGTGGAGGAAGGTAGAATTGGTGGTAAATTTGGAAGGGGCAGAGGTGGTAGGAGTGAAGATGACAGAAGTAGGAGGACAAAGAGGAGGAAGTGATAGAAAAGGAGGAGTGCTGGGGGAATAGAAGGGGATGAGGAAAAGCAGGGGAGGAGATGGAGGAGGAGCGGGGGACAGGGAGCAGAATGTTGACATGTGTTTCTGTCAGTCAGGGTCAAGCGGATGTTGTCTCCTCTTTCAGCTGCTGTCCATCATAGAATGACAGTGAATTAATCTCCCCTTCATTTGCAGAAATGAGGCGGACCTCTGACAGTAGCAGTAATTGTAGGGCTACTGATCTGCTCTCTGATGACAGTGATGCTACTTTTTCCTTCAGTCACGTGACAATCAGGAGGAAGTATTAAGAAGCAGTTCACACTCAGGTCCTCTTCTTTTATATCCTTTTTGTCATGGCTCAGAACATACAGGGCCAAGATGCACACTTACTTGAAAGTTTGTATTTCCTCAGCTGTAATTTTATAACATAATATATTGTTTATTTGTTTCAATCTTAACATCAAAATCTATGTATTTTCTCTTTCTGTAAAACAATTTTTAAAGTTTGCCGACTCATCCTGCACTCAAGGATGTTCCTAATATGGCTTCCAATTAAAATTGTTTCTTTAAAACTATAAATCCTGCCAGTCACAGTCACAATATCCATAGTGGATCGACAAACCACCAACAAAAACGAGCCTGTGTGTTTCCCTGCTAGCGCTAGCATAACTACTATAGGCTCAACTATAATGCCTATAGTCTCACTCCAAAACAGTTTTCATCATCTTCCCCTGTTTCATCCCCGCTGGACTCATTGATCAGGTGATTAGGGGGAAGTGAAGGTGAGGGAGAGAACTTCTCCACAGTAGCAGGTTAAGAGTGCAGCAGCTATACCGCCAACCTTACAGGTAGTACTTGAAATACATTCAATTGGCTTCTATAGACGGCAATCAATATCTGTGATTAACATTATGAGACAGAGTTGTTTTTCATGCTGTTCAATTCATGCAAAACTGCTGATGTGCATTCCTGTCGGGGGCAATTTTTTGGCAAGCAGTCTCTGCATTTGCCTCGAAAACAATTATATCTCATAATGTTCCGTTATTATCTGATAGCGTGGTGAATGTGCAGGTTACAACTTGCCCACAAGAGCGTTTTGGATTTGTTGGATTGTGTATTTAATGAGTTTGATGAGGGAAACCAAGAAATCCCATTAGCCTCCATGTAGCTCTGAGCAGCTCTGCTCCGCCATTCTAAAAATAACTTGCACCGACAATTAGAGATTGTAGTGTTCCTACAATTGGGTAGTATCCCTTTAAGAGACTGAGGAAGTCAGGTTGTGTTTACAGTCTATGTTAGTTGTTGCTGCAGCGAGCTGAGTGATACTGCGAGATGTTACCTGTGAAGACTTCATTGAGAGTTCATTAAAGCTTCAAGTCCAAACACATGAAACAGTGAGGACATTGGGTTTCTACAATGGCGACGAGGATGCTGCACAATTATTGTGAACAAACCCACGCAACGGACTTACTCCCCGCACACGACCGCTTTGCCTGCTGAAGCACAGGAGAGCCACGGTGCTGCTAACGGACTCGTGAGTAAACGGCCGAGTGGAAAATAAATAAATAAATCCAAAAGACCTCCGAGCACAGATATACGGACTAAACTCCCATCTCGAAAGCTCCGCTGGTTAGCATCACTCAGCACCGCAGTCGAGAGGGACGTGCTAATGCTAACTAGCAACGTGACAAACGAAAAACGAAACTACAACAACAACAATGGCTGGCGTGGCTGAATTACCCTCATTCCCCCTTTTTGACGTAAATGCAGAACCAGCCTCACTTTCCCCGAAATGGAAAAAGTGGATGAAGAGATTCGAAACATTTCTCACTGCAGCTGCCATAACTGATAGAACAAGAAAAAGGGCTATGCTTCTGTACTATGCTGGAGAACAAGTGCAGGACATCTTTGAGACTTTTCCTGAAAAAGGACAACCAGATGATTTTGATAAGGCAGTGCAGTTACTCACCGAATACTTCAGTCCAAGTCATAATGTAGAATATGAAATCTACATATTTCGACAATCAAAACAAAACCCAGGTGAAACTGTTGATGCATTTCACACCAGACTGAGACAGTTAGCCCAGAATTGTGAATTTGCTAATGTGGACAAAGAAATAAAGTCTCAAATAATACTCAGCTGCACATCATCACGTCTCAGGAGAAGGGCACTGAGAGACCCAGACATAACTCTTAAAGGACTTTTGGATCTTGCCAGAGCTTTTGAAACGTCAGAACTTCAGGCCTCTGGCATGGAAAACAAACATGAAACGGCACAGGTTGCAGCCATGTCCAACACAAGAAATAAAAAATGGACCTCTGGACCCCAAACAGCGAACACAGAACAGCGAAATCAGCAAAAGATGAAATGCAGGAACTGCGGAGGTACGTTCCCTCATCAGGGTGGTCAGTCGGCATGTCCAGCGAAAGGCGTCCAGTGTCGAGCATGTGGGAAATTCAACCACTACGCCCGCTGCTGTCTCTCTGAACCCGACAAAAAGGTAAAACAAAACCAATATGGACAGAAAATGAAACCAACACAAAGCACACAAAAGATGACATGGCCTAACCGACGCAGACAAGTTAAAACCATTCTCACAAACGATGCTGAAACCGCCCCCATCAGTCATCTAGCTGCTACTGACTCAAGCACGGATGAGGAGTATGTTTTCATCACAAAAGATGCAGAGGGCAGAGAACCGCCAGTGAGGTCAGTCATGATAGCTGGTGAAAATATTGATGTTCTTGTTGATTCAGGAGCCTCAGCTAACCTCCTGGATGGAAAAGCTTACAGCATGTTGAGACACAAACTCAAACTTGAGCAGTCAAGCAAAAGAATTTATCCTTATGGTGCAAAAACTCCTCTCTCCCTCCATGGCAAAGCCACCACAACAGTCTCTGCTAATGGACGAGCGACTCAGGCTGCATTCTACATCGTTGAGGGAAGCTACGGCTCACTGCTGGGCCATGACACTGCAACTACACTGGGACTCATACATGTGGTACACTGCACTCAGGCGATTCCACAGGACGTGTCTTGCTCTTGCAATATCCAAGTCTCACCTCAGGCATAGGGAAGCTGAAAAACTTCCAAGTCAAGCTGCACATTGACCAAAGTGTGCGACCAATTGTCCAGCCCCATCGTCGCATTCCCTTTCACATGCGGAAGAAAGTAGAGGAGGAGCTACAATGCTTGGAGGACCAAGGCATTATTGAAAAAGTAGAGGGTCCAACACCATGGGTGTCACCCATCGTGGCATCACCAAAACCAAAAAACCCAGAGAAAATACGCCTCTGCATAGATATGCGCCTGCCCAATACAGCTGTGCAAAGAGAGAGACACATATCACCTACTGTGGATGACATTGTGCATGATCTCAACGGTGCGACCATGTTCTCAAAACTGGACCTCAACGCAGGTTATCACCAACTGGAACTAGCACCTGAATCCAGATACATCACTACATTCTCGACACATATTGGACTGAGACGGTACACACGACTCATCTTTGGAATTTCTTCCGCAGCAGAAGTTTTCCAACACGCAATCCAAAATGTGCTCCACGGAATACAGGGAGTCAGAAACTTCAGTGATGATATCATCATTTTTGGCACCACCCCTGCAGAGCATGATCGTTCCCTGGAGGAGGTTTTCAAACGTCTCCATGACAACAATCTCACGATCAACAGGGACAAATGTGAGTTCCACAAAACATCTCTGGAGTTCTATGGCTATGTTTTCTCCAAGAACGGTATCTCAGCTGACCCTAAGAAAATAGAAGCCATCACACACATGTCACTTCCACAGAACCCAAGTGAAGTCCGCAGCCTACTGGGGATGGCCAACTACAGCGCTCGTTTCATCCCAGACTTCTCCTCCATCACCCAGCCACTACGCGAGCTCACAAGGAAAGATACAGAGTGGTCATGGAAAGCAGAACACACAGAGGCCCTCAACCGACTGAAAGACAGGTTGGTCAGTAATCCAGTCATGAGCTACTTTCATCCTGACAGACAGACAAACGTCATCGTGGACGCCAGTCCAGTTGGTCTCGGCGCCATCCTGGCGCAGACTGACAAAAAGGAAAACAAGACATACATTGTAGCTTATGCGAGCAGGGCTCTGACCCCGGTGGAGCAGCGATACTCCCAGACGGAACGAGAGGCGCTGGCTATCGTTTGGAGTTGCGAGCATTTCCATCTTTATCTGTACGGCGCTGAATTCAACATGATCACAGACCACAAACCGTTAGAGCTCATCTTCAACAACCCAAAGTCCAAGCCTCCTGCACGGATAGAAAGATGGGCCCTCAGACTACAACCTTACAAGTTCAAGGTGATCCACAAAGCTGGAAAGTCAAACCCGGCAGATTACATGTCTCGCCATCCACAAACACTCCACACACCCAGCATCACAGATGATGTTGACACTGAAATGCATGTCTCCTTCATTGCAGCGCATGCAGTACCCAAAGCAATGACTCTTGATAAAAAGAGAGACTTTAGGAGATCCACTGCTGCAACATATTGTCAAAGTGATTCACTCAGGAAACTGGAAGAGCCTGCATGACAATGTCGCACAATTTGATCTGTCAGTCCTGAGAACATTTTACAACATCAGAGAAGAGCTTACAACTCTACAAGGAGGCAGCCTCGTTCTCAGGGGCAGCAGACTCGTTATGCCTCAGACCCTGCAATCCAGAGCACTTGCACTTGCTCATGAAGGGCATCAAGGCATCGTCAAAACTAAGCAGCTGCTCCGAGAGAAAGTCTGGTTTCCAGGAATAGACAAACAGGCTGAAGAACTGATATCCCGCTGTCTTCCTTGTCAATCATCCACACCCAAAACTGAGCATCAGCCACTACAAATGTCAGAACTTCCACATGGACCTTGGAAAAATGTTTCAGTGGATTTCTGTGGACCCTTCCCTTCAGGTGACTACCTGTTAGTCATCTTGGATGAATATTCAAGATTCCCCTTTGTCGAGATTATGCAATCTACATCAGCATGCAAACTCATCCCTGTCATGGACAAAATCTTTTCAACTGTGGGCATACCAGAAGTGGTGAAAAGTGATAACGGCCCTCCATTCTCAAGCAAAGACTTTTCAGATTTTGCAAGGTACCTCGGTTTCCACCACAGAAAGATCACCCCCTACTGGCCGCAGGCCAACGCTGAAGTTGAAAGGTTTAACAGGACTCTGACCAAAGCAATACACACAGCTGCGGTGGAAGGCAAGCCGTGGAAACAGGAGCTATACAAGTTCCTCAGGAACTACCGTGCAACCCCTCATCACACCACCAACCGGCCTCCAGCTGAAGTTTTCTATGGTCGTCCCATAGCAATAAAGCTACCATCCATCTCTCATCCTCCCGACGATGAAGCACTCCGTCTGACAGATGGATTGAAAAAAGGCAGGATGAAGCATTATGCAGACAAAAGGAGGAACGCATCACACTCTGAACTCAAGGAGGGTGATATTGTACTGATACAACAGAGGAAAACAGGAAAACTTGTAACACCATTCAACCCTAACCCATACAAAGTCATCACAGTGAAGGGAACAATGGTCACTGCACAGAGACATGAACACAAAATCACAAGGCACAGATCACACTTCAAACTGCTGAAACACAAACCGGAAGTCCCGCTCACAACAGAGGACACTGACAACAGTGATGATGACAGTGTTAGCGGACACACAGGCAATCCTGAGCATGTTGACCCTGAAGCCAGGAGGAGATACCCTGTGAGGGTAAACAGACGACCTCCTCAAAGACTTGTGACTGAACTGTAGCAAAGGCTATAAAGAGTGATGAGATATTGATAAGTTCCCACCACAGCCTCTCATCACAGAAATGTTTATGTTGCTGATTCAATAATTGTACTGTAACATGGTTTCAGAATTGCTTAGAGATATTATTCTCAGTTATTCATTTAATGTTATATATATATCTGATTTTGAATTAATGACACAGGACTGAGTAACAGCTACTCCTAATTTGAAAAATATTTTAAGTTTGTTAGTCCTATCTGTTTATTAAGTCCTGTCAGACTAAGTAAAGTTAAATTCAAGGAAAGACATTTCATTTGAAAGAAAAGGAGGGATGTAGTGTTCCTACAATTGGGTAGTATCCCTTTAAGAGACTGAGGAAGTCAGGTTGTGTTTACAGTCTATGTTAGTTGTTGCTGCAGCGAGCTGAGTGATACTGCGAGATGTTACCTGTGAAGACTTCATTGAGAGTTCATTAAAGCTTCAAGTCCAAACACATGAAACAGTGAGGACATTGGGTTTCTACAGAGATAACAAACCTAGTCCTAAAATTATAGGGATTAGGCAATGGGCCAATTTGCTAAAATGTCGAACTATCCCTTTAAAGACATGGTCATCAGTGTTATCACTGTTATTCACTGTAAATCATTGAAAACATAAAGTGATACAACAAAATAATTTCACAAGTTGTAACGTCATAAGAGACAGTGGAAGCGGTGTTGGGTTTGTCTGCTGCATGTCCACTGAGGCGTAAACAAGAGACTATAGGAGAGTTGGTTAGTTGTTTTTTTCCCCTGTGCTGCTTTTCCAGACACAGACACCGACCAAAGTGTCTCACATTGAGGCTCAGTGGCTCCGTCTCAAAGGCTCTCTGTGTAATTAACAGTAATTAACCAGGAATTATATGTGGTATTTTTATGCTGATTATTCTAATGTTAATTCTCACTGCATTTCCATGATACAGCAACTCTACTGTAGCCTAGGTGTTTCATTAAATACAGATGAGGAATATGAATGTGTTGACATAAAAGTGGTTCTTAGTACTTCAAGTCAGGTAAACATCTGACTGAACAACTTTCACATATGGTCCGGAGGAGCTGTACTGTGGACAGTTAGTTGATCATGGCAGAGCCGAGAATAACTGAATTGTGTAACGCTGTAAAAGTGTAACACTTGTTTTGCCACAGACACTATATACTGTAGATTTATCCCATAATAAGTCGTATCATACATGTCACTGGCACAAACTAATATAGCTCTGGTTAAAACATTGAAGGGAAAGGGATTACCTTTAGATTTGGCATAATGATATTTTGATCACTCGGCTTTTACCTTTCCAGTAGAAATCTTCCTCATTCACAATAACTTCTTCTTTTCTCTTTTGCTGAGGATTTGCAAATTCACTGTTTTTCCTGTCCTCTATTCACCGACAACTTCAGTCACCTCAGATCCCATTTCCCACTTGCCCTAACTGTCTTCATTGTATTTCTGCTGTTCTTATCCTTGTTATATTTGTGTGAATTGGACCACATGTGCCATAAATTGAACATCATCAAATTCCACAATAATCTAAATCATCTATCGGTGCAAACTGCTAATTGTTGCTGTGGGACTGTTAATTATAACAGGGAACTGTTAATTATTATAGTGCAGTGTCTTGAGATAATATCGTGTAATTATGAAGGTAACACAAGCAGAAATGAGGATACACAACAGTCCACTTTCCACTGCACTGAAGCTGCTGTATAACCACTGTAATGTTTTTCAATTAACAGTTAGGAAATTAACTTTGCCATGTGTGAATGGACTCAACAACACCAAAATACTGTACACCGAAGCTGGAAGAATGTAACTCCATTCTGGTAAATAGCTAAAATAGTCAAATAAGGGACTACAAACTAACAGAGATGGAATATAATATGTTGTCATTAGCACACAGTAACCTGAAACAAACATACCTGTATTGCTCTTGGTGCAGGGTGGGAATTATAGCAGCCATTTGCTTTTACTTTGTTTGGAGATGGAGTATAGGCCAAACACTTAAACCAAACATAAACCGATAGAGTTTAACACCTACATCCAAGGCTCTTTTTTATATAATACCTCTGCTATCTTAAAAACACAACTGAATTATGACATCATTGTAACATCACAAAGGTTATTCTCTCACCCTGACCCATGCAGAGACAGTGTGCTTTCTACAGCTGTTTAGGACTTAGTCAGGATTAGTAAACTCAACCATTTCTGTAAAAGCTATGTAGGTATTGCTCCTATCTGTGGTGACATATGAGGTAGCAGCACTATGGCGTCAGATACATCGCCACACTCATAAACATTTAGGCTGTGTCAACCGTGGTGTACATACCTATTTTGCCATAGTTACTTTACCAATGGTCATGGCTTGGTTAGGTTATAGAAAAGAAAAGAAAGGTTATAGAAAGGGGGTTATAAATTAATATTTCCTTAACATTAAATTCATTATTTCTTTGCTGTCTTGGTTACATAGCTAGTTTCTCATGAGAATCAAAGATTGCTCCTTTGCTTCTTTGTGTTATAGTCATCCATCTACCGCACCCTCCTCCTAATCTGGACTCCACGTATGTCTTAATACTACATTACTTCACTTTTACCTTTGTGTCAGGGTGTTGGGATAACAGGACCCAAATGCAGACAGCGCGGATACCGGGTGATGGCAAAAAGGGATTTATTTTACTCACAGAATTTCACGGGGAAACACAGGAACACGGAGAGCAAGAAACGCAGACAATCCGGCACACACAAAGGGAGACACTGAGGCTAAGGAAGACACAGGTGGTGCAATCAGCACAGGTGAGACACATTAGGTAATCACAAGCAGGGCGCACACAGGAAGACAGGACACAAAACTACAAAATAAAACAGGAACTCAACAGGGACCAAAAACAGAACTTCAAAATAAAACAGGAAACAACTTAACTCAAGAGGGGAACCCACATGACACTTTGTTCATTCATATCATAATTGCTACGACTAATAGATGTCACAAAGTAACAGAATGTAACACAGCCTCTTTTATCATATCTTATCAATGATGAATGGGCGCATGGACAAAATGGTTTCAATTTTTGTATTCAAACTTTGTTTTTTGACCTGTCATCGTAAACTTCTTCATGGTGTGGGAAACGTGGTGTGAAGAAGGGATGGGTGAGAAATCTCTCCATTACATATCCTCACATTAGGATTAATACAAAGCAAAGATGAATGGACAGAGGGAGGAAATGATGGAGGGAGAGAGAGGGGAGGGTAGAGGAGGGAGGGATGGGGGAGCGGGTGGAGAGATATCACCGTGTTACAGACGGGAATTTAAAGACATTAATAAGACTAATAGACAACACAAGACATGAGTTTAATGTTCAGGTCAGAGCCATCTGATCATACATTAGCTTCCATCACTTCATTCTCATTCAGCGCTGGGAGAGAGATGGCTGCAAGAAGGCCACGACTGAGTGTGTGGCTGACATGAACCTGCTAAAATATGAACACGCTCAGAACTGCCAATTACAGTAATGCATTTAACGCTGCTGCTCTGAATTGAATTAACCACGGGACTGACCTCTAGCATATGCAAATGCTGTGTAAAATAATTGTGTGGACCATTAAGGCTGTAACGGCAGGATCACACAACAGAATCAATCATTTAAGCAAATAGCTCCGAACGGTGTGTTTAAATTCAACACCCTCTAGGGGCTGCAATAATTATGACGGGGCAAGTGAGTCTTAGTCACCTGGCGTTGCTTGGGAGCAACAAAGTTAAACCTTTGGTGTGAACTGCCTCTAGGGGTCTCTCGATCAAAACAGTAATAAAAGATGATGCTGGGTGATACCGTCATGAAATAGCATCGGATCATGAAAGCTGTCTCTTATCACCAAGCTCCTCCCATTTCACCTTTAAAGTCAGTGTTTGACCGATGCTGTACAGAAGACAGAAACACCAGGGAGCTGTTGGCGCTGATATCTTTATTTTGATGACATTAAGCAGATGTTTAACAGCAGCTGTATTATCATAGGAGGTGTCCTCCTCATTATTAAAACCAGTAGAAAAACTGAATACAGGAGTTTCGCTTTAAAAATCTTGGAACTGGGGATACATAGGCTATACACACACATCTCATGTATACATCTCATCATATAAAACCTATTTATAGGACAACCTGTCTTGTCATGACACACCAAGATACAACATGTGATTAGTATGAGCATAGACAGGCAGTGGAACAGGTATTATTATACTGTCAGCTACTCAGGGAAAAGAAGGAAACTGAAGGTGAGTTAAATGTAAGAAAAAAAGAGCCCCTGAAATGAAGTTCAAAGCAATCATAACAGTTAGTGCCAGCAGAGAATGTGAACTCTTCAATCAGTTCATCAAAGAAATTGTTTTAACTCTGAGATGACTAAATTTCCTGAGTTTACTGAGCCTGAAATATTCAATAAATCCACTGTCTGATATCAGTATTTATTTTGCAACTAAAATACATTTGTAATTTTCGGTAAAGTTGTTACAAGACACAAGAGATGAACATTAGAACATGCACAGGTGTAAGACCGTAAATATTGGTATTTTGCCACGGCTAATGCAGATTTCATCAAACCCCAAACAGATTGACAAGAGAAAAGAAGGAGAGGACGACTGTTAGTCGTTATAGATCTTCGGGTTCTCCATCTTAAAGAAAGTCCCAAAGAACTGGGTGGGCTTTTTTTTAATGCTATCAATCAATTTATCAATCAAATATAATATCTTAAAAATAAGATGTAAAAATAACTAAAAGGTTAACATCAAACTAGGTAGACTATTATAAAGCATTTGATCAATTTTCACACAGGTTATTGATATGAATGAAAAAAGGAATGGATCCTAGGACTGAACCTTGGGGGACACCCGTTCGAGACAACCAGAAAAGATTGAGTATTGATTATTGTTAAGATATGAAACTACTGATCCAGCTAGTTCAGGTAAGTGACAGGACTTGTCCTGAGTCATGTCATAATTGGCATTTGTCCATACTGTATCACGTTTTACAGACTTTAGTAGTAGGCATACTAACAGTCACAATATTAATTTCACTGGGATTCTCTGTCATCTGACCTAAAAAAAAACAAAAAACATATATATATATATTACAAACTAATTAGAATCCCTTCATTTGTGTACTCTCCTTGTACCTGTCTAGGTTTCCTCCTGGGACTCCCACAATCCAAAAAGGAGGTTAATTGGTGACTCTAAATTTCCCATAGGTATAAATATGAGTGCGAATGATTGTTTGTCTCTGTAGTGTATATCATCCCTGTGACTGCTGACCTGTCTGGTGAGAGTGCCTCCAGTCCCCCTGTGACCTTAAAAGATAAATGTTCCTTGTGAATGCTTGTCCCAAGGTATAATTGAAGCAGTTCAGCTTTTTCAGACCAGGGTGGAGCTGGCATGCTTTCAGCGCACCTTTGGCATGAAATTGTCACTGTGCCGAGCTGAATCTGTCGACTCCTCCCCCTACTGTGCCACCACAGCCATCTCGGTGCATGGCAAATAAGGTTTCGATATGTTATATTATCATAAATTAGATTTTATAATAATGCCAAAAATACAACAGATTTTATTTTGTTATTTACATTTGTCTTCCTGCCAATTTGCTGAGGACCCCCCGCCTCCCATGTTGAAAACCACTGATATAGAGCAGTCATTGCGTCATTGTAATTGGCATTGTTATATTTCACTCACTTACTGGGAAATAACATACTACATCTGCACTGTATATGCAACAACGGGAAGAAATGACATTCACACTCCAGTCAAATGATTCTACACTAGACAGAGGTGTTCATCAGCTTCAGTTCTCTCTGATTGGCATTGATGTAAACACAACACCCTGGTGAAGCTGCTAATTTTCCTGTTCCCTTTTCCAGCTGTGACGTCTTAGAGTATAGACACTGTAGACTGTCAACAAAGCCACATTGTGCTCCAGGGTGACAGAGCGAGGCATCTCAGGTTTACAAGACACTGACACACATGTCCAAGTCCAGTGTCAAGTCTCTTATAGTTGGTGCCGTGCTGCTATACATTCACGTTAAGATCAAAGCACTAAATCATCATAACTCCTCTGTTCATTAAGTTGTAGCCTACACAAAACTAAAGCAAGGGAAAATGATGGATGGGGATAAGAGTTTCACACTTGTTCATCACTTGTTTAGCACTTTTCAGGAATCTTGTATCAAACAGCATTTCAAACAGAACAACCAGCGGAACCTTCTCTGTCACTTTCAGCAGAATAAATATCTGGCCATATAATAACGAGATTAGAGTTCAGAGTGGACAGTACAGCAGAAACTAGAAGACCAGACCAGTATCTCTTAATTTAGTTTCTTCACTTCATTGAATTTCCCTTTGATTATTACAATTCTCAAACTCAACTGGCAGTGGAAAATAGGTTGATCTGCTTTTATTAGTGTAAACATGCATTCAAGGGTATGACACATATCTTACTGAGGAGGGCTGTCAGTGTCCAACAATTAGTGTAACAAACACACATGAACTGAAGAACTCGCCCACTTCACACACTGACTGGCCAGCTGTGCACAGCAGCAACCTCTTCACATCGTCATCTCTGTGCCTGAACCCATGACAAATTGGGTTCCTGAGTGAAATGTTAGTATGTCAAACTTAACTGACCTGGCTTGGTGCGTGCAGACCCCAGGAGCGATGGCTTGGGGGCTTTGTGAACTGTTTGCGCAGAGTAATTGTGCTGCAAGACAGAACAGGCAGCACTGTGTGAGAGACCTCGTTACTGAGGGCGACGGACCACACCTTTCTCTGCAATGACTGACAATCAGCATCTGACCTATCACTGCCCAGAACCAGGAAGCAGTGCAGGAGGGGAGGTGGTGATGAAAAAACATTTTGAATCTGGTGTAAGAGGATAAAATAAATAAACAAATAAAAAAACTTTGGCCATATTATACACGCTGCTATTTTTTTTCTCTTCAGATTTAAGTTACTTTTCAAAGAAAACATCTTTAATTTAAATAGTTTGTTTTGTTCATCTATTTGACATGTAAAGTATTTATTCATTTCAAATTAAAGTTTATTTTGTCGAAAGAAGTAAGGGTTTGGGCTGCTAATCTAAAATTTAAATTACTTTAAGGAAAAAAATATGTTATTGATTTATTTATATATTTTGTTAATTGATGACTTCATTTATTTCAGTTCCAAAAAGTTAACTGACCATTTGAACAGAGGTCAGGACACGCAGGGACCAGTGTGACCAGAGAGCTGATGTTATGGCACATGGCCTCAACCACACACATCACAAGTCAGCTTAAGTGTGTGTGTGTTTCACTTTTACTTCTCCAGTGTGTTTTTTGTATTGTGTCAAGACTCAGTCTGAATATGTGTTACATAGGCATACACCTTCATTTTGCTCTCTCTCCTCTTGCTCCTGAACAAACTCAGCTCTCACTGCTCAAACTCTCCATCCTCTCTCCCTCCCTCCCTCTGCCCACCCTCTCTTTCTCTCTCTCTCTCTCTGGGCCCTCCCACTCGCTCTCCCCTCCTCTCTCTCTCTCTCCTCCGTCCTCCTCAGAGGACCAGCTCTGTCTCTCTCTGCACTTGTCTCTTCAGTCAAGGAGAAACTAATTGGAGGAAAGAATAGAAGAAAGGAGCTGTTGGAAAACTAAACGCAGCAAAACTTCACTTCTCTACAGCATGCCACAGAAAGGTAAGCTCGCTCGCTCTCTCTCGCTCTGTTGCACGCGCGCGCACGCGCTCTCCCTCCCTCTCTTGCCTCCCTCCATCAGTCTGAGCAGGAGTTACAAAAGTTACAGTTTGTTTAGCAGATAAGAAGGAGATGAGGACAGGCTGATGATGTGAAGCTTACAAGCACAGAAAACAACAAACAGGTCTGAGTCGAATGCTCAAAAAGAAAGAAAGAGGAAAAAGATGAAAGTAGCTACTGTTTAGACATTAAAATTAAAAACAACAAAAAAACTAACAAGCTACTGTATAAGAGGAAGAGATGACAGAATAACAAGGGGGGCGGAGGGGTGTAGACAAAGAGGGAGACAGTAAATTGCATTTCTTCATTTGAGTGTCCTGGGATGGTAAAAGTCCAACAGAACAGCTGCTGTCGTTGACATCAGTCACATTAAACTGCAAAATCATAATGCTGCAGTTTAGTTTCAGGAGCTGTGTTGAAGTTTGTGACTCAGAGTCACAGCGTAGGAACTGATAGAGCTGTTGACCCCGCTCCCCGTGACACAGGACCCGGACTGTGTGTGTGTGTGAGAGAGAGAGAGATAGAGAGAGAGAGATAGAGAGAGAGAGAGGATGAAGCAGCCTCGGGATGCAGCGTCCTGTTCTGTTGAATTTACAACTTCACTTTCTACAAACAAATCTGTACCAACCACCCCGGCGTCTGCTGCTCCTCTCAGGCCGGACTGCACAGCTCGGTCCGGGGTTCGGTCCCGTGGAGACGGAGAGAACACAGCTCAGGACAAAGTCAATTAAAGAAACACATAATTGTCAAATTGTTACAACAATAACAAACAACAACAAAGAAAACAAAGTGTGTGTGTGTGTCACTTCACGCTGTCTCGCGCTCTCAGCGCAGTGACTGATGCGGATTAAACATCAGATTCTCTGCGGGATGAGAGTGAGTTTAGCTTTTATCGCAAGTGTGTCTGAAAGCGCGTGTTGTGTGTGTATATGTGTGTGTGGGCACGCGACTTATCGTGATTGTCACCTACACATCAGCGAGTGCAAGTCGAGCCAAAAAACATTTCCAACCAGATTTATTAGGCTATTATTATGTTGTTATTATTATTAGCTAGTATTTTCTCATATCTTTTATTTGCATTTGCTGTTTCTGTTTTTTAACGCCCACAGGTGGAATTCACTTTTCTTTTCTTTTTTCTTTTTACAATAAATTCCCCCCTGGGTTTTCACTGTTATAATCATTGTTGAGGTGGGGCCTTAGATTATTCAGAAAGGTTATGGAGCACTGCGTTACTTTGTAGGACAACTGAAACGGCTCCGTAAACTATGTGATTTAAACCACCATTTGTCTCTCGGAGTCTGTGGAGGCCTCCTCTGTGATCGGTTTTTTTTTTTTTGCTTGTTTGTTTGTTTGTTTTTATTTAAAAAACATCATAGTAGGCCAGAGTAATTATAAAAATCATATTGAAATCCAAAGAAAAAAAAAAAGAAGCTTTGTGTGTGTCCAGATGAAGACATTGGCCTCTGTGGTTTCCTCTCAGCTGTGAGATCAGTGTTGTCCAGGCCTGTCGAGATTCAGGTTCGCCTGAGTGTGTTCAACTGGAGCAGTGAGTGCAATCAAAGCGAAAGTCATTTAGTAGTGTTTTGACATCCTGTAACATAATCCAGGCTGTTTTAAAATCCAGAGCCCGCGCATGCAGGACGGTGAAGTTCATCTTAATTGATGATCTAAGTCGGCTGTTAATTAACGCCTTAATTAAATCGGAGCCAATTAACCGCATGATTAATCGGGTAGAATGAATTCAGCCAACTCGCGAATTTGGAGCGTTTCATTGTTTGTGTGTGTTTGTGCCCACATATGCAGCTACAGACGCCTGTGTGTCTGCTGGCGCACCTGAGCCACGCTCTGATGAGAGGAGAGGCTCCATCCACAAACCACACTGTCGGCTCTCACACCACATGTGTGTATTGTGTGTGTGTGTGTTTACAGTGGAAGCTGCTTTAGCTGAGATTAGAGGATCAGTCAGGTCTGTCACCCTCTGGTCATTTCCATGTAAAGGTTCGTCTCCATGGTGTTTCTCTCTTTAAAACACAAGTTGAGATGATATTTTCCAACTCAAGTGGACACAGCTCAGGCTGCTGATCAAACACATTCAACAAGAAACTCTCTTAATTTAAGTTGGCTCTATACCCTGTCCCTGTCACATCCATGGATAAACTTTTGCCTATTTTTTGTTATATTGGTGCACAAGTGGCACTGGTTTCCTGTTCAAGAGTGAATAACTTTTTTTTACGTCTTAATTTTGGTCAGTAAAAAAAAGAACACAATTGTTTATTTTTATTGTCACATTTGAGTTGCTGTGGTTTTCCCGCGAGTTCCACACACTCCTAAAGCACAAACAGCGCACACAATCTCATCAGTCATTAAATCACCACACATGCAATTAAACAAAAGCGCAACAAATTTACCTACATCACAACAAAGGTGTTTCCCGGGGACACTGGAGGGTCCAGCCTGCTGGGACTTGTTGTTCGATGCCCACCCGTGAAGCAGTGGATGACAATTGTCTCCTGGCAGGTTCTTCACTTTTACTTTGGAAGTTATTTACTTGAACTCGAAGAGATAGAAAGAGAAAGGGAGAGAGAACGAGGATGATAAGGCGCAAAGTGCACCGGGTTGGACTCGAACCTGCGGCAAAGACGTTAATATTATTATCTGATGGTGACCCCGCAAGTTTGCGTCCCTTGGACAAACTTGATTTGTGTTGTTGCGCGTTTATTTTCATCTGTTCTGATTTTTTTTTTCTTTTTAGTGCATTTATTGTGTCATCAAACTGATGAAGATGTTTTGTGGTTTTCCAGCGCGTAGTCGTGAATTTGCACCTGTTTTCTTTAGTTTAGTCAGTGAGTTGAAGTCTGAAAATTCCTTTGATATTTAGTATATAGTACTTACTGTGAGGTGTGAAACATTAATATCATAATATAAATTATTATTAGCTCTTATTATTATTATTATTATTATTATTATTATTGGCATGCAGAGGGGCCGGCCGGGGAACCAGTAGCAGTGTGTCCGACAGCAGTTTTGAGTCTCTCGGCTCTTTTCTCCTCATATCAACGCGCTGGACGCGGCTGAATGAAACTTTTATATTGTCATCAGTGTTCAACAGAACTCCTTTATGTCCGTTGTGCTGCTCAAATTGGGCTCCCCGCCGTGGTTTTGTGTCGCGGCTTCTTTAACAAGCCGCGACTAACGAGGCAGCGACACCAAAATCCCGCGGACTCACAAAGCCTAGCGTGCATTTACCGAGCAGAGCCGCGGCTCCGCTCCTCCGGCTCTTTGTCTCCTTTCACAGGGAGAAGGGCGCTGAGTCATAGCGGGGACAAGGTGCCTATAGCCGGGCCTGTGTGTGTGTGTGTTTGTTCCTGAGCGGAGCTGCTTCATGTTCATTATGCAGGTTGTTAATGACAAGAGCTTCAGAGAGGGAGCTGCTCTGAAGCCTTTATTGGTTCAGCTTCTTTCGCTCTCTCTCTCTCTCTCTCTCTTTTTTTTTTTTTTTACAACAAACCTCAAAAGGCTTTGGTGTGGACAACTGAAATAGAATGAATGTCGTGTGCTTTCTCCACTGGTCATCCTCCTAATCATCTCTACAGTCCACTTTCTTATCATTTTGTGGATATAAATGTTACAATAATAATCTATGGAATATGTAGGATTATGTATGTTGCCATCGGTTTTTTCTTGTTTTGTTTTTGTTTGTTTTTGTCAACGAGTTTCAGAAACAAGTTTCTTGTTCTTCAACCGTTTTTCCACGAGGACACAATAAATAACAACAAATATTTAAATGTATATTATTTAAAAGACTACAATTTATTATCATCATCCAATTCTACAAATAATATCTAAACCAAGGACTAATTTCATGAAAAAAAAATCAAGTTTCCTGTAGCTAATTTGTGGAGAGATCATTTAAGTCAGCACAGAATAAAATACATAAAGAAGAAAATATTAAATAGAACACATGCTGACAAAATATTAAATATGATCAAAGTTTTTTCATCCTGATTAACCTATGACTTCTTTGCTCCTTTGTGGTTATTGTTAGTCAAAAATTATGACTCTTTTTTTCTCAGGACCAACTCAGGAGGTCCAGACAAATAGGGCAGAGCCTGTTGCTGTAACTTTTACCTGAATGAGCAATAAACAATAAACTCTCTTCCTGTGAAGGGGAGCATGCTGAAATAGTTCATCATTATAATTCACATTAAAGAGGTTATATTGTATTAATTAATATCAGCACTCATTCATTTAACCACCGAAGACATTCAAAGGCCTTGTGAATTGCCTTACCTTCTTTGTATCAATAAAAACCTGTCATCAGGTGTGATTTTTTTTCTCTGATAATTGAGAGAAGCTGTCGCTGATATGAGACATTTACAGATGTCATCTGAGTCAGGTCTGTCTCAACTGATCCACTTCAGTATAACTTAAAATTAATGCTGAATTACATTTTGTAAAATAAAGAGACCTACTTCTCCCAAATCATATAAAATCTGTTCTCACCCCTGATCACTTGAAACATAGAGAGTGAGAGAGAGAGAAATTATTATCAATATTGTAACATTAGGCTTATTGATTTATTAATTAATTAATATTAGTTAAGTAATTAATTAAAGTTATTATCTTCTTAGATAGATAGATAGATAGATAGATAGATAGATAGATAGATAGATAGATAGATAGATAGATAGATAGATAGATAGATAGATAGATAGATAGATAGATAGATAGATTTATTGTCTGCCCCAAAGGGTTGCAGAAATTTGTCTTTGACAGGGCTCGTCATTTACATACACTCAATAAAACACAATAAAAACACAATAAGGCAGTAAAAGCATTTACAAAATTAAAAAGCACAATAGCAGCAAGTCATTTGGGTTATTTAGGTTGAAGTTCTTCTACTGTTGAAGGCTCTTCTTACTTAATGTCTTATAACACTTATCTCCTGTATGAACATGAAGCTGCTTTGCGTCTGGGAGCTGGGAAGTGTGCTCATAACTTTATGTGCATTAGCATATATTAGCATATGAACCATTTGCAGGAGTGGCTTGGCATTCAGCCACTCTGTCCAGACAGTGTATTATGTGTTTTTCACCTCAACATGCTTTTCTGGAAAAAAAATAAAAATTGTTTGTCTGTTCGTTGTTGTCTTTGCTGATTAGACCACAGCTAACCTATGGGATGATACTTTCTCTTCCCTTACTTTTTTTTCAGAGTCGAGGGAGAGAGGTGTGTGCGTGCGTGCCTGCGTGCACGTGTGTGTGATATATTGTCTTTGTATTGTAAATCACGATGTAGTAAAATATTAATTGTTGTTTGTTTGTGCAGATTACAGAGCTCAAACAAGCTGGGAGAGCGGCGTGGCCTCCATGATGCAAAACAGTGAGTTACATCTCTAAAGTATTGATTGTTGCTATCATCATTCATGAGTTTAATTTGACACTATGTTGACCTACAGGTGTGTGAACAATTGTGTTTTATATCTCTTATGCAAAACTTGATCAATAATTGGATATAAGATGAAACTAAATTTTTCTGAACACATTTTATTTCTACACAAGCCCACTACTGCTTGAGGCCCAGCTCAGATCAAACCATGCCATCACAAACACCACAACCTGATGTTGGTGAGCACTACCTGACAGACAGAACTAAATGCAAGCAATGACATACACTAGCTCCACTACCAACACCGAGTTGAACTCTGCTCTCATTTCATTAGTCTATGATTTAGTCAAACATGAATGATAGCGTTTCCTGAAGCTCAGCATCACAGTAGAATTATGGTTTATTTAGTTTTGAGCTTTGAATCTGCTCTGAATTATGTTTAAGTATGAAAGATTTAAATTACAACGCAAAAACAATTTGTGTGTGTGTCAGAAACAAAACAAAGAATAATACGAAAATCATATGTAGCATAGAGAATAGAGAAGAGAGCATACTGTAGAGCATAGAGAAAAACATAGATGTATCAGAAGAAGCCATGCATATATAAAATAATATTCTTCACAGATTTCACTGTTGCCTGTTTGTGATTTTACATCTGTCTATGTATTCAGAGGATGTACTGTATGTATGTGATTATACTGTAATACAGATAACTTACAGTAAATGACAACGTTACTCTTGTTATTGGCGCATATGTCATTTAGGCAATTACATTTTTATATGGGTGACCCATACTTTATGTGCTGTGAACATAGTGAACTCCACCTGATTTCTTATTTTTTACTGCGGGACAAGAGGTCCATGCTGTCTGCAGTGAAGGTGTGTGGATTACTTCTCTCATGTGTTTGCTTGTCTCCTTGTCCTGTATTTCTCCTCTGACCAGTATCAATCCCATAGTGCACTGCTTCTATCCCCTGTGTCCATCTCACACTGGTTGTTATTGGATTATGCTTACTGTAATACAGTAATCTTCAATTCCAGCCATGTTTCCTGTGATGTTTCAGTAGCATTACTGTAGGTCGAAGTCAGACTGGGTGCTGTTATATCGTCACCTTCACCCTAATCAATTCTAATCCCAAACAGTGAAAATTGAACAGCTGGAGGGTGTTGAGGACCTGAAGGTGAACACATCATTAGTGTGCATCTACCTCTCTTTCTACATTAAATGAGTGCTTAATTAAGATTACATAGATAGATAGATAGATAGATAGATAGATAGATAGATAGATAGATAGATAGATAGATAGATAGATAGATAGATAGATAGATAGATAGATAGATAGATAGATAGATAGATTAGATTAGATTAGATTAAATATTATTTATTTATTATTCATATATCCAGAGTACACCAGCCTTTATGTGATAATATAAGTGACACATGTTGGGATAAGACTCTGGGGGCTATGTTGCATTAAAAAAAAAGATTTAAAAAATATTTAAAAACATATTATTTCGTCAGTTTCATTCCATCATGGAAAAACAGCCCTGGAGTGTGATGCTGATGAATTACTGCCACTTGTTTCCAGCACATCATTCAAAAATCATACATCATATTAAACCTTGATATGTGTTTTCACAGTGGGCATGTTTAAGAGCGGCTGAGTGAAATGTTTGTATGAAGTGGGATCATAGCATTATATTGAGTTGCTACTGTAAATTACATTACTTACCGTAGACCAATTTTACATAATACAGACATTCTGGACCATGTTGAAGGGGAGTGGGAAGGCTTTGTTTTAACCTTCCTCTGTGGTCATGACTGATCGCCTGGGTATAAAAGGCTGAAATCAGCCCTCTGTAGTGTGGCTGGACTCAGCATTAGAGATGTGTTGAAGAGCTCCAACATCTGAAGGGGGACTTAGAGTAGAGTAGAGTCAATGCTCCTTCACAATGAAAATGGGCCAGCTGAGGTGGTTTTGGCATGTAGTGAGGATGTCCTCTGGATGCTTTATTCTGGAGATTTTCCAGTTACATCCAAGTGGGAGATGAGACCCTTAGGAGGAGCATTGTTGGAGAGAGATGTCTGGAACCTCCTGCTTAGCCTGCTGCCATTGCTACCATTGGCAACAGAGAAAGACATTGTTTAGGGTTGCGGCAGCAGCAAGTTAAACATGGAGGTCCAGACATCCATTCCCCAGGAATGCTTACCAGCTCCTCTTGGGGGTCTTTAAGCATCCCTGGAGATGTACCCCTCCAGCAAGTTCTGGGTCTGCCCTGGGGTGTCCTTCTTGAATCTTCCATCTCATTCTATTGGCACCTGCCACATCTAACCCTCACCCACACAAGACTTTGAGATCCTTGAACCCCTTCACTTGGGAGCAATCCACAACTTCCCAGCTGAAAACCATAGCCTCAGACTTGGAAGTGCTGACATTCATACCTGCATCTTAACAATCAGATGGAAACCCTCCCTGTGACCACTGGAGGTCATGTTCTGGTGTGGCCACATGTTAGGAGCAAAGACTTAATCCTAGCTTCCAAAATGGCTGCACTCCTCACCTCAGGTGGGCCTTGAGGTCCTGTTTATAGTTTATAGTTTATTTATTTAAGAAAGGGACAGTGTACATTAATAAAACATCATCCAGTGTAAATGCACCCGTCCACAAAGCAGATGGTGGGCCTTGAGGTCCTGTCAAGCCAAAGTCCACAAAGCACATGAAAAAGAACCTTCGTTCCAGAGACCCTGGCATAGGGAGGCTGAGCTATGTAACCTATGGGGCACACCCTCCGGTCCCCTTTCTGAAGGAACCTGTGGACCACTACCCTGGTTTGCCATTCCACAGGTACTGTGTCGTAACTCCTGGCAGCACTGAAGCGATGTGTCAGACAAGACAGCTCTACAGCCTTCAGCATCTCTGGGTGTATCTCATCCACACCCAGCTCCTTGCTTATGGGGTCGCACGTTGCTGTGCATGGACAAATAACATGTTGTGTTGTTTCATTTGGAAGACTTACGGTAATCGGTGGTAGCATTAGATAGTTAAAGTGAAAATTAATTGAAGTCAGGTTCAGTGTGAATGAGCTGATTTAAAGTGAAAGCTGCTGAGCTGCTCTCAGGGGCCTGCCTGCTGTGTGTGTGTATGTGTGTGTGCGAGAGAGACAGAGAGAAAGAGTGTCACAGAGGGACCATAGCCAAATTGACTCCATATGTCTATTAATTGTGTGTCAGCAAAGGAAAGCCCGGCCGTGCTCCTCAGGGAAATGACACTGTGATTAACATTTCTACGGCAAAACGATCGACCTCAAAACACAGAGTGAAGACGATGTGACACAGCATGGGGGAGAGACGGAGGGTGAGATAATTCAGCGTCACACTCAACGTTAACAGCAGCTTCTACAGGGGCCATGACTCCTCCCTATGATTTAATTAACCAGAGGAGAAATTCAAAGCCATGACAGTGTCAGGTGTGTTGATCCAGGGGATCCATCTGTGCTTCCACCAGAGTTGCTCTGCTCCAAGGAGGAAAGGATGGGGGTAGGTGGGTAGTTGTGGGGTAGTGTGGAGGGGGAAGGGGGTTATAGAGAGTCTCCTTTTGAAATTAATGAACAAGCAACCGCGGTCCAGATGTGCATTCCTTTTTAATTGCATAATTCAATTCATGTAGTTGCATGGTACTACATGCACTTAAAAATATACAAAAAACATGACAGCCTCTTGAGCTCCACCCTCACCTCCTCCACTGTGAAGGACAGGAGACTTGATCCCAGTGTGGAAGGAGTTACAGGTTGTGAAGAAGCAGTTAGAGGAGAAGCTGCATCTGAGGCAGCAGGAGGGAGAACAGACTCTGTCAAACCTGTTGTAAATCATGTTGAAATCTGAGGTCTTGTGCACTTCATCTGATGTTGTCTGACCGTTCTTCTCTTTAATAGCCGGTGATGGTCCTCATCCCCTCCCACGTCTCTCTGTTGTTGTTGTGCTGCAGCTTTCTCTCCTCAGCCATTAATAAGTCTGTATCAGCCGCACATTGAACATTGAGAGTGTTTCCTCAGCAAGGTTACACAATTTAGTTATTCATTTTTGTGGTGGTCACCTCTCTGATTATGACTTTCCAAAAATTTATAGGCAGACTAGCCTCGTGATGACCCACTGTGCCAACCCTCTGGGTGTGTGTTTGTGTGTGTATGATTTATTAATGCACCGCTGAGAGGTTTTTAAATCTGCAATATGCTTCCCCCACAGAGCCATTAACACACAATAGACAATTGATTTAGTGTAAATCCCGACTTAACCTGCAACATGGCACAGCACGGACTGATGCTGCTGCCGCTGCCTCTGCCAAGAGAAACACATGCTCATCAACAGACAGAGCATTTCAAACTTCACACGAAAACATACAGGACAGCTTGTTTGCTATTTATTGCTTAGTTGTCAAACATTTGCATGAACAATGTCCAAAGATCTAACCCTAACCCTAACCCTCAATCTAAAATGTATCAGTCCTTGGACACGTTGGCCCCCGTTTGGTCTCTTAGGCCAAACATTTTGTGGTTTCTGAATGATGGTGACAGTTAACCACAATTGCATAATGGAAGTCTGGATATGTTTTTTTTCCATTGACTCCTATTATATTTTCCCTAAATTATGTGCAAACTTGAAAAATATGCACATGGGAGGTCCCATAAGGAAAGACTTAAATTTAGGCTATACCCTGAATTTTCATGAGGTCTGGCTCCTTTTGGTATGGATCTACAGAAATTATACATGATAGGCTAAATCATTTTCACACATACACATTCTCTGGATATATGAAAACAGAAGTTTATAACATGAAATACCCGTAGGACAATTTTTATTTGTACAATATAAAAATATCAATATAATTCATTTATATTCAGCATGCTGACGTCATATGTGGTAATGAATTATATTTTAATTATCATAAGAATTAGAACATTAAATATGTCCAATATTAGCACATACATACCTATGAACTAGTTTTCAAAGTCTAATAAGTTATATACGATTTTATTTGTCATACACTGAAAAAAATGTGGAGTATTATTTACTTGAAAAAACCTAGGAAAGTTTTTGCACTTAGAAATTGTAAGTAAATTCTACAAGGGCGATCATCAAGTAAATTTTACTTGCAGGATTTAAGTTACTTTTACTAGCAAACCTCAAGTAATTTACTGATTATTATTGATATGGACAGTGAATTTTACTCTCTCCTTCTTTGTAAGTTTTACTCAGATCCTGACTGCTGCAAACTGAAAAATCTCACCTAAAATCAATGGCCTTTCAAGTTAATTTTAAATACCTTTTCTAAGCTTTATATATGGACTATATGTAAGTAACATTTACACAACATTTTATATTAATTTTGTGCATTTTAAATTGCCTAAATTTGTTAATGTTTTTGTGTATTGACACAATGACTTTAAAAATGAGGCAACTGTTAATTTAAGACATTTATTTTTCTGCAAAAACATGTGTTTTCCAATAAAAAATGTTCCAACAGGTTTGCAAACAATACAATACTCACATCTGTGACCCTTTGAAAATGGCCCCACAATCCAACAGTTGAGAACCTCTGGTTTAAAAGAGGGTTAAAAAGTGTATTTCATTTTTGGTGGGTAACTCGAGTCCATGGCATAAACGATGGCCATCAGCAGGAGACAGGTCTTTGCAACACTTCCACAGTTGTGGAGTACCTCAGTCCCTTCAACAACAATCGGCACATCAGCGTCGGATGCACCTTCATCTTCTTCTCCTGTGTGGTAGACACAGATCCTCAGGACTTGCTCAGCCTGGTCCTCTTGAGCTGCCTCTCTGCTGATACCCTGTAAAATATAAGTGGAAATATGTTCAGGTGCATTAGAGCTTAATTATTTATTCAAGTTACAGACTTCTGTCAAAAATATCAACATTTCAATAACAGCTTAAGTTTGACATCGCTTTTACATTCACAAACAACCTGTAGTAAATCTTATGCACAACTCCAGTGATTCCTGAACTTTATTTCCTGTCTCATTATGGGCAACACTGATTAATACAGATGTGCATGTAGCACGCAGAGGAGATGAGAAGGGAGGAGGTAAGAGGACAGGGAAGAAGAGAGAAAATGGGAGACAAAACGATATATTTATCAAAAATGCGCCCATTAACAAGTGTGGGTAGCTTAGATTCATCCACATTAACATGAGACTTTTTTAAATAATCAAATTGAAACTCCTTGTTGGCCCTTTAAGCAAGTTGTATTTCAAGGGGAAGTGAATAAGAATACAATATAATGAACTCAGGTGAACATCGTGATCTGAAAATGTTTGAATTTACCTTGTAGTCCTTGATGAGTTCCCCTGAAGACCCTCCCAGGAATTGCATCAGGGCGCAAAAAACGGCCTTCCATCCGGCATCATCATGTGGCTGCAGACAGAATGCGGTACAACATATAACTTCAAAATTCAAAACATATTCTGCTTCAATTTAATTTGGAATAATATGTTCTAAAACCTCTTTCAACGTATTAAGTGCAAAGCACTACACATTTTTTTAAATTATATTTTACTTTTGTTTTTTACCTGAATAGCCAGATGACCTTGCTTGTGACACTGCTTGCTGTAGTTGCTGCTTGAGAGGGCACTGTGTCAGCAGCAGGAAGTTGGTGGTTTGGGCTTGAGGGGAAAAAACATAGACAAGATAAGACATTAATAAAACTACAGAATACTACATTAAAACTACAGAATCATGTAATCATGATGTAACTAAAATAAGCTGTACCATTATATCCCCCATTATACCCCCCCCCCCCCCCCCCCGTCGGACAATCTACAACCTTTACTACCGTTGCTACGCGACCCGCGTCCATGTGCCTGTGTTTGTGTACGAGGGAGAGAGAGAGGGGAAGGCGAGGCCATTAACGGCTGGATGCGCCCAGAGCAGTAGAATAAAATGCGCCGTTATGCCGAGTTCTGCTTGTCCGCCGAGCATGCTACACAACACATAGAGCATGCGGAATAACGCATCCACCCCGTAACTTTATTGCTGGAGATCTTTGAATCACGTGGTTTCTTACCAGCTCCCACGAGGTGAATGCAGTTCTCGGCGGGCGGGCAGAACGTGAAAACCACCGTCAACCTGTTATTCGGCAATGCAGCCGAAGTGCACTCCCCTGTTTTTCCAAGCTAGAAGAGTAGCATGCAGTTCTCGGCGGGCGGGCAGAACTCGGCATAACACCGGGAGCTACGTTTCTTAAACACAAAACAAACCACTAGTTTTGTACACGATGTGGTGGAGCTCTGCTCACAACTCGTGCACTTACGGAGGGAACAGAAGGGTCTGACTGATCCCCGGGAGTGCATCACCAAAGTCCAGGGACGTTGCGTTTAGTGACCATAGTAAAATTAAGCTACAGCATGCAGCCTATGGTAATGGCAAGTGGCGTCATGTTACATTGGAAAACCCCCGCATTACTTACCTTCAAGGTGATTTAGCCGCTCCTGCCGCCATTCAAACTGACCGCCGGCCGTAACCGTCATCATGTGTTCAAAGATGCGCATGCGTCCTGGAGGCGAGGATGGTCACAAGGCGCATGTGCGGATTCATATCATGAAACACTATTAAAACTTACTTGATATTTCTAAGTTCATGTGCAATGATATGAAACCTTTGAATAATATGTGAAAATATTAAGTAAAACTTACTCTTCCCACACTGTTTATTTATTACATGAATTACATATAGGGATTTACTTGAATAATGCCAGTTCTCACTGATACTTGCAATTAGAAATGAAAATTATGACAGTTAACCTAATAAATATTACTACACCACAAAATCATTTTTTTCAGTGTATGTATATATATGTCATATATGGAAATTTGACATACACCAACAATGTTAATTTTGTGATTAAGCTCGTTCTCAGCGTATAAAGTCATTATTTATTACACATAGTCTATATTAGGAAATGTAGTTTCCTGCTGTATTCACTGAGTAGTGGTGTGCTAACCGTCTGACTGTCGATCATATCGCTGTACCTCAGTCAAAGATGAATTGGCTGACACAGCTGTAAACCTGCCAGAAACTTGTCATCCCTTAATATTTGTTATGATCTATGAAATTCAGTGTTCATATTAGATATTGAAATGTTAAACAGACAAGAGAAACTTTGTATTTTTGATAGAAAAGAAGCTCAAAATGATTTTTTTTCATCCTGATCTTCTTTCCCTGAGTCATCCCTTCCTCATGCATGTGCCTGATCAGTGTGGCTGCTCTTAGACGTTTCCTTACCTCTTTAATTTTTTGTTTTTAACTGAGTCACTTTAAAAAGAAAACGTGAACAAACCAATTACCAAAAACATTATTATTTTGTGTGTGCGTGTGTAGGTCACAGTGGAGTAAACCAGCTGGGAGGCGTGTTTGTGAATGGGAGACCTTTACCTGACACTACCAGACAGAAGATAGTGGAGTTGGCTCACAGTGGAGCTCGACCTTGTGACATATCCAGAATACTACAGGTAAATTCATCATGTTCAGAGCTGAACCTGTCAGCACTGACACTATGGACCAGCTGAACTGGCAGAACCTCACTGATGTGGGTCACAGGCCATCCACAAACACACAGTAGAAATGTTGGAATTCATTTTGACCATTGCCCTGATCATTTACGAGATCATCTATGTGTGTAATGTGTGCTGTGTTTGGGTGCAGGTGTCCAACGGCTGCGTGAGTAAGATCTTGGGCCGGTATTACGAAACTGGTTCCATCCGTCCGCGGGCCATCGGAGGGAGTAAACCAAGGGTAGCTACTCCAGAGGTGGTGGGAAAGATCGCCCAGTACAAGAGGGAGTGTCCGTCCATTTTTGCGTGGGAGATCAGAGACCGACTGCTGGCTGAGGGAGTCTGCACCAACGACAACATACCCAGTGTAAGGCCTCATTCCTAAGGCAGGTCATGTCAGTCAGAGGTTTGTTCAAGTCAGCACTAGATTCATCCTGAAAGCTTGTAGAGCAGCAGCTGATTTTGGGTGGGACATACAGACATGCTATCGTATGCTAGCCTACCGTATACGCACCGACCTTTAATGTTTGACTTGCTTCAATTACATATCAAAAAGCAACACTGATGTGTACTGCAGAGTTTTTTATTGAACGGTTTTCTACTTTCTACCAGAGTCAAAATACATAATGTTGTCGTTAAACTTCAGCACACTTACATTTTTTATTTACTCTCTCCTTGGCTCCTTGTGTTTTCATGCAACAGGTTTTTAATAATGATGTTGCATGTTGTCTCTTAAGATATTTATACAATATATATTGTAGAGGACTCTAATTTAAGATGGCTCTTTATTGTTGGAGAACCATTTGCCTCATGGAGGTTGAAAGTCAGAGAGTGTGTCTGCCCTTTCTTATTCAATAAATGCTCCTATAGCCTATATGTAATCCTTTTATTATCGTTGCCAGGTTTCATCCATAAATCGGGTGCTCAGGAACCTGGCCAGTGACAAGCAACAGATGGGCTCAGTGGGAGCTGAAGGAATGTTTGACAAACTCAAGATGCTCAATGGACAAACCACCTGGGGGGGACGCTCAGGGTGGTACGCCGGAACTACACTCACTACGCCAGGTATGACACTAAATCAGATGACTGACTACTAACTCTACCAACACACTGTGCCACTCTGGGAAGTGACTAACAATTACACAAAGTCAGACCCAGTTTGAATTCATTCTTAGATGAGGAACACAGAGCTTTGTCCATCATCTCCCATTTAAGGCTGTTTTCACTGGGGACATGTCTCAGTCCACTAACACAGCCTTGTACTGTAGAAGGCCATGACTGTCTATACACAGCTTGAATAACAAGTCAAATTTTAGAAACATACACAGAATATGTTTTCAATGCCCAACAGTGAGTCAGGTGAACCTATAAATAAAATATTCAGCAGATGGAGGAAATTGTCTTGTTGAGTTCGAGTTGGGTTGAGAGCACTGCCACATGACTAAGGCCTACATCGTCATCCAACAAATACTAATCAAATACTAAAATATTTATTTAAATAATAGAAACATATTTCTACAATGAAATAAAACTTTAAATAAAAGATACCCTGGTTTTATTATTCAGTTCACAATAGCATACATTAATGCACTGTTGAAACGCAATTGTAATCTTCAAGGAATTTGTTTCTGTACTCACTGCTCCTTTGGAAATGCTTGAAGTTGTTGCTCCTGAGCCAAAATCCCCCAAAATGTAGCATGTGTATTTATATATGTATGTATGCACATTATGCCTGTCAAAGCCTATCGGTATACAGTAGGCCCAAAAGTTTGAGGGCACTTTCTCAAATTGTGAGGATAGATATGTTTAGAATTTATTTGATCAATTTAGATATTAATTTAAAAAAACAAACACATTTTGCTCACAGATATTTTCTCTTTGCGTTTTTACAAAATCTACAAAAATTCTCCCATTCATTTGACTTGATCTATTAGGCTATATACCTCATCACTGTGTATGACATTTAATTTTTCTTTTTATGCAACATGCACATTTAATTACCCGCTTGTGAAATTTGGACACAGGCTTCATTGTATTGTTGAAATGAGCAGCTTCACATCATTGTCCCTCAGTGTGTGTTGCTGAGGGCCCCAGTTGCTGTACGGGGGTCGCTCATACGCCGCTGCTGCTGCTGCTCCTCCTCCAGCACCTTGGGATTACAACAGTGGAACAAAATCATGCTATACTAGCACGGCTGCTGCCTCCCCATCAGTCTGCATGTTTGTGCCTGTGTGTGTATGTGTGCAAAGGGAGGAGGGGGGGTCTGCTCTCATTTATGTCTCTTTCTGCCTGACTGACTGTGACACTGAGCAATGGCTTCATTCTGTTTTGCAGTCTCTGTCTGCTGGGGATAATGAATAATTAGGCTAGCACCACAAATAACATAAGTTCCACAGGGAGCGGGACTCAGCTCTCTCCTGCTCAGAGTTCATATGTTGGAGATCTCTCCTCTTGCTGTGGCTTCACTAATAGCAATAACTCACAATTAATTTCAAGGATTTGGATAGTACACATTGGATTATAATAGGATATAATGAAACATACATTTTCATATCATACTTTTAGAGGAGGTGGTAAAGAAAGAGGGCCACAGTAAATTCAACAAACTAAACTCACTAAACTCACTAAATCCTGTCAGCAATTCAACAAAACACAGTTTGATACTGATGAACACAATGATGATAATACAAATTGTTATTCACCTTGAATGAAGCTGTTTCTGTGGCAAGCCATATTGTTGATATTTTAATGAACATGTAAATGGTCACATACTATATTTATGTATATTTTTAAGGCACTGAGAGGAAAACATTGTCTTCACACCACTACCACTGCAGTCACTAAAACTTGCAGGGTTCTTTTTTCCTGAATTCGATTTTTTAGTTTGGGTAATTAATTACCGTATGCAAAAAGGGGGCTGCCGCTTCACCCAGCTGGTTCTTTGCTAAGGTGCTGGAGACATAAAAAAAATGTCCAAACTGAAGAAGAAAATCTCCGCACACTTAGATCTATGCAGTGTCACTTTATTCAAGGCTAGCTTTCAGTCTCACACGACCTTCATCAGAGCATACCAATTAATTACCAAAATCATTTTCTCCTTTTCATCCTTGCAGAGTGTCCTCAGGCAGAGGGGGGAGACAGCACCATATCAGTAAGCTCCAATGGTGAAGACTCGGAGGAGACTCAGATGAGACTTCAGCTGAAGAGAAAACTGCAGAGAAACAGAACGTCTTTCACTCAGGACCAGATAGAAGCACTAGAGAAAGGTAAGTGTATTCATCACTACACTATACAGCTGTATGGTTGACAAATACTTTATAGACAAAGCATGTCAATGTTAATATAATATGTATGGACAAGATAGAATATGTTAAATTAACTAGAAAAAAATGCATAAGGAGTACAGTATAGAGTTAAATAAACTTGAATTATAAACTCATAATATAGACATTTTTAGTGCATGTGCAAATATATTTGATGAGCCTGGCTATATGTTTGATTGGCATCATACACCTCTTGTAGTAAAAATATCATCATGTGAAATGTTGTCAGGTTTCCCCTTAAACATTCTCACATGACCATCACTTATATTGACAGATGATCCATACAAATGGTTATTGTTGTGTAATGTCACAATGTGATTTTGTTCCAGAATTTGAAAGGACTCACTATCCAGATGTGTTTGCCCGAGAACGTCTCGCCAACAAAATAGACCTTCCAGAGGCAAGAATACAGGTAGCTCAATAATGCCTAAGTGTAAGTGTGAGTGTGAGTGTGTCTCAGCTCCTCAGCTCCTCAGCTCAGCTGACACTGACCGGTGTACTTTTTGTCTATTGTCTTTTCTGGCTTGTGTAGGTTTGGTTTTCCAACAGAAGAGCGAAGTGGAGAAGAGAAGAGAAGCTGAGGAACCAGCGTCGCCAGGTGTCCAACTCGTCCAACCACATCCCCATCAGCAGCAGCTTCAACACCGGAGTTTATCAGCCTCTACCACAACCTACCACACCAGGTACTGATCTCAACATCGATGAGTACTCACAGTACACATGCATTATGTATGCACACTTGATAAGCATCATAACCACCTGTCTACAGGCCTGTTCCTTCTGACTTGTCACAGAAGGAAAATGAAAACTGATGTTAATAATAACATATTCTATTCAAGTGTCCCTGTATTTCTAGTACAGTGTATCACTGAGCCAGGGTACATCAGTAGCCCAGGTGCTTAAAGCTCTTAAACTTTACTTTAGTACAATAACCCCAGGTGTTATTGGCTACTTTACTCCAGACATTAAATTCACATCATAATGATAAATTAAATAATAAATATTTATTTAAATAATGGTCTGTACGCTCCAAATGACAGTCACAACTTGTCATTCCTGCATGACGATATGCTAAATGTTGTAAGTAAGTTGGCCTGAAATCTTTACAAATCTCATTGCTCTCTCCCTGTTTCCCCTCCTTCATCTCTCCAGTGTCCTTCTCGTCAGGATCCATGTTGGGAAGGCCAGACCCAGTTCTGTCCAACAGCTACAGCATACCAGCCATGCCCAGCTTCAGTATGGCCGCCAGCCTGCCGATGCAAGTAAGAAAGAGCATACACAACTTATCAACAGTGCATGTACTGTATTTGTCCAGATACCACAGCTCCTAGAGTTGGAGAGGACACGCATCTACATCCAGTTTTATCGGCTTTGACAGTGAGGATGAGTCAGGGACACGGTGGCTAAATAGTTGCCCACAGCAGTAATATTAAACCCCATCCAATTAAATTCGAGTGTTTAACCTAGCTAATTTTCAAGTGCTGTTTATACATACTGCAAGATATATGATGAGTAAAATAATCATCAACACCATGGCTAAGTGTTTCTACTTTGAGCTGCTGTAAACCAATGACAGCCTCATATAGATTCAGACAGCCAGAGATTCATATGTGGCAGACCCAAACAACCAGTCTCTCTGTTGTTTCCTCCTCTAACCATCTTCATGCTCTCTGCTCTTTTACCTGGAGCCAGTCCATAGTGCCTCCAGCTCAAGACCACGTTAAATGAAATATGACTCATAGCAGTTTAAAACTAGTCTGAGATTAACTTTAAAAACACTCTGCAGTGTCGGTGCCGGAAAGTTAGAAACTCTCATCAGCCACTGAGCCAAACATTAGATGTAATTACTGTTGTGGTATTTCATTGGCTTCTATGAATTTCTGTTGCAGGCCTCCAGTCAGACCTCTTACTCCTGCATGCTGCCCACCAGCCCGCCAGTGAATGGGAGAAGTTATGACACGTATACTCCTCCACACATGCAGCCACACATCAACAGCCAGTCGATGACATCCTCTGCAACATCGTCAACAGGTAGGAGGTTATTTTCCAGTTATTGGAAGGAATAACCTATGTCACCTGCCCAAATTTCTAATAGGTTCCAAATAGTTTTTATGTGTTTTTATATTACATGTACATAAAGTATGATTAGTAGAAGATTTAGTATGTCTGTATATGTTACATTTGCACATGTGTGTGCACAGCATAATGTGCTCACAAAAATAAATTCTACCTGTCAACATCATATTGATGCCATGTTCCATATATCCTCCTGAATGTAAATATTGTAATCTGTAAATCTGTTGCGCATCTCTTGATTCCATATTTCCCATAAGCCTTATTTTTCGAGCCTTTGCACTCCCGTACTGTGTATATGTGACAAAGATGTGTGGATTTGGACAGCAGTTGTAATGGAGCCTATAAGATTAAAACTAAAATATGTAAAAATTACTATTTGAACGATTATTTAATTAATTTTCTATTGATTGTTGGTGCAACCTATTTAAAAAAACACTGTAGGTCTTACAGCACTTTCCACGACAGCTGCACTGAGCTTTTGTTTTAAATGTAAAGAAACGAACCTGCTTGCATCTAAACAGTCTTCAAAACTGTGTGTAAACAATGTACATACATTATAGTCTGACCTGAAAACAATACAACCTCTTCTACTCTTGTAATCTCTTGGTTTTCCTTTTCCCAGGTCTGATATCTCCTGGTGTCTCAGTCCCAGTCCAGGTTCCAGGAAGTGAAGCCGACATGTCACAGTACTGGCCCCGCCTGCAGTGATGGTCAGCAGCGACTGCAGCGACAGGACTGAAGGGGGCATTGAAGCAGCTGTAACACACTGTGCTACAGCAAATGACTATGGGCACATGACTCTTATGGTTGGTTGTGAGAAAACTATTCTGGAGACGAGGAGGGAGTGTGAAATGCATCCTGCTGGATGTCGGATTTTAATTGTACTGTAAACTTTTACAAGATCAGCTACAACTGGATCCTCTCCACTTTGTCTCCATCTGCTGCTACTCATGGTCGGGCTGCAGAGGACACACTGAATGAGACGCTGTGGCCTGAGCTTGTTCTCTGGACGCTCAGTGAGGTGGAACGTCCTTTAAATGAACTCCAGACAGGAAGAAACTGCTCAGTGTCCTGTGAGAAGGCACATTACCTCTACTTTCAGTTCCTAATTTATATCATGTTGGTGTATTTGTAGCAAAACAAAGATGTTGCTTGAATGTAAAAGGGAGAACTTCATGAGACTTGAAATGAACTCCCAAAACCCTGGTCTGGGATGTGTAAAGAATTTCAGAATGTGGACTCTGGTGATCTGTGTTTGGTATTGTAAAAACCCCGACCTGGATGTGATCTGCTCACTGGCATGGACTCTCGGTTTGTTTTAATTCCAAAGCCACCTATTGAAAGACTGGAAACAGAACAAATACTATGCTAACTTATGAGAAGTGAACATTGTATTATGTCTGGAATGTAAATCTGTTTCTAATTTCAAAGTGTAAAGTATTTGTCTTCTCCAGTGGTCTGGGAGGGTTTCCATAATAAAGTTATTTCAATTATACAGCTTCTTATATTCTGTACCGTTGTTCTGAATTTATTTGTTGAATCTCATTACAGTATCTTCAAAAGACAAAGCTCCATGACAAACTCTGATCTGTAGAGGATCTTCAGTGAACTGTCCAGTACAGACCCACGGCACACATAGTGAGATGATTGGCTGTTGCACACACAATGTGCTCCAACCTGTCAGAATAATCCTGATTCCTGACTTTAAAGTTAGCTTTACCTGCCTGCCATGGGTACGGTGGCAATGAAAGTTCAGCACAGGGCAACTGAAGAAAACACATGCAACTAAACAAACATCCATAAAACAATTAACATTAGCTATTCTTACAGTGTTTGTTGCTACAGTGGACAGCCTCAACCTCTATATTGATCAGTCTGAGTAGAGAATCATTTCACTGTCATTTCCTCTATAGGCAGACAGCAGTGAAGCTTAAAGGGATACTTCACCCAAAATCGATAATTCTCCAATTTTCTACTCATGCCATGCCAAGGAAGGGTTTTATTTGGAGAACTTTCAGAGTTATCAAAACGCCTTTGAAGTTCCAGTATGAAGGTATTTGGATGTTTCATAATGTGTGTTTTGGGCGATTCAAAAGTGAGCTCTATCTGCTGCCCATCTCCCCCCTGGAACTCCGAAAGCTTTAAAATGTCTCCAAACCCTTCCTTGGCATGACTGTGAGTAGAAAATTGGTGAATTATCGATTTTGGGTGAAGTACATGATGGCTGGATGGTGCAGCAGATGGGGGGAGACAGGTAGTAAATTTACTGTGAACAGAAAAGAACAGACTCACTGTGAAGTGGTGAAAGTTACGGCCTGAAAGGATGAGCAAAGTAGGAAAAGAGGCAGCAGGACTCTTCCAGTCCTGGTGGCTGGAGGGTCTCTAGAGGCAGAGGCAGGGCTGGACACCTCAGAGGAGACAGGCTCAATAGGATGGTCTCAGGGTCAACACAGTCAAGTATGAGGGTAGTGCTATTACAGTGGGTGTTAGAAAAGCCAGGACTGGCACTTTTTTCTTTGTTAGTGTTAGGGTATTTCGGGGACCTTTATGCCTTTATGTGATAGTTGACGTTCCTGTCACTATGCCTCCAATTGATCATGTGCCCTGGCTACTTGTCCAAAGGGATGTCCCTTTGGCTGACAGGCAAGCGCACGTGACTCTTACCCGGGAGGTGTGGGTTCAATCCCCGCCCAGGCCCTCTTCACCTTGCCACATTTAATTGATAGGACAGCTGTAACAGCAAAAGGCTGCCAGAGGAATCAAAACCAGGACTGTGGCCTCTGCATATGGGGTGCCTGCTCTATACCCACTGAGCTAAATGACAAACTGGACTGTAGGCCTATAAGTACACATCCAGAGTTAGCCTCCTCTGTAATGTAGCACCATGATGTTTCTCCTGAAGCCTTGCACATCAACCATTTTCCAATCCCCTTAATTATATCTTTAAGTTAATATCATGAAAGTGACTTGGACTCAAGTTACATTTAAGTAACAAAGACAGACAGTTAAACTTGACTTGAGGCTAGATTGGAGATTTGGGGCACATGAACAATCTTATAGCTCCAGTTGGGATGTTTGGTGTTCACCATTGTGTCTGTTTATTTTCATGAATAAAGAGCTGAATAAATCTGCTCTGAATTCAGGGGACCAGGGGAGATCAATTTTAAGGTAGCTCCAGATCATTTACTGTGACTGAGGGAATGTTCTTGTGTGAGGTCTGGTGCATCTGCAGGCACAGGGAGATTCCTGGTGGGCTGCTCCGGCTGCTGGGCCACGAGGCTGATGGGAAGAGAAGGAGGGAGCAAAAGAGACAGAGAGGGAGAGAGAAGGAGACAGCTGGACAGAGCTGTGTGGTGGTGACCAGCCCAGCGGAGCGGGCTGCACAGCCTCTGTGCACGGCTATCATCGCTCTTACTTCTGCCTGCCCCTGTCATCCCCACAGCTCCCGGTGCAGCTCTGTGTGGGTTCAGTATACAAAATAAAACACACAAATGAGTTACATATTCAGAAAACATCTTCCTAACCCAGCCCTCACCTGCATCTTACCCTTACCCTAACCCCTGGGGGGGTGGTGCCTAATCCTGACCCTAGGGCGGACACCTGGATGAGCCAACGACGCTGTACTGGACACCTGCCGCTGCTGCTCTGGACCTCACTTACCCCCTCCCCCTCTCTCTGCTGTCTCCTATCTCTGTCTATCTATGTCTTCTATCTCTCATCTGATATGGTCATGATAGTGCGTGGGAGGTGGCATGGGGACTAACTTGCGTCGGCCCGTGCCTTGCCCTGGTCTCCCGCTACATCCTTGACTGGCGTCGGCCATGATAGGGGGAGAACTCGTGAAATTTTCTGCTTTCCTGACCCTCACTCTTGCTCTATATTGGAATTGGGGCAAAGATAAACTTGAACCCACAGCAATGGACTTGATGTTCAGTGCTTTAACTTCAAAAGTCACATTTGGGAATCAAACACTGAAAACACTTCTGTGTGAATTTGCAGCACATGGAGTCAAACTGATGAATAGATTTTCTGATATTAATTGATAAGGAAGTGATGACAGTGTTTTTGATATTGATTTTCTTAAATGCCAAACTAATCTGTGGCAATTACTTTAGTCATAAACTACAATGTATACAACAGACAAACCAATAGAAAAAGAAGAGTAGCCTATTACTATTCAACACATACTATACCAGAATGGGAAAATAAATATTGTGTCTTGAGAGCATATTTTATCCACACACATAAAAAAAAATCAAAGCTCTACTTAATTGATGACAATCTTTTTCTGACCTTCATCAGTGTCTTTGTTGCCTAAACCAAACCAAACCAGACTGTGTGTCCGGATCCTGGATTGTGCAGATGTGTCCAGTGTGACCATCTCTGTGCAGCTCCACTCACAGAAGTCCAGATATCAGAGGTCATGAGTTGAGGTTTGGTCATTATGCAGCTAGCGACAGCATCTTGTAGGGAAGTAGGACGTGGCATTTAGCACACTGAGCATGTTACAACTACACACAGAGGTACACACAAATTTTATACACTGCAAATTGAGAAGTGAAGCATTGTTGAAAAGAAAAAAAAACTATTCATTGGCTCTCTCCCTCCGATTCATTCATTCATTCAGCCCGTCATTTCTTTCTGTCTTCCATCGGCCAGCGGGTGGCTGCAAAATGAGAATGGGGTCAACCTCTCCTCATTTACCTAACAAAAGACTGGAAAAAAGAGAGAGAGAAAGAAGAGCTGACGGCTGTCACAAAGAGAAAGAGAGAGGAGATCAAGACAGATGACCTGTAGCTTCACTCTGAAAAGTTTCATTCTATTACATCTCACACAGTCCACATCATGTCAGCACCTATCAATAACTGTCGGCATCAAACAGCATTACAGGAACTAATCATCAGAGAGAATGTGCAGAGTGATCAATGATGGCTTCCCACCTTCCATCACTGAAACGAGAGTGATGACAAGTGATGATCATTAGGTTATTCTGATCATAACAGGACTGTCTTAGGAGTGTGCGTGTGCAAGTGTGTACGTGTGTTTGGGTGTGTGTGTTTGCAGTGTTTCTAAGGCTTTTCAGCACAACATTCAGCTTCTCTCACCATATCCACACGTCTCCTTCTTTCACCTCAATTCATATTCAAAATAATATATGAGATGGAAATTCTCATTAAATTTTGGCCACACCCACTAGAATTAGGACTGGAAGTAAATTAAAATCACTAAGCGGTAGACGTTGTATTCAAAACCAATTTACCTCTCAGTGACACCCCTATTTGCCAAGTAACATTCAATTGCAATATCATTATAAACATTAAAAGAATATTAGTTTACCTACTAAGCAGAACAGATCAACAGAAGATGCTACCTGTGTTGCCCTCCACACAGCAGTGGAGCATGTCCAGCATGGATGTTTTTCCTGGACTTCAACCAGGTTCAACCTTTAACACCATCACTCCTTACAACTTCACAGACTGCACAACCATCTGCAAGTGGACTCTGGACTTCCAGACTGGCTGAGGGAACACACAGTAATGTCCTCCATTTCTCATCCTAAACACAGGTGTTCCTTAAAGGCAGCGCCCTATCCTTCTTGCCCTCCTCACCAATGACTGTCAGCTTTTCTAAGCAGCAAACATCATACTGTTTGCAGATGTCAAGGACTTGATCTTCAACAATGATGAGTCCGTATGCAGGGATGAGGTGCAAATCTGACAGTCTGGTGTTCCACTGTTTATCCCATCTTGACATCTTAAAGAAAAGAGATTGTAGTGGACTTCAGTAAGCAGAGGAGAACCAGTCACAACCCAGTGTTCATCAGCGATGAAGACTTCTCCAGGCTGTCACATCATTACTGTAACATCATAGGAAATCACAACAGTGTCTCTTTCTCCTGAACAAGCTGAGGAGAGCCAGTCTGCCTCAAAATATTACTTCTACAGGTGAATGGTGGAACATTTTACCACAGAATAGCATGGTTTCCCAGCTGCACCAGACAACGCTCTGGCAGCCATTACAGTCATGCACTATAAGAATAACAGCTTCTTCCACCAAGCTGTTGAACATGGCCTAAGCCCCACACCCAAAATATCAGAATTATGTTTTTAAAGGGATAGTTCAACATTTTGTCAAATTGGCCCATTGCCATAATCCCTATAGTCAAAGTGGTAAGTTTGTTACCTTTATTTGTTGGTGCAAGCTATTTTTATAATGGCGAGCTTCTCAGAGCTACGCCACAGAGGCTAATGGGAATTTCTGAACCAACAAATAAAGGTAACAAACCTACTGCTGTGGCACAACGGCCAACTTGCCAAAATGTTGAACTACCCCTTTAAGTACTCAAACAATATTGTTGAAATGCCCTAAAATGTTCACAAGGTAATAAAATACAACATGAAATCATGTCACCAAGTGGATATGCAGTGGATTTGCATGTGAATATTAAAGAGAGGGCATCATTGGTGCTCTTTCTAATAAAAAATATTGAGTGTTTTTAGTTGCTCAGGTTTACTAAAAAACCTATACCCATTAACATTTTTGTATGAAGGCCACTGAAAGCTGACTAGCATCACTGTCTCTATACACTCCACCATGATGACTGATACACGACAAACCCACATTGCTTTTTGCATGCATGTTTGATGCTGTGAAGAACGTAACATGAGTCAAATCAACCACAGTAATTAACCAAGGTGAAAATTTGAATTGAATGCAATATTGACCAACTGGCATTTCAACCGCGATATAGTGCAGCAGCTGCAGCAGCAGCAGCAGCACATTTCATCTTTAATTTCGAATGATCCAATATTTTATTTTTTCAGTGTTAAATTTCTTCTTGAATCAGGTATACGATTGTTTTCATTTAGTTATATCCTGTTTAAAACCTTGTTGTACATGTGTGTGTGTGTGTGTGTGTATGTGTGTGTGTCCAAATCCTTCGGCAGGAGGAGCATAAAGAGAAACAGAGGGAGGAATGAAGAGAATATTGTTAGATGAATGAAAGAGCAGCCATCCATCCACTGAGTCAGACTGAGCCAGAGAGACAACAGCTCGCTGTCTCCGTCTTCTCCCACAGCTGCTGATATCTTCATACAAATAATCATCATTTACATTCTAATTAAAAATCATCATTATGTTGATCATTTACATCCTAATGAAAAACATTTGCATGGTAATCACAGCAGGGTGGTATTGTGACAGCGAAGCAGACAAATAAAGAGACAGACGGACAGAGTGGACAGACTCAAAGATAAAGGCAAAGTGAAATGAAACCAATCAGAGCAGATGGGAATCAGTTCGGTGTTTGATTCACTTTGACATCTTTATTTCAACCAGTGGGAGATCTTCCCCTCAGAGACCCCTGTACACGCAGGCCCTAATAAATACAGTGCATTGTGATGAGAGCTGCTGTCCTGCAGCCGCTGATAACAAATAACTAACAAACCTGCAGATTGTGAGCACAAAGGAGGCTTGTCAACTGTCAATAGAGAAATATTTAATCAATGGAGGAATCCTATCAAAGAAATTATTCACTCCTTCAATCTTTCTCCTCGTAGCCCACTACAGTGTTAAACAGAAACCGCTTCCCTCTGCTTATCCTGAGGTTTCCACACAGATCCACGCACCATCATTCACTGATTCACAAACACACATCTGAGCCGTGGAATCTCACATGTGGAGATCAGTTTCAATCAGGAATGAAATGTCCTGAATTTTAATCTTACAGAACTGTGAATCTTTTGTGTTGTTGTGCTTTGTTGCTTCATGTATAACTCTTCTGCAGCTCCTTTTATTTGGATGATTGGGCTTGAACACAGGGCCTGTCTCCAGCAAATCAGGTAATAATACGGCCTAATATTAATGTCTACTGTGTCTGGCTGCCCTCGGGTCTCTTTACTGTCACAGTTGCAAAGCTTTATTGAAACATTTAAAAAGTAAAGTTTTCTTATTTTGTATTTGTGTATTAGCAGCATGTAAATGCTAACCTTCACTCTGGCTCTGGCTCCATACTCTATTGAGATTCTGCCAAATACTACCCTATTAACATGGTGGCAGAAGTTTCTTATAATAAAGAAACAGACACCAAGTTACAATATATTACCTTTATATATGATTCAGGAAACATTATTAAGCATTAGTTAAGCATTAATAAATATTTAATTCATAATTTATAACGCATGAATACTTTATAAATACAGTTAGTGCTTATCAATGAAAACATTTTTAACTGTGTTTATAAACTACATACTAATGAGTATTCATGTGTTATAAATGATGAATTCAGTATGCTTAATAGTGTGTACTTATTATAAAGTGCTACCAGGATTTATAAATGGTTATTAATTCAGTTGTTAACACTATGAATAACAAATATAAAGTATTATAAACACTATTATAACACAGATTTAATGCACTGGCACATTTGGCAAGATTGAGTTAATGCTTACTTCTCATTAATCTGGTTAATGACATCCTGCCATTTATAAGTGGTCAAAGGGACCGGTAATGCAATAATAAATGATCATGTGTTTTTGTCATAATAGTAGACAGAAATGTTAGCTCGCTAATGGAGTGATAACCAAATGGCCCCTCAGTGGGAATGAGGAGCAGAGCGTTGGTGTGTCTCACTGGCTCCTGAGCGGAGCCTTGTTAAAGTCTTTGCTCTCAGTATTAGAAGCTTTTCTTCAGGACAAAAACAGGGTTAGGCTGCTCTGCACATCAAATGTGGAGGTCAAACTGATCCACGTATCAAATAGAGAGGCTGGCCCATGCCACACATCACACAGCGAGGCTGCTCTGGGCCACACACTGGACACATTTAATCTGAGCCCGGCCCTCCTATTGGGACAGAGAGCGCAGACAGACAACACACAGCCCAGCAGACTTACATCACCTCTGGCAGCTCGAGTGCTCCTTCTCTTCGTGGCTTTTCTCCTTTTCTTACCTTCCACTGTGGACAATCTCCTTACGCCACAATAGCATGGAGGATCCCTTTAGACCACAATGCAATGCTGCTGCAGCATGGACAATCCTGTCCGGCTACAAAGCACGACATTCTCTGCTGCTCAGCTTAAATTAGCTGTGCTCTGATACATCTCAATACAGCTTCAATGCAGCTTCAGTACAATTTAAATATGGCTCAAAACATCTCAATTCAACCTCAGTGCTCCTCAATGCAGCTTCAATACTCGGTGCCTACGTCTTAATACGGCTCAGTACATCTCAATACAGCAGAGGCAGATCTAAATGCAGCCACAGAGCAGGTCTATGAAACCATTCAGCAGCTCATTTTCACTACCTGCAGCCTTCAGCGCTCTGGGCTCAGTTTGTTGCTGCTGTGGATGAATGAGTGACAGAATGGAGAGAATTCCAGTTGGGACACTCAGTCAAGAGTTCAGCTTGACTCATAACGACGGGAGCTTAACGCTGACTTAACAAACTGAATGGTTGTCAGCGCTACTAACTGAAGTATGTTGGCTGCCTCTGGATGCTCTAAGAATGGCTAACACTGCCTTGGATCAATATTTACCCCAAATAACGTGTGCCAGTGTTTACTGTCCTCTCCTGAGCTCTGAATGGAAGAATAAACACTCTGACAAAGCACAGAAGACTCATGGAGGGACGAGGGCTTGTTTTCAGCACTGAGACCAGACATCTGATACAGTAGCTCTACATGACAACAGATAAACACTGTCAGAGTTTCACTATAGCCAACCATTGTGTAACTTTAGAAGAAAAAAAAACTGTCTCCCACATGGAAATAACATTAAACAGTTGATAGAAAGCTCCAGACACCAGCATTAAAGGTGTACAGAAAAGAAAAATGACTTTGATTCCATAGGGGTCATAAAATCAGTGTAATAACTCATCTATCAGACGATGGAGCCCAAACTTTGTGCAAAATTCTATTTTCGAGTAAATCTGGGATGAAAGTGGGGTAGTTTTTTTCTGCATTGGATAATGCAGTCACAAATTATGCGTCACGCTGCTCACGATTCATTAGCCACTGATATTGGATCCGTTAACCGTCAATCAAACATCTGAGACACACACACACCGAGCTCAGTCTCACCCCTAACATTGAATATCCCCGATTCCCGCCTGCTCGATAACGACCAATCAAGTTTGTTTTCCTAACTACAAACAGCCATTTCTGAACACCTTTAATGCTCTTGTATAGGGTTAAGTCCTAGTCCTCCAACCTGAGCAACTTCACAGTGGTTAATGTTGCTGTGTCTCCTGAAACAGCTCCCCAACTGTGGCAGATATCCAATAATATGCACACTGACTGAAGCTAAGAGTGGTTTACCAACTTTTTCCCCCATGGTTACTAAAATGACGGTCATGGCTTGGTTAGGTTTAGGAAAAAGCTACGATCATATTACATAGAATAAGTGCTAGATCATCATTCTTGTCATGGTAACAATTTAAATTGCTACGTTATGGAAAATAAGCACTGCTGTCTTGTGTTGATTTTGTCTCTCTTTGTTCCTGTCATAATACATACGACCTCTAGATGTCATCTGGCAACAAAATGTAGCCTATGGTTTATCGGTCACAACTTCCTGTTGTAAAATGTGTATTGTTAGTTCATTACAGCTGTTCTTTGGTCAGACCACAGACACCACTTGATCTACCCGGAGTGGTCCTAACCCTACACAGGCACAGACAGTATGGGTCCACAATTCAGGTCAAGCAGAAGGGCCTTTGAGTCCTTAAGTGTGCAGTGTTCAGACAGCCGCCTGCCCACTTTCACAGAGTGTCATTAGCAGGCCTGTGTTATGTTGTGTGTCGTGTGTTTGACTTTCATTTCTTTTCTTTTCAGTTTTACACCACAGAGATGGAAACACTGAACACTGTATTTGACTGTTCCTGATAATAAAGGATCTCTGATGGCATCAAGAACAAATACCTAACTCTAGACAATAACCATTTATTCTTTGACACCAGTCACTATATTGTATGATATGATATGATATGATATGATATGATATGATATGATATGATATGATATGATATGATATGATATGATATGATATGATATGATATGATATGATCCTTAGGCATATTGTTGTATCTGCAGTTCATACTTAAAAAATATACTACTACTAGTGTACATACTTAAAAAAAACTAGTTCATTTTATTCTGATGATTTTAAAAGGCTAAAATGGTCCGCTATTCTTTTTAATTTGAACCTTCTTCTCCATCACCATCCAATCAATTACTGAAAAATCACAGACATGAGTTATTTTCACAAAAACAGCAGGTTTTTCACTTGTTTATTCATTAAACTGCTTCAAATGTTCAAGGAAACAGATTCCAGCAGCAAGAGCAGCGTCATGTGTGCCATAAAACTGTTGTAGAAGATGAGCAGCATTCACACTTGAAATCCATACGTAAGTCATTAATTCATTCATTAATTCTCACCTGCAAAACCACACAAGCCAACATCCCATTCACACACATGCAGTCAGAGATGCCACAATTACACTTAAGGCTTCATTACTGTGATGGAGACTTCATTAACAAAATGGAGAGGATTTACCCAGGAGCAGAGGAGGTAGGCCACGACAAAGATTAAAATTTGACAAATCCTTGGAATTTTTTGTGAATTGCATAAACTACATGTTACACATGCAGCAGGAGAAAAACAGAGAGCAAAAGATTAACAAAATGCAGAGTGGTCCCACACAGGGAATGTCTGGTGAGAACGCTTTGGAAAAGTGGGCCAAGGTCAGTCCACACACATTTTTACAGCAAAACAATATTTTAGATTACTGAGAGTTCACCACCGGAGCTATGTACTGGCACTATTCAGCCTTAGATTAAGATTTTAAATAAAACCCAAAATATCAGCAAAATATTCAGACATTTTTACATAAGGCTCAGCAGCCATGTGATCGTACTAGGAGAGTCAGTTTAACACTGTTACACAGTCAGCATGACGGCACAGAGCAGGAATTGACTTCACCTGAACTTTTATCATCAGGTTCAATGTAATCAATGTTAAATCACTTAACTCTCTCTCTCTTTCTCTGTGCAGCTGGGCGTGGCCTCCTGTTCCCTTCAGTCTCCTCCCACACTTGATATCAATAAACACCACACGCTGCTGCAGTATAAAGACAAAGAAAGGTGACTCAGTCACTCACAGTTTTGCGCTACAGCCTGTATTTTGGACTAAGTGTAGCTGTTTATCTGCACACAAAAAGGGGGGAAGTGATGTTCGATTTGTATAATTTATATAACTTCACTTTAAAAAAACACTTTACTTGACGTCTATTTCTACAACGCATTATAATCACACTTATAATGAGTTATAATGCAGTTATGGCACTATATAACTACACTCATAAATGATCATAATGCTTTATAACAATAATCATAACACATAAAGCATTTTATCATGACTAATATAAGGTCAGGAATTATAATACGCTATAACTGTTAGTAACTCGCTGACGATGCCCACATCGATAATGCATTATAAATATAGTTATAATGTGTTATAATTGTCTTATAAACGTGTATAACTATCATTATAAACACTCATAAATCATAAGTCTTCATAACAATAAGCATAACACATCATAGAGCATTATAACTCTATTATAATACTTGATCTTATAAGCCATTATAAAATTCTCTATGATGTGTTATGATACAATTATAATGTATTACAATACCTGACCTTATATGTCATGATAAAATGCTTTATTGTGTGTTATGATTATTGTTATGAAGCATTATGATTATTTATAAGTGTTTACAACTATCGTTACACAGTGCTATAACTGCATTATAACTCATTATAATATGGTTATAATGCATTAGAGAGATAGGCATCAAATAAAGTGCTACCAAAAAATGCATTTCTGCAGGAGAATTCAATATGTTGATATTTCACGTACATGCAAACAGTCATCAAACAGTACATTGTTATTGTTGTCCTCAAATTAGCACTTCAATCGGGCACTGGATGACATGCTCGTTCTCACTGTGAACACACACACTTGTTTATTTTGACTCACTAGAGCAGAGAATCTGCATCAATAGGCCTCATCAGATGTGTGATTTCCTCTTGTTTGGGTATCTTTTGTTAGGACAGAGAACAGTGGTTACTGATTCAGCTGATTCATAAATGCAACATTACGATCTGTTTTAAAAACTCTCTTAAATCACTGCTTGACTCTTCACAAGATATTTTGTTCCCAGTAAGAAAAAAAACAGACACAGAACTCCGTTTTTGCCTGTGTTTGAAAAGTGTTGTAAAAATTAGCTTCAGTACAGTAAAAAAAAAATACAGAATGAAAAATAATAGCTTGTTTCAACAGATATATTGTTTCTGATGTCATTCACATTCCTGCATCCATATTGAAAAACACCATCATCAGTAGACTTGCACAGGTTTTGATGCTAAATGAGCAGCTCTCTGACAGCTGAAGTAGCAGTTGATGTGTTCATTTTGAGTTAAGGCTGAAGAGAAGCTCTGATAAGAGGCTTTACTGAAGTGAGAGCCATGTGAAGAGAGGGCAGTCACCCATTAGGTGCTGGTACTCACAGGCTCCCTTGGCAACATTAGAGGCTTTGTCTGTATGTCTGGTGTATGGAGGCCAAACAAAAAAAATAACTGTGTGAAGTGTGGAGCAGTCCAATACCACCGTTGTGCCGACTGAGTCTAACTTTTAAGTCACTAAAGAGAAGGAGGGAGGTCCAGTAAGAGGCTTTCACTGAATACAAGACCTCAGTACAATGGGCAGCTAAAAGCAGAGAGGTGATGAAGATGTCCAGCCCACCCTGGATACTTAAAAGACTGACCCCCACCCACAAAAGGCTGTGGCACGACCTGAGCTGATCAAGTGTCTCAATAAAGCACCCTCACACAGGACCGCTATAACCTGAGGGACCTTATGTGACTGGTGATAATCACTGAGGTTGGGCCTGGTCTCACCCTGGGACAGCCGTGGAAAAAGGGTTACTGCACACAAACTGCAGAAACATACAAGGGTGGAGATATTTATCTCCCCCAAAAGGTCTTATGGAAAGTGGATCAACTTTTGAGATGTGCACTTTGTACGGGCACATGGGGCCTACAAATATATGTGTCTGATCCTGTTCAACCCCTTTAAAAAATGAAATAAAATCGACCAAACAGCTCACAGAAAGATGCTGGATCTCCTTAATACCAGATGCACCAACTATGTTGACCTCCTGAGCACAGGTCACAGGAACCATTTTACTGTTGTTTCTACAGTGCATGTTGTTCTCATTTTATCATTGTACAATCATGTGTTTTGACCTGTCTGTAAGGCCACACTAACACATTATCTGTTCTTCCTTCATGGCAATACTATGGGTGTAAAGGAGGCTCACTTTGTCCCCCTGAACAAAAAGAAAAGAGATTTAACAAGAGAAGAAGATAAGGACTGTCAAAGTTTAAATAATAATACGTTAATGTGTATAAAACTCTAAAGCACATTGGAAAAAGAAAACTGCAGGAACACTTGATGCAACGGACAAAGACCAACTGGCAACTAACAGAAGGAGAGGATGAGCAGATACACTGGGGAAAGGGAGACAAGAGGACACAGGTGTAAAGCATCAGGGCGCGGCAGGTGATCAGAGAAGTATAGACAAAGACCAGGAAGTGAAGTCTAGTATAATGATAGGAAGTGACATAAATGAACCGAAATGACTAAAACATGGGGCGTCATAGCTCACTGGATATAGAGCAGGCGCCCCTATGCAGAGGCTACAGTCCACGCTGCAGTCGGCCCCGGTTTGAATCCCCCCGGTGGCCCTTTGCTGCATGTCCATCCCCTCTCTTTGCCTGCCCATTTCCTGTCTCTCTCTACTACCCTATCAATTAAAAAAAAAGGTTAAAAATATATTGCACTCACTCAAAAACATCGCTCATATTAAAGGATGAGAGCGTTAGCAGCAAAACACACTTAAGAGTTAAAGGATAATTGCCGTTTTTTACAATCTGGACCTTATTTCTAGCATAAAATACGATCATTTACTCACCCAGATAACTTTGGTGTCATTACAAGTCGTGAGCCGCATATATCCGTAGGCCTATAATGTGAGAACACGGGCACGCAATGCTGCCTCTAAATAACACATTATCCGCCATGAAACTCATTCAAATAAACTCAAATAAATAATAGACTTACTTGCTATCAAGTGTTTTAGAATTGTAACACACTGTAGTTTAGAGCAAAAACATGGTCTGAATTTCCTCACATCTGAGTCTCTGTGTTTGAAATGTTCCTTGTTTAATGTGTTAAATAGCCTCAGATTCAGGATGAAACAGCATCATGTTCTGTTGTCTCATCAAATCACTTTGGATTTTTTTGAACTTGGAGTGACTCCACAGGGAAACACTGATGACTAATGGGCACGAGTGGCAAGAATGCAGCTGCTGAAATCTGTGAGCTACACACACACACACACCTACACACCTACACACACACACAATCACACACAGTGTCTCAGACAGTGTTTGTCATCATTTAGCTGGCGAGTACAGTTGTTTTCCTGCGGGCCCCTGGGGACCAAAGTGACACACAAAGAGAACCCAAGAGACTGTTTGAGCCTGCCTGCCAAACACACACACACGTGCGTGCACACACACACACACACACACACACAATGGAAAACAAATTGTATGTGTATATATTCCCCCGTGGGAGTAGAAATGGTTCTTGACAGACACCCCCACCCTTGGGTTTCTATAGCAACGGGCATGTCATAACACTTCCCTCTGTTGGTGTCACCAAACTACACACACACACAGACATGTACACACTCACACACACACACAATCACCATTATCATTATCTTGTCAATGGTAATGGCTTCAATATCTTACTGAAGAGGCAGAAAAAATAATGAAAAGATCTTGAGTTTTCATAAGGACATTAGCAGCACACACACACACACACACACACACACACACACACAGACTAATATTCACCTCTCATCAGTTCTTCTTCTCTTGAAGAGAGTTGACCTGCGGCCTGAATTCCTTTGATTGTCCTTCAGAATAAAAGCTTGACGCAGGTTGCTTCAGGTTTAGACAAGTGGAGACACGACAGCCACGACCCAATAATTAATGACTCCATAAGATAAGATCCCAAATAACCCCTGGATCAAGGATTACACAGAACAGAGAGGAATATCAATCAATCAATTAATCAGACATTATTTGTATACAGTTAACGTGTTTACAGAATAAAGTTTAAATAATGATGATGATGATGATGATGCTGCAGAGCACTAACATGCTACTCCAAAATGCCATTTCCCATATTTCACTGACTATCTGATAAATAAATAACACTTTCAAATGCAAAGTAGGAATTCAAATTTTGATTTTTAATTTTGTACATTTATAATTTTATTTGTAGGCCTACTGAGTGTGGTGTGAGTGTACAGTATGCTCCGTAGCTAAGTCACTGGGGATTGTAATAATAAATGAAAAGCAAAAGATAAGAAAGCCTTAAACTCCTTCCTCTAAAATGACTTCAAACTAATTCCTTGTTCAGTCAGTGTCAATGTCACACAAACACACACACCATCACGCTGAGCCTTTGAGTAGAGTTAGTAGGAAACACAGGCAGTGCAAACAGTGACCACTGTGCACATTTACACAGCAGTCAGCACAAAGGATCCACTTAGTCTGCTTGTCATTGTACTTGGTCATTAGTCATTATTTGTTGGATAAATAACACAGACATAAGAGGAGGAACTGAAGTGACACCATCTTCTTCATGTGTGTCTATCACCCTCTGAAAGGAGACCCACACAATCACAGAGTGAGTGCATAGTGTTCACCACAGCTGCAAACTGACAAAAACCAAGATGTCTAAATTAGTTCTTTGAACAACAGAGAAATCATCCTTACTAAAAAACGTTAATGTATCTGTTCAGTCCCATATTTATATTTAATTCCATTCTTCAACATAATTATTACTCCACTGTATGAGTATTAAAGTCAAGATGAACAGTGAAGCAGATGAAGACTGACAGATGTTTCATCTCCTGTAGAAGAGGAGCAGCTGACAGGTCTGCTGCCCTCTTGTGCTTCAGCAGATGTAGAAGAGGAGCAGCTGACGAGGACACTCGCTGTGTCACCATGTCACATCCAAAGAGCTGCTCCTGTCAAAGCTTTTATACTGTCTGAATGTCAGAGGAGTCTCTCTGCCCTGACTGAAGCCCTACACTTAGCCCTACTGGTCAACATGTCATGATGTGAGTTACATCTTCATCCTATTTCTCCTCCTCCTCCTCCTCCTCCTCCTCCTGCACAGCCGTCACTTGAGACACATCCTTCACTGCATGGAAGGACTTCACTGGTGTTTTAGCCCCTTACAGATGTGGACTCTAAAACATGGCTTCAGTTAAAGGCTTTTCAAGAAAAAACTGGAGAGAAAAAAGAAATCAAAACTAACAATGTGTGTGATTTTGCTCCCCACTGGTTCCCAATGAAGAAGTCAAAAGAAATACAATAATTTATTCATGTTTTTTAAAGCATGATACAAACAAATTGCCCCAATCTTGGCAACAACAATCATGCCATAAAGGTCTTAGCCATGGCTGTTTCAGTGTCAGGAGTTAATGTAACGTCAAAGATACCACAGCAGACACCAAAACCTACAACTACTTTTGGACTTAGGAATTAACCAAATGTTTCCTCTAAAATGATTGTAACAGTGAATTCTGATCATGAAGGAGGTCACAGAGCAGACCTGATCTGAGGATCCAAACCTGTTTTTCATTCTGTGAACTGATAAATCAGTCAGATCAGTTTGAAAATGATTGTGTTTTTTCTTTCAGGTTTAAAATAGCCTGAGATAAAGAACAGAACACCTCAACAACAGAGGAGGTGATTATTTGGTTACTGCAGGGTCACTGAGCTCAGAACATTTTAGAGATGTATTGATTCATTTCTGTAGGAATGAAAATTAAAGTTCTCTGAGCCTGGAATATGCAACCTCTGTGGCTGACGCTGAAAACAGAGACAATGGTGTTGCGGGAGGTTAGGGTAGAGTGTGGGGCAGGGTATGAAGGAGGGGGCAGAGGTAGTTAGGGGGCAGATTAAGCAGAGAGGACAGGGCAGGGAGTGGGGGTCCTCGGCCTATTGGGGGCCTGTGAGCCAACACAGATTACTCACGCTTAACCTGGACTGAAGCAGCTTAGCACCGGCCAGGACACACTGCTCTCTATTCTATTCTGCTCTATTCAGTCAGCAGCCCCCCCACCCCCAAAATCCAAAACCTCACAGGCTTTCTCTCACAGGGGTGCCCTGTGTATGTGTGTGTGTGGGAGGGGGGCTGGTTATGATGGTTCTGAGTAAAATATATTGAACATTTTTTATTCTAACTTTAAACATGGCTAAAGTTAACAACACACCAACTTTGTGTGTGCAGTGTACGCCAAAGGTCGTGACCTTAATTAATGGAGGGAAGAGAAAACTTCAGTGTGTTTAGTATGTAGACAACTCCAAGAAGTGGAAGTGACCAGTAATATAACAGCAGAGCAGTATCAGTGCAACCATGTGCAGTGTTACTACAGCGTTAAATGATGCAAATATTTTCTTACTGGAAACAGCACAAAGAAATTAATCAGTTAAACTCTACTCAAAATGAAAGTCTGACTGTTATTTTACATATTTGGAGCGTTTCAAATATTGGTGATATAATAAGTTTGTTGCATCATTTAATTTCCTGTGGGTTGACTTTTTTTTTATTTTATATTGTAAAAACTCTCACTCATATCCAGTGTTTTCTTGTCTTGAGATGTTTCCATACCAGGCAGTGACACACTCACAGAACACAGACTCAATTGCTGATGTTTAGAACGTTTTTTGCAGCTCTGAGCAGATTTTCTCAGCCACTTTGCTTTCAACATTGTCAAGTCTGAGAGGTGTTTGCCCAGATACTTGAAGATGCTCACTAACTCCACCGCTGTCCCATGAAGTGGTGCATGCTGGGAACTCTACGCGTCCCTTCTGAAGTTTAGTAACATCAGGTCGCTCAGGGCCAGGCTGATATTCTTACACCATGATGACTAGGCGGCCTAATTGTTGACTGACTGTTAGAGACTGAGATAAGCAGATTTTTTGAAACAGAAGGGGGCAGTGCAGCTGACCACAGACAGGTTGGACATACAGATGAAGATCAGTATTAGTTGATCTGTGCATCTTTTGCGTGAAATTACTGGTGTCTTTGTGATTGATTACAAAGTTGCAAGGTTGTAAGATGAGGTAAAGATGAAAGCAAAGCTAGGAGATCTTGAAAATCACCCAGGTAGAACAACACCACAGGTCTTCCACCGATCAGCATTCATACAAATTACACACAGGACATAATCACCATGTTATCGTCAGGTTTTTTCACAGAGATGACTGAACTTCTCCACTGCCACAGTCGGTCAGGATGATGGACCATTTAAAGGCAATGACAAAAGCAGACTGACTCTGTCACACAAGGAGCCACTATCCACTGATTGTTTTTCTGGTCATTCATCAAGTGAGGAAGCTAAAAAAAAAAAAAAAATCTTGAAGGTAATAACAAGCTAACAACATGCTAATGAGTCCAGGTCAGGGCGTCTCTGAGGCCCTGTCTGCTCCAGCCAATTAGTTAGTGCCTAATGGGACATCACCTCTTATTAACAAGGTGGCGGCTGGGTGGAGCAGTGTCAGACACTTCTGTTTACCCTCAGTGAGACTCAGTTTCATTTTGAAATACTATTTTCAACCAGTGCCGACAAAAACTAAACAAGCCCAAGTTAATAAAGGAGTTCTCATTGGCCAGCTGAAGATGTTTGTTTACTTACTACTACTTTAGTCTTATTTTTAAGACTAAAAATAACACCAACCATTTTATTACATTTTCATTGTCATTCATTATATTTATTTTTCCTCCAAAATATAATGCATACGTATTATACTATGCATTACTATATCTATATTGTATATAGTACAGTATATGATATGAAGACAGTGTCAGTTTCACCACAGTGGTGAGACAAGACAAACAAAAGGATCTGGAGCAACCTGATGAAACTTTTGTGTCATGCCAGACTGGATAACATGTTGTTGGTGTATAGTGTGTGTTCACTCCTTCATCCATCAGTGCTCTGTATAAAAAAAACTTTCTTTGTAAAAATCAAAGAAAGAAAGTCAATCTTTCCAGAGAAAAAAGGTAAAAATTAAATTATGTATATTTACATCCATGTCAATGCAGTTTTATCAAGAAGAAAAACAAAACTGTTGAATACCAACATACCTTGAGAACTCATTTAATAATTGATCATTCTTGATGGATTATTTTTTTGTTTTAGATTGGAGGTTTTAGGATGACAGTGTATTATCAGAGCATAGTCCACATTCACCACAGGCTTCCAGGGGCAGTTATTAAAGGGCAATGCCACCATTTCACAGTTATTATCCTGACAGTTATTAAGCACATCCATCACACCTCCACCCCCCTCTATCAACCTTACACCACTGTCAGCAGCCGTCCAAACAGAAACACAGAGAGAGGCTGAGGCGGGCTGAGCGAGAGAGAGAGAGAGAGAGGACTAAATAGGTCTATTTGCAGGCGATCACAGAGTGAGAAAGAAGAAGAGAGGGAGGGAGAGGGAGAGAATTAGTGATCTAAGGGGCTCTAATTGCCGTATAGAGAGGGGTGGAGCTTTGAAAGTCAAGCACAGGATGCACTGTAAAAAAACAAGGCTGTGTCACCAGGCTGCCTCAACTACAACTGATCATTAGATCGTTGTTGTTGTTGTTTTTGTTGTTGTTGTTGTTTTGGTTATTGTTTTTTTTTAACTCCTTGAGTCAAATTATCTGATTTTTAATGTACAGTACATCTGAAATCTGAATGGTGCTCATTAATGATTTGCCATTGAGTTGTTCCCATGCTCTCTGCTTTGTGTGTCTTCCTAATGCAGGGTTCCCCAACTCCGGTCCTCGAGGGCCACTCCCTGCCTTGCATGTTTTAGAAGTTTGCTGCTACAACACACCTGATTCAAATGAGTGGCTCGTTATCAGGCCACTGCAGAGCTTGATGACGAGCTGATCATTTGAATCAGGTGTGTTGTAGCAGGAAACTTCTAAAACATGCAAAGAAGTGGCCCTCGAGGACCTGGGTTGGGGAACCCTGTGATATTGCAATACATGTAGCAACAACAACCTGTTCATAAGGGCCAGGAGCACTCACGGTGATGAGGTGTTTTGGTCAGCTGGCAACACTGGGCTCTCAGCAACACAGATAACGGGACAGTAGCTAGACAGCCACTGGCAGACACAAGGCTGTTGTGTTTACCGGGGCAGGTCAGAGGCAAGCCAAGTCAAAACCGGGGAATCAGTCCACCGCTTATGCTGGTTTCATTTGTGATAAGTTGCAGGTGGGAACAACAGGTGGAAACTTTGAGGCTGATGATGAGATGTGGACGGAGGAGACATAGCAGACGTTCACTTGTTCACACTCGTGGGTAAAAAAAATTAAATAGTAATAATAAAACGATCCTTTATACCAAATTACTGATGGAAAACGAGTTGATTTAATTCAAGCTGACAACATTTTTACAGTGTGTGAGCAGGGTAGGGGTGGAGTCTTGGGGGGTTGGGGTAGGCTATTGAGGGGTGGTTGGTAGAAAGTGATCTAAAGCACTGTAATTGTAGGTGGTGTGTTGGTGAAAGTGATTTTATATCCCAGCACATCCTTGCATGTCTGTGCGGCTGTCACATCAATATTCTACCAACCCCTCATTTAAGCATCAGCTGTCACCCCCCCCACCCCCACCCCGCCCCCGCCCCTCTCTCGGTGTGTCAATAGACTCTCCTACACTGCTGACCACTGTTGCTGATTTTGGTGATGCTGTAGAGAGAAAATAATTAGTGGAGAATTCAGACAATACGTTGAACCCCACCACCCCCCACCCTCCAGACTTCTTCCTTACCTCCCCTCAGTGAGGTGGCCAAAGATGGATGGATGGATGGATGGATTAGGGGGGATAATAGATGAGAGACGATCATCACTTTGAGCTTCTGTCAGCTGTGACCTTTGCAGGCTGAGTGACCAGAGAGAGAGCAGAGTCATTACCAGCCTTTATCCCTTTGTGTGTCTGTCAGCCCCGCTGCGAGGAGAATAGCGGTGTCATTTAGGACACCGGTTCTAAACCTGGGGGTCAGAACACCAGGCGGTCACAGGATAATTCTTCAGGACATGGTTTTACTATACAAATGATTAGCTTTTTCTCTCACTTTTTGCCTTTTGTTTCAGATCATTTTGTGGACTGTGAAGTAAATGTTGAAGATTTGGTGAAATGTTGGTCATTCAGATGAATCCTGGTTTACGTCTTGACTCTGGTTTGATGCCATACCCCTCATTCTTGGTATTTCAACGCTGTATCAAAGCTTTAAAGAGGAACTGTGCAACATGTTTACCTTAATTAAAAGCAGAGGAATTGTGATGGTTAAACTTAAGTGAATGAGTGAATTGTCTCAACGGCACCGTAACACGAACGCCCCGCTTAAGCTACGTATCTCTTGTTTATTACAGATAAGACCATACACATACACCATAGCGCGTATAACGTTATCCATCACTCCATGGATTGCTTCCTGGCCGGCTTCACCGTAAACAAATGCACATGGCCGGGAGGAGGGTTGGCAAAACAGCAGAAGGATGCACCTTGTCACAACACAGTTTTGAGTGAAAACAATATAAGACACAATACATAATACACTGTAATTAAAAAAAGTCCAATTTGGGGCAGTGTTTAGCTCAGTTGGTAGAGCACCCGCCCCATGTGCTGAGGCTAATAGTCCTCACTGTAGGCGGCCCCGGTTCAAATCCCACCTCAGATGGCCCCATCCTGCGTGTCATTCCCCCCCTCTCTGCCTCCCATTTCCTGTCTCTCTCTTAACTGTTCTGTCCATTAAAGGTGAAAAAAGCCCCCAAAAATATATTTAAAAAAGAGTCCAATTTACTTTTAAAGTCTGTCATTCTGATGTTCAGTTTTCAAATGAGAAAAACCAGAATGACTCCTCATGGATGTCTAGGGGCACACATGCATCGATGGATGGATGACAACCTGAAACTGTGGAACCATTCAAGTGGCACAGGAACTGGCAAGAAACAGTGACAGGAATAATTTGATAATAATTATAATGAAAGGTTTAAAAATTATTTTCTGATGTGCTTTTAAACATGAAATGTAGACATAGATGACACAGTATGAACGCAAATTATGTACCATATCAGCTTTAACTGTTAACTGAAAGGTTTTACATTAGCTGCATTTACACAACACTTTTACCTACTGTACATTGTGCTCTTTTCTTTCATTGACACACAGGTCATATATATTGCATAAGAAAACATTATCATGTGGACTGGAGGAGTCTACAGGGCCCTCACTATGCCCCAATCAAACCTCTTCTCTACTGCTTTAGCATCACATCTCAGAACCTCAGAACAATCCCCATGATTATAGAGTCTCTGGTGCTCCTAAATCCTCCAAGGTATACTGAGCAGAAATTTCTAAACTGAACATGAAGCATGTGACCACTGAAAATAACCATGACATTTTGTCATTCAAATTGTCATGTCCTTTGACTGAATCTTAGCTGAGCTACTAGGACGTTTTCCTGCTCTTATCTATACCACTAAATAACAATTAATGTTGTTTTTTTCCTGTGAAAATCATATGATAGTCCATCAATTATTATCCATGACACAAAGTAATCAATTTAGTGAGATCCATTCAAGTGGTTTAGCTAGGAACTGCAAGAAACTATTTGTTTGGTGGCAGATAATTTTCTTTCATGCTAATCTCATAATGCCTGAGGTTTACAAGGAATTATTTTCTGATGTGCTTTTAAACATGAAATGTAGACATAGATGACACAGTATGAACGCAAATTATGTACCATATCAGCTTTAACTGTTAACTGCATGGTTTTAACGAGATAAGTAGCTGCTGATTGTGGACCAAATCAATCCGTGTGCACAAAGGAAAAAAAAAAAGAAAAGAAAGAAAATCCTCCATCATTTTATGTAAAGGCGTACAATGACTTGCAACTGCTATATGGCCCGATTGCTTTTATTACGTATATTGATGTGCATTAATCAGCTGTTTGATCGCCCCTCTGGAGTGTGTGTGTCCTCTCTCTCCTCGGTTGATGAGGGTCAGGTATGCTAGGTAGCATCCTGCAGGCTCCACAGCTGAGGTTCTGACCACATGTCAGTGTGGACCCCAGAGTCTATGTCAGAACTGCTGACAATATGCCCCAATCAAACTTCACAAACACTGAAATTCTCCAAACTGTGATTAAAAGCATTTTACATCTCAAAACCTCAGAGAGTCTCTGGTGCTCTTAAATCCTCCAAGGTATACCGAGCAGAAATTTCTAAACTGAACATGAAGTTTCTTTAGTGACCACTGGAAAATAAAATGACATTTTTGTGTTGTCAAATATATAACCAATTGTCCACTAAATATCTATTTACCAATCTAAATAACAATTTGATTTGTTTTTTCACTCACTTTATCGAAAATCAATATGGCCCTCTGAAAAATAATTGCTATCCATGGTTTACAAGTCAATAAATATTTTTGTTTGAATCAATTTAGTGAGATGATAGCAACTTCAGTTGGTTTAGCTAGAGGCATAGCCTACAGTTACTATTTGTTTGGTGACGGTATAGTTAGATACATTTTCTAGCAATCTAGCAAACCATGTCTATATGCCATTGTGACTTATTGCCATTAGTTCCATGTTGTGTTTAGATGGAGGATAGAGTGGTAATTTTGCCAGCTCTTAGGTTCGTCCCTCTTGAGGAGGTAACAGAGCAACTCCGAGGCAGCAGAAGTACCCTGACCTCTAAGAGAAGGTGACATATTGTCACATTTGTATCTATTGCTTATTACAGTATGTCACTCACTCTGGAAGGCTGTCGAGAGGTCTCTGCTGCCATTCACGAGAGCATGCTGGACATGAGGAGGTTATGGTCTCCTAAGAGGCAGGAGGTCACTGCTGGGGTGTGGAGAGAAGATTTCACCACCAGCGTCCTGGCTGGGCCCTCAGATGGTGATACTGGCTCTGCTGCCACTGCCTCTGACACTGTTTATGAGAAGCAGTGGTTGGAGAACATTGTAAATAATTAAATGACTGGTCATTTATTTAAAGCTCTTGTTGAACGAACAGTAGAAAACTATGCTATAGAAAAAGTAAACTACTGAATGACTCAAGGGGAAATTTGTAGTAATTTATAGTTAATTTACTCAAATTGTATTTGCACCTTTTTGATGAAATACTGTTCTCAGGTCTGATGTGAAGCTTTGTGGATTTGCAAAATGACTGAGTGATGGTTCTTGATATGGAGCAGGAAGGACAAGATTAAACATCAAGTCTCACAGACGCTGCCAAGGTGGCAACGGTGGAGCAGCTCACTCTGAGCTCTGCTCTTCAGAAAACCATGAGTGATCACAGAGGCCACATCCATATAAGCTAGGGTCAACAACAATCACCTTCACACATTAGTAATCAACATTAAAACTCCCATACACTTACGAGTTGTTCTCACAGAGCCATTTTATTGGTCCTCAGCGTGATTCATGAAGTCAGAGACGTTAGCAACAGCACAAAACTCAACTTGTGACTTCCACCACCAACCCACAGGAGACTGTGGCGATCTGATGGGAACTGATGAGCAAATGTTTGCTCTGTGTTATCAAAAGTGAAAGGTTTCCATGAGTGTTATTATAGACATTTTAACATTGAAGTCCTTTGAGGTCATGACCATGTGACACACACACTGAGGGAACACGTATCACAGCAGACAACCACTCCTGTGTGCTGGCCCATCACTGTCTCCTCTGCTTCATCATTGTGCTTCCTCCTCTGTGTCTCCTCCTCCACCTCCTCCACCGAGATGATGAATTCTCCTCCACAGCGACAACATTGCGTAAACACACCTTCATCTGAAACAACATCGGAAGCAAAATTTTAGATGGAAAACTGAACTCATCAACCTTTACCAAACAGTGACAGAAACACATATGGCTACTTTGATCAAATCCAGGCGAAACCTCTCCTCAGTCAAAGTTTGTAAAGATGCAGACTGAACTATTTGGTCTCAATTCTCAGAGCTGTGTCTGGAGGAAACCAGTCATCAATCATCAGCCACCAAATAGTGAAGCATGGTGGGCTGGGAGAGTTTTTATGTTTGGAAACTTTTAGTTTTACTTTCTATTATTTTCAACAACATAACCTAACCTAACAAACAGCTTTACTGTTAGAAACCAGTGTGCACCCATGATGCACTAACAACCTGAATAACCTGTTCTAGTGACTTACTTCAGTGTGAAACTAACTCATTAAAACGGAGCAGAATGTCTTCATTTTACACCCAGAATGCAGCTGCTGTACATCCTGCATCTTGTGGATGTATGTTGACTATACCATGTAGGACAAGACATGTTTTATCATTCCCATTACTGTTACTTTGTGTTTGTGTATCTTAATGTACAGTACATGTTGTGTAGTTACCTTTGTCCCAGGTCATGTCCTCCAGATAGACTGTAGAATCTACCGGCCCATCCTGTTTGAGCTCTTGTGCTGGAGAAGCAAAAATGCATCAATGTGAACATTTGTCACATACTATGTCTGTATTCAGTCCAGCATAGGGGTTGCAATGGAATTTTATTTTATTTTTTAAATATAATGTCTTTGTTTCTGTATTATTGAATGTATCTTTGACACTGTTGGACCCCAGGAAGAATAGCTGCGACTATGCCGCAGCTAATGGGGATCCATATAATAAACAAACAAACAAACAAACTTTACAGACTTCCAGTGGTGTTTCCTCAAAAATCTTTTATTTTATTCATGCATTTAGATCTGGTAGCCTGTTTGAAACCAGGATGCATGTATGAGGGCTGAAAGCACGTACTTCAACCTGACATGTCTAACATGTCTAAAAAATATACTTTAAAAGAGACGCGCTGAAGACACACTGTAGAAAAAGACACTGTCTGAACGACACTTTCGACACAATGTTTCAATTCAATGTTAAGAGGATCACAGCCCCTCTGTGACTGGAGGTGTTTCCTTTGTTCTCCCTGTCTGTCTTTCCCTGGGTCTCTCCTCCCCCCTGGTTGTGTGCGCGCGTGTCTGTGCTTCTCAGCAGGGGAGTGACATGGTGCTGGCTACCTGGGTCTCCTGTTTCAGTTTAGTATAATATAAGAACAATGGCTCTCCACTTTAGACTACTCAGATCACTGGTGAAAATTGGATGATTTCTCATCACTGTCCATTTCAACCTCCAGCTCCTGCTACTCACCTGCACCACAGCAGTCATCCACCTCCATGCTCCCTCTGCAATAACCTTCACCACCTACCACAGTCCTGAACTCTCCCTAGACCTTTCATGATTACATTCGTTTGCAAGCAAAACATTTTTTTCCACATCATCACATTCTGTTTGTATTTACATTGTGCATAGTGTTCCAAATGTTTTGGGAAAATGAGGATGTAAGATAGTCTTTACACAGGATACATTATCTAAAAGACACGTACCACAAAGAGACACTGTCAAATAAGGCAACGTCAAACACATACCGTCAAAATATATACTGTCAAACTGACTGACTGACTTACAAAGAAACGAGACACACTGTCTAAACGTACTGTCAAAAAGACACACTGTCTGCACAAACACAGTGGACAGAATCATAGTCTTGAATGTATTTACATTCAGACTGATGGACTGATGGATAGTGATGATGGAGGGATGGATAGACATTTGAACAGATGGATGTTCACACATTCATCTTTTCACTCTTGAGGAAATAGTCATTATCAAGTTGTACAGTTTGACAGTGATAATGACTTTGAACCATGAATAATTAGTGCTAAACTTTGCTTGGCTCTTAATTAGTGTGAGGAATAATTGCTGCTAAACTAGTGATAATTTAAAATAGGATAAATGGTGAGGGAGGGGCTGGAACTTTTCTATATTACCAACAGAAAAACATCTTTCCTACAGTTTCTGAGACCACAGCCTGATCATTTGGGAAGTTTCTACCACTGTGACTCGGGATCGAAATGGAAATCCAATGCAGCCCAGATCAGCCTCTGATGTGGACACCAATCACATCTACAGTACAGTATGGGAAAAGCCACATGACATAAGGCTGAGTTGCAGTGGCTCCATCTAGACACGGAAAGGACAGAAGCTAAACAAGTCTAATGAGGTAAAGTGAGTGAGTAACGTGAGTGAGAAAACTCTCACATAGGTTTCACTTTTTTCTCAAATCACATCTTTAAACACAGTTTCCTCTCACATTAGCAGAGAGCAAGAGATTCAAAAACAGTAATAATATGGCCCACACTCTCTCTAAAAGGTGCAGGTGCAGGTCTGTTACAGTCAGAAAGGGTAAAATCTGTGTGTGAGAAGTCCAGGTAGTCCATGCAGAGGGAGTTTGGGTTGTTGACTTTATCCCTGTGTGAACTTACTCTCAAAGTAAGCACTCTTCTGCTGCCATTGCCTACATTTTAAGTATATGATAGACCAGGGGTGTCAAACTCATTTTAGTTCAGTTTTGGACACTAACTGGCTCCAGGTTTACAAGAAATGTCCTCAAGGAGAAAGTCTCAGTCCAGGGTAAGAGTCGAGACGCTTTATGTCCACATATATAAAGAGCAATTGAATATCCAGTGGGCCGGACCAGTAAAATAACAGTGTAATAACCTATAAATAACAATAACTCTAAATTGTTATTAAGATTTTTACATTTAATGATCTATCCGCTTACAAAACATATTATGAGCAACCTGAAATTTCTTGAGAAAAATAGATGCAATTTCAACAATATTATGTCTCTTCTGTCTTCTTTGTAAATTCACCTGGAGGGCCGGATTGGACCCTCTGGTGGGCCGGATTTGGCCTGCAGGCCCTATGTTTGACACCCCTTGTATAGACACTAGAATCAGACATTTATATAAAATTAACTGTCAGTAGTCTACCTGGATGAAGTGGGTAGATAGATATAAAACATGTATGATAATTAATTGCTGACCTCTCTAACAATTAATAGGTCGATATTTATATTGAAGTGATACAGTATATGAAATCGTACCTCTTCTCTCCAGGTCATATTGTCTCCTGCTATCCTGGTCACTGAGAATCCTCCAGGCTGCATCCACTTCCAGAAACTTCTTCAGTCCAGACTCCACTTCTGTCTCACACTCGCCTCTAAGACGGTCTGGGTGGTACTACACGCGGACAGACGCACACACACACAGACAAGAAAACTTAATTGTAATTCTGAAAAACACCAACTTGATTTGTCAAACTAAAACTCCTGTTGGACCTGAACTCTTCTCTCACTTTCTGACTGGGAGACCTCAGTCAGTCGTGATAAGGAACCACAGACACGTCCAAATCACCAACTGTTCACCTTTCTGACTCACTGCACTATTACCGTTACAAGTACTTGTACTTGCTGAAATAACAATAAAGTTCTCATTCATTTTAAAGACTCAAAAATCTCAGCTCAACTTCAGCATTAGTTTAAATGTAGGACAAAGTGTGCGGATTTCATCCCTCATCTCGATCATGCAGGTCATGCAGTCTCCATATGCAGTTGCTCAAAAGGTTGAAACATGTAGTTGTGTTTTTTAGGTGTTATTCAGATTTAGCCTACTGTAGCTGTTGGTTTTATGTAATGTCACTGTTGTAGTGATGATTATCAATACATCAGATCTGATGAGCCACAGCAACTGGCAGTGAGGAGACAATTAGACAGAGGGGCTTCATTAGACTGTGTGGGGAGGAGAGGAGAGGGTGGTGTGTTTACCTGTAGTACCAGCTGCTGGTATCTGGATCTGAGCTGCTGCACTGAGTCTGAGGGCGTGGCTCCCAGGACAGCATACAGGTCCTTCTTTTCTGCTTCACACATCCCTGCCAAAAAGTGTGATTTCAGAGAAAGTGGTCATTATTTCATTACATTTTTACCAAAAAAACAATGGTATTCTTTTTTTTCTTTTTTTTTATCAAACAAACATTAGTTCCTTTACATGTAGAGAATATGATTGTGGGCCAGGGCGTCACTGTAGCAACACAACACTTACAGTGCTAACTGTGCAAAACAATGTGATATATTCTATCTTTTTCGAAAAGGAAAAGAAAAGGCAGCTGCTGTGAAAATACTACACTTGACCATACACAAATTTCCATTTGATTTTGCCCAACACAGACCCATCACTGGCTTTAAAATAAAATTTAAGTTCATCTATAATGTGGATTGACCATCCTAGAGTTGTAGATTTTTGTTTTGACACTTGGAAACATCACCTTGAGTTTAAGAGTATTGTGATGGTAAGTTTTCTGATTCGTATAGTAGCCTATAGTAGTAGTTATGAAACCTGTATGAACAGTATACACTAGCCTACCAGCCAAACATTTGGACAGTGTTTTTTTCTTTATTTTCATTACTTTATACCTTATATGATGTAGTAAACAAAAAGGTGTTACACAAAAAAAATGTTACACAAAGCAAAATATGTTTATATTTTAGATTCTTTGAAGTAGCCACATTCTGCTGTGATGGCAGCTTTTTAGACACTCTTGACCTTTTGTCATCAGCTTCATGAGGTCGTCCTGTTGGCTGTTTTGCTTTCAGCATCTCAGTTGGATTTAGGTCATTTGACAGTTTTGTGTTTACTATAACTATGTGTTCCTTCATAGTTTTGATGTCTGCAGTATGAAAGTGATAAAAATAAATAAAAACCATTGACTGGCAGTGTATGTGGTAAAATGAACGTCAATAAGACAAGTTTAATTAAGAAACACAGTGTAAGGTGGCTCACGACATATCCTCTGTTTACTGTAGATAAATGAAAGAATAGATATCCTACTCATCACGTGGACTTACTTGTGTTGTGGTTCCTAACAACAGTGACTGTCCTCCATCAGACTGACGGGGTGGACGTGACTGGACATGAACACGCAGGACACACGGGATACAGAGAGCAGGCTGCGAGACTACGACTCCGTCAAGTCTTACAGAAAAATGTCCCCACTGTCGCTACACTGTGTTAAAAACACGACAACATCTCAACCGAAATGAACCGAGACCTAAATCAGTCCTGGAGCCCAGAGGAACCAGCGGTCCACGCTGATGAGACCGGAAACGTCCTTTAAAGTTAGCTGTGGTGAGTGACCCGCTTTACACAGACACGTCGTTTGCTTCTCTCTTTCGGCTCCGACTATTTCTGTTTATAATCTGGATATAAATCACTGAACATGCCGTCGAAATGCTGCTGTCACCTGCGAGACGACATAGTGTACGGCGGTGTTATGAGTCCCCATGAAAACAAGCTGCACATGTGGTCCGCCTCGATTCAGTTCCGCTGACGAAAACTTCCTTCCGCCTTTTTTTTTTTTTTTAGATTAAAAGAATAAAAGCTCAAACCATTTCAACTAAAAATATATACATTAAAAAAATAAAATAAAAGTGTGTATGTGATGGGGGCTGTCCTATTTGATTTTCTGACACTTATTAGCCTATGCCTTGGTTGGTGTCAGATCTCATTGTTCAAATTAAAATGCTTAAACCCAAATAGATTTAGCAACCTGATCTGGCAGGTACACATCGGTTAGTCTAATGATCCACTGTTGTTGAGGAACACAATCTATAGGTATAGCAATAGATAGATAACATATAATTTGAATATTCTTAGTGTAACCTTGGTTTTCATGCTGCTCTCAGTATGAAGGCCATGATCCTGGTGTTAAATTTGACTGCCAAACCTCAGTAATAGCAGCCAGGAAAGAGCAACACAGGACCACTTGCTGGGAAATATGTCCCGACAATACAGATCAGGAGCAATCTGTTAATTGAAATGGGAACAGAGAAGATGAGGTGGCACGATGACACCTTTATGATCTGACTTCCTGTCTGTCACTCACTTATGACTCTTTAACGAGACCACAGAGAGAGGGGGGTGGGGAGGAAAGACATGGGGTGACTGACATTGTTGTGCAGTTAATTATTTCTTCATTTTGGGCGAATTAAGGCTCAATTAGCCAAGTGACAAAATATTCCGTGTCAAATTGGGGGCTGTAGTTACCACTTTATTAAACACACAGGTGTGCACCGTCTGGTGCAGTTCTGTGTAACTGGCCTGAAATAAATCGTCTTGTGAAGCTTTTCACCGACACTATGTCAGAGGTGTTGATCTAACTCTGTGCTCATTTAGAGGTTGTAGTTAGACGTGGATTTGTGTTGATGGGGCATTAAGAGTGTTTTTTCTAATGTTCTGTCCTATTACTGTATGGCAGAGCAGTGTTAGAGAAAAGGCAAAGAAGCCCAACACAATCCACTGACTATTGCATTAACAAGTTATACACAGTTATACTACAATAGAAAACTACTGGCCCTTCTTCATTAGGAAATACCATGCTTTGTTCTTTAATCTGAATACAACTTGGATATGAAAAAATAAAGTCAAATGCTATTTTCCATTTTCGGGTTGTTGTAATCTTGCATTTGAACCTTTGAGCACATTTATGTTTTGCATTTTAATTGTACACTGTCAATGTCAAATCAAACAACAAATGCAAATTGAATTGTTGCATTGCAATTTTATTTTTTACTCAAATGACACCTACATACATGGAATATTATAATGTGTAATTACATGATTAATTGCATATAGTCTCTATAGACTTCGACTGAGCAAATCTGGAGAGGCCAGAAACAGCTGCTGTGAACAGATGAATTCAGTTGTTCAATGCATGAGTGTGTTACTGACAGAAGGGAAGAGGTCTGGGTATCAATGGATAATCCATAATTCATTCATTTTAAAAGTAAAAAAGAGAAAAATCATCATCAAACCAAAATGAAATCACATTGTTTATTTGAACCATTCATTTAATTGCCAAGCCGGAAACTCTCACTATATCCACAGTTTCAATTGGAATTTACTGACTGCAGACTGTACTTGATGGGTTGGAGATTTCCCCAGTAAACCTCAAGAACAACAGGAAAACTATTGCAACTACATGCAGACCTTTTGTTATGTCACAACAAAATCAGTTTGTAACTGTTAAGTCATGTCAAAAGCATTACTGTATTCCTGTCCTTCATGCAATTCCCCCTCCAGTGTGTAGTCACAGTAACATGGCACTGTCTGGGATTTCACTCATCAACGCTGCGTCAGATTAAGAAGCAACGACAATATAAAACCCATAATGACAGAGGACCCATCAAAGGAGAAAATATCCTTCTACAGTACTATTAGCAAGCTTCAGTGAATAAGCTGACTGGTTTGCTGCATTTGCTGATTTGCAAATGTGAAGATTTTTTTAGTCTAATATAAACAACCCAATTCCTCAAGAAATGCAAGATAGGCCAACTTACTTTATTTTTTGTTGGAATGAAATTCAATATTTAGTTACAACTGAAACTGTGGACCGTAATGTAATATGACATCCTTAAAACAAGAGACAAAGAAAGAAAATATCCGCACACCAAGGGAGCTCCGTTTAGAGGATTTTAATAGCGTGACGTTTCGAGCCAAAAATGCTCTTTTCTTCAAACTGCTGTATCATTAAAACAAGACAGCTTTTGACCATTGATCCTTAGTGTCAGTCATTTAAAGATGGACCTAAGCACTTGATGTAATACAAGTGCAGTTTGTCCAAATAAAGAAGAATATATTTCAATGGAACACAGACTGAAGAAGGCCTACTTAGGGCACTAGGATATTAGTGCACATTATTTTGAAATGAGAAGGCAAATGGAGGTAAAACATTAAAAACCTGACAGAACAGCCAGCATGGTTTATAGGATGTGTTTTGTATTAAAATATCATATATTTAAAACATGAAAAACAACAGCCCTTTTGGTCCAAAAAGACTCCCACCACTGCCCTTGAGCACCCAAAGCCTTGTTAAACGTGTGTTGCGCGTCCATTTGTGTTTGTATGTGCTGGCTCGCACCACCAGACGTAGAGCAGCTGTTCATTAGAAATGTGTGAGCTGAAGAAACAACACAGACGATAATAACAGCAATCTCTGGCTCATTAAAGACAGAAAAGAACAACCGGGCAGAGACAAGACACACACACACACACACACACACACACACACACACACACACACACACACACACACACACACACACAGGCCCGTCTACCTGCCTGTGATCATAAAGCTGTTGTTAATTACAAAAGACAATAAAATAGGATAAACAAGCAGAATAATAGAAACAACTACAACATGTCAGTCAGATAAAATCACTGACCCACACATCGGATTCTCTTTCTGCAACCCATCTGACGCCATACACACACACAAACACACACACACACACACACCCGCACAGAGTGAGAGAGAATTGAGAACAGCTGCTCATTAGAAAGGTGTTAACTAAAATAATAATCATTAAAAAACAACTAGCTCTCTTATTAACTGAATCCACCACTGCTGTTATTGTCTCTAATGGACAAACCAACCGCACACTTAACGCCTACAAACACATAAATAAATAAGAAGCTTTTCTCTCTGCTTCGGCGGAAAGTTTAGAGTTGGATGAAAAGGCCAAGAAGACGTCCCCCTTATTTAAAACCACTGACCAGTGAAACGATTGGTGTAATGCAGATGCTGAGCTCAACTCATGAATCCATTGTTTCCATGAAGTGGCTTTTTTTTTTCAAACAGTAATTCTAGACAGAATAAAATGTGTTAATTACATTATTACCTCAAAACAAACTTCAAGGTTTTGTCTCTTTGTATCCTGCCACTTCCTGGATTCGTCTTTGTGAAACATGGCAGCTTTTTCAGGCCTATAATATCCCGTCCTTGGAGCTGGCTTCATCCTGGCACAGTGCTCATCATTGTTGTGCTGTTTATGTATGTGGTTGACAATATTTTAACATAGAATAAAACTGTTCTCTCTTTGACACAGTGGCAGAAAATGACATATCATGTAATGTACTGGACACATTACATTTCTGCCACTAGAAAAGTCTTCTGTGGTAAGATCAGATGTTTCGTTGATCCATCCGTCCGAACCTCCTGAGATATTGGCACTCAGAAGCAGCACCAGCTGATCTTCAGATTCAAGATTTCTTTAATTGCTGCACAGCTTTGTCATTTAGGTATGAAAAGGTCTTTTTTGGGGCACATTTTAACCAAATTTTCTAAATTTAATTTTACTTGTTTCCAGGAAACCAAACTTGCAGTAACTGCGAAACAATCTTTCCTTGTGTTGTCCTGGAGTGCTGCAGAAATTGGCTGAGGTGAGATCGTGCGTAATTCAATGTTCATTTTACACAGAATATTTCAGTCCACAGTGACGGCCATGACACCATGAGACCCTGTGCACATGCTCTCACATCCTTATGATGATGTAGATTAATATAAACCACTGGTGGTCATTTTACTTGACATGAAAGATGGCAATTAATTGTTATTATTGAGAACCTGAGCTTTAGATCTGATAAAGACATGGGTCTTACCATTTATTGTTATTGTACTCTGAGTTATGGCATTTTTACACCACATCTACAATCTCACACACCCCACCTCGCGCTCTATGCCTTAAACTCAACAACGCAGAAACTGTAAATTAAACGCAAGTGACTGCAAACTACCAGTGTATGGAAACACACTGGAGTGGAAAAAGACCACATTTTGTCCTCACCTCAGATTGCCACACACACACACACACGCACACAGTCTGCCTCCCACCTGCTTCCCTGTGTGTGTGTGTGTGTATGTGATTGATGATGGGTCACATCTTGCTGTGCTCTGAAACCCTCCACTGATTTAAACTGCTGAACCAGCAAGAGTCTCCCTCTCTCTCTCTCTCTCTCGTTCTCTCGCTGTGTGTGTGTTACAGTGAGTTGGAGCCAGAGAAACACAGCTGGTCAACAGAAGTTCCCTGACAGCTGCTTCCTGAATAAAGCTTGGGTACACTTCAAAAGCCAGCAAGTCAGCCAACTATGTTAGCAGGTTTTTACACTTATTCAGCTCATGGTTCATCTTTCAGTCTGTGCTGCAGCACAGCAAAATGCAACAATCCTTGGAAAGCTAGTGATCTAATGAGTGAGACAATAATTGTATCTCATTGTTTTATGAGATTTCATTACATTACGAGAGAGTGTGAATACATTTCTGGTTCATTATGACACTGTGGACAAATTTAAGAATGAGAAATGTTATACAAATTTACCAGGTCATGAGAAACAGATGATGATCATGTGAACCTTATTTTTAGCACAGTTTGCTTGTGCACCCTCCACCATGGGACAGACACTTGTTGATCCAAGTACTCTTCACCTGTTTTGAGTCCACAGTCTCTTAACTCCACTGAATGTGAACGATCTGGTTCAAATGATCCAAATCCAGAAAAACCATCCTAACTGGAACAGATAGAGGGATCACTTGACATTATGACATCATGCAGGACTATTTACCTCAAGACCACTAGCAAAAATCAAGTCGTCATCAGCATAGAAGTTTGTGTTTTAATTGCACTTGCATAGGGTTAGGGTTGGGTTTTTGTCTCTTTTCAGCTGAAGTGAAAAAGAAGCCAGTGAAAAGGTCAGGGTGAACATCCAGCAGTGGATACCTTGGAATATTTCCCATCCAGGTCTGAAATGGATTGTGACTAAGAATGTCCTTCCTTTCTAACATGTAAATGATGTGATGTGTGTGGGATTGTCTGACCCTTCAAGTAAAATTTTAAGAGGAAGAAGAGGACTGAGTGTCCACAGGGTCAACCTCTAATGTTTGAAGTAAACCCGGGTCGAGTCTCAGGGATAAGTGGGCTGATATCAGTGTGCTTTACTTTCTTAACCATAGGAATAAAGGAGCTATATAATGTATGAGGTAATAATCTAGTCTGGAAAGGGAGTGGTGAACATGAGCCAAGAAAGAGAATTGCTTGGTTGATGGGGTCAGAAGTCTCCAGGGGTTCACGGAGCCGTTTTGCTGCATTAATAAAATAAGAGGGCTTTGCCTTACTAGAAGATGTTCCTCTGGAAGTGGACGTGTCAAGAAGAGGATCAACAGCACAGCTCAGATCACCTGAGAAACACTGTTGAATGTTGAGATTGGGAATCAGTAACAAAATCTTATGAGCAAAGTGGGAATCATTCATAATGCTTTTTCAATGCACAATCCTATACTTACTAAACTTATAACTTCTTTATCGGCGTGCTGTGACCGTGGGTATACAGTAGTAGCTGGAATGTATCAAAAACATATTTCTGAAACAACACAAAACACAATAACTTGATCTTAGGTAGTGTTTCTTTTATTCTGCAAATGAAGCCTTGCTGTAATTTCCCTGCTGTACTGTATGGCACCAAGTATATTTTTGTACTGTCACTGTGAACTGAAGTGTGGGTTTAATATCTGTGCATGTGTTTGTCCTTTTCTGTGTGTGTGTGTGTTGGCATGAGTGTGTGTTCTCTAACAGCAGACTGGGTGTCACGGATGTGTCAGTGTGTGATTCTTAAGTGTGGAGCATGTGTATGTATTCATGCATGCGGTAAATTAATTCCAAGTGTGTGTGTGTTGAAGCATACACTGCATTAATTGTAAGTGTGTGTGAATTCAAGTGGAGCTGAAGTTCATACAAACTCAAACAAGGAGCAACTTACAGACCCAACTCTTCTTGTTCAAATCATCTTGATACCCTCCTGCACCACCTTTAGGACTTTAGGATATTGTTGAGGACACAATTTCCATAACATTTAACTTTATGCTCTATCCTGCTAGCGACCTGGTCAACAGATGAAAGAAGCTAGGATGACCTTGATGCTAGCTAACATGGTTAACTAGCAACTGTTGTCATGGTTTTCCACATACTGGTGATGTTAGGAATCTGCATTCATTGTAAATCACTGAGGCTGCTGCTGAGGCTCCGGGTCTAATGTCACTAGTACATCGTGTGAACAAGTTCGCTATATTGGGAGGGACGATTCTCTCATCCCAAAATATTGCTACAGATACATCCTTACCATCCAGATGCAAACACACTATTCCAATTAATTAGGTTGTCTGTTGATTGTCACTGTTGTTGTTGTTTTCTCTCCCTGCCTGAGGATGGTGCTGTCCCTTTTTCTCCTCTGGGGTGACCAACGTCGGCTCCCAATTTCTTCCTTGACATGACTTCCTCAGGGTGACTGACTTTAAAATTTCTAATTATAACCTTTTCTCTTATGAAATGGATGTAACTCTTGATATTTACTCTAAAGTTCCTGCACTGTGGTTTACTGGTGTCCATCACCCACCAGTGGCTTTGAATAAAAGCATCTCCAAATGTGAATAATGTAAATGTGTCGGTCTCACCTGCTCTGTCTCTGTTGTTTCTCCCTCCGACATTGGACCGCTGATAGTGTTTCCCTCGCAGCTCCTCTACTGCAGTTGTCTATCTTACATCCTGTGAGTGATGGGGGACCTGAACCCAGTATGGAGATGGGCAAAGTACATGTCCAGAGAGGAGATGCAGAGGAACATCCAGAGACATCCAGGACTTAAAATAACTTCCAGCAGGCTCTATGTTAAGTTTATAGAGTAAAGCTCACATCTCTCTCTCTCTTCCCTTGTAGCACAGTCACATTTACTAGGCCTGAATATCTCTATCTCTATCTGTGTGCGGGTGCGTGCGTGCGTGTGTGTTCACTGATTCATACATTCACATTTATCACAGCTGATTTGGAGTCAGTCTAGTTGAAAAGTCTGGCACCGTTACATTTGCTCTTTGTTTTGTACACTGTCATGTATAATCTTTGTTTCCCTCTGAGCATTTATCGTATCACCAGCATTTGAATTCACGGTAGGCTACTTTTAGCCTGTGCTCCTGCATATTCATGCAGACAATCATCCAATCACATGGGTGCAGTGCAGTGGATAAACTCCAGTATATCCAGGTGAGGACTTTTAATTAATGATCAAACATGGGAGTGAGGAAGAATGTGACTGAGATTTTATTGGTTTGAGCATTTCTCAAGCTACTGTTGTCCTGGACGTAACTGTCTCTGGAGTTTTAGAGTTCTTATTCTGAATCTGAACAACAAAACAATACCACAACTCCATGGAGGAAACACCTTAGGACAACTTGGACATAGATAAAGACAGACATGGTCTCTGTGATTTGTTGTGTCCGAAGAGCAGTTTTGAAGATACAAGTGAGCCAGCGTCATCTTGGAGGTGTCTGATTCCACCTGTTTGCAGTTAACCCAAAAATGGACAAGGAGGTTGGGTTCATCCACCTGTTACTCATGGAGACCACATCCTCAAATATGTAGAATCTTAAGTTTTGATAGAATATAAAGTTGTAATAATGGATGACATTTAACATTGGAGCCTATGGGGTTTGACTCACTGTTGAAGCCAGACTTTAGTGGTCATTAAAGGAACTGCGATTTTGGTTTTCCTGTGTTGGCTTCAACTCTGAGAGGTTGCCAGAGGTTTATGTTTAGTTACATTTAGTTTTGCATTTAAAGGTCCACTATGATAGAGCATCTTATACCCCACACCCCCACCCGCAACTCCAACTATTAGGATTTTCATCCATAACCATAACCATAACCATAACCAATGAACAGCAGGACATTTGAATCCAGCTTTTCACAGCAGAGAAGAAGGCCTCTCACTTGATGATTTGATAGGAGTCCAGCAACAGAGCAGTGGACTGCTATGGGCTCCAGGTACTGAGAAGGCACAGCCTCGGAGACTGAGATTCTGCTACAACCAGCTCCCTGGTGCATGCAGTAGAGTAGACCCTTTCCTAGACAACCATAATTCACTGTGGGCTCATGCCTTAGAGCAACTCTTCCGATGTTCACTTCATTTGATTCATTGTTCATATAAAAATACTGACTAATGCAGCTTTAAAGCGTCATTTCATTAAATTGAGGCCTGCTGCAGTAGATAACTGATCAAATTCATTTTCTCTCCTCTCCAAATCAAACTTTAAATGAACGCACAGACTGATTGAGATTTTCAGCGTCCAGTTCAGCAAGTGCGGAAACCCAGCAGCCTTTCAAAGTGACTGTCGGACTACAAACCAATGAAGCACTTGTCAACCAGCGGATTATTGCATCTTGCTCCTGCAACTGGCAATTTTCTGCTCGGTTGTCTCATCACTGTGCTCACTGAGGTGGCTTTAAAGTGTCTCTTTCTAATTACTAATCCGTCTCTGATATGAGCTGCAGTAAATAAAAGTTTGTGCCCAACTTTCTAATTATTTATCTGACTTCAATATTGTTACTGTGAGTGAATGACCTGACTTCACATTATAATATCGCAGGGAGCGGAGCCATGGAAAATGTCAATTTGATGTTTAATCACTTTGTGCCATGAAGTGGATCAGAAATCATCCAGGTCCAGTTCATTAGTTCTATTTTAAGTTTCTCTCATCATTAAATCATGCGCTCCTTATTGATGGCTCCCATTAAAGTCTTTATTATTAAGGAGTAATGCTATAGGCCATATTAGGATTAATAAAGAAACTCAATAATCTAATGTAACTGCAGGTGAATTGTATGACATAACAGTAGAATGTCCCAAACACACATTTTTTCATCATCACACATGAAATAGTTCATATTAAATGTAGGCTGGCAGTCATGCAATCACATGTGAGATGAGATATTTACTTTTGAAATGTGACAAGTAATACATGTGAAAGTTTAATATAAGCTGAGAAGCTCTAACGTGTCCCTACAGTCTTCTAGGTGCTCGTCAGTTATGATCTGAAAATTTAGTCAACCTTTTTGTTTTTGCCAACCAAGATGTTCTCATCTTCTCATGGAACCACCAAAACCCACTCTCCATATGCCGTCAAGCACTCCAGTATCATGGTTTTTCTCTGGTTTCCTGTTTCCTGTTCTGTCTTATTGTGAAATTCTCTGTCTTGTCTTCCTTTGCGCTCCTCCTTGTGATTACCTTATGTGTCCCACCTGTGTCTCATTTCTCCCTTGTGTATTTAACCTCAGTGTTTTCCCATTGTCCTTTGTTGGATCATCCTTGTTGCTTTGATTTCCTTTGGACTTTTCTCATTTTTGGCATTGTCCAGCGACTTTGGCACGTTGACCTTTTTGTTGTTACTTTTTTTTGTTGATTTTTGAAGATCCCTTTTGTGTGCCTCTTTTAAATTATATTTTGTTATTACCCAGTTTTTGTGCCTGCGGGTCCAGTTTCTCTATTAGCCATAACAAGATTAATTTATCACGGCTGAGAAGAAGTGTGAATTCCACACAAGCTTTGTGAGTCTGTGGGTGAGCTGGCATACAACACTGAGATCTGGGAGGTCAACAGGGCCAACCGTCTGAAACTCACCACACACTGGCCACCAAAATCCAATCAATCAAATAAAATAAGTTCCTGTCGTTACTATGAGTCTTGGAGGTGTCATCCCTTCAAGGGTTTTTTATGCCATTCTGCTTATTTGTGTTATTTGCCACTGTGAATCGTAGCAGCACCATTCAAGGTGTGGTATATTTTCTTTTTTGATGAAGAAATTGCACTTCTGCAAAACTGTAACTAATTTTATGTTAAAGGAGTCATTACCTGGTTTTTTACGTATCCAGCCCCCCTTGGATCGCTTTGGATCAATTCGTAAAACTTATTAGAAAAAAAAATGTTTGTTTTAATCAAACATTGAGCTTGTTCTGACCCTTTTTCGTACCGCGACTTTATCACGCGAGATTACGCGCGAGGTTTTGACTGGTCCGGATGTCAAGGTCAAGGTCAAGGTTTCTTTATTAATACCAGTTGGTAAATTTGTTGTGCAGACAGGCACTAGGCAATCCCACAGTAAAACACAACCACACCCAGTCATCATAACAGAAGAAAAACACACATAAGAAGACAGTCACAGTAAAATCATGTGTGCATCATCAATCATGTGCATTGTAATGAGGCGCGCGTTGATTCCATGGATGTATTATGGTTGATATGGTTGATTCGCCGCAGGAAGGACAGAGCCGGGGGGGGGGCTTGCCTGCATGCAGACTCCAAAACATAAACAGCCCCCTGGTACCGCTTCGGCGATTTCAGGTAGCGGGCGGGCCGGGGTTGGGTGGTGAAAGAGGCAAGGAGCAGAATCAAAATCTCGTGCTTTAGGAAGGCACACCCTTGTGTGCTATTCCTGTTCGGAAAAAGAGCCGAAGCGAAAAAACGGCGCCACTTTCAAACTCCAGCTTTTCAGGCAAGTTTCAACTGAGGTCAAACACCAATATGCATGTTTTAACAAGAGAAATTGCGATTTCCGGGTGATGACTCCTTTAAAGAGTTAAATATTAAAAAGGTGAATTAAAATAGAGAGGTTTAAAAAGATGCATAAACTATGTGTCTGTTAAAAATAGCCTACTCTTGTTGAATGAATAATTGATTACGTTTATGGTTAAAACGAATTATTTTAATTCATAATTCATTTATTGTGTGTTAATGTATTTCCTTAATTTTTGGTGATATATTTTTGATGTTTGAACTGAGAAAATGATGAGATCTCAAGAAACAGAGACAGAATCAGATTAAGTTTCTTACAACAATGCACTTTGTGTGTAGGTTGTTTTTTTTTTCTTTGCTAGTCTGAACTACTGTTCGAGAAACAGAGAGAAAGAGACGATCAAGATGGCGAGCCCGGCCCAACGATTCTGAGAGAGAGAGAGTTGGAGAAGCGGTGTGGCCAGCTGCAGAACCATACCTTCCTCGACGACTCGGGATCATCATCTCACACACTGAAAGCAGATAAGATACACACACACTTCTCACCTACCCGGGTGACACTAGACATTGAATACATTGAAGACAAAGAAATGCAATTGACATTGAAACACAGAACACACACATTGGATCCCCTGAACGGGGACGGGGGCGAGCAGGAGAGCTCAGTGTCCCAGGACTCTCTTTTCTTTTTGTTTTCTTTTTTATATTTTTGGGTGACAGCTGTGGATGTTTATTATTTTGTTTTCCATTGATATTAAAATATCACTTGTTCAAACCACTCCTCTATTTGAGTCATTTACCCAACTCCTACCGAACATAGAGACATGTGAGTGCATCTCCATGTTAGGACTAAAGGTGCTACACAAAGTCTTTCTTGCCAATTCAGAGTTATGGTGTTTTCAATCACACACACAAACTTTCTGACAGAACGCACACACAGACACACAGAGGCACATAAACAGATAGATGATAGATTTTCTTGTCTTATCTTGTCTTTCTCTCTCCACACACACACACACACACACACACATGCACAGTGAGAGAGAGAGAGCTAATGAAGTGTAAACGATATTCTCTCCAGACCATTGCTACAAAAATGGAATTTGCACTTTATAAGACCGTCGCCACACATAAATGTGACACACACACACGTGCACACACACACACACACCTCACAGCTTCAATAGGTGTCATTCGTCCGCTTCAGTAACCAAGGTGAATATTCACTCTGACAGCTCCCAGAAAACAGAAGACAGAGCAGAGAGGAGACAAGACGAGACATTGTCAGAAAGAAAGAAAGAAAGAAAGAAAGAAAGAAAGAAAGAAAGAAAGAAAGAAAGAAAGAAAAAAGAGAAAGAAAGAGTCATTAGTGGTATTACTCGACCTCACCTCTGCCTTTGATACTGGTGACATTAGCATTTTTCCAAGTTTAAAGTCTTTAAATATAGGCTGAACCAGCTGGTAGGCCTCTCAGGGTCATGGTCAAAGTGGCCCCTGCCCCCTGACTTTTCAACTTTTTTTTCTTAGACTATGTATGTATTTTCATGTTTTATTAACTTTGTTTTGATGCTAATGAGTATTAGTCAGGGTCCTATGCAAAATAATTCAGTTATTAAAGCAGATATCAGTGGAATGTTTTTGTTAATATAAGTCCTAAATAGTACTATTTTCCATCAGCAATCACTTACATGGAGTGTTTCAACCGTAACACGAGTCTCTCCGTCACTCTGCTCTGCTGTAACCCGAGGAGAAAATTTTCCTTGTGGGATACAAGTGTTATCCAATGAGGAGAGAGAACAGCATGAAGGGCTGTGTGTGCAGCCAATGGGTGTGCGTGAATGTGGTAACGTAGCACGAGGACCAATAGATGTCTGACGAGGGCGGGGGCTGCTAACTCATGGTGCGTTCAAGGAAACTCGTACTTTGTGTTTTTCCTTCCTGTTAAGTCATACCGGTTCGACCTGGTACGAGTTCACGGATCGGAAGTTACGAGTGGCCGTTATAGTGACTTTCACATGCAACAGGACGGTAAGAACACGAGTTACAGGTTGCCTGGAACGCTACAAAGTCGTAGTTGTGACTTGAAGCTGTAACTTACGGTTTCAAAAGCCTGCCTTGAACGCAGCATTAGCCGAAACGGCCGTGCCGCTGATATCTGCTTTAAGATTAGACTACTGTCTTTTTTTGTGGGCCCTACTGGGCGCTGGGCCCATGGAATTATCATCACCTTTCTCCCCATACAACAACCCTGCACATTTGAACCCGGCCTTGTCCTTTTATTGTTTTTATTTTGTTATTTCATTCTGTTCTGAACAGCCCTTTAATTTTGGTTATGATATGCTACATTATTGTTATATTATTAAGCTGTCCCATAGAGTCTTTTTCCAGCCCTGTATTGTTTTCATCATATCTGCTGCCTTTTGCAACGATTATTATTCGACCACCCCGCTTCTCATCAACTGCATAACTGTCCCCCCACCCTTCACCCTGGGTCAGTCCTGTGCCTCACACCCATTCTGTGTCACCAGCCTCAGTGTATTCAGTAGTAACAGAAAACATTTAAACTAACAAAACTATCCTGACTCATCTGAAGGTTAAAAGGAGAGGAATACTTGTTGGCATGCCAGAAATTACTGTTAAAATTTGGCTTGCTCCTCTGAATGCTGAAACATAAAAGATGAGGATTTTAAACAAGATAAAAGAGATGAAACAGATTTAAACAAGACACATTTGGTGAAGCAGAGGAATATATTTGACACTACTCACTTTATTTTTCTGCTCTCAGTTTTATCTATCTATCTATCTATCTATCTATCTATCTATCTATCTATCTATCTATCTATCTATCTATCTATCTATCTATCTATCTATCTATCTATCTATCTATCTATCTATCTATCTATCTATCTATTCGTCTGTGTTTGTATTTCAGGCAGAATGATAATCATTGGACGGCCTAATACCATCTGAAGTTAAATGACTTGGAAACAGCATCAGCGCCCTCAAACAATACACATGTCCAAACATATAGTGTGTGTATGCGTGCGTGTGCAGTTGTTTGTGCCCTTTACTGTTTGCTTGACTGGCTGATGTTGACTTGACAAGGCTCTTTGTCCTCTTGAATGAAAGCCTGTGGACACACACACATGCCGACTCAAACACACACACGCAGACACAGCAGGAGGTGATTGGACAGCCTGACGTTTTTTTCATTCTTCATTTTATCTCTCAAATAAGAGAAACAGATATTTCTCTGTCTCTCTTTTTACCGCCGTAACTTTCAGTTATTTTCTTTTTGTTGGTATTTTTATTTTGATTCCCTCTGAGGGTGGGCGTGATGAATCGATGATCAATAATTGATTGTTAAGAATCATGTGGAATCTGATCGATCAAACCTGAGTATCAAGGAGGTTGTGTTGTGTAGTGCGGCCTGATGCAATCAATTTAATTACATGGCAGCAATAAGCCAGACACACAATTTGTATTTTCAACAGAGAGCTCGATACTTGATGCATGGGCTTCTGTAGGTTTCACAGGTAAACATGAGAACAGCAAGGTGGTAGGTAGGTGTTTTCAGCTGCGGGGCTGGGCTGACTGTCACTATGCTGTCTCACACTTGAGTTATTTCACCCTCTCAGCTGGGTGCTTTTATGTATTTAGCAGCCTATAAGTCTGATTTAAATCTGAGATTTTGTTGTCAAAGCTACTATTCCAAATTTGAATCCTGGCCTGACCCAGTTCTGGGCTGTGGGCTGGGTAGGAGTAGAGAATGGACACTGGAAAAGTTTCTGTTGTTAGCAGTCTTGTAGAAATAATGCACATTACCATATCAGTAACACTTTATTTGACGCCTATCTCTTTAACGCATTATAACCATACTTAGAATGAGTTATAATGCAGTTATAGCACTGTATAAAGCTATAAACACTCATAAATGATCATAATGCTTTGTAAGAATATTCATAACACACTATAAAGCATTTTATCATGACTTATAAGGTCAGGTATTAAACGGTAATACGTTATAATTGTTAGTAACTTGCTGACAATGCCCCCATCGATAATGCATTATAGTTATAATGTTATAAAGTTTATAGTTATAATGTGTTATTATTGGCTTATAAACATGTATATCTAGAGTATTTTATAATGGCTTATGAAGTCAATGATTATAATAGAGTTATAATGCTCTATTACGTTCCCAACACAATATCACAGTAAAATGTCAGTTGCCAATGAGAGCATTGACTCTACACTCATGTCTCAGTGTGTTTGCTCAGTTTGACTTTTATCTAGTTGTCACATACAGTTTTCACACCTTTGTGGTTTTCAACTTTATATTTTGACCAGATGAAGTATTTTAGTTGTCAGACATTTGCGTCTGAAGTTCATCAGAGAAACATGCTGAGCAAACGCTGGACAACTCAGCTCCCAGCTGCTGGAGACGTCCTTCTGTCTCCACTGAAGAGCAACTGTTTTAACCCTCAGATCAGTACACGATTCTTTAGTCTCTGTGAATATCCTCGAAGCTTATAATATTATGTAATGTTGTTGTTGTTGTTGTTGTTGCTGCTGTTTGTAGTTACGGATAGGGTTAGGTTAAACTCAGAGTCACGCTGATGCACTAAAGGAGAGGCTTCATGACACAACAGGTCAGATGGCTCAAGCCTCCAGGAGGAATTTATCCAGCTGTGGCTTCCACAGCTCCGATTAGTTTACTGTAATGAGCACACACTGAGAACAGAGACTGTAGCCTATAATACTGTATAAGAAGTGTATATGACCTTCTCTTTAATGACTGGTCATCTGTGTGACAAGCCACTTCATAAATATCTGATGGTAGATGACCTGTGAATCCATGTCTTTTGACACAGAGAAGATGAGCTGGAGAGATGAGAAAGTTTTAGTGACAGTTTAAAATCAGTGGTGTGCAGTCTGTAAAGACTCATAAAACTATGAGTCTAAAGAGCAGCTAACAGCTCTATGTCAGTATAATTACATGAACACAACAGTGGTAACACACATACAGAAGGTGGCACTACACTAGGAGTGAGAGTCATTCAAATCAACAGACCCTTTAATCATGAAAGCATAGATATTTTTAATTGTCTGAAAGATCTGGTTGTGATGTGGTGTAGATGTAGTTTTACTCATTCAAATTAAATAATTCAGTTCCAATTATCACATTTTAAACGGACGAGTTTCTCATTACTTTATGTGAAATGGCCAAACATTTAATATGGTTTCTGACCACTGATCACTTGATTACAGCACTACCAGCCCAAACAATGGCGACGTTAAAGTTATATTGTACTTGTCACTTTTATGAAGCTGTAATTTATAAATAAAGTAATTACTTCTCGAGAGAAGTAACTTTAGAAACTGTGTTGTAATGTGTTGGGGCATCTCAGGGCTGATAGGAGGAGGCCACTTGACTTTGTAGTGTATTTTACACCTTAAATGTTCTTAATTTTAACATTTTTATCATCATTATATATTGTGTTTTTCTTTGTGTGTGCTTTGTTCAGTAACTGAAGGAATGTAACTTTGCTAGTGGATCCTAACTGTTTAAAGTCATCTGACTTCATGGTGTGTGTTTGGTCAATAAGATGATCGGTTCCTTTGTTTCTCCAACTGCTAACGTTTTGGGAGACAGGATCTCAGGGTCAACACATAGGTCAAGGGTCATCTAACATCTGGTTAAAGGCTCATCTCTGTCCGGAGAAGGGGGAGTCAGAAAAGCATATAAGTCAGGGGTTTTGGGTCAGTCTGAAGGACTTCACTTTCTTGAGAGAACTTCAAGGGAACTGAATTCTCACCAATTGATTCAGGATGTTTTTGGTTCTTCTTCTTGTTAATAAACTTCTTTTTGAAATGAAGACGTGTATTTATCAACTCATCAATATACTACAACTTTCTCCAAGCCCACTGTATTCATGAATACCGAGGATCAGGATGTTTGGGCCTTAAATGTATTTATCTATGTATTTCTTTCTTTCCCATTAGCTGATGCATATAAACCAGCTACTCCATAACCTTAAGGACTCTCACTCACAAGAAGCTACAACAAAGTAGTATTTCACTCTCAACATGCCTGTTGTAACCTATGGTTGTAACAGTGAATGCATCACCACACAGTTGATTGGACAACAACATGGATCCTGATGAGACTGTTCTTATCCACCAACAGCTTTGTGGTCATCAGGATTTCATCCATAGAAGATGCATCTCTGGTCTTATTGTGAAGGTTTATTGAAGCTAAATTTAACTTTATCATAGCAAGTGTGTCTGGTCCTCACTGTGTGTCCCTGGTAGAAAAACAAAGAGAGCACACTGCGAACGCACAGTGAAGACAAGGCACAGATCTCAAGGCAAGTAATGTGATCCAAAAACGAGGGGAAATAGTGATGGAAAAGTAAAGACTCAAGACAGATGGGAGAGTGGTAGATGGAGTGATGAAGGAGGGGGAGCTGATAATTGTGTTTCTGACAGAGGGAGAGAGAAAGAAGAGGTGCAGTTGCTAATAGTGTGTGTGATGTTAGTATTGATCAGTCACACAGACAGAGAGGTGGGACGTGACACCATGACCTGACACTGTGGCTAATCGAAAACTAATTCCCTGTCCCCATCATCATCATCTTCATCGCTGTCGACATCATCGTCCAATCACATGCACACGCGTACAGCTGTGATCAGCCTCTGTCCAGTAGCTATTATCTGTCTGAGGATTTCATCTTAAATGTATGTGAAGAAAATGTCTCAAGTTGAAGAACTTTGTAACTTTTAGCATCAAAATCAACTGTATTACAAGCAACAGCACAAAAGTAAACAGAGCAATTCATTTTTCTATACACTCAAAAAAACAACACTAAAATATTACTAAATCTGTCAATATAGTGAGTCTCAAAGGCCAAATGTGGTGAATTGTTTACTTTTTGTCCAGACCACAAATCCCATTCTCATAAATTAACATTAAAGAATAATTCAGCATTTTGGAGAATATTCTCAGTCGATTTCTTTTTCAGAGTAGGTTGAGATGATCTGAACTCATGAGGCCATTATTCTCGGACATTGTCTCTGCATTGTCTACTAAAGAGTGTGACATCAAGATTTATAGTAACCAATCTAACCAATCAGAACTTATTGGACTGGCTAAATCCTCATTTTATGGCTGACAGGGAGGGAGTTGCAGTTTCATTTCCATTTCCATTGAGTCGCTCATTTAAATTGCTGCCCACAGTCAATGTGTACAAATAAAGTTTTATCCATTTGATAAGATATTTTCAATACATGAGTGTTGGGACTAAATAGACTGCGGCAGGGATGTCAAAGTAGCTGGTCAAGACAAGAGTTCACAGTTACAAAGATGAGGTGTGAGTCCTCAATGCATGTTTTCACATTCATAGATCTGAGAAGGATATGAATACCAGGTCAGAGCAGGGTCTCTTCCTCCGGAGTTTTGAGTTCTGTTTTAGCTCTGTATTTGGTCTCCACCAGCCCTGAGAGGAACATCTGCCTCTTTCCCTACTAAATGCTCCACTGGTGCTGAGGTGCATCTCAGCCAAAGCAGTCAAGCTGCAGAAAACAAACGATGAGCATCATCAGTACCAGAGACTCACTGTAGCCGAGGTCAGCTTGACTCGTGCACCTTCTCACTTCACATTGTTATTTACTGTAATACAGTGTAAAAAATGCAAACTTACAAGTAGCTGTTGCCTCAGTCATTACATAAACTGAACAGCAGCTCAGCAACGAGCCCTGATTTCATTCACCTCTGCTCTCTGCAATCTAACTGTGTGTCTGTCTCTGTCTGTCTGTCTGTCTGTCTCTGTCTGTCTGTCTCCATCTCTCATTTAGTGAATGTGTCTCCTTTGGTCGATATTTAGCGAGGTGACAAATTGTGACGCCCACTTCTCTGTAAACATCCAATCACAGACCTTATGACTCCCAGATGACCCCTGACCCCTCTCCATATTTTGGGGAACTCTCTCTCTCCTCCTGTGTGTGCGTGCGTGCGTGCGTGTGCTTGCGTGTGAACAAGCTTATGTGTGTGCCTGCGTTCAGGCGTATATGCGAACGTATGTGTGTGTGCGAGGCAGAGTGACAGTACTGAGAGATTACTCTGTCAATAAATGTTTTTATTTGCCGGGGGCAGATTGGACCTTTTCTTAGAGTTGAAAAGGTATTGTGAAGCTCTGTGTATCGAGGCAGAGCGCAGACAAACGCTATAATCAGATTGCTGTCTGGAGAACAATGTGCGGTCAAAATAAAGAGCAGAAATCACAGGGTAAAAACCCTCAGCACACAATCAATAGTGACATCTGAGACAGTGAGAGAAGCACAGAGATGAAGACCCTCTGGCAAATGTAAAGAGACTTCACAGTGGACTTTCTCTGAGCTCTACATTGACTGTGACAACTACAGGACTTGAAGAGCGTGTGGGAAGGAGGCTGCTTCAGTCCTCTACATCTGTTTTAATACAGGCCAGAGAGGAGAGGAGATGATAAAGATAATCTTCAGCTTGTGCTCTCCCTGTCGGCTTCTTCTCCATCATTCACACATGGACATGTTAAATAATCTAACTTGAAGAATTGCCTCAACAAAAAGAATTGATGCTGATATAAACAACTGTCCGAGTGACACTTAAAATCTGGTTTATGGTAAGGATCTAGCTCAATAGTTGTTGATTGAATGACAGATCACTGACAAAAACTGGATTTACCGGTTCCAGGCACGACAGTGATTCTTCCTGAGTGGTCTCGAGCAAAACCTCTCAAGAAGCTCCTCGCCCTCTGATCAACCTATGATGCTTGAACTGCAATTGTCTTTGAAAATGTTGCCACTTTTCATTATGACAGAGACCACGATGTTCAAGTGGTTCATTCAGCAAACTGACCTGAGCCAAAGGACAAAGACCACTGTAATAAAATAAGGCAACTTATTTTGGAACAAAACTGTAAAACCACTGGTGTTGAAACAAAGTTGCTCTGGCCAAATTATCCAAACAACTTTGATCTGTTACTGTTGCGTGGATGTTAGGCTACTTGTTATTTAGATCTGTATTTAAATTTAAAATCTAGTTTGTTTTTATTGCCACTGCCGTGTTCTCTGGCACACTACTAATACTCAGCAGCCAGGTGCAACTGCTTACACAGTCACAGTGTTGGGACTTCTTGCAAAAATATCCGGTCTCCTTGAGGAAACCCTGAAGGTGTCTGTGTGGGTTTTAGCATGACTCAGAACACATCTGAAATTTTCAGTGATGAAGGCAGACCTGTTCTGCAGGCTATGCCACAAGTGGGTGGGTGGACATCAGTCTGCTGCCTCTCTAACTCTGTCAATCCATCAGTCCATCAGTCAGATTCTACATTATAGGGCTGCTGCAGTCCAACCAAAAACACATGGGTAAAGTACATGGGTCGTTGCAGTATTAAAGGATATATGGCTACACAATGTGCAAATAGTAAGACAAAACATTCATAAAACTTGCCAAAGAACAAAAAAGCAGTAAGAGAAACACAAACTGTATTAGCCTTAGCCCGGTGTCACAAATAAACAGTGTTGACTGTAGATCCATGTCTCCTGCCCAGTGCTCCCTGTGTTATATAGAGGGTTTGTGGTTCCTTACTATATATTCAGAAGAAGTATATGGTAATTAGTAACTCTACACATATTAATACTGTAGCGAGAAAGGACATCTTGACACTTCAGCACACACACACACACACACACTAGTGCACAGTGATTACACAGTCAACACATCTACCTTCATGTGAGCAGTAATTACAGAGAACCTGAGACAAAGGTGGCTCCTGTCCTACACTCGTCTCTTCTGTCCTGTCCGCTCATTATCAACAATGTGACATCATTATGACATCATCTGACAGACAGCAGATAGAACAACCCTTTCATTGCACACATGTACAGGCAGACACAACGTGACACAATGTGACATATATTCAGGGTGAAGCCCACACTGGACCACCAGTATACAGTAATTATAGGCAGGAAGCAGTTCTATATATATCAGAACATTAATTACATACTGACCGAGACCACACACACATACAGAACATTAATTATATACAGTTAATGCAGAAATGGGACAAGGTGACATCTTAACTTCTCTGGTTGTGTATGTGTGATCTTGTGTGAATGTGTGTTAGTGTATGTAGCCTCAAATCCTAAGAGCTAAAATATAAGATCCCTATACATGTAATATGTACATAAGAAATAAAAGCACACATGTACATCCAGCCCTGATATGTATTGTCCGTCCAGCCATATTATATATACTTACATTGTAGTCATGTATTTTACACAGTTGCTCATCAAGTTGGAATAATGTTTCTTCACTTTTTCTCATGAAATGATTGTGACAGTGCGATTTATTCTTGCTAAATAAAGTGTATCTTCTCCAAACTTTTCTCTCTTCCAAACATAAAACTGTGAAAATGAAACCACAATTACAATTTATAGGAATAAAAAGAGGAATCTGCCTGAAGACAAAATTATTCCAACATCATGGGCCATGTATATGAAATACTTGTGTACATAAAAAATAAAAGCACACAAACGTATGTGTTACTTATGCAGTATATATATACGTATATGTGTGTATATATACATAGTGTATATAGTGTTTGAGTGTGTGCTGTTTTAGAGAACATCAAATGTATATCTACGTAATTCAAGATGGTTGAAACATTTTAACCAATATGATAAATCATTATATAGAAATTTTAGTGGGCTACATGTACACAAACGGGAATGTCGTTATAAGAATAAGGGTGACATATTTGGCAACAACACTTGTAGTAAGATAATATTTAACATACGATTTACAGGTGTGTGCCATCAGTACAAACAGGCAAACAGTGTTCAAAGATCAATTACAACAACACCAATGTGCAAGCGATATCTTCTGGGTCTCAGAGAAGTGATCTGATCCATGTTTGTATTTACTGTTATTTTACTGCCCCCTTGTGGCACCAACCTGCTACTGACAATGGAGGCTAGCCTGACTGACTGACCCCTCTTTCAGGGCTCTTCCTGTCTGTCTGAGCCGGTGAATTAAGCCAAAGATTAAATGTGAGAGTCCTCATATATTTAATTAACCACGTACACCCTTATTTAATAACTGAGTACTGTGCACATATCAGTGTGATAAGAGGTTGGTACATGTGCACACATTTTGAAGTTGACTGTAATTTATTTTGGCAGTGAGTTTTTTCTTTTTTTCATCCTTTGTGTGCACACATACTTAACGTATGGGACCAGCACACCATTTTATAAATGAGGTTTCATATTTGATTTGTATGCACCATAAATACCAGAATATATTATTCAAAATCCTCATTAATAGGGAGGACCACTCCTGTATGAATGTAGGAGACATTGATTAATGTGGTTTCCAGTACACAACCCAATCATGTAGTACAAGGTAAGACTTGACCTAGTCGTGCCAAAGCTGGAGACCATGTAGCTGATGTTGCCAGAGGTAGAATAGGGTGGGTTTCTCTGGGCATCATCTGCTGCCAGGGGTGACAGGCTCTGCTGATGGTTCTCACCAGTGTTCACCTTTAAGTCTGCTAGTGGACTTTATGTCTTTATTCTATTTTCTATTTTATTTTTTTTGGCATCTTATCTGCAAGCAGTCATTGGCGAGCTGTGTGATCTGCTCAACTCTCCTGGAGGTTGATGTGAAATAAAACTATAGCCTACTGCGCTAAAGTTTTGCTATAACTTCAAGAAGTCTGGCATTGACCAGAGGACTCCAAAGCTGTCAAGCATATTCATAAAGGAAAGAGTGGTAATAATTACAGTAAAAGCTACAAAGATTACTCCAAGGCACTTCTGCTTTTTTGTTCAGTTTGGTTCAGTTTTCTTGAAATAAATATAAAAATAAAGATTGCATGTAGACAGGGAATGTTATTTAAAGAAAGGCAGAAAAACATGGACAAAACAATAGAAAGAGGATTTGAGTGTGAAATAAGTAATGGCCATACACAAACTGATGACTGAGGGCAATGTGTGAAAAATAATCACAGTTTAATTTTCTGGGGTCTGGTGCATGTTTCACTCAACTTCTCCTTTGTTTCTTTGTCTCCTTAGCGAGAAAGACATTTTCCAGTTGTTTTGAATTTTACCTGTGAACTCTGTCAAACAACACAAGAGTAGCCTACTCTAAATGTGGATTACACATCATTAAATTTTGCAAGACAAATTTACTTGAATAACATTATCATACATTCAGTCATTCATTCATTACAGAAATAATAAAGATATTTTTCCTCTTTCTGTTTTGCATGCTATGTGAAGGACGCTCATAGTATGGTCACATAGGAATATTTTCTATGAAATGTTGAAATAATTTCAACATTTCTAAAGGATTTGATGGCTCTTTCTTTGTAGCAGTCCACAGTGGAGCCTGAGCAGGGCACAGGATGAGCGCATCGTGCTCCTTGGCTGCCATCTTCTGGCTGGTGACCCAAAGTGAAGAATTGGTCCAAATTACATTGCACTAGCAGAATTAATTATTATCTCATATGCAAAGGTTTATGGAAGAATTCAAACAATTTTCAAACCATAAATCAGATCATTGTAATTTAAAGGTGGAGGGTATATCAAGTCTATCTGTGAGTCAAGAAACACTCATTGAAGTTAGTTATCATGACACTGTTTTTTGTGTTTGTGTATGTTGTTATTTTGTTGAATTTTGCAGCTTTGTATGAAAAATAATAATGAATGTAGTTAAAGTAAATTAATTTGTCTGTCAGCTCATCTACCATTTGCAGAAGAGAATCTTCTGTATCTCTCTGTCCTACAGCGAGAGGAGCCGTCTGAAAATCTTCAGTGGGCATCTCTCCACCATCTCCCAGTGTCCAACCTGGCTCCAATCACAGAGCAAACTTCCCTAACTTTTTAAAATACAACTCTATCCTCATTATTACTTCATATTACATAGCTATAGGAAAATGTGCATCTTTACACTGAGTTATATTTAAAATTGTGTAGTACAGTTGCAGTAATGTGCAAATTCAATTCAATTCAATGTTTATTGTCATTAAAAGTACAATGTAGCTACAGCCTGCAATGAAATGCAACATCTTCCTCCAACACTCAGCTACAATAAATGATAAATAAATAAATAAATATAAGAATAATTCCCTTGTACAATTATCCTATGTGTAATACATAAATGAATCAATAGGTAAAAGAAATAACTGTTGCAGTACAAACATCTTCATAAAACTCACACATACAGCCAATAGTGCTGCTGTTCAAAATAGGCCCCACAGTAAAAACCATTTACTGGGTGGTTCAGAGCTCTTGCACATTAGTGTTTTGTGGTTCTATGGTGCTGTAAAGCTTAAAACGTGCAATGTGTAAGATTTGCCAGAATTTAAAGTTTAAAATGTTGAAAAAAAATGAATAAACACTATTCATAGTGTGTAAAAGAGTGACAATTTTGTCATGACCAAGACCTCCATCCAAAGGAGCATGCTAACCAGCAAGCCCGACCTGTTCTGTGTTGTAGTACCACTTTGTGACACTGGATTCTTTGGGAGTGAGTGTAGCATATAGTCTGCCCCCAGGCTGGTAGTACTGTATACTGTAGCTACCTCCCTCCTAAGCCCTAAACCCTCACAGATTTAATCGAATCCAGCTGGTAAGTGATTGAGTGTGAGAGGCTCCAAGGGCTTGAAATGGCACAAATAGGGTTAGGACAGCACCTTGTTACTTACTTTTTTACTTTGACGTCACAAAATACTGAGAATTATTGTAGGTTTGGGATATTTCATTTCATATCATATTGAATAAGTATATTTGAAATGGTTTATGATGAAAGTTGGTCTGTAAAATGCTTGTATTTCTCTGATTGCATTATGCCAGGCTGAACATCTGGTCATCAGGGTGCTCTCAGTGGTCTTTTGAATATTTCACACTAGGACAGGGATCATGGCTGAGGACATCACTTGGAGGCCCTTATTTCTCTTTACTGTGTTAAGGCTCATAAGGTGTTGTGCGTCATCTCCTGGTTTTAAGGCTGTTCACAGGATCACTTGGGAGGTTTGCAAGATGCAAGTCCAAGGTCATCCCAGTCCCATCACTTCGGAGGAAGTTGGCCAAGTATGTGCACGGCTGGCATGAGGCCTTTAATAAAGCTTTGAGAGTCGTAGATGGCTGTCACATGAGAATCAAACTCTCAACATAGGCTACAAGTTGGACAACTAGAAAATTTCCTCTCAGGAAATTTTGAACGGGTCCCGGGGCTAAGGCCGGTAGTACCATCTCTGTCAACATGAGAATCAAACCCACAATCTTAAGGTCAAGACAGAGCTGATCAGACACATGATCATCTCTCTATAAGCACTGATATGGAGGAGCTGTAATCACACTAGGTTAACTGTGTGTGTGTGCAATCGCTTATGCGCGCATTTGAAAGTTACCTGTGTGTTTTGATGTGTTTGTGTGTGTCTGTAACTGTAATCAGTTACAGACACAGTGTTCCCGATCAGGACTGAGGATTTGATAGGTTACCATGACAACTCCTGAGCTGGTTGAATGACGAAAGAGGCTGAGAAGCAGAAGAAGAATAAGTTGAGAAAAAGAATCCACACAATCATCCAGGAGAATAAGTTACTGGTCCACAGCAATTTCAGTACTTTACTGGTCCAGTGCCTGGTGCAATTGCCCAGGGCCCTAATTAATTAAGTGCTAACAGTGTCACTCCACTTAACTGCAAGGTAAGGTAAACTGAGGTAAAACTTTAAGGTATCTCTGTCTCTGTGTCATTTTGAGGTTCAGTAGGCTACACATAAATGGCCCCTTGGACTCAAAAATGAACTAAATAAGATATTTTATTAGTCAAAGGTTAAAGGTCAAGGTCAGTGTAATTTCCATAAACACTTACATTATAAGACTTCATTAAAGAATTTTGATTTCACTTAAATGGTTCATACATAGGCTATTTTATATTTGGGATGTAGCCTAACCTGAACAGCTAGGCTATTACCTAGGTTGCACATGACCAGAAATTCACAGCTTTAAATCACATAAGAAAACAGACCCACCTCATCATAGCACTGGATTTTGGACTTAACAAATCACATTAAACCACTTGCCGAATGGTAAAGTTGAAGTGGTGTTTGCCAACACCGGATGTGACCAGACTACCACAGTAAAACACCTCCGCCTGCAGCGCGCACGAGCGGCGTTTGACTTTGAAAGAGCCGACCGGAAGTGTTGACATAGCGGCGGCGCCATTGACGACGCTGATGGTGAAGTGAGCGATGCACTGCTGGCTGCATGGAGGAGAGCTGCTGCCTGAACCAGCAAACTGGACCTTATTTTATTTTTTTTTGTCAGCGGACAGGAGCCTGTTAACTGGGGCTTAATGGACTGAGAGAAGATCCGGAGCGGGAGTCGTCTGCCCGTTTGTTCCTCTCCGGGTTTCTCATTTTGGATAAAGGAAGATTTGAGTGAGCTGTCCGGGGAGACGAGCCAGGACACCGCAGCAAACATGTATGTTCCCTCCAATTGGTGTTTGTTTATTTGTTTGCTTTATGTTTGTCGAAGTAGCGGAAGCTCTTGTCTCCGTTTGAGGGTCTGGCAGAGACATTAGTCCGGTGTGTCCGTCCTCTGTGTCTCTGAACTAACTGCTGCAGTCCTGTCCCGGTGCTCAGACTCGTCCAGCTCTCACCTGCACGGCGAGACCGACCCGTGCCAAACCCTCTTTGCAAATCTCTTAATTCTGCAGAACTTCCCGGCTGAGCTCCAGTCTCAGCCAAGCGGCTTCAGTGACACATCACCCCCGATGATGTTGTTGTTTTGCTCGTTGGATGACGGAGGAGCAGAGCAGAAACCCCCGCATAGTCTCTACACCGTTATCACGCTGTATGGACCTTAAGTTTTCGACGGGTTTCACTTGAATGTGTCACTTCATGAATGTGTCGGTGCCTGTATGAGTGGGGGGTGAGGTAGAGGATACGATGAATTCAGCTGGGCCCAGTTTCCCCCTCTCTATATTCTGAGGGTGATGAAGTCGTGTCCTAAGAAGAGCAGCATTTAATTAGAGAGACTCTGACTCAACAAATCCTAACAGATGAATAACATGAGGTGACTAATTTAATCTCTAATTGAATGATCTAGCTATATGGTAAAATGTTCTGGTTCCAGCTGCTCAGACATGAACATTGGCCTGTAGGCTACATCTCTTTGGCATCTCTTTTGTATCCCGTGATATATTTGTTTTATTTCTACTTTTTCAGTCCTAATGAATTAATTTCAATATAATTGAAATCTCTATGCAGCCAGGTGCTATAACCAGCAGCTGCTGTTTGGTGATGAAGGTAAAATAGCCTATGTCTCAACATTGTGGTGCTACAGAGACCCCCAAAATACAAATCTTGGAAAGGAACATGCCCAACACCCAATAAAAATAGTGAAAAGGAATTGAATAAATGACCATTCACACTGAAACTGTATCTGCATATACCGTCCAGCCCTAGAAGTGAATCATTTATTAATTATCTAGGAATGAAACAGACTAATTTGCAGCCCTTTTGCATCCCCCATCCCTAGTGGTATGACATCTGACAAGCTGTCTGTCTCCAGATGGAGTGACAACATTCCTGGCATAACTTTGAAACACACATACTGTAGTAGCTCTGCACACACACACACAAAGGAGGAAGGTCATCCAACCCAAATGTTGGTGTACAGTAATAGGTGACAGAATCAAACTCGGTCAAGCCGACTATGGGAATGCAGCTTGGAAACGACAAGCTCCCTCTGTGTGCCACTCTCCCAGAGCCAAGTGAACAGTGCGGCCATTGTGCCATGTCAGGTCTCACTGTTAGAGGACCTAATTCAGCTAATGATCAGGCCTGAGCTAACAAGTGGGTGAAACAGATACAGAGCAGAGGGCAGACACTGTGCTCACTCATTTGATTCTCATGTCATTCAACATTTATTGTGTTCATTCACAAAGCAAGATGCGCCGTTGTCCTTGAACACATTTCATTTCCAGCTGATGGTTGGTTGCGGTGCAATAAAAACTGGTTAAATCTGGAAAGTGCTCTTCAAGGAAGACGAGCTGACAGGCATGTTTGCCATGCCTTTCCTCCGCTTAAAGGCACATTTCAGTCATACTGGCTCATCCCCACAGTTCCTGAAGCAGTTGAAAGAGGAGCTCAGACTGAAGTCACTGCAAATTACAGCTTTATGTTTTGGCCCAACGACTGAGAGTGAAAATGAAAAATAAGGATGGCAGACAGTCTCATGACTCATTTTCTAAAAACTCCTTCAGTTTCTCCAATGCATTATAGGACTGCACTATGCAAACAAACAAAAACATTTTTCACAGATCTTGAAATTTCTGTAAATTATTTTTTTTGAATTTGATTCTCTTCAAATCTTCTTCAATAAAACAAACGTTGCTTTCACATCTGTAAAATATGATTTATAGTCCAGGGGTGTCTCTGAAGCACAAACAAAAAATAGGGCCATTGGAATTTTTTCAGAAGTCTCCCTTTATGAAACAGTGTGGATGAGAGAAGACTAGAGCAGAAGAGATCAGTCACAAGCTGCAGGTTGCTTTGGGAAATAGTAAAACTGTCAGTGTTTCCCCCGTGGCCACACTGATGAGTTTGTCTGGTTTGTTTGGTTCATTGATGCTCGTGTCGAAGCTGCCGCTCTTGTGGACAACTGATTGCAACACACAGGATGATGTCAGTGTGCTTTTCCTTAATGTGGCGTTTCTATGTTGATGTTCTGTGTTTGTGTTGTTAGTTGTCTTTGATTATTTTTGTGCACGTACATGTGTTGGTGGGCAGTGAACTTGCTCTGAGGCAGTTTTTTTCCCAGTGTCCTGGGTGTCTCAGCCAAAGTCCTTTGTAGTTAATGACTTCCTGTGCTGGAGCAGACTTCCTTGAAAAACTGGACAAACAGCCAATTAACACACACAGACTCAAAAACATGGACATGCACACTCTACATGCTCGCGCACATGCATGCCAGCACTGACCATTAAATTCAGAATGAGAGTGAATGTTTTCGACTCCTCAGACAGACGGTGGTGTGAAGCGGCAATACTCTGCTGTATTTTGTTCTGGCGGTTCAGTTTTTCAATAATAAAAGTTGTATATTCTGGCCTGGAACATGTTTGGACTCTTGGTGGTGGGTCTCGGAGCAGTCATGGTTCATTTAGGTTTTGGAAAAGATCCTGATATAATTACAGCTCAAGGCCTTCGTTGTAGGAACAGTCGGTCAAGGTTAATGAATGGATGCTAAACAATTAAAAAAATATTGTGAACAGTTCATCCACACAGAAATGAAGGACAATCTGACTCTCGTTTGGTCAGCTCATCCACCCCACCGTCCTCTTAGCACTGAAGTGGTAACTAGCTGATCTGAATGGCAACATCAGTGAAAGTATAGGCTGTGAGAGTGCTGGAGCAGAACAGCAGGTAGTGAGTCACTGTTTAGATTAAAGGAGCAACATTAAAGGAGAAATATTATGTCCCCTTTCCAAAAATTAAAATAGTTCCCAGGTGTCTTAAAGGATAACTTTCGTTTTTTACAACCTGGACCTTATTTCTAGCATCAAATACGATCATTAAATCACCCTGACAAGTTTGGTGTCATTTGGAGTCGTTTTGACGAAATTAGCCCCAGTCGAGCGGCGCGTATATCCGTATAATGCGAGAACACGGGGCACCCAATGCAGCCTCTAAATAACAAATTTCGGTGATGATACAGTCTAGTGTTATTCCCCTCCGAGCCCCCTGGTTGTTATCAACATCCGGCTCCTCCAGGCTTAAACCTCTGATCTGGATGATGTCATCCAGGTAATAATCATTAAAGTCAGAGCTGTAGTGAGGATCCAGGCTGAGGAGAGGAAGCCTGTGGAAGCTGACCGAAGCTGAACATCATCCAGCTGCTCATTCTGACGAGTCAGAAACATGCAGAAACGGACCATAGCATTAGCGATAGCAAGTTAGCCGCGCCGCGCCGCCAAACTTGTCAGGGTGATTAAATGATCGTATTTGATGCTAGAAATAAGGTCCAGGTTGTAAAAAACGAAAGTTATCCTTTAAAGACATATCTGTGACATGCTTTGGTCAAAATACCCCAAGGATCAACTATTACAACTCTTTTCAGCTCTGTTCAGAACGGCTGGTTTCAGTCCCTGTCCCTTTAAGTGCAAATTAACCACTGCTTGCCCCGCCCACCGCTTCTACCGGTGGTAGGGGTGGTATTATGCAAATTTGAAACCTAGTTACATCACTGGAAGACAACTGCAGAAACAGCTCGTAAAACCATGTGGATTACCTAGGGAGCCTACAGATTTTATGTGGTGAAGCCGAAGACAAATTTCCATATTGCGGACCATAAAGAAAGTTTATTATGATCATTATGATTCTTTTTGGTCAATTCTCACATTTTGGGGGCCAGAAGGCAAGACAAACATTGAAATATAAAGAACCTTCAATAAGTGATATTTCCATGACATGTTCCCTTTAACTGGGGCAGGACAGAGCAGAAATATACTGTACCAGCTACTCCACAGACCGGAGATGAGACACTTTCACTGATCAGCATACACTGACCAGTGTCAGTTTTAGACAGTTGTTGACTCAACTGATAATTGTGGATAATGTAGTTTTAGAGCTGTAGCTGTGTACATTACAGAGGTGTTTTGTTTTAGTCTGTGTTCATTTCTATCAGTGCTGTCGACAAACCCCCTGGAAAACTGTCCTTATAGTAGTTTTGTGTTGGTGCACCAGTTGACATTATTGTCTGGCAGCACAGAGGCAGAATGAGGTGAGATTAAGTCTGATTCATAAGTAGGCTATTTCAGAGGGAGCCTTAAGATTTTCTCAGGAAACTGTCAAACTGACATGACGGAGAGAAGAATTTAGATCGATATTGGAGCTTTTAGTCAGTGGTCAACAACACTGGGTTTAGATGATTATAGTTGTGGGAGCAGTCATCAGTCATGAACACATGGGTGGAACCCTAAAACAGCCAGACTCAAGCTGGATCACTGTTATTATCAAACCTCACAGCTCTACCTGGCATGACCTCTGACTCAGCCAAGTGTGTGTCCACGCAGCGTGGAGTCCTGCACACTCTGACTCATGACTCACTCTAATAACAGAGCTGCTACAGTAATCGTATATTGCACTGACTAGAACAGCTATTTAGCCCCTTGCTGACCTCCAGTCTGTGCCCTTATGGAGGGAGCTTTAATCGCTGGTCAGTTGGTCGCTGTTATTTTCAGCACTGGTCCTGGCCAGATGGCTTTTTGCATACAGGTTTACATCACGATCTCTGCTTTTATGTCTTTCCCTACTCAATCTCACGAAGCTCCAAATGCCCCAAACTGCAAAAGATGGAGATGTAGCACTGTGTGAGTGAAGATACACTTCATACACAAAGGGATAGTTAAACATTTTGGTAAATTGGCCCTTAATCTATAAAGTATAATCCCTATAGTCTTAATTTTTTAATTTAACTTTAAATTTTTTTAAGAACGGCGGAGCAGAGCCGTGAGCTGCTCAGAGCTACGCTACAGCGGCTAATGGGATTTCTTGGTTTCCCTCATCAAACTCAATGCACTATCCAGAAACTCCAAAACGCTCCCGTGGACAAGTTGTGACCTGCACATTCACCACACTATGAGATAATAACAGAACGTTACGAGACGGAGTTGTTTTTGAGGTAAATTCATGCAAACCCGCTGATGTGCGTTCTCATCGGGGGGGTTTTCGGGAAGCAGTCTCTGCATTTGCCTCAAAAACAACTCTGTCTCGTAACGTTCCGTTATTATCTCATAGCGTTTATTATCTCTGTACTAGCGTAGCTCTGAGCAGCTCGCAGCTCTGCTCTGCTGTTCTACAAATAGCTTGCACTGATAAATAAAGGTAATGAACCTATAGGGATAATGGCAATAGGCCAATTTGCCAAAATGCTGAATTCCTGTGAGATCAATTTGAAATATATCACTGTGTAAACTAGTAAAAGTTGCATCATAAAAATAGTTGTAATCATTTTTCTAAAATAAGATTTGTGCAAACTTAGAAATATGACCCTGTCATGCCCCCTTAGACCAGTAAATCTAGGTGAAATACTGATCCCCTTCATGAAAAGGGATTTATTACTGCACTGTTGTGTTACACTGTATTAATCTTAGCTCGGGGTCTTAATGGCTAACTGAGTGTATGCCAGGATGATTGTCCCTCTCTCTCTTTGTCTCTGTCCTCCTCTCCACCTCTGGTGGTGTCTGCAGATGGTCCAGGTAAGAGAGATTATAAGAGGATTACCCATTAGGCCTTTTGCTTGTACTGTAAGACCAAAGCCATGGCAATAGATAGCGAGAGGAAGATATTGAACATGGTATGTGTGTGTCTGTGTGTGTTAGCACTGAAACAAGGAGATTAGTGGAGGCACATGAATATGTTATGATTAGGTGAACTATATAACTGCAGTGATACTACAGCTGCAGCCCTTTGCCTTTGTGTCAGTGGTTGTGATGTAAACAGTAAATATAAATATGTATGTGTTCTGGCTGATGCGTTACTGAGTCTGTGACCTAGATCATGCAGCAGTAGTGTAGGCTCACTAGCATCAGGGTGCTCCATGATGGTTTAGCAGTGGTTTAGCCCCATAGAGGAGCCTGTCTGTCTTTAGGTTCATTAATACTAAACAGAGCTGTTTAGAAGTACGGTAGTTAACTCTGGAAAGCTCTGAAGCTGCTCATCTATGTGGATGTTTTCACAATAATGACAGTTGGGCCAAAAACACTGAGGAGCAACGTTGATCTGGCTCACTTTATAAATATGGTGAAGGAACTTGTACAGAGGAATAATGATAATTTCACACTCAGGTTTTCATCACTGTGAGCCATTACTTTCTTTTCTGACTCTAATCCATAACAACTGACTGAATGTATTCAACTTACTTCTAATAAATTTGTTGAAATATTCCTCTAAATCACTGACAGTGACCTCAGAGATGTAGTATATGATTTGGTGTTTTTCATATTGCCCATGAGTTGGATAGCTGTTCGACTTCACTATAACTGACCATTTTAGAGACACAGCTCACTGTTTTGTAGTTCTATCCATAAGAGGATTATTGTACCCTGTATATTGTACTAATTATAACCCACAATGCATCATGAACAGTGCACAATCAGTAGTAACCAACCAGATTTAACATCATGCTTTGCACACCTGCTGAAAGAAAGTGAAAGAGCGAGCAATTTCAGACACAACCTTAGTTATGAATCCTCAGTGGTGGTGTAAGATGTACTAATATTATGTGAACATAATATGGCACACAAAACAATGATCAATAAGTCTATAAAATTGCTGTTTTGAAAGTCGGATAGGAGGAAACTGTCACATCTGGGGCATTAGCAGCCTCAGTGAAAGAGATGACTTCAATCCTCCAGTCTATTTTAGCTAGAGTATTAATGTACGGGTTATTTTCAGGATGGTTATGTGTCACTCTGAACCATATTAGACTAGCTACAAACTAGTAATTAGCCTGCTGCACTCCAGTGACAGTTAAGCTGCTTATTGGCCAGCTGGAGATTAACCAGAAAGTCCCCACTTCACAGGGGTCCACACATACACACATGCACACACACGCGTACACACACACACACACAGTCTCACACACACAGCCAGTCATGCGGTGCTTAGTGAAGTAGGAACAGTCTGTCAGCTCATTACCAACCTCATTCTACTTCACCAGAATGAAACATGATTAAAATGATTTAGTTCAGGATCGGGCAGGTCTCGGTCCTACTGGACTAAATCTAAGCGGGGCCACTGAGACCACAGAGACCGGCAGAAAACACATGAGGATAGAGTTACTGGAAAACACAACTAAGGAGGAGCTAACCTTTGACAATTTTAAGTATGCTCGTTAAAGCAAAACCAACGCTTCCTGTCGCTACTTCACAATAAAAGCCTTTATGGAAAGAAAACTTTGCTGACAGATTTGGAGATATGATATGTTTTATTAGCTGGACAAAAGAACATGTTTGTGCTCAGGGCAGTCAGGTTATTTGGAATGAAAGAGAGAAAGACATTGATAATGATAGCTTGTCGTGTTTATTGGTTAATTATCCCAGGTAATGACTCAAGTAACAGGACAGAACCCCTAAACAACCCTTAGGTTATGTTGAGCCTGACATGGTGACATCTTCTTTTAAATAAGGTAAATACACAGCCTAGAGCCAAACAGTGGATTCGGTGAACTGTTCCTGTTACAAAGTGAGAGTGATTCTCTGGACGAGACATACCTCCTGGTTGTGGTTGCTGAGCTATAATCCCGTAGGAGGAAGGGTTTAGAAACTGGTCAGGTGACAGTGAATGAGATGCATGAGATACACGTGATGACTACTGGTCAGACTATCTGAATTTGTATTCTGATGTGTAGGTTTGCACAGCTGCAGGAATCGGTTGTAAATGGCACACTGAGCTGTGGAGAAAGGAGCAGGTGCAGGCTGGTGATCTGAACACAATTTCAAGTTATTTTACTTTACCCCTTGATTTTGTCCTCACTCAACATGACAAGCTGTTACTAGGAACATGCCCTCTGTAAATTGTAACTGCGTAGTAGGCCGGAGTCTCAAGCAGTGTCATCCTAACCTCCAGGCAGACACTAGTTTGAGTTTATTTCTGTACAATATAAAAATCTTGCAGAGGCTTGAATGTTCCAGCAGATAGTAAATCCATTATGGTGAAATATTGGTGTAGCTACAGTACATTCTTGTCCAAGCGGAGAGATTCACACTGGTGAGTACAGACAGTTTTGAGGCCTCCCTCTGCTGGTGCATTCAAGGTCAATCCACTTCCTGAAACTCCAGCTGTTTTGAGGAAAACAAGCAAAGGCACATTATAAAATAATATATGAGACTACTTAAGTAGCATCATTTTTAATGCCTTGGACTTAGGCTCCTTCCAGTGGAGATCCGATTTTTAACATCATGTTTATACAGTATAATACTGGCCATATGATGAATGAAAATTAGTGTTTCCCAACAGTGAACCAGTGACACAGCCTCACCCACCTGCCACCTGCTCCACCTGAAGGTGGGCGGGGCTCAGCCCCTAATCCAGATGATTCAGGAAGTAAGATGAGCATCAGACTCAGAGCTCTAGTAGATCATTTTTACTTTCACGCACCTTTATACTACAGCTCAGTTTACAAACATGTATTCTTTCTTGAAGTAAACAAACCCCTCTGTGTTTGAATAGCTATCTGTCTGGAAAGAAACTGCAGTTTTGTGGGGATGTAAACAGCCTAAGATCTGTCAACTCCCATTATATCCTGCTGTGGAGAGGCCGGCACAGACAGAACTACTGCATAACAGGAGACATTAAAGGGAAAATCTTCAGATTCATTCTTTTAGATCTAAAATATGAGGAAACTACAGCCCCAGGAATTGTCCTACAAAAAAAAAAAGAATACATCTGTCACTGACTGACTGAGTACTGAAGTTACACTAGCCGAAGCTGGTTGATGCCTCCAGGGCATTCCCTGAGGGAGGTGTTCCTAGCGCTTCCAGCTGGGAGGAGGCCACAGGGCAGAGAGATTATATCTCTAGCCAGGGCTGGAAACGCCTCAGGATCCCCCAGCCAGAGCTGGCCAAAGTAGCCAGGGAGAGGGAAGTCTGGGGATCACTGCTGGTGTGACCTGACCTCAGATAAATGGTAGAAGGTGAATGGATGGATGGTATTGTAATAATGTGGTACAAGCTCTTTCTGTTATGTCACCAGGGAGGCGTTAGCAGACAGTGCGCTCGACTTAGTGTCTTTCCTTGTAACATCAGCTGACTTTACAGACTCGTTTTGTTCAAATACACACCCTGTGACAGTTCTGGTTATTTTGCGCACAAACTGCAGATCCTCTTTATGGAAGAAAGTCTTCACTACTGCCCTGTTAATGGCCTGGATCTGACTGTAAACATGGAGTCTTAATAGGCTGCGTTTCACCATTTCATATTTGTGACAGTCAGACCATCCAAAGCTCGACCTCTGAACATCTTCCATTAGTTATTGTGCTGATGTTGCACTTCATTTCTTGGGGGTGGGGGTTGTCGTAAAACACTGTCATAAGAAAGCAGCAGTTTTTCATTGTGCTTTTGACAGTTCACAGATGTATAAAAACAGACCTGCAAAAACAACACAGTAAACTTTTTCTTGACTTTACAAAGGATTTTGATACCAGCATCAACATTAGCTATATACTGTGGCTGGAAAGAGAAAAAAACTGAGAGAGAGAGAGAGAAAGAGAGAGAGAGAGAGAGAGAGAGAGAGAGAGAGAGAGAGAGAGAGAGAGAGAGAGAGAGAGAGAGAGAGAGAGAGAGAGAGAGAGAGAGAGAGAGAGAGAGAGAGAGAGAGAGAGAGAGAGAGAGAGAGAGAGAGAGAGAGAGAGAGAGAGAGAGAGAGAGAGAGAGAGAGAGAGAGAGAGAGAGAGAGAGAGAGAGAGAGAGAGAGAGAGAGAGAGAGAGAGAGAGAGAGAGGAAGAAGCAGAGGGGAGGATTTCTTAAAGAAAAAAAATCCCGAAAATGTCCAAGTGAAACAGACCTGCAAAAACAACACAGTAAACTTTTTCTTGACTTTACAAAGGATTTTGATACCAGCATCAACATTAGCTATATACTGTGGCTGGAAAGAGAAAAAGAGAGAAAAAAAAACTGAGAGAGAGAGAGAGAGAGAGAGAGAGAGAGAGAGAGAGAGAGAGAGAGAGAGAGAGAGAGAGAGAGAGAGAGAGAGAGAGAGAGAGAGAGAGAGAGAGAGAGAGAGAGAGAGAGAGAGAGAGAGAGAGAGAGAGAGAGAGAGAGAGAGAGAGAGAGAGAGAGAGAGAGAGAGAGAGAGAGAGAGAGAGAGAGAGAGAGAGAGAGAGAGAGAGAGAGAGAGAGAGAGAGAGAGACGCAGAGGGGAGGATTTCATAAAGAAAAAAAAATCCCGAAAATGTCCAAGTGAGGAGTCATGGAGGCTGGCACAGCATGAAACTAAGATGAAACACAGACACACTGTCCATACCACAGGCAGAGCCTTCCTGGCCCCACGTGTGGCCCACATTCTTTCAGCAGTGTGAACAGGGAGCAGTGAAAGGCGGCCTACTCTACTGACGTCTTCTGACACAGTGAGATTAGTCCAAACACAATTTATTGTTGTATTATTTCAAATGCGTTTAATCTTATTTGACTAAAGCTGGGTATTTATTCACTCAACCCCCCTCCCTCCCGGCATCTCTCTCTCTGCTGAACATGTTATTTGATCACTGAAGATGCATGATAATACCTGTCTGACCAGAGCCTGAGAACCCGAATCCTGCAAGGGGGAAACAGCAAGTCTGCTTCTGTTTGACGGTTTCAATCCACCTAGCAGAACCTCTAAAGCTCTGTGCAAAACCACACTGTAAAAGGGATAATTCACCTTTTTCAAGGAGCTACTGTGAAACGCCATTTGTTTGCAAGGACCACCAGAGATTCCAGGAAGTCACTCATCTAATTTTAGTCAAAAAGGTCAAGTGACTTGAGAATGGTGGCAAAGCCTGTCTATCTGGAGTCCGTATGACCTGTTTTTCATTGTAGGGTTAAAAATACCCACTCTCTAGAGAATGTTAACAGAGCTCCACTACGACCTGCTTCATATAAATCAGAAGATTTTACTGCCTACCTGTACAAGCACTGATGACTCTATTATTACTATTATTATTATGTGCAATTTCTTGCTGGTAGAGCTATAGGATGTGACATCTGATTGTGAACTGTGATCATAATAATGAAGCTACATATTTCTTTTTACTTGTTAACTTTTACTGCTTTAGTCATTTAAACAATTGTTTGCTCATACTGTATGTGAAGAAGAGTTCAGTCATATTAACAGACCTAAATATGGTATTGGATGATGAATTGTGTACTTATGTTATAATAATGGGTCTGGAGTGTGATAGTGTGATACTGTATAGTCTTGTCTATAGTTTATAGCAGTTCCGATAGTGACGCATCAAGGTCTTAAGCAAGTATGGATGTAAAATATTAAAAAGTCGTGAATGTTTCTTTGAATTCTGAAACATTGAGGCATAAAGATCAACTGAGCAGGAAAAGAACGAGAAAAGGAGGCAGAGGAAAATGGTGAGACAGTTGACAAGCGTACCTGGTCAGCCAGGATATTAGAAATATGATGGGAATAAAAAGAATGTGGCTTCATTTCAGCACTTTGTGTGTGTGCGTGCGCATGTGTGCGTGTGCGCAGATGATGACGCAGAAAATGTGTTTTTTGAAAATTTTGAGGGAGTGTAGACGCGTAACTAAAGTTTAGAGTGGTCGGTGTGAGTGGACACACTAGATGTGTTGGTGGCTGTTGAACTTCTTGACTGTCATTTTGGTGCACATGTCAACAGGTTACAGCTGACACGCTGCCTTACTGAGGTGTGTGTTTCACGTTGCAGTTGCATCATGAAATATAGAGATTTGACCTTTGACCTAATTTTTTCATGTGAGTAAAATAGACAGAGGAAACACCTGTTGATGTCATAATGACATCATAGCAGCAACACTGCATCAAACTAACATCTTCCAGTATAATTTCCAGACTAGGCTGAATCTGAATATGCCACTGATGCCAATATATAAATACCGTATAAATATATGCAATAAATATATTATTTTAACCATTTTAGCAGCTGCATTTGTCGACAGTGGTTCTTTGAGTAAAGCTGGAGTGAAGCTGGACAATACAAATACTGTAAGATTTTAAACTGTGAACAAATAGGAAAACACATCAGGTGTAAGAGGAACTGAACTGCAGCAGTCTGTGTTGGTGTGGACGTCCTGTTTCCTGGAGGTCAAGTTTGAGTGATGGAATCACTGCACAGTGGGTTATAATGTTTTAGGACAGGATTTCTGTGTGGCAGTGATTTTAATGCTCTGCTTTGTTTTAGCAACCACAGTGCCATGACTGGACGTGGACTTGTGAGAACAGTGTTGACGCACACACTAGTATAGCTTTCATTAGAGGGCAAGCACTACAGCTATCCTGTTAGTTACATGCACTCACATGAGCAATAGAATCCGGACTTTAGGCGGAAAAAGTGTTTGGACAGAGTACGATTGCCTAGTGCGAGTGCGCCCTAAATCTGTGTGCCATCTGTGAAGTGTTAGATAGGATGAAGTGAAGATGAAATACAAGCAGAAATACATTTCTTAAAAGTGTACTTAACAAGTACTTGATGGCAGTAATTAGTTATAGCAGCCAGCACAATAAAAGCCTGTAGTTTTCTGTTGCCTGGGCTTGTCACAGGCCATGGTTTCTGTGACTGACTGAGTGACTGACTGACTGACTGACTGACTGACTGACTGACTGACTGACTGAGTTATAGAGTTATGTGAGGTGCTGCCAAGTGTTGGACTTTCATATTGGAAGCTGCTTTTTCAGAATGAAAGTTTCAAGCGGTGGGGGTAACAAGTCATTGTGTCTAATTCCTTCTGTGCGATATGTATCTTGTTTGGATCTGTTCCCGTTTGCCCTAGTTAAAGTTACTGTATTATGTACTAATACAAACTCAGCACTTCCTGTGATTGTTCAAATTAAGAGCTCTTTACTGTTTCAGTGGACTGAGTCCTCTGCAACCAGTTTCCTTAAATACCGTTAAACTGCCACTTGACCAAAACAGTTGTATCTTGTTGTCATGGACAGGTGGTGTTTTCATAATTCTTTTTAAAAAATACTGTATGTTATTATATTATCCATTTAGACGACTGTTTGTAAGCATGTGCATATTGTAATATATTCATTTCATCATGTTTGGCATTTAAGTCTTTGGGGAAAAAATCCCTGCAGGGATTCCTTACAATGAGTTATGTTTGAAAAAAATACACATTGATTCAGTGATGGGAGGATGTTGGGTTAAGAATCATGTAGTGAGTGTGTGTGTGGTCAAAAACAATATGTTCAACAGGAAGAAGGAGGAGCAGGAAAACTGGTGATGTCAGCAGAAGAGATGGGAGCACTGCCTTTTCCTCCCCCCGCCCTCTTCTTATCACCGTGGTAGAGCGAGAGCAAAAGAGGGGATCAGTAGCATTAACTGTGTCAGTGGAGATGGGGGGAGAGAGAAAGGGAAACAGGTCAGAAAAGAGAAAATAGAGCTAAAAGAAAAGAAGGACTCTGAGTTATCGGTACTGTCAGAGGAACAAATGCCACAAAGAGAAAGGAAAGCAAGAGATCAGAAAGTACACCAACCAAGCACCAGTCCTCTTGGAGTGAGGACAGAAAACCTATTTCTGGAATCGATCGGACCCATCACAAGGAAGAGTCGACATCCACCAGCACAGCTACCATGTACAGTGGATATGGAGGTATGAACCAGAGCAGTTCAGTGAGGCTAACTCGTCTCTAATCATTAACTCTGTGTTTATCTGGATGTCGCTGGTTAACGGGTTTGTAACTTATTATGTCCAGAGAGGAACCGACCAAACCTGAAACCTGTTTGGAGCTTTGTTGGTGGATGCATGTCTCTCTTTACCACAAAGTGTCTTAAATGTTTTGCACAGAATATGGAGAGTACAGGTGTTTCGATATCTAAACGAGGGCATTAGTGGGGTTGCTCCACCTTAAATGGCCATGCCCCTGTGCCACTGCCACTTCCACTACATATTGTGTAGCCAGAGCTGCGTTTTAAAACTTCCATTTCCATTTCTGTTTATATATATTCCGATTTGATAAAGTGAGGATGGGTTTTTACTTTTCATGTCCCTTTTGTAAGAAAACCTATTTATACACTGACAGGATTTGATCACTGTTAGAAATGGCTACCAATCTCCATTAAATTCCATTGTGACGATCCACTTATCTTTTGTTTTGGAGGGAAAAAAAAGTTTCCACTCTATTGTGACAAAGTGTTCACAGTTAGTTTCCGTTAAACTAAATGAACACTGTTCAGAGTCCAGAAGATGGTGCCAATATTTACATTGCTGACAGATGAAGACATCACTTTACTGTACATAGTACATGCATGGCCATATGAAAAAAAGGTCTGTGTATGAGAGGTTACCATGGCAACAAATACTAGGTGAGACCAGGGCATCTTGTCACAGGTTGTCACAAAGGAGGGAGTTATGTAGAAAATCCAGCAGTTCGATGTCACTCATTGTTCCCAAGGTATTTAGCTCTTTACAAGTGGCATGAGTCACTGTTGTCTCAGGTGAAAACAATTTTCCAATCTCAACCCTAAAAGTAACATATTTGAACATCGCTATTCATGCAGCCTAACAAAACTTGTAACAATGTACAGTAAAGGTGTTATTTTGCACAGAATATATAAGTTTACAGTGGTATTTTGATACATAACCTAAAGCTAGCAATACCAAAGATGTCACTCAAATATTTATTTTTTTATTTTATTTGTCCTTGAGCTGTTTCTTCTAAGAAATATAACGTGACAACTTACCCTGTACATTGTGACAGCTATTAAAGTAAGGAGGGAAATCAATAAGTAATTCTACAATATAATATGAAAATTGAGTGACTCAGAACCTGAAACTGAGAAGTTGAAGTGAAAGCAGAAGTGTGACAAGATGCCCCAGTTTCCCCTACGTGGTAAATTAGCCCCAGAGATCTGGATTATGTAGCACCACCTGTTTTTACCAGTTCATTCAGTCAGTCCTGGCTGTCTCTCTGCTCACTGAATTAGTCCATGTCTGAATGTTTGTCCCATTCTGACCGTCTCCACAGTTAGCTCCTAGCCTACCTGCTCCTCACCCAGCGCTCCACCTTATTGAGTAAGTTGTGGAATATTTTTCTGCCACCATAGCACTGGAATGAATGACTTCCATGTCACCTCCCCTCACCTCAGCCATGCTGTCAGGCAGCGACAGAAGGGCAGGCTGCTCATTCTCCTCCTGGTAATCCTCAAACTAACACTCTCTGTTAGCGTGTTAGCAAATACCATCACTCACCGTCCTCCCCTCTTTTCTATTTCGATTGGCTTGAATGAGCCACATTTTACATTTTACAGAACCAGGGTTGTGCAGGAACACTGTTTTTTTGCTGACAATGAACAAACTGAATTTCATAGAATGTGTATTAGATAACAACTACTCACTCAACCTTTAGTATTAGTGTGATGGTTCATACAGTCAAGGTAGATGTGCAGGTTCTACATTAATGTTGTGAAAGTATCACAGCCTCAGTCCTGTGTAGCCTGAGATTAGAGATGTAAAACTACACACAGATGGTTTCTTGTTCTCAAAACCACAGATATGGATCTCAAAACTTCAAAATATAGAAACAAAATACAGAAGTGTCAAACATAGCACCTTTTAATGGTATCATTGTGAGTGTGAGTTGTTAGCAGCTTTAGAGGAATCACACTTGAATCAACTTTCAAATCAGCTTCCCATATTGGTTGTGTTTCCTTATGTTTGTGTGTGATCTCTATGGAAAGTGTTCAGTTTCATAGCAAATAAATATGTATTTTGAGTGTAGAGCTACAAACATTTTCACATGCACTCTCTCATTACCACTGGTCAGTGAGTTGGTTTGAGTTGGTGTTGCACTAGTTTCAACATATTAATCATAGAAGTGCAAAACCCCATTTACTTGGTTGTTGTTTGGTAATTTTCATAGCAGTATTTGATGATGGTGATTTTGCTTCTCAATTCCAGTTCCTCCATTCTCCATCTAAATACTGACTTCTCTGTTTTTGTGCAGATGAAATACACAGAATATAAAATGTTTGTTATTACGATCAAGAGGCGTTTTTGATGGAACCAGGCCTGTTTCCTCCAGCTTCCTTATGCTAAGCTAGGCTAACCACATCCTTACTCCAGGTCTGTAGAGAAATCACCTCATGTTTCTTTTTCCTTTGTGAAAACCTGACATCTACCCACAGATGGCCAGCTGTGTTTTGCTAAAAGAATGTGATGTAGCCTTGAACGGCTAGTCCGGAGCAGAGTTGAGGAGCAGGCCTCAGACGTCTGGGAAGTCTTTCAGACATGATGTATTTCATTGATGTGTGAAATCACCACAGCACCTTTCATTCACAGAAATGAGACTTTCATCTCAGTCTTGTGAAGAAAACAATGACTCTTTTGGACAACAATGAAGACTTCTGGATATTTTCAAACAGTCCAGACCGACATTACTTCTTTGACCGATGACAAAGTCACATCATTTTTGCTTTGTAATACAGCTGTGGAATTATCATACTGTGCTTCTGCACAATAGCAACGTGTCTGCGACTAAAGATAGGCATTATGCTCTTTAGCCTTATAATAATTTTTCAGACACTTGTATCCTTTTCCTGGAAATGAGCAAGCATGGCTCTACAGTAAAGCTGTTGGGATATTCCTGTGACTCAGTATGGCCATAAACTGTGCTAGTCTTTTCCTGACCCTGCCCTCCGTGCAGGATGTTACTCCCTCCCGGGATTGCTTTTCCTAAAGACAGTAGTATGAGGGAGGCAAGGCCCTGGAGTCATGAAATGAAACTGAATGCATGTGAGACAACAAGCAGTGTATGAAATAATGATGTTGTTGGGGGAGGAAACTATTAACATCAAATGAAGCGTTAATGATCCCAAGAGGAATACTAAGGACTGACCCACTTTCTTACCTTGCTCTGTACTGTATATGATATCATCAGTTCCTCTCGAGACAACATTTACTCAGTTATTATGTCACTGACTGTAGTCGTCAAAAGAGACGGATCCTTCAGGTTCTTATCTTAAATATATAAACCCTGACAGGTAGAAGACGTAACCTTTCTGCTTTAAAAGGTCTAAAAACAACTTGACCTTCGTGATGGCGACAGTCGGAGCTGGAGGGCTGTACAGTCTGACTTTCCTTTGAATGCCTGTGGATAATATCTCAGTAACACACTTTCACTTGATCTAATTAGATTTTTAACTCAGTCCTAATTTTGACATATTTTTATTTATTGCACTGCTGTAGGCAATAATAGGCGGTAATGGACAGTTGAAGGTAGTTGACTTGTCTTTGTTCTCTGCTGAAACTTTTCCAACTACAGAACTGAAAGTACAGACACAAACTCTCCTGCTGTTGTCCAGCAATACTCACCTGACAAACTTGACCTGGATTTATTTACTGAGCAGTTGACTCACAGTTAAATAGTTGAGATGGTCAGTATAGTATTAGGCATAGGTAATATGGCCTGTTTGTAATATGCTATATTTTTAGGCAGTGTCACAGAATAATATTTATACCTCAGTATTTTATGATATCCTCTATAGAACTTCATTTATGCAACATTTCACCCTCTGATGCATCAAGGCTCATCCTTCACTCTGCTGATTTGTGCGATATATAGAGCTACTCAGCAAAAATAGACATGGAAATGTTTGTTGATAGTTAACATTGTATAATGCTGTATACTGTATACCTCGAACAGAGAAACAGACTCTGTTGGCAGAGTGAATGAGTCAATCAATCACACTCTTCAGCAGACTTATGCAGTTAAAAAAAAACACATACTTTGGTGTAAAGTTTTAATGGCTGAAAAATCTCTGTGAGAGGGGGCTGTAGCCAGATCAGTGCTCCGTCCAGTAGCCACAGTCCCACTGGTTCCTACCACTAGGGGCGCTGAAGATGGGGTGGTCCTACCAGTTAGTGAGTGGTCTGCTTGGTTCTAATACATCTTTTCTCACATGTTGGCAACACTGTTAGCTCAATAAATATCAGATATCATAATGCTATACTGATTGGTATCAGGTTACAGTTGTATTGCAGTTTTCATAATGTGTTTATAATGTGGTCCTGGCCAGCGGCCCATTGGACCATATTGTTGCTCCTATGAGGACAGTGTTACATTGAGAGTGTGTGTGTTAACAAAGTGCCACTTTCAATACAGGCAACTTTAAACTTGTTCCCAAGTTAACACAATTTAAGTTTGAACTCCTACAATGTAAAAGCACAGAGCCAACCTCCTCTCTGATATTTAGTTGTATTTCCTGTCTTTGTTGGCCCATTTTTCTAAAGGTTCTTGAAGCGGCTTGTTCATCCACTGTGTCCAAAAGCAGCTGTGAGTCTTTCTCACACCCAGCTCAGTGCACACATATTGGATTACAAGTAAACCATGATTACACATTATCTCTATCATAACTGGTTAGTAGCTGTTGAGACGTCTCAGATATCTACAGATATCTCTGACCTCCTATCATCACTATTCTTGATATCACCAGATTATAGTGACACATAGTGTAGCCTAATTATACATTCATGTTTCTATTTGGTTTGTAATACAGCTTTTATACAACAGTAAAGGAGATCATGATTTGTTTGTTTACAACAACAACAGATATGGTCTGTTGCCTGTCTTTTCTCCATCCTCTCCTAATCTTTGCATTTAAAAGATAGGTAACATTTATTAATATAACACCAAATAATGGTTAATATAACCCCTGTAAAGCAGAGTGATACATGTAAAGTGAAAGTCTCAGTGCTGTTGTTCTCAGCTCTCATTGTAAGACTCCTGTCCAATCAGATGACTTGGTTGGGACCAACTGTTGTGTGTTGTATTGTCTAATATTATCATTAAAGTTCATGTTTAAGATGTTTTTAATATACAATAAATGTTTCTGGTATATGTTGCCACTAAACAGCAGTTCTATTTGGCAGATGCTAATTTATAGCTAATGTATCTAAGTAAAGCAAAATGAGTATTTACTCTTACAAAAAAAAATATTATGAAATAATTTTGTGTATGGCAGGAAATATTGTGACTTTTTTACTGATATATTTGCCCCTCACTCATCACACTCACCACAGTCCTGTTGTGTGTGTGTTTGTGTGTATGAGGGGTGTGTGTGTGTCTGGGTGCAGGCTGCATTTTTCCAGAACGGTCTGGTAGAGCAAGGCCAGAGAGCATCAGACAATAGGTGTGGTGTCACACGCTCTCTTTCCACTTCCACTGGAAGGCTGAGTGTGTGGCACAGAGCCACAGCCCCAGTGTTTATACGAGAACATCAATAGCAGAGGAGATGGTGTGACTGGACTGTTATTATCACTGGGCAGGACTGCACCACTGTTTGGATCAGGTAGGGAACACACTGATCCACCTCTGGATGAACTAGCCCCAGTTTGAGCAGAGCTGATGGAGGTCTAATAATAATAAGGCCGGAGATTACAGAGGAGACAGGACAGTGGGGTGTGACAGGGAGAAATGTGCCGACTATCACTGCCCTGTCTGAACGGGAACTCTGACAGAGACACGGAGCCCGGTCAAGGTTGGTGTTTGGTTTTATTAGGTTGAAGTGGTTGTAACAGTACTTCAGCTCCACTCCTTCCTTTTTTGGTTTTATGGCTCAGTAAATTTGGCGCAGGAAAACAGGAGAGGTACAGATGATGATGTCATTTGTTTTGAAATTGTAAGTCAAGTCATTTTTTATTTATATTGTTCCAATTCACAACAGAAGTTATCTGAGGGCAGTTTTACACTAGAGCCGGTCTAGAGTATGATATTACTGAGAGAGCGCAATGGGGACAGTGATGACAGGAAACTTCACAGCCTCAGTTGGTTATGGAGGCTTACAACTCTTGGAAAGTTGAGTATCATGTTTCTAACACATTGGCTTATTGTAGATAACCAAATACTAAGGATGACACTCCATCCACCATCTGCTCTATGGGTGTACAGTACACTGTCCATAACAATTAAAATACACTGTATTCGCCCTGAGGATGCACACACTATAACAAATGTGACAACCTGCTTTTTTGGTCATTGTTAGAGTGCTGCTTGTCTGATCATTGATAAGAGAGGGAGCACAGACCAACAGGCCAATCATTGAAGCGCTGTCAGTGTGTGCAGATGATAACCGATAATTGTGGAGGTTTGTGGAGCTCAGAACCAGAACAATGCAGCAGGCCTCAGTCAGAGATGGATATTTCCACTTTGTCAGTGCATTATGAAATTATCCATGTTGTATCATGGTAGGAACAACAGAAAGTTAATTGACGTTTACATTTTAATCGTCCCAATAACGATGGATGATTGGACTCATGTTCATCAACCAGCAACAGTTTCTCGGATGCATGCTCAGCCAACAACGTGGGTTTGTTGTGTCAAAACACGGTGGAAGACAGTGACAGTGATGCTCCAGAGATTTGTCAGTCTTCCCGTTTGTCACATGACCACAGAGCTCACACACACTCACGCACACACAGCAGGCAGTGTGAGCTGTAGTCACTGAGCCTCCATGTCAAACATTCAGTTGCTGATTATGTGTTTTTGAACGGAGCTGCAGCTCAGTGTTTGATCATAAAGCGGTGTAGAGACTGTTTCTGGTTTAAAGAGGAACTATGCAAGATTTGCACCTTAATTAAACAGCTTCAGAGATTAAATGACTTGTTACGGGAAGAATGGACGCTCTCTTGGCCAAAAACCTGGCGAGATCAGGGCCTCCATCATCTCACAAGAAACATGGACTGCTTTATGGCACTACGAAACAAACACGCCTGGTAATCCGTTATCTCTTGTTATCATTACCCACAGTTTACCTTCTCCTCAGCTTTGTGGAAAACAAATGCATATGGCCAGCGGGGCAGGGAGGAGGGTTAGCAGTGTTTGTTTTTTTTTATCACAGTGAAAATATGCACAAAAGTGACCGAAACAGCGAAAAAGCATTCTTGCTTGCATAGTTCCCCTTTAACCCACAACACTGGGCAGGTGACAGGTGCGTCTGCTGCACAAGAAACTGTGAATCTACAACTCTCTTGTTTATAGAGTGAACATGCCTTATTCAAACTCAGTACTGCTACTGGTTCCCGACCACAGAGATGTGTTGGACATGTTATAATTGTAATGTTTAAAGGCAGATATTAACTTGGTTAAATGATTTCAGGTTGTATTGATAACTTTCTTCATTTTGGATCACTGTAAACTTGCTGCTGCTGATGTGATGGAGGTTTATCAGCTGTCGTCACCTCGCTCTGATTCTGTATGTGAGGGGGAGCGACTCTGATCTAAAATGAACTCATCATGTTCAAAGGGTTAATCACTGTTTCACTTTTCATCCATGTAAATGAAAGCAGCCTCACACCTGCTGTGGTTTGAGGAATTAGTGTTTCTGTTTGTGACTCAGATGACCGACAAGAGCACTGACCCTAAACACTTCAATTAGGAGAAAAGAGCTGTAAATTTAGAATTGATGCAACAGCAAAAAAAAAAATGCAACAGAAAAAAAAACACTGCATACAGAAAACACAACAGAAGTGCTCCAGGCCTCTAGGGGGTGGTTTTGTCTCTGTATTCGCTGAGTGTTGGTTGTTTTTTGTTTTTATTTGCAGTATGTGTCCATGCTTCATTATCTGTTGGTGAATCTGTAGCATCTCTGAATTTGCAGCTGCCATTGTTGGCCACGATACTGATACATCAGAGGAGCTGACATTGAAAGTGTCATTGGCTCCAACTACGTAGCTCATTTATGTAACATAATGTTTCACAGAGCTCTGCGTGAAACTCTATATAAATTCTTGATTGAAACTATGTGTTTGCATAGTATGCCATTTTTTCTGTAGAATCATAAAGTTAGTTTCATCCTAGATAGTCTCACTCTTCGTCTCATTCATTTTCCATCAGTTAGTCAGAACATGATGTAAACTCCCCCTCAAGCAGGTCAATGAAAAGCACAGATTCCACCACTAATGATCAGACACAGTCAGAGGAGAAAGAGGAGACATAAGAAGAATTTCACTGATGGTGAAACCAAGGTAAAAAAACAAAAAACAAACTGTGGTCCAATCACTGCAATGTGAAGTCCTGTTTTACTAAGAACTTCGTTTATTAGGACTAGAGAGATATTAATTAGACTCAGACACTGTGATGAGTAAATATTAAGATAGTGTGGAACACACAATGGACATTAATGATGATTAAGGAAACACTGAGCATAAACACAACCATCTCTGTTTATGAACTGAAAGATTATCCTGGTTTTTGACTGACAGACTGAGTTATCACTTGTTAGCTCCTGATCCAGAGCCGTAGAGACGGCCGACTGTTGTGACAACAACCTCCGACGATTTAACTGGAAATCATAGAGGAAGGTGTCTGCGTGAGACCGACCCAGCGTGACCCGACTTTTCCACACGGCTCTGTTTGTCCACTCAACACCTCCATGTCTGCCCGAAAACTGTTTTCTTCCTTTATCACTCACTCCCCTTCAGCTCCTCTGCCTGTGTGAATACTTTAACTCTGTAAAGTCAACAAATGGTTGAGCACAGAGCCCGCCCACCGCCACCACTACAAACACACACCCACACCACTCATGATGATTTTTGAGGGTGGAAGTTAGAACTAATTGGTTTAGCTCTGCTGTTTTTGCATTGTCAGCATTTGTTTTAGGTCAAAAAGTAAAATTAATCTTAAGAAGAAGATGCGAAGGTTGTACCGACACATTATCTCTACACCGTCGGGCACTATTTCCATCCCTCGTGAGTTAAACTCCAGCAGAACTGACCTTTTCTGTGCTGCCCTCAGGACTATCTCCCTTTGTTAAATTTCCTGTCAGGAGAGGCAGTTGCATCTGACTTCCTGTAGGATTGTGACATTTCCTGTCCTGTGGGAGAGGAGGGAGGAGGGGGGTTAGTCGTCTTGTAAAGGCTTTTCAGCTGTTTGAAGAAACAGGATACAGGACACTGAAAGGCCACAGTAGGAAAACACTGCTTTAGCTGAAATCCACGACCGACTTTCAGCCGCAATAACAAAATGCCGCTGCCGGTCACAGACACAGATGTTAAGGAGAGGACAGACTATGAAAAAAAAACATTAACTCTCAGAGACAGTTGACTTCAAAGCGCTGAAGGGATTTAAGATGAGGCAAAAATGAGTTTAAACTTCAGAACTGATTCACATTAAGAGTTGGAGTTAGAGGGCAGATTGTCAGACAGCATCACCACACGCACAGCTGGCAGCGTGTGAGCCGTAGCCACAGAGTTAGAGGAATTAAAGGAAAAAACAACAACACAAACCTTCCTCAGAACAGCAAGTCTCTGACTTTTAACTAACTTACTACTGGTGTTCAGATGATGGTGGTGGTGGTGAGGTCACGTTCTTCATCATCATTATCATCATTCTTATTCTTATCATCATCATCATCTGGTTTCTGTTCATTCTTATAAACAGTAGAGATGCACCGATCCGATACCTGGATCGGATATCAGCTCCGATATTGACTGATTAGCTGGATCGGATATGGGATGAATGAGGCCGATCCAGCATTCCGATCCAGTCTTTTCTTTTTTATTAATATCATGTACAGGAATACAGTTACAGCAATCTAGTGAAATTTATTTCTTTTTGCTTCTAATGTACACTTTGTTGTTAATAAATATATCTGTGTTCATTTGTTACCTTTTTTTTAACAAGGCTAAATGCCTTGCCCAAACCAGGTGGGATTGGGTGGAGTGAAAAGGATGACATGGCTGCCCATGCTGTGGTGTGAGCAGATGTTGATGTTTGTGTTCTTCTGCCCTCCACAGGGAGACCGTCCCGAACTCTCTCCACCATGTCGCTGTCCGTTCGCCCAGTCAGACGCCACACCTCCAGATCCATCACTAGGAGCCAGAGTTTCACTGGAGTCAACACTTACGACAAGTCCTACAGGTACACACACAGACACTCACTCACATGGACAGTACAAGCTTGACAGGACATCCTGTCAGGTGGATCTGTGATGACAGACAGTTTGACTGTGTGTTCATACATTGTGAACAGGGACTGATTGGATTTTGGGTTCTGATCTGGATTATTGTCATTTAATATTCAGATAATCAGTACAGTTACTTTTATTTTTTTTATTTTGTAGAGTGATCAACACAGACTCTACATACCCTATGACCACAGGAAACTACAAATTGGCAAAACTATTTGCAATAGTTGTAAAATACATTAAATAATAGAGATTTTCAATCTCTAAGGGGAATGTAAGACTGTGGTTTGATGGCAGTTTACAGTTCATGAAATGGATCTGTATCTTTCTACTCTTGTAGATGAACTGTTCACTTCTGTGATGATGTTATGTTTGGATTATGAGACTCCAGGCTGGACGGGATCATGGGCTCAGCTCAGATGATCACAGCTGAGGGGAATGGTGGTTCAGCTCTTCAGCTCTTCTTTGTTAACTTGCCAGATAAGGCTGCGAAACCACTGACGCTCAGGCCCGTGTATTGTCTTGACGTCAGTGTTGTTTCAGTCTCGACCATGACCTCACTAACATTCCTGACTGACTGTGAAAACCTGAGGCCTTTTGATTGACAGACGTGACCTTCTCTACCATTTAATTACAAAGGCGCAGTGTTGATTTGCATGAGATAAGGTCACTCAGGTAAATGTGTGAGGAGATGTGTGTAGACTTATAGGATAAAGCGAGGCTGCTTCCTGAACGTGCCACACAATGTTGCGATTTTAAATCTGTCAGTAATTACAACAAAGAGACATTACAAATAGAATAGATGCACTACCATGTAACTACTTGGTTTTTCACTGCTCTGTCCAGTGTGTGTGAGAACAGGTTCAAGTCCAAGTCAGGACAAGAAAAGTGGTTCTAAAAGCTGAACAGACAGATTTTATCAACAGTTGTCTGTGCTGATGGTACCACGTGTTGTCACCTTGATCTCTGACTGCATGACAATCCGAAGGCTGAATAATGCCTTATCAAAGCACTTCACAATTTAATGATAATGGTCAAACATTCAGTCCTGACCTAAAGCTTTTTTTTCCTGTTGTTATGGATATCACTTGTTGATTTACCATCTGTCTCTCGACCCTATTTCCTTTGAACGCTTCCTGTTTCTAATCGACTATTCCAGTAGATTCTCTAGTTTTTACAATATTTGTGGTCTTTTAGTGCACAATCCCACTGAGATAGGAAACTAGATATGGTCCAGTGACATAAAACTACTTATCACGGTCATTGATAAGTCTTTAAAACAAATTAATTGAAAATTCAACAAAACAGGAATGCTTTGCAAATGATTTGCTAGCCAACTTGCAAAAGCGTCATGGCCGTCAGGTTGCGAACCACTGTACATTATGTTTATTGAACAGTTTTCTGGCCCTAAACTACAGCATTGATGCCACTATTTTGCTTATACCCTTTTTCATTACTCTTAAAGACAACGTGATGAGTAATATAATCAAATGTTTGATGGATTGCCCTGCTGTTGATTCCACTGACTCTGAACTGACGCAGCTGGATGCTGAGTGTGTTATACACATTGCGTTCACGTACTTCATTGAAATTCTATTTAGAGTGCTACTGAGCAATTTTCCCTCCTGCAGTCCTGAGACCCATGTCCCTAGCTTCTCAGCAACAACTCAGCAAAAACATCATCTGTCTCCAGGGCAACACTGTTCATAGAAAAACTTCAAAATAAAGCCTAAGCGAAGTCATAAGTCTTATCTGATGTTTAAGATGTATATGATGCGCTATGACTGGCTCAAACTTGTAAAGTTTTCGGGCAGATTGCATAACTGAATTACAACAGACTCCTGTTGTTTTTTTAAACATATTTTTTGGGGGGCTTTTTGGCCTTAAATTGATAGGACAGTTTAGAGAGAGAGAGGAAATGGGAGAGGGGGAATGACATGCAGGATAGGGCCACTCGGCACACGATTTGAACCGGGGTCGCCTGCAGTGAGGACTAGAGTCTCTCAACACATGGGCGGGTGCTCTACCAACTGAGCTAAACACCGACCCCAGACTCCTGTTTTTGATTGCAAAACATCTATTAATCAATCATATGATGGCTGAACAGAAAACTACGAATCAAGTGAGAGAACTGAGAATAAGATTCAATAAAACATTTTAAAAGCCGTAAAAACACTACCAAACATTAAAAGGTGAACGATAAAAGAAAAGAATAAAATAAAAGTGCCCACTGTCTAAAACCACATTTAGTTAGCTGAAAAGGTTTTGAGTTTACATTTTATCATTTTAAAACGTCAGATTCCATCATATCACCAGTGAAACATTGTTTTAATGAATTCCCTGATAAACAAAGCCGTCTCATTAGGGTTCCCATTCAAGCTGGTGCTCTGTTGTATGTTTGACGGAGGAGAGACAGACTGGGTCAAGGTCAGTGTGTCGGTCTGATGTGACTGGTTTAAGCTGCTCTGTTGGAGGATGACGCTGACTTCATGCTGCTGTTGTTGCAGGAACCTCTCAGTGTTCAGCACTCCGGGTCTCAGCAGGAAGCCCAGCAGAGCCAGCAGGATGTTCACCATGTCCACCAAGTCCAACCAGCCACCTAAAGTTCCTCAACCAGAGCGACTGGATCAGGTGTACGAGGCACTGAAAAAAGGCCTCCAGTGAGTACACTCATGTACACAGATGGCAGCTGTACAGAGACAGTTTAGGTTTTTTGAGCAAGCAGAGCTGAATGCGAGCATCAGCAGATCAGCAGAGCAGACACTTCTAGAAACAGCCACTCAAACAATCCAACAATCCTTTCTACAGCTGCGGTTTAATATACTGCACCTGTGTGTAAGAATACACCAGTTCAGAAGTAAACCACTTAAAATATTCTACATGGAAATCAGAAATGTCCCAATTGTAGGATTAATAGAGGAATGTCTTATCTTACACGAAGGAAACATTTAATTTGATATAATGGATAGGTATTTTTTGGTGGCCTGATGACGTGTTAAAGTGAACAAATTTCTCCAGTCTAATTCAATAAAATAGTTTTCATACACCAGTATTTATTAATTAGTTGTTCAAATTCACAAAGAAACAATAGTTGCATTCATGCTAACATGAAACGTAAAGATCTCATGGAATTGACAATTGATCCTCTAGGAGAAATGAAAAGTGAAAACATGTCATCACAACACTTTCAGCCTTTCTGTCTTCCACATATTCTCCAGAAGCAACAGGCAAGTGGTTTATCCTGACCACTAGGAAACACACACTGACATTTAGGAAGATAATCTTAGTCACTCTCTTGCTAAGAGTTAGATGAGAAGGTCAGTATCAACAGCCAACAGTCTGTTATCTTCACTTAGCAGCAGCTAACAGTGAGCCCAGTCCTTGTCTAAAGGCATTAACACATGTTTGTTTAACTACTGTTTTAACATCAGCTGCCGGTGGTAGAAAGAAACAGTCGTCATCAGCTCACCAAACCAACATCATGGGTTCAGCCTACAGTGTTTGTGTGTGTGTGTGTGGTTTCTCAGGTCTTACCTCCAAGTTTATCAGATGGACTTGGACAGCCTGAGCCGACAGATGAAAGAATCAAAGAGGAACTCCAGACTGGTACGTCCTGACATGTTACTGTTTGATTTTACCCTTTAAAACTCAATTTTACACTGTGTTGATCTAAAAGACGATATAGTTGTTTTCAAAAGCCAAAAAATCATCTCAGTGTAGTTTCACATCTCCTCTCCCAGACTTCAGCTATAATAACAACAGATAAGGGAGCAAATCGGAAAACAAGTCAGCTTATCTCCTCTGATTGGCTGACTTGTTTTATGAGTGGTCAAATTGTTGCATTGCACAAATTGCATTGTGATGTTCCTTCAATAAAATGTGATGAACATTGACACATCTGTTCTCCCTTTCAGGGGTTCCTGTATGAACTAGACAAGGTGAGTTACTTTTCCTTTTATTTTTGTTTCAAACATTTGTAGGAAATCTTGATGGCAGCTTAACCCAAGCAACTATTTGTGTGTTGTGTTGTGTTGTATTTTGTTATGTGGATAAATGTCATTTCATTGGAGGTTATTTGGCACACCTCAGTATTTTAATTGTTGTACCACCCTGATTTCACACAATTTTCTGCTTGAATATGACACTTCAATTTGAATTTTTCCTTAAGTGAAGAAGTTAATTGTCTTCATTCATCACCATAAATCAATCAATGTTGCAGTTATGACAGAGTGATAAAGTCTTTAGCGATTCCTCAATTACAAAATTTTTATTTTTGAGAACATCTGCTTTATCTCATACTTTAAGGAAAGTTGTTTGCAAGCTTTAAAGTTGCCTGGGATTGATGGACTGTCAACATATTTCAGTCTGAACAGTAGGATTAAATGGCTCCTGTGCTTTACTCCAACAGCAAGTGAAAGTGACCGAGCGGTATATAAGAAAACTGGAGTTTCACCTGAGCAAGGTAAGACCATGATGGTGCCTGTCAGACTATTTAGACAAGATGTATTTAGTACTTATATTCATTTGTATTGTATCCATGTAATATCCATGTAATGTGTAAGGGTTACTCCATGAGAACCATCATGCTGTAGTACATATTAGTCATGAAATAAGACATTTCTGCTCAGTTTGAATTTACTGACTGTCAATTTATTAAGTCAACACAATGATGAACTGCACTTAAAGAGGAACGATGCAAGTCCAGTCATTTTCTGCTGTTTTACTAACCCTCCTCCTGGCCATGTGCATTTGTTTACAACAAAGCCGATGAGAAATCAATCAATAGAGTAGAAGGCTACATAACTTTTTTATATATGCATCTTATCATCGATCTTGCAAGGCTGGTTTTCAGCCATGAGACGCAATAAGTGACACAGAGAGCCTCCATTTCCCCTTGTAATAAATTAAGCCATTTATTAAATCATCACAATTACTCTAAAGCTGTTAAATTAAGGTAAAAATGTAGCATAATTAAATTACAAATCCTGTATAGTTCCTCTTTAAGTAATTAGAGCTTGTTTTATCATCCCACACATAGTGTTTTACATCACAAGCATCATTAAGTCACACACTCATACAGACAAACTTCAGTGCATACATTAGGGACAAAGTGAGGTTCAGGACCAGGTATTTTTGTGGTCTGTTCACACTGTTAAATCAGCTTCTGGTGTAGTTCTGTAAATGCTGAAGAGAAGAGCTTCATGGCTTCATATCTTATATCCACTAGCAGCGGAAACACTGGACCTTCCTCAACAAAATTCCTTTTCTCAGCAATATTTACAGATACGCACCATGAACATGCACAGAATGATCCCGCCGAGCTCCAAATCCATAAATATAGATTTTCTATTCATTAAGATGGCATCACAAAGAACAAACATATTGAATTTCTAGTTTCTAGTTAATCATCATAACAATAAGTGAACGGTCTCCCCTCGTGTAAAATATTTAAAATCTATTCCTCTACTTAACAAATGTAGTCAATGCAACTTTCTTTTCTGTTATGTTATCTCCATTACAAAGTTTCAATCTGATGATTTTGTTTTTGTAGTTATAAAAGGGGGATTTCTCATACAAGTCTTTTTTCCTTCCTCTACCTCATGATGTTTTCCATTGAGGATGAGGAAAGGATGTTCGAGATAAGATACTGACTTTTCCAGCACAGACCCTCTCTGATTTTGTTTTTCGAGGGAAATCAGGGAGAAAGTGTTTGTGCTCAGCTGCTGGTAACTGCAGAGTCTCTGGGGTTATTCTGGACCGCAAAGTAGAAAAGCCTCAATTTTACATGCTAATACATATCTACTTAACTGCGTGGCCTCAGATTATGTACTTGTGTGGACTTAGAGATGCTATATGAGTAACATCGCTGTAACTGTAATATTTGACACATGACTCACCTGCTGAACAGGGAACTGTATGTCTTCTTGTCTCGCACATGAGCACACTAAGTGTAGACATTAAAATAGAGAAATATGCAGCAAAGGACACATGACTAGTGGAAGACAAAATGTACACATTAAGAAGAAAGCATTAAAAACAAACAAAATCTACAATGATTATGAATAGCAAAAAGAGTTGGTAAAAATTGTATAACTTATGCAATAAATAACAATATGAATGTATGACATATAGCTCTAGTTTAAGGGAAACTGTCATATTTCCACAGTATAGTGTGCATATGGTATGTGTGATATATGAACATGGGTAGAGGGTAGACTAGCAGCCTGGCTCTAAAATGCAGATGGTGCTTTGTCCTCTTTGCATAGTTGGACAGGATGTGATGTGTAATGTTTGGTCTCCCTTCCCAGATTGAAGAGCTGTATGAAGCCTACTGCATGCAGAGGAGACTCAGGGATGGAGCCAACAAGATGGTGAAGGCGTACACTGCTTCTCCAGGCAGCAAGGAGGCCAGAGAGAGTTTAACAGAAGCCAATAAAGGATACAAAGAGTACACAGAGGTGAGACACTGAGGATAGAGGGTTGGAAGGTGGGATGGAGAAAATGACATAGGTGTACTGTTGCATTCCTTAAAGGGACATTGTGTAACTTCTCCTGTTATCTGTTCATGAAAATCGATAATTTCGTTCAAAAGTATGTTTTTCATTAATCAGTAATCACCCCCATCAACAAACTGAAGTGTTCTAGTAAGCTCTGAATTTGCCGTTATATCATTCAGACGTATACACATCGAGCGGGTAAGCTCGGTGCTGGCTGCCATGTCGTGTCGCCATGTTTGTACGTTCAGTGGCAGCGTGACGGTAGGAAACCACGGAAACTCAAAGGAGACACCGGAGCTGTCGGCTCAAGTTGAGGTGGCGTCTGTGCAGTGAGGAGGAATGGGGCGTTACGCTGATGCTGCATTCACGTGCAGTCGGGCAGACGGTCGTTGGTAACAAACCAGATGTCATTTTAGTCACAGAAGTCGAGAGAAAGCCGGTAAAACGTGGGTCAGGTCAACAATACCACATCGCCATGACAACATATTGTCACGTGTATTGTTTTGCCTCGTGCTGACGGACCACTTGTTTACATAGAGGCTTGTTTATGCCATTACATGCAGCGGCTGTCGTCCGTCTGCCGTCTGCCCAATTTCACATGAATGCAGCATGAAAAATACGATTGCGTTGCTTGCGATATACAACCACAACACTAGATGGGAGTAATTCATACACAATGCACCTTTAAGTTAATCTTAACAGACTTAAAGGAAAATCTGAGCATCTTTTATTCAGCTAGCCCCTGTTCACTGAAGTCTCTCTCAATCTTCTCTGTAGAACATGTGTGTGTTGGAGAACGAGCTGGAGAATCAGCTGGGGGAGTTTCACATTAAGATGAAAGGTAAGAATGACACAGCGATCATCAACTTCAACACTGTGTCTTCACTCTTTCCTCTCACCCTCCTTCTTGTCTCGTCTCTGTGTGTTAACTTCTGGACATATTATTCTTCCATGAAATCACATACTGGTAAACACACACTCCCTTTTGCTCTGCACTGGATCAACAGTAAAAGATGAAATATGCCAAAACTTCCAGTATTAGTGTGATACATTTTTAATGAGTTTTGTACATGGCAGTCAGTCTGATGCCTGAACAAACATGGCTGCTCCTAAATAATGTAGTATTAAGTCAGTTTACTTGTTGAAACAAGAAGGTAGAGTTAGTCAGTGCACTTTGATTTAGTCAAAACCATCAAGCTCCTTCACGTGCTCATTATCTTATCATAGGTGATTAACATAATTAAGTGCTCTGTGATATTTTCAGACACCTTTGATGCAGATGGACCAGTTCAGCATGTTTACAGCTTCCATCCGTCTCTGTTTGTCTTACAGGTCTTGCTGGATTTGCTAGATTATGCGCTGGTGACCAGTATGAGGTTAGTCCATTTCTCTCACTCTCTCTGGATTTTTTCATCCTTGATTGATCCTTGAGCCGTATTTATTTTTGACAGAAGGCGTCCCTAAAATGTCACAGAGAAACTATAGAGGACATGAACACACTGGTTATAGAGGAATGCGGAGGTTTTTAGAAAGTTTTCAGTAAACTTGGCAGGACAACATGAACTCTGCTGTACTAGAATTAGGTTTAATGGATTCTTTGAGATTGAGGCCGAGGCACTGGCGGGGGAACAGGGGCATAAAGGGACGTGGCCTGAAATAAACTAAATGCTATGGACGAAAGTATTGGACCATTGACCTGGACCTCTGAAAGCACACTGTGTTAGGGGTTTCATTCAGTCAAGTATATAAAATCAAGCACCTGTCTTTGCAGTCTGCCTTTAAAACACCTGTTAAAGAATGCATCATTCTAAAGAGCTGCTGGACTGAAATTTGTTCCCTCTTGAATATTCCATGATGAACTGTGAGCGGTATTATTGTAAAGTGGAGGTGTTTAGGAACTTCAGCTACTCAGCCCCAAAGTGGCCTGATCGTGGAGAGCTGCAGAGCAGGGTCACTGAGTACTGAGACGCAGAGTGTGTGAAAGTCACAAATGCTCTGCTGACTCAGTTACTGCAGCGTAACTGCAGCCTTTTGGATCCCGAGTGTGTTCCAACTATGTGTGTATGATCATACACAGGACAAGTGTGTCTCTCTCTGTGATCTACCACCGCACTACACCCATAGCTTAATGTTTAGGAAAGAAGAAAAGAAAAAATGAAAAAGGTATAAAAGAAAAGAGACCGAAAAGAAAAGGTTTACGGTTGTTGTGCCACAACATTGATGAAGTTTGCGTTTGTGCGTTCAGATCTTTATGAAGTACGGTCGTCAGCGATGGAAGCTGCGCGGCAGGATCGAGATCAATGCCAAACAGGTGTGGGACAGTGAGGACATGGTGTTTCTGCCACTCATCAATGACTTCCTCTCTGTGAAGGTTAGTTCCTCCTGGTGTTGCTTTTAACATCTTTGGATTTATTTTCATCACCGCCTTAGACCTGTCTGGCATCAGAAATAGTTTATTCCTGCTATATACTGTAAATAAAATCCATTATTATTTTATTATTATTATTATATTGTATCCTTTTGTTTTACTCCAGTCAGTACACCTATGGCTCCAAGCTAGTTCATCCTGTCGCTGTTTGTGTCTGAAATGTAATGGGTTTATAAGTTATTACATCCTCTGATTAATATGACAATGCGTGTGTGTGTGTGTGTTGGTGTCTGGTTCGAGACACTCTGTCTGGAGAAGGCATGAGACAATGGTTGCATGATCAAATTATTTTTCTTTGCGGTCTCTTAGGTGACAGAGCTGAAGAGCTTAGCCAATCACGTGGTCGTTGGAAGTGTTTCCTGCGAGACCAAGGACCTGTTTGCCGCGCTGCCCCAGACGGTTGCCGTGGATATTAATGACCTTGGGACTATTAAGCTGAGCCTCGAAGTCACCTGGAAGTGAGTTTTTCCAACCATCCACTCATGAGCACTGTACTGTTTGTCCCTTTAATCAACGAGGTGTTATTCAGTAACAGAACATCTCTTAAATATTATATGGAGTGGTTATTTATACACACTCATCCACTCTCCCCTCATCAGTCCATTTGACAAAGATGACCTGGGGTCAGTGGCCAGCACTGTCAACAAAGCCCCGACCGTCAGTAAGAGATTCTCAACAATCTTCAACCAGAGTCCACCCGACACGCCGTCTCTACGTGAACAAGCCTTCTATGTGAGTGACCCTCCACAGATGTGTTTAACTAATGTTTTGTCAGAGCAGAGACACTCAAGTGTTTGTCTTCCAGTTGCTGACTGGTTGTCACCTTCATATTAATGTCTTATAAAACATGAGAGAGTGCAGTTGCAGCCCCCTGATGGGCCGTGTGGCAAGTGGGTCAATATATTATTTGCAAAAGAAATGCAGGTTTAGTGAATCGTTTTTTGTTTTTAGTTTAAAAACCTGGTTGTTATTGTACGCACCACCAGACACAGATGAGGTGTCATGGTGTAGACACACTGCAGTGGGAGTTCAGGGAAACAGCCTCTAACTGCTCCCACTTTGCTCCACCTGCTGCTCCTCCGACGTCCAGTCTCTGCCTCGGAGTCTGACCAAGCGGCAGCACTGGCCACTGCTGGACATCTTCAGAGACACACTTAGCCACAGCTGTTCCTGTAGTGACAGCTCGCCAACACGACACGTCACATCTGTAAGTCATGTTGGAGACGTAGATCCCCTGCAGATTGTAGAGGAGCCCCCTTGGACATCGACTAGTGATGACGATGTAGAACTGTAGTCTCCATTTGTTTGTCTACGGCCTGATGGAGCTGTGATGTAGATGGTTGTTTTAGCCCTTTTAGTGAATGTATGATGATAGACTCTGGAGTATCATCAACCAGTAAGTCTGTTTACCACCTAATTTAAAGGGATGGTTAAACATTTTGGCAAATTATCCCATTGCCATAATCCTTTTAGGAGTAGTTGTTACCTTTAATTGTCGGTGCAAGCTATTTTTAGAATGGCGGAGCAGATTTGCAAGTTGCCACAGTTGTTTTCGAGGTAAATAACGGTAGAAACTGCTTGCCGAAAAACTGCCCCCGACGGGAACGTGCATCAGCGGTTTTGCATGAATTTACCTCAAAAACAACTCCGTCTCGTAACATTCCCTATGTCTGCGTGCAGGTCACAACTTGTCCACAAGATCGTTTTGGAGTTGTTGGCTTGTGTATTTGATGAGTTTGATGAGGGAAATCCCATGAGCCTCCGTAGTGCAGCTAGAGCAACTCGCGGCTCTGCTCCACCGTTCTTAAAATAGCTCATAACGAACGCAGGTAACAACCTACTGCTGATCTGTATCAGCATGTGTGCTGTTGGATTATTGAAGCTCATGGATGCAGAATTGACATGAGGCCTTCAAGATGAACCTTTCTGGCAGCTAGTTTCCAGGATGTCCACTTCTGGTCGTGCAGTGTTCATGCTGGCAGCGGTAAAAACTCAATGATCACCCTTCAGCGTGTTTTTTTGGACAGTGAGTGTGCACAGTAGTGTTTTAACCTCGGGGTCGGGACCTATGTGGAGTCACCTTGAATTCAAATGGGGTCACCTGAAATCTAGTCTAGTAAATACAAAAAATTACTGATAAAAAAAGATGATTAATAAAATTATAATTAAAAACACCAGACCCAATCTGTATTCTATACTTTCACTTTCTCAAATATAAATTGAGTTCAAATAAAATGCAGCATATAAAAATATCTGAGCTTGTGTATCTTGATTGAAATTGGGTTCGGTTGAGAACCACTCATCCTGAGGTGAGGCAACCAGGTTGGCTACCATGATCATGTCTGTACAGTGAGCAAGAGCAAAGCCTGTGGTCGTGGTCACAGTCTACATTTGCATAGACATTACTGAGCAGATAGGAAACTGTTGTTGGTCAAGCAAAGAATCAAACAGCCCTGTCTTGTGTTTATTCATGTGTCAGTCTGTTTGATCGACGCTCTTCCCTTGCAGAACATGCTCCGTCGACATGAAGAGCTGGAGAACGGAACAGCTTGGTCCAACTCGTCTGAGTCCTCTGACGACTCCTACAGTCCTCAGCTGTCTACAGGAGGGCAACACAACTCCACACAACATACGGTAACACACATCACACACATGTGTGTCCAAGTATGTATGTATGTATTATATACGAATGAATTTACCGAAAGACCAAACTCTTCAACTGTCAATCATAAATCTGTTGTTTCAAACACTCTCAGAGTGGACTAAGTCGTTTCCTGAGCAGTTGGAGTTTAATGTGTGTTTGGTTTTTGTGCTGCTCTGTTACACTCCGTCTGTTATTGTGAACCTGGCTTTTAGATGAGTCAGTCACCTCTGTGACTCCGTCCTTCCTGTCCTGCTACCTCAGGAGATAACCTCTCCTTAAATAAGAGTTGACCCTTTTATTTTGGAACAGAGAAAACTCCACTTACTTTCAGGTTGATTTGAACCCATGGGGAGCTGGGTCTATTTCCTGGTTAGAGAGAATCATCACACTCGAGATAAAGGTGCTTCCTCCATTGCTGTATCCTTAATACAGATGCAGCCAAATCCTCTTCTGAATAACTGCCATTTTAGATTAGATATGCAAACTATTTGGCAGGGCAAATTTGTGGACTGTAATTACCTGAGCAAGGTGTTCAAGGAAGGCTCAGTCATAAAACACTAGAAATGATTGATTGATGACTTTATGAACTCAATACCTCTAACGCTTTTTTAAAAATTGTTTAAAAAATCATGTGTAAAGCAAGTTGTAAAGTAAATCAGGTAAATCAAAAACACGTCACTTTAAAACACATTAAACAAATCACAATGGTGCTCACGGGAATACAACCAATGAAAGAGAAGGACATTAGGTTTGTTTTCATGTTAAAGCACATTCAGAAAATGATTTTATAATCTATTATGAATAAAACAGCAGCAGGGCCAATATGATCATGACTGATTGAATATATTTCCACCACTGGCCAGAATATCCAAGCTCTGGTTTCCTGGCTGCTCAGGAATGGCACGGAAGAGGAGGAGCGCTTCCAATACACTGAGTCTCATTCCCATCACAGCAGATAAACTACTCTCATTACACGTATTATTATCGCTAAAGGAGGCAGAGAAAGAACTAAACATAAGTCGATCTTGAGGCAGCTGCTGTATTTGCTTCACTCTGCATCAAACTGACACGACTAACTCAGATTTTGAACTCAGAAAATTGTGCTTAAACTACGTTGTAAGTGTTTTGGGTGCAACCCTCCTGATCAATAAGCATGTTCATGTCCGTAGGCCGGGGTGACGACCCCAGAGATCCAGCCAGCTATAAAAGGAAGTCCCTCCACACAACCTAACATCTCATTTAGTCCCAGAGACTCCTCCTCCTCAACTCCGAAGCCCACACACAGAGTCGGCGCCATCAGCGAGGTTCCTGATACGCCTGGACACCAGGCAGAGAGCAACAGGTGCTGCTTCATTCGGTATACACAGATGATGATGTTATATGTTAATCAATAATTAAATTAACACATACATGAACTCATTTACAGGAAAGAGGAGAAGGTGACAAAACCTGACAGTGAGGAAGACAATGCAATGCAACAGTCTCCGATAGCAACAGCGGATGGCGCGGTCACCAACAGCCACACTTCATGCAGTTACTTGCGCTCTCTGAGCCACATCAGTGAAAGCAGCGCCGACGGCGTTATGATGACAGACAAGTCAGCCGGCGAATCAGGGGAGGTGGTGTCTCTGGTTTCCCTCATCTCCATCAACGATATTGAAATGGAGATGCCCAGCAGAACTCCTGAGCCACCAAGCTCTGCCGCTGTGGATGCATCACCAAAGAGACAAGCTGTTGCCGAGGAGAACACACCGACCGATGCTGTCGTGGATCAACAGCCAACAGAGGTGCGACAGGACACGCCCAGCCCTGTCCTCGCGCTCTCCTCTCCCAACACTGAAGAGACAGATGCTCCATCAAACCTGGAGTTTGACATCCTCCCAGAAAGTGGAGACGTGACATATATGGCCCGGCGCGTGGCCGTGGAAGAGGAGGGCCCCGCTGCAGGTGCAGACTGTCTGTCCATGGCGGACGATCGTCCAGTGGATTGCGGGCTGGAGGACGCCCTGGGAGCTGTAGTGTCCTCTCTGGATGATTACAGAGGACAGTTCCCAGAGTTACAGCTGCTGGAACAAGAGCTGAAGCTGCTGCAGGTCACACTGAAGGTGAGGACACAGCATGTGGGAGAAACAAAGGTACTCAGAGCATGGAGTCAAATGATTGTGTTAGTAAACAGATACACAAACACTACTAGGACTATTAATATATTTTAATATATTTTTATGATGCATGATGCTTCCAAAAAGCCACATTTTATTGCTCAGCTCCTGACAAAAACCATCTTCTGATCCAGTTAGGATACCTGTTATCTCCCGTTATCCTGCTGTCTGACACTCACATATCTTTAACTTATATCTGTAGAACTTCTTAAATTATACAGTCTTGTTCTTTTTGGTAATGGTTGCCTTATTATCAACAAGTCAATTATCATATTTATATATTTTATACTGTGTAATACATTGTTTTGAAATGTTTTTGCATTGAATTGTTTCAATTCAACACATTCCCCTGTTATGTGTGACATTTTCAAAGTTAGTGAGAAAATTATGTAAATTATTTGCAACATCAGCACACTCATGAAAAATTGCAAAATTGCAAAATTTAAAATCAATATCAACCACAGCCTCAAGCAATGTGAACACTGTTGGGATTAATGCAGCGCTATCATTCTACTAACACACGGGTTATATATACACACACACACACACACAGAAAACATATCAAAACATTTCATTTACTGTTTTTTAATCTCTGTCACTGACAGCAGGTCACTTGAGTTATCAAGTGGAACCAGGTTTGACTGGTGTGTGATTGTGTGTGAGTATGTTCATGCCCAGTTTCCTATTGTCTTTCCATTTTGTGGACAGAGATCTGCATATGCATGGACTGTGAATCTAAAGAGTGTGTGTATGTGTGTGTGCAGGGTGGCAGGCACAGCCGTTCGCCCAGCATGGTCAGCCTCACCGTGGAAACGGCTCTGGGCAGCTTTGATTTCCTCAACACGTCTGACTGGGAGGAAGATGAGGAGGACAAGGGTGACAGTAGGAGCAGAAGTGGCCGGTCAGTGATGAAACCCAAACAAATGTCACATAAACAAACAAACATACATATGTTCAATCATAAGATCAGCTTGAAAACACACTCTTTTGTCAAGTAAATAACCTTGGTGTCAGCTATGGGCAGGCATGAGGAACAGTGTGATATTGCAGGATGTTGCTGACATCTAGTGGACGTGTGTTGTATCATCCATGTGGCGCAGATCTGTAAACTAATGCAAAGTGATGGTGGAAAAAACAATTTTATACATTAGTACTTCACACATTAATGATGTCTCAACAACAGTATTTTTAATGATAAAGTTATTGTTAGCCATTAATTCACTCTGCATGTTCTTCATAATGACTCCAGAGTTGACAGATCTGACAGAAAACAATTCTGTATTTATAGATTCGGGCTTCAGGCAATCAAACAAAGTCTTCTATCAGTACTGATGGTCAACTGGTCCATCAGATGGTCGACCAGCTGACCAACAGACAGACAGATGTTGCCACCTCTGCAGCCACGGGTGAAGCTAAAGATAAAGTCGAGCTTTTGACGTATGCTGAGGTTAACTGCTACTAATTCAACAAACATTATGAAGCAGCAGCTACAGATGCCAACTGATGGAAAAAAACAAAAGAAAGCTCAGTAACTAGTGACACTGCACATTTCACTGCCCTTGTCATCTAACATGTAATAACATCTTATATGTTACGAAGCTAAGAAAGTAGCTTTATTGGAGGGGTCTCATTGTAAAGTGGTACCTAGATTAAAAAAAAGTTTCATCCAATAATCTGTGCCGCTACTATAACAATGTGACGCATTTCACTTTTATGTGTTTCTCATTGATCGTGTATTGCGTGTTTCATACAGTCTGTTGACCCGTGTGTCTGTTCCTCTGGACACTCCTGTGTGTGTTTGTGTAGGTCTCTGCGGGACAGAGGCTGGCACGGGCCCTCCTCTCCCACCGGTCCCCTCACCACAGGCTGCGGCACTCTGGACTGCTCCCTGGTGGTCCATCTGAAGAGCTGCAGCGCACAGTTATTGGTACCTAAGCCATGACTTCTATGTATATTCCCCATCTGTCAAAAACAATTACATAGAACATATACTTACAAATACACAAAAATGGCACAAGATAGAAGATGATAACAAATAGAAAACAATTAATATACAAAGATATTAGTATATTATAATAGTGGAAAACCAGAAAACAAATTAATAAAATGGGAGAGGGAGCGATTTCCAGAAGAAGAATTTTGTTGTGTTGTTTGAATTTAAACAGATTATTTTATGATCTTATAATTTCATGTAAGTTTCTCAAAAAGCAGCATTAACAAAGTTAAAGTAGTGAAATGTTCAAATCCATCCTTGAACGGCTGCCAAAAAAATTGCTACAGTTATTAATTTTCATTGTAATCTGCTTCCACTTGGCACTTTCACTCAAATGTTTGAGTGATGATAATAGCCAAATGTTGTTTTATGTATTTCTGTCCAAAAATAAGGTTAAATGGAATACGAAAAAGAAAATCTTCCTGCTGCCCATGAAGCTGTAGCAGCCTCATCAGTCAAAACTGTGTTCTGACATGCTGTAACAATGAACTGTCTCTCGTTTGCCATTGTGCGTGTAGCGTCTGGGTATGTTTGGTCCTTTGCGGTGTGGAGAGATGTACGCCTTAGACAGGCTCCTGAGGGAGGCCAGGGTGCTGGAAATCATCCGCCGCATCACCAAAGACAACCCGAGACGCCTCAGACAGCCTGCTGAAGGTATGTCCATGTGTCTACACATAGAGTTCTGGCTCCACTTGTGAATATTACATATTGCCAATGCCATCAGTGTTCCTCTGATAGCACATGGATATCTGCTTTCCACTGATTCCATGTTCTGTTGTAACCCAAGTTGAAAATTAGGGATGCACGATATATCGGCATTAATATCGGTATCGGCCGATGTTCGTCATTTTTTAACATATCGGTATCGGTCCGATGAGTAAAATTGGGCCGATATGCACAACCGATGTATATTTGTCTAGTTGCTGTTTCGGGAGAGGGAGAAGGAGGGGGAGGGGGATTTGGCCATGTGTAACCTGTAACCTTGTTATTTGGAAGTAAAATACATTCTGAAAATAAAGGAAGACATTCAAAAATTCAGTTTCCATGATTTTCAGTCTGTACAAAAATTTATCATCTCAGAAACTTAAAAAAAACAAAAAAACAACACATATCGAGATCGGTAAATATCTATTATCGGCAATAACAGAAAAATTAATATTGGTATCGGCCAAAATTTTCATATCGGTGCATCCCTATTGAAAATATTTCAACTCATGTTGTTAATGTTCCTGTATGAATAATAACTAAAAACTGCAGCTATGTCTCAAGCCCCAAGCTGGATACTGTGAAGCTTAAACTTCAGGAGGCTGATCCCTAACTCTCCTACCCTCTTTCCATCACAGTGATACCTCAGCTGGGTTCGTGCCTTGGTGCTGAGTCACTATGGCAACAGTGTGTGGGGCAGGGTAGTGTCTACAGCGTCTCTGCTGAGAGCTTCCTGAATACGCTCTCCACGGCTTACACCAGATTACTGCCCGAGAAGGCCAGCGGCATGGCCGACACAGGTACATCAGCATCCATGAGTGTGCGTGTCTGTTTGTGTGTCATTAAAGCAGGTGCCATGTTAACATGTGTATTGATTTGTGTGTATCTAGTGTTCTTGTCTCTCATTGAGCGAGTACTGGATCAGAGGTTACCACGGCGAGGCACCAACAGAGACACAGTGACAGGGACGCTGTTCCAGCTGTGGACTTACTTAGATGCCAACGACATCAATGACATAGAAACACATATCACAGAGCTTGCAGAAGAGGGTATCTGTCTCGCACACACACACATTTAAAGCGAAATGACTGCAATAAATACTCCTGTCCAGTGGTAATAAACAGTGATAACCTTCCCTCCACCAGTGTGGCTGATGCAGAGGCTGGCGTCCTGTGACCAGGATGTGATCGTCCAGACGCTCAAGCGACCTGCAGAGTGCAGCCTGAGGAGAGCAGGACTTCATGCTGTAGCTAAACTACTAAGAGACCCACGAGGCAAAGTATCAGCCTCTGCCAGCTCTGTGCTGAGGAGCCTGGCTGCTCAGCCCCGGCAGAGAGAGCAGGTGAGAGGGTTCATTTCTTCTCTTCAATATATTGTTTTTGGCTATAGATAGCAAGAAAGAGGGACTAGCCCTGTCATTGCTAATGTCAATGACTGACTGACCGACTGACTGACTGACTGACTGACTGACTGACTGACTGACTGACTGACTGACTGACTGACTGACTGACAGACCATATTTGTACCACTGGTCAATGGAGCTGCAGGGTAAAGGAGTAGTGCTTCCAATACAGTGAGCCTCATCTCTACATATGTTATTGCGAACATAAGACACAACGGACAGAGAGAGAAAGAAGTCATCCATAATGAGGCTTCATAACGAAGTTGAATAACTAATCAATGAACTCTCTTTCTATGACTCATAAAGGCAAAAGCCTAAAAAGATCATTTATAAAGGCTGTCTCTTTTAACTTTTTAACTGTTGACCCACATCGTTCATGATTTTGCCTTTAATTGTGATCCTTTAGTCTGTTTTAAGTCTGCTGTAGCATATTTATGACACTATTTGAGTATTTTACTGTGGAGATACAATCACATGACATTTTTATTATTGATTTATGGACAATGTGAGACTGCAACATGGTTTACTTATTATCTTCCTGCATTTACCCAGTTATTAAAAAAAAAAAGATATAGAATAAAAGTAATTGGACTCTAATAAAAAGGCTTCAATTACACAAACACATGACATGTTGTGTTCTTCTCAGGCTTTGGTCAGCTGTCTGGAGCTGCTGGAAGACCAGAGTGTGGACACCAGAGTCTGTGGCTGCAAAGCCTTGGCTTGTCTCAAGGTAGAAACACATATTTTAATGATCCAGTTGAAAGCGAGGCTAGTGCCGACACAGGCAGCAGCTCTGTGTGTCTGAGGGGCAAAGAAGGGCTGAGTGAATCAATGTGCTTCATTTTTAATGTGTATTATGTAGATAATGTTCTCTCATCCAAACCTGTTCCATTCTGTCAGAAAATATTTTAACGGCAATGTTAGCTTGAAAGATTATAGCACAAAGAAATCACTGCCTACAATTACGTATGTTTGCATCTTGTTTGTTCTGCATGATACTGTTTGTCTTCGTGTTACTGACCACTGTCCATCTGTTGCCTCTCCAGGCCAAAGAAAGCATTGACCAGTTAGTGTATCTCTGCCGGACGGACAAGGAGGAGGTCCGCGATGCTGCCAAACAAGCTCTGCTCGTGCTCGGTAATAACAACCTTCACATTTGTCAGAGTGACAGAACAGGGCGTACAAAGAGAGTAAAATGAATGTTAAACTCATTAAATGTATCACTAGAAAGCACTTTCTCCATGACAGTAGTGGAGGGGGTGGTTTTTTAAAGTTCAGGGGTTTACTTTAAGGCTTTGTTGTGACCTTTTAAATAATAAAAAGATTTTAAAGTAATTTCTCAAACTGGAGCCAGTATAATGAAACTGACCCAAATCTGAGCATTAATGTCAGTTTGCATAACTTCACAATGTTGGCCTAAACCTATTAACGAAATAAGACCCATGTTAAGACATAATTAGCCTTCAATGGCATGTGTTGGGTGGGCTCACTTTGAATAGGTTTTAAATTTGCACAAAATACATTTGTTGCATATATTTGTGGCTATGGTGACTAAAACATGCTTTTTGTGATTTCATCAATTTGTTTTTTATTCCATTTCTTTCGTATGTTTGTGACATAAGGCCATAACTAGGCAGAAAAAAGAAATGTACATCTTTCCTGTTTTCTGCCTAATCACTTTTTCCAACACATTTGTCTTTGGGGAGTGTCGACACATTTGTTCATTTTTTTCATTCATTCATTCATTCAATCATTTTCTTTTTCCATTTTTGTTCTCTATTCATTGTGTGGCACAGGGGAGGAGGGGAAGATGGCCCACAGGCATGTGGAGACATCTCAGGACAGCATACCAAGACTCTTCGCTCCAGGAAGCATGGCCAGCACAGCTTTCTAACAACACCACACATGCTCACAAGCACACACACAGAGACAAATGAGAAGGTCAGTCGCACAATATGAATACTGTGTATTGTGCGGCGCTTTGACATTTCTCCCATCCCATCATGACCCAATGCTGAAACTTACAAAGACAAATATGATCTATAATTCACCTTATGTACACTGTCAGAGAGGTTACATTGACGTTCACATATAGGACAGTGCCTCTGCTTAACACTGGGCAAACATTTAAAGTCAGTAAGCTACAAATCCACCAGTTCATGTGATAACTACTCTGAGAACATCAGCTGGAAAAGATGCTGGGAAGAATGTATAATGTCAGCAGGCTGGAATGGAAAGATGGAATGAACAGGGGAGTAGGCAGATGGATACTGAAGGAAGAAGATGTGGAGGAGATGGGAGGACAGGGAGTGATGTGTCTCTAAGGACACAAAGCTGTTTAAAGGCACTTTTCATGGTATACTAAATGCCAAAAATGTACAAAATGTTATAGTTTCTTGTGATTGTTGCTATCAAAGCTTTTTTTTTTTTTCACTCACTGGAGTATCACATGTTGAGCCAGAAGACTCTCTACAGAATAATACATCTTCATACTCCAGCTCCTTTTCTTAGTGGATACTGTTGGCTCCGGCTCAGGCTTAAAGGCTGTTTGAAAAATCCTGTTTCAGATGGATGGCTGACTCTTTGACATGTTGTCAAACTCAATAGGAAGAACACCAATTGGCTTTTCTCACACAGCTCTGCCTGCACTGTAGCCACTGGCTCAGTTTACACTTGATGATTGCAGTTTTTGCCAGATTACCTTTCTGTAGGAGCTGTGCCGAGGCTGTAGCTAGATCACTGGTGCAGTCCACATCAGTCCAAGTCCCTCTGAGACCAAATTTGGACAGAAAAACAACAACTTGACTGGGAGACAACTTTAAGCAGGAAAGACTGAGGCCAGACTCAGACCAGACTACAGCCCTGACCTGCAACGTTGTGAAATGCACTCACAAGCTGAGGCTGTAGAGGAAGTTTCCATAGAGACAGTGACTGGTTCTCTGACCTGGGATAAGTATTGGTTTGTGCTCAGAAGACAGATATTCAGAAATGATTGATCTTGTTGTCATGAATTTCTTTTTCACTGCAGGAACATACAGCAGATTACTGAGACAGTAAACTCATAAAGATCTACAGAAACATCATGAAGAAGTATTTTTGAGATTTTATTCTAATCTCTCTTATCTGACTTTAGTACTTGGTGGCTGTGTTTGTTGCTCCTGTCTGTTCCACCTCTGTACCTTTGTAGCATGATTGCACTCACTTGTCAAAACAACAGCGCATCATCTGGCAATGTCAACAGCAAAAGTGTTACTACCTGTTCTGAATGGCCTCGCCAGAAGGAGAAAAGCCTGTTGTCATAGCAGCCTCCTTGCGACATCCCTCTGCCTCCCCGATCCCTCTACAAGAGCTCTTGTGTGTTTCGTGTGTGACAGATGCAGTTGGACAGAATATTTTAAACCCTGCCTTTGTACAGAAGGTGGGTGTGATGAGTCCTGATGCTGAGGAGATTTTTATAGAAGCTAAGAAAGAACATATTTTCAATTTTTTATCCATAATAGTACAAATATTTTCAGTAGGAAACATTTTTTATGTACGGTGATGTATATCCTTAATAAACAGGGGAAAAAAAAGATTTTTTTATCATCAGGAGGATTTTAGGCTTTTTTTTAGGAGTTATTCAAATGCCGTGAAAGGTATTACTCCATTGAGGCACATCAAAGTGAGGTGTTTGTTCCTGCATTGAAAAAGAAAGATGATGAAGATTTTTATCTGGACTTGTCAGCCTCGTGCATGTGGAATCACATGTATGAGCTTTAAAATTTAGAAGTAGAGTTTGGACTGATTGAACCTGGATTGTTATAGGAGAGCCGCAGCCTGGGAAGCGAAGAAATGAATGAGATTTTTATTGTATTGTATTGGTGGATTTGATGAGAGAGGACAGGATATATGTTATGTTTTACGTTCTTCCTGGATCTTTCAGTGGAGCTGGAATCCTTTAGCCAAATGTATTTTAAAGCTGCTGGTGATGGGTGAGCAGGTAGACCTTCACTGTATTACCCAGCGTGACATGTTTATGCATGGAGGGTACCGTGCATGCAGTAGTAGACTCAATCAGCTGTAGTCAGGTAGCCACCGCTGCCACTGGTTTATCAACCATGAACCGTCTTCCACTTCAAAAGATAAAAGCGAAAGCTTTTCATTCTCTGTCTTGTAGCCTTGATGTTTTATGTTGTCGACACACTGGCAACAGGTTGAACAGACAAGAAGTCAAACTGTTGCTCTGCACAAAGACTGAGAGACTGGAGAAAATAGAGAATAGTTGAAGCAATTCAGTGCCATCACTCTTTATAATTATGACATATCTTATTCTTAATGGAAATACATATAATATGATTGTAAATTGTTTTTATCTAGCACAGTCTTTGTAAATGTATAATTTGTTTTATCAAATGCATTTTTACTGTAAAATTATTTTTCATTCATTCATTCAATCAACCAATCAGTTTCACAAATTGATTTATTGAATGAACACTAATTTCTGTACCACAGTCACTGCTGTAAATGGGAGTGGAGTCAATGAAAGGTTGTGTTGCTGTCACAGACTGCTGGGGAGGAGCAGACATGTGGATCTAGTACTGACAGACTGGTCCACGGAGGTCTGGGGTCAGGTCAAACTATATAACATAACCTTTGAGGATTTCTGGCTTCTAGAAAGAATACGAATTTCTGTTTTTGTTGAACTATTTATATTCTTCAACATTTGTTCAGGAATAAGAAGAACAGAAGTGGGCTTCATATGATCCCAGACATGGTATCATTAAAGGGCCATACCAGTGTTTCTGCAGGTTTATGCCATGGACTACAAAGCACCACTAAAATCTACTGATTATTTTGCAAAGAAAGCACAAGTAGACACGATGGATTCACCAAAGAAAAACACTGACAAGCTTATTACTGACCTCACAGTAACTCAGTATTTCAAACTTACATAATGTGTACCTGATCTGTATCTGTAACAATTAGATGTTGTAAGATCTTGTAATGTTTTGGGTTAACTGATTTCCATTTGTTTAAGCACTGTACCATCACAGTACACACACATGTACAACAATAATGTAAAAAGATTTAAAGACAGCTGATATTAACTGTTCTGTGAGGGATTTACCAAACTCAAACAGCGGAAGCATGAAGTGAAGAATGTGCTTTTAGAAAATGGGTAACTAAATGTTGCAACAACACTGGTATCATTCTTTGAGCGTTGGGATTTTTATATAAAGATTTAACTAAAATCACACAATGTGTTGAAGCTTCATACACTGTTAATTTTTCACAGTCCAGCGAGTATCCCACACAAAGTTTGACCAGCCCCAGGGACTTCAGTCCTTCCTGCCTCAGTACTTCCACAGTGACTCTGCTGACAGTGACGCTGCCACTCTGCCTTTTCCTTTCCTGAGCACTATGACTTGAGGGTCATCTCAGTCCGATGACTGATGAGAGTTTATCAGTAGCATATTTACAGTATATAGATGGGTGGCAGGTTGACCCTTTTCCAGTTTCATGCTGTAAACGGGATGTATTGATTTTGAGTGCGCTGTTCTGTCAGTAAAAAACTAGAATCACAATCTCGTGGTTGTTTGCCAACCAATCACACTGCAAGAAGGTTACAACCTCTTGTGGCAACAGGCATGTCACTCCTGGAGTGTTAGTGATGGGACTGCTTAAATCATCCTATTTGGTAGGTAAGATCAACATCAATATCTGTAACTCCTCAAGGAAATCCCTTAGAATTTTTGCACAAATGTCCACTTGGACTTGAGGACAGTCTGATAAGATTTTGTTGGTCAAAGGTCAAAAGGTCAACTCTTAAAAACACTTTCTAGTCATTTCTCAAAACCCCACACAATAATTGTGACAATATTTCACACAAATTGTTCATATTTCATATCACTGGAGAAATATGGATGTGACTTGTAAATAGTTTGAGTGACGGAGGCAGACAACCACAAGGCGGTGATTCTAGTCTCAGACTCTAGTCTGAGCTTTCGTCCCACTGATCAGTGTCCATCAAAGTCACACCAAAATATTGCAGTTTTAGTTTTGACTGCTGACATAAACTTCACTGTATGATTCTTACCCAGCGTGTGAACTTCCTACATGCTCAGAACAGTAGTTTGAGTTCATGTAGAAAATGCAAATGTGACACAGGTATTGTCTTCAAGTGTAAGGGTTCAGGTTCTTAATGTACAATGTGCCAACCCTGTTTACTCTGATGTTATCAGCACCACTAAAGTGGGAAGAGAATCTACTTCCAAAGACTGTTATGAGAAACAAATCAGAGCTTGCTGTGCTTGGAAAGACAAAATAATCTTTACAGACGATTATTCTTTAAAAAATTCAAGTTATCACTTCTAATTTTTATTTTTATTAAATAGCATTTAAATAATCCGAATTTGTCCAAAAGCTAAATTAAAACAAGAAATCACAGTTTTTTTCTATGAATCTAAGCTTAATCTCAGAAATGTTTTTCCTAATACCCCAAATCCTCTCTTTGTATCCCAAGTGTACAATTACTGAAAGCAATAATGAATTTTTGATGTACTGTGGTGGTTCAGATATGATTTTCAGGTGTTCAAGGAAGGTCTGATTGGACTACGAGCAGGTTGTGTGTTGTGTTCAGTTTGGATGTTTTCTTTGATAGAGCATATTATAAATGACAGGCTGCAGTGTCACTGGAGTCAAAATATAGGACTGATGTTGTGGGGGGGACTCACTGTTTGTAAATATGATGGCTATCACTGTATGCAATGTATTTAACACTATTAATTTCTATAGGACAGCAGCAATCTGCAGATATACTTCTGCATCCATGAAGCATCTCACAGTGTTAAAGTGCCTCAAGGTTGGATAGTAACCGAGATGCAAGAAGACATAGATGAGATACTTTATTAAGAATGAAGAGAGGGTGAAGCTGTGGAAATCCACTGCAGCACATTATATTTTTTTTCCATAAGCTTGATAAATTGTGCAGCATTGGACACAAAATGTTTTATTCTTTTTCTTTTTTCTAAAATACATTTCCAGGTATTCTGGTGTCAAATATATACAAACTATTAAAACTGTGTTTAAAAATCTCTTGTGCCATTGTTTGTTAATTGTATGACTGCATGCACACATGAAAGGAACTCACATATTCTGGCCAAGATCTGTCTTATAAGTTTATAGACAGATTGTGAACTGGCATTAGTAGACTGTGTCTCTAAAGCAGTGAAGGACAGCAGCTGTAAAAAAGCTCACTGGCCTCAGCGAGTTAACATGTTTTGCTGACAATCACTTGTGCCGACAGGATTTTGCCCAGGGAGCAGCAAATAATGTATGCTGCGTTCACTGCATTTGTGAAAGTTTGGATGCCCAATTAACATGGGATACGTCTTACCTCAGCTCAGATATGAAGGTGAATCATAAATGATCAAGGCTAAAGTGATTTAGTCACTGAATGTCTGTGTCTGTGAACTTCACTTTATGCTTGTCACGTTTTACACACACATGCACAAACTGACGTAACTGTAAGTAAAACTCAACAGTGTGAACCACTGCATGACATTGAACAGATGCACTGACGTCATTTGAGTACATCAACGTATGTTTTATTTGATATTACCATAATTGCCATACAAAGCTTTATAACTGCTGTCCTTGCTCTCGACATGATGTTGCCCATGCCCTTTCTAAATGTGTTTTGTTTTTTTCTTTCTTCTGATAGTCATGGTAATCTCCGAGGTTCATGAAAGCAGCCCTATTCTCACACATTGTGATAAATGGCCTTCAATGTATTCCAACGGGGCGCCCCTCCTGGCCAATCAGGGTGAGTGCAGCAGCTTCGACACCACCCCCCAGCGGCCGCACAGGCGCACTGAGCTCCCAACTGCCATTTTGTGGCAGAGGCTACTCTGCTAAAGCGGGAGAGGGATTAAAACAAACTGCGAAGAAGCCTGCATTTCTTTTAGGCCGCCAAACTTTGTAGCAGACACTCTGTGCTCTCGGTCGAGTTGAACAGGAGGGGAAACACACTAAAAAGAGGTAAAGTATCACTACTTTTCTGATAAGGGGGAGTTTGCAGGATCTTTAATCGGCCTCTAGGTGTCACGATGGGGCTCTGGGTCCGGGCAGCAGCTCGTCGAAGAGTGTTTGTCTCCCTCTATCGTTATTGAAAACCCCGTCAAAATACGTTTAAATAACCGAAGTTATCATAAATGTTCGCACAGCCTTCTGTATTTCACGCATATCTGTGAAAACGTCGTCGAGGATACATTACGAATACTTCGTCGATTTGGTTGGAGAGTTTAGGCCGAGGCGTCCATTTTCTCTCCTCTTTGTTTCTTTACAGGCTCGACGACATGGAAACTGGCGGGTTTAACTTATCGCCCACAGCTAACCTTAGCCTGGTAGCATTAGCATACGAAAAGTGTAGTTACAAACGAGCATTCATCACATCACTACATTATTATACACAAATGACTTGGTCACATCTCCCAACAGATGCTTATTTTATGTTTTAACATGTTACACCACGTTAACGTATCTTTATTTGGAAGTAACGATAACGGGGTTAGCTCAGATTTAAGGCCTACCCCACCCACTGCCCTCGGTAACGCTATCGGCCCGACAACAATAACCTGTGTAATGGGTTGTTTTAGTGTGTCCTTTTGCAGACCCGGTGGTCATCGAGCTGTTGAATTGTAGCCGGAATAGATATTTTTCCTTGTAGAGAGGCGCGCGCACGGAAATGGCACCTCGAAGGCCGACGCGGAAAAAGAGCATGACGCGGCATTCGCAGCAAAACGATCCTCGGCGATCATCACTACGGCCACTGATTCACTAAGACCAAACGCTTGATTTTGTGCTCCCCAAAACTCTGTCCTCCTCCTCCGTATGTATAAAACAGCTCTTCTTTTCCCCCGGTCACCTCGGCCGTGGTCGGATTTGGCAGTTGTTGTTGCACCCGCCGCCCGCTTGTCTCTTATTCTAAGCCCACCTAGAGAGTCATAGCCACAGATATATATTACAGCAGAGAGCTCCCTCTACGACTCGGCTTGGAGAGCTACAAAAATACCGCTGGATAAATGCTGTGCATGGAGGCGACAGTTGCCCCACTGGACGCTAATTACCTTCACCGTGTTGTGACAATTTTGTTTAACCATATGTTTGTCTGCGAAGGCCTGTAACAGAGCCCCTCCATCTATTTAGCCACATTAAGATAAGCATATGTGAAAACCTACACACAATCAGACGCTGGACATTGTTACAAACATGACTGTACAGCTGGTAACTCCCCTTGTCATTGTTTTTACACTCAGTTTGCATTTTCCAACTTGATTGTATCCAGTCTCTTCAGGCCAGTATGCAATTCTGATGTTTATGAGTCAGCTGAGCAAATACAACCACCATTTGATATGCCCACAAGTGTCCATCTTATTAGGTGCTCCTGATAGTCAATATAAATAAACTTCTACTGCTATAACTAATATTTCACTGGCACGGTGTATATAGGGATGATTTTTACTCATGTATGTATACAGCTTTTAGATCTTAGTGAAGACCAGTTCTTGGATAGTGGTGAATATGTCACAATTCAACATGGACTAAAATCTGGTTATTCAAATAAGTCTTTATATGTGAAGGTAAAATTACCACTTAATTTTCAAATTCAAGTCTGAATAAAAAAAGATCTAAGTAATGAAGCTATTCATATGTTAATCTCCTCTTGAGAAAATCCTTCTTACTTCTTCAGATACAAAAAGGCTTGGTCTTGCTGAATATAAACCTGTCTAGATCTAGAGGGCTAAAACAGAACTTGTCTGGTCTGCTGACTTAAGAAAAAAACAAAAAGCCGGATTGCAATAATTTTGTGATTATTACACTCAATTTCTCAATAACTTCAGACACATGTTGCATTTATTGAAGTTTAGAAAGAGTCAAAAAACAGTAAATTACAGAAGAAAGATCATTGTGTCCATGAAGTTTTTCATACACAGTATAAATATAAGTTATCTGCATATGATATTGGCCCAGTGCGCAGCCTCTCCTGATTTTATATAGAAGAGCAAACCACTTAAATGTTGCACTTCTATATACAGAGATGGGTATTGTCAAGATTTTACTTCTAGTTTTATTTATCTGGTGCTCAGAGCTACTATTTATTATTTTGCAAGTAGGAAAAAATATGACACAATTCCCATGCTCCAAGCGATTACTTTCTCTCCATCCATCCACCCCACCTACAACAGTGTCACTCCCTCTGACCACACTCAGTCAGAGAGGGAGTGAAAATGTATCAGACGTGTCATTCAAAAACAGTGTTGGCTTCATTTTGCAATAACAAACTCTTTCTTCAGCACTGAGAGTAGAACCGCTGACGTCTGGTGGAAAACAAGGTGCATCTCTGGGATGCATGGACAATGCATTAAGATGCAACAGAGACGTATGATGCACACCTAGCAAAATTGCTGCAGTGTATAAGTTTAGCTGTGTAACCCTGTGTATCCCTTTCCCCCCCTTCAGGTTGGCAGGGACAGTCAGGTTACAGACAGTTGACCCAGCAAAGCTCAGGGCCGTCAGCGGCAGAGCAAGCCTACAGGTCCCAGTGAACAGAAATCATGAAAACAGTCAGTTTGTCCTTGCTAGTCCAGGTAACACCACCGTAGTAAGTGCTCACAATTTTACAACAATGGGTTGTTTGAAGTATGTGACACTAGAGTCAGGCATTTCCTTAACTTTTCACCCTGTCATCAAACATGTGGCTCAGACATCAGTAAAGATCAGTCACTTGACCTGCACTCAGCCAACTCACAGCATGGTGTCACCACTTGTGAGTGGATCACTCAAGATGCACAAAAGGTCTGACTGTCTTGACAAGCTTAATCACAACACAAGGGATTTCACATTTTCTTGTAACTTCAGAACAACCGTTTGTTGGCAGATTACTCTTTTACAGGAAATCTGTGAAAACACATTCAGCCCTGAGCGAGGCCATGCAGGCTCTGCACTTGCTCCACTCACATAACGATGAATACCGCTGCTGTGGGTTTGCTGAAAGCACTTAGGTCACTGCCGGTAATGTAACCCAAGCTTAATCGTGATGCCAGCAATTTCATGTTTTACTGTAACCTTAGAATAAGTGTTTGTTAGCAGTTCATTTCCAGCGGTTAAGATCTAGGTTCATTATTGAGCAGCTTATAGCTCGATTCACTAATACCCTCTTTGCCCCTCTCACACCAAGAGAGATCCCAGCACAGTCGTGGGCTTTGACCTATTGAAATATTTGCAGTGGATCAGCTTTTGTATAATATTTTTGATTATTTAGGATTAGCATCTCCTGCTAGCTACCACCACCAGGTGATAAGCTGGTTAGCTGTTTTCTTGTAAAGTTGCTGAGAAAATCAGCACAGTGTAGGATCATAACGATGACTGTGGATAGCTGAAAACACCTGGGGGTGACTTGACACTGCTACTGTACATAACATTTGTTATTCCCACTCTGTGTTTCAGTTCCTACCCACCATGGACAGAGGGCCGACAGAGGGTGTAGGGGTGGTGGAGGTCCCTGCCAAAGACTACCCCTCCATCCAAGCTGTTCACAGCCAGGATGCCATGGTTGCCGACCTCCTCCAACAAGCTGCAGAGGCTGGAGGCGTTGTAGAGGGACAAGCTGGGGTCGTCCTTGAACAAGGTTTTTACTCACCGAACATGTTATCCCACAGTCTAACTGTAAAAAGACCACAGTCTTAGAATTTTCTATTGCATGTAGACGTGTTGTGCAGATGATTAATCCACCAGCAATGTTGTGCGTCTCAGGTCACGGGGAAGGAATGGTGTCCGCCACCCAGGCCCAGCAGCAGCTGATGGAAGCTGGCGTTGGAGTAGAAGGCGCAGGAGGGGTTGAAATGATGGTTATGGACTCGCTGGACCCCACCCTGTTGCAGATGAAGACAGAGGTACACTCGCTGTTAGCCAGTTCCCAAGAAGGTGTCACTGAAGCTGATGTAGTTGTGATTTAAAAGAAATCAAGTGGAAGTGAGAGCACCAAACCTGTCTGCTAGATCTGTTTCTTTGTGCCACTACTATTTAATTGAATGCAGTTTTCCATAACATGGTTTTGCAGGTGATAGATGCTGCAGTGGGGGGGTCATCGACAACAGTGGGTGTCGTGGGTGGTGTCGCTGGTGGTGCTCACCAAGCAACTGTAACAACAGTGGACCAGACCCAAATCATCACACTACAGGTCGGTGTCATTTTGAATTCTTGAGTTTGTTTCACATAGGCCTTTTTTTTTGTTTCCCAGATGTGTAGTCAACCATCAGCTTCTCTCTGTTTGCAGGTAGTAAACATGGAGGAGCAGGCTGCACTGGGCCTCGGGGAGCTCCAGCTGGTACAGGTACCTGTTTCTGCAACCACTGTGGAGGCTTTGCAGCAAGGCACTTTTGTGGACACGACTGCAATGCCAAAAGATGGAGACCCAGTCATCTGCCACACTCTGCCGCTTCCTGAGGGCTTTCAGGTAGACAGCCCAACATGTCTCATGCTTTATCTCATATGACACTAATGCAAAACTGCTGTGGAATACCACGGACTGTATCATGTGCTGTGTATTTCATTACACAAATCTACTTTCACTTTAAGACAAACGTTTGACTGGAAATATGTTGATCTTTTAGTTCAAACCTAGAAACAGTTCTGTTGGTCAAACATCACAGACTTATAATGTAATATTTAGATATAGTCAAGTGTTATATTTGTGCACAACTGGTTTTGTCGTGTAAACATCACATAAAAGAGCAAACTGCTGCTTTTAGCACATCGTTGATCTTTTGCAGAAGAAAAGCCCAAGCTATTTGTCAGGAGTGATTAACTAAAGAAGCAATTATTGTATTCAATTTGTAGGTGGTCAAGGTTGGTGCTAATGGGGAGGTGGAGACAGTGGAGCAGGAGGATGGAGGAGAAGCCCACCATGAAGAGGAAGACGAGGTGGGTAACCAGCTGCTGGTGGAGGGGGATGAACCCATTCAACCTGTGACTGATGACACGAACTGGAATAAAGACCCAGACTATCAGCCTCCGTCTGGAATAATCAAGAAGAGCAAAAAGGTAAGAGCGTGAGCTATGAATGACCTTTGTTACCGGGGGATTGTCTCTGTATTTGAACTGGACCTGTTCAACATGTTGATGAGTGTATTTTAAGTTTCAGTGCATTAAAGATGAGGTCTAATCACGTGTTTCTCCAGGGTAAGAAGAGTCGTCTACGTTACGCTGATGGAGATAAGGACATGGACGTCAGTGTGTACGACTTTGAAGAAGAACAGCAGGAGGGTCTTCTGTCTGAGGTCAATGCTGAGAAGGTGGTGGGCAACATGAAACCACCCAAACCCACAAAGATCAAAAAGAAAGGTGAGATGGTGCTGGACTCAGGACACGATAGAAATGAATAGCCATTTAGCTTTGAACATGCTTGATACACACACTTGAAGTGTTTTGATGTCATGTGAGTCCACCTAGAGGTGTGTTGCTAACGTATTCAGGCCTATTTCCTTCACATCAGCTTCTGACAATCAGACATCAAGAGCTTCATCTTATTGGAGCTGATTGATAATGACCATTGTTTTGTTTTGTGGGATTCTCATTCAAACCATGTTATTGAATGTTGTGTTTCAGGAGTGAAGAAGACATTTCAGTGTGAACTGTGCAGCTACACCTGCCCACGACGCTCCAACCTGGACAGACACATGAAGAGCCACACCGACGAGAGACCCCACAAGTGTCACTTGTGCGGCAGAGCCTTCAGGACAGTCACATTGCTAAGAAACCATCTCAACACACACACCGGTACACACTATCCCTGATTCTCATAAGTATTAGACTGCAAAGAGACAAAAAAACATCAGTGAATAATGTGGAGTTGGAAGAATTGGAAGAATGAGTGTGTTGTTTACCATATTGAAATCAAAGCTTACACAAGTTTTGCTTTGTATTAACACAGGAACTCGTCCACACAAGTGCACAGACTGTGATATGGCCTTTGTGACCAGTGGAGAGCTGGTTCGTCATCGTCGCTACAAACATACACATGAAAAACCCTTTAAATGCTCTATGTGCGACTATGCCAGTGTGGAGGTAAGAGACTCTCCTGTCTGCTTTATGTTCTTGATGTTTAACTGAGCTTAATGTCTAGTTTTGTTGTTGACATATTACAATTGCAGCACTTCTCTGCATCCACATCTATTCATTCATGGCTGTAGAAGGGTCATAGTTTTCTTGCAGTGTTCTTTAATGTGACCATGTTTGTGTGTGGATTTTGTGTAGGTGAGCAAACTAAAGCGTCACATTCGTTCCCACACCGGTGAGCGTCCATTCCAGTGCAGTCTCTGCAGCTACGCCAGCAGAGACACGTACAAGCTGAAGAGACACATGAGGACACACTCAGGTAAATCTCTTCAACTGCTCTACATGCATGCAGACGGATAGGGGACAAATGGATATATTAGAAACATAAATTCAGCAGTGATGAACCTGTGTCTGTATTAAACCCTGTTTTGCAGGAGAGAAGCCTTATGAGTGCTACATCTGCCACGCCCGGTTCACCCAGAGTGGAACCATGAAGATGCACATCCTGCAGAAACACACAGAAAACGTGGCCAAATTCCACTGTCCACACTGTGACACTGTCATTGCACGCAAGAGCGATTTGGGTAAAAAACAGACACACATGGACAGACACACATAGTACTTAACTTTGTTGTGTTGTTTCATTCTTGTAATCTGTTGTTCTTTTGTGCGCCTGCAGGTGTTCACCTTCGTAAACAGCACTCGTTTATTGAGACTGGAAAGAAGTGTCGTTACTGCGACGCCGTTTTCCACGAGCGCTATGCTCTGATCCAGCATCAGAAGTCCCATAAGAACGAGAAGAGGTTCAAATGTGACATGTGCGACTATTGCTGCCGCCAGGTCTGTACATTCATTTCTCTGTGAAGAGTAATCATCCAGGTGGCAAATGGTTGTTACAGTTTCACCAAAGTGACTGATCAATGAAAATGTTCAGCCTTTTAGATTGATTATTGGTCCACATCAGTGGTAGATTCAAGTGTTGAGGCTGAAAATGCCTTGAAACCGAACTCCATAAATCTGTGTTAATTTGTTGATGCACTGTGGACACAAATTGCAAAATGGAGAAAAGGAGAGAAAATGGTGGGCGGTGAAGAGACGGATCAGAACAGGTGTCCCAAGTGTCCACAGTTGGGATCATTTCAAACTGGGGGGAGCTGATAATTCACCCTCTGATAACAGCATCCATCCAATACTTCTGTTTCAACCAGGCCCAAAACACTAGGCAGACAGATCTGACATCCACAGGGCTTTGTTGCTAGCATAATAAATCTGTATTATGGTCTGTATACAGTCCTCATAACTGTGATATGTGCCATGCTGCTTGTTCAGGAGCGCCACATGGTGATGCACCGTAGAACTCACACCGGAGAGAAGCCGTACGCCTGCAGCCAGTGTGAGAAGACCTTCAGACAGAAGCAGCTGCTGGACATGCACTTCAAACGCTACCACGACCCCAACTTTGTGCCCACCGCCTTCGTCTGCCCCAAGTGCAGCAAGACCTTCACCAGGAGGGTGAGGAGGCTCTTAGACCTGTCATATACCTCAGTTAATTCTTAGCTGGTTCAACACAGGCTACAGTTAGATAGATTATTTAAGTTGACGACCTTTCTAAATATGTATCCTTGTAGAACACCATGGCACGCCATGCGGAGAACTGCAGCGGTGAGGTGGAGGATGCTGAGAACGGAACTCCAACTCCAAAGAAGGGAAAGAGAGGAAGGAAGAGGAAGATGAGGAGCAGGAGAGATGACGACGACAGCGGTAAGTACTAGTAGCTGTGTAGCTGATTTTACGCATTTGTTCAGCTTTGATTAGTGTGTCTGAACTCCGTCTTTGTTTCCTTCACAGAGGAGGATCACATCGAACCCGACGAGGAGGACGAGGGCGAGGGCGAAGATGAAGCTTCGCTGCTACAAGAAGAGGAGGAGCCAGAAGGCATGGAACTGGATCAGGCCCCCGCCGCCATCCCTGTACCGGCCCCTGACGAGCCACCAGTCAAGAGGAAACGAGGCCGACCCCCGAAGAACGCCCCTAAACCTCCTGCAGCCAGCAAGACAGTCAGGGTGGCTGCCAAGACGACTGCTACAGGTGAGAACAACAGCTGGGTTCAATAGATACCAGTAGACCCAAAGGGGTGTCACATGAGGGCCTATGTCAGCGGAGACATTTGAGGAGTCATCGAATGACAAAACCAAAATGAGCAGGAAAAATGTCTGAGTTGTAACCAAGCTTTCTTTGTCTTGTGCTACACAGCCGCTGCCATCATCCAGGTGGAGGACGAGAGCACCGGAGCAGTGGAGAACATCATAGTGAAGAAGGAGGAGGCTGACGCCTCCGCAGCGACGCCCCTGGAGGAAGGGGTTGCCCTGACTGTGGAGGGGGTGGGGCTGGACGGGGACGGGGTGGAGACTGTTGAGCTGGCCGTGAACGAGGAGACGGCAGCGGCCGCGAACGGAGACCTGACGCCGGAGATGATCCTCAGCATGATGGACCGGTGAACACACCACAGCCGTGCGCACGCAGACGGACTTAATTAAAAATCGGCGAATTTACAAATTACCATTTCCACGTTTCCTCGGCCTTCACCTCCCGTTCCATCTGTGTGCACGCTTCAGCGGCAGCCACCTCGAGTGGCTGCAGAAAACGGCGACGGCAAAATCAACCATGCACAATAAAGGAAGCCACATGTAAATACTTAGGCAGCAACTTCACACCAATGTATGTCAACCCGCAGACTGACCTTTGTGGGTGTCATACACAAAATCCCCCCCTGCACACATACCTGTGTCCTCTCCCACACCATATACAGATACTGTCCAAACTAATGACTGACTCTCTGCCCCGAATCGCTTTTTTCAGTCTGAATGTCTTCGAATGAATCATTGTGTGTTTTGGTACTTTTGACTACCCAAAGCCACATCCTGTGTCAGCCCCCACCCACACCCGCTGCAGTCAATGTCTCTCTATGTTGCTCTGCCACAAGGAGTCATTATTTCGTCCTCCCTCCGTCTACGCTTGAGGTTCTTGAGCTGTGCCGATTTAGCAAATTCCAAGCTTTTATTTGTGTACGTATAGATCTAAATGTAGTTTTTTCCTAATGAAGACGTATTGTATGGTACTTTAGTTTGCCTCTGAGATGTCACCTGCTCTCAGTAATATGAGCTGAATATTTCTCTCCCAGAGGTATGACTTTATTCCTCGGCCCACGGAAAGTAAACACTGTTTATTGGGTTGGCTGTTTATTGGCAGGCGCCATCACGAGAACATAACTCGGTGACGACCGTCTCTCAGCTTCCATGTTGATCAGCTAACCTTGTTCTGATGGAGACCTTCCCTCAGTGCGCTCGTGTACATTAAATGCGTTAAGGTAGCTGCTACATTAGCTTCCCAGAGCCAACATAGTTTGAGATTAAGTTATTTTTTTGTTTCCTGTTTTTCTAAACCTGTCACTGGTAGATGAAGCTCATCATCCACAGCATCCAGTGCCCTCTCCCCTGTTTGAAAGAGAGCATAGATAATTTGCCATCACAATAAACTCACCGATCTCTGCTGGATGATGGAAAAGACACAGAGGATCCTGATGATAAACATGTTATAATTGTGAACATTCCAGATACTTCAATATTAAATTATGTCTGCATTACAGTCATCTCACCTGAAGAAACAAAACTCGTATTCACATCCCAGTTCACACTGTTATAAAAGACCCCCACCCCACTACCACAACACATACAAACACACAATACTCAATGATCACTAACTGTGGCAGGTGATTTGCATGTATATACATATTTTAAACCCTTTTGCTATTTGATTTCTTGTGAACCTTTTTAATGTGTTTAAATGGCTGTTTGGAGATTTGTTGGTTAAAAGGACTTTGAGGTTTCACTCGCGTGGTGAACTTGTCAGCACCGCGACGGGCCCTCAATGTCCTGAGCCTGTAAAGCTGGTCTCTCCATGTTTTTTTTCTTTCTCAGATGAACCCGTCTTAACCAAGCCGACTTGAACTAATCTGAATCACTATGCTTTTTCTGTCCGTCTTCTGTTGCTCATAGCCATTTTCTATCTGCTTTGATATTGTTTTTACAGTTTTCATTTGTAGCCATTTCTTTTGTAGTGTCACTGGGTTTCTCACCAGCCTGTTTGGTTTGATTCAGTCCGATGACAGCAGCTTTGTCTCACTCTGTTCTCCTTAAGCCTTTGGCCCAAAGGTGTGAGGTTTTCATCCATGAAGGAAGGAGTGGCTTTCAAGCATCGGCCGAGACAAAACTGTCCGACTGAATGAAGTTCAGCTTGCAAATTGTTTGTAAATGACAGAGCAGCCTTCGTGTTCTCTGAGAGGTTTTAAAACTGTTTTTAGAAGGATGGCAGGCGACAGTGGAAGCTGTGTGTATTTCTTCTGTACTAAGTTTTAACTACGTAATCACGAGGGCTAATCCATACTGTTCTCAGCCTTGCACTTGCAAGGCCTCGTTGGCCAAGGTCTTGCATTTCCCCTGGCATTTCAATCCATTTGGCAGAACTTTACATTAATGTATGTCCTAATCCTGGCAGAGGCCACTGGCTCCTGATCCCAGCTCCCCTAATATATTTGATCAAAAACTGTTAAAATCTCCCACTGTAATCTTCAGTCCAGAGTTCACCAAATGGCGATTTTAGTCTGAATAAGCTGATCGTGAGACTCCAGGTAACACTCTGCAGTTTGACCACTGTTTATGATGGTTATGTGGCCTTCATTTCCTCCACCTGATTTTGTTGTCTTATGACACAGGTTAGATACCCAAAATCGAATGAGATAAATGAGGATGTAAAAGGACCACGGTCATAAGATGCCTGAGGGAGTCAATGTTCATTCATCAAACCGACACGGTACATGTACTAAGAATCATCCAGAAACATCAGCTGTGCGACTGTACCGCTGTGGTCTGATAACAGTCAATCATGTTATTGTTATGCAGGTGGACAGTTGATGCTCCACTGTTCTCATAGCAACAGCATTGTTTTTTCTTCGCACACTGTTTGTTTGTTTGCTTTGGCAGAATTGAGAGAAGAGTTTTCGGATTTAAACATGTCCCTGTTTGAAGACGGAAGAACAACAGAAGAAACCTTTGTCATGTTATTTTGAAGCTGAGACACTGTACAGCTGATGAAAAATAAAATCATCCTAATGGGCCTATGACACCTGCATGCTTTTCAATTCAATTCTGTTTGTGTACAATCAAATCACAATGCACATTAAGGTCAAGACGTGACTTTATTTTAGTGAGAATTTGAAACCAACTGATCCAGCAAAACTCTTTTAATAGGAAATCTCAAACAGAGCCAGGCTTGATGGGTAATAATAATGCTAGCAATAGTAAAAGCAAATCTGGATTTGCTGCTCCAAAACATATGTCTAATAGTGTGTCAGCTAATGAAGGGAACCGATCTGGCATGAGACCCTTATTTTGTTTGAAAAATCCACCACAAACATGTTAGAGGAAAAAAAAAATCTGCAAAATGTCAAATAAACTCACCTCTTTCCCCATCACCATGGAAAAGTAGTTACCTGCTGGACCATGGTTGACAAGACATCACAAAATCCAGCTGGTAAACGTTAAACTGGGCTGCTAAATGTCATAACAACCATGTAGTGAAATGTACTATTGTTATTATTGTTATTACATGTCAACAGTCTAAAGGATTTCCTGAACCTCTCAGTCATACAGATGAGATGACGCTGCTGCTGTAGCTGCTTCTCTGAGCTGTCACAGTGTTGTAGACATGGTGGTCGGTGTTTTCTAAAACATCCTGCATTACATTGCGTGTGTCTCCCAACAGCAGTGCTGAGCAAGGCCAGACTCCTGCCTGTCACGGTCCCAGCTTTTTCACCGGCTTATCCAGTCTCCTTATGAACCAATACAAAACACATCTGCAGCAGATGTCAACTGAGGAAAAAGAGCCTGCTCTGTTCCCTCCAGTAGATGGCATCTGTGCTAAGGGACTTCTCCAGGAGCACCTCTAGGTATTCCCTAACATACTCTGCTTATACACATACAGACACACCAGATAAGTTCAAAAGAAATGTAAGTGTTGAATGAAAAAGCTTGAATTACAGTCTTACCATGATATTAAAGTGTAAATGAGGTTATATTGAACATGTCATACAACATTTAGCAGCAGATATATGTAGTTACCTTGATTTCTAACACACTGGCCTCAAACATATAGACATGTTACAACCATCCCTGATCTACGATAAGGGAGGATTGTTAACATTGTGTTTCCATGAGTGGCCCCAAAAAAGTATGAAATCTATGTTGGAGTCATTTTGATGCTGGTTTTATCGCCCCCTGGTGGCGATAGGACAAAGAAGCAGCCTGACTTGGCTGTGCATGTACAACAGTATAAACACCAGCTGTCAGTCTTAAAGATCAGACTCTCTCACATGAAGGTCTACTACCTCAGTGTTTTTCTTTGCATTTCTGCTTGCCACCATGTTTTCCTCCTCTCCACTGTGGTCCCTCAGCAGCCTGACACATCTTTGCAGGTTTCACACAGTTTGAACCTCGACTTAGTGAAACTGTGAGTTTCCTGGCTGTGGCTTTGGTGAGTTTGTGAGTGTGGGAGGTTAGACCTGGGTTCCTGCCTGTTCACTCTCCTCTATCTTCACTATAATACTGACTCACAGCGTGGAACAGGATGTGTGTCGAAGTTCAGTAGCAAGAAAATGTGCATGCATGCATGGGTGGAGAAAAGAAACTGGGTTATATATGCAGACTGCATCTAAGAAAGAAATCTGATGGCGTGTGTGTGCGTGTGTGTATTCTGATTTGTGCTGCCATTTAGAGACATCTTCCTCCTCTGGTCTCTACTCTTTAACTCTGGATGAATTCTTCTTTCGATTGTCTTCCTCTAACGGGATTTATATTTTGTTTGTTTGTTTCTTGGACATATCAAACTCCATGTGTCCTTCCAGGGTTCATCCTGTTGTAGTGACAGTGCCGTGTGAACCACGTTTCAGTCAGTGTAGTTGATCATCAAGTGGGAAGCTTGTGGAGCAGTAGATGGTCACAGCTCCACCCTTTGTTCTCCTCTCCACCTACACTGACCTCAAGTCAACAGAGGATGGACTCGACCTCTCAGAACCTGCAAGGTAAGATCAACCGACTTCACCATCAGTGCTCAAAGACGAATGTCTTTCACAAGACCATGTTAGAGTGTTTTACACAGATTTACACCTTATGTATTATTTTGTAGGTTGTGATGTTTAGTTTGTGCTGACCCTGTTGTTGAGACGAGATGACTTGTTGTGGTACGGAGTGCGGTCAAGTTGTTTTTTGTTTTGCCTTATAGCAACAGGTGTTCCTATTCTATATTATGCCATCCTATGTATATGATTGGTGCTAATATAAGATGAATATGGTGTTTTGTAGTTTGTGGACTAAAACAAGTTGCAGGCTCATATTAACGTAATTACCAAAAGGAAAGCGAAAGTCATCCGATATTTTCACCTGCAGTTCACTTGGATGTCCTCCATTTGTCTCATTAAGTTGTTTTGCTATTTTGTGCTCAAATTAGTTTTTCCCCTCAACAATCTACCGTCAATCCTCCATTAGTGAAAACAAGTTAAACTTTTTATTTTTTTAAATATCTTAAAAACCTAAAACCGACACGTCACATTGACAAAAGTATTCAGACGCTGAAGTCTAGGTTCCTCCAGCTCTCTGGATCATCACTGAGATGTGGATTGAAGTCCACCGGTGGTAATCTCAGCTCATTGGACGTGATGTAGAAAGACACACACCTGTCTGTGTAACGTCTTGCAGCTGATCAGAGCAGAAACCGTGAGGAGGAGGGAGCTGCTGCAGAGCTCAGAGACAGGACTGTGTCCAGGCTCAAAAGGTTTTCTGCTATTCATAGAAGAACAGTAGTCTCTGTCTCAATCACTCTGACATGAGGGAATCTGGAACAACCAGGACTCCTCCTGAGGTGGTCCTGGACTGAGACAAGAGAAGTGAGGAGACCAAGGTCCTGATGGTGACCTGGCTTTGACCTCCAGAGATCTGTCTGGAGATGGAGAAACCTCCATCACTGGAGTTGTCCGCTGATCTGGACGTCAAGTTGGTAAAGAAGCAGCTGAAGGCGTCTGAAACCAGAGACTGCTCATCAGATACCAAACAGTGAAGCATGTTGGAGGCAGCATCAGGATGTGGGTGGGTGAGGGAGACTGGTTAGGCTTTCAACAGGATAATGACCACAGCTCAGAGCCAAGACCACACAACTCTGTAAGTGTCCTCAAGTGGACCAGCCAGAGTCCTGATCAAAAGCCAATCTGACATCTGGAGAGACCTGAAAACATCTGTCCACTGATATCCCCATCCACCCTGACAGAGCCTGAGGGGATCTGCAGAGAAGAACAGTGTGAAAAGCTTGTTCGTTCTGTGGATGGTGTCTGAATACTTATGTCAATGTGATATTTCAGAGCTGGAGATACAATTGTATTTAGGCTGTCCATCTGTCCCACTGTCATGGACACATGGACCATATCTTAGTAACGCCTTGATGGAACTCCTTTGAATTTGGTACGAACATTCACCAGGGATGTGTCCAAAACCCCTCACTTCACACATTTGACAATCATTTTTCATATTCCTGACAAAAATCTGTATGGAGGATTATACAGTAGTGATTGTTGGTAGTGACTGCAATATAAACTGGGAATTGAAGGCGTCTGAAATTTTTCTGATCTCACTGCAAATGGAAACAATTTTGAAACAAAACAGTCAGAGTAGTTTGTCATCTGGAGAAAAGATATGTAAATAAATCTAACTGCTTCACGTGTTGTATCAGAGAGACCACACACTTCCCTGCACTGGCGTCACAAACAGCAGTTGACTGTTACAGAGTTTACACTGCCACGCTCAGCTTTTTGCTGTAATAAAGGTCAAATCTGACTGAATCAGCTTCGCAGAAGTCGGTTTGTGCGTGCAGCGTCGCCTGCCTGCCTTCGGCTAACAGCTGTGTTTCCACTGTGACAGTCAATGACTCTAACTGACAACATGAAGGAATCGTGACTCAGACTGTGCTTTGTCAAAATTGTTCAGGCAGACACCAGCAGATTATTTGAAATCACAGTTGCTGCTTCAGCCCTAAAGTATATACCTTTAAATCTGACCTTTGATACAGAGGTCGGTTGTGATTGAGTTCTGACCGTCACCATTTCCACACTGAGTGTCCCTGTTTACCATGTATACAAACATTTATTAAATGATTTATGATTAAGCATCATCACATGATAGGGAGTGATGTGCTGCATATTAGCACAGCTGTAAGTAGAGGCTGAGACTGACCAAAGACAGTCTCAATTGTGTTGACATTCAGTAATATTGTATAGGAACATCAGATTATGGGTTGTTTTTTAGCACAAATAGTCCTGCAACTGGACCGACACTGGACTGTTGCCAATAGTGACACAAACATTTCAAATGTTATTTCTGGGCTTTTTTCTTTTTTTTTATTCGCATGAATTTTGTTATAATCAAAGACAGATCCCAATGTAATGTAACACTGATGGACAGATAATAGAGCAGCAATAAAGCTGTGTGGTTGAAAGTGCCAGTGCTGTTGTTCTTGATATCAACAGTCACTGAATGACTCACCCAGTCAGATCACAGAGCTACATGTTGTGTAACGGACTCTGATGCACTGCAAGCGTGAGGAGAGTGCTCATTGCTCTAAAGTACCCGAAGACAGGTTACAAATGAAATGTTAAAGCTCCATGTTTACTCTCCCCCTGTTTTTTTTTTTTATCTCCCCCTGTTTTTTTTATCTGCTCTCTGCAGCTCTAGTGACAAGAGGTCAGTAACCAGGGACTGTATTGTTGTGACATCACAAAGTCACAGACAATGTATTTTCTGTAGACCAAGACTTGATACTTTGACAGTGTTGATATAAATTTTAAATCTACACATAAGAGAAATAAACAGCATCTTAAAACACAGCCTGAGTGTACCGACAATGAAAAAAACTTTGTCATGAGATCAAAAGTGCAATTTGTTATTTGTAATATTTATCTGTTGTTCGATCTGTGTTTTCGATCAGCTCTGATCACACACATTGTAACCAATCAGGAATTGTGGTTTAAAATGATTTATTCAAAGAGAAGGATGAAAACTGGGCAGTATGTAACTGACAGTCAGGGGTGTGGTTAATTTCAGTTTCCATCTAATTAGTATGGCTACAATAGCGTTCATGTCACCTGATGGCCAGATCTACAGAAACAGAAATCCTCATAGAGCAGGTACCGCTGGAGCTGAATCAACATTTCAAACTTTCTGTTTGCATCAATTTACTCAGCTGAGGACATTTCAATCAGCTGATTCTTTTGATAACAATAATTGTTTGAACAAGTCTGGGCCACCAAGCAATATCTAGTCCATACAAAGTGTAAAATACCTGTCTTAACAGACACAATAAGTATTGATAGACAAAATGGTTGAATATGACACAGAATGTATTCACAGTTGCTCCGATATCATCATAATCTTGACCTTTGATAACTTGACTAATCTTGAACATATGAACCATTTGTGTGAAATTTGCCTTGTTTGGTTATTGTGTAACTGTTGCTAAAAAATGTTTTCTGAGGCTACACTGACCCCGACCTTATGCCTCTTACCACTAAAATCTAATCAGTTCATCCTTGAGTCATAGTGATAGTTTGTGCCCATTTGAAGAAGTTTCATAAAAAAACATAATTAATTCAGGTTTTCTATTTAATTACTCAATGACAAACAATGTTTCATATGAACGCAGTAAGGTCAGTCAGAGGATGATGATGATGAAGGTCTAGCTGGGTTCAGTCAGCCTCACGGTGACACTGCAGCTTCTTGTGTGTGTGTGTGAACAGATCAGATCTCTGAGCTGCTGAGGCCTCACAGAGTGTGTCTGGTGACCCCTGTGGTTCTGAACCACTCCAGTCAGCCATGTGGGCGGGTGGCCAACAGGTTTGTGGTGAGTGATGGACGACACAAACATGTTTACTGTGCTCACTGGCCGATCAATTGTTTGATCGCGAATAAAGTCTTGCTACGGTAAATCCTGCTGCAGCCTTCTGTGTTAACAGTTGGAGCAGTCCCAGCAGGCACTGACAGCTGTCTGTGGTTAAAGTGATCACAACTTTCAACCAGACTGTGACTTGCGTTAAGAGGGGAGGAGAACCGAAACCTTGTGACATCATTAAAACATCATTAAAGATTGTGGTTTCGATAAGTAAAGCTCTGACATTATCGATTTTGCTCTCTGTCTGGCACATTTCATCTCACCAGTCACCAATACTTCTCTGATTAAGACATTTGTCTGGTGCATTTCCGCTGCAACCAACATAGGAGAGAGACACCTCTCTCTCTCTAACCTCTTCTAATCATGTCTTTCTGTCTTAGGTTCTGAGTCTGTGGAGAGGTTACCTGGTTATAAACAAGCAACCTGTCAGGGTAAATCACACTCAAGTGTTAAAACATGTCATGAACCAAAATAATTCAACATGAAGCTTTGAAATGCTTTTATTCAACTGTTCAATCTGAGCTAATTATCGAATCCCTGAAGTTGTGATGCTGTCTGGTCTGAAGTTTTTTCAAACTTAGCCTTTTAATGTGAGATAATCAGTTTAACTCTCACACATTGTTCTAGCAAATACAGACTTTTTAAAGGGGCTATTCAAACTTGCTACATAGCTAATGTTAGCTGTTCTTACCATTAATTAGAAATGTTGAAGTTCAGCATCAAACTTCAATTGTTTACCAAACTGCCTTCAGAGGGGGAAGACAACTCTGTGTATGCTTGTATTTCCATCACCCCTTTTCTACTGAAATGTGCTTGCTAACTAGCTCGCCCTGTCTCACGTCTCATCTCTGATAATGAGTCATAGTAGCCTAGCTATCTTATATATAAATGTAAGAGCAATGGCTCCTTCAAAGCCGTGATTAGGTTTGTAGATAGACACTGCTTCTTGTGTTGTATGTTTTATAGGAATATTTGTAGTTTCACACCATGGCAGTGAAGATGTTCTGCTGTGTTCTCACTCACTATTTCAAAGGACTGTTTGAAGGTTCCTGATTAGCATGAAAAGCTCCATATGTTCCTCCTCTCCTGTTTTTTTAGTTGTTTTGAAGTATCTCAGTATAGTTTTACTTCTCCTCTCTGGAGCCCTAGCAACAACAGGTTCATGAAGTCCAGAGGAGCGGGAACTCTGAGCTGGTTACTGCTTTGTGACATCACAAAGTTACTGTCCTGAGCCCTGAGAACTGGCTTTTAGACTTTCTGAATACAGTCTGCCATGTATATGGAATGTATGGTAAAGGTTAGAATTAGATGTTGGTTAGTCTACACATGCATTTTGTGTTTTCATGTACATTTGTATGTCAATGTGTGCAGGTGGAAAGCACATTCAGCTACCTGGAGATTTGCGCCATCAACATTTACAGCCTCACGCAGGTACAGGAAAACTGAGAATTTACTGTGCCTTGTGTGTTTTTGTAGATGGTGATGAAGTATGTATTATGTAATGTGTGTGTTGCAGATTGTGTTGGAGACAGACAGGCAAACTTTGTCTTTTAGTGTACTGCACGTTGAGGATCTTGAGGCCATGGTCAGTCACATGACTGCCTCATTGAAGAGGATCTTCCCTGATTCGTCTCCAGGGTGGGTCTCACTACACAAAGATGTCTGAGAGAAATATTTGCTGCTAAAAAAAACTTAACCATCAGAGACATACTGGACATCAATTAGCCTACTGGACAATATATGCAATGCTATCCATCAGCATGTTAGCATTGCATAGACTTGTAGACGGATGTTACAGTTTGGCTTTGCGCCTCACAGAGCTGCTATCATGGTCACTGCTGACTCCGTGTTTACAGTGTGTTCCCCCTTTGCTCCTCAGAAAGCTGCTCAAGACGGTTCCTCCAGATCTGCAGCAGAGACTCCTCACACTGACGGGTGTGATAGAGGAGCAGCTGAACAATCAGCCCAGCTCCTGTGGTAGGCTACATGCCTTTTATAGTGTAGACGACTGGATGTTTGCATCATATGTTTTTTCTGTGTTTACCCGAGTGATACTGGTCGACTCCTTCTCGGGGCTCATGCATGTACAGACAGACAGTACCTGTATTGTGTGTGAATGTGTGTTCTTCAGGAGGATTCTCTGATACCTACGCTGCTTTGTGTGATTTCAATGAGATGCCATTCAGAGAGGAGATTCAGTGGGTAAGTCGTTGCAACATAAACCACTTTAACAATAATTTAAAACGGAAAGCTGCTTCTCCCCTTCTGTCACCAGCCTTACATTATTATATTATAACATTAATACTGGATTAGCAGGATTTCACTGCTATAGCTGCTAAAGGTGGAGCTGCTTTTAAATGTGAGATCAGGGAGAAAAAGGGGGAACTGCAGTAAATGAGTGTAAGCATCTGTGGATCCAAGTGAAGTATGGCTAACTGCTTTGGCAGGATGTCGATAACATCTACCACGTTCACAAATGGAGACAGTTCAACCTGCACGACTTCAGCCACTTAGACAGCAGGTGAGATTCTGCACACAGCTGCCTCACCCACTCTTAGCTCTCACACACACACACAGACACACTCACCCTCCCTGTCTTCATCTCCTCTCCTCTCAGAGACTTGGCATTAGCAGTTGCAGCACTGTCCTTCAACCAGTGGTTCACCAAAGTCTGCTGCAAAGACCTCAAACTGGTAAAGTGTCTCTTTAAATAATCACTCACAGTCATGTGGCGAAGGTGACACAATGCGAAAATTAATATATGTCGAAAGATATACTGAATTGTATATTGAATAACAGCACATATTTAACATACAACTTGTTTATTAGAAATTGGAGCAGTTTAATTGTATATCTTTCCCATATCAACAAAGCCTGCCAGTATGTTTATATGACTTTATAGTAGAGTCCAAAAGACTGATAGAAGATTATTATTATTATTATACTGATAGAAAAATTATTCATGTATTTCTAATATTTGTATGTCTAGAAATGTTTTAATTTAAATTGAAAAGTCTTAAAATATCACAAGAAAACTATGTCTTTTCTTTGGAGACAGTTTTATATCAGATGAGGAGTTAGTATGAATCCGTCAGAGACCAGCACCATGGACAGCGTCATGGTTCTATCAATACACAGCACCAGTTGTGTTACAACTTCTTGTGCAGACAAATTAACGGGTGTCCTTAATCTATTCATGATCAATAAAGCTACTGATGGTTTAATTTAATGTTGAAGAGCCACTTCTCCTAACCCAAATCACAATGATATCCTAAAACTAACCAAGCCATGACCCCTCTTATTGTAACCATGGTGACAAAGGTAGGTGTACTGCTTTTGCTACAGTCTGCGTGTTTATTATTGCAACCACTGACAACCAAGCACCACCAAATCTCTCAGGTGGGATGTGGACCAGGACCAGGATCCTGCAAAATCTTCATATGGTCATGATTCCTGCAGAATATATCGTTAACCACTAAGAGATGCATCACAACATTTCTCTGTCCGGAGCAGCTGAATCATAAAAAATAAACTAGACTTTTATTTTTGACCTGTTACAATTTTGACTTGTTATTTTTGTCTGTCTCCCTGTCCTTGTCCCTCCAGTCTGTAGATGTCCAGCAGCAGTTGACTTTCCTGTTGTCCAGGTCTCCTGGCTTGGAGGAGCTCTCCCTGGAGGCCAGTGGACTCAGACTGTGAGTGTGTGCAGATACATAGGAAGGCATTTGAGTAAATACTCACTTTACTTTGGCTTTGCCATAAGTCCCTCACCTATTGGGGTGTGGTGTATTATACACCTTAATTTCCATGGTGATTCCTACTTTTCATCAACACATCAATATACCACAGGGGCATATCTGGGCAATAATTACCAGCTCTGTGTCAGCTGATGTTTGAAGGCACACAATAGCTGTAAATCTAAAGAGACAATATTTAATTGAGGTATTGATTGAGATGTGGAAGCTTTTACTTTTTTATTCTGCTTCAGGGACTTTGCAATAAAAATGGCGGCCGCCCTGCGAGAGCACACCTCCTCCAACCTGCACTCCATCAACCTCTCAGGAAATCCAATTGAAGACAAAGGTGGGTTTCTTCTGCATGGTGGCAGAATAGTGCAGAGTTGCCAGTTTCATTGTTTACATGTCTGTCTTGTGAAGGTGTGTAACTTTTGTTTAGCCTTGAGTGTACAGCACAGGTTCCGTTCATCCAAATTGCTTAACCATGAGAGAGAGCAAAATCATAAACACCACCTTTGACAGGATCCAGTAATTAAGATTTGAAGTAGGGATGCAACGATACCACTTTTTTTCAAACCGATACGATACCGATACTTGGATCTGAGTACTTGCTGATACCGAGTACCGATGCCAATCCTTCTACCACAAAAAAATAAACGATTAGGCAAAATGCAATGAATTGGAAGACAAATTTTATTTTCTTCTCTGCTTGTTACAACAAAATTTGTTGTAACAAGCCTCTGATCTAAGAAAAAATACAACAAAGATGCAACAACATTACAGATGCAAAGCCACCCTCTGATCGCGGTCTTCATGCAGAGCAATTGCATGCACTGGACTCGGTTCTTGATATCGGTGAACTTCAGCGAGTACGAGTGCAAGTATATTACAACAGTATGGGACCCATCCCTAATTTGAAGGTTTGAAGTTACAACTTTGATTAAGTTCAAGTCCAACCACAATCAGTTTAGGGTTAGGCTTAGATGAAACATGGTTGTCATGTTGTAACGTTATGTGTGTATGTGGTGTTTTCATAGGTGTAATAGCACTTTGTCAGGAGCTGGCAAATCTATCTGAAGGTCTCAAGCACCTTTCTCTGTCAAGGGTCTCAATGACTGCAAGAGGTACACACACACGCACACACATACACACACACGCCTAGGTTCCTCATGATCTTGATTTATTATTATATTGATTATCAAATTGTCACGGTAAACAGAATACAATTTCTATCTAAACCGCCTTTACATTCAGTTTTCCTTCTCCAACACTCCTTGGTGTCATGCGTCTGTTTCCAGGTCTCGGCTGTCTGAGTCAGTTGTTGTCCTCCAGTCAGCTCTTCTCCGTCTCTCTCACCCACCTCGACCTGTCGGGTAACCCCAGCAGCCTGGTTACTGAAGAGGCCACGGTACACTGCTGATGATGTTGATTCATACAGACATATACTATATATATTACACAGGCGGTAACTGGGACTGGGGGAGATTTCAATGGGCCAGTGCAGTTCTGACCTAGTGGCTGGGTTAACTCAGCTGCAGCCTCACTCACAGAGCTAGAGTATTTAACCAATGTGTTGAAGATGATGACGGTGTAAAAAAGCAGCAGGAACTGAGGATATTCTAACTACCCTGCAGGGCAAAACTGCACAATGCTGTAAAATCGAAAAGTTGTCTCTCACTTTATATAAAATCTGATTTAATTAATGTGTTTCTGCAAATCTAGGGTTTTATTTTGTACTGAACTGCAGCTTCTATACTTTACCAAAAAAAACTGGATGTCATGACCTGCAGCTGTAATAAATGCACAGTATTTAAAGAGTCTCTAAATTATTTAGCTCCACAGCTGAAGGTTCTGCTGTAGCTATGGGATGTTGTGGAGCTGGACCTCATTCACTCATTCATGTGTGTCTGTGTGTGTGTCTATTTTACAGTTTCTCTTCAAGTTCTTGTCCAGGACTAACTCTCTGGCTCATCTGGACCTCAGTGATACCAACTGCCCTCTGGACACGGTCAGTGAGAGTCCGTTCATATGATCCTTGTGTGTCCAGCACAGATCCAGGACATGGTTAGCCTCTTAGCAGACAAACTGAAAGTAGGGGCCAACAATAAAAGTGAAACAGCTTTCACCATAATGAAAAAAAAGGAATTTTATTGTTATATTGTAACATTTTAATACATGTGCAAAAACACCAATGAGACGCTGTGTTTGAGGTGAAGACCTGCAGTGACAGGAGCTCTCACTCCCTCATGTTTTCAGAACATGTGGACCTGGTGATAAATGGTTGAAAATAACTGATGGTGAAATACAGCTTTTATTAGTCACTTTGATGTAACTCACAAGTACAGTAACTCGGTAAAGCAGTGTTGAAACAGAATTTAGTTTCTTTTCCAACATGTTACTGATGTAACTGTTTTCACTCTATATTGTTTGCATTTTTCTTTTTCTGTAGTCATGTTTATGACAGGACTATAAACAAAATGAAAAAAAAATCACCTCAGGTGTATGGTATGTCTGTGCTGCTCTATCTATGTTAACACTGCCTGTTGTCATGCTTTGTCTCGCAGTTATTTGTGTCCCTGTCAGCTGGATGTTGTTACAAGATGATTTACTTGAACCTGGCCAGGAACCCATTCAGCCACAGGTCAGCCTCACCGCTCCGCTGCTGCTGCACAAACACTGCTCTTCATGAAAATGTGTGAACACACATCACCACAACACTTAGGTCACCCTGAGTGTTGAACCACAGTACATTTACCTGTTCCATACATAGCTTCTCAGTTACATTTCCTCAATGCCTTCATTTTTTATGTGTCTTCAGTCTGAGTCAGTTTATGTAGTCATTACAAATTAATCTTAATCTGTCTGATTCAGTTGTTCTGTTTCTGAATTTATATGATCAAATCACCAAATCATGATTCAGTATTGACTCCCCTTTTGTGTGTGTGTGTGTAGAAAGGTGCAGAAGGTGACCCGAAGCATTCTAGAGTTTTTCAGTCAGAGCTATGAGCTGAAATATGTTGGCCTGTCTGCAACAAAACTGCCTCCGCAAGCTCTCAGGTGTGTTTATCCTCAGTACATGCAATCATGATACATTTTTATTCAGTGATTCATTAATTTTAAAATGAAAGCAAATAGAGTTTGTGTTTTCTCCGATAGTTTTGGTGTTTAAGTTACACCAGGCTGATTCTGATTCTGATTCTGTATCATCCCATTCATTCATCATAAGCGATACCAATAAAAAACCTACACATCTATCAATTACACGTAACACATACATCAAACAGCACAAAAACAGTGCAGCTGATGTTAGTCTGCTCTGTGGTTTGCATGAACAGCAACCACAGTCACACATCAGTTTGGTGACAAAGCACACTTGTCTTTAAACAACACATATTTAATATAGTGCGATCACACCTCTGCAAACTCTCCTCACAGAGAACATACATCAAACATGCAAGAAAAACCACCAGCAGCTGTGTGGTTCATGAGTCTCTCATGACATGTGTCACAATAGGTTGTTGCTACAGGGTCTGGCAACCAACACTCGCCTCTTTGGGCTGGAGCTGGACCTCAGTAGCTGTGAGGTAAAGTACACACACACACACACACAAGATAACTGTACTTTTCAAAGCGATAGATTTTCTGTTTAGATAGATACAGGCACATCTCAATAAATTAGAATATGATGGAAAAGTTAATTTATTTCAGTTCAACTCAAATAGTAAACTGAAATATTATATTAGATTCAATGTATTTATTTCTTTCAATTGATAATGGCCTACATTTAACTCAAATTCAGTAAATCAAAGAAATTTAATATAGTGAAAAAGTTCACTGTTGTAACATAATAGTGTCACACTCTAAATAGATCATTAACTCCAAACACCTGCAAAGGTTTCCTGAGCCTTTAAATGGTGTCTGGCTCAGTAGCTGCACTATCATGAGGAAGACGGTTGACCTTCATATTCTCATTTATTGAGATGCACCTGTACATGAACAGCAGCAGCAAAGTAAACCAGTGTGTGTGTGTGTGTGTGTGTGTGTGTGTGTAGCTGCGTTCAGCCGGGGCCCAGGTGATACAGGAACACATCTCTGAAACTACAGCTATCAAGAGTCTGGATATCTCTGACAACGGTATGGGATCCAAACCTCAACCCCCACCACACACACACACAAACTGATGTTGTTGCTAAAACAAGGTGGAGCAGGTTAAATTCTGTCAGATAGTCACTAATATCACTCTACAAGACAGGCAGTATGTTAATGTTACATCTCATTTGTTTCATCCATAAAAGTGTAAACGCAGTGTGATGTGGTATAATGGGACTGTTCCTTTAGTGATGAAACAAACTCAACCAGGCAAGAAAGCGGTTTAATGAAATGTAACCTCTTTAATTTACCTCAATAAACTTTTATGCTGCTCAGGTACTGTCACAGACAGTTTACCCGAGGAAGTGAAATGGATCTGTGTAATATTTATTAAATGATTGTTAATACCCCCTCCTCCTCTGACCTCCTCTCTGTCCCTCCCTGCCCCCACTGGGCTGCAGGTTTTGAGAATGACATGGTGACTCTGGTGTTGTCAGTCAGTCGATGTCACTCTCTACGACGCCTCGCACTGGGGAGAAACTTTGCCATGAAGTCCAGGTCTGTGAATCACACTGTCTTCTCCTCTGACTGCATTTCATTATCTGACTGCATGTATCTGCCCACACTCAGCTGGGGGAAGTAGTTCGTCGTTGTTGCTCTGTGAACTCTTGGGCAGTCACTAAAAGGGTGTTTTGTAGGGTCACACTGACCTTTGACCTTTGATCACAATAAATATCCTGAGGTGAGGTGAAAGTTTGAATTTGAATTTGAAGAAATCCCCTCAGTGCGTTGGAGAATTATTGAGTTACACAAGAAGTTAACGAGGCGTCCACCTCTGACCGTCATGGTGCAGAGGAATAAAAATGATGAGAGTCTGACACCAGACGGAGCTCCGCATGGAACCAGGAGCATCGAGACCTTTCAGAGTTTCATTTTTTACACTTTGAAAAATCAAACTGGTTTGATTTAAAGGAGTGTCCTCTGACTGTCCAGCTGGCAGCTCGGAGGTGGTCTCAGTGTCCTTCAGACAAAGTGCTTCAGTCTGAACGTGTGCTGTGCACTCTTAGTCCCACTTGTGTGATTTATTACATGAAAACTGCTCAAGGCGCAGTGCCCTTGGACGAACATCAGGACACAGTCAGGAGCCAAACTGGAACATTTCTCAGTCAAACTTTTTAGATTTAGTAGTGTTGATCAATTCTTGGTTTTTCCTGAAATGTATCTCTATTTTCTCTGCTTTTTTTCCATAATTTCATCCCATCTGTGTCATCTTTTCTTTCTTGATCTTTTTGATTGATCCGTCCTCTCTCTGTCTACCAGAGCTCTCACCGATGTTCTTCAACGTATAGCTCATCTGATTCAGGATGAAGAGTGTGTGAGTAGCAATTTATTTCATTTCAGTTCCTCTCAGGCAGATTAACATCCTCATTTCAGTAAAGTAAACAGTGCATGGCAGCACACGGGTCTGTCTGAACAACATTTACAGGCTACATTGACATCCGTCTACTCAATGTCAGTGCTTTTCCTAGTGCTGGACAGAAGAGAAAACTCCACTGTCTTATACGTTTGTGTGTGTGTGTGTGTGTGTGTGTGTGTGTGTGTGTGTGTGTGTGTGTGTGTGTGTGTGTGTGTGTGTGTGTGTGTGTGTGTGTGTGTGTGTGTGTGTGTGTTTACAGCCCTTGCAGTCTTTATCAGTGTGTGACTCTAAGCTGAAGACAGGGATGTACATCCTGCTGAGCGCTCTGGGCAGCCACGCTGCTCTGACTGAGCTGGACATCAGTGGAAACAACATCGGGGACACTGGAGCCAAAATGCTGGCTAAAGCACTGATAAATAACACCAGACTGAGGTACACACACACACACACCAGCCCAGATGTTGAACACACACCAATCAGAGGTTCTAATATGATGTGAATTACAGAATAAAGCATAAACCTTTGAAGCGTCATGCTCAGCTGTTCACCACTAGATGTCACCATTTTATTATCTGGAACTGGCATTAGTCTTTTGATTGGCTGCAGTAGAATGTGGTATCTTCACTTGGGGACCGATCGTTTAGTATTGCCTGGTCGATATTACATCATCGCTCACTGTGTGCGCACCCAGTGTGTGTGTGTCATCTTGTACCAGGTATAGCTTCACTAGACTGGACCTTTCTCCCTCTCTCAAGGACTCTAACATGGGACAGAAACAATGTGACTGCCAGAGGGTTCCAGGACGTGGCTGATGCCTTGGAAAGGTCATCGACACACACACGCACGCACAAACACACACACACAAGCCCACAGAGCACAGAGCTAACTGACTGAATTGGATGATAACATTTTTGCCTACATGCACCTTTTAAAAGCTGCAGTGCTAATTATAGTCACCATTAAGCACTCAGTGAAGTCCTCAGGTCCAAATAGATTTCATTTGTGCATTCAACATAAAAAGTTGTCTGCCAGGACTGTGGAGGGTCATAGTGAACGTCTTAATGTGAAGAACAATCTGAAGTTGATGATGACCGAGCCACCTGCTCTGTGAGGCTGCAGCTTTACCCTGTCAACATGCTAACATGACAGTTTATTACACAATCACTACCCTAAGAATGAGACTTTATCCTAATATGAACAGAGATGGACAGTAGCAGAGTTTACATTTACTTGCATACACATGTTGGGACTCAGATTAAAGTCAGTGAACCACCACTCGATGGGGTTCATCATGTGGGGACCATGTGTCTGATTTTAAGACAACCACCCCGATCCACCCAGCAGACCAGTAGACTTTTATTGCCATCCTCAGAGTTTGCTGTTGTGACTAAAAGTCTGTTAGGAAAGTGAACTTTGCTGCATGGGTCGATGTGGGTTTTCATGGTGAGCTTCTTTGCTGTGCAGGAACTTCACTCTACAGCAGATGTCTCTGCCCATGGTTGACATCACACAGAGTTACCGCAGCAACCCAGACAAGACAAAAGAAGCTCTGCACAAGGTCTGTGTTTACAACCTGGAGAGGATTTAAAAACCTCAATATATACTTGGCGTGTTTGTCATCTCTCACGGCCTTTGCATGCCGTAAATGTCCACTTAAAATATAGCAGAGTTGAAGATGCATTTGTAATCTCACTCTGGACGTTACAGTCAGTGTCTCTGTTTCTATTGTCAGTGTGCGTTCTGTTTTTGAAATGAGCTTTTTCTTCTTTCTGTGAACAGATTCAACAGTGCTTAGATAGAAATAACCAGAGACAGTCTGACAGAGTGGAACTTCAGCAAGTGTTTAAGACTCATCAGTCTGAAAAGGTAAGAAGTACGATAATGACAACAATAACAACAACAACAACAACAACAACAACACAAATAATAATCAGAAACGGTGAAAGTCAAAAGCAGATAAGAAGGAGGACACCAAATTTGCATCAGTATTAATAAGTACATTTAGAGGGAGTAATATGTAGAAACACATAGATGTAGATGGAAAATAAAATTGGGCCTGGTAAATAACCTTGTGGTACACCACAGGGAATGCAAGTTGTTGAATATGCATGGTGACTTATGGTGATTGTACAGGGTCTGAGGATCTAAAAATGAATAAAACCAAATTGCAGCATGGCTTAATCAGCTTCTCAGGCATCCACATGTCCACAAGAATGGGACAAACATAGGATGACCAAAGCAGGTACAAGCTGATGTGGAGGACCAGCGGCAGCAATACCAATGACCAATAGCAAAGAGTGAAACATTTGTTTCACGTTACTCATGCAATGATAAATATGTGATACAATAAATTGAATCTCAAAAGATGAGTTCTTTCATGAAAGCTGGTTGTAGACCAGCGGCACCAGCTTCTGTACCTTCAGGCTCTGTATGTCTCTGTTTGTCAGCTGGTCCAAGGAATGTGTCGGCAGCTGGAGAACAGCCTTCAGCGTTTAAGCCACTGCAGCAACCCGGACGTCCAAACTGACATCCTGACAGCACAGGACGTGTTGGACAATGCCAGAGAGTCCTTCAAGGTACAGACTGCTCCACTGGCTTCACCATGATATAAATAACTACTACCCACACTCTGTTGAACTCCTGAGGGACTGAGTTGCAGCCAGCTATTAGAAAAATACATGAAAGTTAATTTGGTATTAATGTGCAATATATAAAATCAGTGGTCACTTTATTTAATAACCATGTAAAACCTAATGCAGTCCAACAGCTCAGCCATAAATCCTGCTTTAGCCAGGCTAATGCTGTCAGAGAGGCCCTCCTTTCAAGGTGTGATGTGTAAGATTGTGCTACTTGCTCCACATACATAGGGGGCAGAATTTCATCTCTTCACTCCCACTGAGTTAATCATATTGTTGTTTCCTAATAAGAATACAATATGATTGATATATATGATTAGAAATTTCCTGTTTCTGCTTTACATATTTTACATAAGCACACAGGGGTTAAAGTACACCACAAAGGCCAGGAAGGCAACAGCCTGTTTACTTATTGATATCAGTATGTTATTGATGTTGTCATTAGTTATTAATCATTAAATGTTACTGAGAGCTTTTACAAACCTAAGAGAGAGAATATTACAACACATTTCAATATATTGCAGCCACTGATGCTTATTAGAGGTTAGAGTCTCTGCCCAAGCCCAGACCTGGTCTTGCAGGCCGAGGTCAAGCTGGTTTGAGCTGTTGTGTGATCATTTGACAGGTCATTAACAGCGTAATTGCAGATTGCACATTTTGACTAACTGTCTTACTATATTGTAGGAAATGAAGTGTCGAGGAGTGTAACTGAAGCCTCTCATGTTTTGTTGCATGTGCAGCTCCTTCCCTCCCTGTATGAGGCGGGCAGGAAGTGCGCCTCTGATGGAGTCTCTGTGAACTGCATCCTCACAGACGCTGCTACCGCACTCACCAACGAGTTCACTCAGAGTATTCAGGTACACATTGAAACGCTAAACTCAGCCACGGTCCTCATCACAAAGGAGCATTGCTGATAAATGTTTATGTGTCAGTTCAGCCTTCTTTTTTTTTTAGGAATTGGAGTTTGTTGAATGACGAGACACATTTAAGACTCTGGCTGGAGTTCCTGTGTTTGTATATCTGTTTTCCAAGGCCACTAATCAGCTGTCAAATAAAATGGACATCGTTCATCACTAGTTATGAATCAATGTATGAATAATGATGCACTAAAGCTTTGCAAATGTGTCAAAATGTATGGTAACATTTTCTCGCTAATTAAATCTAATAGTTTAGAATTATGCAATAATCAGTGCAGTCATACTTTACTTCGCCTATGAGAGAAATTCACATCTATCTACACATTAATAATAATAATCCTGCATCTTACATCACATTTATCTCTTAACAACAGTCCTGACTGAATCTCCAAGTTAATGGAAGCTGGGTAGACCCCGGGTCAGGGTTCTTAGCAGTGGACTCTGTCCTCTGTGTCTCAGTCTTGACTCAGATGTTCGGTTTTGCCCACACTGTGTGTTACAGGAGATGGCTCAGGGCCTGATGAGGAGCGCAGAGGCAGTGTGTCCGCGGCTGGTTCAGCGATCAAGTGTGTGCGAGTGTGTGTCAGAGTGTGTGTCAAAAAGAAACAGGCAGACACACACGTTCCTGAGAAGCAGTCTGGTGGAGAACACGGGGCAGATCATCAACGACAGACTGCGGTAATGACACTTACATAAGACAGCGTCATTTCTGCCTTTTTAATGAACCTCATTTATTCTGTACAATCACCTTAGAGACAGTGTGAAGTAACAGATCACTGTGAAGAAGAAAGAAACTGCTTTTGTGAAAATATTTCTTGGGTAGAGCATTATGAAATAGCGATCAGCACTTTACGTGGGTTGATTCCCAAATAGCTACTGGAGAATCAAACTATTTGGATATTGATAATGCAAAATATGATTTTATTACTGTTAATAACTGATTTATGACCACTTCTGTCTTTTAAGTTCATGATTTCCACTTTTTATCCATCCAGTGAACTAAGACAAACACTGAGTGTCTCTTTGGCTGAAAGCATCATCGAACAAGTTCTTCAGGATCTGACAATGGCACAGGACAAACTGGTGAGTAAGGGTGTGTTTATAAGAAGATGAACTATAGCAAAAAAATTTAGTTAATCATAACTCCTCATAGAATAGTTGACAGACATCACATTGACAGTGTATGTGACGAAATGAAAAACTAAAATGTCACACACTGGCCAAGAATGTTACTCATTTTAATGCAAAAATGTAAGGTTATCCATAAATCAAATAAAACATCATGCAATCATTTCTTTTTATTTGGTCAGGGTGATTCTTTCTCAGGCTCAGACTGGAGGTTTATGCGTGATGATGTCGTTGCTGTGTGAACACTGAGCAACATATGCCTTTGGCTTTTGAACGTGCATAACACAAAGGTCAAGTGGTGGTGGCTACCTTGGTTTCATGGCTTCTCAGCAGTCTGGATGAAAGAAAGATGTTGTGAGGCTGCTCACAGGAGGTTCACATCCAGTGGCAATGTGAGAAAAAAAAACTGTCCCTGCTAGTGTAACTAGTATAATTATATGATGCACTACTCCTGAAAAGAACGAAAGTGAAAATGTCAAAGATAAGGGAATACTAAAAGGAAGTTGATGGGCACAAAATGGCCTCTGGGACTTTTCTGTTGAAGGGCAATTAGTATAGAATAAAAGTGCCAGCTTAGAAATAGTTATAAGTCTAGTGCTGAAATCTGAGACTTGATGCTATGCTAGGCTAGGCTATGCTATGCTATGCTTATTCCAGTCATTTACTCTGTCAATGGTAAGACAGGTGTTTTCCAGTGAGCTGCTTTGTGATGCTTGTTAGCTTGATGCTAACTCTGCCTGATGGTCCCTGTGGCTTGGAAACATCATGGCTTACTGGCTGCTTTAGTCACAGTTACTGTGTTGGTGACCCAGTATCTAGGCTGAAGCAGAGAGAGAGAGAGAAAAGGGTCTCTTGCCACACAGCGACCAGTAACAGCTGGGAAGTGGTTCCATCATGTTTCAGACCCAGGTATGAGAAGGTGAAGGATATCTGGGTCTCTTCTGTTCTTCTATGAGCTCTAACATCCATTTAGAGATTGTTGTTACCCTTCAACACAATGTTTTTAATTGGGTTTGGCAATGTATAATATGCTCTGAAGATATCAGCTTAAAGTTCAGACTTGTTTGTTTCCCCCAAACATTAGATTTTTTGCAGCACAGCTAACCTTGTCCAGCACCACTGAAGTTTTGGTGGTTCTGTTCGTTGATCTTGGTAAAGATCTCGGTCTGGACAAATATAGAAGCAAGTTCACAGTTCAAAGAATTAACCCAAAGTGCTTTTGTTACCTAACAACGGACAGGAATGTGGATGTGAAGCCTACTCTTAGTGTCTACCCACCATCCACCCCAACCACCTCTTGAGAACTTTGCAGCCCTTATAAAATGTAGTGCTTTAGTTATTCAAATAATATGTTGGCTCTAAATGTAAGCCAGCTGGCACTGTGTTTTCAGATTTATTCAAAAATTAATAGCCTATTAGTTTTGTCTGTGGGTGTTTGCCCCAGAGATGAGTTCAGGATGTGAGGTGTTTAGCCTCGTTTAGTGGAAAGGTTGCAAATGTGGGGAAACTAATCAAAAGCCCGTCGTTTAATTAATCCAACAATTTGTGTCAGTGTGTAAGACAGTACAAAAGCATAGCTAATTAAATGTTTTCTATTGTATACAAAACACAATGGCTATTATTTTTAATCAATGCTAATTAAACAAAATTGTCACTGGTTTATTATATTATATTATTAGAAAATATTAAATGTTTGTGAAAGTAGGTCAAGTGTGTTGTACTGATTGGAGATGTCTTTGTGTTTTGTGTAGGACTGCCTTATAAAAGAAAATCCCTGCAATGCTCTGAACATCCCAGAGCTCCGTGTGGCTGAGGGTGACTTCCCAACTGATGATGTAAGAAACATGCCATCTTTCTCCCTCTATTCATTCAGTTGTTCATGCTTTCATCTATGTGTTTCTTTCTTCTACTCACCAGTACAGTCCAGCATTTTGGAGAAACAGTTTCCACTGCAAGAGCCTGAGGCCTGCCCCTTCAATTAAGAGTAAGACACTGTTACTATTACCACCTTAATGTTTCTCTGGTATATCTGGATTCAATGTGTGATTGCTCTATTTGCAAAGTACATTCAGTTCAAGTTTGTGGTCAAAACTCAAATGAATGGAAGATATAAATCTGTGTTAATATGTTCATCTCGTGCAGCTTTACAACAAACACAGTGCAACATTAATTTTGAGTCATGTTTGTAAACACATCATGTGTCGCCTTTTACCTCTGCTTTGGTCTCCACCAGCTCCTCAGTGTCTCTTCATCAGGTTATGTGCCTATGTTGTAAACATATGTTGATATTATATACACAAGGGTACAAAATAACCCACAACAAAATAGAGTAATAGTGGTGTAATTACCACAATATAAGATGACGAAAAATGGTATTGACATTATGAACATGTTTATTTCTTTGCTGCTATGACATCAGGATGATTATTAGCGCGACATAGGAATCATACTTTCATGTTGTGAGTTTCTGTGTATTTGTGTTTGCTAGATGAATATCATAACATGTATTGCCTTATTTATTTATTTATTTCATAAAATGGAGGGGACCATGAAAGACTACTCATAATAATATTGGTGTAACCATGTGTGTGTGAGTGTGTGAGTGTGTTTCTCCATGTAATGCACAGCGACTGCAGCATTCATCTGCTGCTCTGCCTCCTCTCCGTTTCCTCTCTGCATGGCTATGCTTAACTGATTATTTCTCTCTCCTCTGCTCCGCTCTGCCATCCTTTGTTCCCCCCCTTTTTATTGCTTAGTCTCTCCTTCCCCCCAAGTCTGACTTTCCTCACCCCCCCTTCCTATCCGTTGTAACACTTTCTTGTCTGTTCACTCCCCCATGCTTTTCCTTTTCTGCCTGCCCTAGATACACATACATATGGTGCATTCCTGCAAAAAGCATGCTTGCTGCATGGGCTGGATTCCCCATCTTTCCCTCCCTCCCTCTCTCCCTCCCTCCTTCCCTCCCTTCCTCCCTCCGTCCTCCGCTCTTTCATTACCTCTCTTTGTGCCTCTCTCCTCATCATTCATTCTGCCTCTCTCCCAGGTCTCCTGGATGTAGACTGGGAGCAAGAAGGAGGAGGAGAGGGAAGATGTGGCCTCCCCCGGTTGCCATCAGCAACCCCTCTGTCAGTCATGGCCTCAAGCCCCTCCCCTTCCCCTACCACTTCCCCGTCCCCCTCCCCCCCGGGACAGAGGGGTAGGAGGTGGAGGGAGGGGGAGGTGGCAGTGGTGGATGCTGCAGCAGCGATATCAAGACCGAGAAGAGCATCGTTCATTCCTCCTCCCAGTCTCCCCCTCCTTTACTCCGTCTCCGCTCGAGTGTCAGAGGAAGAGGCTGCTGGCCACAGAGGCTTACCCAGACGAGAGGCTCCCTTCCCCGGCTGCGGCCCCAGCCAAGGCGCCCTCCCCGGCTCTGGATCCCCCGCTTCTCCCATGGAGCCTCTACCCACCCAGGGACAGACTCTACGGCACTACACCGCCTCTCGACCACGGCCACGACGCACGCATACACAGCCCCCCTCCTCCAGGCCTCAGGTAAGAACACAGATTTACCCATAGATATTTACCAATGACCATACACACACACTCACACACACACACACGCACATACACATATACATGCACATAAACATACACATACACAAATATGTCAGTGGGCATGCAGAAATTATAGTGCATTTGTATTAGCACTAACACATGCACACACGTATACAGCCATGACAAAATTACACATCATTTGCATTTATACACACACACACACTCACGCACAACATATGCATGTGCATATAAAATGTGCTTTATACATGCTCAGTGAAATAAAGCCATAGACAGGTAGACAGCAGGATGCAGGGACGGTAAGATGAAAGATAGCAGGAAAGGAGAGATGGACGAAGCACAGAGGGAAGGGTAGATGAAGTGGTAAGCTAATTGCATGACTACAGAGGGATCCCCGAGGAGAAAAGGATGGAAAACCAGAAAATGAAAACAACAAGATGGGGAAAAAAAGGGAAATACAGGAAGACAGGGGAGGAACGAAAGGAACGGAGGGCATATTGCTTATATGACAAGCATTATGTTGATGCAACAAATATCTATCTATCTGTCTATCTATCTATCTATCTATCTATCTATCTATCTATCTATCTATCTATCTATCTATCTATCTATCTATCTATCTATCTATCTATCTATCTATCTATCTTTTCTCCATTGCTGTCATTCTTATCATTTCTGTGATGCTCTATAATGGTAGCCATCTTTTTCTTTGCATTCTCTTGCTCCATGTAGACGTGCTCATTGTGTATGTGTGAGTGAGTGGGTGAGTGAGTGGGTGTGCGTGTGTGCGTGCATGAGTGCGTGCGTGTGTGTGTGTGTGTGTGAGAGAGAAAGAGAGAGAGAAGGCACATGCATTTTGGGAGTGGTGTTCCCTGGGTTGTTCCCAGTGCTGATTTCTCTCTCTCTCTCTCTCTCTCTCTCTCTCTCTCTATCTCTCTCTCCTCTCCTGGGAATGCTTTCACTAACTCAATTATTCATGTTTTCACATTAATGGGGGGTATGTGCTGTCACTGTGTTAATGGAAAAACGTGGAATTCTCTTTATCTACGTTGACCTTGTGTGTGTAAATTGTGTCTCGTGTGTGATTTCTCTTTTAGAAAGAGACACATTTGCTGTTTTTGTAGGTGTCACTGTCACCGTGAGCTGCTGTTACTGTTCAGAGACTGACATCACTGCACTGGCTGACGTTATCTCTCTGATTGAGATCGGTGGTGAAGTGTTGCTCCTCAGTGGTCAGACTTAATTTATGCGTTTAACAATTTATTACGCACCAACAACAAATGTTGTGAGAAACACCAGCCATTACCACCAGTGGTAACCAGCAGGCAACATAAAGATGGTCAGTAAATGAGGTGAAGATTTTTCCAGTTGCAGACTAACGGTAAATAGTTTATTCTGTTAGGATGTGGTCAATGATTAAAGTTAATGTTTGCGAGTCGACCTGCTGGTTTGAATTTTTCCTTCATTTATTCTAACTGGGAGTTAGCATTAGCCTGCCATGTTACTGTGTTAGCTTTAGTTAGCATTAGGATGCTAGCATGTAGGTTAAAGTTACTTGATTTCCACCATTAAGAGGCCGAGCTTAGTGTTATACTGTATTTACATTGAATTACTGGCAGTTCCTGTCAACATCCACATCCACATTGCATCCATTTGACAGCTGTGATATACAGTTCACCACTGCTAAATAAAATGGATCTGTCTGAAAAATGAATGATATGACACAATACCATAATAAAACTGTCTTATTTGACAGTAAATTTATTTAAGGAGGCTATTTCTGTACAATGATCATTTTTTAGAAATTCTGGTCATTCATTTCCACTTTAAAGAGTGTTGTTATCAAAGAAATACACTCATAGGCTAAAATACAATAAAAAAGACTGCTAATTTGTACTGTCAGTTTCTGATGATAGTCTGCATCTTTTCAATGCATAACATGCAGAGGGAAATGTTGTTTCTGTAGGTGAGGGCTCACCCACCGAAGTGCATGCATGGCGTGTACAATAAGAATATGATGCATTTCGTGTCAGGGTTTTATGTAAATGATGCATTTCAAATAACTCACGTCCTCACAATCAGCAGCTGTCAGTACATTGCACTTTCTCTGTACAATGTGGTTTTGTTCACCTGGCTGGGTTGATGATGATAGTTTCTGCTCCGTGTGCAAAATCCTGGATGTACAGAGAACAAACTGTCACTGGATACTGTCCATGGCTGACATCATTTTACAAATAAAATAATTTCACTAAACCACTGACTAGGACGCATTAGATTGCCATTACTCTTTACCCATTCAACACTAGAAAACCTAACCAGAGATATCTGAAAAAAGGCAGAAGTCATTTTAAAGACAATGATAAACAACCTTTCTTGAAGATGTTGAGGTGTGAGATTTATCTGTGGTGCTGCAGATAAACCATGCTCCTTATCTGCAGCAGCAAGTGACATGTCAAATATAAGTTACCTTGCTCTGAGCTCTTAGCTATTGCCTCTGGGAACTAAGACCTCTCCTGCAGAAAGCAGCGTTTTTCAGCATATTATTCACTAGACTTAAAGCAGATGAAACGTCTACATTTACTCGACAAATTACACCAGAAGAAAATGGCTACAAAGCTGTTCATGCTCAGTTTGTGTTTTTAGACATACTGCATGCATTAAACAGTAATTTATTTTAAATGATAAAGACTAAAGCCAGCGTGATGAAGTGCTGTTAGTAAAGACCGTGGATTTCTTTCCTTAGCAGAACCTCTTGTGCTGCTACAAGCCCCACTTTTACAGAGGTTCTCTATAGCATCATGCTCAGATGGGTCCACATAAAACATTTATGGTTCCATGAAGAACACAGTTTCACAGTGACACAATTTTCAAGATGTTTTTTTGTTCCATGTAGCCAGTCTTAAAGACCACCCAAATCTCTTATTGACAGCATTATTCCTGCTTGCAGTTTAGATATGTAGAAATTCCATGTTCCACTGGATTGTTGATGGTTATAGGTAAACTCCATTTAAATACAAGAGCTGTCCCCAGTGTCGCTGTGGTGGACTAGAGATCAATCACTGGTGTCTCTTTATATTCTAGCCATGAACACTTAGAAGGACTCAGTTACAATCCCTTATTGTGACACTAGTTCAACCAAGTAGCAGTCACTAGACACCGCTTTCACAACAGCAGTGTCAATTCAATGACAATACGAATGATTTATTTGGTATTTTAAAAACGAGGAACAGGCAGGCGATCAGGATCCAGAACGAGGAAACAGGGCGGGTAAGGTAACAGATGGTTAGAACACAAGGAGGCATAGGAGGATCTGGCAAATGTATCAGGAAACCTTCCACTGTGCTGTCAAGTAAAGGACCATAAACAAATGAGCAGCAGCCATGAGGGATGTCCTTGATTACAGGGATTTCAGGTGATGCACAGAGGTGGGAAACGGTGAGGGCATCTCATGGAGAGGAGGACTACAACACAATAAACCCCTGTCTTTTATTCTGAAGGAGCTAGAGTCCCCTGTCATTGGCTTAAGGATCCCCTGCTCAGTAACCATATTTTATACTGCTTGTGGTCGCCTGTTCGATAGCGGGCTAACTGTCGAGCTCAGTGTGACAGTTTCTTGACACAGAATCCAAAACACTTCAATCAAGTGTTTTTTTTGTTTTTCATGAGAGAGGATGTTTATGCGTAAACTGTAATGATATCAGGATGCTAAACTGTGTGTGCAGTGCACATAATGACAGAGGAGGAAGATAATGCAGCTTGTTTGAACGGGCATGGCTGAATTGTGTTAAAGGAATGGCTGGAAGTGAAAGTCGATCTCCTCTGCAGCGTTGATGGAACACTGTCCTGGTGTCCAAAAGTCACAGGAACAAAAAAAAAAGGCACAGGACAGGAAAGGTCTGAGGAAGGTGGTGGCAGGAAGTGGAGATGGAGATGATCCTGAAAAATAAGTAGCAGAAGTCAGTATGTTGCAATTTATTTCCATAACAAAATAGTTGTAATGAAGTCCTCTTACATAATTTCCTGCATCAGCAGCTTCTCCAGCCCCATCTGCTGCCTGGTAAAGCTTCATCTCCACCTGGTCTAGTCTATCCAATCAGGCCCGTGCAGCCATGGGAAGCATCAGCATTTGCTCCCCTGCTTGCTGGGTAAGCAGAGAGCAGCGCGGCGCAGAGCTGTAGATCGAGCCAATGTATCTGCATCAACATTTGTTGTGGTAAAAACTGTGAAAACGTTTGACAGGATGTTAAATGTTTGATGGACACAGATTAAAGTGAACGCAGTGGCTTGTGCCTTACAGAGCTGCTCTTAATGTGCAGAGGCGGCTTTTATTTACTGACCTACTACATCAACATCGTCAATATCATTGTGGCATTGTACAGACAGCCCAATTCCCCATGGTAACAAGTGTACGTTACTCGGTGCCAAGATGGCATGTAGCACACGGAGACAGGTGGTTGTAAAGGAGGTGGCAGAAAATGAGAGACGGGCACATTATTTTCATTGGACAATCAAAAGAGATGGAGGAGGAGAAGGAGAAATGCTGCATTTACAAACAGGGAAGTATCCCATTGAGATGACTTTTGAGATTTTATGTATTATTCCAGGCATTTGTTTTGTTGTAGTCTTTTGTTAAATTTTAGTCATAGTTATTTTTAGCAAAACAAGGATCTTTGTTAGTTTTTCATCTGTGAGATTTCTGTCCTTTGCATTTTTCATTTGCTGTTGTCACCATTCTGAGGCCACAGCCGCCCACACAGAAACGTAATGACGAATATGACACTATAATGTTGTCATATGTCACCTATGACATTACATCCTATATGAATGTGTAGGTGATATTGAAGTACTCATTGTAAAATGTGTACATTAAAATGATCAATATGATAAATCTTAACATAGTATAAGTTGCTGCTAAAATATGTTGATGATATAATTTACATCTCATTCATTTTAAACATTTGCATTTAAGGTGATTTTGCTTTTTTTCATATGAAGAGAAAATTATCATGTTTGAGAAGCAGAGACCGATACAATTTGACACTTTCCTTGGAGATGTAACCGCACACTGTGCACACTACAGCTTCAGTAAGCTAATATGAGCAAGTTTCTGCAGACTGGGCTTGACCCAGTTAGAATAATGCTTACACATGACAGCTATCCTGTACTGGAGCTGCTTTTTGCTTCATCCACAACAGCTTGAGCCTGAGGTCCACTCCAAGTTTTAACAGAACACCTTTAATCCATGTACCACCATTGATGAAAATTGCTTGAATGAGGTAACTTGGGGATTTGCTGTTTGTTGCCATAAGTTGTATTGTGTAAACACACACACAGTCTCCCAAATGTCTCAGTAGAAATGAGATAAAACTGAGAAGAGGAGCATCACATTCCCAATTCTGGCCTCCATTGTTAAGATCCAGGCAAACCATAAGCTAGACATCCATCCATTCATTGAGTGGCAGTGTTTCTGGTGCCTGGTGAACATACATACTTTGGGTGAAGAGGGTGACACCCATTTCTGTTGTTGGTCTGATTGCATTATTATATTACAGTAATCATATTTGTATGTTGTTAGTGACTGGACCAAGCTGAACTGTGCCAGTACATGCTGCTAAGATGTGTAAGATCATCTCTCTTTCATGTTCATTGATGGAATCAGCACTGCTGACATCATGTCTTTGAAAGACACTAAAAACAATGAAATTGCAGAAAACAGTGAGAAAAATTGAAACTATCTTAGTGAGGTAGAATTATATCACTAATTAATAATAAGTACATTCATGAACCGCTTTTGTCTTCGGTGTTGTACAGTCTGATGACAGTGGAGACGAAGGATCTCCTGAACCTCTCAGTCCAACAGTGAGATGAGATGTTGCTGCTGCTTCTCTGACCTGCCAGACTGCGGGGAAATGGTGTTGGTGTTGTCTGAGTCCTGAATTTTACATCTCGCTCAACTTAGTGAGTCTAGACTCCTGTCAATCACAGTCCCGGGGTTTTTAACAAGCTTGTTCAGTCTCCTTGTGTTCAGGTCAGACATGATGCTGCTCCAGCAGACTGCAGCGTGAAAACAGTGCACTGGCCACTAGTGACTGATAAAACATGCAGCATTACACTGCAGACATCATGGAGCCCTAGTGCTGCTCATCACTGAGACACAGTTACCCAGCCTGACCTGCTTGGGTTGTCTGCCGAGTAATTCACAATCCAGGACGTGAAGCAGGAATCCACCCCCATCACTTTGAGTTTGTCTTAAAGGGATAGTTTGACATTTTGGCAAGTTGGCCCATTGCCATTATCCCTGTCATGGAAGTAGGTTCATTACATTTAATTGTTGGTGCTAGCTGTTTTTTAAACGGCGGAGCCGAGCCGCAAGCTGCGGCACACAATCCATCAACTCCAAAATGCTCTTGTGGACAAGTTGTGCAAATGTAGAGACTGCTTGCTGAAAAACTGCTTCCGATGGGAACACGCATCAGTGGTTTTGCATAAATTTACTTAGAAAACAACTCTGTCTCGTGACGTTTCGTTATTATCTCATAGAGTGATGAATGTGCAGGTCACAACTTGTCCACCAGGGTGTTTTGGAGCTGTTGGATTGTGTATTTGATGAGTTAGCATAGCTCTGAGCAGCTCATGGCGCTACTCTGCACTCTAAAAATAGCTTGCACCAACAATCAAAGGTAACAAACCTACTCCTAAAACTATGGCAATGGGCCCATTTGCCAAGATGTTGAACTATCCCTTTAAAGACTGGGCGTTGGATGGTGTCATATGCACTAGAGCAGGGTTCCCCAACTCCGGTCCTTGCATGTTGTAGAAGTTTCCTGCTACAACACACCTGATTCAAATGATCAGCTCGTCATCAAGCTCTGCAGTGGCCTGATAACGAGCCACTCATTTGAATCAGGTGTGTTGTAGCAGGAAACTTCTAAAACATGGAAGGCAGTGGCCATCGAGGAATTGGGGAACCCTGCACAAGAGAAATTAACGAGTATACTTCTCATGCAACGACCTGGCTCATCCCAGCAGGAATGGGCCTGTTGGAGGATATCATCCACTCCAACATGTTCCTTGTAGGCAAAATGTATTGTAGAGGGTCTAGTGCAGGCATGGGCACAAAGTTTGACCAATCAGCTGTCTGAAGTCTGGTGTGCTGCTGCTTGGTTGGAAAGAAAACCTGCACTCTTTGTGGACCATGGTCTAGTGCAATTGCCCCTTGGGGACAAATAAAGTGTTTGATTGATCAACTTGTTGCTGTGGAAGGTGAGGAAGAAGATTCTCCAGAATACCTGTACTGGATCAGGTTGAAGTCTGAAGCCACGCCCACATCACCTGATGTTGTCTGGCTGTTCTTCTCTTTATAGCCGGTGATGGTCCTCATTTCTTTTCACACCTCTCTGGTCGTTTTTGTGCTGCAGTTTTCTTTTGTACTCAGACCTGAGCTTCTCCATGTCTCCATCCCTCCTGCTTCTGGTTGAGGAGGGTCTTGATGTTACTGCTGATCTGGGGTTTGATGTTAAGAAAGAGTACAGTCTGCGTTGGTAATACAGTGTCCATACGGAAATTACTGTAATCTGTGGTGCAATCAACCAACCTGTCAAGGTCGTAAAGTTATCATTTTCCTGTGACTTCAGCAGGATATTCCTATCTATGTCCTCAAAACTGTCCTTTAGAGACTCACCGGTCTCTCTGTCTGGGATCCAGTTTCTGAATGAGCTGATGGCTGCAGCCTGCCTCAGTACACAGGATTTATAGGAAGGCTGAAGAAAAGCAGATAATGATCTGATCTGCCAAGTGATGATAGAGCTGAAGCAGTCTAATCCTCCTTGACATTTATACAGATTAAGTGTCTTTTTTTTCCCTTCGTGGCAGAGTTGACCTAATGAGTAAAGCAAAAAATGAGAGGGTTAAAATCGCCTTGCAATGGATCAGGGTGTTGTAGCTGTACTCTTGCAAGAGTCATTAATAACACATAACAACAGACTCCAGTCGTGATCAAATAAAAACAACAAGCGATGATGTCAAGGGACTCCCTTGAAATATGATTGACAGCAAGCTGCCAACAGTTCAATATCCTCACAAAAGAGCTGTGATATAACCATGGTTGCTTTTTATATCGTTCAGTTGTTACTATGGCACCTGCATCTAAATATATAATATTTTGCATTATGTTACCACAAAAAAAAATCTATTTTACAGTCAATATTTCGTTCTATATTACAAGATTTTTCCATGATATTCAGTAACAATTCAAATTTGGAGCAAATTTGACACGTGGTTCTGTAGGCAACTCAAAGCCTGTCAAGGGCTGGCTCCTCATATGTTGCAAAAACAAGGTCATCGTGGTAGCAGGGGAGACTGGTGTAGTTCTGGACACCAAAGATGGATGAAATCAGCCCCGTGAAATAGCCTGGATTGGTGCAGAGGCCCTGTGGCAGTCTGTTACACTCACAGAGGCCAACAAAGGTTGTGCACATGGTGAACATTTTCATTAAGTGGAACATTATATGAGCCAGAGGTCAGATCCATGGAGATAAAGAAAACAGCGAGGGCATCGTAGTGGTGAGGCAGGGGGAACGCATCCTCAACGGTACACGTCTGTTTAGCTCCATAAAATGAATGCACACTCTATTCTTCTTCCAGTCCATTCTAGCACTCAGGACTTCCTGGCAACACCCTTTTCCTCCACCTCATAGAAATCCACCTTAAGCTTGGGGTAATCTGCTGGAGAAACTCCTGTATTGGAGAGATGGAAGGACCACCCATCTTTGACTTCAAGTTATTTCCTGGAAAACAGTCCATTTTCTAACAGAGTTCTGACTCTCGCTCTCCATTATGCACTTGCATCACAGGAGTTGAGGTCCAGCTCAGCACCACCATAACCATCTGTTGGGTCTGTTTCCAGCTCAGGTTGACAAGTCAAGCTCTTCCAGGGCGATACAATGGGATCCATCAACCAAGTCTGAGTTACACTCATCCAAAGAGTGCAAGACTTGGATGTTCTTTCCGATGTTCCCAGTAAACATGCAAGCGTATTGTCTGCCATTGGTGCTGCCGGTGAAAGCATCAAATAGGCCCTGCATCACAAGTACAGGAATTATCATCTGAATGCCATACACAGTCATTTTCAAGTCATAACAGCACTTGGATTTCACTCCCAACACCTCCACAGCCCATGACAATTGCATCTGTGCCTCTGCTGCGAGAGATATCTAATGCACTGCACTCAGTGAGGATACACTCTGTCTCTGCATTTAGAGTGCAGGCAATGGAGCTGCAATCTAAAAGTCCACACAACTGTCTGCCTGCTGTCTCAACTGTTGTATAAAAAAGACATGAGATGTACAGATGGTCATTAACACTGTTTTTGCACTTCTATCATTCTATCATTCTATCACACACGACAGGGTCTAATGTTATGTAGTCTTAAGTAGTGGGATTGACAGTTAAAGGAGGGTTTGTATCTGTTGCACTGAACCTGCTGATCTTGGAAGAGTTTAGAGAGCATGTCTGTCAGATGAGACAGCGCTGTAGCATCTGGGTGGCTGGAAAGACGGACAGGCTGTGTGACATGAGACTGGTTGGGCTCAACAGATTCAGGCTTGGTTTTGAGTCTTTGCATTTGTGGAATACATTAGCACTAACATGCAATGCGGTGAGATTGTGTTTTCTTCCTTTCACAGTTAGTTATGAAGGACGTGGCAAGGTGCTGACCAGAAACGAAATTAACTGCATTGCTACTTTAAGGCCACTGAGCAACCCCATTATGTAAATGATTTAGAATACAAAGAAGGCCAGTGTTAGTTAATTTGAAAGTTGACAAGAAAGTTGTTTAATTAAAAGTTGTTGAGGAGCCTTAAACACAAAGTGCTTTACACCACAAAGTAAAAAAAATTGCATTATGTGTGTTACATTGTGTGTTTCTGTTACAGGAGCCAGTATCAAAAGTAGAGAATGAGGTCACTGAGGTGATGGGCCGCGTGGATGAAGGAGTAGAGGAGTTCTTCACCAAGAAAATCCTCCCTGACTATGCACTGTGAGTTGAATAACACACACACACACATGCTTGCTCTCATTCATATTCACACCTCAGGAAGAAGGCCACTGGAAATTAAATATCTAATACGAACAGCTCTTGTAATTACTTTAATATTGATATCAGTTTAATTTGATATATATTGACTCAAAGCTGTAACTGAGTGACATTGCTGCTCTCTTCCTCTGCTCACCTGTGTCGAACAGTAATTGACAGAGGTGTGAAATGAACCTTTCTTGGAAAGATGTTCTCTTTATTTCACTGGGAAACTCCACTGAACTGTGCTCCTTTGTTCAGTGAGAAATGGGCTCTACAGCCTCAGAATAATTCATTTCAATATTTAGTATTTAATATTTCAGATGTAATTACTGGTCTACTCTCACACCAAACCGATTTGATCCACAGCACTAACCTGACAGAGGTGAGATCAAGTCAGCTGAAGTCAAGCAGTCACTAAGGGCTTTAAAGAACATTAATTTTATTAATTAATGCATCTGCATCTATCAGTCTGTGCAGTTTTAGTTGTTTTTAATAGGTATGTGTATCTGTAAGTTATAAATAGTTGAGCGTCTATACAGTATGTGTGACCTGCGGTATTTTTGGTAGCTGTCACAGTTTTTTATTTCTCAGTCGGCACTAATGATGATACAGTATGATGACATTTAATATTTCTGCATATATTAATACTATTCTATCTAATCCTAGAATTATTAAGAAGTCTGTTTCTTTTTTTTTGACATTCAATATTTTGACATTTACATCACACAGACCAACAGACTGACCAACAGATAAGTCAGGCTATGGGTGCGGTCACAAATATTTTTAATACACAGTTCAAACATATGAACTGTGGTGTATTCTGTACCCACCTTCTTCTTATTATGGACACACACAAGTTTTGCCAACCGTGGTCTGTCCATCTGTCAGAGAAGATTACACAGGACCAGTCTGGACTCTGTGGAGATCAAAGCCACAGTGTCATGGTGAACAAGCCAGGTTTGCTGTGTGACCAGACAGCTCGGATTTTATTTCTAGTATACTGCCATCTTTATAGTTATATACATCACATGTGAACATAAAAACAGGAGAGAATTTGGATCCCTGATAACAAACATGTCAACCAACTTCCATTCATTAAAATGAGGAGTTGCTGCACACTGAACAGAGAGTTCTACATCTTTTGTGCATTTTTAAGAAAGCAGAAGCTAAACCTCTTCTGAAAACCAATGACAACTGCTTAAACGAGACAGTGTTGTTATGTAATAGACGCGTTTGTGATGTCAGTCTCGTAACTGTCTCTGTAGACTGCATGCTGGATGTTTTGTAGTGTTCAGTGGGGATAACACCACAGAAACACACTCTCCCTGTCTGTGTTTCCTCAGTTCACTGTTTTGGTTCATTGAACAAATGATTAGTGTGTTTGATTTCGTGTGTGAGCCGTATATTGTATTCATATGAGAGGTTGCTGGGGAGACAATCTGTGCTTTCTGTCACAAGTGTCATCATCACACTAACCATACTCACACATGGTATGGTTGTGTGTGTGTGTGTGTGTGTGTGTGTGTACTGTGTGTGTGTGATGCGACATGTGAAGTCATGTATGAATCACCTCTCAAACAGCTTCTCATATGAATTGTTGTTTTGGACTCCTTTGCTCTCTGATGTCGGAGTCACTGATGCATCTGTCCTCTAGATGTCATGTCTAGTCAACACCAACGCTGCGTTAGCTGCAGCTAACAGCAGTTAGCTTGCCGGGTGACAGAATCATCTTAATTAAAATGCTCCTTTACTGGCTTTTTTCCAGGCCTTTCCCACCACATGTCATGATCCTCATTAGCGAATGTAACTTACAGTTTTTGTCACTCGTTTGTCTCATTTTGAGAAACAGTCTTGACATCGTTTGCGAGTGCAGCGTCCAGTGGTGGCTGTGGCGTGCAGCTGTGTTGACGGGCTGCCAACTGCCGCTGCTGCCACTGCTTGCAGCTTTCATTTAACTCTTTAACTAATTGGCCGGTACCACTATCAGTACAGTCCGGGCATCGGTGGTCGAGATGTATCACACGCATGATGCACTATACGTTAAGTACAGACAAAACCCTGAAAACTCACATGACCATTGTTACTTGTGGACGGGGATGACTTCCTGTATCCAGTAGGTGATAAAGAGGGATGTTTTCATCTTTATCAAATTGCACTTGCAATTTTAAGTTTCTAACCTTATCTGTTTGTGAGCTTTTCTCATTCTCTGCAGCTGTATTTATGAGCGTTGTTAGCCTGCTCCTGGAAAAAGCAGCTGCAAACCCTCTGCTTTAACTAATGTTACCAGTCTGCCCTCTCTCTCTCATCTCTCTCCCTCTCTTAGGTCAATCTGAGTTCACATCACAGTTAAAAAGCACATTCTTCTTCTAATGTGGTATAAAGCTGAGTCAAGCCAAGCCTTTGTTGTAGAAGGAAATGCATCATGACAAAAATCTCTGGCCAGACCAACAAGTTGTTTTGTTATAGTCGGTTATAATCATACTAGACGACCGTCATTCTACATTCAAACGAAAACAGCTTTTCATTTTGGTGGCACTGGCCAATTAACTGACAAAAAAACAACAACAAGGTTTTGAAATGTAAATGAAATGGTTTGAGTGACTTATAACCTTTAGCAAAACATGCAATCCAGTTTTGGCGAACCATGAAACTGTTGTGGCAATTGCACACCGTGCATCAACTGCTGCCCCCAGCAAGTGTCACGCTGCAGCACGTCAAGAGAACAAGCCAGTTTGGCCAAGCTGAACGGGGGGCTAAAGGGAAAAAATATAGGGGCAGCGCGACTAGAAATGGAACGATGACGTGAAGCGGCGCAGTGCAGCAACAAACGCCAGTGTGCGTCAATGCGGGTTGCACTTGCAGGTCAGCGACTGTTTCAAAAAAATTAACCAAATTGATTGAGAAAAACTGTAATAGCTATGAACTGCACTATGGCCGCTCACAACAGCTCACTGACACATTATAATGGGCTTTCCCTTTATTTTTCATATATCTGTCCAACAGTTGGACTCAATGGGCAGCAGACAAATACAAGACATCAGTTACTTACAGAAAACAACTGGTGCATGCATGTATACACAGCTATGTAGCTGGGAACACACTTCCTGTCTGCAGCACGCTAAGCTCACATGGTCGTTAATGCAGATTGACCTGACCTGGCAGAGAAGTATGACAGCTTAGAATCACTATCCGCTGATGTTAGCTTCCATTTTACATTTTCATCCTCACCCCTTGTCTTCCCCAGGCACAAACCAAAAGCAGTTGGCAGCTCAATACATGATCCCATAGCACCGACCAGTGCAGGCAGCAGCTGTGTTCATGGATAGAGAAACTGTGTTGCTACTTTCGGTCTTTCGAGCCAAAATTGCATCACGTCCCAGAACAATTTTAATGTGTTTAGGTTCATTGAGACAGACAACACGGCTGGTCTGTCTGCTGCAGACAGGGCGCTGAGAAGTCAGTACAGGTCACTGCTTTTTCGAATCACTGAAATCCACTGAGTTGGGTCAGTTTAAAGCAGTGTTTCTCAACCTTGGGGTCGGGACCCCATGTCGGGTCATCTGAAATTCAAATGGGGTCACCTGACTAACTAATTATTTTTCTTTTTAAATTATGACCTTAAAAATAAATCTAATTCAAATAAAATGCAGCATATAAAAATATCTGAGCTGGCACATTTTGATTGAGGGGTCACCTGAAATGTGTGATGCCAAAAATGGGGTCTCGAGTCAAAAAAGGTTGGGAACCACTGGTTTAAAATGTACAAATATCAACAAAAACCACAGACATTTGGATTTAAAGATGCTGTGTGGGCAGAGTTCATATTTCTGCTTTTAGGATTCTAGATGAACCAAAATGTTTGACCTGACGGTGGCGCTACACGGTCACACAGTCAGAGGTAATCCAAATGATTATTCAACATCCAGAACAAATGAGCAGGTTGACACACTGACAGACTGGCCGGGCCTCTATGGAGCGGTGAGAGTGGGAGCCAGTGAGAGACGTCTGCCGTCTGTGGGCCGTTTGCATGACCTCTGTCGTTGTGTACCTGAACTGAGCATGTGTCTTGAGTCCTGTAGCAGTAGCTGTAGTACTGAGTGTCTCTTCTTGTCTGTTGCTCTTTCTGCTGTCTCCCTGCTGCAGAAAAGGCCGGTGGGAGGAGTCAAACCCTGCCCAAGCCACTCCCTCAGAGTCAAGCTCCACCCCCTCTGCCTCAACCCCATTTTCCTCCTCGTCTGAGAATATCACCTCCTCTACCACCACCACCACCACCACTGTCACCTCTTCCTCTGTCCCATCTACTGACACATCCCTCACATCCACTGATGTTCCACCTCTCTCCACATCCTCCACTCCCCCCGCCCCTTCTTCTGTCACCACCACCACCACCACCACCACACTTCCCACCAAAAACATCAAGAAAAAGTTTGGCGACTTCTTTGCCTTCAAGAGGGCTCGCGCCGGCCGAGCCACCAAGGCCGGAGGGGGAGAGGGAGGAGGAGGAGGAGGAGGAGGAGGAGGAGAGGGGGTGAAGGTCAAAAGGACCTCCATTGCGGACCTTATCCGACCCCTCCGGGAGGCCAAAGAAAGGGAGAGGGAGAGGGAGAGGGACAAGGAGAGAGAGAAGGAGAGAGGGGCAAGGTCAGTGGAGGATGCTAACGTTTCTAATGATGCCGCCACCACAGAAGGAACCGTTGCCACCAACGACCGCCTTGCAGCCCATGCAAGGGAAGCGATGGCGCCCGCCAATGCATTAACCATGACAACAACACCTCCCAGTGAGACCGCACCCCCCTGCCCCACCGTCGCCACAAGCCCCGACTCCGTTACCGCCACGCTTTCCAACCTGGAGGAAGAGGCGGCTCCGGCGCTGCCAGGTCGCAGCCCCAGCCCGGTGGTCACCTCCCCGCTAACGGAGCAGGACTGGAGCGGCGTGCCGATGAAGCTGGGAGGGACTCCGTATGGTGAGAGGAGACTGAATGTGACTAAAAGGTCTCTGAGGGAGGGCAAGAGTCAGAGTCTCATCCTGCTGACCGGCCCAGAGTCTGAAGACAAGGATAACGCACACAGTAAGGTCAGTCTGACGCCACAGTGGACACACAGTTACACACAGAGGGTTAGAGAAGAGAGAGAGTTTATGTTCTGCTATTGACTGTCACTTATTCATCTGTTTATTTTTATTAATATTATTTAGTGTTATGCTTTGGCAATATGAGCACTGTCTTGTCATGCCAATAAAGCTATTAAAATTGAAAACTGAGAGAGAAGCACTAAGTACAAAGACTAAGACTTTTAGCATCATATGAATGAATCAATGAATATTTGTTTATTTTGATTATTAAACAAATCAGGGGCCAGTACATATCAATGGACACTAGCATCAGCTCATTTCCATCCTTTGTCCCTAGGCAGGTTGATGTTTAACATTGTAATTAATAAAACAGAAATCATTCACATCTGTCTAATTAGTTAAGATCTCCAGAGACTTCTCTCATGTTTCAGCAAAATGTAGTCCACTCTGAGCAGAGGTCTGCTCAGCCACAATGAGCAAAAACACATCTGGAGGGAGAGCTCGCCCTCTAACTCAGCAACAGAGGTTAAAAAAGACTTTTGTTGTGACAGCTTTCATGCTGTGGGAGCAGATTACATAATGTGAGACATTATAATCCAGGCACCATAATAAACATCAACACAATCAAACTAACAGCCTAATAACTGACACTATTATTTGGTAATTGGCTTGGTATTAGTCTATCACGGGTGTTGAGTTTAACTTCAGCTATTGAAAATGATTTTCTCTAAAGAAAATGCTGCTTTGTTCAGCTGACAAGTCAATGGACACGGTGTAAGACTGCACCAGCATCATGTGGGCTCCCAGTCTGGTTGTCCTCCTCCTTTTACATCTTTTCCTCTTTTTGGACAAATGAAGAGGCACTGAAGCAAAGAACTGTGAAGTCATATTAAACTCATATAATCATGAAGTCAATATAATGTTAAACAGTAAGTTTACGTTTAAATACTGTATGTTCTATTGAAAGGCCTATGGTGATTCCTCTAACAACCACTCAACTACACTATTATTAGGTAGGCTACACATCAACAATTAATTAATTGATATAGTAATAATGACTTTAATTTTTATAGCACCTCTCATGAGACCCAACCCAAGGTCGCTTTACAACAACAACAACAACAAACAAACTGTGACTAATCAGACCAGGCAGCGTCTTTCCTTCCTCTGCCGTCTAGTGTTGTTGCTCGTGTGAGTCGTAGCCTCAGTTTCCTGTTGTTAGCTGACAGGACTGACACCTGCTGTGATCGTCTGCTGCTGCAGCCCATCTGCTGCAAGGTTCAATGCGTTGTTCCTTCAGAGATGTTCCTCTGCAGACCTTTAGTTGTAATGTGTGGATTACTGTTGCCTTTCTATCAGCTCCATCCAAGTCTGACTATTCTGCTCTACTTGTTTACCATAACAGAGACAACAGGGAGGGTAACCTCCTGCCAGGCTCTGAACACACACACTGTCTCTACTCACCTCTATGTTTGCATAAACAGGCTGCTTACTGAGGTCCCATGAGAGCACAACAGCCGGGGGGTGGAGACGGAGTAGGTGGTCTGGGCTGGTCCAAAATAACTCAGTAGGACTGATAGATATTTCTAAATACAGCTTCCTTCGCCAGACCACAAATTGTCATTTAATTGAAAATCATTTTGTCATCCTGTCTTTATTTTGGTTTAGTTTGACTTGGTCGCTAATGTGTTCAGATATATGACTTATTCTTTTCCCCATACTTTAAATATTGCTGGATCTGTGTTGCCTCAGTCCTGCTGTAGTCGCGTAGCTGCTCTGAGGCAAGAGACACATTCAGAAATCTAGGTCTGCAGTGTTGTTGTTAATGTTATTAGTGCAGCTAAATAGTAATAAAAAGGTGCAACATGAAAAGCACAGACAGTGTCCTTGAAGTCTAGACTGAGAATTAAACAGGATCCAAATTAGGAAGAAGTGATGAGAGTTTACAAAGTCTGTATCTGTAAATGTGTGTGAGCGCAGCAGCTCAGGCCTTGGCTGCTGGATGGACACATTCCTGCCACTGAAGAGTTTTACAGAGCTACAACTTTGATGATGTAATCTTAACTTGATGATGGTCCCCGTATTCTTTTTTTTTTTACACTTTTATGCCATGTCTCTGTGTGTTTGTGTGTTACACACTGTCTTCCAGAAACATGCGTCTGAAAGCACATCCAGCTTCGAACAGAGGCTTCAGGTGATGCTGCACAGGATGGGCGTGGCCAAGACTCCGCCTGCCGAGACCAAGGCGAGCCAGGTAGGATGAGCGTGCATGTGAACACATACACTTCACACAGGTTGTCAGGTTAATGTTGGTCCGGGCGCATGACGTCTGTCCAACTACCTATTTTTCCGACTTCCCATTTCTCCGACTTACCATTTCTTTATTTTTGCGTCCATTAGTCCGACCTCCCATTTCTCTGATTTAAGTAACCCTAACCCTAAACACTGTGGAAAAACTCGGATTAATGAGTAGTCGGAGAAATGAGCGGTCAGACTTTTGGGCGGTCTGTTGGTCCAGACTGGGCTTCAACATCAACACAGAGAAGAGGTTGTAATAAAGGAATACTAGATAACTATCCTCAATATGTTGTCCTCCTGTAATTACTCCTTTATTACCACTTTAATCAGTGTTAATGATGGAAAATGTATAATCCATCAATGCTCTGAATCAAGAGGTGTGATGTGGTATTTTCTTCAGACGTCAGTACGTGAGTTCACCAGCGTCACATTACAAATGTTCTGCTTGTAGTGAAGAGCTTTCTGTGCTTTTTTTTTTGCTTTTGTGTGTTGTGTTAGTTTAACATTGGCCAATGTGTTTGTTGTAGAATAAAGACGAGGAGCTGAGAAAGGCCAATTCTGAAGGTGAGTGTGTGTATATGTCTGTGTGCGAGCAACTCACAAACATATATTTCAAATTTGAAACAATTTTCAAATATGCAAACAAAAATGTATCTTATATATTTTTTTCAGTTCAATAAATAAATGAAAAGCATCTGCACATACCTACAGTACATAATTAATTACACATTTCAAACAGACACAGAATCAATTTCTTATTTGTCAATCAAAAATGTGCACATATGCATGTTGATTTGTATTTAACACACAGACACATTAACACAAATAAACAATGTGAAAATGCATAAAATATGTAAACTGTGTGTTTAAAAGAGATTTGACAGGTCACTTTAAGCCTGCTCATCATGTCCAGTTCCTCCTGTGTCTGACTTTGATGTTGCAGTGATAGACAACAAACTCCTTCAGTTGTTTCTACATCACCAACATTTGCACACACATCCAGCTGTGACAGTCCTCACATTGTTGTCATTACATGTGAAGCCTGAATTTAAGCTGTGCCGCTGTCTCTGTCCCTCAGGTGCTATCCTGGACAAACCTGAACCACCTCCCACTTACATGAAGCCCAGAACCATGTCCACTTCATCAGGTAGCAGCATTAGCAACCATACTTACTATAACAACAATCTTCTCTTCTCTTTAGTCACTTTGGGTAACTCTGTTTTTTCATGTTTCACTAAGTCACTGTCCTTTACAACACACTATGCACAGGTGGCTTAAACCGTCGTTGTCACCCTCTCCTCTCAGCAGACCCAAGGCATCCCATCAGAGCGCTGGACCCCTTCCGACCGGAGCCTCCCCTCTACCCGAAGCCCACGCTCCCCGATCGCCCCGTTGGCCCCCTGCCGCCCAAACCTGCTGTCGCGGCCAAGCCTCCTCTCCCGACACCAGCTGCTCCTGCAGGGGGAGGAGCTCGCCCGGCCTCTGCTCCTCCTGCCAGCAGCTCAGCAGAGAGAGTCCAGCTCAGAGCACACACACATGACGGCAGGCCGGGGGAGACTCCAGCACAGGTAACACAGGACGACAGAAAGAAAGAATGAAAGAATGAAAGCTCACTAATAACTAAGATCTAATAACTCACTTACTTAATTACCGTGTTTGTTGTATTTAGTTACTGCTGCCCCATGTACCTGTTACATTTCAAAAGAAACTTTCCCAAAACTGGTCATGACATAGCGGCAACTTCTGATCTTCATCCACAGAATGGAAGCCAGGAGGGTCCTCAAAGCGCTGCCTCAGCTCTGTCCCCCAGGAAAGAGCTGGTTCCTCCAGTCCCGTCTCCACGGAGGGGTCTCAGTGCACCGGATCGCTCTGAGAGAGCACAATCAGTCACAGACGGTGCGGCTCTTAATCAAAGAATTGATTCAGGATAGGACCGTCTGATGGATTATTCACAGATTATCAGAGTTTATGTGACATCAGGTGTTGGCCTGATGGGTTTAGTGAGGCGGCAGGTGTTGATGCGTGGTAATCCGCCCTCCGTGTACTAAGGAACCCACTCATTTAACGTCTCTGTGGCTTTATCACCCACATGTAACATGAGTCATCAAAGTCACGTATGAGTCACAAAAATACAGTCTGTCATTTCAGGTCTGTTTTCTTCTGTCTGTCTTCATCACACATTATTAATTGATACATTCATTAGTATTAAAGTTAGTAGATTTTTCAAGTCATTTTTCATTTGCATTTACAAAACAAATTCATGTCGGTACATCTAAGATTTAAACTTTTTGGTAACACTTCATTTGATGCCTATCTCTATAACGCATTATAACCGTAGTTATAATGAGTTATAAGCAAGTGATGCAGTTATAGCACTGTATAGTTATAAACACTCATAAATGATCATAATGCTTTAAAACAATAACACACTATAAAGCATTTCATCATGACAAGGTCAGATATTATAATACGTTATAATTGTTAGTAACTTACTGACAGTGCCCACATCGATAATACATATAGTAATAATGTGCTGTAATTTACTTATAAACATGTATAACTATCATTATAAACACTCATAAATTATCATAAGGCTTTATAACAATAAGCATAACATAGAGCATTTTATAATGGCTTATAAAGTCAAGTATTATAAAGATATAAAGAGGTAATGCTATATAATGTCTTATGCTTACTGTTATAAAGCCTTGTGATCATTTATGGGTGTTAATGATAGTTATACATGTTTATAAGCCAATTATAACACATTATAACTATATTTAGAATGCATAATCAATGTGAGGTTAGGGTTGTTTATGAGTGTTTATAACTATAGTTATACAGAGCTATAACTGCATTATAACTCATTATAAGTATTTAGTAGTTATAATGCGTTATAGAGATAGGCATCAAATAAAGTGTTACCAATTTTTTTAAATTAATTTAAAACCCTGTGTGTGAATATGTGTGTGTGTTTCAGAGAGTCTTCCTCAGCCACGACAACACATGAAGCCCCCCCCACAGCGCAGAGCTGTGTCTGTGCATGAAGACACTCTGGCTATGACGCAGGGTGAGGCTTCTACATGCTGAAGATAAAGAGTTTGAGGAATATAACAACAAAGTTACAATGCATGTATTAAATCTGAACCCTGTCTTTGTTTGTCTCCGCCCCTCTCAGAGCTGAAGGCGGTGCTACAGAGGTCACCCATCCGTTTCAGGGGCAACAGAGGAGACCTGCCCACCTGCACTGAAGACCCATGTAGTGGGGAGGAAGCACAAAGAGCTCAGGAGGGTGAGGTCTTCATCGTCTCACTTTAACAACTTCCCTCCTGTCTTTCCTTCACTTTGTTCTTGTTGTCTTTTGGCAATCCAACACACTCATCCACCTTCCTGCATGTCCCTCATCCACCCCAGCCAGCGACACGGGGAGACAGACGGCTGGAGACAAGAGGGAGTCTGTCCACAGGGAGGAGCTGAAGGATACAAGGCGCCCTGCTCCAGGAGAAGAGGAAGGCCCAGGCTCAGGGTGTCCCTCCTCCACAGCTCAGGCTCATCAAACAGCATCAGCGCCCCGACTCTTTAGTCCGGTCGCAGCCCTCAGCAAAGCTCTGGAGACGAGGCCTCCGGCACTAACCCCGCCTCCTGTGACCCCCACGGCTCAGAAGAGGAGCGCCAGCACAGCCTCGGAATTGGCCCAAACTCTAGAAAAACTGCTGGTGTCCCCACCGCCCCAAGACAAGACCCCCAGCACAACCACGGCTGCGTCAGAATCTCCAGAAAAAAACCTCCAAGTGAGCCCTGCGTCCCACAAGAAGAAGAGCCCGGGCGCAGTGGATCTAAGAGTGAGCACACAGGAGAGGAGAGAGGCGGCGTCTCAACAGCACACGACGAAGGCAGAGCCAGTAGACCAAAGAACTGAGCCTCCTCTGTCTGAATAACACACACACACACACACACTGACTTACACTGAGGAGAAAAGACACACCTGGAAGGGAGAGAAGGGAGGGCTCTGTGACATCATTGAGATCAGGAACCGGGGAGGGTACAGGATCTGAGAGTGGCCTCCTGTGGAAAACAGCTGCTGTGCCACATCTCCATCAGAGTCTGCAAGAGGAATAATATTAATCACACACGGCTGGTGCTTATTTCTATCGGTAGCTAACAGCTGACAGACTGCATGAACACCCAGTGGTCCAACAACAACATCGCTCAAGTTCTTCATATGCTGACCTTCTCTTATTTGAAAATAAGTTTGAATTTTCAGAGTTCGGTTCATGTGAGTCTGGGTGGTTTTTGCAGTCTGTGTCTTGTTTACTCTGATCAGTAAATACACAGACATTAGCTGTAGCTAGTTAGCAACATACTCACCAACCGTGCATCTTCAGAGTGTGTGCGTGTGTGTGTTGACAGTTCATCCTCTGTCTGATCTCAGTTAAGGGACTTCATCCTGTCACTTTGCTCCAGATGTGTGTGTGTTTTTTTTTTTCTTCATCTGAAGATAAACCGATACAGAAAACTGCAGGAGAAGCAGGGTTATACTTTTTTCTTTTTTTTTTCTTTTTGGAAACATTGAACTCTCAGCTCGATCCCACCGGGTGAAGCTGCATCCATTTAAATGCAACTGTGCCACCTCTAAAAGTCACTTTGTTTTCTGTCTGGTTGCACCTTTAAGATTTGGTGCAGCAGCGTCAGGCAGGTGAGTAAACGGATGAGAGATTGGGCAGGCAGATGTGAAGTCCTCATTGTGTTTGCTCCACATTTAACAACACTTTAGTTTGTGTCACTCATGGACGTGTTAGCTTTCAGCACATTATATCGATTCCACATTTACATCACCTGCTCCCGGGCGTATGGACATTATCAATTATCATCATGTAGTTTCTGTCTTTTCACTTTTCCTTCCTAAGTGATTTATATTCCTCAATATAACCAGGTTTCGACTACACCAACGCACACAGTTAAGTGATTCATCTCCATTAAGACACAGCAAGCCCATTTTTAATTGGGGATTTTTTTTTGTACATTTTTGAATTTAAAACCTTTATTGCATGATGATTTAAATCCTACTTTAATGCCTTCATAATTTAGCCTGATATTCAGACTGAATTGCTTTTTTTCTGATTTTTTTTTTTTTTTTTAAGCTGTTTGGAGACAATTTCTTTTTCTTGTCCCAAACATCCATCCACTCACAGAGGCTGTTAGTGATTATGATTTAGAGAGAATATCTGTTTTGCAACATATCAGTGTCAGGGATGTTCCTTGAACTACTCACTGTAACTACTGATGTTCTGTAGTTCACTCACTAACACTTCGCTGTGTTCAGGGGAGTACGTTTCATGAAGACAGATACACACGGTATGAACCAGGTCTGACTCACAGGGACCACTGCACCTAGTTTTCAATGATCTGATTAATAGTTACGACCATTTACAAACTGGATACATTGGGGATGGCAGCTACTTTACATCACTTTGATTCAGATTCCTCACCCAGTTGCACACCCCCACTTTTAAATTCTCACATTGCCAATTCAATTGTAGCCTCTCATTTAAACAGAAAATACATATTTAAGGCAGAGATCTTACTTTTGATGCACTAGTCCATGCAAGAATCGTCAATAAATAAAGTTGACAGGGTTGGAGGTGGATTTAAAACTAAATCCTCATGTGTTACAGATTCTATGGCTTTAGGTTTAGATAACCTTCAACATGTTTTAGTTTACAGTCCTAAAGCATACTCCCCACATAAAAAATTGTTTGGAACGGGTCCTGGTGAATGTATCGAAGCACAGCAACAAACTTTGTATTTCATTTTCATCTCACTAAACATCAGTGAGAGTTCTGGATATCTGTCAGTGAGCTCAAGAAGTGGGCATAAAGCCGAGAGCTGGCAGAATCCATCTTTTATACACAATGAGTTTTTAATTCCCCAGTATTATTATACTGTAAACTAAAGCCTGTGTGGGATGAACCTAAAGTCATATAAAGAGCAAGCACACCCTTTTTATTTATTTCATAATGCAGTTGTGTTTTTTTTTTTTTTTTTTTTTTGGTGCATTACTTTGGCACCAACCTCTGAGCAGGGGCAGTGATTCCCTTTCATCCCTCTCACTCTCTCTCTCTCACTCCCCGGTTGTGTGGAGCTCAGGTGAGATGCAGTAGAAATACACATTATGAATTATTGGTGTTTATGGACCCACTGCTTTGCTGCAGCCCCTGAATGCAGCACACTGTGCTAGACGGTTGCAGCACTGCAGGACCTCAGTGACAATCTCCTCTCATTGTGTACAGTAGCTGTGAACACAAACCTCGGTCTCTTTGACTTCATCCTCCAATCCAGTCATTTCTACCATGAATTCCTCATGTATCAGAGCAACCCAAAAAAAAACAACAACTAAATTTAAGGTTCTTTAAAAATGAGCAGATAAATGTATCTTGCTGTTAAGGAAAAGGCCTGAGTGCGGTATGTTCATTTTAAGGCTGTTCAGTCCAATCCACTCACAGCGGCTTCAGCCTCGGTGTCGGTTTCATCCTCTGCAGATGTGTTTGGATTCTGCCTCTGCCTCACACGTCTCATTAAAAGCACCAGACCCCTGAATCTCTCAGTAACATTTTAAGTTTGGAGCCAAGGAAACATTAACAAGGTTTAATCTTAATTGGATGTTTATGAACTTTTTCAGTGACTCGTCCCATTTTTTTCTTCCCAATGCTGCTTCTACCACAGAGCTGCAAAAACATTTATGAGTCAAGAAGTAGAAGTCATTTCATGTTCTGGGTATTTTATCATCAAATAATTTCCCATCATGCCATCCCCGTGGGGAAACTGCCCACTTTTTATTCGTATTGCCTCGTTAACATGAAATTCAGATTCAGTCATTCCGTTCATCAAACATATGTAATCACTATGTCCGTCATATCACAGGAGGACCAGATAGGAGACCAATGTATGATCAGATATTATATGAGATAACAACATGAGTGTATCCAGTCAAACTCTCAGGGTGGTGGTGAAGAGTGGTGTGTGTTTTGTGAGAACAAACCTCAGTTCAGCTCCCTCTGCTGTCGGTGACCTGAGCCTCTGTCTCACCCTGAGGTAGAGTTTATTTTATACTGTCATGTTTATCTTTGCCTTGCACGCACAGAATATGTACAAAACTACATAAAGCAAACAAAAACAAAGTTATGAACAGAGTCTAAATCCATACCTATACTTGTTAATAATTATTAAAAAGTTGATTGAGTTGTGTCATAAATTTGTACTCGTGTGTCTCATTTTTTTATTCTGGTTCAGTTGTTTAATGCTGGCGGTACGGTGGCCCTGAGGGCTCAACACACTGCAACTGGAGAAAACATGCAAACATTGAAAAAACACAAGAGCTGCAAAGATTTACAACACATCCCAAGTGTTTTCAGAGGAGGAGTAAGGGCTGAGAAGTGTCATGTGAGGTCATCATGATCTTGACCTGTGACCTCTGACCTTTGACTGCCAGAAGCAAATCACTTTTTTTTTTAGTCCCATTGGACTTTTGTGTCAAATGTGAAGGGATTCCCATAAAATACAAAGGATAATGTGTGAAACAAATGAGAAAAACATTAATAACGTTAAAAGTTATCATGCTGATTGTTATTTAAATAAACCAACTGATGACTAATGACAACTAAACACACCTTCAGCTGATAAAATGTGAGTGAAACTCTGAAAAGCTGCTGAGTGGACCTTCAACCAAGATTATATCAAACCACTACAGATCCATGAACACCCATTTCATCAACACAATGGCATGATGTTTCACAACAGTGTTGATGTTGAAATATGAACTAGATGTCAAACTGTTTGCTAGAGATGAAATAGCTGAAGAAGCTGGAGATACGAGATGTGCAGACTGAGACTGAGCTGAACAAGGGGGAGTTGGTGTCAGGATGAAGAACAGGAGAGGTAATCCATCACACCTTCTTCTCATCCTTTCTCCATATACCCCTAAAGTTGTTATTCATTTTCCCAGGCTCTGAATACTTTGTTTTTATTCATGTTGTTAGAGTTAGTCACACGATGCTCCACATCTCGTCAGTGCCGCCACATAATGATCTCCTTTGTTTCATTCTTAGTTAAGCTTCATTCCTTCCCTCATTTCTCCCACCGGGAGTTTTTGTGTCAAAGAGCAGTCAGGCAGCTCCCAGCTGGAGAATCACAGCTGTTAAATACTGTACACTGGGATCACAGTGGAAGACAAAGTCCGCAGGTGTGTGATACACATGATATATTATATTTTATTTGATATGTTGTATAGTTAGTAAGTTGGTGCATTGCTACACTTGTGTTTCACTGATAGATTACTGTTGTGTTTTCTGATTTTTTCTTATTGGTTGGTCTGCAGATTTGAGCCCAAAGGAAAACCACTACACAACATCAATATGAGCCATCAGACAGTTCACATTTAAAACTATTAATACCCACCTCAAATCATCATGGGAGAGTGAAAGCGATAACACAAATGTTAGTGGATTCAATGTGGGTAACATGGCAACAGAGTTTTAAAAAAAGAAAAAAGTTAAGTTTCATAGGGACCAAAATATCACAGTCCTTAATGTGGAGGCTGGTTAAGTGCAGCATGTTCACTTTAGGGCTGATGTGTTTGGATTCTGCCTCTGCCTCACACGTCTCATTAGAAGCACCAGACCTCTGAATCTCTCAGTAACATTTTAAGTCTGGAGCCAAGGAAACATTAACAAGGTTTAATCTTAATTGGATGTTTATGAACTTTTTCACTGACACGTCCCATTTTTTCTTCCCAATGTTGCCTCTACCATAGAGCTGCAAAAACATTTATGAGTCAAGAAGTAGAAGTAGTTTCATGTTCTGGTTATTTCATCATCAAAAAAAACTACCCTCTTTTTGTTGTTATTGCCTCAATTACATAAATTCAGATTCAGTCATTCTGTACATCAACCATATCACTATGTCTGTCATATCACAAGAGGACCAGATAGGAGATCAATGTATGATCAAATACTGTATGAGATAACAACATGAGTGTATCAAACCTCAGTCCAGCACCCTCTGCTGTCGGTGACCTGAGTCTCTGTCTCACTGTGAGGTAAGTTGATTTTATACTGTTAGTTTATATTTGCCTTGCACACACAGAATAGAAGGATTCACTGTCAGTAACATGGCTACAGAGTATCTGAAATTAGAAAGACACGTTTCAAAGGGACCAAAATGGCACAGTCCTTAATAACAGAGGCTGGCATTACAGCCATAATGATGGTGCAACACTTCATCATACCATTTTCACTGAAAATCAACACTGCATCAATAAGGAGACAAGACAACTATGTCATTGAAACACATTTAATGTATATTAAGTCCATGCTAGTTGGCAGCTATACAATAACAATATAAACACATTCAATATGGAATGTCTGTCAGATTATAGACTCTCTCTTTGCACAAGAATAATTCATCTAGCTCACCTCTCTGCAGTTTCACGTTTCACATCTAAAAATAGAGCATCTGCAGAGCTTCATGAAAAACAGCAGGCATCTAAAATTCCTCTTGGCTTTTCAAAAAATACAACTGGATCTATTGTTGCAAACTGATCAACATCTCTTTGGCTAGCTTTCATAATTCTCCTCCTCTTCTCATGACAAGTAGAAGTGACACATTGCCTGATCACAAAGCGCTCAAACACAGACAAGACCCTCTTTCCTGCTGTAGTAGCTCTAAATGCAAACCGTCGTCAGGAGGCCGGTGGAGTATCCTGAGGATCAGTTACTGGGACGTGTTTGTTGAGAAGACTGTGACTGACCATTGACATGCTCGTAATAAGGACCTATGAGATGAGCTGCCCTGAACTACACAGAGGTTCAGCATCTGACACACACACAAACCAGAACAGAAACATTGTGTTTTTGGAGCATGATTGATGCTTTGTTCAACGTTAACATCGGCAGATCACATCACTTGATTGTCAACCACCTCCTAAAGCCGACCTGATTGATTCTCCAACCATTAGGTTCAAGTTTGTCATAATATGGAGGTAAAACTGGCTGCGAACAAGTCTTCAGATTAGTTTGTCAGAAGTAATGTGTTGACATGTAGCCATGGAGCTGTAAGCAGACTTTATCCCTTGTGGTGCATTCAGGGACACTCTGAAATCGAGGATTTGGGAGTTGTACAGTACAGTCTGAACATTTTTCATACAATAAATGACAAAACTGATGTTGTGTAATAATGTGTGTGGGATTTGAGCTCCAAAACAGATTTTTTTTTTTAAATCTGAGCAGTCAGCTGAGCTAAGGCCATTTACAATGTTCAAGCATTTTAAGTCAAAGGGACCAGAATTTACTTCACCACTGTTGAATATATGCTGCTCTCTGAATTCAGCAGCTGTAAATCAAAAGAAATTGATTATATAAGTTGACTGGAAAACAGCTTCACATCTTGACCGTTCAAACCTATATGAAAACATACTCTTTTTGCAGATCTAATGCTCTGCCAAGGGGGAGTGGAAGATGATTCATATTTCAGTCCAGTTATCATGGACTGAACAAAATGAGTGGAAGGAAATAAATTAGTGCTAAACCTTGGAAAACAGTAAAAGAGTTGTGTTTTGGTACACATAAAAAACAGTGATAATCCTTCAAACTGCCTAAACTAATCCCACCTGCTCACACTTCACACACCCCATCAGAACATCAAACAAACAGGAAGAGGCTGGACCCTGTGGCATGTGAATATTGTAGATAACAAGTTGTGACTGTTACAGGATTTAAATCTGTCCCTGCGTTTCAAACTTCTGTCCTTAACCCTCATTTTCACTGTCTGAGTTCCTTGGCTCCTCTTGCTGGAACAAAGGATTGTGGGCCAGTTTACACATGTCCTCTGGAGTCATCTCTCGCATCTTCCCGTCCATACCAAGCTGCATGGGCTGGATCAGGTTGGTCCTGCAGAGGAAGATGGTTCAAATCCAGTGAGTGCAGGTTTGAAGAAGCCTGAAGCACTGAGAGCTAAAAGCTGTGGAGGAATAACTCCTAAAAACACAATCCTGTTTAAAACCCAACCCAACTAACACACAAAATACTCATTTTCATTATTGAATCAGAACCACAGTACACATACAGTAAACACCAGAGTGTCTGTGCTGTGTTAGCCCTGGCCTTAATCCCTGCAATAGGAATAAATGACAAAAAACACTGTTGTCTTTTGATGAATGATATGATAGCATTAATAAGCTGCATTCACTGACAAACACATTGCATTTTCTCTGACTTCATCATAAAAATAGTCTTTCAGGAACGACATCAGACTCTCAGCTCATAATATCATAAATTCATCATAAATAGAGAATTTTTTTTAATGCAATAGGTAGATATTAACATTTTTTCAGTAAAATCATTTCAGTGCCATAGGGGCAGGACTGATCGCTCGGCTTTCTACTGTGAGCAACAATTCTGAAATGACATACAATACATGAAGCTGTCATGGTTTGTGTCTCTTGATCCCGGTTGAGTTTTGGTTTTATTTTGAAGTTTCTGTATTGTCTTCCTGTCCTTCCCCTCCAGTGATTACCTCATGTGTCTCACCTGTGTCTGATTGCACCACCTGTGTCTCTAGACTCTCCCTTGTGTATTTCACCTGAGTGTGCCCTTTGTTGGATCGTCTGCATTCGTCCCCTGTGTTGGTGCTCAGTGTTCCTGTATTCCTGCTCGGTGTTTCCTGCGCATAATTTATTAAACTCACGTTTCCGTGAGTCTAATAAATTACCTTGCCATTCCAGTTTCTGTGTTGGTGTCTGCGTCTCAGTCCAGTTATTCCCATCTCTGACAAATGTGAAAGTTGTGCCCTGTATGTATGTGTTTGTGTGTGTTGTGTTGTGTTCATTAACCTGGACAGTTTGTCAAACATCTGGACCAGCTTCATGGCTTCATATTCCTTCTGCTCCTCTGTCATTCCCTCCATGGGATTAGGCTGATCCTCTTGCACCACTCCTGTTATTGGGTTTATCCTGGAGACAAAAGACAAACAGAAAATGGCAACGTTTTACAAAAACTAGATCACAACTAATCTTTGGTTCTAGTTTTTTTTTGCACATTGAGTGGTTGATAAGACTAAGAAAAGCTCCATATACTGTCTATTTACCATACAGGCATCAATAGAGGAACCTGCAGTAGGATAACTGGAAGGAACAACCTGGTTTCATTGGACCCATCAAGGCTATCTTCGAGCTGGTAAGTGTAGGTCTCCTTAACTGATCATTTCTTAACTGATGACTTTGCTATTGTGTTGTACTGTTGTAGGACCTGCAACCTCATGTCTTGGGTGAGGAGCAAATGGAAGCTGGCAGGTGGCAGTGAATTGTATCAGGGGTTGGAGGGCTGATAGTAAATCCAATCATGAGGTTTTGTTTACACTATCTTCAGCTCACACCTCCCCACGATGTTCTCCTGACTTCTCAGGAAGCTTGAGTTCAAAAACTCTGATTGGACCACTCTCTAGTGCAGGGTTCCCCAATTCCAGTCCTCGAGCGCCACTGCCTTGCATGTTTTAGAAGTTTCCTGCTACAACACACCTGATTCAAATGATCAGCTCGTCATCAAGCTCTGCAGTGGCCTGATAACGAGCCACTCATTTGAATCAGGTGTGTTGTAGCAGGAAACTTGTAAAACATGCAAGGCAGTGGCCCTCGAGGACTAGAATTGGGGAACCCTGCTCTAGTGCCTCAGAGGGTCCCACCTCCTGTGGAAGCAAGTGTGAAGAGGTGATAAAATGTTGGGGCTTGGTTAGTTCAGGTGTGTCCTGAAATTGCAGACAGGTATTAGTAGGCCAGACAGACCGTGGCTTGTGTTCCCCCACTGAGTCGGCAGTTATCCAATTACCAAGATGTTTAAGTGCTGGATGTTGCCATTTGATTCACAGTGCACATCCACAGAATACATAGATGATATAAAATGTATTAAAAGTCTAAATGAAAATAAGTACAGTATGAGTCATTGGGAGTCTACAGGTGTCATGTGTACATGTGTTAGTTAACCAAAGCTTTAGAGATGAGGTAAGAAGCTGAGAGGAGAGCGGCTGCTCCTTTGTGTTACAAGGAGTCAGGTGAGCTGTTTCAGGCTTCTTCTCATCATGATGCTTCTCAAGCTCATTTGAAAACTACTAAATGTTGTTTTTGGAAAAGGTGCAAATAAATGCAACATATCAGACAGTGAGTTAGTGTGACACAGAGTTGAGGTGGTACTGACTGGTCCTTGGCTTCTCTGTACTCCTCAGTCTCAGAGTCTTCGTCTTCAGAGTAGACTCCAGAGTCTCTGCCTCCCCTCAGCAGTCCTCTAGCAGCCAGCAGACCTGCAGCGTTGCCGTACCCAGTGTACTTAATAAACCTTGAAACTGGATAGAAAACATATTGATATTACTGTTAATATAGCAGCGGCATTTGGACACATTAAGAGACACAACTTAATCCAGTGCAGGCTGGTGTAAAGATCTGAATATTAAAGTGAAAGCTGTACCGAACTGTATCAAGATTTGGGTTTAGGACCAAGATTTTATTATCCACATGATCAACAACAAGTCAAATCTTTTGAATAGTTTGGACAAGATTTATTTCTCTAAAGGAGGGGCAATCATGTCACTGGTGAGTGATTTTAAACATGGCGAGGGTTTCAAATCACAACATGTTTGTTCAATCGTAGATAATTGTACATTTGATCAGTTGTGACAGTCAGTGTCTTAAAGTCAGTCACACAGAAATCAACATGATTTGTCAACATATATAATTTCCTCACCACTTTCTTTGCACAGAACAAAGAGGAATTCTGCAGCACAGTCCTTGACGTCGGTGTCGATGCTTGTCATGAGGCGGACTAGTTTGTTCCTCAGGGCGTTGCCCACCTCTGGTTTGTTCTTCACATCACGCAGTGGGGGCAGCACCTGAACACAAACATACACACATGGGATACCTGAGCCATCAAAAAGCAAGGAGCATTGATAATTCATCTCTTGATGATAGATTTTATTTGCCTCATCCCGGCACTGACCTTTGACCTCAGGAACTTCCTGGTCTCTCGGTGGATGCGGCCGCTCTCGGTCAATAAGTTCAGTGATGGGAGAAGGGTCTCCTTCAGCTTATGTCCCTTTTGAAATTACCAGCAAACTTTTACATTCAAACAATTTCACAACAAATGGGAGCAGTCAACTGGACTACAACAGCACGCCGAGCTCCGGCATCTTGGTTTGAAGCTAGTATCTGCTGATTCCTGCATTAGCTGAGACAGTGGGCCTGGGTGGAGCACCACAGCAGTTTTGTTTCCAGTCTCACGCTAGCATTAGCTTAACCAAAATTATATATGACCTTATTTATAATAAACCAGAATTATTCTTATCAATGTGAATGTAATTTGTTACATACGCCATTTAATCTTAGTGTGGAGCCACTGATTACAGTGAATTAGTTCACCAATCTCTTTTTACATGTGGACTTTTCACAGACTGTCTTTGCTGCTTTTACATTAGCTTTTCATCCAGCAGTTAGCACACACCTCCACCTAGTGGTAAAACTTATTACTGTGGTCAATTTTAATAATTTTACATCCATTAAAATGTAGGCAAACAGCAGAGGGCATGGTGGAGGACTAGTCTTACCCGGTCAAGTTTTTTCTCCATGAACTCCAGCAGCATGTTGACGGCATCCATGTTGACCCCCATGTACTCAATGGAGCCTTGTTGCACCTTGGGCATCAACAGTACATCCAAACAGGGCAGAGGGAGGTTACCCAGCAAATTAACAGTATGGCTGAGAAAAAGAGGCGGGGGGGAGGGGAGGGCATTGACTGTATCATTCAAGTAATCAATGAGCAGATAAAACAGGCAACAGAAGCAAAGTGCGTGCTGTCTTACCTGTGGAACTCCTCGGTGCGCTCGTCTCCGTCTGCACTGCTCATCAGACAGTGTCTCAGTATGGCTACCAGGCGTCTGTACTCTGCTGTCTCTTCCTTCACATACAGATGTTACAGTTACACACATGTTGTTAAGGAGTTCTCTTAATATTTTATCTATGTCCCTAATTTGTATTGCAAGTTCTCCTGTCGCTATAGCTGTGACCATTTGATCTTTTCCTGTCTGTGCCCCCAATCAATTATTTGAACCTGACTGATGGTCTCAAGAAAGAATGTCATCTCAAGTATGACATTTTTGGTTCAGCATTAAATGTCTCAACAGCCATTGGGTGGACTGTAATGACATTGGGTAACGAATGGATTCTGGACTCTGTTTCATGAAATATCTCAAAATCTACTTGATTGATTGATTAGATTATCTTTGTTACCTCGTCAATCTTACGCCTCGCTGTGTCGAACGTGATATTGAACAATATTTTCAGTATCTCCATAGCTAGTTCTATCTGCTGCCGACTCAGTGGGGGAAGCTCTTCAGGTGGAACGTCCTCTAATCCTGCCCTCGCCGTCTCCAGCGTATCTGGCCAAGACAGACCCAGCGTGGCGTCCAGCTGGTTGCCTAGAACACACAGGACAGGAGGTACCAACTGATTATTTTTCCCGTTTGTCTACAAAATATTTTACTTACATAATATTGTCAAATGATGTTTGATCATTGTATTGTTTTACATTTATGTAGTGTTGAATTTAGAGTCTTGTAACTTAGAACTTATTTTAGTTAACCAGGTCACTGTGGTTACAGACAGTTAGCAGTTACCTAGGAGATTGACGCCGTGGAGCTGCCGGGCCAGGTCTGCCCTGACGTCCACTCTCAGGGCAGTCAGCAGGAAGGTGAGACGCAAGTCAAAGAAACGCACCTGGACAGAGAGAGCAGAGACACAGACAGTCCATCTTCAGAGTGGGGCTAAATATCAAACTGACTATTTCCTGTTTTACAGTTGTTGGCTAATTCGGGGACGAATCATGCACCATTCAGTTGCTTTTGTCTGAGACATGTAATGTATGAATGTATTTGAGAAGTTTAGTGTGATGTTGTAAAACCGGAGTTGCTAATTGAAATTGTAACAAAAATACATGGCAACAACACACTGCCATGGATGATTTCTCTTGCTTTGAGGCAACAATGTCCATACCTCATGGTTCCAGTTGGGATCATAACACTGCTTCAGCCTCTCTGCCACACCCTTTATCAACTGGAGATCTGCAGCCACTACCTGTCATTCATCCATCAGAGGTAGATATCATAGATGAGCATCAACACAGTCTGAGGAGTCCATGTAAACAGACAGAAAGACACAGAGCAGAGAGAGACTGACCTGTCCCGTCTGATTGTGTAGCAGGATGTTACAAATGGACTTGAGAGCCTCGACAATCACTTCCTGGTCAGGGTTTTCTGAGGCAGGGGAGGCTTCTTTCATCTCACTGGATTCATCAGCTGCCTCCCCCTCTTCTCCACCCTCCCCCTCCACTAGGAAGAGAAATCAAGCGAAAGTCAAGTTCAACTTATATTTAGACTGCTTTTAGGATAAAGGTCTCATGAGAAGAAGAGACAGACGATAAACATAGCTGCTGGTAGAAGAGTGGGTAGACACAAAAATGAGCAGTTGGGTTTTGAGCATGAATTGTGAGCAACATATAAAACAGAAATCCAAACGCAGAATCACTGTGATTCAGCTGCAAATACTCACAATACAATTGAGGGACACAAAAATTGAAGACCTTGGCTTTGTAACTTCTAAATGTAAAACACAGGGTTCATCACTATCTTCTTTAAAGCTATTTTCTGCTTTTATCCCAACAGCAACAGAGAGGATGACATGCAGGACCACAGGCTGACCTTGAACACACATCACTGTCCCCTGGAAACATTTATGTTGTGAGTATTTCTAGCTCATGTGTAGTTACACTGATGTTTTCTGATATTTTGTTTGTGCCTGTTCACATGTGTTTTCTCTCAGGGGCAACTGTATAAAAGACTGAATTAAATATTACATTTGCAAATTAGAAATGTCAATTTTAAAACTATACTACAAGCCAGCCAGGGTTATATTTTTTTGGTAACAATTTTTTTTTTGACGCCGATCTCTATAATACATTACAACCATACTTATGAGTTATAGCACTGTATAACTATGGTTATAAACACTAATAAATGATCATAATGCTTTATAACGATAATCATAACACTATAAAGCATTTTATCATGACTTATAGGTCAGGTATTTTGATACATTATACAGTAATTATATATAGTTATAATTGGCTTATAAACGTGTATAACTATCATTATAAACACATAAATTATCATGAGGTTTTATAACAGTATAACACATCATAGAGCATTATAACTCTATTATAATACTTGACCTTATAAGTAGGGATGTCCCGATCACGTTTTTTTGCCCCCGATCCGAGTATAAGTATCTGCCGATTCATCCCGATCCGATACTTTGGCAATCATAAAGCTTTTAATGTAGATGTATCATCCCACTATTTTTCTGTTCTTTGTGCTCTACTATGTAACAATATCACAATATCACAATAATAGCCTACTCTACCTCAATAACAAGCCCATGACATTTATTGAAGTATTGTAAGACATGTCATGATATCAAACTCTCACTGTATGATATCAGCACAGTAGCTCCATAGTATAATATTAATTCCATTATCCATAAGTCAACAGGAACATTTGATCAAAAGTAAAATAGCTTATCATGCCTTTCTCAATCACCAGCCTCTCTCCCCTGATCCCACCCTCACCTGCCTGTCTGCCCCCCCTCACTCACTCACTCACTCACTCACCTCGCTCCTCCTCCCTCCCCCCCTCACTCACTCCCTCCGCTCCTCCTCCCTCCCTCACCCAGTTCACGTTATAAATACCTGCTTCTGTATCTGCCGTCACACAACGATAGGCTATATTTTTTCAACAGTGTGAGAAGTGATGTCCGCTCCATCGCGCGGCCGCCGCGCGGTCGGTCCGTGTGTCTGTCTCACGTGCGTTAACTCGCTCTCATTAAGCTGCAGTGATAAACATCAACAACAACAGCTGATTGGAAGTCAGCAGTTATAACGGTGACACGGACTACCGCCAGCGCCGTCATATTTAAATGTTTGTGATGCGCAGCCACACACACACACACCATGGAGCTCTGCTCCACGGCCGGGCACAGCTGGCGTCGCTTTGGGTAATGAGCCCACATGAGGCACGTCTACAGTACAAGTAATGGGTTTGAGAGTGCGCCCTGCGACCGTCTTCGCTTTAGACAGGGAAAACTCTGACATCAGCTGATATGTCATATATCCGATCCGGATCGGGATGTAACGTCCGATTCCGATCGAGTCCGAAATCACGTGATCGGCCCCGATTTCCGATCACGTGATCGGATCGGGACATCCCTACTTATAAGTCATTATAAAATGCTCTATAATGCTTATTGTTATAAAGTCTTACACATTTATAAGCCAATTATAATACATACTGTACAATGCATTATTGATGTGGGCATTGTCAGGGAGTTGCTAACGTTTTACCTGACCTTATAAGTCAGGATAAAATGTTTTATAGTGTGTTATGATTATTGTTATAAAGTATTATGATCATTAATGAATGTGAATGAACCACCAGGATGGCATTCTTTAAATGTGGCCAAATGAAAATGTTTGACAGGAATTACCTTGGCACTCCTCCGGGTCGTTGTGGGTGGGAGTGGAGGCGCCAGCCACGGCAATGCCAGCGTAGCGGGCGAGAGTTGACATGGCGGAGCGGTTGATGAAGGGGTCCAGGCAGTGTTTGTCTCTGGACAGGATACGAACTGTTTCTAGACATGCCAGCAGACAGGAAGGCTGCAACTCCCTATTCAGGAAACCCAGCACCAACTCACCCAGATGCTGTGTCACACAACAGATGTGTCAGTGGTGGAAAGGTTAGTACTGATTTTTCAAAGGTTCACACATTCAGAAAGAAAAAGCGTCCAGCTCAGCTTAACATGTATGGCTGTAGGTGTGATTCATGGTGTGACGTATAAATCACAAATGAACCAGGTTACAGCTTTGATTGCTCAGTAAATCTGAACTGTGACGTTTTTAGTGAAACCTGACAGCAGAATATTTCAACTACAGTACACTGCCAAATCTGTGAGAGGGAAAGGATTTTTAATGCATGCGATTAATAGACGTCTGGATCTATGCTGCTGCTGCCTTGCTGGTTAATGCATGCTGAATATTTTACATAGTTGAGATATTTCTGTTCTGACAGTTCTTCAGAAACATAGCCTGTCGTCTGGCTGACGAAGCGGCCCAATGCAGGCGGCTAATACTGGCTCTGATAAATGCGTCTGCTAAGCTGCCTTGCATAATACAGTATCTTTGTGCATTCTGAGTGAAGGTGAATGCTCAAAGCGTGCACGTGTCAGTTGGATAATGAAGGCATGTGAAAGCATGTAAGCTGCACCTGAACGCTTAACTAACTCAACTTTTTTTCCCCCCCTCACTGTTTCATCCTCTGCTGTCTGGGTAAACACTGAACAATAATTTAACAAGTATTCTCAGTTTGTTAAGTTGTTGTTTTGCTAGCCTCAGACTTGTGTCCTATGTAGTGGATGTAAACAAGCCAAACTGTTGTTTGCTGCTCTGGAGGTGGCAAAAAAGGGCAAAAAACATTATTAATAATAATAATAATATTTTTTTTTTTCCAGAGATTTATACAAGATTTGAAAGCAGAAACAGATGTCTGAATGTGTTGAGTATTTGGATATTTGTTAAACATTCTTCTAATGCTCTAGACTACCAGTGACTCACTTTCATCAGTTCAGAGATCAGATTTCATCAAAACGTAATATGCACTGTGTCTTGTAATGGAAATTTCTATGTCTCAGGGCTGTACATGCATCTTACACTCTGTTTAAAGTGATATCAAGAGAATAATATGCACCTACATAAGTAGGTGCATATTGTGCCTGTAAGGTGCTGAGAATGCATTTACATCAGGTGGAAGATGATACAGCCTCAGAAGATCAGAGCAAACCATTTGTTAGCACCAGGTCAGTGCAAGGTCTGCATTGTGCTGTGTTGCAATTTTTTCTTTTCTTTTTAAATGAACCTCTGAACTGATTAAGAGGGAAGCAAACTAATCCAGCATGTCTACTCACACACACTCACATTTTTATCTTGGATCAATCTCTCACTGAGAGATAAAACACCCACTGTCAGTTCAAAACCAGTGACATCTAAAATTTCCTTCCATGATTTAACTTCTGCAATAAATTACTTTCATTAGGACCAATTCACCTCCTCATTTTTTTGGTTGTAGGGACTTTAAAAAGGATTTGAGTTAGCTGTGGGCTCTGTTTCTCTAAGGGAGAGGTGCAACGTTGATTTCTTATTCATACCTTTTGTAAATTTTCTTCCTAGACAACAGACATTTACACACAGGGAGAGAGAGCATGTTAGAAGAGGTGTCGGTGTAAATGTGTATCTGCACCGATGTTAAGGAAAGTGCAGTTGCAAGTTACGAGATTTTTCTTAAATATTTTTAGGTTTTTAGATAAATATTTTATAAACTTCAAAACCTGACATGTTCTTAAAATACTGTAAAACCTCAAATAAATACAGTGCATGTTGAAGCTGTAAGGAATCTTTCCTTTGAATCTTATTTGTGTGACAAAACAAGAATGAGGGTGAATGTTTGTGTAACCATTAAGAGAAGTGAGATTATTTTTCTATCCACTAGCAGCGAGTATGCAGGAGTATATGCAGGAGTCAGTGTTGGGTGGGAAGTGTCAGCAGTACCTCTTGTTCCTGCTCTTCTTCTCTGCTGAATGTAAAGCACTGGTTCATCTGAGGTTACAAAGGCAGAAGGAATAAAGAAATAGGTGAGAGAGATCAGAGAAAGGAGGAAGAGGTAGGAAAACAGAAGAAACCAGAACACAGTAAATCTTAAAGTTCTGATAACAATTAAATATAGAAGAAGTAACCGCAAGGTCTTCATTTATAATTCCTTTGCTGACATCCGTCAGATTTATGTTTTAGTACAAACTCTCATTTTGGACTGCTCCTGTTGTGTTAAAGTTACTTTATTTCACATACGAATTTCTAACCATTTCAAATTAAAAGCCCTCTAGTTTCAATAGAGAGAAACACTTTATTTCTTACAGTAACAGAGACTCTTTTTTTTGCTGTGTCTGTGTGCTATCTGTCTGGTTCCTGGCTACTCTTTCTACAACAATGGGTTGGAAGAAGACAAAATGTCTCCTTGGTTTGTGTTGAAGGTCAATTTCACATGTGCTATACTGAATATTCAAATGTATAATTTACATTTGAATATTCAGAGAGGATGAGGATGAGGTAAGAACAAGACACATGGTTGGACAAGGCCATGAAGTCTGCCCAGGAACCATGTATGTTCCACCAGGTTTATACTCTTGTTTTATCATTTTGTTCATACAATATCTTTGCTTACAAGTTGACAAGGTCTCACACCTGCGTTCATAATGACTTTTCCCAAGGTTGACACCAATGTCTCAATCTGACACTGACGACTGAATCCGACAGCCTGTCTCCTTTTATAGATTTTCTCAGTCACTTTGATGCCATCCACATTTCTGAAATATCTTTCTCACAACTCTCAGAAGAGTTCATGCATAACATCTAAATCAATAGTGTCAAATGCCAACCATTTTTTTCTACAGTACAATTTTTTGGATAAACATTTTCTAAATCTAAAGCTCCCCTGTCCTCTTGCGTCTTACATGTCCATTGCGTTGTAAAATGACGGTGATCTACTGAGAGGGGTGATATGCAATGCTGAAACAGAATATACTGCAGTTATTTTCCCAACATATTACTGTTGGGAATAAGTTTTAATTTACAAGGCAACTTGCAACTCAACTGAGTGAACAAAAGGCCACAGATATGTGAACAGTGGGTGAGCTGTTCACAAAGTAGAAGGAGGGTAACGACTTTTAAGTGGAAGGCTAAAGTCCTTAAGAATACGCCAACCAGCAAAAACAGGCATCTCTATGTCAATATCCACTCTGCAGAACAATCTGACCAACCCCTGGGATTATAATGAGGATGAAGCTGCTGACAGCATGTCAATGTGAACAATACTGACATGGCTTTAGGGTATGAATATGGTCATTTGATATGATCATTTGATTAGATAGATAGATAGATAGATAGATAGATAGATAGATAGATAGATAGATAGATCTATTCAATGTTTTATTTGAAAAAAGGCCATGCATTTCATTTGCCAAATTATTCTACAGTGTAAGCTTTATTCTGTAACAGATTAAATTTTCTCAACTCTCTTCATAAAGTATTGGGGGAAAAAAGGGTTAATCTACTCCCCTGGCCAATCAGAATCAATAATTCTCAAGTAGCCATGGAATGAAAAAATATTATATAATAATAAAGGAAGTAAAACAATTATCTTGCTGTGCATGTGATACTTCCCCTCTGGTGTTAGGCCTGTGTAGTCAGTCACAGCTAAGAAATGATCCTGAAGCATCTGGCTAACAGCACAGAAGTGAACATACTGAAGAAAGTGTACAGCGAATCAAGCAGCTTATATGGCAGAGTCTGTCGCCTGCAGCACTAAGCTCCTCTTCTCTGAGAGCGCTTTAGTAGAGTAGGATCTGACCAGGCTGGAGGAATCCCTATTTGTGTATCAGAGAATCTAATCCTATTGCCTTTGAGATCAACTCCCACATGGTTAAAGGCTCTGTGACTGAGAGAACCGTGCAGTGCTGCTAACCCCAGGTAAGCAGCGCGGCATGCCCTTAAGATCAAGTGCACTGAAAGCCTGGGACACAGCTGCTCTTTAGCATATTCGAGGAAGTTGAAGGCAAGTGTATCAGTCAAATCAACCACTCTTTGAATCTTCTCTTCCTGTGAAAATGAAAAACACTGGCTGTTTGGAAATACAAATAAGTGATAATTGATCAAGCGTAAATCTCCTATTTGTGTACAGTGTCAAAGTCTGTTTTTGTAAGGTCATGTTTCCCACTGTGGCCTCCTCGTCATTACTGCCCCCTGAGGCTGGAGGGACAAAAACATCCAGTGGTGCATGACAGCTGAAGACAACAGCAGATGTAGTCGCTGTTTTTTTTGCCTACGGTCATAAGCTGTGATGATGAACCCGTTTGACACAATAAACTTTAACAAGTCACAAAGGAGACGTATTTGTTATTGTGATGTGTTTCAAAGGGTAGGGGAAAAAGACAGAAATGCTGGTCAGACTTGAATCAGTTTAGTGTTGAGTGGTAAAGGAAGTGGTATTTTAAATTATATACTGCCAATGGAGGTTATTATGATCAGGTTACAGAGTGTGTACGGGATATAACCTATCTCCAGTGGCCGAATGGTAGCTACTAAGATGTTTTAAACTTTGCCATCAAGTCACTTTTAAGAGCAGAAGTTGAACTTTGTGGGATTTTTCCTATTTTGGAACAGTCAGCTGAAATGACAAAAGCCACTGTCCACTCAGTAGCCTAAACAGTAGCCTATCCACCACATAGTCAGAGAGCAGCTAGTGAGCAAACTGAGGTATTAGCAGCTAAAGAGACATTCCTCACAAGTTGATGAAAACCAATCTGCACTTCATTATAGTGATACTGGACTTATATTGTCTAGGTGTTTGTTTTTATAGGATTCAGAGTTTTGTCGGCTGCCCCCTAGCGGCCACAAATATGAATCAATTAAACCCTCTGGTTTAGTGTCTCTTAGACAGGAAACAATAAAGCTTGATTTTTATTTCAGTGGTTAAGACTCAGTGGTGGAAACACAAAAGCAAACTGTCGCACATGTTGTCACGGCGTTTAACACAGCGTTTGATCACAGATGGTGCAATAAAGACATGAAGCTTTCCAGGGATGATGATGATGATGATGGTGGTGGTGGTGATGATAACATCGTGGTGTTAAAAAAAAAAAAAAAACCTACAGTCATCCCATGTCTCCTGCGATCGAGCTATTATAATCTGGTAGCTGACATAAAGTTTGAACGTGTGTTACGTGTTGTCCTTTGACTGCCGTGCTCATGTTTACCTCCTTGTTGTAGCTCTGTAGAGCCAGCAGCGCAGCGTCCTGCTCCCCCGTTTCCATCTGCTCTATGATGCTACTCAAATCCATTTTCGTCGCCATCGGACTAGCTGGATATTCCTCCTGGATCCACCGTCAGAGAGGGACTGTGTGTGTGTCTGTGTCTGTATCTTTGTTTCTTAGATTAAACACGCTATGGTCTGTCACCGCCCACAGATGACTGCATGATGTCTCTTCGCTGACTCCCTGACAGCCGGCGAGAGGCGATTAAGGGAGGATTTGTGCAGGATAAATGCTGCGTTAGTGTCCCACAAAGACGACGGAACGAATTTGCTGAGTTCATGAAAGGCTATTGTTATTATTATCATTATTATTAGGCTATTTTTATTTTATTTCATTATCATTATTGTAATTATTATTAGGAAGAAGGTTCTTCAGTCTACATCAGGTTACAGCTCTAAACTGCCTTTGAAAGTGAGCGTGACCGTGTTTGTGTAGCCTATTACCTACTTACTGTCATATTTGTAAATGTGGTGAGGATTCTTAAAGTTGGCCTGTTAGGCCTACTGCCTAGCTGGTGCTACAAATTAAGTTTCATTTACTGATTGATTGATTGATTTAGTTGACTATGTCTCCATCACTGCAGATTTCTCCCCTGCTCTGCTTTATGGCAAAGTGTCTGGAAGAAGTTCTTCATCTCCACACTGCTGTCCAATCAACTGCTCCTATAGAAAAAAGAGAATGAGCAACCTGAGCCAATCCTCAAGAAGAGTGAGTGGTTTGGGTAGGCTTATTTCGTGTGATAGCTTGTTTGAACTACTTTGTTTTATTTTGTGCCTTGGTGTGAATGCATTGCAGCAGCCTACAGTCATCTGAAGAAGACACTGCTAGAGGCAACTTAATGTGCTTATGTGCTTGTTCACGAGTCAATACAAATCTACAGATTTTATGAATAAAGCTCTTTTGTTTATATCTTTGTTACATTCATTATAGTTATTTATTTCATTTACCTTTATTTAACCAGGCAGAATCAATTAAGAACAAGTTATAGTTAAGTTATGAACGTATAGGCTATTCTATGCTGATGAGCATACTGTGCATGTATACACATTTTACACTTATCATCAGCAAATAGACCAAAATTATTTTTGCTGGATGCCTTATTTAATTCGTTTATTGTTCAGCATTGAACCCTAACATAACCTGCAGTTATATCATCATTAAGCCTAACCTCTGTTCCACATAAGTTAGTCTAACATCAGTGTGACCAGCACAATCAATTTGTATGTCCTATATTTGTATGTCCTATATTATTTTTTCAGAATGTAGGCTATTTAACATGCACATTGCGAGTATTGATGAGGGCAAGAAAAAAAAATCCATGTTCCCTTGGTTATACTTGCCTTTGCATTTGGAGACTATCTAGCAAAGCTGAAAATAGTTTGATTCACCACCTTCCAGTTCCTACCTCAGTCACTTGGGCGTTTCTCAACGAACTAAGGGCGTGCACGAACTGTGCGAGTGTGTTCGATTTACAATTCAGAGAAAACGTGCGGGTGGGACTTATGTTGAACCTTCCCCCGATTTCACCCAAATAGGATTTAACAACAAATTAAGTATACTGAACGGAATTCGTAACTTGTCATATTACCACATTTTATTATTAGAGAAATACAGTAAACGAAACATTATAAACTCCGCTCTTCCGCTACACACGGCACTCGAGCTTCACTAAAATGACGTCTTGAAGTGACAGACTCTGTAACCAATGAAAGTCCGAGAATTGGTTTGAGCGATAGGCTCGCAGCCAATCGCTGAGCAGCGGCTTTTTGAGTGACAGACGCTGCAGTTGTGGTGGGGGAAGGGGTCGCTGAAGTTGACGGAACCGCCATCTTGAAAAGTGCCCTCCGATGATCTACCTTTTCGCGCCTGTCACAATCCGTTTTAAACGTACTATTTCCCCCACCGGGTTTTCGTGTTATCTCCGCGTTCGTTTTGTCAAGGCCCAGGGCTGATGGCAAGTTAAGGTACATGCTGGAGACTCGCCGTTTACCGTTGTATATCGGTAAGTACACTTGGCAGCCCCATGCACTTGGTTGGTGCTGAAGAGACGATTAGCCAGCAGTCTCTTCTGGTAGCCGGCTAACGTTAGCTGGTTAGCGAGAAGCAGACTTGGCCATCTTAACACTGCTGTCAGACACTCTTGGTGTACCTCTAGCAAGGATATGGGTGACGTTAACGCTATATTGCAGCTCTATTAGGTATCCTGAAGCCGAAGAGTTATTTAGCTGGCCAACGTGCTAGCCAGTTAACGTTAGCCTCTAAACTCACCGATACCGTTTTTTTACCAGACGTCGCCTCCGACGTTAGTTTGATCCCGACTTTAGGTGACCAGGTTAGCTAACAATAGCTAACGGTGGCTAGTGACGTTAGCTTGTTTGCCTGAGCCGGTGTGTCTCTGTTGCGTTAGCGGTAACTGTTGGTGTGTTTTGGGCCCTGGTGTATGTAAATGTACTGACGTTGCTGCAAACGTAGCACCTAGCCAGCTAAACGCAAGAAACATTAGCCAGTCGCACCTTATGTAAGGGAGAGAGCAGCTTCAATTATCCACTGCTTGCCTGGCCTTTCAGCCCACGTACATCTGGGATAAATATACGAAAGAAAGAAACACTATATAGCAGGGCCATCGTGTGTTTTTCATGAATGCTGACTTTGCGTGCGGTTGTGGGATAGCAGGAAAATGGTGTAAGTATTGGCCATGACTTAAGGTGACTGTATACTGAGAGAAAGCTGTGCCGTAGCGTGGCCTAGTCTGCTGGTTTGAGTCTGTTACCTGAAAATGGACTTATATTAACGCGCATTTTGGTGTCAGGGTTTAGGCAACTGTTGATTTGGGAAGGAAACGTTGTTGTCTGCCCATTAGGGCATGCGCACACTGCGTACTTTGGGAACTTAACACGAGTCGAGTTTGACTTATCTGTCAGTGGCTGCGATGTTGTTTGGCTCTTACAGCGGCGGCATCAGGCAGTCAAGGTTTGTTGTCTTGAGGTTGTACTTGGTTGCTGAGGGTATTTTATTATTTCTGGCCTTTATTACGCGTGTCACTGTAGGTTTAAACATTATAAGGGGATGAAAGTTTTCTTACTTAGAGTAACCCAGACTCTACAATTCTCGGCGTATTTTGTTGTTGTGAAACGCAGCTGTTACATAGTGGTAGTAGAAGTAGTAATAACATTGATAATATGAATAATAGGCATTTAACAACTTATAACATTTACAATATATACAATAAAACACTATGATATCATGGTTGGTATAAAAGCTGTGGCAGCTGGTCAGTTGTCAGAATTTAATTTCTCATCGGTTTGGTTTCTAAGTTACAACTGTGATATCTGATGAATGAGGTTGCAGAGATTTATTTTTATTTTAAATTCCAGTGCAGTCGAACTGGTGGCATACTGAAAGTGAATGTGTCTCCCTAAGAAATACTACACCAAATTATAATTAGACTTATTTATCTGAATTTCATTTGGATTTTGGGTTGTAATAATTATGATGAAAGTTGTTAGGAACAATTTGTCTCTCCTATAGCATTACCTTCGGTGTACTGTTTCATTTTATGCTGTCTTAAAGAATATCCTATAAGAAAATTACTTGAATTGGAATTAGTCTCCCTGAAGTAAAAAACATTTGTGATGTGTAAGGACACTGTCCAAAATTGTGAAGACAAAGATGACATGCATTTGAAAAACAAATATTGAGGTGTGTAAATACAGTTATGCTAAGCTGAACGAAGAACACAGACAAAGGTAGTAGTTATAATTTTACAGATGTTTATGGCAAATTAAATTGCAGTCTAAACACAGATAATTGTCTTATCACATTTTTGTATTGCAATGACAGTAAAAATGCAATTTATCAGTCAGCACCACTCGGCACGTACATGGCCAAGGAATCCATAAGAATCAATTAGTTGTGTTAACTAGGATGCTTTAATCTAAGGAATCCATGCTTGGTTTGAAATGTTGACCCCTTTTATACACATGTCCCCCTACACAATAACCAATGCAAGATGGCATGTTGCATCCCAATATGTTTATGTGTTTTTAAGTAGCCTGCAGGTGGTCTGGAATCAGGCCATTTATAAGTAAAGGAGGTAAATTCATTTATTTACGTGTTGAGAAAATGAGGCGGTAAAGAGGATAGGTTGCAGTGGTGTCAGAGGCCAGGTGGAGCTACAGAAAACATAGCTCAGCCAGCTTTCATATCCAGCAGCACACAGTATGTCCAACTTCAACTGACTGACTTTTCCATGCATCTTACTCATTAATGATTTAATCACTGTGCAGCTCGGAGGCTACCAGCAGCATGTACGGTTGCCATTTGGAAATCGATCAATACACCTTAAATGTCAATATTTTAACTTTTAGCAGCTCTCCACACAACAGGTTTTGCAGGTAATCAGACCTGTGTCCCATACTCAGTTCAGTTATTTACAAATCATTTAAAACACAGATACAATTCTTGATCTCCAGCAAGATAAAGACTGTGTGTCAAGTGCATATAAAGATAACATAGGTCATAAAGAGCTGCTCCTCAAGTTAATTGCAGTATATCTTAAATATGACCAAACACTCCTTTCAGTGAAACAAGAACAGGTTGAACTACTTAGGACAAAAAATTATAAATCTTTTTTTCGTGTGTGTTAATGGATCTATCTTGAACCTATGTAAAACACTGTTATCTCACGTTCTCTCTTTTTTGGCACTTAAATTAATTGTATTTTTTTACAGTGCGAGTTGTATTTTTTTAAAGCATTGATCTGAATCTGTGACTACCTCCACTGACAACTTAAATGCCCCAACAATTCCCCTGTTTTCTGTATTTAGCCTATACTTTTTTTTTTTTTCACAGTATGGCAAGGCAGAATAAGACTGGCTGCAACATTCACACCTTGAGCAGGCTATATAAAGCTGCTATAGTCTCAACCAATGCTTAACTGTGACATCATTTCAGAAGTCATGCATTTATTGTTGTATATCTTAGCACTGACCAAAATCATATTTTCATCATAATTATGGTAATACAAAGATGACCTATAAAAACATAAAAAAGAGGACTGACAGAAATGCGATAAATAAGAAGAAATATATATTTTTTACACAAAATAAAGGGGCAGTACAAGAGCCTAATGAACCAGAAAAAAACAACTGCATTTTAGTGTCTCCTCTCCTTACTAACACATATAGTTACTGTATACACGGTGGAGGAGGTGACAGCCACTATGACAACAGCTCTGGTCGTGTAATCATGACCGAAAACAAGCAATTAACAGTGAACTGATGAACAATCTAAAAGGACATTTGTAACTCATAGCTACAAGCTGAGACTGCAGCGCCCCCTCTTGTGGATTGAGATGACCAGTAGTGACCTTTGACTGTGTTCCTCTTTGAGCAAAACAATAAGCACAAATTTATTTGTTTATTACAAGTCATATGCTCATCACAACACTGAACAGTGTTACTGCTTGTTGCAAATTTTCCTCATTTTGTGCTGTCAGGTCTTTTGTACAATTAATGGAAAAAAGAGGAGTCCCGCACACTGAATAACTTGCTAAATGGAAAATTTATTGCAACGTTTCGGTCGTGTAGACCTTCATCAGGCAAACATGGTCACAAAGGTCTTTTGTACAAAGATGTGAAGGAGCCACTTCAATGGTGCATTTATGAACGAGTACTATGTCTTATAGGGCTATAGATGCACATTTGTATCTATTTTGTTATTACATGTAGATGTCAGAATTGCTATAATGTCCAAATGTGAAGTATTTTTTTAACTTGTCTAATTGCTTCTCTGTTTCTCTGCCCCACAGGTGTGTGCTGTTGAACTGCTGTATGCGTGCTCTCTGTCACTCGGTCCATAACCGCTGTCTGCCTGTCTGTCCATTTGGCTAGCCTGGAATGGGCCACAACTCCCAAAGACTAGAACACACCTCTTTTTAACCTGAGCTCTGCCGTCTGGACTCCAACATAATCACAGGTAAACAGAAAAGACGGCTCCTTCCCGGTCCATCAGTTAATCGCTGTATTATATTCCACACCTCTCTGGTGGAATGATCCCTCCTGCAGTTTAAGTTAAATTTGTGACATTTGCACAAAATTCATGTTATTGGTTGTGTGATCTTTTCAGAGCCAACATGTTCTGGAAATTTGACCTCCACACCACATCCCACATTGACACGCTGCTAGAGAAGGAGGATGTGACGCTGACGGAGGTGATGGATGAGGATGACGTCCTGCAGGAGTGCAAGGCCCAGAACCATAAACTGGTTGACTTCCTGTTGAGACCACAGTGCATGGAGGACCTGGTCACCTTCATCACTCAGGAACCCAATACTGATGTTGAGGAGAAGGTTAAATACAAGTAAGAGACAATGATGCAAAGAGGAAGGTGGCGCAATATGAAGGGCAATTTCATAAACATGTGTAAACACCGTTCTCAGGCCCTCCTCTCCCAGGACTCTTGCTGTTATTGCAATAGAGCACAGGGATGTTTGTTCAAGCTTTTTGACTATAAAAGATCATAAAATCTTCTCATCTGATTTGAATGAGATGTGTGCATGTTCACAAACACAGGATGTCACCAGTGAGTTTTATCAGAGTTATGAGCAAATATGATAGGCCACTCCCACTTGAAACAATCATTGGTAGACCCAGAGCGTGCATACATAAATGGGTGAAATTCTGTTAACTAAAATTGGAGGTACTTGTTTTTGGTGTTTGGGGGACCTACTATCCTTTTCCCTGATAGAATGAATAATTAGTCCTTTGTTAATTATCTTGAAAACTAAGTAGGCTATCAATAAACATAATACAGCGTCTGATTCACAGGCCAGGATCAGTTAGATCTAGGTTCAGAAGATATTAGGGGAAAAAAAAGCAAAAGGGTGAAAAATATCAAGGAAGGCTTAATGGTCCAGAAGGTTTTTTGTTAGTAAATGTGAGTCTTTTGCCAAGTCCATGGGAATTACAGTGTGACCTTTTAAAGACAAACTTAGTTTACAATAGTTAAATGCAGTTTACTCTTTATGCACCAAAGCTCATCAGGCCCCATTATTCATTCTAAAAACAACTTGCCCCATGACTGAGTGTTCATTACGACACTGTATTCAACATTAACAATCAAATTTTGTTTTTTCCAGGTATCCCAACATATCATGTGAGCTGCTTACATCAGATGTGGGACAGATAAACGAGAGACTGGGAGAAGATGAAAAACTGCTGATGAAACTTTATGGCTTCCTCCAGAGCGAGCCGCCTCTCAACCCGCTCCTGGCCAGCTTCTTCTCCAAGGTCCTGTCCATTCTTATAGGACGCAAGCCAGAACAGGTAGGTTTGTCATAACGGTGTCTTGTATTTGAGAATGGGATGCTCGTTGTCGTCATCATATATGATCTTTCCAAAAAAAAAAAGTACAAAAACAAAATTACCAATAGTGATCAGTTGAAATGATTGTCACTGTTAAAATTTAGCAAAGGACATAATAATATACAGGGAGCCAAAGCAACCTTTGGTATGTAAAGATTGTAAGGCTTGTGTGCTTTGCCCGTGTTTACAGATTGTGGATTTTCTGCGGAAGCGGGAGGACTTTGTAGACTTGATGATCAAACACATTGGGACATCTGCCATCATGGACCTGCTGCTCAGAATGCTCACCTGCATTGAACCACAACAGCTACGACAGGATGTTCTCAATGTGGGTAGCACTCGCTTATTTGTGCCAAGAATGATCTCCAACATCTGTTTTCACTCATCAAATTTAAATTGGACCACAACAAAAACACACAAACAGCTTAACATATTTTGCTCATTGTGAAGTAGCATGGCTCAGTTAACATTTGTTTATGATTACTGTGTCGGTGTCAGTCATTTGCAATATGAACAGTATTTCCACTTGGACAGTCCTGACTAGGGATGGGTCCCGAAATCCGGTTCCGATTCTGGAACCGGAATCGAAACGCCAAAATTCAACAATCGTTTAAAAATGCGCATTTCGGTTCTTTATTTCGGTTCCTGGCAGTCACTCACACACACGTCACACAGCTGATGAACGGTGATTAATGTTATCAGTTAACTGTCTCAAAACTAGTGTCGCCGTCGGCTTTCTTTTTCCTTTTTTTCCCTGCGGTCGGGTTGTGAATTAATTAATTAATGCTCGTGAGTCCGGCCGTGTTGGGTCCGAGGTTCAATCAACACGCTGCTTTGGTTTTATACCGGCAGTCTGCCCGTTTATCACCGATAAACACAGTAGATGAAGAGGGAAGTGACTGAGTGGGTCGGTGGCGTGGAGCGGTGCGCCACTCTGACTGCAGCCGAGGATCATGCTCCGTGATACTGTGAGACTTTTAGGACGGGACTGGGGCACGGCAGCACCCGCTAATCGCTAGTAACCCGAAAACAGCAGTGACACGTGCTTTCACGCCGGAGTCTCCAAACCAGAAACGTCTGGAACAACGTCGGAAAAGGTCGCTTTTGAAAGAACAGAGAGAGAGACCGTGGCGTGTACACAACAACAACAACAACAAAGCTAACAGCGAGTGAGTGAGAGTCACACTTCCTGTATATGGCCCTTCAAATTAAAAGCCCTATAGCCTTTTCCTGTTAAGTCATATTGGTTCTCACTTAATTTTGACAAGAAACGGTTCCAAATGTTGTTGTTCTTTTCCTGTGACCAATCGACCACGGCCACTTTATACAAAACAGATGAGCAGACAAGTCATATATCTATTTATTTACTTTCTAAATAATATTAGTATCGGAATCGGAATCGAAAGGAATCGGAATCGAAATGAGGAATCGAAATAGGAATCGGAATCGATGAAAATGCAAACGATACCCATCCCTAGTCCTGACAAGTCTTGAGATGCCATTGGTCCTTCTTAATTAAACTGAAATTATTGCAAAATCAATTTCGAGGCTTAAATGAAGATGTAGATTTAGATTTGGAGAATTATGGTGTCAGTTGTATCTGTCATTGTATCTGCACTAGTTACAGCTATGTCCTTTGTGTGTCAATATAAGTTTAGAACAACATCTATCAACAGTTGAATGTCTTATTTGATTCACATGCTTCATCTACCTCTCTCCGTCTCCTTCTAGTGGCTAAATGAGGAGAAGGTAATTCAGAGGCTGGTGGACATGGTGCAGCCTTCTCAAGACGAGGATGTGAGTTTCTTCCTTTTGTCATCACAACATTGTCATCCTCTGTGGGCTATTGGTGAATTCTGGGAATATGTTTTTGCTTTTTTTTTTAAAGGTTTACATTACACATCAAATGATGAGAATTGATGAGAGAGAGAGAGAGAAAATTTGCATGCACTTTGCGTCCAGTGTGAACGCACGGCAAGGATCAGTTCACTTAAATTAGGAAAACATGATATAGCTACTGAATCCTGCAGATAAATACCATTTTATTGTGCTTGCTCAGGAAATATTAAGACTTTGATTTGGGTATTAGAGCTGCTTAGTTTCAATTGAGTAACACTTAAGCTATGAACTCATTGATTTACAGTTCATTTTCTCACTTCTTCTTTTTGTCTCGTCACAGAGACACTCCAATGCCTCCCAGTCGCTGTGTGAGATCATCAGACTGAGCAGAGATCAGATGTTCCAGGTCCAAGGCTGCTCAGAGCCTGACCCACTTCTGGCCACACTTGAAAAGTATGTACAGTTTCACCACAACAACTCTATAGCTATGATGGTTTTCTCTAGTGTGTTGGACTGTGACCTGACCTTTGATCCCCGCTAAGGTACTGAGGCTTGTTTTGAAAAGCAGGGCCCGACATCAACACCCAGCTGCCCACACTCCTGCTTTCAAGGGGCAATAAACTCTGTTCGGGCGAGTAAAATGTAGTAAAAAAAATAATTTAAAAATAATCTGATTACAATTAAGACTGCCTCTTACAGTGCAGCTTTCCACTGCTTAGCCGCCTGTATAGTCATGGTCTTCAACAGGACACAGCTGGGGACAAAATGGGATATTATGATTAAAAACGTGTTGCGTCACTCGCATGCTGGCTTACTGAACCGACTCTCACCAAGCTTCAAAGTTCCTCCAGCGCAGCTACAGCCAAAGAGATTGTACATGCGAGTGTGCAAATTGCACATGTTGCATTTATGAGTGCATGATCATCATTAGTTGGTCTGATCCCTGCACTTTGTTTTTTACATTCCCTGTGTTTATCTGTGTGAGTGGTGTTAGCAGTCGCCTGTAAATTGCTGACAACTCAAAACCTATTTCCAAGTTAACTCAATTTCAGCTTTAACTCCGACAATTTAAGCACTAACCTCGGCAGGGGGAGCATCACTGACAGACTTAGCCCCTCAACACTTCAGGGGGAGAATGAAATGGTCAGATACGACACAGCCAGGGGTTTCATTTGGCCCATAGGACCCATCAGAGCTGAACTCCCACTCCAACTCCTTTTCTAGGCCTCCCAATAAATCTAATTGCACGGAGTGCAAGTAACACTGTTTGACGGTGTTCAATCACCCTGCTCTGTGGTGAGTGCGAGGTTGCTGTGTGATCAGATGCTCACAGCACCAGGACAGAGTAACAGTGAGTTCCTGGAGCATGAGTTGAGAAATATCCGTAAATTTGTTATTTCCATTTATTCCCATTCTGCTGCTCTTCAGCCGTGTGCAGGTATACTGCAGGTGTCTTGAGTGTGTCAACATGGTTGCCATGATGTTCTGTTTCTGTTTTCTGCAACAAAAACAGGCTTTTACCTTAGAATGCTGTTACGAAAATCATGGATGTTGGATTAAATCTGTTGGCACAATTTTACATTTTTGTTTAACATGATCAAGAAGGAAGCCTCAGAGCATCTGTGTGGTGAAGAAAAAAAAAAAGTTGCTGGCGCAACAAACTGAGAAAGTTGTCAGTAGGATTGCAAATAACGAATAAGTGAGCTTGTCCAGCCTCCTAAAACAGGCCACGGGCCAGGCAAAAGTAATAAAACTAAAAGGACGATACCTGAAAGCTTTTCCCTGTATAACTGATCTAGACACTGACTTTGCGTCTGCCTTCCTTCATCTTTGTGACCTTTTTTTTTCTTCTCAGACAAGAAACGGTGGAGCAACTGCTGTCAAATATCTTCGATAAGGAGAAAAGTGAATCTGCAATTGTCAGTGTTATCCAGATCCTCCTCACGTTGTTTGAGACACGGAGACCAGCGTATGTCATTTTAACTATCTCAAATATTTTATTGTGCCAGTCAGTTCCATCATGTTCATTCATGTAGAGTACAGTCCAGTAACGTAAATTGCAGATATTAGTTTACTGTTATAAGATGATTTTGGTTTAATACAGTTAGTATGTTATTTTTGTAGTTGATCAAAATGATTTCTTAATTTTGTGACTGTGGCGTTTGAGCTGTGTCATTAGATGTTGGTTTTCCATGTTGTAGGTTTGAGGGCCATATGGAGTGTCCCCCAGGGATGTCCCATCCTTCATTCTCAGTCAACCACAGCATCCTGGAGGCTGTGAGACCCCGACTTAAAGACTTTCATCAGCTGCTACTGGAACCCCCAAAGGTTAGGGTGAACTTGGCCAATGGCTGTATAGTTGTGAAACAATATTGCAGCATGTATAGGAATATTAATTCCCTATAGTTCTATCCATTGTCAGCTGTGTCTAGTTTAGTTTCAAGTGGTAAATTTAATCCAACATTTGTAAAGACACTGCAGTTCCCGAAAGTGCAGAATTTGAATTGATAGCAGAGACAAAACATTTCATGAATCAGATGCAGTCACAGAGTTTTCTACGTTAAGTGCACAGTCATAAGTATGAATGTATCCAAGTCAGATGTGTATATTGAGCAGTGGTTTTCTCTTCCAACAGAAGAATGTGATGAAGACAACGTGGGGAGTGCTGGACCCTCCAGTGGGCAACACCAGGCTTAATGTGGTCAGACTGGTGGCCAGTCTTTTGCAGAGCAACACACACAGCATCAACACAGAACTTATTAACCTCAACACGCTGGAAGTCATACTAGTGAGTACTGTTTCTGTTTGCAACATTTGGACTATCTTAGTTAACATGTTAATTGTGATGCGATCAATTAAAAAAAAGAACACGTTACATTCTTTGAATCGCGGCCCATTTTGGCCGTCCCATACTCCAGTCCAGTAGGTGGCAGTAAGGCACCTTCAAGTTGGTTGCCAACCACCAATAAATTCCATAGAAAAAGAAACAAAACGTAAGGTCTGTTATTGTCATTTAGTCCCATTCCACGTGTTCCTACACTAGAGAACTTGTTTTTCTTGTCACCAAATGCTGCTGCTCTCTCTGTGACATCCTCACTCTGGCTGATTTTTTAAAATACCACCAGTATTCTGGATGTTGCTTTTGCTTTCCATTTATATTGCTATTATTTCAAGCAAAAAAGAAAAAAATTCTGAGATTAACCGCGATTAAAAATGTAAATCTTTTAACCCAAAACAGACATGTTAGAGTAGATAATTTATCCAAGACTGTTGTATATAATCTGTAATATCCTTGTGGTGTTCATAGATAGACAGACTTATTACTGAAATTATTATTATTACAAAATAATAAGTTGATAAACAATAAGTCAGCAAGTCCATTGGGCTGAGGTGTCAGTCACACAGCAGCTATGTCATCCAAGTATTTCTGGATGTAGGTAAGACTTGGAGAGAGTTGTTTTAAAAGTCCTCTGTATGCAGAGTGAACAAGAACAATGCCAGAACAGTCACCTGTGGAGCCCCTGTGCTGCTCATCACTTTCCCCCGAGACACAGAAACCGTAGCGTAGGTCTAAGGTCAGAGACCGACTGCCAACAGCTCAGTGTCCTGAAGGCAGATCCTAGCCATCGCTGCGATATGACTGGGACTGCACCATCTGTCACTGAAGTCTGACAGGAAAAACAAGGCAACGTTTTAACTGATTTCTCTGTTTTGTTTCGCTCTACAGGACATGTATTTCAAATACATCTGGAACAACTTCCTCCACATTCAAGTGGAGATCTGCACAGCCATGATTCTGGCTATGCCCCCCGCCCCCACTGACATCCAGCCAGACACAGAGCAGGAACATGCCAGGGAGAGCATCCTTATCAAACATGTAAGATCAGAAAAGAAGAGACTTTAAGTTTCAGTTCAGCTGTATCGTTAACATGTTCTGAAATGTTGCTGTTCAGTGTGAGTTGAGTAACGGAAGGTGTATGTGTTTTTTTAACACTCCACATGCAACATTTATGAAAGATAACATTAACATGTAGGTCAACATAATGCAACTATTGGTACCATGTACCAAATATCATTTAAAATTAACATTAAATTAAATTAATACTTACAGTTGTACAAATGATAATGAAGATGGTTGACAAGTAAATTCTGCATAACTGTACACTTCAAATTGTGTGTGACAGTATGTGTATGTCAACATGTGCATGGCAGCAGTATATATTTTATTGTAGGTGCACTAAAGGAGTGTTTCATTTCCTTTTTTTCCTCTACCAGCTGTTTCAAAAGTGCCAGTTTATACAGAGAATTGTAGAAGCCTGGAGCTCCAATGAGAAAGAACAGTGAGTATCCTACTTTACTGCAACTGACACCACATTTAACCTTGTAAATATGTTTTTGTTGTGCTAGAATAATACACAACAACACACCGTCTGCAAACCCACCTGTGCTCCTTTACCATGAAGTGTAACAATTAGGAGAGTGACAGTTGGTTTCTGTGGTCAAAGTAATCAAGTGACAATGGGATGTTTTTTTGTCCTTGTGTGTTTCTTAGGGCGGAAGGTGGTCGGCGGCGAGGCTACATGGGTCACCTCACCAGAATAGCCAACTCTATAGTTCATAACTGTGACAAAGGCCCTAATGGACCGCAGATACAACAGCTCATCTCAGGTAAGAGCTTGTATCCTTCTAACATCACCTGTCCTACAAATAACCTTTATTCTCAGCCCTCAAACATTGAGCTACTGTGCATTTTGTGTTGTGTGAAGTCCTCATTTTGCTATAGGTGGATGGAGGTTCTCCTTTCATGTCACTTGAGCAGTATTTAGATTGTTTATCTGAAAAGAAGCACCCTTTAACAGTCTTGTTTAACATGGAGTGTATAAGGATGGAGTATGTATATGCTGTGTGTGTGTGTTGACACAGAGCTACCAGCAGAAGACAGAGAGAAATGGGAGGCCTTTATTTCTGGGCAGCTGGCTGACACAAACAAGAGAAACACTGTCGACCTGGTGAGCAACTACGAGATTAACTCTCGATGTCAACCTTTCATTCCACTACAAGCTGGCTGTACAATATAGTTATTCAGGCAGTGAGAGTGTTTCTTATTGTGTTGGCTGTTTAGATCAACACATACATTTAAAATGAAACAGTGAGTAATCCACCTCAACACTTGTCCAAGATTTGTTCACACAGCACAGTAGATTTAGTAAAAAGGCTTAGACCAGAGTGGACTGCAGCACAGCTCACTTCTTTTTTGTTACGGCCAGCTGTTGGACAAATTTCTTAACTTAAAGCTAAAATGAAATTCTCTTTAGGTGAACACACACCACATCCATTCTTCCAGTGATGACGAAGTGGACTTTAAAGACAGTGGCTTTCACCAGGACTCCTCTTTACAACAAGTAAGACACACATGCACGCATACGAACATACACACATTGCATACAAAGCAGACCCATAGCCACGCAGACTTAAATAGATGCATTTTAATATTTTTTTTAGCCTTTCTGTGTTAGTCTTACACAAAACCTCTGTTCAATAGATGCAGACATCATCAGTCTGATGTTTTACAAAATCACTTTTAACTCAGTTTGCATAGGAAGGAAAAAGCTCACAATTCAATTTGATTTGGATTCTTAAATATATGATTCGATTGAAAAATTCAATTCTCACCTCACAACAATTGCCAGTTAGTATATGACATTATATACCTCATATGTAATTTGGTCAGATGTGCAGTGCTCTTTGTTTCAGTACTGGAGTGCACCAATGACGTGCACATATGAATGCTTTATGCTGTGACTTGTTTCCAAGGTTATGTATTCTCTATTCCTATGGTGACAAGTTTTCATGTATCAGTCAATTAGCAAAATGTAGCTATAATGAAAAGATCCATTCAGAAGAGAAGCTGCAGTGCAGGTGGATGACAAGAGAAGCTAACAGGCTACACTGTGAAAATGTAGCATGCATTTCCAGCAGCACAGTGTGTCCAAGTTTATCAGGCTGACTTTTAAGGTAGAAGTTTAGAAATGCGAAAATGAAAACTTTGAGCATTTCATGTGTTTGTCAGCTGACATACACTAAATAGATGATCAGATCTCTCCCCAAGGGTGGGAAAGTAAATGTGCCCAAACACTGCCTTCAATGAAATGAGAGCGAGATCAATTACTTTTTCCTTTATGTTTTCCGTTACTCATACTGTGCTCAGGCCACGGAGGAATACCTGGGCAGAAAACCAATGCGACACCATCTCACAGGCTGGCGAGTTTAACTCAAATCAGGAAAAAAATGTAAACAAGTTCCATCACAAGATTGAAAAATGTGTATAATGCCTTTATTTTAAAACTTCACATTGTTTTAGTCATGATCATACATGGATGGATCATGGATTATACCCTGGTTTTGTTAGTCCACTTACAGTTACAGTGTTTCTACCACTGATGACATGATATTAACTATAGCAATCCCAAAGAGCAACAGCCTGAAGGAAATTCTGCATGGGAATCGCCTTATAAATTGTAGCACCTCCTGATAGTCTGCATGTGAGGCGTTAAAGGGACCTCTGGCCTCAAGCTTTGTGACTATGGGTCATGCACAGTAACAAGCTACAAAAACATCTTTCTACCCTGTTTTCAATTAATCCACTTAACTACTAATGTGATTTAGGAAAGTTCAGATTAATGGTGAATTGAATAGAATTCACCTTTTTCCTCACGTAATGATAAAGTTTTTTGGCATTCTGACTGTAAATGCATGTTTGTGCTTTTTTAGCTATTAACCTGTGTAGCATACATGTTATACATTCTTTGTTGGTGTATATATTTGCTATGTATCTGTATTGAAAGTAATGACAAGCTTTGTATAGAGCCAAGACTATATCATTATCGTTGGTCTTGGGTTTTGCCAGGCCTTTTCTGATTATCAGATGCAACAAATGACGTCCAATTTTATTGAGCAGTTCGGCTTCAATGATGAAGAGTTTGCTGATCAGGACGATGTTGTGGAGTGAGTACTCATCCTGCATGACTAGACTTCTGTTATAATATTACTGTGTAACACTAAAGGGACAGGACATTTCCAACATTAAAAAGCTGGCAGGGTGGATTCATTTAATTGCATATCACTTCAAAAAGAAAGAAAGAAAAAAAATCTTTGACCCATTATTGTCGCACACATTGTGTTTGATGCCATACTTGTTGGCTTTAAAATCTAAATACCTTTGCCACTGATTTAAATTAAAGCTTAATTAAAAGAGAGAATCATATCCAGCTTTTCTGTTGTTGTGTGCTGTCCCCTTCTACCTTCTTCAGGGCAAGCTGGTTGTGGGGGTGTAATCTTCTGCAAAGGTTATGGGTTGCTGGAGAGATAGTAGCTGCTCAATGATTTGAAATGTCTGGGTTCACTAGAAACAAACAGCTTGTGGGATGAAATAGAGCATTTTTCTCTTGACAAATTTTGGGTTTTACATCAAGTCCAATTCCTTTCTGTGTCACAAAAAGAAGGTTTTTTTTGGCAAAAATAAATTCAAAATACCAGTCCTAATTGTGTCAGTAGTGCAAACAATTGTCTCGTATATTTATCAATTTGAACTTCAAATAAAACTTTCTCAGCATGTTGACAATATCTGTTCTCAGTGAGAATAATGTTGCCACTACTGGCAGATTAAACACACAGCAACATTTCTACCTGCCTTCAATTCAGTTCTAGATGGTAATGAAGACCAAAAAATCATATAAATCATATATATATGGATAAATGATGAAATTGATAATTAAATACATAATTAAATGCAAATAGCATTGTTTTGCTAATGAGACTTTCAGAATAAAATCTGAGTGGAAACTCAATAAATTAAATCAATACAACTCTGCCATTTAACAAATTGTCACAACCCGTGTCACTTTTTTGTCAGTCCCCAAGAAGTCCTGCAGCATGTCTCTAACCCCCATGGACTGTACACTCGAATGTCTTGGGCTGCAGCTACTGATGGTTCTGCCTCTGCTCAGGTTGAGATTAGTCCATGTCCGACCTTGAGAGCTAGCTGTTAAATAGTTCAGTCTCTGCTGTCCAGCCTGCTAAATGTTAAGTTCATCATATAGCACCTTTTAGTGATGTGACCTGCTGGTTGTCAGCCAGTTGGCAGAAGCTCCTGTTATCCAGTCAAGGCAGTAGTAGCACATCCATCCACTCAGACTACTATAACCAATCCAGTTTAAGACTGAGGTAGGACTGCCCACTTGATTAAGATACATAAACAAATACAAATGCATAAATACATTAATAATTAGATATAGAAATAAACAAATGCATACGTTTTTGAATGCATGAATAAATATGAACGTATAGAAAGGGCATTTTTTATTATACTAATGTTTCATTTTGCATTTATTTATGTATTTATACCTACTATTTTTTGTCCTTCAAAAATATTCCCATGTGATACCACAACAAAAAAATGTACGAGTGACCAAATCTCTGTTGAGAAAATGTAAAACTTGTGAATAATTGACAGAACTGCTCTATTGGTGCTATGCTGCCATTCCAGTTTAAGTGTAAGGTGTGTCTGGTGTTCCTCCCACCTGTGCAGTCTTGATTCCTGGAAAGTATCTGACATTATTGTGGAATTTACTCTGGACATCTTTTGCAACCCTGCTGTGCTTAAAAACAACAATAACAAAAACAAACATGTTGTGTACTGGTCAGGTACCACCAGTTGTCACGAGTGCACAAGTTGGAAGGCAAAGTGGGATTAGGTGACAAGCCATTTGGGAAAGGATGATTGTCCTGACTGTGCTAAATGCTGATATTAAATTGCAAGTGGTGTGGAAAAGTAATGCGTGGTTAGATGAATGAATTCTAGAGTGTGAGGTTTGTAGGCTGGTGAAAGCTCCTGTCCACTTAATGTCATTGTTCTGTTCGGTGGAAAGTCTAATAGCTGAGATTAAAAAGGAAGAAGATATTTAATATAAGTATTTTAGTAGAGTTAGTTAACAAGCTGAAGATTAGTTTAGTCAAATAGTTTCCAGCATTGAAAGAGTCCCAGGTGTGTTTAGGTCCCAGTACAAAAACCTGATGCAAAGAGGGAAACTGTTAGTCTGCCTTAGTTAAACGTGAGTAACACACTGACCCACCTTGTTCATTTAATTGTTCAATTTTATTGTTTTCCATCAGTATTGGCACATAGAAAATATCTGATAGAACAGAAACTGATTCCACTAAAATATTTGCACCTGTTCTGTTATAAGACTTGAGTGTGTGTATGACAGGCAGTGTTGGAAGGTGTGTTACTCACCCCTGACTGAGTGAAGATAACTGTTTCCTTCTGTCCCCAGTCTGTGCTGAGCAACACTAAGCTCTGATCTCATATTAATGCCATGGGACTCTAAGACGGCAAACAGCGCCACCTCCTCCAGACGACTGACCCCTCCTCAAACCATTTATATAATTTCTCCAATATTGGATACAGAAATATATTTTAGGAAACCATGTAACATTTGAAGTGACCTATTTATTTATTTTTTGACTTGCTCTGTGTCTTCTACTATTGCTTTCCTACGTACGACTGTGCTTTTCCTTGTTTGACTGATTCACAATCCAAAACATGCATGTAAAGAACAAAAGTGTCTATCAGGTCGTTCCCTCAGCAGTGTCTTTACATCACCATGACTCTGGCATGGGACAAGAAAAGTTTTAGTTCTTGTTGCAGTAATGAATATGACGTATTAGAGGTGTGTGTGCTAGAGCCTGTCTGCCTGTGTGTAGCCATATATGTGGATGTCTAACGACCCTAACTAAACTAAACTCTGTTCTCTTTAACATTGCAGTATTCCCTTTGATAGAATATCAGACATCAATTTTTCACTGAATACAAATGAAAGTGTAAGTACTTTGATTATTGATCTTGAATTCATACACAGTCATTGAATGAGAAGAGAACATGAAATTCCCAACAAATAAAAGTGTTGTTGTTTATATTTTGTGATATCACTGTTAACATTCATAAGCAGATACCAGAGAGTGAGATAAGGAATTCAGAAATGTATGGCAACTGTATAGAGTGTGAGGATCCATCTTGATAGGGAAAAAAATGAGCAACAGTGTGAATACAGACATGAATTTACTGTGATTTATCTCCATGGAGAAGTGAACACATTAATGTCTGCTTCTCGGCTGAGTGGCTTTTGTTCTGTACCATGTAACTGTGGTTTGTTTGTGCAAGTACTGCAGATATGAACTGCTTTTCTGAGTATGTGTCCCTTGTGTGTTTCTCCAGGCGAACATAGCTTTGTTTGAGGCTCGCTGCAAGGAGAAAATCCAGCAGTTTGAAGATGCTGGTTCAGATGACGAAGATATCTGGGATGAAAAAGATGTCACCTTCGCACCAGAGGCCCAGAGACGCCCCAGGTCAGTTCAAAACACACAGATGTTTGTCTTTATAATGTCACAATGAATTAACTTCTGTTATGACTTTTACAGCCTCAAGGCCAGCATTCCTCCTGGTTAAAATTGTCTGTGCAACCAAATATACAGGACTTACAATAGTCTAAACATCCGCAGCCATTTTGCTGTAAAGCATCACACTAGTAAACATGGGTATTATTCTTTAGTTCCTCTGGGTTTTTAAGTGGGGGCTTTTCACTGTTGGATATTCATGTAAATCAAGTCTTCTGCTGTTCTAGTGGAAGAAACTCAGACGAGTGAGTGAGGAGAAATTGGGTAGATAAAACACTCACACTGACCAACTTTCTGTTGATTATTTGATGAACAACTGTCGACAACACTACATATTTTTTGTATTTTTTCTTGTATATTGTGATTTTAGGGTTTTTGTGTTTGTTTTTATTGCCACTCAGTCTGATTGTGGAGTTTATATGAGTGTAAATGAAGGAGGAATTTAAATGGGGATGAGGTCTGTAAATAACCGCCCGTCTGTGTGTCCATGTCAGGAGTTCAGGCAGCACAGACAGTGAGGAGAGCACAGACTCGGAGGACGAGGATGGGAAGAGAGATCCATTTGAAGCCTCCAATCCCAGCACCGATGACCGAATGGAAGTTGACACAGGTTAGTGGTTCACATCAGCCTAACAACATGACCATATCAAATAGATCCAAACAAGGAAAGCATAAGCAGCTGAAATTTTAGACTTCGAGGTCCAGATGCAGCCAGTTCAAGATCGTTTGTGATAAATTCCACTTAATACTTTTGACAAAACAAGTCAACTGAAAACAAACCAAGTTATGTTTCTTACATGAGCCCGGCTGATCTACCCTAATAGTGAGGCTGACTGTTACTCTTGTGACTATTTTAATGTGTTATAACAATTACTTTGCAGGGCCAGTGTGGACAGCCAACTTTGATGACATCCCTATGGACACAGGGACATCCACAGCTTCTGCCGCCAGCCCCAACAACCCCGCTGCCTCCTCCCCTCTGTCGTCCTCCACCTCTTCAACAGACGCCATCCCTGACGCAGCGTGGAGCGCCTCTCCTCCTGCCAACTCCAACTCTGAAACCGGCTGGGCTGACTTCTCCAACTTCACCCCCGTTAGGTAGGACATCCTGACAGGATTTGCTACATTTTCTCCATTAGTGTTGGCAGAGCTGCTTGAACAGCAGAACATTGGTTGCTTTCGGCTGTCATAGTCTTCATAATAAAATAGAAATTGCTCTTTTTCAGCCCTAAAGACCCACTGAGGTGCAACTCTCCGGTTGCTATGGAAACCAGCATAGAGACAGTGGACCCTCTTGGGGTCAATGCACCAATGCAGCCTGAAGGTGAGATGTGTTTGCATGTATTTTATTCCACAGTGTGACAGCCTTATGTAAAAGTACCTGGAATCTGGTGCCTGGTATTATGTTTTTAGTACCTGCTTGGCCGAGTTTCCAGAACAGGTGAAGAGTGAAGAGAGACTAAAATGTGACATGTAAACACTGCAGATCACTGATTGGTCAGGGGAGAAAGCGATTTGAGGAAGTTACCTGTAGCTCTCCACTGATATGGCTGATAAATGTTAGTTTTCTACAACTGTTTCATCCACATTAGTTTGTAAAGTGAAGCTTCAGTTGATTTGGTGAACTGGACAGAATAGCAGTGCTGCCTCGGGCTCTGTATGTACAGATATCCCCACATTTCAACAGATAAATGTTTTTCAATGAACAGATAAGTCTATATTAAATTTCACCTTACTTTATTAAGCGCCGTCGCTATGACAACCAGCTACTCTAAAGGCGGTACTATCCTGTAATGGAAACGCTCTCCTAGAATAATACCTGGTACCAGAGCCGTGTCGAGTCGGTACCACGTTGTGGAAACGCGGCTTTTGACACTTCACTATGTGTGTAATTTCACATTAAACTGTTTACATTCAGTCACCAGTTGATAAGTTAAGTCATACATGAATATGAATTTTTTTTTCTACCAGGGTCACAGTGAGTTTTACTAGTGTTAAAGAAGCTTAAATGACAAAATTGTATTGTCACCTCTCTTAACACCCCTCAGAGTGTGACGGCTGGTTGGGAAACAATGCAGCTTGTCCCTCCCCCACCTCACCTAAGGACTGTGGAAGATCCAAAGCAGAGGAGGAAACGGCTTGTTGTGAGCAGCGCAGCATCACAGAGACGGTCATCAACGGCTCTATGAAAGAAACCGTGAGCCTCACTGTTGACGCGAAGACCGAGACCGCCGTCTTCAAGAGGTTCGCCCAACGCATCCACACAAAAACACATACAGCCACGCTAAAAGACAAAATGTCATCAGTAATAATTCAAGTTCTAAGGTTGTGACTGGGATGCTCTTTGACGATGGTGTCTTTGCCAGAATGGAACCCTCACACCATCACTTGGTCACAGTTTCTGTTGTTGCAGCGTTGAATTTTAAATTTTGGTACAGTCCTCCTATGACGTTCTTGAAAAAAAGTTCCAAGAGTGACTGAGCAAAAGAAATCAGTAGATAGAGAAGCAGAGAGACAAGCTCAAGTAATTGTTGGATCTAAAGATCAAAAACAAAATGAGAAAGTCACAAAAAAAGCAGAGAACTCTGCCCTCTGGAGCAGCAGCAGGGTATGTTGAACTGTGCCGTTTTAATCGATCACTGTAATGAAGAAAATAACAAATTAGGGTCAGAGAAAGCAGCAAAAAAATCTCAGTAACATAAAATCATTATTTCAGTGCACACTTTTCCCATGCGAGAACATCACTAAATATACACTTAATTTGTACAATACACACTACAGTTGTATTGTGTTAATAGCTACCATGACGAGCCCCTTGTCAGTGTGTTGGTGTGTAAGATGGAGAGACAGAGAGGAAACGTAATATGGAGTGGTTGAGAAATCATTGCTCTGCTCACAGCTTTATGATGACATGAAGTTTTATCCAATTAAAATAGTGAAATATTTAGTTTCATTAGAAACTGTGAACTAGGACTGAAGGGGCTTTGTCAGAGGACATCAGTAGTGTAGATGTTCATTAAATGTGTCGAGATCACACTGCCAAAAAGAAGTAACCACATGTGGGGCTGGACCAGCTCTGAATGTGCACAGACACACTACATAGCTCCGCTTGTTACAATTATATAGACTTAAAAGGTATATTCAAGTATGAGGCACCTGTCGACATTTCAGTCCTGTTTCAACCATCAAAAGGTTTAAAATCCATCCTCCATGATCAGATCTACAGTGGGTGATGTTTCATATTCAAACGTCAGTGTCTCCACAGTCGAATACTTACCTGCCTGATATCCACAGGTCTTACAGTTGGTTGTCCTCTGTCCTTCTGTCCCCTTGTTGATGTTGCATTATACTGTCTGTCTGTCTGGATTAATAACAACTGTCTGATGAACTGAGCGACACTTACAACCTGAGCTTCCCCTCTCTCTCTTGCTGTGCGTTGTGGGTGTGGTCTTCTTCAGAGTGTTGAAATCTTATCGGTATGTACAGCCAATCAGAGATCAGCCTGCAGCCGTGATGTAGTCTTGTTGTCACGTCAACCACCAACTTTTCTTTCCCAGTTTTGATCTTCTTTGGTTTCAGCTCCTTGTTTGTTTATTTCATTATCTCCATTCTGCATGTGTTTCTACCAAAGGTGTTGTCCAAGTGCAGTTTTTAGTTAATTTAGCTTTCAGACGCCTCGTGTCATAATCAGATTTAGAACCAAATTAGAATTTCAAAATTTATATCACAGGAGATTTACCTGAAATGTTTTCATATTTTCCACAATTGGATTTTATTATTCATATGATTATATCATTGTCATGGTTCAGCCATTAAAACTAAAGTTAAAAGTGCACAATCTCTAATGTGTGCACAGTCAAATGCTGGACAATCATACATTAGTCATCCGTTCACAGCAGGACCAGTTCAAAAAGAAAGCTTGTCGTTAAGGCTCTGACATAACTTATTACGACATAGTTGATTCAAAGGTTAATGGTGCAGTGTGTTGGAGCCACACGTTACATAACAGTGAAAAATGTCAAACGTTCTCCATCAATCTTTTGTTATTTGTGGAAACGGTCCACTCACTACCGTTCTTCACAGGCACAGTAGAACAGATAATACAGCCAGAGTGGCCTGCTGTGCACACGTCTTATGAAACAACACAGTAATCTTAAACTAGAAGGGTGGATGTACATTTACATTTCAACTGGTACTAAATTGAATCAATGTACAAAAGTGAAATGCTCCATTAACACAACATCAGAAATAAGAGTTGCTCATAGGTGCTACAGATGCAGGAAGGAGGAAGATTTTACTTTAATCCTGACTTTGTCATATCTAAGAAATATTGATTTTCTTTCCCCTATTTCTATTTCCCTCACTTCTCTGCACGGCACAAACTGGAGATGTTGTTTCTTAATTCCCTCAGTCTGTATGTGCCCATACTGATTTACTTTGATCCATGAGGAGCTCGTACACGCCAATATTTTTGTCCTTCTGATTTATCCACTGGGCTCTGGCTGACATGAAATATTATTACTTTAAGATCTGTGTGTAAAAATGTTCAGGAAAAATTAAAAGAACAAACAAACTTGGGGACACAAACATAAAACTGAATGTTTTATGCAGGACGAATACAACTTTGCTCTTCGTATAGAAATTTAAAATACAGACTTGCTTCCTTTTTGTACATCAACTTACAGATGAAAATCAACATAAGTTTAGAATGACAATTATTTTTGTTGCTCTGCACGAAGATAGTTGTGTGGATGTTTCCACAAATGTAGCAATAACCAGAGATTCAATAGCTCACATAGTCTTCATACAGCTTGTTGTCTGAAATAACGCCATGATGATAATAATTCATAAAATAGATAATAATTGCTATGCGTCTCTTCAAATGTTGGATTATATTTGAATGTTTCTGGGTGTTTTGCTTTGAGGCCTCATTGAGATTATTGGTGGTTCTCTGAGACAAAGCAAGACTGACGGCTGGCACAATTTTGGTCTAATCAGTGTCCAAATCCGTTTGTAGGCCTGCCTACTATTCGCTGGCTCTGTAGCTACAAAGTAAGCAGTATTGTAGCTCAACACTCAAAACAGACGACTTTCTCCATTTGCTGTACATTTTGATGCTTTTCCTTCATACTATTCAGTTTCCCCCATTTCAACACCTCCATCCTTTGTTTTACTGTGTGCTGTCAGTCAGTTCAGCATGCATCACTGTTCACATCTCAATGTGCTCTGTGTGTTTCTGCGGGGAAAGACGGCGCCTCTTTGTATTGATGTATATTTGTGTGTGTTTTACATGTGTGTTCCAGTGATGAAGAGAAGAGTGCGTCTTCGGAGAAATACTCAGTAGGGGAGGGTGTGGATGTGGAGAGAACAGATGTCAACAGCTCAGCCACAGCCTGCTGTCCCAAAACAGGGTCAGACACAACACACACCACTTACCTGAAGGCAAAAGACAAACTGTGTCCACACCTCTGCACCATTCAGCACTTTGAACACATTAGCTTGATTTAGCGCATTTGTTTATTACCGTTACAACGCGACCTGTCCATGTGCCCGACCCGTGTGTGTGTGTAAGTGCGTGCACCAGAGAGAGAGAGAGAGAGAGAGAGAGTGGCGGGCCGCCAGACTTGTTTATCAATGGAAAACGCTGGAGGTGTTGGTTGATAAGATTCATTTTTATACAAGACAATACCCTTCCCTATACATGAATAAGTACAGATTACATCTCTGGTCAGACAACCATTTTAACGAGGTGTCGGAGATAATCTCACACATACCACATGACTACTCTCATATACACTGGCCTTGCACTTGCTGGTGTAAACAGGAAGTAGATTTATATTTACCATTGTCAGGACTGGTGTGACCCATTCAGGGTTTGACAACAGACTGGTGTGTACACACGGGTGTAAACTGTTTTACTGAAACAAATCAGTGTAGATGTTGTATGACCATTCAGTGACGTTTTCTTCCTCTCTCCTGTGTCTCCTGTGAGCAGTGAGAAGTGCCGGTCCAATGTGGAGCTTCCCAACGGTCCTCTAGAGGAAATGTCCGCTGTAGAGGAGGCCAAGTAAGTTTCTGCTTCTCGAGTCTTTCTAGGCTGCGCTGCTTTACCAAGAAACCCTTAAATGTAGTAGTTGTGCATAGTTGGCTCTCAGTCCAGCAAGCCAAGTGCCAGTTCTACTCACTGTTTTGAAACATTAAAGGGACAACAAGGAGTTTGTATTTGCTTATAAAAAAAGTCTCATATTAATATGGATGAATCTACTGTACGTTACTCACACTTGTTAATGGGTCCATTTTCGATAACTATATTGTTTTTTCTTTATGGTTATTTTGTTATTATTTAGTGGTCAGCTTGCCCAGCATTTCCTACTTTCGGTTTCGCGGATACTGCTCAGTGGGTCATGGGAATAACGCCGCCGAATCACTGTTTATGGTCAGAACTACGACGGTATCTGATCGTCCTCGAACCTCTGACTTTCATTCTTGATTTGAAAACATTCTTTTTGCTTTCGTCCGTCTTGCACCGGTCCAAGAATTTCACTGTGCGTACGGAGGCTCATGGGAAATGTAGTCTGAAAACACTTTGCTTTCCAAAACTCCTCGTTGTCCCTTTAAATATTAAATGATTTCCACCTTTTTCCAAAAAAGGTCCGTAACCATCTCTCTTCCTTTGTCCTCAGACTGGACCAGAGTGCCGTCTCCACAGAGCCAGCTGTGAATGGGCCGGCGTGAAGGTTCTCTAACGCCAGCCAATGGCCAGCCTGTTCTGCCACGCAGGGCCCTCCTCCTGGCTAGCCAGCCTAGGCCACTGCTCAGAGCTGTACCAATCACACGCCCCCACCAGGACCAGCAATACTCCCATCGGCTCATCACTGACAGTCAGACAGACAGGTGTACAGACACAGGATGAACTGAAAAGCAAAATAAGAGACGTACTCAAATGGATACAGAATAGTTTTTTTCTGCATTTGTTTATATACTATTGTTCTTATGAGGTGATGTGCGACTGATATCTTGCCACTCAAAATTAAATAGTAATGTTGCTATAGTTAAAGAAATGATTGTATGAATAAAATATTTTATAAAAAGAAAAATGTATACAGAAACATAAGATGAATGACCACAGAAACAGGAAAAGCTGATTGGTGAGCCAGCCAATCATTGAGCTGTTGTTACTAGCTGGATCCTGCGTAGCAGTCTGACACTTAATAACAGTTGCTATATTTAAAATTCTCACCCACTATTGGTCTGTGTCTCTGAGCAGAGCTGCTCCTGCCAATTGAAACACGTTTTAAAAAACACACTTAAAAGTTTTATTTTGCTGTAGGTATTCTTTGTAAATGTTTTTCTCTTCTTCTGCATTGAGTCAGATTTGACAAGCTTCTTGGTATAATTTTTTTAATTTATTATGAAAGTAAAAATGATAGTCATGTTTTGTTACTTAAGAGCCATACAAACACACTCTCTCCCCTTCTGGCGGGCTGCATTCATGCTAACTGGGTTCCTACCTCGCAGCTGGAAGGCTAAACAGGAGAGGTACAGTCTGTTGTCACCGCAGCCTAAACTGGGAGCTGTTTATGCATTAGCTCCAGCTAAACTTCTTCTGAACCACTGTCCCTCTTCTTTGGCCCAAAACTGCTATTTTTTTAAGTCTCAAATGCTTTTCAGACCACCGGTTCTCAACCAAGTGGTCTTTCTTTTTATTGCTTTTTTTACATTCAACAAGCTGCATCAAATGAGAACTTTGACTTTGCAGCATTTTAGTGAAATTGGGGGAATGAATGTGCTTTTCAAGACAAACTACTGGAAGGAACACGAAACGAAAAGAACGCTGTGATTCACTTAGTTCACCAATTTATTTTTGAAGACAATGATTTGAAATTGTAAATTTGGTCTGTTCAGTTCCGACTGCAGGTGTCTACTCTTGGACTGTGTTCAGACTGGCGACAGCGCTGTTGGCTAAGTGTACTGTGAACGGTGAAATTCAGCCGCTTACCTGCCAAGTTTTGAGGTGGAGGATAAGATGAGTGCCACTGTGGTGACTTCCCACAGTTGTGAAATCTTTCCTCATAGCGTGCTGTGCAATGTTTCTAGTGTCTGAAACGCCTTCACGTGTGAATCTATTACTCAAGCTTCTATCTCCCTACCTGAGTTGTATTTTACTCCTCAGCAGCAACCAAAGTAACACGCCTCCTCCAACGCAGCCTTGTCGTGGAGTGATCTTTAAACCAGTTTGAGTAAAGCCTCTTGTGAGTGCGCGCTGTCTTCAGTCTGAACGCACCATTGTTTCACCTAGATTTTTATTTTTCGATTTCAAAAGTCACTTCAACGCCTCATGAAGGTGGATTATTTATTTATGTTTTTAAAAGTTGGGTTCAAACCTGCCGTGGTTTTGTTCACACACTGTAGTTGCCTCTGTATATATATATGGCCTTTTAGCTTTGGTTTGCTCCACCAACACCAACCAATGGCTTTTGAGGTGCCTGGTGCATCATAGATGATGACCAACTTTTGCATTGGGCCTGTTGCCAGCCCAGTGAGCAAAATGACAAAGATGGACACCAGGTAATATTGAAATGTGTTGCAGCGTTTCTACTGAGTATATGTCCACTGAGCCTGACATAGACCAATCACCGATGCATCTGCCTGAAGCCAGGATGAAATGATATATATTTTGCTAGAGATCACACTCTTCTGCTGCCTTCCTTTTTTCCCTGAAAACCCAGTCCTCTCTACACCGAACAGGACGGTTTTCAGTCGTCTTGGCAACACATGATTCACTGTTTGGCATTTGGTTCCAAAAGAAAATGGATTTGTAACTCAGTTTTCTGTACCAGCATTGGAAAGGGAATAAGCTATTTACAGATGATAGTACAACTTAACCCCCACTTTTTTTGTCTGATAATTAATTAAATTTCATCTTAATTTCTGAAGCTATGTGTTTGCAGATGGTTTATTGGTTTGTCTAACATGGCCGAGTGATATTAGGTCTGTTGTCTTTTTAACGCTTTGAACACTCACTTTTTTCACAAAAAGTTTTTTGATTGGATTTAATCTTTCCCTGGAATCTAAAGTTGCATTGAATGTGAGAGCGTGCATCAGATGGTGGTTATCAGTGCATGTCCTGAGGTGTTTTCCCACTATCAAAACCAACGAAGATCTTGCTGCAATCTTCAAACCGAGGTTGGAAGAAAAAACAAGGATATGGAGAAGTGTTGGATTTTGATGTTGGCCAGACTACAGGAGCACTGATGTCCTGGAGCTACAGAAAACCTGGACAAGATAAGTATTTGATTTTTGTTGTTGAACACTGGAAGGGGTGGTTATAACAACACAATTGCTGGAAAGGCATTGTTAAACATCAACAGCTTTCTAAGTTGCACGTGTCACTTTTAAAGCACTTCCAAAGTAGCACTTTACTACTAGTGTACTACTTTGGAAGAGATCTGTGGTAACACATGGTATAAAGTTAACATTTGCTGATTTGTGCAGCAGCTATCCAACACACTGAATTAAGGTTATTATCAGAAGTTCTGATAATAACCTTAATTCAGTGTGTTCTGATTCAGAACTCAAAGCAAGTTTAGCTCCAGTAGGAAGCCATAGAAGAGAAACTTCACAGGTAGTGTTAAAATACCAAGGTGGCATTCAACATGACATCTTTTTAAACGAGAAGTAAAAAGCTGAGCACTGTGTCCTGATGCAACTATGGAGGCAAACCACAAACTGTGTCCACTTCTACACAAAGATCCATAATTATTCCACTCCATTTGTTTTCTATGATTGATCGATACCGGCATATGCCACCCAGGTTGTGACCTTCAACTCTCACCAGATGGGGATCACCAGCTGCTATCTGAACTATAAGGATGTTTGTGTTTGCATGATTTGGATACAAGAGCTCACTGCAACATCAAGTTACAAAGGCCTGTGAATCAAGACTGTTGAAATGCAATTCAATGTCACTTTTCTATTTGTTTTCTTTTTTTTAAATACATTAGTTTGCGTAATCTGTCAATAGATTAAGGAATACAATCTCAACATTTTACTGCATCACATAGACTTTCAGAAACTCATTAATTCACCCTCAGACCATAAGGACAGGATTGGTAGATAGGTGGTCTGAATCAGAGAACACTCTCTCATAGGGTTTGGATGAGGGTTGTCTGAGCTCTGCCTGTAATGAGAAAAGAAATTGTGACAAACTTTGCTCCCGACACTTTGTGTGGTTTCATAAATCTATTGGTAACTTATCTGGCTGTTTATTTTAAATCAATCAGCCTTAATGTTCATTAATGAACTGGAGAAGTAACTGCAGGCAGGTCACCTCCCCAAACACAGTCTTTGTCTCCCTCAGGTGATCAAATCGTATATTGACACAAAAGTCTGACATTTCTTACAAAACAGAAGCTTTAACCGTTGTCATGTTTATGTGAATTTGCCTGCTGTATTTGTGTTGTTTCCTCCCCATCAGTGTTTTGAGAATAGCTCACTACCTCATATTTAAGTTAAGCTTTATTGTGATAGGCCAGTTTGGTCACATGACAGTTCAGAGTTTGAGCGGGAAAATGCATAGCCTCTACTACATGCGGTCTGCTTGCAGCTTCAGCTGGTATCTTTTTCCTCCTGCTGCTTGTGTCTAGGAAATTATCGCTTGTAAGTATTGCTCACCATTCTTAGTTAATTATGACCTTACACAGATTCCAATAGTGTATTGTAAATATTTAAATATTATAAAAACGTTTGTTTATTCACATGTAGCGAAATTGTGCTAACATTGTGCTAACGCTATGCTATTGCTAAGCTAACCATTAGCCCACAGCTATTTGCATTACCATTCATGTGAATGTATTATGTTGGCTTTGTAACAATACAGTAATTGTAATTCCTTTCTGTACCATTTCAGTTTTACAAAAAAATATGTTTCAAGACCTCAGTAAAGGCTCTTCAACTTCATTCACGCCTCTGAGTTTCTCTTGGAGCTTGTTCGCTATCTGTCAATTTGTGTAGTCACACACTGAGGACAGAATAGTAAAAAAGCGTCAGCGCAGCAGACACTGCAGCTTCAAGGAAAGAAAGGTACTGTGCAAGCTCTACGCCTCGCTCTCAAAGGTCTCCATAGTCACCTTTTCTCTTACAATCTTGGATTAGCTACCCACGATGTCACATGCTAACGAAGCTAGCCAGGATCAAACACCCATGAAGTCACAAGCTAATGAGACTAGCCAGGATGAAACACCTGATGATGTTACAGAAAATAAAGCTGCAACCAAAGCTAAATCACAGAGTTCTGCCTCCTCCACGTCATCTTACTTTTCCTCAGCTAGCAGGAAGGCAGCCAAAGCCCGTGCTAAAGCCGAAGCCGCACGTGCAAAGGCTCCTTTCGTCCAGCGAGAGGCTGAATTAAAATTAGCAGAGGCCCGTCTAGCTGCTGAGGCAAAGGTAGAAGAAGCCCGTCTAGCTGCAGATGTGAAAGTCAAAGAGGCACGCATAATCGCTGAATTGGCAACCATACAACATGAGAAAGAGGTAGCTGTAGCTATGGCAGAGGCCGAAGTCCTCGAAGCAGCTGCAGAAATTGGAGATAGAGAGGGCAGCGTAAGTCGCCACGATTCAGCTCTTGGTGCCATGCAGCGCACAAGCGACTATGTCGAACAGCACTCCAAGCTACATCTTGGTGATCCGCAGCCTCCAGAACTTAAACCATATACGCCAACCCTGTTGTCACCTGTCAAAGCTGACGTCCAAACAGATAAAAAAGAGAACACTCCTGGAGAGTACAGTGGCGCTTCTCAAGCCTTACCTGGGGATGATGTTCCTGCAGCAAAGCAACCTGAGAGGGCAACGCCAGTGGTTCGTCAACGCACCACGACGGACAACGACAACCACAAGGCACAACAACCCAAAGGGTCAACGCTAGCAGTTCATCACCAACCCCCTGCTAACCCTCCCTTCGCAGAGCCAGCCACTTCCTCTCTCAACAGGGTTTCATTACAGCCGCATACAGATGATAGGACTGGTATGAGCGATATCACAAGGTACTTAGTGCGCCGCGAGCTTGTGAACTCTGGTCTCATCAAGTTCAGTGACCGCCCAGAAAGTTATTGGGCGTGGAAGTCCTCGTTTCACAATGCCATAGAAGGACTTAACTTAAGCGCAAGTGAAGAACTTGATCTCTTAACAAAGTGGTTAGGAAACCAGTCCTCAGAACATGTCAGAAGGATCCGTTCTGTGCATGTGGCCAATCCCGCTACAGGTTTAAGGATGGCTTGGGATCGCTTGGAGGAGTGTTACGGCTCCCCCGAAGTAATCGAGAGAGCTCTTTTTGAGAGAATAGAGAACTTCCCTAGAATCGGTCCCAAGGACGCTTTAAAGCTCAGGGAACTGGGAGACCTGTTAAGGGAGTTAGAGTCCGCCAAGTCTGAGGGTTACCTACCTGGTCTCTCATACCTGGATACCGCCAGGGGAGTCAACCCCATCGTGGGAAAGTTACCATACAGTCTGCAAGAGAGGTGGTTGGCTCACGGTTCCTTGTACAAGGAGCAGCACAATGTATCCTTTCCTCCATTTGCCTTCTTCACAGACTTTGTATGTAACGAAGCACGAAGAAGAAACGACCCTAGCTTCACACTCTCGGCTCTCCCTGTAGTCTCTTCGAACAGTTCTCACAGATTCTCTACAGATTCGTCAAAGCCTGAACGAATGGAAAGAAGATCAGGATACTTCAAAAGTCAAGTGTCCGCTCACAAAACGGAAGTAGCATTGCAACACTCAACGTCTCAGTCAGACAGTTTCAGCAGCAAGCCAAGTGACATCAATAGGCAATGCCCCATCCACAAAAAACCCCATTCTTTAAGAAAGTGCAGAGGGTTTCGAAGCAAACCGCTTGAAGAGCGCAAGGCTTTTCTTAAAGAGAACGGCATCTGCTTTAGGTGTTGCTCTTCTACTGCTCACTTCGCTAAGAACTGTGAAGTGCCCTTGAAGTGCAAGGAGTGTGAGAGCGACGGCCACATCGGAGCACTACACCCTGGACCTGCTCCATGGGACATAAGAGACCCCTCCGTAGAGCATGGCGGGGAGGGCGAAGGAGAGGCACCTCAGTCAGCGGTCACATCCAGGTGCACAGATGTTTGTGACAGAGGTAAGGAACCTAGATCTTGTTCTAAGATCTGCCTAGTGAGAGTCTATCCCAATGCACACCAAGACAAAGCCATTAAGGTTTACGTTATTTTGGACGATCAAAGTAACAAGTCATTGGCTCGGTCCGAATTCTTTGATCACTTTAAAATTGAAGGGTTAGAGTCGCCATATACACTGCACACGTGTGCAGGTACTACTGAAACATCGGGCAGAAGAGCTACAGGGTTTGTGGTGGAGTCATTGGATGGAACGACAAGAGTGATGCTTCCCACACTCATCGAGTGCAATCACCTGCCAGACGATCGGTCGGAGATCCCGACACCTGCAGCTGCGCAGCACCATATTCACCTGAAGTCCATAGCCCATAAGATTCCGCACCTAGATTCAGAGGCTCAGATACTACTTCTCCTAGGACGCGACGTCCTCCAGGTTCATAAGGTCAGAGAGCATCGTAATGGTCCTTCCAACGCCCCGTACGCTCAGAGACTAGACCTTGGCTGGGTCGTCGTTGGCAATGTCTGCCTGGGTTCAGCCCACAAACCAGAGGCTGTCACTTCCTTTCGGACCAACGTACTGGAAAATGGGCGCCCGTCCATCCTTTCTCCATGTCCTAAGCACCTGAAAGTGAAAGAAAAGTTCAGCAACCCAGTCCTTGATGACTGCAACCTCGGCAGCTCAATCTTTGAAAGAACCAAGGATGATGATAAGGTGGGTCCCTCCATTGAAGACAGGCTGTTCCTGGAGCTCATGGATAGAGAGATGGTCATGGACAACACGAATAGTTGGGTGGCACCTCTTCCATTTCGATCCCCTCGGCAACGGCTCCCAAACAATCGAGAGCAGGCTCTCGGCCGCCTTACTTCTCTTCAACGCACCCTAGAAAGAAAGCCTCAGATGAAAGCTCACTTTCTGAGCTTCATGCAAAAGATCTTTGATCATAACCAGGCAGAGTTAGCTCCACCTTTGTCAGAGGGAGACGAGCGATGGTATCTACCCATTTTTGGTGTATACCACCCTCGTAAGCCAACTCAAATCAGAGTTGTCTTTGACTCCAGTGCCCAGTATAGTGGCATCTCGTTGAACGACGTGTTACTTACTGGCCCGGATTTGAACAATAGCTTGCTCGGAGTCTTGCTGCGTTTTCGAAGAGAGCCGGTGGCTGTGATAGCAGACATTGAGCAAATGTTTCACAGCTTTATCGTCAGAGAAGACCATCGAGACTTTCTCCGGTTCCTTTGGTTTAAGCACAACAACCCCGACAATGAAATCGTCGAGTACAGAATGAGGGTCCATGTATTCGGCAACAGCCCGTCACCGGCCGTTGCCATCTATGGTCTTCGTCGTGCGGCACAACATGGAGAAGTGAATACGGCACAGACGCCAGACACTTTGTTGAGCGCGACTTCTATGTCGACGACGGCCTGAAGTCCCTGTCATCAGCAGCCGAGGCTATCGACCTGCTTAAGAGGACACAAGAGATGCTTTCTGCCTCGAACTTGCGGCTCCATAAGATCGCGTCAAACGACCCTGAAGTCTTGGAGGCCTTCCTTCCAGAAGACCATGCGAAGGGTCTTCAGAATCTGGATTTCGATGACAGCGCAGACTTCATCCAACGTAGTTTAGGGCTCAGTTGGGATCTCAAACATGACCTTTTCACTTTCAGAGTGGCTGCTACAGAGAAACCTTTCACACGCAGAGGTGTTCTAGCCACTGTGAACAGTCTCTTTGATCCTCTCGGACTCGTTGCACCGGTTGTCATTCAGGGGAAGTTCATACTGCGTGAACTTACCAGCGGCGAGATCCTTGACTGGGACAGCCCTCTTCCAGACGAAAAGGAAGCTGAATGGAGATTGTGGGAAAGCTCCTTGCAAAGTCTGAGCGACTTCAAGATCCCGAGAGCCTACACTCCTGCGACCCTTACCACAGCCCACAGGAAGGAACTCCACATCTTCTGTGACGCCTCGGTGAAGGCTATCGCTGCTGTGGCTTACCTCAAGGTGGTCGACAATGATGGAAAGTGTCACACAGGCTTTGTCCTAGGGAAAGCGAAACTAGCTCCTGCAGCTGCCCACACTGTCCCAAGGCTGGAGCTGGGTGCAGCTGTATTGGCAGTAGAAATCGCGGAGTTAGCAGAGAGTGAGCTAGACATCAGCCTAGACTCCTTGCGATTCTACACAGACAGCAAGGTTGTCTTAGGATACATATATAACCAGACCAGACGGTTTTATGTGTATGTTTCCAACAGAGTACAACGGATCAGGAAGTCCACCAAACCTGAGCAGTGGCACTACGTGTGCACCACACAGAATCCGGCAGATCACGCCACTCGATCTGTATCTGCAACTGAGCTTCCTAACACAACTTGGCTCACTGGACCCCCTTTCTTGTCTCTAACGGAAGGAGTGTCCACTTCAGAAGAAGAGCCATACGACCTCATCACTCCAGATCTTGACACTGAGGTGCGTTCTCATGCTACCACGCTCTCTGTTCCTTCAACTTACCTGGGATGTCATCGGTTTGAGCGGTTCTCATCTTGGACATCTTTGGTGCGAGCCATAGCATTACTGACGCACATCATTCAGTCCCAAGGGAGTGCCGCTATGGCCAAGCATGAGGATTGCAATGGCTGGCATCGATGCAAAAGGCCTCGCACAGCAGAAGAGCTGCGCAAAGCAGAAACTCTCATCATAAGGTGCATACAAAGAGAGACCTACAGCAAAGAGTTCTCTTGTCTGGCCGCCGGGAAGAATATCTCGAAAGACAGCCCTCTGAGAAAGCTGAACCCCTACGTAGATGAAGATGGCCTTCTAAGAATAGGAGGTAGGCTCAACCAGTCGGCACTCGACGCAGGAGAAAAGCTGCCTCTCGTCATACCAGGCCGCAGCCACATTGCAAGGCTGCTTGTGAGGCATTACCACGAAAAGGTTAATCACCAAGGTCGTGTTTTTACCGAAGGATCCATCCGCTCAGCAGGGTTCTGGATTGTTGGGGCCAGGAAATGTATCAATGGTATTCTTCACAAATGCATCATGTGTAACAAACTTCGAGGGAGAGCTACTGAGCAGAAGATGGCAGATCTGCCTCCTGATCGCCTGAATACAGAGCCACCTTTCACCTACGTGGGACTTGATGTGTTTGGCCCTTGGGTCATTACCACAAGACGCACCCGAGGAGGTCAAGCTAACAGCAAAAGGTGGGCTGTCCTTTTCACGTGCATGAGCACACGTGCTGTGCACATAGAGTTGATAGAGGCGATGGACACTTCAAGTTTCATTAACGCCTTGCGTCGCTTCTTTGCTCTGCGGGGACCCGCTAAGCAAATCCGTTCCGACTGTGGAACCAATTTCACAGGCGCCTGCAAGGAATTGCACATACTCCTCACGGATCCAGAAGAACCCAATGTCAGGAAGTACTTGGGTGAAGAAGGCTGCACTTGGGTTTTCAATCCTCCCCACTCCTCCCACATGGGGGGAGTTTGGGAGCGGATGATTGGCATCTCCAGACGCATATTGAACTCCATGCTCATGCAAACCAGCCCTTCACGCCTCACTCATGAGGTGTTGTCAACTTTAATGGCAGAGGTCACTGCGATCATCAACGCCAGGCCGCTTGTGCCTATTTCTTCAGATCCAGACTCACCTTTTCTTTTGACCCCTGCTTCACTCCTGACTCAGAAGATTTCTACTTACCCTCCCCCTCCGGGAACCTTTGACAGCAAAGATCTCCACCGCCAGCAGTGGAGACAGGTTCAACATCTGGCCAATACCTTTTGGAACAGATGGAGACGCGAATACTTACCTACACTTCAAAGTCGTAGTAAGTGGCAGGATGTGCGTCCGAATCTGAAGACAGGTGACTTGGTTCTTCTTAAGGATAGCCAGGCGAAGAGGAACGAGTGGCCAATGGCTCTGGTTACGAAAACATTCCCAGACCAAGATGGAAAGGTCAGGAAGATCGAACTCAAGGTCACAAGATCTGGGTCAGCTAAGACCTTCTTGAGACCCATCTCTGAGACAATTCTTCTCAAGAGTGCAGAAGACACAGAGTGAATTTAGTTTCTCTGCTAAGACATGTTTGAGTTATTTTGATAGTGGTATTTGTATAATACCAGGCGGGGAGTGTCATGTTTATGTGAATTTGCCTGCTGTATTTGTGTTGTTTCCTCCCCATCAGTGTTTTGAGAATAGCTCACTACCTCATATTTAAGTTAAGCTTTATTGTGATAGGCCAGTTTGGTCACATGACAGTTCAGAGTTTGAGCGGGAAAATGCATAGCCTCTACTACATGCGGTCTGCTTGCAGCTTCAGCTGGTATCTTTTTCCTCCTGCTGCTTGTGTCTAGGAAATTATCGCTTGTAAGTATTGCTCACCATTCTTAGTTAATTATGACCTTACACAGATTCCAATAGTGTATTGTAAATATTTAAATATTATAAAAACGTTTGTTTATTCACATGTAGCGAAATTGTGCTAACATTGTGCTAACGCTATGCTATTGCTAAGCTAACCATTAGCCCACAGCTATTTGCATTACCATTCATGTGAATGTATTATGTTGGCTTTGTAACAATACAGTAATTGTAATTCCTTTCTGTACCATTTCAGTTTTACAAAAAAATATGTTTCAAGACCTCAGTAAAGGCTCTTCAACTTCATTCACGCCTCTGAGTTTCTCTTGGAGCTTGTTCGCTATCTGTCAATTTGTGTAGTCACACACTGAGGACAGAATAACCGTGGCTGTCAATGGGGCCAAAGTGACCAATAACTGGCCACTTGGAAGAGTCTGGACAAACTGGTCTTTACACACCAACCACTTTTTTGAAACTACCAACTCAAAACAAAGGTTTTTCTGATTTGGTTTGAAACTGAAAAATCAAAGAAAGAACCATTATTCAGACTGTTTAGATTGCCTAATTTAAAGGGATAGTTTGGCTGGATTCTTTTCAAGACTTAATCTATATCGCACCATTCATTGTTTTGTTGTTGTTTTATTTGTTAGGATCCCCATTAGCTTTGCTCTAGAACGCCGCTAGTCTTCCTGGGGTCCACATTGTACCTTCAGTAACTTATCTTTCACTAGCTCAACTGAATCAGTCCTTCACAGGCTACTATGATTCTTTCACCTAGAAATGTCTCTGTAGGTTTGGTATTTTTAGTCCCAAATGCAGAGCATTTCCTCCTCCAAACATGTTTTTCTTTCATAACATTCTCCTGGTTATCCACAGGCTTATCCAAATGATCTGGTGCAGGCTTTGAATCTGCTTAAACATGCCTTGTCTTCAGTAATGAAGTCTTCCAGGGTTGATGATGGAGACTATGATGGTGGAGTGCAATGCTTCTTGTTTTCTTTAGCCTATGACACCTGTACCTGCTGCTTCCAGCTCTTGATGAACTGTAGGGAGCTGCTGTGTGTGACTGGTTATAGGCTACATGTTCTCTCCACCCCCACTGGATTTAACAGGAACATTTAGGAGCTTAGAAACCTGTCAATAACCAGCCCCATCATTATTCGGCTAATATTTTTCTTGCAAAGGTCTTGGGAGAGCAGAGCTCTATGCCTCTTTCCATGATGCAGTGTTTCTTGCATTAAAACTTGGTGTTGTAATTGCTATAATAATATATAATTCAATTTCATATCTGCTATCTTTTTTATTTATCTTTTTTTAAATTCATCTATGTAGGCTATTTCCACATTTCTGCTTTTGTGTCCATATGGTAATCATATAGGCGGTCCGACCATCAGTCTACAGCGGGATTGGTTAGCTGGGCGAACCAGAACCAGGCCACATCAACATCCCAAATAAACAAATGCAGAAATCAATTAATACGAAACCACATTCTTCAGTACCAAAATGGTTTCATTTAGCAGCTATTTTTTACTAAACGTCATTTTTTGTCCTAGAGCAAAACGTGACAGTGGAGTTTGTCCACAGGAGACATAGACACGGGGACCGACAGCCTATGGGCACGAGAGATCAATAGTGATCAGGCTGAATATGCACGTGTGCGTGATTTTGCGACTTTCACTTTTTTTTTCAACGTCTAAGGGAGGGAGGGGGTGAGTGGGTGTGTGGGGTGGGGGCGAACAGAGGCAGCGTGGTAACACATCAGTGGTGTCACAGAGACCTGCACCCTCCTCGTGCCATGTCGCCCACCGCTCCAGCCGCCTGTTGATGTGGATGTGACGGCGCCGCGCGTCATATTTTCTCAGACACTCGTTTATTCGTCGAGGCTTTATTTGGATCAGGACTGTCTCTCCTCCGCAGCGTCATGTCTTCCTCCTCCTCCTCCTCCCTCCTGAGTGGACCACAAACAGGCGCAGGTTGGTGCTCGCCCTCACCGTGGAGGAACGCAGCGGCAGCATCAGCACCATGTCTCCATCATCACAGCCGGCCTGCCGCCTCCTGCTGACGGCTCCAACACACCAGAGAGGTAACGATGCTCACCGTCCGAGACCGCGGGGCCGGGTAACGCGTTTAGTGTTCGCTGCGTCTGGGTGGAGGGTGGGAGTGTGTGTGGGGGGGATATGAAGGGACCGACGGTCGGTGGAGCTGGAGGAGAGCCAGCCCTCAGTAATTATCGGGGGCGATGAAAATCTATGAAAGATAACGGTGCAGCATCATAAGAGGAACATATGAAAGCTGGATTAGCCCGGGAGGTGCCATCTACAGACTGTTATCAGATAGATAGATAGATAGATAGATAGATAGATAGATAGATAGATAGATAGATAGGGACCAGTGGCACAGACAGTTCTTGTATTCAGATGGGTGGGGGTCAGGGGAGAAGTGTTATTTCAAACTGAGACCATCTCAGATTCAGACAACTCAATTCATTAGCAGAGGGACAGCTCATTTATCTTATCTATAAAGCATTAAATCTACACTGATTCTGATCAATTTATTATGCATAAACACATTTATCAATGTTTAATGTGATTGACAGGCTCAGTCCATCTATAAAAAAAAAAAACAACTCACAGGCAAAGTGCATGTCAGAGGCAACACATCAACATAGGCCTATGGAGAAGAAGAATTAATATAGGCCTAAATAAACAAGTAAAATCGATTAAAAAAGCAACATTACAGTTCCTAGAATTATGAGTAACAAAAGTAGATGACTAATCAAATTAGAAATGAAAGGTAACAGTCATTTAAAATGAGTTTTCAGGTGGACCTCACTGTACTGGAATATTGTTTTCATTTGGGTGGAAACAAGGACATGTCCATATTGTGTAATACTTACTAAATAGTGAAACACATTATATTAATAGTAGAGCAGCACATATAGAGAGAACAATACCAATACATTAAAAACTGAAGAAACCCCCCCCAAAAGTAATGCCTACAGGATGAACACAGATTTTGTTGCCAGGATTTTATTAACACAGAGTAAAAAGTCTGACACCTAGACATACACCTATAGTCTCTCAGTCAGCTTGGATGCTTGTCATTATTTGCATTATCACTGTTTACCAACCACTGAGTGACTTGACTGGGACATCTTGGAGTGGCCTCTGTCTTAAGTGCTAGTAGTGGATGTTACTGTCCACAGTGTTTGTGTCATAATTCTGTTAATTGCATCTGCATCACATTAAACCCAGATGAATATTAATGTGGCCAATGTGTCCAAGTCATTTGTTTTGCAGGTCAAGCAATGGTCAGCAGTGACTGTCTGTGCATACAACGAGACATGTACTGTGGCACCCTCTGCTCTGCTCTGTGATGAGCTGTCATAACACAAATAGCTACAAATAACCTAAATCCAGCCAGCCCCCGGCTATGTTCCTTAATCACTTCTTTTCTGATACATGCACACACATTTATGTTAGAGTGCGAGTGTAACCTAGATATTAAGAAACTGAAAACTTAACCGTCGTCGTCTCAGAGTGGTTTAATACTCAACCTTCTATTCAGTTTCACAAACTCCTCAGAAAAATACAGACAATGTTCACCAGACTGGTCTCTAATGTGGTCTGTCTGCTGTTTGGTGCTGGGCAGATCATCTACTAAATATATACAGTAAAAAAAAAAAACAAGATCCAGGAGATGTGTATGATGTATAAATGTGGGTTAAAACTGGATAAAAAAGAATGTTGTGATGCTTCTGGCAGACTGTGACAACAGGATGTTGCACCGATGCCTGATAATCGAATGACACAGACCATTACCATGATTAAAACACTGACTGATTTCTCTGGTTTGAGGCATTTTCATTCAATCCCAGAGTGAACTTTAGACTTTTAGACTTTAGGCTTTATTGTCCCTTATTAGGGAAATTATTTTTCACATAACCTCTTTATTCCACCACGAGGACAAAGCAAGCAAGCTGCTAACACTGGGGCAGGACACACATGGTACAGAATATAGACATGAGTGAACTGCCGCTCACTGGCTATTTTCAATCAGTCTCTGTTCAACCCTTCAGAATCACTTTTGTCTTGTTTTTCCACACTCTAATGCTCAGTTTGAACATCAGCAGATGGTCTTGACCATGTCTATAATGTCTATTAGGTATTATGATTGCATACTACACTAAATGATTAGCAATCTATTTAGATGTCCACATCATAGTATGTATATATTGTATGTATGTGTAGTATGTACTAATGGTTAGTGAGAGCATCAGCTGATGTTTTAAAAACACTTATTGATGCTTACTGAATTCATCATTAATTCATGCAGTCATTACTTGTTAGTTAAGCACTCAAGCACTCAACGTTGGAATAATGCTTTATAAATAATGATTGAAGCATTTAATAACGCTTGGCTAACGCTTAATGAATTGGAACTTATATTTGTTTTCTGCCCTCCACATGTCTCTCTGTCCCATTGTCTGGCAGACAGCGCTGCGGCTCCCTGATCCAGCTGTTCAGCCACCATGCAGTGTTCCTGGAAATCCATGGTGCTGCTGGCGTTAGCCTCCATAGCCATCCAGTACACGGCCATCCGCACTTTCTCCACCAAGCCCTTGAGCCTGCTGTGCTCTGTGGGCCTGGCACCCACGAGTCACGCTGTCAACTGCAGTCTCAAAGATCTGACACGTTTGGGACAGGAAGCGCCGGAGGCCTCGGACCAAAAATGCGACGAGGCCCCCTCCCATACCCCATCCAACCCCTCCTCTCCCCTCTCGCCCTCCCATAACGCCAGCAGAAGGACACACATCCTCATTCTCGCCACCACCCGGAGCGGATCTTCTTTTGTGGGCCAGCTGTTCAACCAGCATCCAGAGGTTAGAATGTAATAAACTGTGATCTGTCTCATATCAAATTATCATCACCCATCAAAATATACAAGGATATACAGGAATATTAAATGAATGTGAACCCTTTAAAAGCCACATATCAAAGCCACACCTGCTTCCAGAACAGTGTTACTGTGTGTGGTGAGTCCAGACTCCTGCCAGTCACAGTCTCAGCCTTTTAACCAGCTTGTCCAGTCTCCTTGTGTTCAGGTCAGACATTCTGCTGCTCCGGCAGACTGCAGCATAAAACACTTCACTGGCCACCGCTGACTGATAAAACATGAGGTGCATTTCACTGCAGACGTCAAAGGACCTGAGCCTCCTGAGGAAAGAAACAAACAAACAGCCGGCTCTGCCTCTTCCAGTAGATCTGTGCTCAGAGACCAGTCCAGTTGACTTTGTCCAGGTGCTTCATAACCAATGACCACTTGACTATAGGTTCTGATCGTTGTTGACTGTAAACAACAGTGGCAACGATGTGAGATGTGAGAGTGTGATGATCATGATGACACTTTTTTTTTTTTTTGTCACTAATTTACTCTAATGCGTCGATAAAAGCTCTGTGTGAAAGTGTCCCTGAAGTAAAGATGGTAAACAGACTTGCACTAAGGCTGATTTATTAAGAACATTTTGGAGTGGCAACAAGGACATTTTGACGTACAGACCTGAGGAGCCGGGAATCGAACCACTGACCTTCTGGTTAATGAGCGACCCGCTCTCCCTCCTGAGCCACAGCCAACATCATCCTTTTGTGGTGTTCTGCAGTTGGTGTTTTCTCTTTGTATGTTTAAAAGTAACATTGCAACTATATGTTTACCTTTTTTCTCTCATCCCAGGTCTTCTACCTGTTTGAGCCTCTGTACCACGTTCAGTTGGCACTGCTGCCTCGGCTGGCACAGAGTCGGAACCTGGCTGAGAGGAGGGTGATGCTGGGAGCCGCCAGAGACCTGCTCAAATCCCTGTACCACTGTCACCTCAGCAGCCTGGAGAGCTACATACGGCCACGTCCAGCCAACCACTCCACTGACAAGCTGTTCAGAAGAGGAGCCAGTAAGGGACATGGGACTCCTTTTTTTTAAATTTGTCCTGCTTTCCGTGCTGTTTTTGCCATGTGTTACCTTCTGTTCTTTTATCCTACGTGCCCTGTCTTTAGGTCGGTGTCTGTGCTCCCCTCCTGTGTGTGAGGCCCCTCTGGGACCGGAGGAACAGAACCTGGTGCTGACTGATGAAGGGGAGTGTGTGAGGAGATGCGGGCCGCTTAATGTGACGCTGGCTGCTAATGCCTGCAGAGCAAAGCGCCATGCAGCGTTCAAGACGGTCCGGATCCCCCAAATCAGTGACCTCAGAGCGCTGATTGAGGACCCACGACTCAACCTGAAGGTAAAGGATCAATTGCAATAATTGTTATTTGTCCAAGTTAACAGTGCAAATCTGGAAATCTCTGAAAACCTATGGTACATAAACAAACAAGAAGAGGCTAGTTTGCCCAGCATCAGCCTCACTTAGATAAAAATATACCAGTGCTGTTGTCTAAGAGTGGCAAGACTGGAGTGGTGAGACTTTGCATTTGTGATAAAAACATGTTGATGCACTGAATCAAGGCCCTGTGGCACAGAAGAGGCTACACAAGGTTTTTCACAAGGTTTTTCTGAATGTTAAATTTACAACCAGGCTTATTTCTGAAGCAGAAACTTTCACCTTGCACTTCCTCACAAGATTATCAATTTGTCGATTGAAAAAAGTATTTGTACCAAGTCACATTTTCGATGGATTTACCTTCAGGTGTAGAAGTGGTCATATGTTTAAGAAGAACAACCACTGTAATACAGCCCAAAGCTGTTTTATTGCTTTTCCGTATTACTTATAAATGACAGTGTCATGAGCATATAGGTGGATTTTGGATAAAAGTCCTTACTCAAGTCAAAATCGAGGATAAAATAGGCCCTATGGTAGATCCCTGAGCGCCTCCAGTTGTTTCAAGACAATCTCATTTATAACCTTCTGCATTAACACACCGGATTCAATCAATAAAAAGGTTTGTGAACCAATTAGCAGCCTTTGAACTGAGGCCAGCACTTCTAAGTTTGTTCAGCAGCACCTCATGCTCAACTCAATCAAATGCCTTGGACAGATCTACATAAGGCAGTCCAGTCTGTCCAATGTACGGTGGCCCTGATGGCCCAACACACTGCAAATACACCCACAGACACAAATGTGCGAAATATTCAGAAAAGAACTTCAATTGTCAACACTGCTGCTGTAAAACAACACAACGGGAGTGTTTCTAGGGACACAAAAAGTTATTTTTCTTTTGGTGCAAACACAAATTCCCTTTTTATACAATAAAATACAGTGTAGGTTTACTATACAATGTCTTAGCAACAGTAGCATAAGTAATTTCCCGACAGCAGGTATATTATGTTTAAGTTCCAACACATCCACTTCTATCCATAGAAACGTCTCCATGTACACATGATAAAAGACTAGATCCAGAATCATCCAGTGTCACACAAGAAGCCGGTAGTTGGTGTAATATTTGATGGACAGGGACATTCTGCTGTGATAAGGAGTTTTGTACAGTTTTTAGAAATGTACTCTAAGGCATCGTTAAGAACAATATGAAAAATCAATGAAAAACAAATCACTGTTCAGCCTTGTCACAGACCCCCACCAATGAAAACTGACTCTTTGTCTTGATTTGTATTTTCTCCCTCCGTGTGTTCGTACTTTTGAGTCAGGCAGTTGCGTTTAACAGCCCCTCAGCGGCCGAGACTGTGGTGGACTGGATGATGGGAGGTTAGATGATCAATCAATGCGGCTCTAAATTGGTATTGATTGAACATGTGGGGACAACAGCTGCAGCCCCTCAGAGACACATGTACAACACAGACGTAGAGAGCAGTGGGAGTGTTTGGCCAGTAGCCTCTGTCACACTCACTCTGATGTGATAGCCTGGATTATATAATGAGTGTGACTGCGCTGGCCTACCTTCCTGCCTGTGCAGTGCAGCTCGATTGTTGGACTTTATTTCTCTAAACAAGCTGACACAGACATCCTGGTAGAACACGCACTGTTACTGTTTTTGCTCATTCCTGACACTTGTCCCTCGTTGGGCAACAGCTATAGCAAAAAACAGACATTGCATTAGATAATGTCCTACAATAAGCCAAAAATATCAACACATTGACCACGGTTACATGACAAACTCAGACTCAGTTTCAACTTTTATTTCATGGTCCCTGTAAGCTTCTGTATTTGGGAATAGACCAAAATCTGTGGGGAAAAAAGGGCAGCAAGATCTCACAACATCAACACAGACACAAGCCTCGAATAAACTCATGATGATCTGATGTGGCTGGTGAAAAGTTGATCTATTATTATGGACTATGCTGTTGGGCTCTCTGCACTGTTTTTCTCACCCTTTTCCTTAATTTGGATTAAAGTACTGTCTAATTAGCATGTTTTAAGTTTAAAGAAATAGAAAATACACCTCATGCAGGGTATAAGTCCTCTACATCAGACTCAAAATAATGACAACATACAAAAAATAAATACAAATATACCATTAAAAACTTCAATAACCCATACATAATATCACTTAAAAATACAGAATAATCCAAAAATAATCTTCCACATTACCTCAAAGAAAAACAACATGAAATAATAAATAATCATAATAAGAATTTTGGTAAAAAAGTAAAATCAGGTGGGAATCATCCGTGGCTCCCACTGTAGTAAGACAGACTCCATTCACAAAATCTACTGTAAGTAAAAAACAGCAATGGAAACGTGAAAATATGATTCCATAGCACACGATAAACTCACTCAGCTGGATGGGATGATCAAAAGCTCCAGTTACTAAATGGACCATGTAGAGAAATGATGAGGTTGAAAGACCCAGACATTAATAAACTGTAAATTAATTTTACTCTTCCTATTACTTCCACTATCCCATTGCTGTAGTACTCCTGCAAGCTTTCCTCTGCTGCTGCTGCTGCACTATCACTGGTACTCAAAGACTGTAAACACATGCTGGTGTATGGACGACATTCAGAGACATTTGTCCTGACATTCTGATCTCAGTGTGTTCCCTGCTGAATGCTTCATCATTATTCATCATTATTCATCATTATCAGGTGGTCCAGCTTGTTCGAGATCCACGCGGCATCCTGGCGTCTCGTATTGAGACGTTTCGAGACACTTACCGGCTGTGGCGTCTGTGGAGAGCAACCGGGCGTCGACCCCACAACCTGGACCTGGGACAGATTAACACAGTATGTGAGGACTTTCTCAGGTCTGTGTCCGTGGGCCTGGCCAGACCCGCCTGGCTTAGAGGGAGGTACATGCTGCTCAGGTGAGAAGGACATGGATAATATTTGGACATACAGTCTGAACTATCCCCAATCCAGTCATCTTCACCAGCAGGGTTGTTTTGTAAGGTCAGACAGGGATGACTCGTCAGTTTTGAGCACATCTGATTCTCCTTACACAGATATTAAGAACCTCACATGACACAATGAAGGGGCTCAAAGGAAGATTGTTTTTGACTGATACAATTCAAACTATAATCACTGCAAGGGTTTGAGGTAGTTTGGTCGTCCTCTATAAAGAAAAGCCCTGATCCCACAGGGGATGAAAATGGGCAGATGACTCCCGCAGCAGGGCATCATGATTGTGTTGTTCCATCGCTTCTTTTTCTGGGCACGATGGGTTGTACAGGTGGCCTCACCATGAAAGTGATCTACAGCCCAGTCATGAGGTCAGTGTTGCGGCAGGCCTGAAGCTTCTCCTAGGCGATGGTCGTCAGATGGAACTAATGTGGGAACACGAGGGTCAGGTTGTGGTGTAGTGTAGTAGTGGAGGTTAGAGTGGATTGGACACAGTCTGTATTTGTTGTCACTAATTGGTTCTGGACAGGCCAGCTTTAGGGGGTGGGTGACCTGAATGGATGATTAAAGGGGACTTTTTATTGAAAAAAAAACTTTTTGAAGGCTCTTTATATGAGTGCCTTCAGGCCCCCAAAATGTGAGAATTGACAAAAAAAAAACTAGACAGCTGTCCAACTTTGTGGACAGAAATGATGAGGCCTGAACAAGCTTGTGTGGAAGAGAGCCGAGTGGCTACTTGAGCCATTGGGCTTGTCCATAACTTTGTCGTGTTGACCCACTGCTCTAGGAGCTGGCAGAGCACATCTGTATCTGTTGGGTCTATGGTCATGTTAAGATTCTTCTGTGATGGGTTTTGTCAGTAGTTATACTGGACCTGAAAGCAGGCATATGCTGTGAGGAGGGGGAACAGGGGTTCCTAGAGACGGGCGGAAGGTGGGTTAAAGAGTGAGAGGCACATGGAGGAAGAGGGACTTTTGTTGAGGTGATGTGGAAAAACAAAACTGGTCCAAGAGATATAAGACAAAAAAAAGAGAGAAAAAGTAGATTGAAGAGATGTATTACAGGTGTACTGTAGATATGGAGCCAGGAGTGGGAAGCCACGCCCACACACGCACAGTAGACACAACAGAGTAGGAGGAAAACCACAAGAGAGAAAGAAAACAACCCTAGAGCCCCAGCAGGGCCTTGAATTGTCGCCTGCAGACATAGTGTGTAGTCAGTTTTATGTGGAAAGGTCCCAGATTGTAACAGACAGATTATCATAATAACCATTAGCTACACTCTTTGACACACTCCAGTCTGTGATGTGCTGTGGAAATTGACAGCAGGCCTCACTGTGTCCCACTTCAGGAGCCGCATCCTTCAGAAGACATCACAGGCCTCTGAGGATAAAATGAAATGAGACGGTCTGGTCTACAGAGGATTTACACTGTGCCCCTGTTGCCTAGCAACCGTGACAACACAACCACAGGCGTTTTTTCCAAAAAGCCTGTGGTTTTTTTTAAGGCCCCTGGTTTTATCACTTGTACCCTTACTGTGGAATTAAAGCATAATCCCTGCAAATAAAGTAAAGACGAAAGTAAGGGGAAAATAAAAAATTAGTTGGCTCCCTCAAATGTGTAATTTTAGTTCCCAAATTGTACACATGTTTGTGATGGCAACAGATTACTGACAAACTCCTCTTTATGACTGAATGATCCTCTCTCCCCTGCTCCTTCTTCCTGCTCAGGTATGAAGATTTGGCCAGGTTTCCTCTCCAGAAGACCAGGGAGCTCTACAGTTTCCTGGGTCTGATGCTGGATCACAGCGTGGTGGACTGGATCATCAACAACACCCGCGGCAGCAGCGATCAGTCATCCCGGCAGAAGTTTGCCACAGCTCGAGACTCTGCTGCTAATGCGGAGAACTGGAGGGTGAAGCTGTCCTTTGACATGGTGGTTTACACCCAGACCGTCTGCCAGCCACTCCTGCAGCTGCTGGGATACAAGACAGTCTTCCACCCGAGAGAACTGAGGAACCTCTCGCACTCTTTGGTGGAGGACAGGACGTTTCTGCCATTCCTTTAAACAGGTGATAACATACGGAGTGTGTTAGGATTTAAGAAACAATCACGACAGGAGAGAACTGCAGTTAATGGAGCAGGGATTATTCAGAGGAAGCTGTTTGTTCAAGGACGCCCTCAATGTGTCTCTGATGGAGGAAGGCCTACATCATTTCCCAATAGTATCCATTTTCCCTGGGAGTGTCAGATAACCTTGTATTTATTTATTCATTCATTTATTTATCCCTTCAGCAATCAACTACCTCAGTTCCAGCCTTCGTTCCCCTTAGGTACGACTCATCATATTCAAGACACTTCATGGTTATTCAAACTTTACAGTTAATCACATTTCAATTTTCGAATGTAGATTTACAGATGAACCACAGCATAACCAATCACAGATGAAGAGAATAACACAGATTATCTTGTAACAACAGTAGATGTCACAGTCTGGGATTATTATCTAATATTTTTTACATGATTATTATCAGGTAAGTGGACATTTTGGGTGAAAATGACAGTAAGGACTGAGCAACTCAAGGTTATCCTGACAAGTCCAAGCCACCAGAGAGGCAACTGGTGCCGACAGCAGTCAGCAGTGCAGTGATATTGCAAATGTGCATATTAGCATCAAATTTGATATGTGTATCCTGTGGAGGTCATTGATATGAAACAACCCCTCAGCCATTTGAAATTTCAGAACATACTTACACATACATATTATTTCTATATTTTTAAAGATTATACAAGGGGACATCCTCCAGTGATTTTTTCCAGTGTAATCTTATGTGTTAGACTATGAGGATGTCAAATTCACAACTGATTAATTTCCTCAGCTTTGTACAATTTCTAATACAGGATTTGAAAAATGATGCCAAAAACACAAGACATTTGCAAACCATTTATGATGAACAATGTACTCAATCAACGGTCTACTTGTTTATCATCTTTACATTAGCTTGCTTAGCCAACTTGCAAGTGTCAGGCTAGTTAGTGAGCTTTTTAGTAGTATTTTTTGTGAGTAATATGAAATATACTTTTGTGTCGTTTTTTTACAGTGTGCATTTCTGCCTTCTGCATTCACCACCTTGGCCATCGTTTTCATGGCCACCTTTCCATTTTCATGTTTTATGAAAACAGCAAGGCCCAAGAAGAGATTCATGCCAAGGTTAGCAGCACAGTTGAGAGAGTTGAGATGCAGATTATCTACTGCACTTAATATTGAGACACGTGGCAGAACATTTTAATGAAGGGAGATTTGTTGCAACACAGAGGAATTCACTCCACTGCAGCTGCAGAACAGTCAAACTGGTCATAATGCTTCTCATTCTAGTCTAGATCATTGATTTTAGCGATTATGTTTCACTGTGTAAGTTTTCTGACAGACAGGAGTGACAGTGTGTTGGTGTCAGAACAACAAAACTATTCCTTCAGTTTGTCATTCCAACAAACAATTATCATCATAACAAGATTTTATCATGATAGCAAGACATTTTTAAGTAGTGACATTTTTCTTCATGACATTATGGACATATCACACACCATCATTATCAAGAAATATCCTCATACAAAACTGAATTCAGCAAAACAAGATTTATTTGAACTTTTTTTTTTATTGCAAATTGCTACACATAGAAATGTAACTGTAATGTTTCACTGTACCTGTCACTTGGCCCTCACTAATGCTGTTTCCCCATTTGATTGTTGATCATTTCATTTTAGAAATGGCACTGAACTGACTAAGTTGTCATGATAGCTATGTTACATAATTTCTTTGTAGTTTTTTGTTGTCTAATTGAAATGTGTTTGAGTTTCTCTGGTACACAGATCAGTCTCATACAGAACAGTAGAGAACAACATGTAGGCCTACATTGTTAATTCAGGTTCAAAGTTAGACCAGAAAATTATTAAAGGTTTTCTTCATTCAGACATAGAAATAACAACATTTCAGCCACCGCCTACATTTTTCAATAACAGCATGTTTTACTTAGTAAATACAGAGTGGTGGTGATTATTAATATGTTTTTGTACATATTACAAAGATGTGAAACTAATCGTTTGCAGGATTGAGTTGTCAAAGCAATCTGACAACCTTATTATCAACATATTTCAAGTCATGGTTCATTTTCTTAATATCCATGCATTTTGACAACTCCACCCAGACTCACCCAAAGACAGAAATAAAACTTCAAAACAGTCCAACAATAGTCATTGTCTGTTTTTCTAGCAGATATACGGTCTCGTTTTGACAACATACTGAAGATTCAGCCAGGTGGAAGAGGCAGAAAGGCTTTAAAAAAAACTAATTTTTTTTAAAGTAATTTTTGATACCAACCAATCTTAGGTCACTGTGTGTGAAGTAAGGAGGGTAGCTGAATACATTTGACTCACAATCAATAAGTGAAAAGACAACTAACGAACTGGGAAAAATGGATGCTGCTAAAATTAAGAAACAGAATAAAATCAAAAGAGGTTTCTACCTCACAGGGAGTTAATTCAGAGTTACGATCAACAGTATTAACTCCTTGCCCACCATTACTGACCAAGTTCTAAGATTTAATGAAAACTATTTGGAGAGTTTTTAATCAGGAAGTTGAGGAGCCTTAGTGTCAGTCAAGATGGTATGCCAGAGTGTTCACATGTTGTCATGTATCATGGTTGTCTTTAGCATGTAGCTGCAGATGCGTCGTGTTCCTCATTCGTCAGCTACATTTATCGCTGCAGTTCGATAACAAACTGAAGATTTGATTACACGTTTTTACATTTACACAGAGACTGCTCTAAAGTCTGCCTCCTTTTTGGTCAACAGTTACAACAGCAGAAACTAAGTGACACATTTCTATAAATAAAACTTTAATAAATAGTAATAGAATTAAAACACTGGGTCTGGAAACTGTCAGATCTGAGTCCGGCTCACTCTATCTATACTCAGCTGGGTTCAGACTCTACCCTGGTAACACTAAGGAATTACAATGAGCTCATTATAATACTAAAGGAGAATGACGACCCCTAACTCTGGTAGACAATCTACACCTCTGCAATAACTGTACAGAAAAGTCCTAATCTAGTTCCACACAATGGAAATCTATAGGGGACTATATTCAAATGATAGTGTAACTGTGATAGATGATGGATGGTAGAACAAGAGGGAACATGTAATTCAGAGGAAAAGAACCTGTCAAAGTAATTAAGCCAATTTCAATTAACCTGTGTTATCATGAAGAGAGCTACATACACTATACAGTGGACCCATAGTATCCCACAATGCATCATGATAAGTAATGTACAATGAATGGTCACTTGCCAACTATATACCATCATGCATTGTGCTTGCACTGAAATACAGAAAAATGCTGCAGAGAATAACCCAAAATAGATTTTTCCTGTTTTACAGATGAGTTTACTGTCCAGTCCTCTACAGAGGACACACTGAAGGTTACTGTTCAATCCCCGGCCCCTCCAGCAGCCCACATGTCCAAGTGTCCATGGGCGAGGTATAGTGAATCCCAAAATCGTCCCTGGTCACTGGTGTGTGAATGTGTGTGTAATTGCTAGGAAAGTGCTATTATGATTGTGTGTGTGTGTAACTGGATGGGTGTAACTAATAGGTGTTGTAGTGGTTGTTAAGACTAGAAAAGTGGCATAAGAACTGCTTAGAGTCAGGGAGGAGTGAATGAGGGAGTGGTTTCACTCGCTGTTTCTGGATTCGTCTTTTCACCACAGCCTCCACAGGAACCTCTGTATCAGAACACCTCATCACATGATATCGCTGACAGTATTCACACATCAAATTGTCTCTCTTGAAGCACGTGCTTTCAATATCAACCACTGCTCTGTAAACTTGTTCAGCTCATTCCTGTCAGATCCCACTTTCAGCAATGAAGGATTTATCAGATTCAACAAAAAGTCTTTAAATAAATACATAAATAAATAAATAAATAAATACATATTTGCTCATGTTCTGTCAACACAGGTTTTTTTCTGTTCAGACTACCATCAGGAAGAAAGGTCCAGACCTCCTCCCAAACACTTGCAGGTCTGATCAGCAGCGATGGAAGAGGATTCAGGTTATTGTTGTCAGAGGATGTTGGAGCAGTTACTGAACCCATGGGTTCTGTGAGTGTTTAACAAAGAGTAACAAATCAATTGTGTAATCTAATCTTACAGACACTGTTTTTCAATGACTCTTTCTTAATCACTGTATGATAGAAATCCATTCAAAGCTTTTGAGGTATTTTGCTCCGTTTCATTTCACACAAACACACTCACATTTTTTCAGTCCATCAGTCAGCTTTGTCCTTCTTCCTCGGTGTGACTTTACTTGCCACTACATATCCCACTGCACTGACACTCCCTGTAACCATGGAGACGCTCCCTTTAACCAGCTCCACACTGGCTGCCGGCACGTTGGTCACAGCTGACTTGGTGAGCTCAAAACTCTTAGTTCCTACCCACGCAACGCTCCCAAGGGTCGCACCGACGACGTTTCGTGTCATGCTGAACAGGCCGCCGCCCACTTTCCACATGACTCCACTGTCTGGTCTGGGGTGGTCCTTATCTGTGTCTGAGACAGAGACACAGAGATCGACATTTAACATTGAGAGGCCCTGAGAAAAAGTTAGTGAGTTGAAAACTAGAATTCCTGTCTCATGGTTTTATTCTTGAGACAAACAGCCAGGTTAGAGGTCAAGAGGTCACAGTGTCTCTTTACTGAGGGTGCAAGTGTTTTTGCAGAACATTAGCTAAAGTAAGTCACAGGGAAGTTGACCTGTGACCTTTTGGATATAAGGAACTCTACTTTGGCTCAAATGTGGAGCACTATTATGTTGGCCAGCCGTTATTTATCAATGTATTGGCTGTCCTAAATTCATGACATAGTAGAAAATATTCTATAAAATAATGACAAAAAAAACAATGAATGTTCCTCAGGGGATTAGACTGAAATATGTGAGGATAGCGAATATTTGAGTCTGAAATTATTAAAAATAAATTTGGAACTTAATAGTTAAAGGGATAGTTCAACATTTTGGCAAATGTTGAACTATCCCAAAAAACAAACCGACTCCTATATTCTTAGCAGTAGGTTCGTTACCTTTAATTGTCTGTGCAAGCTATTTTTAGAACAACAGAGCAGAGCCGTGAGCTGCTCGAAGCTACACTACGGAGGCTCATGGGATTTCTTGGTTTCCCTCATCAAACTCATCAAATATACAATCCAGCAACTCCAAAACGCTCTAGTGGACAAGTTGTGAATTAAAGGTAACAAACCTATGACTAGGGATTATGGCAATGGGCCAATTTGCCAAAATGTTGAACTAACAGGACAACCTGTTTCTAAAAAAAGTTGGGACACTGCAGAAATATAAACAGAATGAGAAGATTTGAAATAAAAATAAATAGACAAAAGTTGAAATTGAGAAATTCCATTGTTTTCTACTTTTTTTCATTGACAGACTTATCTAAAATATCTTTGAGAAACCAGCCACTGGTGTGAGCAGATGTGTGAAGATGTGACCCCTCACCAGGTGAGTCATCCTCTTGGGGATATGGGGGAACTTCCTCCTGGTCTCTGTCCTCACAGCTGCTCTGGATGTTGGAGTCCACAGGAGATGAGTGTTTCTCCTCCTCCACCTCCTGCTGCAAAGTTGGCACCTGAAATAAAACATGAACTATTAATATAACAAGTTCTGAATTATTTAAAGTGCCACTGAAAGAGAAGCTGGCGTTCCACAAATGCTGGTATGTTTTGGCATAATATAACATCAACACACTTGAACATGAAGCTTAATTTAGTTCTTCAAATGCTCAGCAATCAGTGTTTCTTTTCAGACTGATGACATGTCCTGAGAGCAACAGAAAGGAGCAAGTTAACAGAGAGAGGAGGAAGTGGCATTGGAGAAGGAGGTTGTGCTGTGGAGGGCAATAAAGACAGTGAGTATGACCCTGACTCCAACTGTGACTCTGCAGTCATGCAGTGGAGATGTGGGATGATATTAATCTGTTCACTTGTCTGCCATTCAAGATGGCTCAGATTTTGTTGTGATCATCCTCATCATGAAACTCAAGTGGGAGTCTGTTAAACTTCCTCAAATGGTGGTTTGAAATTAGATCAGTTTAAATTTGAGTTTTAAAAGTTTGGTGCAACAGAATTGAATTTAATCTAGTAAAAACAGATTTAAATTGATTTAAAATTTTTGAAATTATTGAATCAGCAATCATTTCACATCCATTCAGGTAAATCTATCATTTCTATTCCATTTCTTTTTACGGTAAAGCACTTCAATTTGATGAACTGCCTTGCCTATCAGAGACGTTAAGTACATGTTAGACAGCAATCATGCCACATCCATACAGGCCTACATCTACTGATTTATTTTATTTTCTTTTTGGGGGGTATTAGATCTGTTCTCTGTGTGACCTGATCGATACTTGAGTCCAAAGGAAACAGGATAGTCTATGAACATCTCTGGTCAGAATTTGATACTGAACATTACCATGGTTTCTGATCTTGATCATGGTTATCATGGTTGCTGATGAGTAACATTTGACCAGAGTTACATTTTTAAATGTCTGTTTACTGTAGTACTGTATTCACTATTTCACTCCAAAACACTAGAGATAAAATAATAACAATATGTATTTTCTCAGGGGTGTCCTGTCCAGCCATTCTTAAATTGTCACCCACCTGAACTATGTGGAAATAGTGAATCATTTAAAATGACTAAACAAAAATATTTTTTTCACATAAAATATCAACATACGAATTAAACAGCAGACAATATTTGATTTGCATAGGTATTATAGGAGTTGCATCTAATGAACGTCAGCTGCCTATACAGTATATGACTGTGCTGTATGAGCCGCACCATGTTTCTGCTCAGCAGGGTTGTTTTTACAAAACAGCATCACTTTCCCCAGCCTCTCTGCAGCCACTGAGAGCTCGGTGGGAGTTTGATTTTACTAAAATAACCAGAAATTAAGAACAGAGGGTGAAAAACATTTGTGTTCACGAAGCTTGGATATGTAACACATACAAAAAAAAAACTTAGCAAAACCAGAAAGAAGCAAATTAAAAGAAAGAAAAAATCGATATCAATAACACACAGCGACATCTGTGACTTTAGTTGTGACGGGCTATCGTTGGTGAATATGAGCGGTGTCAGTGCGGAGCAGCAACATCTGTCAGGTGTCATCACCAGAGCAGGAGGTCTGTCCACCTGCTGTCTCTTACCTTCATCCTCAGACTGGACTGTTTGACTGATGCTCCGCCGCTGGATGTTTTTTTTTAATTCTTCTTTCTTCTCCTGTTTTGCTGTCAACCTGAAAGCGGAAATGACGTCGACTTGTTTATTATGTGCTGCTGCTGGTAGCTGCAATGGCAGCGCGCGGCCGCAGACTGTCAGTAAAGACACGCGCTTCATCAGCCTCCTCGTCACTGACGCGGTTTTATCAACAGTATCCTCTGCCTCGTGCATCTGTATTGTACTGTCATGCATGGCTGTTACTGGCTGTTACACGGCTGTTACACTAGTTGCCAGTAGACTGTCTTGGGAGCTCTTGGTTTTATTGTAGGCCACTGCATGCAGGTGTGGGCTTCTTGCAGGTTGATGTGAAATTACTCTCTGCATAACTTTGGAGGGCATAGGCAATAGTTTGGTGATTCTAATATTTAATAAAATCTGCAAAAAACAAAGTGTGATAGTCATTAAAAGTTTACGCTAATGCAATTCAGTTAACTTCAGACATAGTATAAAACAAAAGATTGTGCCTGTTACAATTACATAGAGCATGAGGCAAATAAAGAACAAAAAAACCCCACATGGTTATGGATATGATCATGTGCAAACATGGCCAGTAAAGCAAGATGTCAAAACCATGGCCAAGAACAGAGAGATTAGAGCACTGCTGAGAGCCTTGGCGAGGAAAAAGCCTTGATAATAGCATCGCAAAGCACTTTGGCTAAGAAGCATAGTGTTAGATGATCACAACAGTTTTATTCTCCGGGGGCTGCGCACATTTCAGGGTGATGTCCCTGTTCTCCTTTGTTTCAACTAAAGAGAGTAATTTTCCATGGAACTAATTTAGATTTCTACTAACTGGCTCAGGTAAAAGAAAGCCAGCACTCATACAGTAGGTATATACTCTGAATATCTCTTTAATCCAGGCAGCAGGGGCCCACAACGTAGCTACGTGTTTCAGCAACACAGCATTCTTCAGCGTAGCTACTTATAAAACTGGCACATCCATCTTCAGATAAGAAATGAAATGACATAATAAACCTAAGGGTACTTTCATGACAGAAAACAATAATGTTGCAGATGTTTCAGCTTTTCTTGAGGATAGAAATCTGGCTTCACAGAAACAACAGATAAGTTGAGTGCTCTGCTGGTCACCACTCAGGAATGGGATGTAGGCCATAGTTTATGACACTGTTATCTAAAGAGGGAGAAGGGGAGAGTCATTTATGTTTGTATGTTTGTAGGACAGAGAGTTCCGGATTCACACCTTAATCTGAATCAAAGTTCATTTGGATGTTATATTTATTATATAAGAGTCTAATATCAATATATAAAGTCCTGTTGCTACAACATTTAGATTTCGTTTGTTTTCTCCAATTTGCCCAGTGTCCGTTGGTTAATCTTCTGGAGCTGACCGGTTGACCCATTATCTGGTTGTACATCTCTCTGACGTGATGAAAATCCGGTCTGTTTGTGAGAGGAGGGTCCTTCAGACCCCGTCTCCCGAAAAATTTAATAGTTTGATGGTGGGAAGAGCAACAAAGTGTCAATGTCGGCTCCATAACTCTGCATGTACTCACGGTGAACTGCTTTAATGGTTTGTGGCTGATGCCAGACGGCCTCTCAGTGTGCTCTGACCCAGTTTATTTGCCATTATGTAGGCTACTACACTGTCTCAGGGGCATCTTTACATAGTCTGCATCTATGATTTGTCTGTTGGTCTGCTGGATTGCGGCCGTCTTTCTTTTCTTGCTCCTCATCAGGGTGCTGAACTGTGTGGAAAGGTGACAGGACGCTGTTCTTATTACAGAGTCATCATGTCACCCATTTCACAGTGATAATTGTGAAATATTAGGTCGGCTGGTCCCTGGAGTGCATTTGTATTTGAGTGATGTCCGCCACTCACTGAGACACCTTTTTTTTTGTATTGTTGTTCAGGTTCAATCAAACCCTCTGATCCAGAGAGCGTCAGTCTGTATTAACCCCTGCAATAAGGTCTTAAAAATCTCCATAAAATCAAAAATAACACACTCTCCATCACAACTGTAAATGGTTTTAAAGATTTTTCTTAATCGTCTTTGTTGATTTAAAGTTATCTCTCATCCCTTAATAAATCATCAATGCACAGTAACATCTCCTCTTGGGTTCTCTTACAACCCATCATCATTTCCTGTACAGTCCTCAGTGTCTACTCATCAATAAGCAAAGTTAATTATCCGGCTCCTCAAGTAGCAGCTCCATTTTTTGTGTGCCAAACTGTGAAGTGGCGCATAGTTGTTTTTGTAATCAGCCTTGTTGAGAGCCTCTTCTGCGTGGCCCCCCTGAGTAAACACTCAACCACTGAAGAGCTGTCCAAAGATCACAATCAGTCAGAGCTTTATTTGATTGATCTAACATAAAGTTTAGGCCGTTTTATTGAGCAGCTGAGTTACAGTATGTGAACACAAACACCACTTCCTTCTATTTCCTGTGAGAACTGACCTTTGACCAAAACATCTTGCTCCCAGCATCGAGTCAGACACATGATCTCCCCTGGGAGCCTGTGCTCTACAAGGTCCCTGCTTTCCTTTGCTTGATTCTCTGTATATTTTTTAACTCTTAAAATCTAAAAATACACTTGAGTGCGGATGTTGCCGCTGTGTTACATAAGCTTGTGGGATTGAAGTGTCAGGAATGAGAGGTTGTACAGAAAGTTTCTGGATCTTAGCTCTCAAAAAGTAAACAATCGTGGAAGAAAGAACAGTTTCCTGGAAGGGCTTCACACAGGAAAGTCGACACAGAATTCACTTCGAGCCTCGTGTTTTGGCCAATTTTTATTATGCTTGAGGAAAAATGACACAGGTTTTCTGAGCTCCACTTTAAAAGCCAACACTAACAGCAACGAAGTCAATTACCCAAACTGTATTTAGTCTATATCCGAGAGTGTTATCTACGAAAGCAATGTGACGTGTTCCCTCAGTAAAAAAGAATGTGTCTTAGATAATGACTCTGTACATTCACTATGTAACTGATAACACAGATAATAGAGCATTTTTCTGGTAAAAGAAAACAGTTCAAGAATTTCATATCGATTTAGGGTCAGGGTTATCCATGCAGTTGTTCTACTCAGACTTTCTCGGATTGTTTTGTTCCCATTCCTAAAACGGTGCACACACATTGCTGCATGCTAATTTCCTTTTATGAATTACAGTAAACAACCCAACCCTAATACACTCCCACAGTTAAAAATAAATGGTAAGTCCAAAGCTATTCATGAATATTGGCAAACATGTTGTTCCTGGAGAGAAAGACAGTGTCATTGAGAAGACTGCAGAAAGCAGTGCATGAAACAAACAGGACCAGTTTCAAAGTTTAACACAGCAGTCAGACACAGAGGTGAACACCCTCTTGAACGCTTGTGTGCACACCACCACCACCACTACGGATAGCTGAATATGCACAGAAAGCTGCTGGACCACTTCATGTTTGATTGGTCAGAGACTGTGGTGACCAGCTGGAAGTCATCTTCACAGACTTCTTCAAACTTCAAAAGAAAAACTCCATAGTTTGTCTTTGCATCAGTTTATTATGAGCCATAGTTTTTAAATAACATCTAGAAGGATATCACAGTAATTATGGCAGGAACAAAGATGAAAGCAGAACACAATGTGTCATCTTCAGGTGAAGCCTGATGACACATTTTTATGTGTTAACAGAAATATTATCAATGCAGTAATATTCATGCATTAGGTCTGCACTTTATAGACATGTCTTTTTATTTTCATTCTCTATATTACATTAGTCACATTGCATATACAAGGTGACATTTGGGGGTGTTAGCTCAGATATAGAGCAGGTGCCCCATATGCAGAGGCTATAATCCTCGCTGCAGTCGGCTCTGTATCGAATCCTGACTCAGGTGGCCCTTTGCTGAATGACATGTCTCGACCATTATAGGTGAAAAAGCCTAAAAAAAGAAAGAAAATTATATCTAATTTGGGGCAAAACCAAAAAGGTTCCACACATTTTTGCACGTGTTTTACATTTTCCCACTATCTACCTTTTGTTACAGCGGTTACTAACGGTAATGGCTCAAGGTTCATTTTAGGTCCTCAGTGGACAATTTCTGCTGTCATGGCTACATTAATAACAAATATGGGCAAAGATAATTGAACCAGCATGTAGCTACTTTACACATGGGAATAAAACACCACTCTGGTGTAACATACAGTAGTCACTCATCGACCTGACAAGGACTTTGTCTTTATACTACATCATAATTGCTTTGACCACTAGATGTCGCCTAACAACAAATTGCACTATAGACCATACAGTAACAAATTATGGGCTTGTTTTTGATAGGACAGTCAGAGCGGAGAGGGAGTCACAGGTCTGTTGAGCAGTGGGGCACCATGGCTGTTGAAGGTCCAGCAGAAGTGTCTCTGTCCTGACTCGGGGCCGGTCCAGGTGTGATGTGGTCTACAAGGAGTCCACAGCAGCAGGACTACTACTAGCCTACTTCCTGTAGGCTACTAGCACTGCTATTGTCTGTCATTAACTTTTTATCGATATTCATTATATTTAATCAAATTTTACTGTTTCCATAAGGCATTTTTAATTCGATATTGCATGATGTGAATAAAAACGTGTGGATGGAAACATGGTTACTGAGGCACTGGGAGCTCAGAGCCGTTAATTCATTCAGTTTGAAGCTTGAGATCATGTAACATTGACCAACACACTGTGCACACATACGCACACAAGCATCTATTGGCCTGTGATTTGTTTGTTTAGGCATGTCTTCATGTTGTAACTTCTCCTCCATGTCATGCATCACATCTGACCTTGCAGTGATCACCAGTCACTGGCAGAGTGAGAAAGAGAAACGGGGGGGAGTGAGATGTTTAGTTGGGTGTGTATTGGGGTGGTTGATCTTGTGGTGATTACAACTGAGCAGAGGCAGAGTGAGGGAGGGCACCTTGTGTTTATCAGAGTTATATCGTTGTCTAAGTTTAGATCTTGGCGCACGGACTGCTTCTCAAGTAACACGACTGCTGCAGTCTGATTTCAGCCGCTCCACACTCAGACAGAAAGAGAGCTTCACTCAACTTTAAAGGCAGACAAGAGAAAGAGTGGCAAGTCAGAGAGAAATAAGTGGCGAGGCAGGGGAGGAGTTCCTTCAAACCAAACTCTGTGATATAAGGAGACAGTTTCAAAGAGGAGACACAGATGTAGAGAGGGAGGAAGAGGCACAAACTGGACTATTCTGCTTCCAACTCCTCGCCACATCACTCTATCTCTGCTCTCAAACCGCTGCAGCTGGACAATGACAGAGGAAGCAGAGGTGGAAGCCAACCTGCCTCCAGCCTCCAGGTCTACACAGCAGACGCCACATTTTCTGCGAGATGTGATCTTCCACGGCAAGTTAAAGGTGAGAGTCTGAAATAACTGACAGAGCTATGAATGACTTCAGTCACAGTGAGGACTGTCCACAGAAACCTGTTGCAGGAACTACAGTATTTTGTGAATTGGTATAGTTGTAAACAAAAAAATAATAACGTGCAAAATCTGCAGTTCATCTCTAAGATAAGATCTAATTTCTTGTCACGTTTAAGCCTCTTTAAACTCTTTAAACAAATTATGATATACACTGAACTTTATTTAGAAAGTTCCAAAAATAACAAACATGTCAAACTGATATTTGAGGAAATTATCAATAATATGATTCATAAGACATGAGTTAGATCTTTCCATTAGATGGCTTAACCAGCTGATAACAACAAAAACAAAACATGGAGTTTTTTCTGTCTGTGATAAACACAGAGTGTACTGTACAACCAAACAGAACAAAGTGACAGAAACATGAGTAAGGACAAACTTCCTCAACATAGCATCTGACTTTGCCAACAGTTCTTCCTCTGAAACATCTGTGCACACAGGTTTGATCCTAATGTGTGCGGAGTTTCATGAATGTTTTTTAGTTCTTAAACTTTTAGTTTAAACTCATATCACATGATCATCCTCGGCTAAAGGAGAGCTGCCCAGCTGTTGGTAGATGACTATTACAGTACAATTCTCTGAGCATTTCCTGACCTCACAAACGGCTGTCCTGGAGATTTATGAACACAGAAATCCATCTTGCGGCGGATGTGTTTTACTGTAATACAAAAACTGGCTCCTGTTGACTGACTTGACATTAGATGCCAGCGCAGTTCAAAAAGAAGTCACTATTTTTGGCGCACATGCATGAATACAAAGATATCATTGGAGTTGCTAAATATCTGGCTGTGGTCTCTGCTATTTGCACTCTCTCCAGTGCTGCAGGTGATCAGTGTCCTGTTCCTCTGACCTGAGCACAGCGTCTAACTGGTCACCCATGTTTTAGGTTTAAGGTTATTTAAACCATATTCTTTCACTTTGATGACAGGATTACTGTATACTATACACTGTTAGTATTTGTGTTCACACATTCTACTGGCTTTGACTTCCTTTGTTAGATATAGTAAACATGTTATAGTAAAATGTATATCCCATGGGTATAATAACATACAGTAATACTTAATCAGTGAGTCAGCAGAACAGCAGAGGCTGCCGTACTCCATGGAAAGTGAGGAAGGACATGCTCACAAATTTTCTTTTTTGTCCCATTTAAGATATCAAAGCTTATACCCTCAGGTAACACAATAATGAGGAAAGTTTTTTGTACTTTTGTACAGAAAATGTTCATTCAATGTATCAAAAAAAAAAAAACACAGTGTGATTTCTGCTCTTTGAAATTTTCTCTGGTATTTTGATCAATCAATCTGTCATTTTCAGTTTGGAGCACTTGGTCAGCATGTCTGAGCTCTACCAGCAAAGTAATTACAGTGAGAAGCTTTGTTATCTAGAGATAACAGAACAAAATCATTTTCCTGATAATATCTATTCATCTGTGGATATTGAGCTTTATTATCATGAGATAAAAACCTAAAAAAGTATTTGTGAGTATGTCGTATTCTGACTTTTAGTCCTTGTATGTGTCACTTCTAAATGCTGTTTACTTCAAAGATTTCTGTTTCCCATCGATCTCCCCTCCTTCCCTTCCCTGCCTCCTCCTCTGCAAAATCAGTGGTCATGTTTCAGCAGCGGCATTCAGGGGAATCCCTGCGACCACTGACACTTTGTTCAGACGCTCCTTTCAATATAAATTTCTGTGATTACACACACACAAATTGCTTCTCAGGTGACAATGATGTTGTCTTAAGTCAGGCCCTGTTAATGTTTACAACCTTTAGCTCCAAACTGAAACTGAGACAAGCACCAGAATATTTAAAATCAAGTACCTCTGGCACACACAAGGAACAGCTGGAGCCACCTGACCTTTACATAATATTTTACGCACGCACACACACACATCCAGAATTCACAGAGCTCCCCACCGAGGAGTAAGACCCGGAAAAATGGGGCACTGTGCCAAACATGAATTGCACAACTTCTTTCACACACAACACAGCCAGCCAACAACTGACAGACTGCTGCACGGCTGCATCTGGAGCCAGAGCTCTGTTTGTTTAAACTTCATCTTGACCAAGTCAGGGATGAGTGTCATTTACTCTGCTGCGCTTAACTGGCTTCCCCAGTACAGCATACAGTTAAAGGTACAGCCTGTAGAATTTGATCCACTCAGCTTTGACAGCCTTATACTCAATACCTTATGAATAACATCAATTTAATACAATTCACACTTCAAGATTTACCTTTCAATGCTAATCTTCAGTCCAGTCCAGGGGCCTCAGGCCCTCGCAGGAGGTCTGGTGGGAGTGGAAACTGAAATCATAGCTACCTACTCCCTTAACCCCATCCCATGATGACTGTCACAATGTTTAAAAGTATAAACTACAATTACACAACTATTACTAGAGATAAATACAGGTTTCATGCTACATCATGATAGACATACCTGACAATTTACATTAATATTTCAGTCTACTAGTCAGTCACACTATACTTATCACTGTGGTTAATGTGACCCACATATGGCTCTGAACAGTATGACCATCGACAGTCTCTACATGTGTGGGTTTGTGATGTGTTTGTCAAAACATGGCTGAAGGTAGTGGTAGGACAGATTTTCTTTTCTTTTCTAAAACTTTTTTCCACTACAATTAATGGATACAAACAGATGTTTTAAGTGAATAAGGTGATTGACTCCTTTTACATTTCCAGACGAGTTTGCCTTTCAGTTAAAAGAGATATCACACACAGTGGGAAGAGAGGAGAAGTGCACTGTAATTGCTCAGCCTCTGTGTGTGATCTCCATTGGGAGATGTGGTGTTTTTAAAAATGTTTTCCCTGAAAGCAATGTAATGGTCTAACAGCATCGTGCTGAGCGGTGACAGGTCTGCTGCGACAATGGCATGCAGCAGGAATGTTTTATTGCTTTAAACCCCCTTCTACAACGTGGCCCTAACTCATCGACCAGCCTGCAGTGGGTTCTCTTTGTCTCTGCCCAGATCACCTGGGGAAAAAATGCAGTATCCTATGATTTGGAATTATTCATTCCAAAGAAAACTTCACTCTCGTGATTATTTTTGACTGGTTTATACTGCCCGTTCTGTGACGGGTGTAACAGGTGGACTTCACGAAGAATAGGCTACTGGTACTGCTGCAGCAGGAACCAGGGGAGCTGTCAGAAAAGGTAAGCTACATCTGGTAAAACACTAACCCCTAAAAGAGAATGATTTATGTTGCTTCCCATCCTTTTTGATAAATATGGTCTGCATATGTGGCAAATAGTAAAGTTAGCAAGTCTGCAGCCTAGACCACAGCCATGATGGCTGTAAACTAATGTTATATATAGTGCAGAAAGGGGAGTGGAGCCCACTACACCCTCTAAAAGACCAGTTGACCTCATAAATTCCTCCTGCGTTCTCTGGCTTGGTATTTAACCTAGAGTGAAAATAGAGTGTAAACTAGAAGATCTAAGAAAACTATTCGTACTAAGTATGCCATGCTAAGTTGTTGGTAAATGGATTAAATTGAGCTCCCAATATAGTCAAAACTCTGTCCTGGGGAAACCTGGTGCAGCCACACCCACTTTATATCAATAACATGCATTTTTGGCAATTTTTTTAATGTTATCATCTGTATTAGACAATTCCTGAATACTGGATGGGATGAGGAAAATATCAACAAGTTTTTATATCCTCATCAAATTCAATTCACAAAAAACATATCAAATAAGACAACATAATATACTTTAATATGTCAAGTGTCTTTTGGGGAATAGTAAAACCATTAAATCATCTTCTCTGGGGATATAAAGTCAGTACAGAGGTTAGAAATCTCCAGCTTCAGCAAGAATTTAATAGTAGTTTATACATGCACCCTGACAGCTGCAAGTATGTTTTAATGCATTTTTAGTAGTGTTATTGATTTTTATGCATGCCTATCGTTTTACAAAGCACAAAACAGAATAATAAATGCAGACACAGAAGTTAAAGTGAATAACTTTAGCAATGATACAAAAAACATATTGTATTTAAACTTAAATCGTAGTGTGGACCATACACTGAACTACAATTTTGCTGCTGTTCCAAAGGTGATTCCCACATTGTGACATTTTATTTTCGCAAAGGTTATTTGAAATGAGCAGGAGCAATAGGGCTGATAAAGGGCGAGGGCAGGGTGATCTGGGCAAGTCACCATATTAAGACAAACACTCACATTCATTCCCACGGACAATTTATAGTCACCAATCAACCTTGTGTACATGTGTTTGGATTGTGTGGAGGAAGCTGCAGAAATCTGAGAGAAACCTCACAGCACAGGAAAAACATGCATTTTCCTCAGGCCACCATATAAAATAAACAAAATAATAACATGCCCAACACATTCATATTAAGTGACCAGTACAGGCTTATTAATTATAACCTTATCCATGGTACATTTTGCCTGTTATGATGTGAAACAAATCCTAACCTACATTCATGATGAAAAGTCTATTAATATTATTATTAATAATATAAAATATAAAAGTCTAAACCTTGCTATAGAAAGGTGATTGTTTCCCATGAAAAAAAAGAAAAGAAAAAAAGGATATAATGCTGTTACTGTATGTAAGAAGTAATTTGTGCTTCCTTTTCTTCTTGCAGTTTATCTCTGTGAACACTGGATGGATCGACAACGGTTGAGAAAATTCAGGTCACTGCGTCACTCACTGTCACTGCATGAGGAGTTTGAGATATCTTCAGTTTCACCAGTTCCTCAAATTCTATTTGTAAGTTATAATCTGTCCTGCTACAGTGATTCACTATTGTCCTCTGATGGACAAAGTGAGACAACCCTGTATATGACAGCTCGCACCAGAATGTGTCTGTTGAAGCATTCAATGCAATCATTGATTTTTGGAGAAATTACCATTGTCAGAGTTACTGTCAATCTCACAAACCCATCACAATTCTGTTCAAATGAATGTATTTTATTAAGTGTCACTGTATATTGCGCAAACTTTTAATAAATTTCATTTATAACATAGTGTCCTTGTTTTTATTTTTCTAATTTATTTTCTCATTGACATTGACAGGCAATTTGTTTGAGAGGTGTTGGTTTATTTAATTGGCCATTGTTAAGGTCATTGTAATTGTGGACATTTCAAGTGTACAAACCTGATTCATGATTGTAGGAGCCATTTCGCCTTAATTTTGTTGTTTTAATATTGGCGGTTTTATTGTGGTAACTTCCGGTGACATCGGAAGTTCGGGTCAGGAGGAGGTATTTAAACTCCACGGCAATCAGTGGTGTTGCTGGTCCAAGGCAAACAGTTTTTTGACCGTGTTTACTGTGCTGTTTCGTGTCCTTACCGCCACAGGAGGAAAGAGGTATTTTATACTTTTTGTAATAAATGTGTTTTTTGGTTACACCGAACCTCGCCTTTGACATTGTTTTATTGCACAACGCACGCGTCCAAACACCTATGGACCAGCCGAGCGTGCCCATCTTACAGGGACAAGACGGGCACTACAATGATAACACTTAGTTTGTTTATGTACACGTTATTAGGTTGTTAGAACATATACAGTAGGGACCCTGATAGCAAAAGCCCTGTCTCCCTAGATTTTTTTAACTAAGATCTTGTAATAACTTTTTCTTAGGAGGAGAACAGCCGGGAAGTCAATCCTAAAATATTTGGGCAGGGAGCATAGAACAGGGTGATAAACCATTTATCATTTATTATGATTATATTGTTGGCCTCAAAACACAAATCCTGATCAAAGATTAATCAAAGACTTTTGAACTTGATGTAATTTGTCAAACCAATGATTTCCATGATTTGTCTTTTCATGTGGGGTCCAACTACAGTGACCTCAGATGGTCTGAGGTTCAACTGTAATCTGAAATCAGGTGTTGTTAATTAGGCCTGCTACTTTTCAACATAGGTCTGATAAGTAGATAGGGTTGTGTGTCATCAGCGTAGCAGTGAAACTGTAGATTGTATTTGTAAAGGATGCCACAGAGAGTATTAGTATAGAGGGACCAAGCAATAGATGAGACTATGCCATCAGCACAGATAAACATTAGATAGATAAATTAGATTAGATTTAATAAAAAAAACATTTTTCAGTTCTAGAGCAGCTGATGTCAGATTTGTGATAAACTGAAGTTTAGGGACCTGTCTCTCTCTTGGTCATATAAAAAGAACAATGAGATGCAGAGAAAAGTCAGTGTTGTTTTGTCCGTTCAGTGGATAACTGTCCAGTCACAGCAGATTATCTAATCTACATGCCGGCACAACCTCAACAAAAACCCCTCAAACATGAGAAATAGAGAGCATCTGAAATCAACAAATACTTCTTCCTCTACTGTGACTAAACCCTAAACCCCTCTCTCCCCTTTGTCTGTCCCCATGTACACACCATCAGCTGCTGAAGGCTCTGAGCCCAGAGGAAAATACCCGCTGCCGCCATGGCCTCTATTTCCAGGATGGCCAGCGGCGTGTGGATTATGTCCTCACCTATCATATGAAGAAGCCAGGAGGGAGCCGCTCCTGTAGACAGTCAACACACCTGCTGATGGACAATGCTTTAGCCCGCAGCCTACGGCGCGTCCCCCACAACATGGCACGCGGGCCGAGACATTCTTTGCCCCAGCCATCATCACCGGTGGTTGACATGGAGCTGGGATCTATGGGGGAACATTTCAACGGCCAGGAGGATCACAAGGCGTTCAGGAGGGAGGAGTTTGAGGGGAAACTGAGAGACATGGGGCTGGAGCTCGAGAAGGACGAAGACGTGAGTTTACATCCATTTATGTGGTCACACAGGGCCATAAACCCTCTATGCAGTTGTGTAGGGCAACAGTCACATGATCAAAAAAGGTCCCAACCAGGGTTCAGTTCAGTCAATTTAAAGAGGAACTATGCAGGATTTGTAGCTTAACTATGCTATATTTTGAAATGAATTAAACTGCTTTGGAGTAATTGTGATGATTTAATAAATGGCACTTGTGTCACTTATTATGTCTCTTGACTGAAAAAACAACTTTGCAAGATCGGGGCCACCCCGGTGTCCCACCTCTCGTCTCTGCACATGGCGACACAGGCCGTAATCTCTTGTTTATGACAGGTAAGACTAGCTCCACAAATATACACGTTGTAATGTTATGTTAGTATCCTCTATTGATTTCTGGCTGGCTTCCTTGTAAACAAATGCACATGGCCAAGAGGGTTAGCATAACAACAGAAAAGTGACCAGACTTGCATAGTTCCTCTTTAATATATTTCTGTGTGTGTCTGTGTCTGTGTGTCTGTTCGTTCTGTTTTAAGCAGCGTATGATTTGGTGTTTGCACTTGGAACAAAATCTTGTTTAGGGCCATTGCTGTCAATTCTTTTTGCCAAGGTGACAGTAACACATGTCAATGTAATGAAGTAGGAAACACTCTGTTGAAGAGCCAGAGGACATTTTTCCCAGTTAAAGTTTTTACTCACACATTTCCCCAGGAGTAAGAAGCAATATGACACTCAGGTGCACTGAAAAGGTGGATTAATGCAAGAAAAGCGAAATGCAAATAAAGGTAACACTTTATTTGACACTTATCTCTATAAAGCATTATAGAGGTGAATATGAATATTGGTGCCAAACTTTCTCTTACTGTAATTGAGATGTGTCCACAAGACTAGGACAGACAACCAGATAACAATCTGGCTCTGGCTCAAGTTGGACAGCAACAGTGTAAAACTTCCTGTCAGTGCCTGGGGTGGAATGTGACATATGCCAACTCAATCTAGCGTGCACATTGCACTGTATACAGTATATGCCCATAGTGCTTTCATTCAACGCCCTGCTTTGCTGAACAAGCTATGCTTATGAAAACAATGTCTAATAAGTTAGTTGATCATTCACATTAACATCAAGGATACACTCTGCTTGATGTTATTTTGAATTGAATGTCTTTGGTTTTGGACTGCTGGTCTAAGGTTTTATATTTCTTTTTCTGGACCCACAGACTTGAGGCTCACTCTTTTATTCCTAAGATTAAGCTCTGGTGTGTCTGATTTAACAGAGCCGTTCTGGACAGGTCTGTGATGCATTTGTGGCTATTACAGCCCTGTGAACCTTTTGCTTTATTTGATTCGCTATAAAAAGTAAACAGCTGGATCTGTTGGAATTTAAGAAATTGGGAGGTGTCGACTTTCTCCAGGGTTGCACCTAAGATATATCTGTGCATCAGTCATGTAAAAATGAAATCTGATATTCTGTCAATGTACTGTACATGTCCTGATGCCGACATATAAATAGAATATATACTTGAAATGATTGACCTGCACGATCACATACAAGGCTCTACTGAAACAGGATGCAAAGGCAAATGTGAACACCCACTGCAAAACACATATGAACAGGTTATATACAAGTATATTACATTAGATTGTCTGAAGGATATCAGTGGTGAAATAAGACTTTGCACATGAACATTTTATTAAACTGAGGTCATGCTATTTGTAACTAAGATGGCTTGTGGAGGGACAGTCTGCATAGCTCATTCATTTTTATTAGTCCTTTCAATCTGGTAATGCTAGTGCTGAACATGCTGCAGCAGGAGTTTCTGCCACACACAGAGTGGTAATGAGTGAGTAATGATGTAAGGGATATTTTCTTGGCACACTTTGGGCTGTATAGTACCACCTGATGATTGTTGAAATACCACCACTTACTTGAGGGTTTTGAACACAGTGTGCCATCCTCTCACAGCACTGAAGTCATATCTTACTGGTTCCTGGAACATGACAATGAGTTCACTGGGCTGAAAGCAGCCACTGGTTCTCAGTGCAGTAGAGCACCTGTTGGATGTGGTGCAATAGGGCATTTGTATCATGGATGTGCAGCAACAGTTTGACGTATCATGTCAATTTGGTCAAAATGTTTCCAGCACCTTGTTGAATCCAAGCTATGAGGCAGTTTTGAGGCCCAAATGGTTTTATCTGGTACTAGGAAGATGTACCTGATAAAGCCAGTGAGGGTGGCTCTCTGACAGCACCAAAAGAAACATTGTTACTTCAGTATTTATACAAAAACTATCCACCATAAAAGGTTGTACATGGAAGTGTCCTTTTAAATTATACATAGTTTCTTGTAATGTATTAGCATTAATGATTGTGCAACATTTAGGCAACTCTACAGTATGTCATGTTGCACACTTGTTCATATTTGTTTTACTGGATTGTAACACAAAAAAATATATATATATATTATAAAATATAACAAAGTTGCATTGTTTTATGTATATGTTATTTATGTATCTCAGGCCAAGATTCCTGGATTGGGCTTTGTGAAGATTCATGCTCCTTGGGGTGTTCTCTGTCGAGAGGCTGAATTCATGAAGTTAAAGATGCCTACCAAGAAGGTGAGAACAAAATATCTGTCCAACATCCAACTCTGTTATATACTGTAGCCTACTATGTAAGTATGCTGTGTTTGTGACTTTAAATACATTTCGATGTGGCGCTCACTTAAGCTTCTTTTTAAATGATTAGGGCCACCTCTCTGCAGCTGTTTATCTCCACTGAAAACATTACTTACTTCACACAGTTTCATCTCTTCACATGATCCGCATGATTTTATAGCACTGCCATACTACCTCATGATGGACTGACTGGCCTGAGTAGGCAGGTGTACAGGTATTCCTAATACAGTGGTGGGTTAATATATAAAGTAACTGTGTTTATGTGTGTGTGTGCTTTGTGGGGACTTCTAGGTGTATGAAGTGAAGAAGTTGAGCGGTGTTGTGGGAAAGATCAGTTCTCTGGTCAGTAAAGTTCTGGAGCCTCTCCACCCTCATGTTGAGGAACATCAACCAAAAAACATCAAACATTTGTCACACACTTTCTCCAGGGAAAAACAACACCTGTAAGTAAAACATTGTTTGACAAAAGGTGGTAACATGATTGTTAAGTTAGCAGATCCCAGCTGTGCGAGGCAGGGTATACACCCTAGGCTGCATCTACTAATTACAGAATTTATCTGGAATAAGCACGCACTCAGACTACGGAGGATTTTTTTTTCACTGGTTGGTATGGCGTTACCTAATTTCCAGTCTTACTACTGGGCGTCTAATTTAAGAGCCTTACAGTATTGGATCAATCCCACCATCATGCAGCCCTCTCCTGAATGGCTTAATTTGGAAAGTGTGACGTGTCAGCCAACTTTACTAGCCGCTCCCTGACATTCCCCCCCTCCCCTGTCCAATTCCACAGAAAACCACAGTCACGTCTTCTTTGAAAACTTGGAAACAGATTAGGGAACATTTTAAGTTTATATTCCTCCCCATATCCATCCCAGTCCAACAGTTAGCACTGCAGTAAGATTTGTAATCTACAGCTTTGCTTGTAAAATTTACCAGAATTCCTGACTAAACTTTTTCATTTCTTTTACAAAAATCTGTGTCACCAATCATAGACTGTCCTACTGTAAGGGGTGTGAACAAACATTAACTAATGTGTGTGCTTTTGTGTTTTTGTGGATGAACAGATTTGACCTCTCAGACAAAGATAACTTCTTTGACAGTAAAACCAGGAGTTCAATAGTAAGTCTGCTGAAGCTTCAGCACCAACATACACAGATGTTAGAGCACTGGCATCATTCACTTCATCTCAGTCATCCAACAAATACATGCATATATTGTAGCAATGGATAGTATGATGTTGTGCAGGTATCGTATAGGGGGTTTATTCCAATCCAATCGAGAATTAGCTTTTGAGCTGACAATTTTATTTTTGTAAAAAGAAATTCACCTGAGTTTTTCTTCAACAACCAGGTGAATTAAAATCAGCTCTTGTGTGTTTCATCCCCTTCAGGTTTTTGAAGTCCTAAAAAGAACAAAATGCAAGGCCAAGTTTAGCATGGGTGAGTGAGCTTACAGGCAGGGTGCAGATTTACTTTCTTTAATTTTATGACTTGACTATGACCATGAATTTCTTAGTCAGGGCTGTACTCATCTTTTTCATAGGAAAATGATTGTGTACTGTATGAATCTGTAGCAAAATAAATCACATTAACTGCAGAACCTATATTAATAACACCTGAATCTCCATTTTCCCGGGCAGGTATTACAAGTCTCCTTGGTAGTGGCGTCTATACAGCAGCCTACCCTCTTCATGACGTGAGTAGTATCAAATACCGTTATGATAGGGGATACTAACAGAACGTTCATAGACTGAAGTTGTGAACCTGGCATCACTACAAAATTAGGTAAACTGATGCCAGCACAAAACGTCTGTGGGCTGATCCTTTTAAAAATGAGGAAATCCTGACCTGCTGTCTCCAGCCATGGTGTGTAGTAACTACTGTTTGTCTCTCTAATTACAGGGAGATATCAATGAAAGAGCAGAGCCCAACGATAGAAAGGTAAGACAGTTCCTGTATGTTCATGTTTTGCATCATACAGTTTTACAACTGTGCTCATGTGGGGCCCAAACAAGGACCATAAAATAATCTGCCACCACTCCAGCTTTAACATTGGAACAAAAGCAACTTGAGTCTGCTAATTATGTCTGTTTATTCAACGTCTTTTTATTTTATTATCAGATGCTGTCGGTGCCATATAAATGTTTTCTTTTTCAGCATGAGTGGAATCCTCCATAAGCACAGATCCACACTGTCTCTTTTTCATGTTTGTTTTGATGCAGATCTGATCATAGGTTACTGTTAAGAAAGCAGGGAAAGGAACTCTGCTCAGTGAGGAATATGTCACTAGAAAGCCAAGACGCATCTAGTTATAGTAATGACACTAAATATTATTGATTATATTCTTCAGCTTCTGTATGAGGAGTGGGCAAACTATAGTGTCTTCTACAAGTACCAGCCCATCGGGCTAGTGCGGTAAGTACGTTTTTCTTCTTCTTCAGTGTGTCTATGTCCTTAGTGATTTCATAGTAATGGTCTAAATAAGAAGATAACCTGAGATTTATAAAAACCCTTATTATGAGAATTACAAAACATGCAGTACTTTTCTAAACAGTGTCTAAAACAACTTGGCCACAGCACCTGCACTGTTGTCATTCAGGAATCCACCTCACTTTTCCTGAGGTATTTCATAAATTAGTACTGAAAAGTCCTGATGGCAAGATGTTAGGTTTATGTGAAACATCAGAATGATGTTTTATGTGTCGACAAGCAAAGAAAAAGGTTACCGAGTGCTCACAAGTGAGGGGCAGACTCCAGACAGTTTGTTCAGGTGCTCATGAAGTTGAAAAGTCCAAAGTGAAAAGAGCAAAAGCCAAAAAAGCTTACTTCAGGCACTCCGACCGAGCCAAGGAATTTCTTTAAAAAACCTTTATTTTAATTAGGGCATATCTCTTATTAAAATATGAGACGCCGACCGGTTTCGACCAGACGGTCTTCATGATAATCCTGCGATTATCACCTCTAAACGCCCAGACGAAGACCGTCTGGTCAAAACCAGTCAGCGTCTCATATTTTAATAAGAGATATGCCCTAATTAAAATAAAGGTTTTTTAAAGAAATTCCTTGGCTCAGTCGGAGTGCCTGAAGTAAGCTTTTTTGGCTTTTGCTCTTTTCACTTTGATGTTTTATGTGTATTGTTCAGGAAGTATTTTGGGGAGAAGATCGGTCTGTACTTCGCCTGGTTGGGCCTTTATACCCAGATGCTGATTCCTGCCTCTCTTGTCGGGGTGATTGTCTTTCTGTATGGATGTGCAACAGTCGATGACAACATACCAAGGTAAACACACATGCATGCCTATCATTCAAAATTTTGATTAAAGGTTCTTTTTCTCTTATCCCATTTCTGCTGGAGTGTAGTGATATTACAGTTAGTGATTGTTACAGGTCGTTAACACTTACAGGTAACCATTGTTTCTTTACAAGTGACATTATTTCTAAAAGGTTAGACTACTCTTTTAATAAAGTCAAGAGTCAATAATGGACAAAGTATCGTATGTAATCAATTTGTTAAATTAAATCTACAATTAAATTTGAATATTATTAAACTATCAAAGTGGATAAAGAAATGAAAAGGGGAAGGACAGGGAAGACAGGGAAGAACAAACTCCAGAGGGAGAAACACAGGAAAGGTTTGATGAATGAGTTGAGAAAGAGGGCCTCCTCTTCTTCCTCTACCTGCTTCTCATCACCCACAGGATATTATGACACCAGCTGTCGGCACATAACCCCATCCACCCCCTCACCCCCAACCCCCGGTGCAGACACACCACACACACACTTAGTCCGAGTGTTAATATGAGAGTGTCACTGCGACAAACACAACCACACAGTAAGACAGAGCAGACTTGTGTCCACGAGTGTGTGCTGTGCACACTGCCAGGAAGTCGACCGTCTGATGGAAAACATTCCAGGGAAATTAACATCTCAGGAGGATGATCAGCCAATATAAGTCATGCAGTATCTTCAAATCTGGAAGACGCCAATTTAAGAGGGTTAGGGTTACAACATTATAATAAAACCTTTATATTTATTATGATTTACACTGAGAGACATTAGTTGGAGTAAAGAGATGATGTGACATACAACATTATAGGGCCTGGGCTTGAGTGCAATCTAGCCATCTGGCACAGATAGACTGTCATCCTCCTTTAACCTGCTTTAGACTCTTCAGCTCCTGTCGCACACACCTGAGCATCTCCTAATAAAAAACAGCCTATATCTTCAGCAGAATCCAGCAATATATGTATTGTAGTGTGTGTCTTGTTTTCCAGCATGGAGATCTGCCACCCGAAGAACAACATCACCATGTGTCCTCTATGTGACAAAGTGTGCAGCTACTGGAAACTTAGCACAGCCTGTGGAACAGCTCGGGCCAGTCACCTGTTCGACAACCCTGCCACTGTTTTCTTCTCTATATTCATGGCTCTGTGGGGTAAGTCAACATATCATTGTTCGCTTTATGACGGTTAGCCTTGTGGTTGTTTTGAGGTCAACTGACCAATCATTAATGCATGCCCATCTCTTGTCAACTGTTACAGTAATTGATTTAGAGCCACATATTGATTTTTTGAGTCGTATTTGTATTCTGATGTGTTGCTTTGTTTTGATATTATTTTTTCTAAATGTGTTGCTTTGATTTATTGATTTGTAGTTGTATTCTGATTGATTGAGTCATTCATGTGTTATATTTGGTTGATTTTCATTTCAAAGGCCAGATGATCTGTTGGCACAACCTTGTCCTCTTCCACGCATGCCATGCACCAGTAAGATAAGAAAGATCAGGGAGAATAGTCAACAGAAAAACTTGCATTGTTCTCCAAATGAAGAAACTGTGTCAGCTCAAATTAGAAGTGCATAGCCTATATAAAAACTGACCCATTGCTTTTATCATTCCTCCCACCTGCTCCTGTTGGCTTCTCCTGCTCCATCCCAGTCACAGAGAGGCTGCTGATAATGTTTTAAATGTCATCACAGTCAGTATAAGATTAAAGTGTCTTATTTAGGCTGTAACCAAAATGTCAAACTTTTTCAAAGGAAAAGCTTTTGTTGACAAGTCAGAGCTAAATCAAAATGCAAGGTGTGGTTTAGCCTGACAAGCCAGACTATATCATTAGAATGTATAGTCTGGCAATGACTGGTAGACTGGTAGCAAAGAACAGGATGACGTTAGCCTGACAAGCCAATTAAAATGTACAGTATGTCATCATCGTGTTAAGCCCGCCCAACGACTCTCTAAACAGATAGAGCGCTGTGATTGGTGAACACAAATGTTCGAGACTCAAAAAGTTACTATGGCTCGTTTATAGACTCACCTACAGAGCAAATATATTTGCTGCCGCTAGGGTGCGTCTAGATTAGCAATTTGATTTGGATTTCAGATATCACAAAAGTGTTCATCAGTCAACATTACTGGCTTTTTGTTGAAGGAACCAGTTGTTCTCCTGTCAGTCTCCCATATCCAATTGCACCTGGCCATTACATAGGCTATAGTTCAATTCAGTATAGTTCATGAAATAATTTCTGTGTTTGAATGTTTCTGTGTATTTGATGCATCTGTCTCTCTCTCATTATAAGCTGCCATGTTCATGGAGCATTGGAAGAGAAGACAGATGAGATTGAACTATGAATGGGATCTGACAGGGTTTGAAGATGAGGAGGTAAGTGGTGTTGAAATCAGCAGGCAACACTCAGAGTAAACAGAGTGAACACATAGGGCAGGCAGATGCCAGCCTCATCAGTTCTACTGAATATATTACTGAGGCAGCTGTGGCTCAGGCACAGAGCAGGTTGTCTACCTGTGACAGGATGAATGTGACGAGTAGCACAAAGCACAGAGTGGTCGATAAGACCAGAAAAGTGCTGTATAAATGCAATCCATTTATATAGTATATCAAACTATAAGCTATATAATATATTTCTGTAAGTATGTTTGTCAAAGACAATGAAGGGGAGTTAGTAACATGATGTGTAGCCTACTAGTCTGTATATAATAAGTTAGATAAATAAATACAACCAAACCAGTTTGTTCAAATATGACATCCTCTCCTGAAATACTCTCTACTGCTTATACTTGAAAAATAAGTGGTTTCTGTCACTGTTGCTGGTACCAGGAATTTCATCAGTGTGCTATGGCTCTTTTAAACTCATGCTAATGCTTTTAGAGACATATTCAATGTAGTCATCAAGTCATCACATTGTGGGGAGGTTAACATTTGTAAATCTTATGAATCTTATTCAAGCTAGCGCTTATATATAAAGTATATTCCAAACAGTTGTCAACTCCCGTTCAACATGAGAAAAATAATGTATTAATCCCCTCCTTTTTTCTGTCTGTCTGGATTTATTATTCACAGGAAGCTCTTAAGGTTTGGATAAAATCTACTAAATTCTTATCCCTCTGTATCCAACCTTTCTGCTGCTGCTGCCAACCTATGTAGGAATTAAACATCACCTAGAGGGAAATAGGAATGCTTTTAGTCCTGTTTAGACTGGGCTAGTGGTGCACTTGAGCGTTTTATGGCTGAACGAGGTGTTCAAATGTATAGACTTGATTTCTCTTCCCACAGTTTAGCATACACCATAAAGGACAGATATATGAATGAATGAATGAATATATTTATTTATTTTGTACATAATGAATTTATGAATTTATGTATTTATTTTGAACAAAAAAAATAAAAAAGGTGTTGATTTATCTACTCATCCACAGAAAACACCTAAATCAGCCAAATAGATGCATAAAACAAAAAAAATGAATTAAAATTAAATCTAACTATTAGTTTAGTAATTAAATGCAGAATATGCACACACAAACTATGCATATACACATAAGCACGTTAATGTCCAATGGGAAGGGTAGGAAGGGTTTCATTGCATCCCTCTCCCAGGTTCCCTAAACTGCAGCCACTGTGACTGCCATAAGCTTGTGTCATATGATAATGTGCACACTGGTGCTCTAACTTCTTCCTGACCTTTCACCTCATGTGATGAGGCCACCAATTCCAGCTGTGAGTGTTCACTTAATTTCCGACACAATGTGTCTTGCAGCTTCTCTTTGCATCCTCTACAACTTCACCTTTCAGCAGCCTGTTGCTCACATCACATCTCTCTATACTGAATATACAGTATACTGTATATTCAATTGACACATCTTTCTTGTTATTCCACTTAAATGGAGCTTCTTTTCCATGTGTTACATCGTCATCTATCTATTTCCATTACAGGACCACCCCAGGGCCGAATATGAATTCAGGGTCCTGCAGAAGTCTATGTCCAAAGATCAGAAATCACAGACAAAGGTAATTACTTAGGTACATGTCTAAAGTTCATATTAAACTACATACCTATCATGTGCTTCCAATCCTAAGTTTGTGATCAAGGAATGTCTCTGTCACGTGTCTAAAACCTAATTTTCTATTGACAGCATCTCAAATTTGTTTCACTCCGTACAACATGTCACAGAAGACACCTGCTGTGTCTCATGTTTTTTCTTCTATGTACTTTAGGTGGAGAAGCTCACTTTTCGCGACCGCTTCCCTGCCTATATGACTAACATTGTCATGATGCTGTTAATGGTAAATATAATTACATCACTGGTAATTTGGAGTGAACATATCATTACCCTCACAGTTTTCATCTTCTCTTTGTGATCCTGCACACCTCTTCATTGTCAGATTGGTGTTACATTTGCCATTGTGTTTGGTGTGATCCTCTACCGAATCTCCACTAAAGCCGCTCTGCATATGAGCTCCAATCCCACCACACGAAACCATGTGCAGCTGACGGTTAAAACCACTGCAGCTATCATCAACCTGGTGGTCATCCTCATTCTGGATGAGGTGTATGGAGCTGTGGCACGGTGGCTCACTGTGTTAGGTAAGGCTCAGGCAGGTCTTACATCCATCAGTGCCATAGGATCCTCTAACAAAGTGAGATTAATGGGTGACCCCCCTTCACTCAGTGTGTTTTGTTGTTTTACATTATTGGGAATTGCAGTGCTTTATGACTTGGACAGTTTTATTTTTAAGTACCACTTACTGTATTCTTGTACAAGAGGCTGCAGCCAATCCCAGTTGACGGGCAACATGCATACTGTAGTTCACTCAGGACAGGGCATCAGTCTCTCACTAGGCTCTGTTGGTAGATGCAAAGTTATTGCTGCTGAAACCAGTTTGTTTGAGCATTTGAAGCAGTTTTATGGACCAAGTTAAGACTTCAATAAAGTAGAATGAACACAGTTTTATGCAAATTGTGCTGCTTGATCTAATAAACAACGACCTGGACATCAGCCACATCTGCATCAATTTCAACATTGTTTTTTTGGGGTTTGTTTTGTCTTTATTAGAAGAACCCGTTCATTCTCCCATTCAGAATTTGAAAAACTGAATTATAAACATTTAATTTTCTGTTGACCTTCAGAGGTCCCTAAAACAGACAAGAGTTTTGAGGAACGCCTCATCTTCAAGACCTTCATCCTAAAGTTCTTCAACGCTTTCACCCCCATCATCTACATAGCTTTCTTCAGGGGAAGGTTGGTAACCTCATTATATGAATGACTGTCTAATACACATAAAAACTTTCATACATGTAGATGAAAAAAATGTCCAAGATGGTAAACATCATAAGATAAAGAGACTTCATATCTACTCTTAACCCTGCTTTTGTGTGTCACTGAAGACTCGTCGGCAGACCTGGCAGCTACCTGTATGTGTTTGAATCCTACAGAATGGAAGAGGTGAGATTTACACTTCTATCTGCAAGTCAGGGCTTTGACAACAACAACAACATGGGATAAGAGATGAGATGCCTTTTACATGCTTAAACTTTTTTTATAGATTACTTTCTGTTTTATAATAAGATAAGAATGACTTTATTCATAAATGTCTTTATTAATGTTAATAATTACTTAATTAATGTTTTATCAAAACATAAACCTAATGCTCACACAAAAGAAAACAAGATTCTCACTTTCTTCTGCTTCACAACCAAGGTATTTAATCTGTTTTACAGTGTGCTCATGGAGGCTGTCTGATGGAGCTGTGCATCCAGCTGAGTATCACCATGCTGGGAAAGCAGCTTATTCAGAACAACCTATTTGAGATTGGAGTACCGTAAGTATGTCTTAAACCAATTGATTAATTGACTGTTCATGATTTCTTCACATAACTCATGAGCAGAAGAGTATTTTACTCAAATCATTCTTCCTTTTTTATTGAGGAAAGGATTAAATACTTATGTTAATGCTTTCCCCATCAAGTCTGGGAACATGTGTTATGTTGGTCAAGAGGTAACTGGGGGATCATTGCCCCCTGGTGTCTTAGTTAAACTGGTAAAACAGAAACCACCATGTCAGCTCTGTAGAAACAGAGGAGAAACATTAGGTTAGCTAGGTTCCAAGGGGAAACTGAAGCATAACACAAGAATCAGATTCTTGACACAATGTAGATAAATTCATCCATTACAGAAAGTATTCAGACCCCTTTACATTTTACATGTTTATTTTTCTATTTATTTTTAGTATTATATGAAAGAGAGAAAAGCATGCTAATGTGTTAATGCTTCTATCTGACTGTGTGTGTGTTCCTCAGCAAACTCAAGAAGCTGATTCGCTACATTCGGTCTAAACGAGGTGCTTTTCAAGAAGAGGAGAGAAAGAAAAAACTGCAGAGATATGCAACTGACCACTTTCTGGAGCCCTTTGCTGGGTTAACTCCTGAATATATGGAGATGAGTAAGTACAGCACATGATATCCCCCCACACATGTTCATCAGATCATATTAACTACAGCATTTGCATCCCAGTGTCATGGTCCAGCCTGCTGATTGGACCTCCCCTGCATTACTTATATTACAAAGTGCATTGAAGTGTGTAACCACAGTTACAGAGGGATAAAAATTGATCAAGACCAGCTCATGTGCTATCTTGTTAGCACATGAGCCTGTCATTCTGCATCAAGTATAAAACCAGGTGAAGGCTTTTGCTGAGATGCACTTCCATTCTTACGGTGTTGCTTGAATGTATTTCCTTTGAGCATCAGTGCTTTAAAAAATCAAGGTTCAAAAGCACATCGCAATTTTATTACTATTTGTTCAGTTGTATTCTGTTCCAGTGATTCCCTTTTTATTGCCAACAAAAGCCTGATGTTAGCAGGTCCTAGCAGGTCTTAAGACCAGTGGAAAAGAGGTTATTTTAAATTCTGTAAATGTAGCTGTATTTAACATGGGATTGACATATACTGAGTATTCAATGTCCATTTGATATCTTTCTAATACATCCTTCTGTCTTCATCTGTGTCCAGTCATCCAGTTTGGTTTTGTGACACTGTTTGTGGCGTCCTTCCCCTTGGCTCCACTTTTTGCTCTGCTGAACAATATAATTGAAATACGACTTGATGCCAAGAAATTTGTGACTGAGCTGCGAAGACCAGTGGCAGCGAGAGCCAAAGACATCGGTGGGTTACACTCCCCATACTGTAGTTCTTATAAAGAGGTACATGAATGTGATCTTGTGGTAAAATTGTGTTCCTTAAAACAAACAAGGAAAAAGAAAAAAAAAAACATAAACCTTTATTTTGAAATCCAGTAGTTGATACATATTGTTATGTCTACAGGTATATGGTACAACATACTAAGAGGGGTAGCAAAAGTGGCTGTCATCATTAACGTAAGTAACACAAGAGTGTATTGATTTATGCTAATACCTGTGTGTCAGTATTCCCATACAGAAAGGAGGCTCATTGAAATTCCACTGTGAAACCTTTGGGATTACATTTGAGACTCATGTATATAGTTTGTTTACATGTTTGTCATTGCCCACGTTTCTGCACTTGCAACTGTTATGATGACATTTTGACAATTTGCAGAATTTTGTTACATGTTACAACCTGCAATATGTTTTTCACTTGTGCTGCCATTGTAGATCTATAGTTGGCCTACACTACATCTGCATCAGAAGTAGCACAGACATAGAATAAGAGCATAATTATATGAAATAAGCTTACTCCAAGACAGCATGGTGCTTAGAAATATAATGTGCATTAGACTCATGTCTACTATAACAGAAAACTGCATCCGCCTTAAGAGCATCACTTCTGGATGTGGATATTGACACAATGCTTGAAGCGGCACCAGAGGTGAAGGTGGATCAGTCACCACAGATAATGTGAATCCTGATAATCATCATTGGTGCTAACTGATGAAAATGAAACAACCAAATGAACATAACAACACAGTCACTGCGAGTTCACCGTGAAGTCTCTCACCTGTACAGAAGGTAAAAAGAGGAGAAGTCCAGTACATTGTTAAACAGAAGCCTGTCTTCCTTTTATGCTCTGAGTGGCACAGGAGAAGTGGCAAAGCGAGGGCCTCTGTAAAATATAAAGATGAATGTTTTATTCATAAATGTCTAACTCCCATTTCTGTCCGTCGTCCCTGGTCCCCTGCCCTACAATCACCTCCTCTAGGCATTCGTCATCTCCTTCACTTCAGACTTCATACCTCGGATGGTCTACCAGTACATGTACAGCCCAGACGGCTCCATGCATGGATTTGTCAATCACACGCTGTCCTACTTCAATGTCAGCCACTTCCAGGCTGGCAAAGAACCCATGGACCCACTGCACCTCAACTACCCTGTGGAGATTTGCAGGTGGGGAATCATGCTCAGGTCACGGATGTCAGTTTCATGTTTAATCCATGGAGGAAGTTTGGTTCTAACTGTACTGATATTTGAAATTTGAAATTTGAACTAACAATAGCAGCAGGGACAAAATTAATGACATGCTTATACTTAGAAAATAAAGTTATATATTCATATATAATAGAACAACTTATTGGTTAAGATGTTTATAGAACAATAATGACTTGGACAAAATATTTGGACCAAAATTCTGTTGTGGTTCTTATGAGACTTGGTCGCATGCAGAGCTCCGTCTCTTTCCATATGTGTCTGAAGGATTAAAATCAACATGAGAACCATGTGAATTTCATATGGGCACAATCTAAATGTGTATAGATATGTAACCACATGTGACTATATGCAATGCTGTTTGCACATCACGTTTCACAATCATTTCAATATTTAAATATTATGAAATGTGAAATGTGTGAAACACCTGGCACTTGGGAAATGTGGTCTTAGAACATGCCTACAGATTTTTGCCACAAAAGCAAGAATGCATCAGTCAGTTTTCACATCATTTGCAGGTTTATCAGTGAATGTCTCTCTGACTCTGAAGGTATAAAGACTACAGAGAACCTCCGTGGTCAATCACTCCATATGAGATCTCCAAGGAGTTTTGGGCAGTGCTGGCTGTTCGACTGGCCTTCGTCATTGTTTTTCAGGTAAAGTGAACCATGAAAATGCGAGGAATAGATTTATTAGAAGTTCTATTGAATTATTTAATAACTCACTGAAGAACTGAACTGCCACAGCCAGTGCAGCTGCAAATGGATGAAACATTAATGATCTGACTTAGTTTTTCTTAATTTTAATTAGGGCATATTCAGAGAAGACAAACTGTCTATTGCAGCACAACACTAATCACATTCACAGCTTTACACATTTTGAACAAAATGTATCTTGACATTTTATGATGTATCTTCACATTTTTCACAGAACGTTAAAGGCTAGGTAGGCAGCTTTTTTTTGACAGTATTAGGCAAAAACTTACACAATAACCTTGAGGATAATGTAAAAGAAGTGATGTGAAAAAAGATCAGACGTCTGCGTCTCCCCTAGGCTCTGTTTTCAGCCTGCAAAGAATCTACCCGTGACGGTAGGTTTTGACCAATCACAGAGCAGCAGCTCTTATTCGTATTATTTTACACGAAATATAAATACTATGTTGTCGTTCATGTGTTCAAAAAGGTTTTTCTTACCCGTGACACATTATGGAGGATAACATTGAAAAAAAGAAAAGAAAAGAAGCTTCGGCAAGTTGCTTGGTTAGGGAGGAGGACAGAGAAGCTGCCCGGCCGATGAGCTCAGCTCCCCGGCTGCAGCCTCTGTGACGAGCCGCTGCTGCCGCTCGTGTGTGGCTCTGCACTCCTCCGACAATCGTTGGAACAATACTTACAGACCTTATTTGGATAAACTGACAACAGAAAGGGAATCTAAACTGTCACTTTCTCGCATGAAAAAATATTAAAACATAAGTTATTCCTCTACTCGCTGCTCATAGACGGACTGGCGGAGGGGATGAGAACCGTGTGGACTCAACTCGAAACTTTTTTCTAGGTTTCTGCCTACCTAGCCTTTAATGTGGCTCATTTTATGTCATAAAACCAAGAGAAAAACATAATTGTCTTCCATTTATGTCTACCAGAATGTCGTGATGCTGATGAGTGACATTGTGGACTGGCTTATACCAGACATACCTAAAGACATCAGCCTTCAGATCCATAAGGAGAAGATTCTGTTGGTGGACGTCTTCATGAAAGAAGAGCAAGGCAAGGTCTATATCCTTGAGAGCAAGGCCCCTGTAGGGGAGAGGGACAACTGCAGCAGGAGCAACAACAACAACAGCACGACGGCTCAGCCACGCTCTGGACTACACAGCAACAGCACCAAGAACCTCTAGTGACAGTTACTGTGAAAGTGATTTCTTAGTTCAGTCTTAGTCACGAGTCAAAGCCTGCTGGCAGCCTGCTCCTCAGGACAAACCAAACTCTGTGCTTTTGTTTTTGCTCAGAACATTCCAACCACCAGGAGAACAGCAGGAGGGACGGGAGTCACTGTGTGAGGTCCCATGTGTGCAAAAACATGTCTATGTCTGTCTGTTTGTGTCCACTGAGTCCATGTCCAGGTCTGATCAACTCTCCACTGACACTTCAGTAAGGTAATTTGATTGAAACATTACACTCCTCACCTGCAGGCTAACTCAAACCTAGTGTCACTGTATCCACCAACAAGTCTCTCTGTTCTGTCTATAACTTCTAGCCACAGTCATTCTGTCTTTGTGAAATTGTCTGACTGTGTTGTTGTCTATAACTTCTAGCCACAGTCATTCTGTCTTTGTGAAATTGTCTGACTGTGTTGTTGTGTGCGTTGTCGTACAGTTTGAACAACACCATCAGATGAAACATTGCAGCAACACACAATGGTGGAGAGAAACTAGATGACAAAGGTTCAGTTGAACATTAAATGCACACATGCTCAGTTGACATAAAGCCTGACTGTAGTGGTATTTTTGACTAATTGAATCTCATACAGCAATATGTTGTGAATGTGTGTTAAGAATAATGAAACTGTATCCCAGTCAATGTGTGTGTACATGTTTGTAGATTTATACAACTATCTCTAAATGTACACTGAAACTTGTGAATCTGTACAGGAGTCTTTGAATGTGTATTCAGCTTTGTCTAGTAACATTTGAGAGCATGTACATACATTTTTAGATGCACACAGAACTGCTCAAATTTGTCAAGGCTATACAAATCTAATCCTATATTTGATTTGCATTTTCTATGAAGCATACTCAAAAAACATGTACTACGGTGGCCCCGAGACCTGAAAACACAAACTCAGAAAACATCTTCATCGGTTTGACAATACATGATGTGAATATACTCAAAACACTATGTGTTTCCAAGGGACATAAAAAAATGCCCATCTTAAATATTTCCATTGTGTTTCAAGTGGTGCAGTGCATAGGTTGTCAATTCAATGAAGATGCTTTCTGAAATTGTTTGTGTTCTGTCTATTTGTATTTGATTTGTTGAGCGACGCTGCCTTGAGCTCTCAGGGCTGCTGCACTGAATGGCGTTTTATTAATGGTGAAAAGAGGGATATTCATAAGCCTGTTAAAGGGCTAAAAATACGACCACTACAATTTAGATGATTTTGGAACGGGTCTATGGAGAGTCATCATGGTCAGACCTGCCTCTTTTCCACAGACCTATCCAGTCTTTCATTCAGCATTTTATTCTCATTTTATTCTTTAAATTCTGAGATAAATCACCCTCCAGCTATAAGATATCGTTGACCATGTGAGGACAGCAAATACTGACAGGGTCAGGGTTAGGGTTCGTACATTATAACCATAGTTTCATCATGATCTCTCCAGTTTTCTCTGTCCACTCAAGGACTCACCTTTTATTGAACCATGATGTTTAGCCCATTAATAGGCTTACATACATTTTGTGAATGAAAGAGCTATGCAAGAACAAGGTGCTACATGCATCTTTTACGACTACTTAAGACTTTACTGCATGTTGTAGCAGTAATTCTTTATTGTGAGTGAAAACTACAGCACTGTGCAAGTTCTGGAGAATCAATAAAACTTTTTTATTAAACTTAGGCAGCTCTGGGTCAAAAATTATTATTTGAGAACAAAATGACAGCGATACACTGCGAATTATTTGTTTTTTACCCAGACAAAAAAACTTTAGAAGTGTTAGATAATTTGTCTTGTTTTAAGTTAATTTCTTATTTTAAGTGTTCAATAGAAACTATCTGACATTAGCTTAAAAATATCACATAAAACTATCTAAATTATATAAAAAATGACTGATCAATCATGTAGCTACTTACCATTGTAGTTCCACATGATCCATCCCAGCATGTTTGACTGCACTGTCTGTCAGCTCCCAATACATTTCTTTGCTTTACTCTTCAGAAATGTTGATTTACTTCAAATGCATCCTCTTGTATTATGAGCAAAGCAACAATGTTGTCTCCTGCCTAATAAAGTATTTAAATGAGTTGTTGCTTGTTACCTTTACATATTGAATTTCTATAACATCTCCATTCAGCATAGTATGAGTCCCTGCTTCATGCCTGTCGTAAATGTGCCCTAACCCTTCCACAATGTCCACAACACTGACCGGTCAACTCATGCCTCCCTCAGCAGCCTCAGAGCTCGTCCACTGTTTCACGTCAACATGCTTCAGTGTTAATGACAGAGAATGAAAGTAGTTTTACTTTAAGGGAGGGAAGGCCTTTTCCTTTGTCCCAAGCTCGTGGGAAACCAGAGGGGCTCGGTAGACTGAAGATTGACATTACAGCAGCCAACATGAGAGAGAGAGTAGGCTGCATGTTCTTGTGTTTACTTAACTTTAGACAGTTGTCCTTGACTTCAAAACCAGAGTGTTTCCAGCGTAAAGCTTGAAACACTGCCTACCTCTGGTTATTGATTCAAAATACATCAGACTTTGGTTTTCATACACTAGGGGGCAATGTTGATTTATGTTTTGAGGAGAGGATAAATGGGCAAAATCAATGCTGACAAGCATCAAATTATCAGAGGACTTTTCTGTCCACACCTCTTCATTGTTTCTGGGTTTTTTTGTTTCTTTATCCCATTATAGCCATTTTTACTATGTAACTTCATCAAAATGGGGGCGTGTCTGTGACTATTGTAAGAACCATCCTTTGGTGAGTTTTCTCTCTCTCTTTAAAAAAAATAATCAAAATGCAGGTGAAATGATGATCTCTATGCATCTTAATTGTTGTTAAAGGCCACCAAAAATGCTCATAAAAGTAGGCTATCTATAGCTACCACAAGGCTATACAAATTTTCATGATGGTTTTATTGAGATGCCTTTTGTTTTTGAGCCACCTCCTTTTCTCAGGTGTTGTACAGTCTGATGACAGTATAAGGACAAAGGATCTCTTTCATATATCGCACAGTGACAGTCTTAAGTGAGTCCAGACTCCTATACAAACACAGCTTTTTGAAGCAGCTTGTTCAGTCTCCTTGTGGTCAGATGCTGCTGCCCCAGTGTAAAACAGTTCATTTTCTGTCTGTCTGTCTATTACAATGCTGGTAATGTGTCTTAAATTGGTAGTCTGTCTATCTATCTATCTATCTATCTATCTATCTATCTATCTATCTATCTATCTATCTATCTATCTATCTATCTATCTATCTATCTATCTATCTATCTATCTATCTATCTATCTATCTACCTACCTACCTACCTACCTGCCTACCTACCTACCTACCTACCTATTTATTGATGAATAATCATGGGGACTCAAAAAAAATCTCAACTATGTCAAGTGTCAACGTGCTATTGTTTTGCTGCAGCCATTAACGCCAACTCCCCGCTGTAGTTGATTGGTTGATATTACTGTCAACGTCTTACGTCGATGCCTATCATTGGTTCCGGACAGACTGCTTGCCACACAATACACCACGCTGGTTGGTTAAAGCAATTGTCTATCCCAGTCAAAGTTGCGGCTCCTCTCGCTCCTATTGGCCGACGGCTCCTTCAGCATCAGGCTCCGACTGAGGATTGGTCCGACGGACTTCAGTCACACTGAGGTCAGACACCATTGGCTGTTTGTGCCTGTTCAGTTTCCAGGGGTTTCTTCCAAACAGTAGTGAGAGAGCGACCAGGGACGAGCAGGAAGACTCCGCTTATTGTCACAGGGTTATGATGGTGTTGGCCCCGGAGCCGAGGCTGCGCGCTCTTCGGATCTAACTTTACACCTGGGTGAGTAAAACATAATTTCTCCGTACCTCTCCGTCCTGTGGTCGGTCGGTTGGTCTAAAACTGAGCGCGTGTATTGTACTGACTGGCGACTATTGTTCAAACCGACGTGCCATTACACAGTGAGTGGACTGTGGACCACAGCCGCTGCTCCACCAGTGGGTGCAGTGCGCGCGGTGAGTGCGGCTCCGGCTGCGGGACCAGTTCAGTTCATGTGAGCTCCTGCACTCAGACTGAAGTTAGAGCTAGGTCTGTCCCGCTGCCCGACCGACCACCGCAGCTCCACTCGGTTAGTTGTTAACACGGACACGTCTCTCGGGAAAACACCGTCTGTGGTATACATTTACAGACAGCCATAGTGAGCCACACAGTCGGAGCTTGTCCCGGACCGGTCCGGGTCCGGGTCCGGGGTCCAGGTCGAGTTGTTAGCCTGCGAGCTAACCGCTGCTACGTGTTTTCTATTGGTTGTCTCCAGTCTGCACCGACATGTCCAATGAAAACCTGTTCACGGTGAAATGAAGTCTGCTGTGTGTCAGTCGGAGCGGCTCTCTTTTGTTTTTCACTTCATTTTACTCAAGGTTTCCACGTCTTTGTCAAGTTGTTGTCTTGTTGTGCAACAGTGTTGGTGCTTTTGTTACGTCCTCGGGTCAAAACCCTCCTGCTGTGTCGTTTTATTCTAAGTCGATTTTTACTTAATCAGTTCAATCACCCGTCGGCTCTTTTTAACATTTTTGAATACATTGATATCACATTAACATAATAGTCGCAGTTTGTCCATGTATTTGCTTGTGGCATCATAGTTATTCATTTGTTGTAATTACATGTGGTCCGATGGGCAGCTATGAGTGCCTCTGTGATGGACTGTGTTGTAGTCGGGGGCTGCAGTGGTGGGTCTTCTTGCTGTTTGTTGGAGCTCACTCCTATTTTCAGTTTCAGTCTTTGTCGCCACACTCAGCCCCCTCTCTGAGGAGACACTGCTGTGTACTCTTTCCTCACCATCCTGTGTTGACAGCATCCGTGCCTTACCCACCACTTGAATTGGTTTGTGGGTTGCCAGGTTGTGGGGTCAGATGGGTTGGAATTTTATGAGATGTGTGGATAATGTGTCTAGCTAGTGTTTCATACACCTTTGGGCATCGTGGAAATAAACATTACAAACTCATGGATCCATGCATAATTTATTGTTTATAACAGATACAGTAAATATATTTGGTCGTAAAATGAGATGCCTCTGCTCTGAGCAATCCTGACTCACAGGAGAGCTCTGATATTGCGGGAGAGACACACCTAGTTTAAATTACATCCAGCAATATCTGTACCAAAGCCTCACGTACACCCTCCCTCCATGACAAATGATACAGATTACAGGTTTACAGATGTCCTAAAATATCATCTGTAACCTGTTCTGTTGGATTATCTGATCTGAGCAATGCACGTACACATTCTGAGATACTGTACTTCAACACTGACTTACATTTAATGCAACAGAATGAAGGTGGTTTTCTCACCGTACTGTTTACTGTTTGTTGGTCCAGATGTTTTCTTCAACTGCCTCAGTAGTATTGAGCAAACTACTGTCTTGTACAGGATATTGCAGTGTGAGTTGTTTGTAGCCTTGTTGATTGACCAGCCAGTGTAAGTAGTGAGTGGTTTAATGTCAATCAGCTGTGAATTCTATCTAGTTTAATTTGTAGGACTTCCCAAGGGCGATTGTGACATGGACAGACATACCAGACATGGGCCTCTTGTCAAGTCACCGTCGGTGCACGCTTGTGTTTGCGCCCGCGCACGCACACACATACACACACAGAGATTATCCTGTCTTGCAGTAGCACAGCTCACCAGTGGAATATCAACACAGGGTTTAAATAGACTGGAGCCTTGTAAAGAAGTGGCAGTCACTTGGCCTGAGTTTGTTGCATAGTTGCAGCACTTAACTTGTTTCCCAGGGTCACTCTGTGTGTTTGGGTGTGTGTGTGTTAGGAGGAGGTGGTGAACTACTGTAAGAGCAAGCCAGGCTGTGAAAAAGAAGTAGATGAAAATTGGGCTCAAGTTTTCGTGAAGCAGCTGCAGCATCATTGTATAAAAGCATGTGTTGTTTGTTAATGCCTCTGACTGTGTTCGGTAATATGAACATGTTGACTTCAAGCTGACAGAAATGCGTAGAAAAAATCAGCCAGGATAGGTCACGCTTCAGGAAAATCTGTGTGCAGTGAAAATACTAAAGAAAAACAAATATATAGCCTATAGCTTATATTTTACAGAAACACAAATGATCAGGCTTTTCAAGTCCTCTGTTCAACTATGCACTGTTTACTGGCAAATATTTGATCATGATATCAAAGACATTGTGAACTCTGAGAAACTCTTGGTCCTAACGTTTCCTGTAAAGAACTTGATGCCTCTCCGATGGTTAGATCATAGCTAGATAGATACTCAAGCACTTAGCAGCAGTTCAATGTAGCTTCGATCACTTTTGCCTAATAAACTAGAAACAACAGTGTTTGATCCTGCTTAGTTTTGAGCATGTGAATCAGAGTAGGCCTTCTGCCAGACCAGTGCTAGCAAACATGGGCTTTGATTCACTGGCTAACCTTTGGCCACTCCCAACGAGGATGAACTTTGGACTGAAACACAGCACGAACTGAGTGTTGACAGTTTCTGGGTCAGTTTTTCCTCTAATGTTGTTTTTTTCTGTTGTTGGTTTTTTTTTGCCAGTAATAGAAATTCTGTTGAAAACACATTTGTCTCATACACTCTCACCAGCCACTTTATTTTCAAGTATACATTAGTTATAAAAACTGGGTTAAATTATTTGGTGCATCTTCCAATGGCTGCAGTTAATGTTTTTAAATGAACTCTAAACATGAAGCACCAGAATGGTGTTTATACTGGAAGTATCAGATCCACAGCAGGTGTTCCCCCTATTGTGCTTATTGTCAAATACAGTTGACATTTCTGGTCTATGAGGATGAGTCCATGTAATTTATAATGTTCATCGTTCTCCAAATCTCCACATACACAACACATCCTCAAACGTTGATGTTTCAATATGTGTGTATAGAATAAGTGTTATCACAGTCATGAGCCCTTTGCTGAATGTGCAATATGTAAATATGTAAGAGTGAGTTTCCATATTAACACAAAAAGTAAGGAAGAACTGGCTGATGCCCAGGCTGAACTTGAACCCCCTTCCTCTCAGCCTCAACGGCAAAAAGACTCAGAGGGTGATTGAACAGGAAAAGGTCACATCTCAGGTCTTTAAAGCCGAAAAGAAAACTAGCCACCCGTCACCGTCATGACAAGAAATGGATGTTTTGGTTCAGTGAGCAAGACCCGCAGCTCCCTGACTGAGTTCACAGATGCACCGTCAGCGTGTTGTACCTCAAACCTGCGCTCCCTGTTCACCATATTGCTGCTACGAGTCCACCTCAAGGTGACACGGACCCAATAAAAGGCCTGAAGAAGTCCATCCTACATAATTTAAATGGGAAATACTCTGTCCCTGCAACAGATGTCCTGCCAGATACGACCTCCTGCCTAGATCCATGTGTCAAAGCAACGTACAGCACAGACGACAGGAAAGAACACATCAGAATCAGAGCTGAACCAAACCAAAGAGTCAGTCACTGCAGGAGAGGTGAATCATAAAGAGCTGCAGCTGAAAGACTCTGGCTGAAATTAACATCTGAGAAGCATACTGTTATTCATTAATGACATACGTAAATGTAATAATGGTCAGATAGACATGTGTCCTGATGATGGACAGTGTCTGATCTCCTTCCAGTGGCGACTTGGTTGTTCCTGCTTCTTTGACAAGTCCACCTCCTCCGCCACGTTTCTCTGTGAATGATCCATCATGCATGTTACACACGTGGATATTATAGTGTTTCTGTGAGACCCACATTTCCTGACATTAGTGGTAACATGAAGGTTTTAAAAGGTTAAAGGTATAGTTAAACATTTTCTCAAATAGTTTCAGGTGTAGGTTTGTTACCTTTAATTGTCGGTGCAAACTTTTTAGATCGGCAGAGCAGAGCCGCGAGCTGCTCAGAGCTACGCTATGGAAGCTAATGGGATTTCTTGGTTTACCTCATCAAACTCATCAAATACACAATCCAGGAACTCCAACTGAGCAGCTGGCGTCTTTGCGCTGAAGATCTCAAAATAACATGCAGTTATGCATCCAATAATTAAAGGTAATGAACCTACTGCTATGACTATGCCGAAATGTACTTGAACTATCCTTTTAAGTCATCAAAGATAAAGGAAAAAATGTGTCTGTACACGTGCACATCCACTCATGCACATGCTGGTGCTTCTCATCTTTTGTTTTTCGCTCACAACACAACCCAGCCACACACACAGTAAACACCGAACACCCTGTGACTGATCTGCTGTGGCACTGGTCCAAAACTGCATGTCATCAAGTGTGTATGTGTGTGTGTGCACCTCTATCGTCTCAAACACACACACACAGACATTAACACAAACAAAAGCAATGTTGCTGCTGAAACTGCATGTCCTCTGTTGTGTGCTGTCCATTCATTTCCCTGTTTGTCTGATGTCTAACATGTCGCAGTAACATCATCATCACATTGTCCTGTGTCTTCTTACCATGAGTGTGGCTTCACGCTGCCTTGACTTTAGTTAGTGTCATTTCTGGACTGGTGAATGTTCACATTTCACATTAAAGAAACAAAAACACTGCAGCTGACTGGGAACCAACAAACAAACAAATATACCCATGCACAATGATGTCACAGTTCAGCAAAGGCTGTAAGTCTGTGCAGTAGATTTAATGAAAAGATACAGTCGAGTCGAGACAGTCCTCCTGCAAAAAAAAACAAGCAAACAAACAAGCACAATACAATATAATATACACAAATACGTTCAGTCCTGTGTCCATAAAATAATCCTTTATTCATACAGAAGTGTTCCATAAATCGCTGCTTGTTACTGTCATTTATATTAGATCTCATTTGCTGATTTACACAACAGACCCACATCTTTATGTTTTCATGTGTGATACAGCATCAGATGTCTGAAATGTAGCTCAAGTCCAGCAGCAGTGAAATAGTTGACCTTTTTGTTGCCAGCTGTCTGATATCAGTGCATCATGAAGCCCACGAAGATGTATTCACAGTGTAAAAGTGGTGTCTCACTTCGTAGGGGAATAATTCTACCTCATGCAGCGATTGGTAGGGATAAGTGAAGGTGTATGATTGAGAAATGGGATTGTACCAAAGACCACGTCAAGAGGAGGCTGAGGGTGATGATATGATGCAGGAGATCAGTATTTGATTCAATAGAAAAGTAGCCGTTTAAACTGTTTGTATAATTCATGAACATTTAAAAACAAAGTTGTTAATGAGCAGCAGCTACTTGAGTGCTAGGGCAGGGTTTTGAGAGATGTGAAATCAATAAATCATGCCCTCAAATTGATAAAACCACGCTCTTGAATCAAGATAATTAAGTCTGGAAAAACTTCCATATAAAGGGTTTAAACCCACAGCCACTGCTTCTGCCTGTGTCATTGCATTACGCCGTCTAAATTAACCTGGCGTATTTGACCTTGTCTATAGTGATTCATAACAGCATATATATAATACAGTATATTACTTCATATTGACTCTGTGGTTTACTTCCCTTTCCCTCTTCCTCCCATTGAACAGTACAGACGGATTATCGCAGCTGACTCCCTGGAGGCGCCGGACGAAGCCACCATGTCAGTGACTGTTCATGAGAATCGTAAATCCCGCACCAGCACGGGATCCATGAACATCTCACTGTTCCACAAGCCGTCACATCCTGACAGCGTCCTGACTCACCTGAACACCATGAGGAAACAGTGCATGTTCACCGATGTCACGCTGTGGGCGGGGGATCGCTCTTTCCCTTGTCACAGGTAAAATCCTCCTAACACTTGTTCATTCTACTGGATTCACTCACCGTGACAGATTAACACAAGTTAACTTGATTAAAGACGCTCCTTGTTGTGTTTGTTGCGTTGCAGGGCAGTCTTGGCAGCGTGCAGTCGTTACTTTGAGGCCATGTTCAGTGGTGGACTACGAGAAAGTCTGGACAGCGACGTGAACTTCAGAGACAGCATACATCCTGAGGTGCTTCTGCTGCTGCTGCTTCTGCTGCTGCTGCTTCTGCTGCTGCTCAACACAATCCAGCACAACACTCACTTATACTTTTCCTTTTGGACACCAAAGCTTCTGAGTGATTGCTGTGATGGCAAATTAGTGTATGTCCACTTCCCCAGCAGCCGCAAAGTCTGGTGTTGTCAGCACACTCACACTTTGTGTCGACAGCACTCTAGTGCACTAGTAAGAAAGGAGACCGACACTTTATAGCCATAAAGTGTCGGCCTCCTTACTATTAAACACTTGAGAGTAGAGGCGGGAAAGGAAGCGATGGGAATGGGAAAACAACATGACTCAAGGTTATGTTGACTTCAAAAATGCTGATTTTGGCTATGTGAAAGCAATGTCTCCAAAACTTCCCCTTTAGATTTTGCACAGATGTCCCTTTAGACTCAAGGATGAACTGAATTAGTGGTGGTGAAGGTCAATGTCTCTTCAATGATCTCACAAAACACTTTAGCCATTACACAAGAGTTCATACAGTAATACAGGCAAAACATAAACACAACACAAATGGTTAATACTTTCTATGACTCTGGATGTAACCTGAAACCAGTCTGAGTGGTGGAGGCTGACCATGAGTCTGTAATTGTAGTTTAATAATGCATGAAGTAACTTAGCCAGGTGATGCGGTCGGGCGCCTGAGGATTAGACTGTGTCCTACAGTTGTCCATAATGTAATGCTGTTATTTCTCTCCTCTCCCAGGTCCTGGAGCTTCTGCTGGACTTTGCCTATTCCTCTCGAGTCATTATCAACGAGGAGAACGCTGAGTCGCTGTTGGAGGCAGGCGACATGCTGCAGTTTCATGACATCCGGGATGCAGCTGCTGAGTTTTTAGAAAAAAACCTGCACTCTTCCAACTGCCTGGGGATGATGCTGCTATCCGACGCCCATCAGTGTAAAAGACTGTACGAGCTGTCTTGGAGGATGTGTCTGTTGCACTACGAGACGGTAAAGATTACATCTTTTCTCAATGTGTGTTTTCCATCAATGTGTATCTGCTTAATGTCTTAAGTTCCTGTAGCTGCATCGGCCACATCGATGCAGTTTATTATTGGACAACAACAGCTGATATAAGAGAACAAATCCTAAAATAGACCTAACTTCACAAAAGACAGGGTGAGAAGTGTTGAGTTAAAAATGTTCAGTTGATTTGATGTGTAATAATATGTAATTTCAGAGATTTGCATGAACTGTTGGAAATTAAAATCACAGCAGATAACAGGTCTAAACTAATAACAGTGTAATTTAGATCAGCAATACCCATTCATAAAGATAAAATGTGTTGGATTGTTAGCACCATAGGTGTTGTGTAACAGAGACGTAAAGAGACGTGTCTGTTTGGTGTGATTTTTCTTGGGTCTTGTGCCAATTTAATTGGTTTAATTAAATTTATTTATTTAATTTTAATAAAATGTTTATCTTTTATAAATATTTTTAAGTGAAAAAGAGGCAAAAGTGACCGTTCAAATCGAATATCACAATATCAGATTTAGTTTTACCCTCATCCTCTGAAGCACAGATGCACTGTAGACGTTGACCAGACCATCCATGTGTGTGACGACATGACAGGTTGACTGAACACATGTCTGTCTCTCCTGCAGGTCAGAGAGTCGGAGGATTTCTACAGTCTGTCTAAAGACAAGCTGCTGGAGCTGATTCTGAGTGATGAACTGGAGATAGAAGATGAACAGGTGATGAATCCTCTCCTTCCATTTTTACAATTTATTTCCCGCCTGATTATCTACCCTCTTATTTAATTAAATTACTAATGTTCGGACTTTCTGCCAGAATACCCTCTGCAGATAGATCACCAGTTTTTTTAATCTAGTATTCCTTATTTTGACTTTGATAATGATTTTTCCCAGATGCATTGTATTACATCTGTTGTAACTGTGGTGTGTTGAGCAGACCAGATGAGTGCTTCTTTTTAAGTAGATGATGACTATTGTAAATGTGATTGTAAAACTGGCAGGTTGTGTTCAACTCTGTGATGCGGTGGGTCCGGTTCGATTTGGAGCGTCGGCGTCATCACCTGCCTGAGCTGTTGAGGGGCATCCGGCTGGCTCTGCTGCCCTCTGAATGTCTGCTGGAGGCCGTGGCCTGTGAGGAGCTGGTTATGGCAGACAAGAGGAGCAGGTAAACTCTGACAGGGACCTGTAATGAACGGTTTCTAGTCTAACTCATGTAGTGTACAGCAGGAGATCTGTAGACAATGACTCTGGGTTAGATTGTGCAGAGGAAACATCAGTAAGTAAGTCAATGTCAATCAGACATACAGGGCTCGATTTCTACATTTCACAGAAGCAAAAACTGATTCATTTCAAAGAAATCTCCAAATGTGTTTGATAAAGGACCTTCAGGAGCCATCCTGCACTTCTTCCATTATGACCACCACTGCATCCTCCCTTCCTGCCTGTGACTGGAGGAAGGCATGGGCTGATTGGCACAAATTCAAAAAAACTTTTTTTTGGACTTTGGACTGTGTAAAGGCTGCTGTACAATTGTTGTGAAAACTGGTTAGATCTTGTCTGTGGCTGAGGAGAGCAGGATGTTTGGAGCAGGATAGAGCTGTCTACCAACGCACAAACTACAGACCTTCCTGCATTGATGTCTTTTTATAGCTCTGTATTACAGGCGCGGTAGATTTTTAAAATTCCACAGGAGACTTTTAAGAGCCCAGGTAGGGAGCTGCTTGAGGACCTTTTGTTCTTTAACAGCCTCATAAGGACCCAAACACTGCAGTCTGTGAACCAGTTGGGTGGGTTGGTTGGGTGCACTAAACTGGGGCTGATAATTATCCATCGGTCTAATGTGGTGAAGGAAGTCTGTGCTGCTCCACCACAATCGCTTAAAAGCTTTTGCAGACAAGTGTCCTGTGACCAGTGGGGCAAAGGGTGTGAGTACCGCCCCCCCTCTCTGTCTACAAGCCCGGCTGAGGGGGAATGGCAGGAGGCCGGAGGTCAGATGGCATATTTCACAACCACCCCCAAACTGGGCCCATTCTGTTTTTTTCTGTGGTCAGACTGAGACCCTTGAACATTTATTCGTCTGCCCACTCTGTTTGACCTTTAATTTCTTAGGCTTTTTTTAACCATAGCACTGTGCTAAAAAAGAAGACTGTACGCACACTGGTGAACTTTTTACCTGGTTTTGCCAAGACGACCATCTGGCTGACAAACAGAAAGCAGGCTCAAAATACTGGCATCGTACCAGATTGGAGGATCCACAGAGAGCTCGTCTGAGAGAGGAACACACTTCTTAGCAGACGATGGACAGAATGCAGGTTTTCAGTAACATGTGGTCTGTGGAGAAAGATGGAGAGTTTATTGTACATTTCTGATAAGAGAAACACATTTCTGGCTGTGTTCACAGGATTGTTGACTCTTAAGAATGTTTTTTTTTGCCTTGTGGCGATGAGTCTTCTCCTGACAATGGGACATTGAAAACCAAAACCTTCTTCTCTCTTCTTTCCTCTGCTCTCCTCTCTTCCTGAAAAACATCCAAATCCTCTATTAAATTGTTTGTGCTGAGGCTGCTCAAACCTGTGGTGAGGACATTACACAAACATGTCTCTGTCATGCGTCTCCACAGGTCAATAGTCGAAGAGGCCATGCAGTGTAAGAAGAAAATCCTTCAGAACGACGGCGTGGTGACGAGTCCCTGCGCGCGGCCTCGTAAGGCAGGACACACGCTGCTTATTCTGGGAGGCCAGACCTTCATGTGTGACAAGATATACCAGGTAAAAATGCTTTCTACTTGCCTGACAATTTGCCCCATGTGAAGTATATATTGTTCCACTGACTTAAATGGTATTAAGTGGGAGGAATTAGCTCACACAGTAGAGTACACTCCTCATTGATTAAAGATTATCCAGTCCAGTTCCTGCCTGTGAATGCACACAGCAGCTGAACCATCCATCCATTAGCCTGACACTTATTGATGAGGGCTCAGAGGGGGCTGGAGCGTATCCCAGAAGACACTGGGGGGGGCAAGCTAAACTCTGGACACTAGCCAATCACAGGGCCAACATTTATAGTTTGTTTACGTGCACTTCAGTGACCAAGTTGCTCAGAGAAATCAGGTTAGGTAATCAACAAACAAGAGCGCATACATTCATTTGAAAACAAAGTGATGATTTTAATATATTGATAGTCACTGAGAAGAGCTTCAACACAAGGTGAGCAGCTGATGTTGCTTCCACCTGCCCCCTAGAGGCTGTGACTGAAGCCCAGAGCTGTTGTTGTATGACTCATGTGCCTTTGAACAAACAACTGAAAAGACCCGACGAGTCCGCCCTGGATAAAAAAGCCTCTCTGCTCTCACTGTGTTGTCTACTGTTATTGTGGCAGAGGACGGTTATCTGCTTCAGTATTTGATTTAAAGATTGGAGAAATAATTGATTAACTGTAACCATTACAAAATATAAATATCATCCTATTAATAACTGAATCGTTTAAAATGACTTAAGAGCAGATGTCACATGATCATTGCATATAAACAGACATGTAATGAAATAACTCAGAGGGGGAGACACACTCCTAGCACCATATTGTTCAGTGATTTGCCAGAGCCAGTAACTTGTTGTATGGTATTCAGGTGGTTGCAATCTGCAGCCTCTGCTATATGCCAGATCCTTCACAGTCATCCTTCAGTGTGTATCCAAGTGTCTGTTTCCTGCCTTGAACTCGTATTCCCTCGTCAAAATGAATGACCCCTGTGGTTGATCTGTTTTTAGGTGGACCATAAAGCCAAGGAGATTATACCCAAGGCCGACCTCCCAAGCCCCAGAAAGGAGTTCAGCGCCTGTGCCATTGGTTGCAAGGTTTACGTGACGGGAGGCAGAGGATCAGAGAACGGTGTGTCTAAAGACGTTTGGATCTACGACACTGTCCATGAGGAGTGGTCTAAAGGAGCACCTATGCTGATAGCCAGGTGAATTGCATAGTTTACAAACAGTATAGTCATTTATACATGTCCATGCTGTTCAGTTTTAATAAGTCATCATCATCGATTTTATTTGTTTTTATTAGCTTGCTAGTGATAGTGACTCATGAGCCACTTCCTGTAAATAAGGTGTGGTACAGTGGAGACAAAGGATCCTGCTGAACCTCTCAGTCCTGCAGAGCAGTAAGATGAGACAGGATGGTTGGTCTCACCTATGAAATCCTGCATCTGACATCTTACTCCTGCCGTCCACAGTCACAGCATTTTTATCCACCATGTCCAGCCTCCTTGTGTTCAGGCATGCTGCTGCTCCGGCAGACTGCAGCATAGAACAGTTCACTGGTCACAAGTGACTGATCAAACATGAGCAGCATTTCTTATTTCACTGCAGACGTCAAAGGACCTGACTCTGCCTCTTCATGTAGACAGAAACCGTGTTCAGGGACCAGTTTAGAAAGCAAGTGCACACCTAGGTGCAGTCATGGGGATGTGCTATTACACATTACATTGAAGTGTGGCAGGGCTTCTACATCACTGGACAAAGAAATCAAGTATCTCCTGGATAAATGCAAAGGCATGGACAATCTGTAAGCGTCCTGATCATCATCAATTGCCAATATCATCGTAGTCCAACACAACCTTAGCTGTAACATGACAAGTATGATTATTGCAGGAAGTGTCCTGACTGATAAAGAAACATCTGGAGCAGACAAAAAGAAAGCTCAACTAACAGAAATGGTTTGCATTAGGACAGGTCCTCACAGAGATACAAAGAAATCACTGGCCTGCTGCCAGGGCAAATGAATAGATTGCAGAGGAAACACTGCACATTATAGAGTGTTAAATGAAAAGGCCATTGTGTAAAGTAAATACATAGGCACATAATGTGGTCGTTCTGTCCGCAGGTTTGGCCATGGCTCAGCTGAGCTGGAGAACAGTCTGTATGTGGTCGGAGGTCATACAGCCATCGCTGGAGTTTTTCCTGCCTCTCCATCTGTCTCCCTGAAACAGGTCAGAGACACATCTATGATTTCATTAGTATACTCATTATCTACGTTTTTTATCTCCGTTTTAACAGTGAATGGATAATGATGTGGACATGCACATCAATACAGACATCTTGTAATCTGATTATTAGCGGGTGGAATCTCTGCTGCTGCTCTCACTCAGATCAGGCAGATTATAATATTAGCACTGTTCCTCAGTTTAGGATGAGCAGTGATTCAGCCGCAGCCTCTGAGTGTCACGTTTCACTTGTTCCCAGGTCGAGCGCTACGACCCTCTCAGTAATAAATGGACCATGATGGCTCCTCTGCGAGATGGAGTCAGTAACGCTGCTGTGGTCAGCGCTAAACTCAAACTCTTTGTTTTTGGTGGGACTACCATACACAGAGACAAGGCCTCCAAGGTTTGTGGATTTGTATATTACTGTACCTATCTTGCATGACGTCTTTCCATATTTCAGTCTTCATTAATCTTCACACCTTTGATTGTTTGTTCAGTCCAGAGACAGTGTTAAAGGGTTCAATCTGCATTTACACCCTGATCAGAGTATTCTGAATTAGGTATGATCAGGCCTTATGATCATTATCTGCATATTATCATTTGAATACATGAGCTGAGGTTAGGAATTAAAGGGATAGTTCTACATTTTGGCAAATCCACCTATTGCCATACTCCCTATAGTCACAGAAGTAGGTTCAATTATACTATACTGTTGGCAAAAAGATTGTGATTGGGCCACTAAAAACTTCTTTGCAGGTATGAATCAAGTCTGGAAAAGGGGTTACTCAGCTTTTAATAGCATATAAACAACTTGCTGGTTGTTTTTAGGAAAAAGATGGCAGATGTTGTGCATTAACAGCAGCAGCTCAGCTCAGTCTAACTTCCTGTGCCCTCTGTATCCAGGTCCAGTACTACGACCCTGTGGGAAACCGCTGGAACATTGCAGCCGAATGCCCCCAGCCGTGGCGCTACACAGCGGCCGCCGTCCTAGGGAGCCAGATCTTCATCATGGGTGGCGACACCGAATTCACCGCTGCCTCTGCTTATCGCTTTGACTGTGAAACCAATCTGTGGACTCGAGTGGGCGACATGACGTCCAAGCGGATGAGCTGCCACGCTGTGGCCTCAGGAAATAAGCTCTATGTGGTGGGAGGATATTTCGGGACGCAACGGTGTAAAACATTGGACTGTTACGACCCCACGTCAGATAGTTGGAACTCCATCACCACTGTGCCTTATTCTCTGATCCCCACTGCCTTCGTGAGCACCTGGAAACACCTGCCGGCCTAAAGCAGAGACGCCAGGTGCCAGGAACTCCATGTACACTGTAAGTGACTGACATTAATACATCTATAAAGGTCTTTGCATTATTTGACATTAGCCCATGTTTTGACCTCTTAAAGCCAATGTACAAAGGCAGAGATCGACAGTTGCTGGAGCTCAAAAAGTGCACATATTGCCCAACTAAACCTCTGCAAAATCATTAACCAACAGTTTATTTTCTTTCTTTTCATCATATGTTAATTTCAACTGCATTATTATTAGCAGGGTTTGAAGAAAGTGAAGCTAGATTAACCACAGCATCATGTCCCAGTCAAAGTCCCAGAAAAATAATACTGTCTACAAAAGTGGCTAGCTTCAGCAGCAGTTTAGCTGTTGCCTTATGTCATTTACAGATAATTATGGAAAATGAAACATGTTAAGCTCAGTTTACAACAACTACAACTAAACTAGTTTGAGCTAAGGTTAGCCACGCTGTTTGACAGCTGGAGTTAAACTGTTAAAATTTTTTACGTGTGTCATATCTACAGTACAGTAGCGTTTTGGCATATTCTTTGTCCGCAGGCCAAGGAGGTATATACTCACTTGTTGTGTGTCTGTAAACGGTGCAGAGAAAAAATCTTAAGTCATTTTAATTTACAGCTTTTAATAAAACAATCTCATACATGAAGTATCGGGACTAATAAAATAGGGCATTTTATGTCCCTGTGCTTTTTAGTATCAGTAAATTGAGCAACACTCCTCCAGCACTTTAAGCTGTGCTGGATAATGAGGCGTGAGGTTGGGAGGAGATTCCCCTCCTACAAGCACTTGATGGATGTGTGGTGAATGTCAGCCAGACGCCCTCTGCTCCTGAGGTCCTTCTTACCATACTAAAGTGAAACTGACAGCTGGTGTCAGCAGGTGCTGGAGTCCTATTGGAGAGACAGGTTCAGAGAGAGAGACACCCACAGATGATGCATAACAGAAAAGCAAAACCTTGTATAACAATAGTAAACTGCATTATGTTTTCACTTTTCAGAACTGATGACAGATGTATTCTACTCAGGAGCATCAGCATAAACTATATTTGACTCGATAGACGATCTTTGCACTACAGACTATATTCTGCATTTGAAAGTGTAGACTGTGTCTGAGTCTACAGAGGCTGTAAATGACTACAGTCAATAAGACTACAAATTACTATGTTAGAAACTATAAACAACATTCAGACGATTTGTATATAAGTAATGAGTAAATCATGGTCAGTTAATTCTCAGTATATTCACACACATAAAAAAAGAAGAAATAAAGCAGAAAGTCCAAAGTAATGGTCCTGAATTAATGTATGTTTGCATTAGATAACCTATATTTGAGAAACTAATAACAGGGTGAATAAGAGAGCGTGATCAGGAGCATGAGAGACAAGTGTATTTATATTTCATAAGCAGAATGTTTGAAGTCTGATCTTCAGTAACTTGAGGGAAGTTTTATTGCCTCACATTGACCTTGTCTAACTCCTAGAAGTGAGAGTTTCTGCTTGAGGAGCCATTTAAAGGTCGAACGATGAGCAGACTGTGCTGCAGTAAAAGGCTCTTTCTTCCTCTGCCCCCTGTTACTGCAGGGAGAACCCATGCAGTGGAACAGCAGCGTATTAATATCCTTCATCCATATCCACACAGTGCTGCATCATTGCCACCCTTCCTTTTTTCTTTGCTCCTACCCCCACCCTTCAGAGATTTATATTATGAAACAGGGTTCACGTCCATCTTCTCTGTTTATCTCTCTCATTCATTCACCTCCTGTTTCCACTACTTACTGTCTACCTACACGTCCGTTACATAAGAGACTTTTTCTTTTGAAGCCTCAGATCATTTTTTGAAGTGTCTCTGCTATCTGCTGTCTCCCATGCAGGACAGGTAATCCTACAGCTCCACAGCTTATGAGACAGAGTGACATTTTCCAGGGAGTAGTCTTCTCCCATGGCATCACAAACAGCTTGTGATTAAAATCCAGTAAAGAGTGGAAAAGTTTCAGCTAAAGAAGAACAGAGCTGGCTCATCAGTAATGATGAACGACAGTAGTGGAGTGAAAACATTAAGACTTCCCATCTTCTCCTCATCATCTTCTACAGATAATGAAGGAGGGCTCCATTGTAAGGAATAGCTCAACATTTTGCCATAATGTGCCATCATTGCCATAATCCCTAGAGTCATAGCAGTAGGTTCGTTACCTTTAATTGTCAGTGCAAGCTATTTTTAAAACGGCAGAGCAGAGCGGCAAGCTGCTCAGAGCTACGCTATGGAGGCTAATGGGATTTCTTGGTTTCCCTCATCGAACTCAAATACACAATCCAACAACTCCAAAACACTCTTGTGGACAAGTTGTGACCTGCACATTCACCACGCTATGAGATAATGGAGTTTAAAGGCAAATGCAGAGACTGCTTGCTGAAAAACTGCCCCTGAAGGCAATGCGCATCAGCAGTTTTGCATGAATTTGCCTCGAAAACAACTCCGTCTCGTAACGTTCCGTTATTATCTCATAGCGTGGTGAATGTTAAGGTCACAACTTGTCCACAAGAGCGTTTTGGAGTCGTTGGATTGTGTATTTGATGAGTTTGATGAGGGAAACCAAGAAATCCCACTAGCGTAGCTCTGAGCAGCTTGCGGCTCTGCTCCGCCGTTCTAAAAATAGCTTGCACTGACAATTAAAGGTAACAAACCTACTCCTAAAACTATAAGGATTATGGAATTTGCCAAAATGGTAAACTATCCCTTTAAGACGTCTCATCTTCTCCTCATCATCTTCGACAGATAATGACAGAGGGCTGCGTTGGTTCAGGCTGAACAGCCTGTGTGTGATGTGGACGCTCAACCTGTTCTAACCTTTGTCTTCGTCTCTGTCCTTTTGTCGTCTTCAGGAGGTGATGGCAGCTGGAGGAGAATCTGAGACTCAGCACAGGACCAATCCTTTACAAAGACAAGCTGCACCTTACTAACTCTCAGTCAGTGTTGAGAGGTGCAGCTGACGAGTTAACAGTTTACCACCCAGGTCTTAACACAGAGGATCTCTCTGAACGCCATGCTTCCTAAACAATGTGACGCTTCTCAAACACTTAAATGAAGCTGACTGGCTGATGGATGGAGCACTCATAGAAACCAATGAGTGCGTGCGTGCGTGTGTGTGTAAGTGTGAGTGTGTGCCTGCACATACGTGTGCATGTAACCATTACATAACCATTCCAGTGTAAAGACAGAAGCTGCCAGATGACAAGAAAAACACAAGAGCACTGCACCAGGACCAGCCTCCTGTGCACTGTGCACACACACTGTACTAGTACTGCTGCTTACAGCATTGGATTGAAAGTGTGTTGGGTAAAGATGAAGTGAACGTGTTGCTGTATCAAGTAACTGTCAGAACGTTTGGCATCATCAACATTTGAAAGCAAACTTTTATTGTTTAAGTGTAAGGATTGAACAGTGTTTTCTTGGTGCTGCATGGATTGAATTGTTGTTATCAGTGTGTGTTTGGAGACATGTTGTCGACATGACGACAAAACGTAATCCTCCAGGTCTTTTATGAAAATATACAGGTGCAAAACAAACTGACAATGGGATCATCAAACTCAAACTAAACGCTCAGCAGAGTGATTTAACACGACCAGCAGGTCACAGACGTTTCACCAGTCGCTCATCACACATTCAGACAAACAGTCAAACAGACTGCAGAACACACTCTGTGACTGTGTTGACAACCAGAGATGCAGAAAATCAAGGACACAATGAAAAGCTCCAAACAGACATAACAAACATAACAAAGATTTAGCTCCACACGCGACACTGACCAGAGTTCCCAGTGTCACGGTAACTGTTGGATCCTCACCACATCGTTCTCGGACCACAGTGACAGCACAGTATTTAAAGTCCATGTTGTCCTTTTGGCGAGGAGGCTGTATCCAGAGTGACAGCAGCCTCGCCTGAGCCTCAGTACAAACATTTGATGTGACAGTGTTTGCTTTTTTTTTTTAAACTAGGGATGCCTGATTGATTGGCAGCCAATAATTACTGGCTGATTTTCATTAGAAATCAGTGAGCAGTGGATGGGAATTAATGCTTCTAGTCACCCATCACCTGTGGTTAACACTCTGGGGTCTGCGGCTGAGAGCACTGCGTGCTGTGTAGTGCACTTCCACCCCCCACCTTGTCCACCGTGTCGGCACGTGACGGGCCACAACGAGTCAATGTGAGCTGTGTTTAACTTTCACAAAGTGTGTGAAACTGAAAGTATGCCATCTGCAGTGCATGCCACAACCGCACTCATGGATGATATCAGTGTGTTGGTATCAGGTGACATGATTGAGGTTTCCCTACTTTTACTTTTGCCTCTCCTGAGTGATTAAGTGTTAAGACCTTTGCCAAGTTCTGAATTTAATTTAATCCATGATATGAAAACAAAGGAGGACATTTAGGAGCACGGTCACTGGGTTTGATATAGATTGCACAAGAGGCAGTTCAACGGCTCCGCTCCTTTGTGTTTCAGTGTTGGAGGAGGGAGCAGCAAACACAAACTGAAAACTAACATGGTGCAACAGGAAGACCAGGGTTGTGGCACAAGGCCGAAGTCACAAAGTCTTATATCAGACAACGTGTTTGTTGTCATTTTTTAAATAGGATACATATGAGAAGCACACAACAGCCTTGTGGATGGTGTCCTGCAGAAACCATCACTGTCCTGCTGAATCCTTATTGTTTCTTCTGTAACACTTCTGATCACTTGATATTGATCAGCGCTTTCATTAACAGTGTTTTTAATTCCCCACGATTACAATTTCAAAAATGATAAAGTAAAATAAGATATGGGATTGTGTCAATACAAAGTGGCACTGAGTCGATGAAGGTTTGTGCAGGACACAGATGCATCATGGCTGATAAGTTTTATTGTCTCTGTGATAATGTACAGTATTTGCTGATGTTTAAGTCATTTTGCACTTGTCCCTCATCCAGCTGTTCACAGCTGCTGCGAGGTGTGGTGTATAAATCTTGAGTTGATTCACTTTGTGTATTTGGATTTCAGCTTCTGCACACAACAGGAGAAATACTCTTCAGCTGTTTTTTAGTGGAGGATGGTGTTTTTGAAATGATTTGGAAAATCTACAGGAATTTCTTTGAGGAACATGTTAGATACTGTCTGTTTGTATTGGTGAAAATAAAAAAGTGACTTACTTTTTCAACTTTTTACAATAATGTCCTTTTTGTATATCCAGCTTCAGCTTCAGGAAACCCATTTATTTAAAGTGTCTTGTTTTAAAAACATGTCACGTCACAGAAGAACAAAGTGATGGCTTGTTACTGCTCTCATATTTATTTGTGGTACAGTCTTGTGTGATGCATGGCTGCGAAATCCAAGACCATCAGGGACAGTGGTGACGTCATGGCACCGTAGGGGAAATAATGACAGAAGTATGCTTTGCCTGGGCAGCAGCTTTGGAGACAGATACATCAAGCAGCTCATCCTGCTCTCAGAGATCTGACTGCAGGCGGAGGATTTCACCCCCTCACTATGAGAGAGTAAGATAAGTTTATTGCACTGTAAGGCCACGACCACAGAACACAGTTTTTCAGTAGTATAACTAAAACTGAGTGATTTTGCCACATGGTTTGACAGAGCAGCATCTATGCATATAGTGGCAGGGGGAGGACGGGGTACACCCTGGACAGGTCACCAGACAAAAAGCACTCGCACACCTGGGCAATTTAGAAACGCACCAGTCATGACAAACTCCATCCAGAAAGGCCTCGGGCCCAGATTTTTCCTGCTGAGAGGCGTGAGTGCTAACCACCATACTGCCCATAAATATTTCAATATTTTGGAAAATGATCAGACAGAATGCCCAGTATACCCCTATCAAGCTGCATAGACTCTGGCCATTAAGTGGTTGCTAAAAAAGTGAAAAGAAAACTAGAAAAAAGAGAAAGCATTCTGTGGCTGAGGCAGGAACATATAGTGGGACTGCTGCACAGCGATCCTCTGGGGACCATGACCGTCTGTGGCAAACCATCAGCGCTGTAAAAGCACTTTATTTTTAGTTTGAGTAAAGTGGAGGACTGTCAAACATCCCCAGAGCCACGGCATCTCGAAGGTGCCGTTTCAGGCTCCGAGTCCACGCTGCAGCCTCGGTTACGTAACAGCAAAGGTCCATGGGTACACAAGTGAGACGGCAAAGACTGGCTCTGTTTCTGTGTCCAGATTCTACACCTTCACCTTCAGTGCCAGAGGCAGGGAACTGGTTGGCACCTGCCCCAATTTACTGGACCCAATATCTCAGTAAGTCATTGATGGAAACTTTGATGACTAAAGGTCAAAGGTCAAGGTGACAGTGGCCGCGCTTTTAATTCAATTCACTTTTATTTTTAGAGCAGTTGGGTTCCCAGTTCCTGTCACTACTCACACATGAGCATGTTGAGTCAGATGAAGCTGTTGGGACATCCTGGTGATGAGGAATTACAGAGGTCCAGTCTTTGGGTAACATAGCATGGACTAGGTTTTCATTATGGTCTTTATTTCATATTTTCCTAATGTCGCTTGACTCTCATATCCTGGTTAAAAATGGCCACATATATGAAATATGCTATACTGTATATAGAGAATAATATAGAGTATTAATTTGGCTGAAAGGACAAACTGATTAGACTTTTGAGGTCAAAGGTTACTGTTACTACACACAAAACACTTTTTAAACTTTAGAGATTTCACAATTATGACTATGACATGATCTTAGACAAATAGTTCAAATTTATATAGCCTAGATAATTCTAGTTTACCTGCTGTCGTCAGTCAGGAGCAGACCTTCGGCTAACACACTGAACTTCGGACTGAAACAGCAGCACTCAGAGTTACAGTGATCGCTACATTACTAACACTAACACAGATAGAAAACTTGAGAGCAGATGCACCACTTCATTTCCCTATTTATAAACTGTACTGAGACCTGAACCACACTGTAAATGCAGCGAAGCCCTTTAATCTGCCTTCTGGGCTTCCTAAATATTTATCTGTTTCACCAGAGATACTTCCATGACCTTTAAAGGGCAGGAAACTCTAAACTTTATATTCATATCCACTTTAAGTGCACACACCACCACACATCTCATTTTCTCTTTACGTTATCACAGACACACATTTCCTGTGCATTATTCATGGCTGTCCCTGTCTAAAAATATCTCCAGGCAGTCATGGAGGAGTCTCACAGTATATTTTCTGTGTGGCTGAATAACGTGGCGAAACGCACTGAAGCCTTGGGAGCAAACAACCACTGTTTCATATAACATACTGCATGAACTCACAAAGCACTGAAAGAAATCATGAAGTGATGATGAAGAATCATGAAACTGTGTGTGATTGTTACCTATCAGAGGAACCTGTTGGGAAACATCAGTGAACAATGATGATCAACTCTGATGGTGCACACTTCATAGACTTTATGATGTTTTGAAACTGTTCTTCCAGCCTCCTACCACAGGCTACAAGGGAAAAAGTACATGAGATCAAGTTTATTCAAACATCAAGTATGCTTACACAACTGTGACTCCCACTCACCTTGGCCAGTCAGACCATCTCTCACTGCTTCTGTTCCTCAGAAGACCAACAAAGCCAAACAACAAAACAACAACAAAAACGCTCGCTTTGAACAGCCTGATTGGAATTCATTTGATCACATGGATCCCGAGGGATACAGTACAGAGATGTTGTCACAGCCAACAAGGTTGTCACCTTGTTCGCTTGTTAGGCAGTCTCTGCTCCACGACACTCAAAGTTATAAATTCATTTGAAGTAGAGGCTCACACTTAATTAAGATTAACCTCCAGTTTGAAGAGCTAAAGTTGTTATTGTTTTTAGGACATTTAAACAATTAAAAGCAGTCAACATGCCGAAGCCGAAACAGGCATTGAGCGTCTAGAGCAGCGACACACTGACCAAGACAAGAAAAGTAAACTAAATGATGTGATGTGGTTCCACAAACCAAGGAAAATCTCAACACAATGTGAGGCTGAGAGGCCTGAAGGAGAGGTTTGGGTTCAGAATATTCTCACAGATCGATGGACTGGGAGTTCAGTCTAGTGCTGAATTTGAAATGGAGAGAGCACATCGGTGGACCCAGAGCGGCCCCTGAGACCGGTGCTCACACACTTCCTGAGACAGTCAGCGAGGGATAAGGTGATCACTGAGTTTAGGTTTCAGGTCTGTGAAGCTGCAGCTGTGTACTGGAAGTTTGACTAGATTTACCGACTAGACACTGACGACGACCAGTGTAAAAGAGTGGACTTGTTGAAAAAAAAATCTCAGAGAGGCACATTTGATGTCACAATATTTTCTTCTGAAATGTAGTTCAGGTTGTTCCAGTCCATCTCCACCCCGAGCTGCAGAGACACATAAATATATATATAATTCATAAGGAACAGAATCTCTGGAAACCTCCAGTGAAGGAGGACTGTGAGCTGAACAATAAACTCCATGTAACAACAATGTAATAATGCAACATATTGTAACAATTTTATTGATAATAATACATGAGTAACCATGCAACAACCTCATCTCCTCTGTGACAACATGTCTCTAGTTGTACATGGAATTAAATTGCTGAGGGGGGAAAAAAAGAGTAAAAGGCTACTACATTGTAAAAAAAAAAAAAAAATCGTATTTGATATCTGTGCTTCGGTAGACTGAAACATGTGGCCTCTCAAAAAGACATGAGAATTCAACAGTGTGCTCTCTCCATGATATGCCATGCCTCTCTCCAGAGCGAAGATGGAAGTTAATGAAACATATGATTATGGTAATATTGTGGGATGGTCCTTGCTGTTCTGACACTGCTATTGTTGTAAAAGTCTCCCTATTATTGGACTTCATATTTCACAGCAGAGTATGTCGACACAGGAGATGCACTCAGATAAGTAGGAATATGCTTAGGAGAAATATCTGTCACTAAGGGGAGCCCAGTGATGAAGAGATAACAAAGTAGCCTACTTGAATATCAGGCTCAAGCGTATCTTTTGATACCTGTATCACACGGGTATTAATTCGAAAACATTGTGACTTTTGATTCACCTAACTACAAATACTGCACCTTTGGCTCCACTACATTTGTATGAAGTAGCTAGTACTGTGTATCCTTTGTAGCAGAGCCTTTAACCACCAAATGGATTTTCTTTTGTTTTGAAAATATGACGCATATCATACATTGTGTTTATCAGAGGAGAAAACCCAGTTGCAGCCAACACCTCACCGTCAGTCCTGTTTGCACCTGTCAGTGTGCTCACGATGCTCTGTTAGATAAGGATGAGGCACTTGCACTGCATTGTTGCATAGCAACCAAAGTAAGCTGAGCAGCCAAAGATTACTCTCCGCTGGGGCAGCAGCTCTCTCAGTGAACAGCTTTGCTGAATGTGTCCTGGGTTTAAGGCACCAAATGTCACAGGATTAAGTCGACTCCTAAATATACAGTTTCCAACACCCCATTAAATCCCGTTTCCTCATTACAGATTGTGTATAGGATGATGTTGAAGTGAGGGCAGGCACTAGGCTGGTTGACTTTTTATTTGCCCATAAGGAATTCAGGATGTGTTGGATATAAACCTGCTCTCAACGAAACAATGCATTGTCATCACTTTGTCACTCAGATTAGATAATTTAATATTTTAATATTTAAAGGTTATCATTCACACAGGTTTACAAGTCTGGCCTGACTTGTTTTCCCGGCAATGGTCTTATGTAGACTATATTATAGCTGTGTTGTTGCCTTGGTAACCTCGCCTACCTTGAATATGAACATATAAAAAAAACATCAAGGGACATATATAATAATTACACGTGTGTATGTGCACTTAACAACAAAGAAATAAAGAAACATTTCCTGAGCAAGTTATTACTGTGTTTAATGTAATATTCTGGAGACCCACCTTACAAGGCACATGATAACACTGAAAACACAGGATGATACTGACTAGCCTACACTGGGGGCCTCTTCCTCTAAATCTGAAAAACAAACAAACCAGGAAGTATCTGGAAGAATTTCAAGAGTAAGAGTCTATTATGGAGTAAGACAGAGCAACAAACAGGCTGCTATTTGATTTCTAGCTTCAGACTTAATGTGATAATAGGCCTATACCTCTCAGCTGTCTCATGGAGTCTGTAATAACCCTTGGGTCCTTAATTTGGTTATATCTATATTACTACCTGTACACTTCCACACAGACCACTCAAATCTTTTGGTTGAGTGGAGTGCAACATACCACCAATACTGATCAGCAACTACTCAGTCCTCAAATGAAAATGGACAGGCTGCCACTCACTCATCTGCCTATTTTCAGTAGCATATTTAACCTTTTTTTTGTGGTTTTATCATTACTTCATATTTGGTTGTGGTGTTATTTAGGTGAACAATCTGCCCTTTGTGACCCATGCAGAATGTTGCCTCAAAGCAATCAGTTCTGCTAACTGGGCTGGGCAGGAGCGCTGTCATGACTCTGACTCTAATGATGCCATCCTAATGTCTCTGCACCAAGGTTTAGCATATACAATACATCATCACTTTATCAAAAGAACCTCACAACACACGTCGCATGACAAACAGCACATTATTTATTTCCAAAAATGGGTTGAGGACAGATAAATAAAACTTAATTATTCATTAAAAACAAATCAATCATCCATCTAAATAAAATCCACAGTCATCAATACTTTGGAAGTTCAAATTTGTACATAAAACATATTTACAGCATTTGTTGGTTTCCCCTTTTTTTCTTTGTACATAAAAAGAGAAAAAAAAAACTTTGTACCTTCTGGTTTTAGTACAAATACAAGAAGCGCTGACATACAGTGCAAAAACTGTAAGGTCCTATGTAACTGTAAGGGTTGGTTTTAGTAAAACTAGTGCATAGTGAAGGGAAATAGTATGGAAGAGGAGAGACAGACCAACTTTCTTTCTTTTTTTCTTTCAAACCATGAACCAATAATGTCACTTCTGTGTTTTAGTCTACTTAGCTTCAGGGATCAGAGCTGTTGCAGACTGAAGAGACTGTGGGTGTACTTAGACATATGGACATACTTAAAGCTGATCACTAAAGATGCATGGTAATACCAGTCTGGAGAGGGTCTGAGTGGGACAAACCACCGCTGCCAATCATACACCAGCAGAGTGAGAGCAGGGAGGAGCTGCAGGGAATTAAGAGACGGCTGCTGTGCTTTCACTTTCAGTACAAATGTGCTGCTGTCAGCAGAGAGGGAGGAAATGATATAGACCTCAGCCCCTGCCTCTCTGGAGAGCAGAGAGAAAATCAATGTGGTGTAAATCTGACTTATGACTGTGGCTGGATGAGAGGGAGGATAAAAAGCCTTGAGGCCCCTCTGTGTGTTGGTGTGTTCATATCTGCAGAGCTGCAGAGAACCGTGCAACAAAAGACCCAGTATCTGGTTTAAGGGAGGACACTGAACAGGGGTGGGTATTATTATACTCTCAGTATAATAGGGTTATCTACAGAAAACAGAAACTCAGGGGATTTTAAGAGAGCCCTCCTCGTGTTACTCAGGATTCAATACAATCTGAAGATGCTGCTTAACATCAATTAACACTTCAGCTCAACACTGATTCAGTTAATTAAGGATTGTCCTTCAGAGCATCATCAGCCTGAGTCTAAATGACGCGTGTCTACAGCCACAGCAGAAATCAAAGACAAGAGTATAAGTAAGAGTAACTAAACTGGCAGACATGGTCAATTCACACACAACATGTATTCCCTCAGTATGTTAAACAGCAGTACTGTAATGTAATGTGAAAGAAATACAGGAAGTGTTGAGCCAAAGAAAACTCACATAACAGGGGTCCAGGTTCAGAAGAACAAGATAGGTAAAGGCCTGAATCTGAGCTACATGATGTCCCCAAGCTTCGTCTGATTCTTTACAGTATTAAATCTGTACTGAATCTGAAAGGACATAGACATACAGATAGAAAATCTGTTAAAAATTACTTAAAAATTCTAGTCTGCACATCTGCGGTTTGTGACTGATGGAGACTGCATGATGTGGTTGATCGCTACTGAATGGATCCAGTGGTGAGAGGGTTTTGTGCTGAACTCAGTGTGTTCTGACCCAGCTCTGTTGCAGCAGCTTCATCCCTCCGTCATCTGCTAAGGCTGCATAATAACATAATAAAAATATAATTTAAAAACACGTCTGCATAATCTGACACCGATGACTGGGAACAGCTGCTGACAGGCGGTTCACTTCATTCATTGTATTAAGATTGTCAGAGCTGTTGAAGTATAGAAACAGGCTTCACACAGACTTGTGACACAATCCTAAATAATAACTGCAACAAATGAACGTTTACTTGAATTTAAACAGGACGTTCATATTTTTGGTTTCATTAGAACCAAAGTTCAACTGATTGATCATGTCAGACTTGAAGGAGGTGACCACCTCAACATCTAACAACAGTAAATTTAATTCTGCTCTGAGCACCACAGTCCTAGTCTGGATCCTGAGCACTCTGTGGACCAGTCTGGATCCTCAGCACTCTGTGGACCAGTCTGGATCCTGAGCACTCTGTGGACCAGTCTGGATCCTCAGCACTCTGTGGACCAGTCTGGACCCTCAGTACTCTGTGGACCAGTCTGGATCCTCAGCACTCTGTGGACCAGTCTGGATCCTGAGCACTCTGTGGACCAGTCTGGATCCTCAGTACTCTGTGGACCAGTCCAGGTCCTGAGCAGTCTCTGGACTCTCTGTGGACCATGAGTTAAGCCTGTCTTACAGACTCTTCCATCTCTCTGGTGACTGACAAGTCACTGATGGCATGTGTGGTCTCACACATTGACCTCAGCACAGTGTGGACAGTGAGAAGTGGTGGATTTGTTTAGGACTCTAACTGATACTGACACCATGTCCAGGTTTTCCGCCTTGTTAGTCAGGTTGACTGATTAAAGTCAGAACAGATGTTTAAGGTTCTTCCAGATATTGACCCTGGAAAATGAGTAGGAACTCTGGACTAACAACAACTGATGGGTTCATGTAAAAGCTGAGTCTTGATGAGATCTGACTTCGCAGTGGAGTCCTGGGGTGGTGGACTGCTGTGGTCCTGGGGAATCATTGGTATGTTTTCTGATTGAGATCCTCCTGACTGAGTCATCGGTTCACCACGACCTCAGCTGGTCATTGTTACTGACAATCCAAATCAGTGAGTGTCATCCTGAGAGTCTGGCTGGCTCCTCATCCACATGGTCTGGTCTGAATCCACTCTAGCTCCTGTTTTCTGTGCGGTCCAGCAGCGGTCTGGTTCCTCAGGAGGGTCAAAAGTTCACATGTGCTTTGTCCTGGTCCTCAGCAGAAGAAGATGTCTCCATCTTTCTGAGAATCCGACATCATTGTCATTTTGTTCTCTATGGAGACAGAAACACAAAGAGTGAAAACTGGTGTCTGGAACAACTGCAGATCAAACAGACCTGCTGCGCTGGATCTGGTTTGCTTTGGTCAGATCCTCACTCAAAGGACTCCATCTCACTAATATGTAGTGTTGTAGAAATATTCAACTGGGGGTTAAGAGCCTTGGTCATGAGCCCAACTCCACAATCATTGTTTCACAACACAATACATGACACTGCACTAAAGTTATCAATTATTAAAATGGACTTAGAGCCTTTTTTTTGCTCTTACCAACCACTCAAAGAGCTTTACACTAAAAACCACATTCATCTCTTTACTCACACATTCACACTTTGATGATACAGCGGGGAAGAGCTGGGAATCAAACCACTGATCTTTTGATTTGTGGATCTACTCCTGAGCCACATAATAATCCATCCATCCCACAGCAGTTGTCCACAGACTATGGCTAAGCTCACCAATATTTAACTCACCGTCATGCCAAGGAAGGGTTTGGAAAACTTTCAGAGTCATCAAAACGTTTATTAAAAGTGTTTATTAAATTGGCCCAATCATCCTCTTTAATTTCTTGATAGCTATTTTATTTTCCTCTGATGTCAGAGTCAAAGTCAGGTTGGTTTATCAGTAAACTGTAGTGGTCTTATTCCACATGAACTCTGTTTTGAAGGAGCAGAATATCATATTGCATTATTTTCCATTGTTGTTGTTGTTCCATTGTACTATCTTTATTATTATTAGACAACACCCCCCACCCCCTCTACAACACTGTGGCATGTCAGAGAAGCAGCGACAGCAGCTGCTATGTCTCATGTCACTGTTTTGTCACTGAGAGGTTCAGGGAGATCCTTGTCTCTACGGTCATCAGACTGTACAACACCTCAGTGTAAGTGGCTGATGAACTGGACTAAGCTGTTGCAGTCATACCTGTCTGAGTCTGCTCCCCTCCCTTTCCCTTCTTCTTCTTGTCTTTCTTCTCTTTGGGTTTAGCCAGCTGCAGCAGTCTGGTGGGGATCTGGGACTCCTTCTCTGCTCCCTGAGGCTTCGAGGAGGACGAGGACGAGGAGGAAGAGGAGGAGAAAGGGTTGAAGTTTTTGCCCATCCTCTTAGATCCGATGCGGAGGAAAGGCTCTTTGGTCGGAGCTGAGGATGAGAGCTCCACCTGTTGAACATCCAGAAAGAAAGAGGCCTCATCATCTATCACTCTCTCTGCTGTCCTGCTGGGCGTTTTCTGAGGGAGACTTGATTTTACCTCTTTTGGCTGCTCTGCTGTTTCCCTCAAATCCAGATCAGACCCAGAGACCCAGAGCTTTACGGAGTCTTCAGAGGTGGTGGAGGGAGTGCGCTGGTACATCTGATCCTGTAAGAGAAAACACTCTGAGTCATGAAACCAGTCCTGCTGGTAACTCTACATCATCCACCTGCCATCTAATCTGAGCCTGACTTTTTCAGATGAGTTCGTTCATCATAGTGGGTGATGAAGAGGTTGACAGTGATGGTCTCAGACACCACTGGCTTTTCTCAACATGTAAATGAAGCCACTCAATGTTTTTATGACGACATGGATCTTATGACATGGAAACAGAACATTTAACAATATTTCCCATAACGCGCATCTAACATCTATCTTTTATATCTGAGGGCAGAGTAATGGATGATACAGCCTCTGGGGAAATCTCCATTATAGCAGGTGTTAATCTGACAATAACTGTGAGGGAATCTGAAGAAAGAATAACACTGGTGCTTTGTTCCTCCACCCTGTGTCAATACACCGAGCTATCACACAGCTTTCTGGTTCAACTGAGTTCATCCCTTAGTCATGCTGCTTTAGACCTAGACTGCTGCAGGATTCCCATGATGCACTGAGCACACATTCTTTCCATTTATATTGTTCTATTTCATGTCACTAACTTTGTATTTTTCTTTTCTGTGTTTCTCTCTGTCTTCTTTCTGCAGGTTTCTGTTTTAGAACTAGAGGATTATGATAATTGTTATTGCTCTTATGTTTATTATCATAATCATTTCTACTGTTTATCTTTCTACCACACACATTGCCTAATAAGTAACTGTGATCATTTTCACTGTTAAAGGGATAGTTCAACATTTTGGCAAATTTGCCCATTGCCATAACCCTTATAGTCATAGTAGGTTTATTAGCTTTAATTGTCGGTGCAAGCTACAGTGTTTTTAGAACGGCGGAGCAGAGCCGTGAGCTGCTCAGAGCTACGCTACATTTCATCACGCTTTGAGGTAATAACGGAACCGTATGAGTTGGAGTTGTTTTCGAGGTAAATTCATGCAAAACCGTTGATGAGTTTTTCGGCAAGCAGATAGCGTGGTGAATGTGCAGGTCACAACTTGCCCATGAGAGCGTTTTGGAGTTGTTGGATTGTGTATTTGATGAGTTTGATGAGGGAAACCTAGAAATCCCATCAGCCTCCGTAGCGTAGCTCTGAGCAGCTCACGGCTCTGCTCCGCTGTTCTAAAACTGGCTTGCACTGACAATGAAAGGTAACAAACCTACTGCTATGACTATAGGGATTATGGCAATGGGCCAGTTTGCCAAAATGTTGAACTATCCCTTTAAAGTTAACACTCATGTCCATGGTCTCTCTCTCTTTCTCTGTCTACTCTCAAACCCAGCTGGTTGAGGCAGACCCTCTCCATCATCTGAATCTATTACAGATACACACTTAGGACTCCTATGGCCGGTGCTGATCTGAGTGCAGTCAGTGGTCCACTGACAGCTGAGGTCTGAAACATCACTAGAAACTGTATCTGGACACACATCAGTGACTACAGTAGGTCCAGGGTGAAGCAGGAAGTGGCTCTGTGGACTCTGACCTTTCTTTCCTCTTGATGATTCTGATTACGGACTCTCTACGTCCGGCCTGTCTGATGGACTGACTGTTTGGACGTGTTTCCATGTCTCAGCTTGACCCAGCTGGTCCAGAGAGATTAAACTGGGTTGAGTCACTATTGCTTCTAATGAAGTGTGTCAGTGACGATGACACCATGGTTGTGGGGACAGGGGACCGGAAGTGAATGTTTCCGTATTAAGCAGCAGGTCATCTTTTATTTATACAAAGTTGACCTGTTGGGCCTGAACACCTGACAGCTGTTTATGGCTGATCAGACCTCCTCTAAGAAGAAGGAGGTCCACGGGGTGAGAGGAGCTCGACCTCAGCTCTCACTGAGCTGACGACACAAGAATAAACACCAACTAACATTTATTTTGGGCCTGGCTTATAGTCAAAGCTTCCTCAGACTGCTTATGCCTGTACATGGGGAAAAGTCCAAAGGACCCTGACCTGGTCTGTCCTCATGGCCTCCAGTCTCTCAGAGTCTCTCCTCAGGGCCTCTGTGTCCCGCTCCAGCCTCCTCTGAGTCTCCCTCAGCCTCTCCAGCTCTTTCTGGTACTCTTCCTTCTTCTTCTGCAGTGTCTCTCTCTCCCTCTGCAGGCTGTGGCTCCTCCTTTTGGTCTCCTCCTCCACTTCCCTCAGTTTCTCCTCCCGCTCTGCCAGAAACCTCTCCTTCAGCTCCCACTCCTTCTCTCTCTTCCTCTTCTCCTCCTGATATGCAGCCTGTTGTTTCTGAAAGCAACCAGAGGTGATGTTACACTGACCGTCAGACACCGCGTTAGACACATACAGTCTGATGATGGATGAATGCAGTGTGCGAACCTGCAGGCTGGCTGCCTCCTGCCGCTGCCTCTCCAGACTCCTGTGTTTCTCCTGCTCCACGAGGGAGGAGGGGCGGGAGGAGGATGAGGAGGAGAGAGAGGAAGAGGATGAGTGTCTGGAGGAGTTGGCGGTGAGCCGGTCGTTCAGGGCCTGCCGCTGGTCCTCGACAAAGGAGTCCTGCTGCACCACAACGGCCTGAAAGAGGAGGAGACAGGACAAGTGAGGGACTGTAGGTGTGTTTCTTGTTGGTGTGCTTTTCATTGTGTGTGCCAATAGGTGTGTTCCTGTACCTGCAGTGAGATCAGCAGGTCATGGAGATGTATCACGCTGTGCTGGACCTGCTGGAGAGACACAAGCATCCTGTCACTGGCACAGACAGCTGGTTCATCCCCACCACCTCATACAACTTTAATGAGCATCTGTCAGCTCACTGCCTATGCAACGCATAATAGTTCATATTTCATCTCAGTATCCACAGTGTTTCATGTGCTATAATATTGTTCTGAAAGGAAATCAGGCAGATCTTGTCACTGAATGCCGACTCACAACCAGTAAGTCTGAGCTGTAAGCACCTTATTAGTGAAAAAGAAGAAGGGCAGTTTGCTAGCCTAAAGTAAGCAACCAATACGCCACATACTTACATTACATAGGCACAACGTATATTTAAATTACACCAACACAGCTGTAGAAATATGAAAATGCCTCCTGGGTAACTTACATCGCACACAATAGAAATAAAGCTCACACACTTACTTCATTGTTTCTCTTTAATAACATCTGCAGACTGGCGGTGGCTCCCTGTGCACACACACACAAAAGATATTAGACACACATGAAACACAGGATTTAACCTCTGACTCTTATCAGCTGCAGTCAGTCAGTTGGTGACTTTATTAGGACCAGGGGTCTGGGAACAAATGCAACACAGACACACACTCACACACCTTCTTTAACACACTGTCGGACTCAGTCCTGCGCAGGTCCAGTGACTCCTCCCCTTCTTCCTTGTCTCCATCTGAGGAGAAATGGAGGAGGAAAGGAGATGTGTCAGTATTTGATCTGCTGATCAGACTGGTGGATTCTCTTCTTCTTCTCCTTTGTTACGTATTGAGTGTGTGACTCTTACTCTTGCTGCTGTTCATCTGATGACTGTCGAAGCCTCCGAACGTCTCCGCTCGGCGGGGCAGGCAGACCGGTCCCACACTGCCCCCTGTCAGGCCAGCAGAGGCACTGCAGCCGGCTCCACCCACTCCACTGCTGACTAAAGTGTGCAGAGTCTCCACTGGAGACAGATGGACACGGTTACACACGGCGTGAACGTCTCATCTCTCACACTCACGCAATGCCATAAAAGCTCCTGCTCACCTTCCTTCAGAGCATCCTGTATGATTGGCTCTCCCTTTGTGACATCATCAGCTGTGGCCCTGAACATCATGCGCTCCCTGACAGGTGGGGTTGCGTCCTCAGGAACGTGACTACCGTCTCCCAGCTCTCTAAAGATGTGGATCTTCTCCTCCAGTAAACAGACGATTTGCTCGTCTTTCTTCTGGAGAAGCTCTGGAGAATAAAACACACAAACACAAGCACAGGGATTCGTGACTCATACAGTAAAACACAACACAATATGACACAACATGTCACAACACGACACAACACAGTCTGTTTACCTCTAATCTCCTTTGCTCTGCTCTCCTGCTGCCTCCTGTCCTCTTCTGTCTCGCTGGGGACTCCTTCATCCTCGTCTTTCTCCCTGTCAACACACAAACACACAGTGCTGTTCATCTTGCTGACAATCAGAATCTTTCATAGTCATAAACACGTTGCAATGGCTTTTTAGTTTGTTGTCAATAAAGAATCTACTGTACAAGCTGTTTCAGTCCAGATCTATGGATGTTTAATTTTTCATGCATTTTTATCACTGGTAAGATTTACTGAGGAATGTTATTTATCTTATTTTTTTGGAGGCTTTTTGCCTTAAAGTGACAGGATAGATTGTTTCGTTCTCCAGCACAAAGGACCAAGTATTCAAATCAGACTGCCTGTTGGAGGTCTTGCATGTGGAAACACTTCAGCAAATCATTTTCATATTTTTTGGAGCCGTCCCTGTGTTGCTCCATTTTGGAGAGAGATTCTTGGGGTCCTGGAGGCCGTTTTTAAAAGGAAAATGTTTTTAAATTTCGAAGTCATGCAGAAAGAGACACCAACAATAAACGAGTGGATTGATATAATTCATTATATATATATATTATGCAGACAATTACATTCACCTGTGTATGTTACTAAAAGAAACAAAAAGGTAAATAAAAAAAATCTACAGGATAGTGGAGAGAGACAGGATGAAGGAGAGAGCCTGGAGGAATGACACACAGATCAGCACAGTCAGGAATCGATCCGGCGATCACTGCATTGGCCATTGCCAACATGGGACGTGCTCTTAACCACCCTAATGCAGAGCAGAAGTCAGTGAATGCATGTGTGAACTCACATGCAGTGCATGGCGTCCTGTATGATGGCTCTCCACGTGTTGCGCTCCTCCTTGCTGCTGGCCAGCACCTCCACCATCTCTGGTCTCTCTGTCCCAGCGGTGATCAGGAAGAGACCTGGAGAGAGACAGAACCTGAGTCAGTCACAGTCAGCGTGCCAAACTTCACACATGATGCAATAGAAAAAAACGAAGGAGAGCTGACCCCGCTCCTCGTTAGCCACTTCTCTAACGATCAGGTTCTGCAGAGAGATGACCGTGGAGCGCTGGTCCTGAGGGGCAAAGAGGTTCAGATCAGAGTCAAGACTCAAGACAACGTCCACTGAGCACAACGTGTATGTTTGTCACACTGTGAATTTAAAGTGTACATTTAAGTCATGTTGAGATGAGCTACTTACCAAAGAGGCAAACACATACTTCTGATCCTTTTCCTGAAGAAAAACCAACACGTCAGACAGGAGCAGGGCGCGGACGTCTGCAGAACACAAAGACACAGAAATGAGGACAAGTCCAGGAAAACAGACGGACATCATCTAGAGATGTGGACGGACTGTAAAACCTTTGAGTCGTCCTGCAGCGTTCTTCAGCTGCAGCGCTCCGTCGTGCAGCAGCTTCCTCCCTCGGATCAGGTCCTCCTTAGCAAACATCTGGCCGCTCTTCATCCTCATGATGGACTTACTGTCGGTGCGACTGGAGACCACACAACGCTCAGGTTACACATCACGGCACAGAGAGGAGCAAACGTAAAAGACAAACTCCAAATGTGTACGTGCATTACTGTAGGAAATCAATAGTTCCATTCCTATCACAGTTTTGGGGTCAAATTTTTTAGGTTGTATGTGTTTTTTTATTTTTATTTTTATCATTCCAGAAATACCAAACATCAGCATAAGATATACGTATATATAAATTGAAAAATAAGACATGAAAATCGTGAATGTTAATCAATGTGCACTGTCCATTTTTAAAAATAAAGAATTATTAATACATAATATAACTGGTAACAGTTTGCTTTCTTTCTTTTTTTTAAGTATATTTTTTTGGGGGGTGGATGAGGGTCAGTGTGTGGGTCTGTGTACCTGTGGACCTCCCTCAGCCTGTGTTTCTTCTCCTGCTCGTTGACTTTACTGTCTACTGCTGCGATCAGCACCTTCACACAGCGCAGCGATTCGCAGACACCGATGTGGTCTCCATCCGAGTCTGTCGGAGCACAGAGGAACACGGTTACACACTCACACATTCGGAGGCCATTTCCTCTGAGGCTCAGAGCGTTTCAGCCTCGCTGAATGTTTCCAGGTCCTTGAACTCACCTTTGGTGTGTTGCAGGATCCTCTGGATGAGAACAGGGTATTTGGTAATCCTCTGGGTCACCAACAAAATGCACTCTGGGATGCTGAGCCTCCGCACGATGCTGCTGCTCATTGTCCTCTGAACAGACACACAGGGACACACAGGTTACCTCAGGTTAAAACAGAGACAGCGACAGCAGCAGCAGCTCCCCTGACATCACCCAGCTGACCTTGATGAAAGCCTGGAAGCGTTTGTCTTTGGCCTGCAGGTCTTTGTAGAGATTTACAGCTTCATTGTGACGACTGCAGAACTTCCCATAAATTTTCTTCATACGTTCAGCGCTGCAGTCTGAGAACTGAAGAGAAGGAAACCACATTCAGTATCTCCTATGGGTATAATTCCTATATCATCAACAAAGGTTCCTATAAATCACCAACAATCAAATGATCATGAAGTCTTTTGAGCTGAGTTGTGCTCCCCAGAGGAGGAACCCTCCCTCTGTCATCATCACTGCCACAAATCATCTAGCATCATGACTGTTTTATACTACCTGCTGGACGAGGACGTCCCCGATGCGACAGATGAGGAAGTTGTTGTTGTTTTGTCCTGAAATTAACGAAGCTCTCTTAGTCTCCAGGAGCCGGCTGAGGAAGTCTGTGTGTGTGTGCAGCAAGTCGTCCAAGACAGGGAAGATCTACAGGAAAAAAGAAATCATTAGACTTTAAAGGTATGATATGTAGGATTTACCCACATCTAGCAGTGCGGTTGCATATCGGAACGTATTCTTGATGTTGCATTCACGTGAAATGGGCAGACGCAGATGCTGCATGTAACAGGATAAACAAGCATCTATGTAAACAAGTGGTCCTCCAGCATGAGGCAAAACAATACAGGCGTGACAATATGTTGTCATGGTGATGTCGTATTGTTTACCTGACCCACGTTTTACCGTCTTTCTCTCGTCGAGTAAAATGACATCCAGTTGGTCTTTGACGGTGTCATTCAGGGATCTGACTGCACCTGAATGCAACATCAGTGCCTCCGTCCTTCCTCACACTACACAGTGGTGACCGTTTTAACAGGCGCTACATTGAAAACTTTCTCCCCGAGCCGACAGCTCTGGTGAGTTTCTATGGTTACCTACGGTCACACTGCCACTGAATGTAAAAAATGGCGATGCAACATGGCAGCCTCGGTTCGGTGAGTCGCCCACAATGTATTTGTAACTACTTGTAACAACTGATTCTAAGGTACGAGAAAGCTTTCATTTGTATGCGGGTGTGATTCCACTTCAGTGAAATACGTATTTATGAAAACAATATTTGACTTTTGCTAATAAAAAGCCAAATAAGTTACAAACTTTAATGAAGATCATTGTTCTTATTCATATTTCCCTGAGTGACAGCCTCTCAGCTCATTGATACCTTGTCTAGAATGTCTGTCTCCAGCTGGACCTCCCTCTGAAGGCCTTTGTAGTACACCTCAGACATGATTTTCAGTGTCCTCACATGGTGGATCTCAGTCTGGTACAACTCTGAGGAGAGAGAGAGAGAGGACCCTTGGTCAGGGATGTGACGGGAGCTTTCACACCTGCTGCCGATCTTCCTCCCAAAAGGAGTCGTATACTGTACGTGTTTTTACCATAGATGACGTCCTGCCTCTTGATTTCGTCTTTCTTCACTGTTTTCAGGAACTTCTTATCCACTGAGCTGCTCCAAGAGTCAGCCTCCAGGTCTTTGATGTCGCACTCGAACTCTCCCATCAGCTGATTGTCCATCATCTCAGTGCCTGCACACACACAGACACACACACTTATTAGCACATTCAGGAATCATCAGTTTCATTACACAAATGCAAATACACTGGGAGGCTATGAGGGAGAGAGAGAGGGTATATATTTGATTTTGTGAGTTGTATTTGTTTTGTTTCATTGATGCTTTGGCAACATACTTCTCATAACATTCATTCCAGTAAAGCAAATTGAATTTGAATTTGAGAGAGAGAGAGTGTTTGTTGGTACCTTCATCAGTCAGAGACTCAGTTGAAGCGTTGACTTTGCTCCCCTGATGGAGAGAGTCTGTGGACTGAGACAGAAACTTGAGGCCTCTCAGTGGAACATCGTCTAATCTACAGGGAACAAAAACCAAGAACAGGTTTTATACAGGTTCAATCTCTAAATGAGCAGAACATCAACAACATAGTTTGGTCTAAAGCTGTGATCATGAGCAAGACATTTTCAAGAGGAACACTGGATGTGCCAGCTGCTGAGGGTGAATATGTCACTAAATTTATATTAAACTAATTAACTGTATCGACAATTTATGGAATAAAAAGCTTGTAGAGTGTGAAACAGTCTTCAAATGTGGCAATAAAAAAGGATTGTAATTGAGGAAAAACAAGCCATTGTTGTTTTTCTAGTTCGTTTCAATCAGTGATGAAGTTTGGTTATGCTAAACAAAGCAAACATTTACAACTTAATGAATCTTTAATTTAAAATCTCCAAAACCTGACTTCAGATCAGATCATGTTCTCTGGTGAAGAACAGTCTGCCTTATCTTTATCTAATGCAGCATAATTAGAACATTGACACTTCAAACATGTCTGACAGAGGAGGAAGTATGTGATTTGTAATCAACATACTGTGTTCTGTCACATTTTCAAAATAAAAGAAAGAAAATCAATTCCTCTGACTAAAAGTTAGTAAGAGTCCTTCCTAGAAATGAAGTGGAGTCTAAAGCACGATATTTATCTCATATGTAACACAGCAAAATTAAAGTCAAAGTTTGGCGATCTCTCCTCACCCTGCTATGTTGCTGGTGGAGATGCTCTTGGCCAGGTTACTGTGTGGATTGAAGATGCTGGGGTGTCTCCGAGGAAACATCACAGTTATCTGGTCGTCGGGCATCGTCACTGCAGACCAGCGTTCCCGTGACAATGAGGAAGATGTGGATGATGTTGATGATGCTGAGGATGTAGCTGAACATAAACATCAAGATGCACATTTAGGACTTTTAGGACAGCTGTTGACAGATGTTTGATAATGTGTGATACTGTGAGATGACTGTCTGATCATCTGGTTGCTGTAGGTGTTTGTTATAAGGATATATGTTCTTACATTTACTCCTCGTGGTAAGAGCTGACCCAGGAGCAGCTTCTGGTCCCGGCTGCTGCTGAAGGTAAACACAGAGTCATTATATGACAGAGCAGGATGTGGACGGTGAGGTTGAGCTCTTGTTAATCACCAGTTACACACATTGATCACTGCTGTCAGTGTGAGTCTCTAAAAGCTGCTCACACACTCAGCAGCCTGGACAGCACCGACCTCTGCTGTCACACATACATCAAGCGGCTCATCGGAGCAGAGTCAGAGTCAGGGTCACACAGTAACAGCAGGTGAGACTGATTCATGAGTCACCTCTGCTGTCCCAGAGCACATCTGTCTCTCTCAAGTGATCTGATCAGTGGTCAGCTTTAAGTTCAGGTGCCAATGAACCCAGCGCACACTGAGGATACTGTGCTTAGTGCAATGGTGCACTCAACTCCCTCTGTGGAAGTGCTGATTGGCCAGCAAATTATTTGTTGTGTGAATGGATAATGGTTTCTGTAAAGCACTTTGGGTATCGTGAAAAGTGCTATAAAAATGTAAGCCACTGTTGTTATTATTTGCAGAATAACATTTCTATAGCACTTTTCACGATACCCAAAGCGCTTTACAGAAACCATTATTCATTCAAAGTTTACAATTCAAAGTTGCAAATATGAAAAAAAAAGAAAAAAAAAAGGATAATACATGTTGAAAAACATATTCAAAAATGTCTATTGAAGTGATGATAGCCAAAGATAGAAACTTTCATCATGAGCCAGACCACTTATTTCCTCTGGATACCTTGTCTCACGATCAAACAAAAATAAAAGTTGAGTCCTCCTTGATTTCAGCTCAGTCAGCTCAATATTTGATTTTTGTCATTAAAAACAGGACATTTTAAAATATGATTAGGTATGTATACCTACCTATGTAGAGTACAGTATAGGAATATTATTAAGGAGTCAGATGTGAGCTGTCAACATTTTGTGAGTCATGAGTTAAAAGTTGTGAACACTGCTGTAGGGAAACTGTGACCTGTAGGTGTGTGATCAGACCTACCTTTACTTTGCTTTTAGTGCAAACAGACACGCTCTCTCTGCAGCTCTTATGGATGTAAACTCCACAGTCTGTAAACAACCCAACAATAACCATTACAAACAAACACATGCACACTGTGTTCATCTCAAGTGTAAACCGATTCCTCATTGCTGCAGTAATAGATTATAAAGCAGTGATCAACACACAAAGAGACTCGTACACTTCATCAGCAAAGATGATTGCAAAGAGATGCAACTTCTGATGACATGCGGACATCTTTCACTGGCCTCAGCCTCTCTGACAGAAATTACATGTCTACTTTCTGCAGATGATCCAATATCATGTAGAAAAGGCCTCAAACACAGAAACTGTTTTTAAAAAAGAGGTCAAACATCCAGGGACAACCCTATTCTTTTAACATGAAAGAGAGAGAGTCCTTTAACCACATTGTGGGCAAAAGTCCAGATTTTGAGTTTATTTCTTCTTTCAATAATGGCTTCAATAAGTACAGTAAATAAATGTGTTCTACTCATCAATTAAACTGAGCATCATTATAAACTGTAAAGAGACAAATACATCACTGGAAAAAAGGAAAAAAGACAGAATGGACAGACAAAAGAAAGATGGAGAGGTGGAGGTGTGAGTGAGTCTTACTGTTGCAGAGGAGAGTGTCCTTGTTGTGCAGAGTTCTTGTGCAATGCTGACAGGAGGTGGGTGGAGACTGGCTGACGAGGATGAAGACATGACTGTTTGCATTCTTCTTTTCTCTGTCTTTACTCTCTCGTTCCTTCTCTCCTCTTCGGTCCTTCTCCTGAAAAACATATTGATGTTAGTATTAGAGAACTCAGAGACATCGAGGGCCACTCCTGTCAGCTGACAAGAACCAGAGGCTGCAGACAGACAGAGGCCTCCCCCAGATGTTCCCACTGGGTTTATGAGATCTGTCCCCATCACCTGATACAACTCAGTTGACACCTGTGCCCCTCTCTTTAAACATGGTTTTTGTTATGGTCAAACTACAACCATCACATAAGTCCAGTAGTGAAGAACCATTCAGGTTCAGATCACAGAGACTGTTCCTCTCAACCATGACCCTCCAGATTTCTCCACTCAGGCATTCAAGTTCTGCAGGTCCGCAAGTGATAACACACTGACGTTCAGAGAAACCTACTTCATCCTGTCACAGCGTCTTGTGGATGAAACATCGACAGAGCATGAGTGCATGAGTTCTAAATACTGTATTTGACATAAATGTATGTCTTCATCTGTCTATCTGTTATATCTGTATGAGCCCTGGTCACACATGAGGACCAATAACAGTCAAGTGTGCTGCTATGTCATAGAGACTCCCTAACATTTCCTAATATAAGTCTCAAAACCAGAAACACTATTTCAGGATGTTACTCTCGGGGTCACTGTGGATTATCTGGCTCTGGCTAGTTTCAGGGGTTCTCACCTTGCCTTTCTTGCTCATCTTACTGCGGAGGTAGCTGAATGTCCGGCTGATCTTCGCTCCTCCTTTCACCTCAGCTTCACTCCGCAGGGGGCTGGGATCCTCCTCTGAAATACTGACAAACACACACATCCATCTCATCTGATGACTGTAGAACTCAGCGCCTCAGCTTGTCTACACCGTGATCCACAGATGGATCGTAAACCAATAGCTAATATTATAGTAAATGATCTTGATCAGTTTCTCTTCTTACCTGTATTCCAGTGAGCCAGAGTTACTGGAGAATGAGCTGCTCCCTACAGGAAGCAGAGAGGACATTGTTATCTACAGTAGCTGCTACACTGCAGGTCACACCCTCTAGGACACGGCGTTGAAAGCTACGTCAGGATCTGAGATGACGAGACGTGACTAAACACCACAGAGAGGACTCAGGTCACAGGAAGACTTGTTGTTGGTTATCACCAGCTGTCACAGCGCAGCAGACATCAGTATAAGAGACAACTCTAATCCTGAGTACAAAACATTCACATAATTAAAGCTGTAAGCAGCGCTGATCGGGCCCTCGCACGGCTGCACCTCAGCAGTACAGGTGGTAAGACAGTTAAAGCAGCCATGCACTGTCCGTCCACCACTTTCTGGTACAAAATAGTTTTAGTTGTTTTAAAACTCAGCGACACCCTTCAATGAGGATGTTTCTGGCCACCTTTGATGAGGGTCTGATTTATCTGCTAATCACAGATTATGGAATTGTAAAACATTATAGTTCCTATTAAGTGATGTACAGACTATTGCTAAATACACAGCCCGTCCCAAAAAATAGTCACCACCAAAAAAAAGGTCATACACTCTAATATTTTAGCTGTGATTACAGAACACATTTGATGTGACATCGTTTCGATAAGCTTCTCCAATGTCACAACATTTATTCCTGTCCAGAGTTGCATTCATTTTTCAAAGATTATTCATGGGGTGAAGGTCTGGACCACATTTCTCCCCACTATCCTTCCAGTTTTTAATAATGCATTGGACAGTTCTTAACTCAATTTTAGTCTCACTAACCTGCTTTGATGTTTTATTTGCTTGATTCATGTCAATAATTTGACCCTTCTGAAACAGATTAACATCTTTTCCACGACCACAGGATGTGTCATCCAACATGGTTTTTTAAAGAAATGAGACTGCAACTTAAATAAGTTGTTTCCAGCTGAAACATAATCATCCATGCAGTAATTATCCAATGGGAGACCCTTCCCTTTTAGTTTAGTTAAATCCAAGTGGTGACTGTTTTTTTGGACGGGCAGTGTATGATTACGTAGATGTGTTTATGCAGAGATTCTGATCAAATATATTAAGTTTGGACAACGTGTCTCAAGAGTTTCACTGCCCACAACAATATGGCCAGGTTCTACAATGGAAACTTCATGTTTATTGAAGTACAATGTCACAAATGGTGGACCTACGGGATCCTTTTTTGTACATCATGGCAAGTGCCTGAAGATTTTTGTGCATGTAGGTCAAACACAGGGGGAGGAAGGGGTGCTTTGGAATGTTGTATGTGATGCTATACAGCCATCTTGCCTTGCAAAATGTGGGAACATAAAATATTCACCAGTGTACAACGTTTACAGAGTTTTTAAGCATCGCAGAGCCACCAAAAAGGCTATTTATCTTACATACAGAAGAATAGGGGAAATAGAGGAGCAGCAGGATTTCGACTGGTTCAGTGAACAGATGCATTAATCAGACATCCTGAAGGTTTGTGCCAGTGTAACGGCAGAGATTAATTTACTTCCTTCAAGGCAATAAACTTGATGAAGCCCACGGCATGCAGGTGAAAGCAACTAAAAAAACAAGTAACCAGAAACCACTGTTTCCCAGGTCAAGGACAGAACCTGCTTTCTTTGTTCTAAAGTTTGCAGAACAAGAACCGGCCTCGAACACTCAGACTGGATTCAACAGACTCTGAAAAGTTTTGCTTGCTTGTATGTGATTGGTTAATTTAGCGTCCTGCCGGATGACATCACATCGTGTTGCAGTCCTGATCAATGAGCCCGTCCCCTCTCAGTTCGGGGAGCTGTATTAACGTGAGTCAACAGAGGGAACGAACATGAAGCAGAGGCACAGGTCAGAGGGGGCTACAGTGTTTTGAAGGCTGGACACAGATCAGTTAGCAGCAGGTTAGTCCAGCATCAGTGAACAGCTAACGTCTATTCTCTTTCTGGATCTGCTGCTCCAGGTCAGTTTTAGTCAACATGTGTGGTGTTTGTAGGGCGGTGTTACAGGATCCACGCCGACAGGGGGAAACACTCATCATACTTACTCTCTCCCTCCTCTTCCTCACCACTGGAGGTAGAGTCGAGAGAAAAGCAGCGTCTATTTTTGGGCTGGAGCGAAGAGATACTGAGGGAGAAGCTGATTCGCGGCTTTGACGGAGGAAATCCTCTCACTAATATGCGTGGACGTGGTGAGAATGGACAGATGGACAGGTAGAAGAAGAAATTCAAAAACTTCAAAAGGATATATGACAGGATGAGGAGAAGAAGAAAAAAAACCAAACAAACACACAAACTCACCATCTACATCACGGTGGCTGATGGCGACCATGGAGATGGATTTGGTGAGGGTTTGGTGATGGAACATGGCGGGACAGCTGGTTGTCATGGACAGTACCTGATGTGATGTCTACAAACACATGGAGGGAGTAGAACCAATCAATAATGGAAGATGATTAGATGTTTGGGAGTTTAACAGAACCAGGATGTGCTTGTTTCCTTTCAGAATTAAATCAACGTTGATGAGTCAGAATCTGCGATCAAGTGTCCTTCGGTCTGAGCTGGTCCTTCAGATGTATATGGGTGCAGGTGGCAACGTGCTACAGTGGGTTTGCTGCCTCACAAATTAGAAACCCATTCAGTGGAGACTGTATGTTCTGCTTGTGTCTGTGTGGCTTTTTGCTACAGTTTCCCGTTCAAAAACATGCAAGGTGAGGGTGTGAGTGTGGCTGCTTGTTTGTCATTGGGCTCCAGAGCCTCAGTCTGGTGCTGCTCTGTCTGTTGTGAAATAACATGCACTACAACTATAGTTTTATTTCAGTCATCTTGTTTTTTTGTTGTCAGAAGTATGAAAAAATATATACCTAGCTTTACAGCAGCCTTTGTCAAAGATACAAATTAACAGTGTTTTTCAACCTTGGGGGTGGGACCCCATGTGGGGTTGTCTGAATTGATTAAAAATTACTGATACAAATAGTTTAACTAATTAGTGTTCTTTTTAAAAATATGATTATAAACACCACATACATTCTTGACTGACGGGGTCAATTTGTGATGTCAAAATGAGGTCATGAGCCAAAAAAGGTTGGGAACCACAGAATTAGCATAATGTTAACATGAGCCTCCACACCTGGCTGTCGATGCTGCTGCCGTCTCCTTCCTGCTCCTCCTCGGTCAGGGAGACCAGCGACCCCCTCTCCTGGCTGTCCAGACGGAAACCTCGGCTCTCTGCCCCCTCCTCCTGGTCCCGCAGACGGGGACACTGGGTCTGCACCCCTCCCTGCTCCACCTCCAGACCCTCCAGGCTGTAGCTGTGTTTCCAACACACAAACACAGAGCTGACTTTCTCACGTTGTGGCGCGGAGCAGCCGCAAGATGCAGAGACCAGACCCGGGCCTTTTAACCCACCAGCCAGACCACCCCCCACGTCTTTACCTTCTGTTGTCTATTTGCTGCTGATGAGGACGATGAAGGTTGGATGGACACCAGCTCATACTGGAGGGATGAAGAATGGATGATAGAAGACAGAGAGAAGAGAAGAGTGATGGATTAATGATCATGACGATGTGATGGTGGTGAGCCGCGGTATGGAGGGAGGAGTGCGTGTTGATTTGACACCAAACTTCACCGGTGAGTGATTCATGGACAGATGAAATGGATGATGGGAAAGACGGAGGAGGACACTGGTGTGATACTCCTGTCAGCAGACTGAAGCTGAGCTGATGATGATGTGGACTACACAGCTGCAGAAACCACCACACAAAGCTACAGACTCTATTTATAGTCTTTCACTTTGAGTAATGGTTGCCCTGTCAAACTAAATACAACAGAAGACACAGCTACAAAAATAAATAGGCAAGTTATTTATCAGCTCTTCATATAAACACATATCACAGAGGTGTGTGTGTGTGTGTGGGGCCTAACTCCGGCTGGTTTATAAAGGAGGACGAGGAGGAATGTGGTTCTCTCCTGTTCTCATTCAGATCTGTAGCGGACCAATCGGTGTTGAGAGAGAGACGTCCACACCAGAGCTCAGAGATGAGACGGTCCACAGCTGGACACATGTTTGTCTCCAGCTGCTGATCAGCTCAACACATCACTGAACCGCATTAGAATGAATCAGAGGAGTTTCCATCTCCACCCTCTCTCCGGACAGACTTTCATTGCATTAATGACTTTTCCATTGGACACCGTATGTATGTGTCTGTGTCTGTGTCTGTCTGTGTCTGTCTGTGTGTCCCTGTACAGCTATACTGTACGTGTGAGGACCAGTTGGTGTTTTAAACCATCAGAGTGAGGACATTTGGTTAAGAGTAATGGCTAAGGTTAGACATTTGTTTTGGATGGTTAAGGTTAGGGTTAGGGGCTAGGAAAAACATTATGTCAATGAGTCTCCTTATAAAGATAGCCATACAAACGTGTGTGTCTGTGTGCGTGTCTGTGTGTGTATGGACAGTCATGTGAGCAGACTGAGGCCTCTGAGATGACAACATCACTCCAATAAGAACCCAGTAATAATAATGACAAACTACTCCCGGACTCTGGTGTGATGCTGTGAACTCACACTCTTAACCTCACACTGTCTCATCCTCGTCCTGTCTGCGGGACAGACGGGATGAACGGCTCCAACTCACAGCAGTCTGAGAAGGAGAGTGTGTATTAAAGGTGTACCTTCTTCGGTGGAGGAGGGGCTTGGCTCTCTTCATCTCTCCTGATAGGCTTTTCATTGAGCTGCAGGAAGAGACAGACGGATAGTTAGTGGAGAGGGACAGACAGGGAGAAGTGGGACTATGTCACTGTCACTTTCACTGTATATTTAGCTTCATTCATTCATTAAAATAACATTTTCATTCAAAGTGAGTCATCCATGCAGAAGGAATCCTAGAGCAAATATGAAGTGCTACATCTATTCAATTGTGCAAAGAGATGACATGAGGGAAGTGGTAGTAAAACGTGTAAAAGGAAAGCAGGTGTCCTTGGAAGAGATCAGTTCCTGAAGAAAGAGAGGGACACCCCTGCTGGACGTCCCTGACAGGAATCAGTAGTTTGTTCCACTATCAGAGAACAATGGTCTGGAATGAGAGTGTCACTGCACTCCGACCTAAACATCTGTCCACAGCTGTTCACTAAGCAGGCTCAGAGGGCATGAAATAGTTTCCACGCCATATTAAAGCAGCATGCAGAGTTTGGTTATCCGCCTTTTTCCCAACGTCAAAATGAAGCTGGTTTTACTCTGGAATTGTATGTTTACGTTTCCATGGTTTCAGTAGTCGCAGTAAACACATAAATCCTTTTTTTTCATTGAAAATCTATAAAATGCATGGATCGTCACGCCAGCTTTTAACAATGGATATCACACATATGGACATCCATTGTTAAAAACCAGCATTAATGTGTTAACCGCAACTATGTAAACTAGTGGAACCATGGAAACGTAAACTTACAATTCCACCAGAAGAAACTTGTGGATAGTGTGACATGCTCTCGGTTGTCATGATGACCAGTTATTTTCTAAGCTTCGCTCAGAGAGCCTATAATGACGCTGATACCTGCGCTGTGTGACGTCCACATCAGCAGCGGCATTGTTCCTGCCCGGCTCCCAGCTGTGACGACGAAACGGGGACAAGGATCGGATGGAGGCTCGAAGGATGGCAGAGGATACTGGATTCTCTGGGAGCTGGTCTTTCTTCTCGTCTTCTTCTCCACCCCCCTCCGTCTCTCCTCCACCTGGGATTTACAGAACAGACCATGATGATCTTACAACCCACACTTCTTAGGGCAAGTGGAAGAGTGATGATACATAGTGACACACATTACACACACAGTACAACAAAACTGCTCCAGAGTCACTGAAACACAAAGATTCAGGTTAGGCCAGAGAAAAATTCATGACTGCCTAAAACAACCATGTCAAATTACTCCAACATGGGATTGATGACTTTTTGATTAGGGACAAGGTTTTCATAATTGTTCTGGCTCTGCTGTCAGAGGTAATGTCAAGGCCCCGGAGGAAAAAATAGAGTAGAAGAGAATATATACTTAAATTGTCCTCGTAGGGAAATTTGTCTTGGACTCGAGTGCTTAATATATAAATAAATGCACAGCAGGTTTCTAGCAGCGTCCAGACGCAGTAAACAAGTCACAGTGTTAAGAATTTTAATGACACGCAGGTTAAAAAACAAGTTAAAAATAACTACAAATCATACACCAAGGTGAGTCTGTTGTAAACCATGTGCTGTACCTCTGTCCTCGGTTTCTGACTTCCACGACAGCCTGGAGTTCTGAGGGGCCCCTGCATCAGGGGCCCCCTCGCCGAGACCGAGGGCTCCTTCCATCAACGCAGGATCTGAGGAAGAACGGGAGACACAGACCCCTCGGCCCCTGAGTCCAGCGCAGGGAGGAGGGTCCGGCTGGCGAGAGAGGAAAGGAAGACGTTGATTGGGATGTGAATGAAAACAGGCAACAGGACAGTATGATGGTAGTGAACCACTGAGGTACAAATGGACAGTATCGACACTGGAAAGCCAGGATTGTCCCCACCAATATATGAGGAGAACCTATTTTGTGCTATGTTTGCGGTGAAGTCATATTAAATATTTTTTTAAAGAGCAGAGACTGTAGGCTGAGGTCATGTACAAACAGCCACTGACTGAGCGCCGTGTTATCAGCCTCTTCTGTCAAACGTCAAGCCCTGGGCAAAAAGTCAGTACATGCATTTGAGATGGCTCCCTCTCTGTTGCCTGAACTGCACAGCGAAAATAACTTTGTTTGTTCAGGTCAATTCGTTTTGTACTCTGTAGATATCAGCCAAAAAGAAGGGACATCAGGAGCCTTTTCACCACTCAAAGCCTCAGCAACAGTCTGTAAACCAGTCGACGCCAACCTGTCGATCTTGGAGACTTCAATAGGTAGATCTTGCTGCCGTCACCAAGGCTGAGGTGAGGGATCTTGGGCGTAAAAGGTTTGCAACCACTGCTGTAAACTAACCAACAGCAGCCACAACGATTTACAATGAAACCTGCAGCTACGTAACATCAACTGTATTTTTTTTTACTGTGCTAGCTAGCGTGAAGCTAACCCTAGCTTCTTTCATCCGTCAACCAGTAGGTTGCAGGAGCAAACTGTGAACAGGGAGAATATATCAAAGCATGAGGCAAATATATTTCCAAAAATCCCATAAAAACGTCATTAAACAATGATTTTGTATCTTGGAAACTCTGCAGCAGAATAGAGAAGCAGAGCAGTCTTAACTGCTTAACTATCAGCATGTGAACCATATCAACTTCATGATGTAAATGTTATGCAAACATCTGCCCAGAGGTGGCCAGAATAAAGTAACAGTTTTTGCAGGTTCGAGCGAGGACATAGGGACCCCTCCCCTCTGTTGTTTTGGGTGTGGGGGGGGGGGGTGGGGAGACCAAACCTACGGCCTTGGACTGACGGTAATTTCACTGTCCTTGTGGGCTCACAATAACACACAGCCACCTCCACACTCTATTGTTGTCCAACAGTTTGTTTCTGAATCCAAGTCCTGGAGTCAGACTGGGAGACTGGAGAAACAACAGCCTGATGTAGTCACATGTGGTCTCTGGAGTTACTCAGTGGAAACCAGTGAGTCACACTGAATGCTCTGCACCACAGAGGAACCTTCACAGCTCTGTGAACAGCTCTCCGCAGGGCTACACCCACAGAGACACATGAAGAAGCTTTAATAAACATGCGTCTTGCTGATCCCGAACCTGGACTCGGGGCTGTACAGTATACGGATCCCGTCTCTGTGTGTGGGGACCCGTGCGGTCCTCGGCCGCGCATACCCTCCCTGTTATTCAGAGTTTATGATGCAGTGTCCACGCACGGTGGAACAGCCAGTCAACTGGTTTTCCTCTGCTCTCTGCCAAACTGCAGAGTTTCCCAGTCTGTTATGTAACAATCCCTCCAGAGGTTTTCCCCCTGGTTAAATTTAGAAAAGTGGCAGAACAGTACACCGTGTGTGTGTGTGTGTGTGGGTTTAGTACCTTTTTAAAAACGCCCTCATCCAGCTCAGCGTTGACCGGCAGAGCGTCAGTGTCTCTGTGCGACACACACACAGACACACACTCCTCCGTGTCTGTGTGGACGCCTGAAAGAAAAAGAGATGACACGGTGATCAGAAAGTGTTGTTGAATGATGAAACATCTTGTTCTACGACACAACTATGTCTGAGAACGTGGTGGATTGCAGCGCTGGTTGCAATCCACCAAGACAGGAAGCTGAGCTCATACCAAGCAGACCACAGAGAGCTGGGCTGACTGGGAGTCAGTGAGCAGGCTGACTGAACACTATGTCACCTGTTACTTCACTGCCATGGAGCAGGAATGATGTCACCACTAAACAAAATGTACACACAGAAGCTGAAAACCAGGGGTCACCATTTGATCTATTTTTTTTATGCATACTGACAACTGCTTCCTGAATTTTGATTGTGCGGTGTCAGACTGGCCAGAACACACTATAAGGCTGTAATCTAATTTTGTGGTTCACGCAGCTTTAATGTACAGTTGAGGATGAAAATGTTAGATTTTTTATTAAATTTCACTTTTTTGTAAGTATTTCTGTTAAACAGAGCAAAGATTTTTTTTTAACATAGCATTTTTAAACATCGACAGAATTATTTCACAAAAAACAAAAACTACCAGGGTCAAAATTACGACCCCTGCTGATGCTAATAGTCAGTTGTTGATCCTTATTACTGGATAACAGCATTAAGTTGTTTGTTCTAGTTTTCAACAAGTCTCTGACACGTCTCCCGATGAATCCCAGCCCGTTCTTCTTCCAGAAATGTCCCAAGCTCCTCAAGATTTGATGGCCTTCTGGCATGGATTTAGTTAGTTAAACAGATTTTCAATGGGATTCAAGTCGGGGCTTTGTGCAGGCCAGTCAACATTCACTTATTTCATGGGGGGTGGATAAAACTTTCGTCCTCAACTGTAAATGTCTCTTTTTTGATCAATGAGAGCTGTAGGAGCAACATGCTAACAAGCTATCAAGATCACAGATCACACACTGTGAGGTGAAGATAAATAAAAATTGAGCCTGTTGCTACTCCCAGCAGCAGCAGCAGAACAGACTGCCACCATGAGGACGACTGAGGTCTGTGTCTCAGATGACAGGAAGACAGAGACAACGCTGGTGCTGTATAATATGACCTTTACTGGAAGACTACCATGTTGCAGCATCAGAATGAAGCCACAGAGTCACACTGAGCCTGTTCCAGACTTTAGATAGAGCCCATAAATCCAGCCCCACCCATATGTACTGTACACTGTCTCTGGGCCGGTCTCATGTAGAGAAGCTACTGTAACTTCCAGCCTGTTTGCCTGTTAAACAACATTTGACTTTCTCCAACATCTTAACTATAATGTTATTAATAGTCAATATAAACTCAACTACTTTTGTTCACATTGAATGAGTAAATATGGATCCAACTAAACAACATATGAGACTAACTAATATGGCAAATATTACAAAGGTAACTGTCACAGCAGGCCTGTAGAAAACAGTGACATGAACAACCTGACCACCTGATCCCAGTCTGCCAGTCTGTTAACTGCGTGATCTGTGGTCTTACCTGCGCACGTGGTTTCCGGGCTGGGCTGAAGATGAGACTGGACGGGGTAGAAAACATCCCCCTCTCTCTGGATCTAACAGGAGGAAAGAGAGGAACACAGACTGTGAATTCAGTCACATGTGCTTCGAGGCCACGTCATAACAACATCACATTCTTTATAGAACAACAAAGTTCCCTGCCGCCGTACGAGCGTCTGTGTCTGAACAACTGTTAGAGTTTCAGTTCTCACATCTGTATCAAAACATGACATAATGCACCGGGCTCACGTGTGACTGCGAAACACACTCCAACGCCCACACACACACACACAGTGATCATATCAACACACACACTCACACACAGGTCACAAGCGTACGATTGTTCCACCCCTGCAGCCAGACACAGCAGGACCAGTGAGAAGTGAGGGAGGTGTAGGAAGGCTTCTCGACAAAACACCTCTCTCTCTCTCACACCTACACAGATGCACACACTATTTACCACATACAAGTCTCAAATGTGTGTGTAAAGTGTGTCATTAAAACGACTCCACCGTGCATGTGTGTGATAATGTTTCATGTGGTGTCAGGGCTGAGTGATGAGTGAGGACCGTTGTGTTCTCAGCAGCAGCTTCATACAGCATCAAAGCTCATTATTTATCCTTATTAATAATAAGCTGTTCTCCCCTTCAAAACTGAACAAGTCCATTTTTAACTGACTCACAATGTACTTTTTATCTTTTACACAGTGGTTCTACTTGTAGGCCCGGAGCCTTTCTGGGTGGGGTCTGCATATTCCTCCTGTGTCTGTGTGGGTTTTTCTACTTGCACCAACTCTGCTCCAGCACTCACGGCTCTCCTTCACTGATTCAGCTGTTGTTTAAGTGCTGTTACTTTAGCTTAGCAGTTAGCGCTGGCCTGCCTCTCTCTTTTTCTCTTTCCCCCTCTCGGTCTGTCTGAGAGAGAGGAGCACTGTGTCGTGCCAAGGCAGAGAGCGACCCATGCCCAGTTCAGTAGGGGGGTGCAGGGGGGGGTGGAGCTTCAGTAAAACAATTTCAGCTGGAAAAAGAACATGTGGACTCTAATACATCGTGCATCGTGCTTATTGTTTTGGCAGTGACATTTCCAAACCAGCACGGCTCATTTGTATAAAACACCTGTTTATTCTTCTGCAGCCTTCCTGTTTTCCGTCATTGTTCGTTGCACGATTGTTTACTGCAAAGCCAGATCAGTCGGATCATTTCCCTTTTGAGACGGCGTTCTGTTGCGACGACTGTATCATGTCATATTCGCTGCTCATTTCAGCGTCTTATGCACTGTAATACAAACATTTGGTCTGACTTGGTCTTTGAAAACACACTTATTGTGTCTTAAAATCAAGTTCAGCTGCCATTTTAACCGTACTTTGTACATCTTATGTTCACCGGACTGGAAATGAAAATCTGTGAATTCTGTGTAATGACTCGACTGTAACATTATAGACAGTAAGTGAAAAATATATGTGACAATCAAAAAAAAAAAAATTTCAGTCATAAATGTTTTCATGATTATTCACTGAACTTAACATCTATAAAATGCTGGTCTTACCAAGAAGTTGAGAATAAACTTGTCATACCAGACTTTAAAAATGGTCAGTCAAAATTTAAGATGCACTCATCTATACAAAATAAATTATCTCTGTTTTGTTATAAATATTTCAGACCAGGAAGAGTAAGAGAAAGCTTCTCCTTCCTTTTCCAAAGGGATACACATTAATTTCAGGCAGTATTTTTGTATTTTCATCCTTAGTGATTTTACTCAGAAAGGATCTTCTCTAAATTTTTTAACCTAAACCGGTCAGTGACAAACACTGAAGCATTTCAGTCAATGAGCACTAACAACAGTCCAATGTATGCACAAACATGCATGTTGCAGGATGCACACAAAGGCTGGCAGACACACACAGGCACATGCATTAGGATTCACACATGCACACACACGTGTGCATTGTGCTAATCAAGAACAGACATGCAGACATACACACATTAATTCTCCTTACTTGACATTGTGACTGCTGCATGTCAGTGTCTGTGCTATAATCATGTGTCAGTCACTGATGTCCATAAATAATGATGTAATCCACCTCCTACACTCTAACACTGAGGATCAATAGTCTCACCACAGCTTTACAGGTCTCTACTCCAGTGGGACTCCATGAGTGCAACTACATTTTATAAACACACAAATTATATCTAAGAGAAAGTTTTTATGGGCAAATGATAATTAAAATCAAATATAAATTCATTCTGTGCACAAGATGCAATCCACAAAAGGCAAAGTCCGCAGGAAGAACAACAGGAACTCTGATGCTTATTATAAATGAATAGAAAACAGCTGATTGAAAGATGTGCGTGTTAGATCTTAGCAGCTTGACCCCACTGGTCTGCTGTGTAGCTCCTGTAGGTTGAGCCATCAGAGTGACCTCATATCTAATAGTGTGAGTGTTAATCAGTGGAGACAACATCTTCTTTGTCCACTCGTCCACTTGTCTCAATGGATCTGTTGTCCTGGGCCCATGTTCCTGCTCTGTCTATTATCAACATCCTGCAGACAAGAGAGCTGTGCACAAAGAGCGACTCTCCAACAGGCAGCGGACAACAGGCGGCATTTTTCAGTCTGCAGGCGGCCAGCACATGCTGGACAAGCACAAGCTGTGTGGACATGTGGCCATGTCCCATTTAAATCCTCCATATGGGCATCAATGGAAATGCTTCTGTTCTTATCTGAATATCCAACATGTGATGTGTTTATTGCATCAAGCATTTCAGAGGATGTTGGTGGTTAGCTTAGATGAAGCTATGACTTCTGAACACACAACTACACATCTGTCTCAGGACCCAGCTGAAATGTCCAGGGTGTTTCCTAGTTGATGCTGTGGCTCTTAACTGAACATGACAGACGGATGTGAAGTACAGGGTTACACCATTTTTTGGCTTCTGTGAACAGAGACGGACACAGACAGGAGCAGAGCTGTCAAAGGATCTGACATCGGCCTTCAGTGAATGGAGCAACAAGAACTGCCTCCAATCTGAACACCTCCAAGATGGTCATTAACCTTCAAAGGTCCAGGCCCACTGTTCAGCCAACCAACACATGAGGGAAGTTCAATGAGGTCATGCACACTTATAAATACCAAAGTGTGCAACAGTAAACTGGACAAACTCGAGGCTAATCTCTTCCACATGTTAATGTCTGCACAAGTGCACATTTTGAAAACATGGAGGTGTTCAATCTCGTCATTTGATCTGCATGAGTTGACCTTTGTAAAACATTGTGGAGGTACACTATCCATGAAGACCATGATGTTTATGTTAATAAAAACAACTACAGTAAATATAAAGATATTTGAATTTTGTTCAATCCATATTCAGTCCTGTGTTAGCACCTAGCATCCTGTGTTAGCTGGGCATATTCTGGTCAGAAGTCTTAAGACTGGGGCCTTGGCTCTCGATTCCCTGTTTTGACATCCTTGCAAGCAATGGAGCAGAAATGTCCAACTTGAGTATGATATGATAAGATAAGAAGATATTAATCCCCAAGGGGAAATTCATTTGCAGAAGAATTAAAAAGCCTGATGGCTGTAGGTATGGAGGATCTTCTGTATCTCATGTACCACTGCTGTTTTTTTGTTTTGACCAATCAAGGTGTTATGAAGTGGATGATTTGAGTTGTTCACAGTGGTCTCTAACATCTTCAGTGTGCATCTCTCCATCAGCTCCTGCTTTTTCACCTTCCCACCGAGTCCACCGCCTTTATCCCTGTTGTCCCAGGGTTGAAAGTTCATCAACATACAGTGCAGCTGGCTTCGTATTCATGCTCATGAATACTCATTTTCAAGCTATTGCTCATTTGACTTACATTTCCCCCACTTCAATGAAGCATATCAACCAGTTTAGCTTGTCATGCCTTTGTTTGATGCGCTGACTAAGCCAGAAACATTGTCACAGTGGATAATACAGTTGTAATGGGAGGGTCATCATTACAACTGTGTCTCGTTTCAGCCTGCCCTCAGTGGTTAGCATTAGGATAAGGTTACATAATGAGTTAATGCTCATATGACTCAAGAGCTACTAAGTTAGAATTGAAAGCAATCCTGTTCACGGTCTTTGTATTGAAGACATTTTAATTTTACTGGATTACTGACCAAGGGACTGACTGACCAATTAACTGACTGACTGACTGAAGATTTTGCATCATTGGTCGGTGGAACGCCATGTGACTTAGTTGGAGTCTCCACATTGGTCGCTGCTCTTTAATAATGCATCAGTTTACTTGCAGGAACTCGACATCTGCAGTAATGAAACTTACTAGAGACTTTGTCTATAGATTTTGTGACTGTTTTATTTTTCATAAAAATCACTATGTAACAGATCCACAGACTTCCTGGAAAAACCTCAGTTACCCTCCAAAGGAGCTTCATAATCAGAGACAGAAGTTGGAAAAGTTATCCAATCTACACCTGAGCCACAACTACACCTGAAAAACCTCCTCTGATGACAAGACACCTGAGTCCAAATGTGCACCTTTGCTTTTAAACTGTGTTCCAGTGATATTACGTAACCACCGGATTTACTGCAGCCATATTTACTTGTACAAACCAAATTCAGGGACTGTATTTCCCATGATGCTCTTCAGTAGGCTACATGTCTGTACTGGTATTCAGCTGTGCAGAGGACAGACTAAATGTGCAGAGTGAGTAAGAGAAAAGATGTTGCAACAAGTCATGAAGCTGAACAGCATTCTCTTTTATCCTCTTGTCTTTCTCAAATGATTCTTGAAGTTTGTTTTAAACTGGAGCCTCACTCTGTCCGGGACTATAATGGACTGACATTTACTTATCTGAGTTACAACTTAGATACCAAGCTGACCATGAAGATGGCATTTGAGTTTAAACCTGCATAGTTGGAAAAGACTAGTCCTCACCAGCAAGATGCCTCAAGACAGACACACAGACACAGGGGATTACACGATCACAAAGAATAAAATTGAGATGTCAACATCATGTATCTAATCTTGCTGAAATAATATACTTGTAAAAGTCTTTACTTCAGTCATGAGTCATGAGCTTCACAGTTCAGATTCAGGTGTAGACATGTACGCTGCACCGCTGCCCAAGCGCTCTCATCTAAAGTCTGACATAAGAGACCTCAGATAACCTGGTGTATGCATACTGTATGTGTAGTATGTGAGAGAGGGGAAGTGTGTACATTATGAGTGTGTCACTAAGTCCCAAACAAGCTTTTTTCTTCCACAGTTATACAATCCTGACATGAATCCTCCAAAAAAAAAAGTCTGATGTGACTTAATGAGGAAGAAGTTAAAGTTGTGAACCTGCAGCCTCCAACAACCTATAGATGATAATTACTGATGTCTGTTTTTCATTAAATTTGTTTTTATTCTACGACAATGCGATTTTGACCAATAATCAGTTACTGTGCGTTACATCAGCTGAGAGGCTGAGGGACGTTTCGTCTTCCCTGCTGGGAGGAGCTGACAGTGACTGAGGGATGTGTTTGCCACATAGAAAAAAAAAACCCAAAGCAGGCCCCACTGTCTCCATGGTAACAGTGTAGTTGCTATTTGCATGACCCAAAGCATGATGAAGATGGTTGTTGCAAAATTCAGAAAATGTTAATCTACAGTGAACTTTTAGTCAATGCTACAAGTGCATCTTCTGCAATTCACAGATACTTGTTTGTCGTCGTCGAGGCTCCTCCCACGACTGTCACCAGACAGTTGGGCCGTAACCGGGGCTGAGACTCATCATGTCCACTTATACGCTGATATTTACTGCGTTACAAAAAAACAAACTCCTAACCACTTTATCAAATGTGTTTTTCATAAACTTCAACTGCTGCAGCTCATCAGTTCCCCTAAAAAACTGATCAAGTCAAAGTCCAAAAGCCAAATGGCTGCCTTCACAGTATGACGACCTGAGAGGCTGCAGATCAAGAGAACAGCAACCGGCTCAAAAACACTGTAGACTCAGTGGCAACACTTTCCTGATCAATATTAACTTCACAGTCTCTCTCTCTCACATGCACACACACAACACACACACTCCTACCTTGAGCAACACCACATCCACTGTGGTCTCTCTTTTGGCACAGAAGCTGTACCTGCGCCTGTGTCTCTCATACATGCTGTATCGATGCGCTACAACAAACACTGTCTATGAACCATGGTGCAGGTTAAAGTCTCTCCACCATCCTCTCTCTGTCTCTTTCTTCACAGAGACTGTCAAAAAAGCAGCATGAATGGACGAGGGTGGGGTTTCCAGAGGAAGAAAGCTCCAGCAGCAGTTAGCTGCAGGCTGCTGATTTTCTCTCCACCGAAGAGGGGGAAAAAAATGCCCCAAATCAGATGAACCTTAACGTTTTTGACTCCGTTGCTCCCCCGAGACAACAGAAGAAGAGAGAAAGGTGACGAAACAACGCTTCCATTAGTGATCCAGAGTACGAACCGAAACTCGAGCGCGGATTTTTCCTCAAGAGTAAAAGCAGTCCTGATGTGTAATCCAGTCCAGTCTACAATCTGGTGCTCCTTCTCTGTGCAGTTTGAGCTGGAAAATGAGCCTCACTGCCCACATCTGTTCAGAGCAGGAGCCCCTCCCTCCATCCTTCCTTTCCACTCTCTCTTCCTTTTTTCCTTCAGGCCCTCCTTCCCTCCCTCCTTCCTTCTCTCTGTCTCTCTCACTCCACTTGAGACAAAATCCCTCTCATCCATTTGCTCCTCAGCTCAGGAACAATGGAGCTCTATCTGATGAGTAACAGACTTTCTATCGGCCGGAGCAGAACAGGAGAAGCTGCTGCAGCTTCATCTTCACACAGTAACAATTAGCTGTAATTATATATGTTAAAATATACTGTTACACTCCCAAAGCAAATGCAGCTCTCTGATTCATCTGTTCCTGCTCTGGTCACATAACAGGAGCAGAGGAGGTGTTTTCAACTGTGTGTGTGCGTGCGGTGGTGATGTGACCTGAAATGTAAATTACACTGTCAGTGTGATTTTGATATTTTTCAATGTGTCTTTTTCCTGTTTTTTTATTCCGGCAGTGTTTTTCATCATCAATGGTTTAGAGTTTACAGTTCACACTTTAACTGTAGAAAGAATATAAAAAAGTCTGGCATTGGAGGCGGTGTTTAGCTCATTTGGTAGAGCACCTGCCCCATGTGTTGAGGCTATAGTCCTCTGCAGGCGACCCCGGTTCGAATCCCGCGCAGAGCGGCCCTTTCCTGCGTGTCAGTCCCCCCTCTCTGCCTCCCATTTCCTGTCTCTCTCAACTGTCCTGTACATTAAAGGCGAAAAAGGCCCTAAAATATATTGAAAAAAGAAAAACGTCTGGCATTGAAAAGAATCTCACAATTCAAGAAAGTATGAGGTTAGCTGCCCTAAAGGACTGACAAAATCCAGTTGTGCATGGTGTTTTTGCAAACTGCTCAGCCTAAACACATCACAACAGTCAGAACGCTCCTTACATAGTGGTACATTTGACAATTTCAGTCTTTTCAAGAATTCAGCCAAGCCCACAGGGCACTTAACTGCTCTAGAGGCAGAAATGCATTCATGCATAACGATACAGCTAACAGCATTGGTCACTGATCAGGACTCTTCTTCTCTTCTAGTGACTTTCTCCTTTCTGCTCTCTAGCTTCACCCACCTGTGTGTAATGGCCAGGAGTCATAACACACTGATGTGTCAACCACAACTACTCATATACCACAGAAGCAGTAATGACCTATTTAAAATTTGTATGAGTGCACAATATAAATAGGGTTAGGGGTTAACAGCCTGTGGATTGTATCATTTAGATTTATATATTGCTTTTTTTTATCGTTATCCAATACCCAAAGCGTGTTACAGAAACCACTGGTGGTGGAGGACTCACCACCACCACCATGATCATTGACGTATTTACACGAGGCAAGGTGGGTCGCAAGGTGTCTTGCCCAAGGACACTACGACAGCGGGATTCGAACCGACTGGATATGTATCTGACTATAAATGAAGACTTAACTGTTAATACTTTTTTTACCTTGTTCCCCATGCACTTACATTCTTAATGAGCAAAGTTCCTCCCTCAGTTCTGCACATATTTGATTGTCAAACTACACACTTGTCTTAATGTTTCCAAACCAACGATTAAGCCAACTATTTCTATTCCATCTGCTTGTACTCAGTAGATTTTATTGCACTTGTTAAGGTAAAGTCCAAGTTCTCAGTTAAAAAGCAGCCCTTGATAAATATATTCACACCTGTAAAAAGGAATGCAGGAAACCAGAGCGCGAATGGAAAAAAAATCTAGTCTCCAAGGTCACTGCGACACTGTCAAAGAACTATTACTTCAACATTGTGGCCAAGGATTTGTGACTATTTTAACCTAGATTTTTATGTAAGTCAATGATCTTTTAATTTCAATCCCTCCTTGTGTTTAAAGGTAATACTGATTGTGAAATGTTTTTGTCTTATTTTTCTTAAGTGGAGTCAGCCAGAGCCTTATTAATGATGACTATTGTCTCCTACACTGATTCTCTCCACAAACACAGAGCCTGAACCAGTTTTGTCCTACTTCTCTGACTGAACCTTTAGTTAGTGTCACATAAGAGAATGTCCTCTTGGTGGCTGATGGTTTTTACTTTCGTTAACCATCAGGTCTATTTTGACTCATGTTCTTAACAGCTCTGTATCTAATGGTTGGTGTTACTATTTATTTTAAAACTGGTCGCGTGGTTTGCGGCTAAAAAAAAAAGCAGCTCATTCTGTTACATCAAGATTTCACACCAATGCATATTAAGTTTTGAAAAAAACAGTTCTAGCAACTTCTCTCTGTGTTGAAAAGCTGCAGAACTGAGAACTTAAACTTCCTTGTCAAGTCAAGTCAATATTATTTATAAAGCATCAATTCACAACACGTTATCTCAGGGCATTTTATAAAAAGAGAGGGTGTAGACCTTCTCCTCATGCTAGTATTTACAGAGACCCAACAGACCCCTGTAGCCACAGTAGTGACAGTCGCCATGAATTTATTGGATGCATTTTGAACAAATCTTGGTATCCAGTTCGACAGTAATCTATGTTTTGACCAGCAGACGTCTAAATAGACATTTAACTTAACTTTTAAAAAAAACAAAAAAAACATTTAAAGACACAGAGACACTTTTACACACATTTATGTCATCATGTCTGGATCACTGCAACATTGTTTTACTTGTCTTACCCAAAAATCCATTGATTGTCTCCAGACTGTGCAGATCTCTGCTTTCAGACTCAACTGGAGCCAAGAGACGTGACCACATCACTCCTGTTTTAGCCCCTGTACACTGGGTCTCAGTGCGTTTTAAGATTAAATCTAAAGCTCTCCATGCCATCTATGACCTCTTAGTCTCCTACATACAAGTACTCAACCTGAGATCTGCCTTTTACAGAGGCCCGGCTGAAAACTAAAGACGACAGCGTGTTTATCTAGAATGATCTGTGTGTGAAAATCTATTTCAGTCTGGAGACCTCAGGGTCTCATTTGGTAACACGTGTACCACATAGGCTTAAGTCCTAACCGCAGCGACCATTTGAATCTGACTTGTGAGATTGTGTGGTCTAAATGTCACTGTCATACACAATAAAGGCAAATATGGCCCAACAAATAACTTTAAGCTGTTCTCAGTCATTTGCAATGTATTGATTTTATTGAATCTTACTAATATTACAAGATAATTGGTTTGTAAAATTGCAGTTTGTTCTTTTCACCTGTGTTTTGCTTTTCAATTGTTAACAATTGTTTCAAAGTCAGTGTTTTTACGTCTGTAATAGCGGTCAGTTAATTTAATGTCATTTCTTTTGCTTCATTATATGTAAATTATAATTGCAGCTCGACATTCTGCTCATAGTAAACGGTCTCACATTCAGCACAGTACACTGTGTGTAGGTGCTGTCAGTCAGCCTCCATATGTAACCAATCAGCACCACACAAACACTGCAGTAACCATGGCAGTAACAGCTGTACACCGTCCAGCTGTGACGCACAGACAGAGAGAGAAAAGAAAGAAAGTCACACATCTGGTCATAGTTACAGCTGCTGTGACCACAAGGGGGCAGCAGAGGACACACGAAGACAAACACAGCAAGCAGGTGAGTCGCTCCAACAACATTCACCTCTCACTGGAGGAGACAAGTCCTACACATCACACATGATCCACTGAAGAACCAGCTACGGTCACCACAGCAACCAGCAGGTGACAGATGTGACGTACACTCGGCAATAGTGACACACAGCAATGACTGGAGCAGCTCCGAAGGATCTAGACCTTTGTTTCCTCAGAGGAGGTGACTGTTCGTGTGTTTGAGTTTGACTTCACAGACGAGAGCTGCCGGTGACTTCAGAGGCGTAGTATTAAACAACTGGAGTCAAGACAGCAGACTACTTCACTGTGGAAAAACTGAAGAGCTCCTCGGAGTGTGTGTGTGTGTGTGTGTGTGTGTGTGTCTACTGTAGCTCTCAATACCTGACAAATATGGCTGTTTTGCAAAACCTATTCACACAGTTTAATCACCTGCACATATGAACTTAAATCTCAGTAATGTTTTATGAAAGCATTGAGTGATGGCTAGAGCAACACTTAGACACTATAAATATAACATGTATAAAATACAGAAAAACAAGAGCCACCATGTTGTCAGGAAATGTAAGGAAATCTAGAGAATTTAAAAAATAAAAAAAAAGACCCTTGAGGGTGTTACTTCTGCTGAGGCAAATTCTTAACAGCTTTGAACTGGAAATGAAAACCACAGTGTTGCTGACCATTTATTAAAAAAAGAGCTGTTGGAAGGAGAAATTTAAATAAATATAATCTCCTTTGAGCAGGAATGGACAACAACTAAGAACATTTACTTCAGTCCTGTGCTTCTTTCAAGTGCTTTTAAATAAGTATTATTCTTTTTGGAAACTTCTGACTCATGAATACATTACTACTCAAAAGACGCACTGTGACTGAGTTAATCATAGTCAACTTGTATTTTAAGAGAAGTTAAAAACTTTCACTTTTATTTCCACATGTAGCAGAGGGCACTGTTGTGCATGAACAGCATTACATTCATGTTTTTAGTGAACTACAACTGAGTGTTGTCAAGTGTTGCCTCTCGTGCTTTATGTCATTTTTACAGAAAGCCACATGACCTCTCCATAGACACGGCCCAGCATCAAGAGTACAGGCTATGTTGCTGCAGTGTAGATGGTACAGACACATCTACTGCAGCTGAAGACAGTTTTTTTTATGATTTGAAGCAGGTTGACGAACAAACGAGTGAAGACGGACAAAAAAGACATGTTTCTATGCATGTTTTGTACCAACAGGTATTTCTACATTCAGTATCAGTTTTCCTCTCTCAGCAGAACATGAGTGAGGTTAAGTGGTAAAATATTTTATATTTTTTGTGTGTTCAATGTAAATCATGTCTGTGATTTTCAGTGGTTCAATAATTCATTTAGTTTGGGAGTGACATTGATTGGTGGCTGGTGATGGATGGTATAGACGTCTGCACAAACAGACGTGAACCTGTTCATTTTTGGAGCTGTGAATTAAATTTTTTAAAAATGAGCTACAGTATGAGAAGTAGAAATTAGTTCCTTTTCTTTTCTATGATCTGAATGTTATTTTTAGGTGTAAACCGGCACATCACTGGCTGTGGACTGCGACCAGAGTACGGACTCACCTGCACAGGAAATGTGCTGTCAGAGTTTGTCCTGGTCGGCTCAGACTGTTGTTGGAGTGGTTCAGGTTCTGGAGAGAACAGAGAACATCAGCAGGTTAGAGACGAAGAGCTGAGGAAATCAAATATTCTCATTACTACTGATGTATGAGACATCATGGCACACACACACACACACACACATATATATATATACACACACCACAACCATTTCTCAGTCCAACTCTAGTTTCACTGTCCACTGTTAAGTCTTGATGACATCATTACGTTGCCTGGCTACAGTGCTCCATACAAACAAGAGCTGGATCAACAACTGTTACACACACACACACACACACACACACTCTCTCTCTCTCTCTCTCACACACACACACACACACACAGTCCCTGCCCTGTTCCCTCCATTCTCTGTGAAGACAAAACAGCTGAAAGATCCTGGGGGCTGTCGCACAAGGCATCTTAAGTTAAGATTTTCCTTTAAGTCCAATTTAAGATTTACTTAAAATGAAAACTGTTGCAAAAACACACTCAAGTCTTCTCCTTAAGGTTTCCTTAAAAGTTAACTGAAGTGTTCAAGGTTTCCCCTTATTATTGTCTTGTACTTATGAAATCACTTAAAGTTAGTTTGGGTGTTTCACAGGAGACCAAACTAAACGTGCAACCAAATTAAAAAACAAACAAACACTCAGTCGCAACATGGCTGTGTTTACGGTGATATATATCATGAGATTTTTGAGTTTTCTGCCTGATTAATTAGGCCATTAATGATGAGGAATTGATTTTATTCTAAAGATTCGACTGTCCGACTACATGGAACTGGATCACTCTACTGCAGCTTCTCCAGATCATTTGTAGTTAACGTTTTCTCTGTGGTTTTATGCTGCAGGATCTTTCCAGTCATTTACAGTACTGGTGAAGGAGGCAATTTCATGTCCATCCATCAACTGTCTGCTGTGTTATTTACAGAGTGTCAAATGCTGTGACCTTTCTGTTGAATACTGTGAAGGTCCAAAACAAGAGAAAGATAAGGCAGCAGCAGCAAAAGTCTTTAATGTTATTTCTAAGATGTTTTTTGCTTTGTGGGAGTAGCAGCTTATTGTCTGCACTCCCACAGCTTTTTATCATTTCAGTCTGTATTTCATAGAAAGTGCAGCCAAAGTGAGCGGTTATCTTAGTCTAGAGGTTTTGAGAATCCTGGCACTCAGTAAAAGCTCAAACTTATTGCCAAATCCACTTAGTCAGGAGAAATTCAGTCACCCCAGAGCAGCCAAGTTAACATGGCGGACAGCACGGCACCACTTCTAGGTCAAGTAGACAGCAGCGGCTTGGTGGAAAGAATAACTGTTGAAGTGCTCAAAGGTGTGGAAGCTTCCTCTGACAAAAATATTTACCCAGTCCTGAAAAAACTCAAACACTAGATTCACAGAGGACAGTAACTGCATCTCAAACTCTGATGAGGTTGCAGCAGTTCATATCACATCACCAGCTCTCTGAAGTTGAGAGTGGGCTGGACCTACATGTAGATGAGATCGACGATCTAAAGAACAGGAGTCGGCGGTGCAATATACGTGTCGTCGAGCTTCCTGAAGGTAGCACGGGCTCTGGCCCTCTTAAGACCCACTCTCCCCAGTACAATTTTCAGGATAAAGTCTGGATCAGGCAGGCAGCAGGGAAGAAAGAGTCTCTCCTTTACGACGGTGCCCCAGTCATGATATTCAAGGATTTCTCTGCAGCTGTTCTAAGGAAACGAATCCTTAAGGAATTTCACCCGGTAAAACAACAGCTCAAGGACAGAGGGATCGCTTTTGCTGTATGAAGCTGTTTTCAGGATTAAATAGGAGACTTTTTTTTTTAAATATCCTAAAGATGTTGCTGTCTTCTTGGATACAGTGTCACAGCCTGCCTCATATCATCAACATCCCATGAGCCCACGGTCATCTACTGAACTTCTACTGTAATAAGGAAGGTTTGGTTATTAAAGGACCTGGTGAGCGAAAGTAATATTCTATCAGTGGCATAACAGGTCCCTTATGTTCTTTGTTGCTGGATTTGTTGGGTGATTTATTTATGTAAATATACTATGGCTAGATAGATGAATGCTTGCTGGAGGCGGGTGGATCAGAGTCTGCAAACATTGATTCAGCATGTTCTTTTTAGATCCACCTCAATGGCTACTCATATCCACTGTAGACTTCAGCCAGAAGTTGTGGTGTGTTAAGGCTAATGTTAGAGAGGATTTTTGATAAGTTAATCAAAATAATATTTTTATATATGTTGTGTCTCTGGCTGCTATTAATATTCTCATTTGTTTTGTTGTTGTTATTACAGCCAAAGCTCTATTATATCATTAATATAGGTTAAGCTGCACCATCATTGTACCTGTGGGCTGCACAGTTCTCATTTATTTGGAAATGGTTCATAAATGACCCCAACTCCACCTGCCTCAGATGCTTTGGATGGGATCCAAAAAAACAGATCATCATACATGTCTCCTGGGAAAGCAGCAACACCAATAGAAGACAAAGTGGTTTTAAAGAATGTGTTGAACATCTGGTGTAAAGTCAGGAAATTGTTAGGATATAGTAATTGATTTTTTTTGTTAACCCCTATTCATGAAAACCCTGACTTCCCACTTGGCCTTTGAGCCAATCTCACTGATTGAAGCCACAACGATATCAAAGCAGTATGGTGTCATACTGGCGGTTTGGTCTGGTTTAGCTTCCTGTATTTTATACATCTATCAATGCTGTTTTGTTTGCAAAAAGTTAAATAAATATATTTTTTTGAAAAAGAAAAGATATTCTTTCTTTGACAGAAGGAAGAAGTAAGATATTATCAAGCATTAACAGTCTTCAGGGAAACGGTACAATTTTACCACTGTAATCGCTTTCATCACTGCAAATGCCTCATTGTTTTTCCTTCATAGAAAACTAAAAGTGTTTTGTGCAACTGACTCATGCACTGGTAAAAATAGATGGTGAAGTACTGGATTAATTCATCACAGTGAAGCAAGCGACCCTACATGGACTAAGGTTTTACAGTGCTACACCAAGAGAAGACTTGACTGTGACCCGCAATCAGATAAAGAATCAAATTTCAGATAGACGACGACTGAATTCCTCTATTGAACAAAGCAGTGTAGTTCTTAACATGGACAGTGGTAGAATGAATTCTGGGTAAATTAAAACTTTTTTTATGATAAAAAAGTGGCAGACAGAGGAACCACATCCCCCAAAACAGCTACATTTACCACAGCAGACAATGATCGTCTTTTATAAGAATAGAACAGTGAAGAGTTTGACAATAAAAATGGCTCTGAAGATCCGACTTCCTTTCTTTTGCCGTCTCCATAACAACACTAGCAAACATCAGCTCATGGTTTCCTGTGTTTTGTTTCTGCTCATTGCAGGTATCAGAGATGGCAATGTTGGTGTTAGTGTGAGTCACTCTGGGGGAAAGGTGTCGGAACTCTTTCGTCTTGAAATGAGTCAGTCTTTATTTTTGTGGACGAGTCTGACTAATGTTAAACTCCTTTAAGAGCACAGATACAAATAAACCTTCGCCTGTTAACCACAACAACAGACAGACAGACAGACAGACAGACAGACATTTACCTGTGTGGGATGTGTCCTCTGCGGGGACCACCTGTTTCCTCGCCTCCTCTTCTCTCTCCGTCTTCTCTCTTTCTCTGTGTCTCCATCCATCCACTGTATCCACTGAGTGTTGGTCTTCGTTACATACAACATCCTCATCTTCCTCGTCAACCTCGGCCCCAGACCCGGGACCTTTGCTGTTGTCCACCGGTGACTGGGTTGACTGGGATGCACCCGTTTCCACACTAACAGGTGCAGTAGGTTCATCTGGAACGGGGTCGGCCACAGGAGCCGAGTCACAGGGGCCGACAGGAAGTGTTTCACTGGGCCCCTTCTTCTCACATGGTGAGTTAAGACTGTCAGAGCTGTGGCAGCTCTCCGTTTGCCCCGTCTGAACCTCCATGTCTGAGTCTCCTGGATGGTCCTGCTCCTGGACCGGCCCCCCTACCTTATCCTCAGCAGCTGGAGCCTCATCGGGGAGACCCCCATCTCTATCCTGCATCTCTGTGCTCTGACACTCTTGTTCTTGAGGATTAACCGTAGACTCAGACTCGGGATACAGTGTGTGAGATGACTCTGGATCTTGTCCTGTGTCCACACCAGGAGAGGACAGCTGGGTTTCTCTCTGCAGGTGAGCTTGGCTGTCCTCCTCAGACGTTGTTGTTTCATCCGGTGTGGGTTTGTTTTGCGTAGCTTCTGGTTGCTCCTCCTCTCTGTGATGTAACTGTGCTGCCTCAGCCTCCGACTCCTCTGACCTGTCGCTGCCAGCTGCTCCTTCAGGAGGACCAGGGCGTGAACGGTGGACATCCTGGTCCTCGGTCTCAGCCGACAGGTGACGGACAGACACGTCACCTTGCACATGCGCATCCTGGGTGTGGCTGTGCAGGTGCTGCTTTAGTGCATCAGTCAGAGTGCTGGCATCTGGTTGATCATGAGCGGCCTGCTGACCGTCTGACTGACCGCTGGCCGTCCGCTGGCTCAGCTCCACGCTCACCACCGCAGACGCTATTGCTACACTCACCACGGCTACGGCGGTGGCCAGCAGGTCGTCGTCGTAGCCCTGCTGCGTTTCTCTACGCGACGCCGGCGACTCCTCACCGTCCACCATCCTACCGTCCTCTCCGTCTCTCCTCTCCTCGCCCTGTCCCTCATCGCCCGCCCAGGCCACACGTCTCCTCTCCTCGCCGAGCGGCCCATCTCTCAGCGTTTCAGAGTCCGAACAATGCGCTAAATATTCCCTCGCAGTTGCCTCAGCGTTTCCTTCCCGTATCTGAGACGCCAAACAATTTGCTGTACCTTCGCATGGCAGAGCCACGGCCTCCGCAGAGCACACTGATTGTACATGGTGTTGTGTATTCTGTTCAGGAAATTCCACCGGAGAGCGCTCCTCTGCGAGTCCCGTCGGATCTGAATGTCGGACAGGAAGTTCCTCTGGACACTCGGATTCCAACAGACCTGTCAGGTCCACAGTTTCTGCATCTTCTCCAGCAGCTGCCAGCTCCTTTGTCTCTTTATCACCAGCTGTTTGTTGGACTGGTCCGGCAACACCCTGCGACTCCAGGTCGGAGGAGGATTCCACTGTTTCCTTCCCTCCTTGTGGCACAGCCGTGGTTTCTGTCTCCATGACGACCGTGTGACTCAGACCTGAAGCAGAATCCAGATTTAAGACTTGGTTCAGGTCATCTGATGATTCCTTTGTCTCCGACGCCTCAGTCAGGTCCGTTCTCCCGAGGTCTGTAGTCCCAGCGTAACCAGACTCTGAGGCTGTAACGTCACAGACCGGTCCATGAGTGTCCCTGTTGTGAGTCTCCGTCTGGCTTGGTAGATGCATTGCCTCCTCATCAGCTTCCTCTGTGCAGGCAGGTTCAGAAGCTGTGGGAGACTCAGGCAGCTCCCTTTTTGTTGTATCCTGGGCCTCCGCTTCTGTCGGTGACTGAGGGCCCAGGCTAGTTGCTGCTGGTTCTCTGTGAACCAGGGTCTCACTCTGACTCTGAGACTCGACACTGGAGCTGGAGCTCAGGTTGTGCTCTGCGCCTCCTCTCCTCCCCTTCTTCTTCCTCCTCTTTTTCCTGCCCTTTGCTCCTCTCTCCTCGCCCGCCGGCTTCTCCTCTCCGGTCTCTTCGATGTCCGCCGCTTCACAGTTCTCTCTGCTGTAAGTGGTCTCCACCTCCTCGCTGCCTCCCCTCACTCCTCCTTCCTTCCAATCTGGCCCAACTTCCTCCTCTCGCTGTGAGCTGTGCACTTCCTGTCTTTGTGCAGCAGGCCCATGTGACAGCGTTGGCAGTGCTCCAGCAGCATGTGGCTGACTCAGAGCGGTGCACTGTTGACGAGGACTAAGACCCCGTTCTAACAGCTGTGGAGGACTAAGACCAGGAGTTTGGGCTGAGCTCAGATCACAGTCGGCCTGCTCCAGTTGTTCATGTTTCCCCTCATACGTTATGTCACTGTCATACCAGACCGACTGGGAGTTCACTTGCTGTATCTGGGAGGCTTCGCTGGAAGAGTTTTCACCCTGATACCAGACTGTTTTCGACACCGTTTCAGGTCCACACGGGGGTGAACCCATCGCATTTCCGACCCAGCCACCATCCCGCCACAGCAGTCTCCGGGGTTTTTGTTCTGCATCTGGGGACCTGGGACTGGTCCTGCTCTCAGATTGAGGACTCTTGTTGGTGGAGTCGGGCTGTCTTGGCTCCTCTTGGTCTGACTCGGTTTCCTGGGGATCCTGGGAGTGTTCCTGGCCCATGGTCACTGAAAAAAGACAGGAATAGATTAAGACCTGCAGAGGAAATCTGGTGTTTTCTTTTACACACTTTGCCCTATCACGGCTTGGCTCATGGTTCCATGGTGGGTTAATCACCAAGTTCATTACTTAAGAGGACAACCAGCCAACACCTGACTAATCATAACTCACTGCTCAGAGTGAAACCAGATACAATCAGATCAAAGAGATCAGTCACATCTAGAGGCTCATTCAAAGTGCAGCTGGTGAACACAGTGGGAGCTGGAGGAGACCAAACACAGAGCTAAAAGAGAGGGAACACTAGACCACATGGGTCATCACGATGATCTGTGCTAGCGACAAGATGAATCTAGGTCAGCTGAACTTGGCTGTAGATCCTTAAAGATGTTTCTTTCTTTCTTTTTTTTTGATTTATACTTTTTTTTATTTTCCAACATTCTCATTCACGACAGTACGTGAAACAAAAAAAACATCCACACACAGATGTTTCGCTTCTCATCCAAGAGGCTCAGGCTTCAGTTCAAAACAGAAGAATATGAGAAGAAGAATGAGGTATGACCTGAATAAACACAGATTCAGGAAATCTGATCTAATATTCATAATCATGTTTTTATTAGCAGGTAGTATGTCAGGCTGGGTTCTAGGCTGCTTTGATTGTGGGTTATCAAGAGATGCTGACTGGTCACTGGCTACCAGACCTCAAGACTCATTGCTGGGTAAGTACAAGTGTTTTTAGGAACTGGTAACTAAAACATGGCTTCAAAGCAGGACAGTTTTATTCATACCCAATAATCTACTCTAACATGACTGTTAAGTTTTGCTGAATTTGCTTTAATTCAGTATATTTGAGCCTGCCAAAGTGTTTTCTATTTAAATGGCTGCTGCAATGTAATTAGGAACAAGGGTTTTGCATTTTCAGCTGATTCATTATGTGACAGTTTAAAACAACAAAAGAAACTCACCTGTGTTGTGAGCAGCTGGTCCCAGATCTGCGGTCACCTGGATTTGTCTTTCAGGGGGAATTCCTGTCCCTGTCTTCGTCTCAGTCGCTCGTTCACATATCAGCATGTCCACTTCCCACACCTCTCCTTCCTGTTTTTCGACCACAGTGGTGGTAGGCAAGGCAACTGCTTTCCTGACAGTACATGTCCCATCACCACCTAGTCCGGACGTTGGCTCTCTGGGTAATGGAGTCTCTCGTGCTCCAGGACTATTCAGAGTTTCTGTGGCTTCTCCGTCAACGAGGACAGATGCCACTGCAGAAACAGTTCCCTCTTTCTCCGCTCCGCTTCCTGTCGTCTCGGCGGACCCCCGTGCACTTCCTCTACCTGCCGCCGGGGTATTTCTGTTTTCTGCAAGTTGTGCTCCACGTCTTGTGGTTTTTGTAGTTCTCTTTTTGTTTTTCCTGTTCCGGCCAGCAGGAGAGTTGGCAGCCGGTGTGGTCCTCGGTCCTTCACCGGCTTCCTGGCTCTCACAACGACGTCCTCTGGTACAGGATGTATGAGTGACAACAGCAGGCCACTCCTTTTCTCTCTTCTCATCCAATGATGAAGGACTTCCCTGTTCCTCCGTTGCCGTGCTACAGTTCTCGGCGGTTACCACAGCCAGGCCTGCATCCTGCCTGGTCTCTGGTCGGCTGGAGCGCAGCTGCTCCTCACAGGAAGGGCTGACGAGGGTCGCTGCGGTGGTTCCAGCAGAATCACACTCCTGCTGTGACCGGGAGGACAAACCCAGAGTCAGCATCATAACACAAACTCCTTCAGAAACACTTTGACAAAAATACTCAAATGTATCTTAGTGTGTGTGAGAACTGTCAGTCTAACCCTAACCCTGACTGAGATCTAATGAGAAGGTGCAGCCACAGACTGTGAGTGTTTCAGCTCCTCCTCATCAAACTATGAGAGCGCATGGTGAGCTCATAGCGCCATGTGAACACACAGTTACCATGGCAGCAGTCTGACATCAACCTCCAGCTGGAGGTGTAGTAAACACAAAACAAAGTTTGCAACATGCACAGGCGGGGCCACTAGAAAAGTTGAAATAATCACTTCCTTGTTGTACTTAAGTGTTACAGTGCTGTGTGTTTGTGTATGTGTGTTTGTTAACATAACCAAGCACACTGCTGCTGAACCAAGACTTCATAACGATCTGTTTCCTGATTGTGCACATGACATGCAGCCTACATGTTGCAACACAAAGACCTGACAGCAGTACAGCAACAAGCCGTGCAGCCTACGTGCGTTTCTCAACCACAGCTTCAACACAAGACATGAACACCGCGACGAGCTAAAGCAGCTAGAGGAAATCAGTCATCTGTCTCTCACCTTTGAGTCTCTGTGGCTCTGGATCAGTCTCCTCAGCTCCTTCACATCCTCCTGCAGATCATCGGGCTCCGAGCCCCGTTCGCCCGGCCGAGAGCCAGAGGAAGTTAGGGTGTAGGTATCGAGGTTGGCGTGGTGCTGTAACACTCGTCCAAAAAAGTGCAGCTCCTCCTTTGGTTTCACCTGAATACCTGAAGACGCCTCATACCTGTAACAAGAACAACAACGCATGACACATCAAACACCTCCATGCAACTCAGCCCCAGTCCTGTGGGGAAAAGACTGAAGAAACGCACTGTTATCTTAGATACGCTGAACTCAGAAACAGAGCTCAATTAATGCATATACCGTACATATCTGCATGTGTATATACATACATACATACACGCACATACATGATATATTCAATAATCACTGAGTGTCACAGTGCTGTGTTTGTGCCTTTGGAAAATTGTGAACTCAACAAAACAAACTGCCTCTGGCCCACAACTGACTAACCGCTAACCCCTGATTGTGCACATGCACATGTATACGTGACCTGACAACAGTAACAAGAGCAGCTTGTGTGCGTCTGTCAATTACAAAACCACTACAAATGTAAAGTTAAGCAAAGAATGAGTGTGTTTGTGTGTGTGCATGTGTGTGCTCGTATTGAAATTTTCATGTCTGACAATTACAACTATCAGCGGCCAATACTTCATGTTCAGTACATATATTTAATAATACTGAAACAATAGCGACAGTGAGTTGAATTATTCATGTGTGACAGTTACAGCTGTCAGTGTCTTATTCTAATGGGTCATTGTGTGGGAACAACAGAAAACCAGTTGAGCAGCTGGTGCACAGAGAGAAACTCATGAATTTCAATCACAGGAGACTTCCTGCTCTCTGCCCTCCCAGTCTGACAGTCCCTCTGTCAGTGAGCACTGGTTCAGGTCTCTGACAAGATTTGAACTGCGTGAAATAATAAGAAATAAGTATCTGAGCAGTGGCTGTGAAAAGAACTTATCCAGTTGTCTCAATGATAAGGAGAGTAGCACCACTGCTTCCCATCTTATCTACTTAAAGCCAGGAAAACACTGGGCTTTCCTCTATGAAAGGAAAAGAGATAATGTTGCCCAGAAATTTATTTTCCACGGCAACATTTAAAGCAAAGCACAATTGTAGTTTCACCTCAGGAGATATTCATAAATGTAGAAAAAACAAGGCAACTATTCTTCTGTGTTTGTGATACGATCTAAATCCAAAGACCATATCTGATTGGCTGAAGCTCAAATCCATGAATACAGATTTCTCTTTCAATTTCTCCACTCAAGTGTCATCGCGAAGAACAAAAAGATTGAATCCCTAGTCAGTAACGTCATCACCATAACAGTATAATAGTATTCACATCTCTTGCTTCCGTTACTCTATGTAATTGTTATTTTAATGGTTCAGTAACATTTTAACATTTCCATCTGTTTGCTTTTTGTTTGTGCCAGGTATTTAATTTTTTCTCTGATTTATTTATTGTCCATGTGTTATAATCAAGTTATAACAAAAAAAACCCCAAAAAAACAAAGTTTAGTGTAAGCGCAATCGGACTCTTTTCCTAAGCCCTTATGAATCCTCATTCACATCTTTCCTTGCTCTCATTATGTTTTCCACTGAGCTTGAGGAGAAGTGGTTGGAGGAAGTTTGTTGGCGTCTTTTACTTCTCTCATGAGGGAAAGTCCGATTCCAGGTCACTGCTTGTGTGCTTGACTGTGTAATTCCTCATTCAATTCAAAATGAGCACAGTCAGGTATTTGTTTACTTTCTTTTTTGTTAATGTGTCCAGTCGTCTCACACTACTGTAGTTTTTTGTAGTGTTTTTCTGGGTTTATTCCATGTCTGCTCTATGTGCCTTTTAAATTAAGTACTGGTATGACTGTTGGTACATTACCACCACCAGCTGTTGACCAGTGGAGCAGCAGGATGGGCTCCTGTGTACACATGACACAAATTAATAGAAAACTTCCCTCCAGGAAACTGACTCGGGTCAAACGAGGTTCCACGAGGTCTCTTTAGATTAACCAAGAAAACTTCATATATGAAACATGATCATTAGAGAAGACGAGAAACACTGGTGCTTTTGTGATTAACTTATGTCACGTGGCGATTCATCTCAAGTTTTCCATTTGAGAATGAGGAAGTCTGATTGAACTAGAGGCGAAACCTCTTCACTGCAACCGGAGGACAAACTCTCTGTGACTCCGTGAACCTACACAAGACGTGGTCCACTTCACAGGTAAAGTAATGTTGCATGGGAATGTTCCTGGGGGAAAAAAAACTGAAATCAGATCAGCTGATTGAAAAATGGGTGGTGGCGGCCGTGTGGTAGACTGGTGACCTGTCCAGGTGTACACCACCAGCTGGAATTGGCTCCAGCTTGGATAAGCGGATCAGACAGTGAATGGATGGATGAATAATGATTACATACATTAATATAAATTTTTTTTTAATTTTCTCTGAGTGAAGTGACGGTTTGCACCAAATCTGAAGAGTTTCCCTCCTGTGATATCATGCTCATGAGGATGACACCACCGGGACAACTGAAGCCACCTAAACACATGGAAACGGCCGAGCTACTCTTGTCAAACTGTGGGACACTCACTCAGCGAAGAGCTCCACCAGCTGCTGATGTCCTCTGCTCTCTGCCACACACGCCGCAGTCCGTCCTTTGGCGTCGGTCTTCCTCAGGGCCTCCTGGGCTCCCGGCTGCTGCAGGAGGAATGAAGCCACCCTCCTGAGGCCGTGACTGGCAGCGAGGTGCAGCAGGCGGGAGAGCTGCTGGCTGTGAGAGGCCGCTGGAGAGGAAGGAGCCAGAGAGGGGGGAGGGGTCAGAAAACCAAGAGTGTGGTGACATTAAAACTTTCCACAAGTGTTTCACGACATATTTGTGGAAACAGCATCTGAAAGGATCAAATCTCTGAGTGGGTGTCTCCATAGCGACACCTGAGTGCTGACTGAGAGTTGTCCACCAGGACATACCATCAACTTCCAAATTCCCAGTTAAGTGGCCTATCCTCTTTTAGACAATCAAACAGTCTGCGGCTAAGTTAGCACTTCACTGGTTAGCCTGGCAGGCTAATGCTAATGCTAAAGCAGGCTAATGTCAACTGATGCTAACACAGGCTAATACCGGCATAGTCAAAACAAAAGCATGCTAACTCACCGCTGCAGCTGTCCAGCAGGGTGGACGCATCCGTCCAGTTCTCCTTGTGTGTCTCTGTGTTGCCTGCGTCACTGTGTGTGTCTGTTGCTGTGATAGTGTGTGTCTGGTGACACTTCTGCCTGTGTGTGTCTGAATGTGAGCATAAGTGTGCAGTTCTGTGGTGAGGCGTGCTGAGATGTTTCAGGGCCAGAGCCAGGCTCTCGTCCAGCCTCTCACACTCTCTCAGATGGATCTGACACACACACACACAACATAACATTAATATACACAGGTCAAAGGTGACACTTGTCTGATGCGTTAAGCATCATGTGAAAAAATGTACTACATGAAAATAATGCAACATTGACCTTCCATGCCTCCTCCCAGCTCATTACCTGCTCATCGTCCAATAGCAATGCTTCCTGAGGAGCTGTGTTGTCAAGCAGGAAGCAGGCCATGTCGAGGGCTAAGTCCTGCACACCAAACACACATACTGTAGGTCAGTCATCGTTACTTCATATGAGCACACAGAGCAAGGCTGAGACCACCACTGATTAACCAGGTTATGACCCTGTATCTGTTGTGGAGCGACTGTACATATCAGATATCCTCATTCTGTATCATTATTGTCATGTTTTTCCTTTTCCGTGTAAATGATTGTGTAAAAGCTAGAGAAAAAACTACAAGTTAATACATGGTGTGGGTCCATTCTTACTCTGAGTATTAATGTCTTTAATAATGCACCAGGTTAGACATCAGCACTAGTTCTTTGAGAATCCTATTCAAATCCAAAATATTGATACTGTAACTGAAATACCTGAATCTATATTGAAGATCTTGTCAGTCAGAGCTGAAATAACTCAGGAAATCAGGGCCAACCCAAACTTAAAGCTGACCGCAGCTAACAGTGACTGCAGTTTGTCTGGCTCCTTTCCATATAACGCGTTGGTGTAAATCAGCTCAGAACCGAGTCATCTGCTCAGCTCTGAAAACTAGACATGGTGCAAACAGATGTGCACCAGAGAATCCACCTTAAAGTCCATTAAAAAGAAGAAGCTGGTACCTGAACAAAGCAGAAAGTCTCCTGGGAGTGTGACTTCACTGGTCCACCAGGCCGAGCCCAGTAAAGCGTCACCAGGACCTGCTCACACACATTATGAGCTACACACACACAAAGAGAAAGAGAGAAATCAGTTATGTTCTTTACAACAAAGTCAAAACAACTTTACACACACTCAGAGCTTGAGGAGCAGCAGACGTATTCAGTCAGTATTATCGTCACGATCACACAACAGGCTCTACTGGTTCACTAAGAACACAAACACTGATGTTCTTACAGTCCACAATGTAACCTCGCTTTTACTTTTCTAATAGGTCCCAGACAGGAAACAGCCCTGATCCTAGAAAATACTAAAGCTTCACATCTACTGAACAGGCATGACTGGACCTGGACCTGATCCTCTGATTAAGAGAAGAAGAGGATTCACCTACATGTCAAACCACTCCTTTAGCTCGCCATGTTTACTTGAACAGGTGTTTCTGTTGTTCACCGACTATCCCTAGATCTTAAAGAGGAACTACGATTGGACAAAGAGTGTAAAAATCTGTCTCAAGGTGCCAAAACATCATGTCTTATTGCCTGGTGCCTGAAGTACAACGTCCAGCTGAGATATAGGACTACAAACCGGTGGTCCTCACATCACATATAATGAAGATGGCAGGCCCACTGTTCAGACAGTCAACATAGCTGAGAATATAACTGTCAAATATTGCCACCCCCCTCTATTAAATATGAAAGGAGGCTCAATATCACAGGACAGGAGTTTGACACTGACTTGTATCATCAGAACTGACATGCAATGTGATTTTCAGCCTCTTTTCATATTTAGTAGTAGTAGTAGTCAAACAACATAATATCTTTTGTCAGAATTTTATTATATCTTATTGAAATCTCATTTTTCCTCTCCGCTATAACTGACTTCTGTTTATAACACTGCACCTCTACATTTGTGAATTTGCATATCTCAGTGTTGCAGCTGTGAGGGCTCATGTTAGACAAACTGTCACCCAACTTCAGGGGTTTTCACTCTTCTTCACGTCAATACTGTCTTCACTTAACAGAGAACACCACATGGGTTATACAATAGAGAAACAAGCACACATTTGCTTTGTGTGTGTGTGTGTGTGTGCGTGTGTGTAGTACCTGGACACACAGCCTGCAAAGTGATGTGACTGACTCTCAGGGTGCTGCTCACATGTCTCTGGGTGGATCCTGAGAATAAAAGATAAAACTCCACCTCCTCCTCCTCCTCAGCAGGACAGACATCATCATCGTCCAGCTGAACAGTCAACACACACTCCCCCTGAGATGAGACACAGATTCACACGTGGAAAGGAAACTGTTACAAACACACATTTCTCACTTATGAAGACTGAATACCGGTCATAGACCAGACCATGAACTTTAATCTAGCAGCACCAAACCACAACTTGGTTGCCACTTCACAAGTTTGTGCGAAATGGAAACCAAGTGTTAATGTCAACCACTGTTTTGTGGGCTGGCTTTTGAAGCAAGGAGTTTTTATTTTGGCTGTTGACATCTTCACTTATTTGGAAGCTGAGAGAATAATGTATATAATTGTGTGATCATCTTATCAGAGGCTGTTTCTGTTTTCTCTATTATACAATGTATCTCCATTCAGCCATGGTCTTGATCTCTGAGGACTTCCACCTGCATCACCCAGAGATGTGGGATCATGACAGTGGCAACCGAAGGATGATTAACAGGTTTATGTATATATCTATGTAAATCACCCTCACATCAGGTTTCACATGTAATTCAATCCATCATCCAACCAGCCTTATCAGTGGTGGAAATGTTTCAAAAAATCATTAAGACTCAACTTAAACAGGGACAAAATACTGCCCACAGTGTGTAATGGGATAATATTGTATTTTTAATAATTGGCCATAACGTTGTTGAGTCTTACCACTTGTTCTTTCTTGTTAAAGTCACCATTGTTTTTCTGATTGTTGCCAGCAGTGGGAAGTGAAAAATGAGCAATGAAGAGTGAACATTGAGCAGTGAACAGTGAAGACTGAGCAGCGAAGAGTGAAGGCTGAGCAGTGAGCAGTGAACAGGGAAATTAAGATGTGCCAAACGAAAAGATAAAACAATGTCATTATCACTGAATAATTTGTATTACTGATGGTTGTCATTTTGCATCCAGGGTCCTTGACTGTATTGATGAGTTTAGTTTATTATCTCTGTCCTGTAGGTAGGTGCTACACAACAGCCTGTTCACACCTCTACTGTAAATGCTATTTTTAATTCAGCGTGTTTCATTAGAGATGCAGCTGTTACACTGCACAGCAACTACAGAGGCTAACTGTGGCTAACAGAGGATTTGGTTATCTTTGAAATAGTCAAAACCAACCTGCACCAGCCCAACACCTGAGATGACAAGACAGCAGCAGCAGGTCTGTGTGGCCTTGTTCAGACCTGGTACTAACTGTTCACATGTATCCTCACTCATCTGCCTCCAAATGTGGTCTGAGTGATCAGATTCTTGGGTGCGTTCACGCCTGTACTTTGAGTTTACCACTTGAGATCGGATCAGCTGAGACAGATGTTTGTACCAGATGTGAACAGGGCCTATCATGACCTACAGCTGCAATGAGGTAATAGCATGCTGCAGTTTTGGGTACTCACATAGAGAGGAGCCTGTTTGGGATTCAATTTCATGGCGCTGGACTCTAGAAAAAAAAAACACAGGAGACAAAAACATGAGCATCGACTACCAGAAACACAAACTCATGCCATTAAACAAGATGAGGCGGGAGGACACTGAACTGAATGTGTCTGAGGCTCATCAGTTTACACAGACAATTTGATACAAAGAAACAGACAGTTTGAAACTTGTAGCAACATCTGACAGGTGAAAGGATCCGGGTGAAAGGATCCCTGACACTCCTGTTTCTGCGCACACTCTGAACACCTGAAACCATCACAGAGAGCCTGTAACACTGGTTCCTAATGCAGGGGATATTCAGCTGCCAGATATATCGGTATGTTTATTGGTGTCAGAGCTGGGTGTGTTCTGTGCTATTCATATCTGATTGGACTGACAGGTTCCCAGGCACTCAGACTCCCACTGTCTTTGTCTACAGTAAGTCTACAGTCAGACTCTCCGGGCTGTTTTCATGAGGTCTCTGTCCACAGATGCAGAGTCTGAGCAACAGGTGGTGAGGTCGGTTACACCTGTGATCCGCCTTTCCTATGAATCACATCACAGCTCATCAGTGACGTGTTATGCAGCAGTCATCGCTAACAGCTGTCCTGACCGGGGCAGCTTAAGTCGTTATCCTGAAACACAGCTATGATTCTATATCTTGTCACTTTGCATTTTTCTTTCCCCACAGTTTATGCTTATCCTCCACATGTCTTCTTTCTGCAGGTGCCTCGGTCTGGAGCAGCAGGATCCAGATCTGCCACTACAATATTAATTCATTATAATCACTCAACAACACTTTTAAGTATTTCTTGTGTTAACTTTATTTTTTATTCCTATAGGTTATAACAATTAACAACTAAAACTACACACATAATATAATGGTACATAACACCACTACCTTTGTGTTATTATTTTCAGTGTTACACGGTTGCAGGTTTCTTCCTGTCAAAAGGGAGTTTTTCCTCCCTTCTGTCGCCAAGTGTTCATGTAATTATCCAATCAGTCAATCATGAGGCAGCACTGTATAAACTGTGTAGCTCCAGGTCAGGACATGTGACATGTTTGTGTCATGCTCTGCGTTGTCTCTTTTTATCTTGCTTTCTCTGTCAGCGGCGTTAAGAGAGTGTGAACTCTTGCTTCGACTCTGATGCTGTACTTTCTGTGGAATTGTAAGGAGTGGTAGCCACACAGCACATTCCTGGGTTCCCCTGGACCAGGAGCAAAACAAAGGTCATTAGTGGTCTGATACAGATATTCATCTGTCTTAAAGGTACATTGTGTAGGAATTACTCCCATCTTGCGTTGCGGTTGTATATCGCAAGCAACTCATATTTTTCATGCTGCATTCACGTGAAATTGGGCAGACGGCAGACGGATGACAGCCGCTACATGTAATGGCATAAACAAGCCTCTATGTAAACAAGTGGTCCGTCAGCACGAGGCAAAACAATACGCATGACAATATGTTGTCATGGCGATGTGGTATTGTTGACCTGACCCACGTTCTACTGGCTTTCTCTCAACTTCTGTGACTAAAATTACATGTAGTTTGTTACCGACGACTGTCTGCCTGACTGCACGTGAATTAGAATTAGAAATTAGAAAAAATGTTACTGTCCCGCCAAGGCAGGGAATTCATCTTTGGTCTCACTTATAGACAAAACAGACAGAAACAAACACTGACTGCACATGAATCAGCAGCACCAGCGATGTTTTCATCTGCTCCTAAGTGGAGACACTTAGTGCAGCATCAGTGTAACGCCCCATTCTTCCTCACTGCGTCACCATGGTGACTTTTCACAGACGCCACCTTGACCTGAGCCGACAGCTCCGATGTCTCTGGTGAGTTTCTGTGGTTTCCTACCGTCACGCTGCCACTGAGCGTAAAAAAATGTCGACACGACATGGCAGCCAGCACCGAGCTTACCCACTCCATGTAGATATGAATGATATGAACGGCAAATTCAGAGCTTACTAGAACACTTCAGTTTGTTGATGGGGGTGATTAATGATTAATGGAAAACATACTTTTGAACAACATTATTGATTTTCATGAATAGATAACAGGGGAAGTTACGCAATGTGCCTTTAAGTGAGCCTGGCTCAGGTGAGGTGAGCAGACTGCAGCCAGCAGAAGCAAAGATCATGGTGACAGACATAGTGACAGACGCTGACTTGGGGTCAGCACCAAACATCTGCTCTGATGTATTTGGTCCATTCATGACCAGGAAACAGAGGACCCTCACAAGTTGTTCTCACACACTCACAGATGATGATCTCATCACTCCACCCACACACACACACATGCACGCACGCACGCACACTGTCCGATTGTTCCTGACAGAAACACGGCTGTTCACGCTGCTCATACATGATTGTGAGGGCGGCTCACGTGATCTGAATGATGGAAAAAGAAATGTCATTCTGTCTGATGACAGTCGTACACTCAGACGCAGATATCCACACACAGGTTTAATGATCACACACATGAAAAAAAAAACTGTAAATCTCTTGTAAACCATGTTTTGACGCAACTGTAAAATTCCTGGAAACAACCTATAAACTTCCTGGAAGTAACACCAAAATCACCTTTACACCAGCACCTGTAGACTTCCTGTAACACAACTGAAAACTTCATGCAATCAACCAATAACTTCCTGGAAACTTCCTGGAATCAATCTATAAACTTCCTGTAACCACCTGTTACATGCAAACTACAAATAAACCACCTGTAGCAAACCTGTGAGGAAACAGCTGCATCTCAAATCTCTGGGAAAACTTTGTTGGAAACATTAAATAAGAAAAAGGAGGAGTCAAGGGAGGGGTCAAGGAACCCACTGTCACTGAGCTTCATCCTCTAGGGAGCATGACTGTACAGCATCAATGTCCTCTCAGACTGTGGCCTGACTGATATTTTGGTCTCCATTGTTATGTGATCAGTGACACCAAACAGGGTAACCTCAAATGTCTGTCTTCTTCACTTCTGTCTCTCTGTAGAAATAACCTCTGATAAATCAATCGCCAAACACAATTACGGATGCTCAGCCATCTATTTACTCTCCTGCCACTGGCTTGGAGGTTGTTCTGGGCAAACTCAGCATCCGATTGGTTCACATCTGGGCTTTCCATTATAAAAGCTAGACCATTTGTTCATTTGGTCTCTCCTACTTCCATCTGCTGACATCCCTTTTTTTTTCTTTTATACCACTCACTGCCTCCACATCTCAGTGTGTGTTTGTCTATGTTTTAGTTCTTGGTTTGACTTTCTTCTTTTTCCGCTCACATTCACTGAGCCAGTTTGTGACACAGAGGATCAGACTAGTTCTGAGGCCTTCACAGTCTCAGCAAGCAGAGACAGCTTCATCACCTCTGCCTTCGTATCCAGAGCTGCAGTGAAGAGCCGCTGTATACTTCAAGTCTCTATATAAATCAGCTGTAGCTGGTCTAATTATAGGAGATTCACTCAGAGAGGTGGAAACTACAGCAGAGGCATGTACTACTGTATCATGACACTGCAGCCACCTCTTCATTCCAGACCTACAGACTGACAGCTCATTTTAAAACATTTACACAGACTCTGATTGGTTTTCTGCTCCGTCGTCACCGACAGATCTGGATCAGCACGAGCAATGGGATGAGGATACACCCTCTTCCTCTGAAGACCTCTGTTTCCGGAAACTATTGAAACACTTACACTTCCATTCATCATCGCACACTGCAGTTATTTCAAACACTCCAAGACTGCTCCATAATTTCAGCTTGAACCAGCTGAACTCTGTGTCATCACACGTTTGATTGTTTTGGCTTTTTAGAGCCACAGCTTCACTCTGTGACCTCTAATCAGCATCACCTCCAGCAGTTGACAACAACAGCTGTTGTCAGAGACACAGCTGTTTTCAGCCTCTGTCCTCTACCTGCTGTCACACTCAGAGAGCAGCTGGTTAAGCAAGCAAGCTTTATTTAGCACATTTCAGCATGTGGAAGCGCAATCTGCTTAAAGAGCATTCCACAAAGCACTTAATAAATAATGGGCCACCAAAAATTAAGATTAATACAAATAAACAAAAGAAAATAAAAACACAGCTAAAACAATTAAAACACAATTAAAACAATAAAACAAGAATAAATAAAAAATCTACATTAACCAATTATGGGTTCAGGCAAAGTGGAACATAAAAAATCAACACTTGCTCCCGCACCCACTTGAAGCTCTTTTATTTAGTCAACGTTTCGCTCTATTGACCTTCAGGCGAAGTAGAAACACCACAGAAAGGATGATCAATCTATGAGAAATGTGTCTTGAAGCAGTATCCTGTTTAATCAGTCCAGTGAAAGTGAGTCCTCCTGGAGCCTGCTTCACATACTGTATCAGGACCACACAGGAAGAAAGCAGTCTTCCCTTACTCTCTGTTCACACACACAATTAAACAATATGATGTAAGCGTGTGGAGATGTCTGATAAGTTGTATCATTAAACCTTAAAAGTTAGGACAGATCATACAGATGAAGATGCCACTAAGTGCCTTGTAAATAAACAAGAGGCGGCCATGCTCTCTGTGGAGAAGGCCATAGAATACAGAGACTGTGAAACACAACATCATGTGGCTTCAGTAAGGTATGAATGTAGTAGCCTATATATAGTATAAGGACAGGTATCATTAGAGACTCTAAATACAAGACTTATTCCTGTACTGAAAGACTGAAAGCCTTTTGGGAAGGTGATCCACATGGGTGGATGATGCATCGTACCAACTGCACAGATATCTATAGGTGACGATTTCAATTTGTTCACTGTGTTCTACCAAGACAGTGATGGGAACTAGGCTTCCATTGAGTCTTATTGGAATTCAAGACATGTTTATGACTTATATAAGACACAGGAATTCAGTGGCCAAAGATGTTGGGTCTGAATAGAAATCATGTTTAGGCCAGAAAAAAGGCCATTCATTTTGTACATGCAAGTTTCAATACAGAAGAGAAGACTCAGTCAGGCAACTAGTCTTCACACATCAGTAACCGTGTTTTACTTACTGTGCAGTAGTGGAAGGTTTCAAAATATTTGTTGCTGATGCCAGTGTGACCAGTAAAGATGCACTACAGTGATATGGACTGTAAACAATGACAGTGCAGGAATGTGGCGGAGATGAGATTTAGAAAACATTGTGTGCACACAGATTTTTACTGTGTTATCTAGTGGGCATGGTTTCATTGATCTGAAATAAAAGTAGTAAACACATTTGTTGTGTGTAGATGGAGCTTAAGATATACTGCACAACTGAGGACGCACAACGCCACTCTGAGGCAGACATTAAGAGTGCTGAGCCACACACACACACAGTTGTGGTGAGAGGAGCAGAGAGCCTGTGCCTCCACAACTTGTTGTAATTATGTGTTATACAAGCGATGTTGACTCTGAACACAGAGACTAACTCAGCTGGTCAGATGGTATGTCTGGTATGGAAGGAATGAGACAGAGAGGGAGACAGGGGGAGGAGGGGGACGGGAGGGAGGGAGCAATGGAGCAGCAGCTGCTAATCCTGCCTTCAGCCACTGTCCTCTGCTGCTCACAGAGCTGTTCTTCACAGAGCTGCTGCTCAGAGCTGTTCCTCACAGAGCTGTTCCTCACAGAGCTGCTGCTCACAGAGCTGTTCCTCACAGAGCTGCTGCACACAGAGCTGTTCCTCACAGAACTGTTCCTCACAGAGCTGTTCCTCACAGAGCTGTTCCTCACAGAGCTGCTGCAACAAGAGCTGTTCCACACAGAGCTGTTCCTCAGAGCTGCTGCTCACAGAGCTGTTCCTCACAGAGCTGTTCCTCACAGAGCTGCTGCTCACAGAGCTGTTCCTCACAGAGCTGTTCCTCACAGAGCTGCTGCTCAGAGCTGTTCCTCAGAGCTGCTGCACACAGAGCTGCTGCAACCAGAGCTGTTCCTCACAGAGCTGCTGCACACAGAGCTGTTCCTCACAGAGCTGCTGCTCACAGAACTGTTCCTCACAGAGCTGCTGCTCACAGAGCTGTTCCTCACGGAGCTGCTGCACCAAGAGCTGCTGCTCATAGAGCTGTTCCTCAAAGAGCTGTCCCCCACAGCAGGGCTCCAGACTGCGATTAAATGGTGTCTACTTGTTCTGTTTTTTCTTTTTTTTTTTTTTAAAGTCAGTATGTAATTTACCTAAACATGAACTTTCTTGATTTGTGTTTACAATATTTAATCTGTTTAACAGGATAAACAATAAAAGAAATGGTCCGAGTTTAAAAACATTATACAATATGTTGTTTAATGTCATTTGTTTACCTGACCCAGTATTTATCAGTAAAATAACATCCAGTTGGTTTGAAAATTTGATTCCATGCACATGATTGAACACGATTTCTGTTTGCGCCAATTTTCTGCTTGCGCTCCTAAAATTTTAAGTTAGGGGCCACTGTGGTCCTTGTCAAAAAAGTTAGTCTGGAGCCCTGCACAGAGCTGTCCCCCACAGAGCTGTTCCTCATTGTTCCGCTCATTTCTTTTTAGATGTGAACATGTGAATAATGTGAAGTCTGAAAACACATTTGTTCAATTTTCAATAATTTAGGGTATTTTTATTGGGGGGGGATTCAGGTTTTTCAGACATTGGGCGGGACATGTCCCCCCAGTCCCACCCCCCGGGATCTGCACCCATGTCTGCTTCACTGCAGCTGCTGCACAGTGTTGCAGAGTCACACCGCTCTGGCCTAATTATAACAAGCCTCTGCAGCTCCAGATGCTGCTGCTGCTCTGCATCAGTGCAGACTCCTAACTCCTACAACCCTGACCCTCACAGACCCCTGGGTCTCTGCTGTTGCAGCTGTGGAGACGGGAGCCTGAAAATACACAGTCAAACACAGCTCCACTTCCTGTTAGAAGAATAAGTGTAAGCTATGATACTTAAAGTAGGCCTATCACAAAGGCTTGCGTTTATGGATGCCACAGAAACAACCAGAGAGAATCTCATCACCTGTAACTCCACTACACAGTCATCAATGACTCACTTGCTGTCTGTGAAGAGAGCACTACAAGCTCAAGATATCAAACGCCAATGTTGTTCTTACACAGTACAGAAAACATACTCAGACTTTGTTTATAAGTTATCATACTGTTCTCTATAGTGATCATTCATTCTGACCGGGCTGAAGCTAGCCGGTTAGCATGCTAACTTAAGTAGAAGAAAAGTTGGTTAACACTGATGTTTCTCTGCACCTCTGGTCACAGCTGTTGAGTGGGGGACTGGGGGATGGTGTTTGATGCTTCTAAAACTGGTGAGTAAATGCTTATGTTAGCTAGATTACAATAGCAACACTTCTTGCATGCAGCCCCGGTAACAATCACTTCCATTCTGCACCGTCACCATCAGAGGCCATTGCTGTCAGTCAGGATTCATCACTGACGTGTCCCAGTGCAACAACAGATCTGACCGAGTCTTATGGTGAATCAGTCAGCAGCCAACAACGCCTCTTCATTACATAATAATTACTGAGTCACAACACACAGTCAGATCCTCTGTTCAGCCTCATCAGGATCAGCTCCTGACGGATGATGATGCTAAACACACATCCCATGGTCTGGGCTCTGTGGGCGTTCATTAATGGACTTTGCTTCCAGTGTGTGAATGATTCAAAGACTCAGTCTGACAGAATTTGAGAAATGATGCACAATGAGGAAGCTCCACAAAGACTCTGTGTTGCACAGTCAATTAATCACTCTGCTTTAAGATTTATTACCGGAGGTAGTTTTTAACTCACATCACTTAGTGCCAAGGCTGGTACGTCCTCTCTTTATGTAAGGCCTGAAAGGCAGTGGGTTTTAGCCACAGTTGAAGCTCCTATTGCTGTTTTACCCCATTATATAACTTCACTGCTTCCTTCTAATGTGGGGCTCTTATCAAACAGTCAGGGGATTCAATGGCTGTGCAGGTGCTGGCAGTAAACTTGGAGGATCCACTTTTTCTTATAGTGAACCAGCAACATGGAACAACTGAAGTGGAATACTCTCAAACTGTCTTCACTTTCATCCTAAGGGCACTTTAAATCACACTTCCACATGTTCTTGTTTTAGCTGATCTGCACTCCATTATTTTAATATTTTAATAATTGTTGAGGTTTTTATTCATTTGTAATGTTTTTGGTGCTTTTATTATGGTTGCGTCTCCTGACACTTTTATGTATGAGCTGCTTAACATCGTTGTTTCTTAATTTATCCCTTGTGTTGTAAATGAGTCCCTACCCCAATGAAGTCCCCAGTTAAATTAAAGGTAGAATGAATGATTGAATGAATGAATGAATGAATGAACATAGCATCACAACCACTACTGTTGCCAACGAGACGCCTTTCTAAATGACATTCTGCATCACCCCTCTGTCATGCAACCAAGAAGGCTGACTCAGTTCACACGGACTTGGTTATTGTGTTGAACTAGTTGACTTCCTGTCTAATTGACCTTCTGAGCTGCTTTGTTTCCAGTAGTATCTCAGATGTGATCAATGTAAATGAAACTTAAACTTTATGTGCTGTGAAAATCTCATCTGGAACTGAATTACACTGTGATGTTGACCGGTGGAGCCGCAGTATAGAGAGAGTGTGGCGCAGAGTAAGAGCCAGCGGCAGCCTCTGATTTTACAGCTGTCAGACTGGGTTATCTATCAGACAAAGGAGACATAATCTCTCTCTGTCTGCCTCTGTCCCTCACTGGACCACATTGTCCAACACCTCAGTGAAGTACAGTCACAGTGGGCAGGAACTGATCACACAGGGCCATCATTGATTCTGTTAGTTCACCCGTCACCAGTCGACTTTAGTGGACGAGCCTCGTGCAAGAGCAACATGTCCTCTCTTTAGATGTTAGTCATTCTGATAAAAGGGATACTTCACTCAAAATCAACAATTCACCAATTTTTATACTCACCGTCATGCCAAGGAAAGATTTGGAGAACTGTCAGAGTTATCAAAACACTTTGGGAGTTCCAGCGGGGGTCCGGCTGGCAACAGATTTTCATAATGGCGGCGGATAGTGCTCACTTTTGAATCGTCCAAAACACACACTATGAAACATCCAAATACCTCCATACTGCTTGTCTGTACTGACCCAAGTGTCCTGAAGTCGTGACATGAAAAAGTTGCTTGCAATTTTTTATTTTTAAGTTCTCCAAACCCTTCCTTGGCATGACGGTGAGTAGAAAATTTGTGAATTATCGATTTTGGGTGAAGTATCCCTTTAAATGACCTGGTGTTACAGGTACCAGCCCTATTATGGGTTCCTAAATGTTGAGGTCAATGAGCTGCCATCTACATTATCAGCACGGTTAGGGTTAGGGCTCAGGACTGAAGACACAGACAAGTCCAACTGTACAAGGCCCTGCTCCACAACAACTTGTCTTTATCATCCCCATCACCATCAAACTAGTCATAATAATGTTGCTAACTCATAAACCAGGAATATTCAATAAATTATTTGAAATATTTAACTATTTTAAACACCCTTCATTAGCAGGAGGATATTGTATATCACCTTTCCACTGCAAACTGCATCAGTCACTGTTCTTCAATAGTATATTTTTTCAAAAACTACAGGATCCTTATGAAAGCTTACAGTGTGACGTCTGCATGCAGCACATATTGTCAAGCTTTGGATACCGTATGCATGTTTTGTCAGGCTGCAGGGTGTTGAGCTCTCCCGGCCACCTTAACCACCAGCAGGTGTTATAACTGGACGCGTGAACTCTTCCATGATGTCAGTATCAGCCTCAGACAGCCTTTATCAGTGCAGTGGCGGACACTTCAACAGTCATCTGGTGTGAGATTGACACAGCAGGTTCATGGAAGTGTAGCAGAGGTGTTGAGCTGGTTGACGTCTGGTCACAGCGAAGGCCTCGGAGTCTGATTCGCATCATGTTCACCCACCTACCAGCTAGAAGGGCCGGCCTGGGAAGAGACTGAAACATCAGAGTCCACGGCATCGTCTGTATTCATTTAGCTCCTTGTGTTCCAAGTATTTCACGGTGCTGTCCACCCACCTGACTGAGACAGAACAAATTTTCCAAAGCACCTGCTCCAAGCTTGAAGCAAGCGTAGCAAAACTGGAGTACATTAACCTGCCTGAAAAAGTTTAGAACGGGGGTCATGGTATAGAACCGGAGAGCGGCAGCGTGTTGATCGGCAAGATTCTGATGCACACCTACCGACCAAAGCCGACCAAAGGCTCTCGGATCAAAGTCAACGGTGTTGTGTGGTGGTGAACGGCATCTTAGCCAGTGGTTGTAATTTACTGTACAGTACATGATGTATGTCCTTGTGTTGACTGACAAACTACACCGAGATGAGACACAGAGGTTGTCACAGATGCTAAACCTCATCAGTCACCAATCTCATTGTTTTTATATTGACACTTTTACTGTTACACTAAGAGGAAACACTTTCACACAAGAGGTTAGAGGTAGTTTAGCATGGTGGTGACATCGGGGTCAGTGAAGCAGCTATAGTTCTGCCAGTCAGTGTTGGGAGAACGGGGAAATCTTATTGGTTGTTTGTGGGGGGAAACAGGGTGAAGGTAACACTCGGTTATCTATGCCAGTCTGATATCATCAAGACAAAACAATGGAAATGAATAATCAATGAATGCTGATGTTGTAAATAAATGGCAATGCAAAGTGCAATTAGAACCCTGGTGTGCTCAGGAGATTCTTGAGGGCAGGACACAGTCACTTCCTGTCACATCTGGAGACTGTGATTGGTGTTGCCTCACTCTGTACCATAACATTTTCCAATGGACCACATGACTGTGAGCGAGCCTGATGGAGCTCAGCTAACCGCGGACACTGAACAGCTGATTACCTCATCGCCCACCCATCCCTCTGGAACCTCTGGGTCTAGAAAGTCACCATGTGATCACGACCTCGGGCTGAAGCTTTCCGCGTCGCAAACCTTTGATCTGACTGTCACACCAGCCATACCATCATTACCCTCTGTTCCAACCTATCAGAAGCTAGCAGCTAGTAGCCAGAAACAAACTCTTTGCCCTCTGGCTAAACAAGATTAGTTGATATACTGCAAATCATATGATCGTACTGTGTCAGTTCAAGTCTTAATCAGTGATGTCATGTATATCATAAGGTGTGTGTTCACCTCTGACAGAGTGAGGAGTGTGTGAATCGCAGCTGGTGGGCTGGGCCCGTCATGTGACCTCCACAGTCTGTTGCTGCCACTCAGCCGTAGCCGCCTCCTAACTGACTGTTTACAGATGCACTGATGAGTCAGACACACGCATGTGCGCGTACACACACACACACACACAATGGGATGTAATTCACATTACTGTAGGGTCTGACACATCTCCAAGCAGCCTCCCTGTGGGCTCTGTATCAGATCAAAGAAGGCTGCAGAGCCAACGAGCCTCTTCTCCTTCACACAGATATCTGTCAAGGAAATCCTTCAGCACACATTTGATAAGGCTCAGTTAGGCTCAGATGAGTCCATCCCATAGTTATGTTTACGTCTCTCAGTCTCTCTCTCTCAAGCCTTCCACTGCTGCTCTCTGTGGGAATTGTGATACTGTGTATTATGATTTTGTGCTACACAAATAAATTAAATTTAAATCTAATTAACATGGAGACAGACTTTACAAACACAGTTACTGATTTATGCACTCTGCTAACGTCATGGAGCCCGAGCTTTTTGTCAGACTGAATGAAACATGAGCAGCAAACTGGGATCAACTTTTTACCATCTAATAATTATCATTCCACATTCCCTGCACTGTGGATCCGTCCATGACGTGTTCATCCTCACTTTATTTTCCCTTTCTCTCCATCTGCGAGTGTGAAGCCTCAGACAGACCGGCAGACCAACCTAGTAATCCAGCTCCCTCTTTAGTTCAGCCTGTTCTGTCTCATTATTTTGTACGATCGTGTTTTTTTCCAGCCTCACGGTCATTTGTCTTCGATGTCTTCAATGTTGTATGTGGACTAGTATGTTGGAGGAGAAACGTTCAAAAGTCAAACACCTAGTTCATTATTGGTCTCACAGTGATTTGAATACAGTTCTGTGTTTTCCACAGCATTCTCTAAAACTGAGTGATGGGGCTCAGAATTAAATGTCATTAGTGGCAAAATACATCCGACCAATTTTACTTCTTTGTCAGTTTTTTCCCTTTTCTTAATGTTGTCATTATTGTGTTATTTGTCCAATTATTTAAATGAATTAATTGAATGAATTTATCATTCCTTTATTCTAACTCCTTCATTCTTACTTTAGATTTTTTTCTGAATTTCTGTTCTCAAGAATGAATGAAACAAGGAGTTGTTGGGTCAGAGCTTCTTCAGAAACACTGAATAACAGTCTGGACTGAATTAAATCAGTTGTTGTGATGAGTCAGAGTCAGAGATCAGAGTTAGTGCATTTATATTCCAGCCCACTCCCGCCTGTGCAGAGCAAAGACACATAATATACAGCCGGAAACGCCACCGTTAGGCCTGTCACGAGAACTAATACTTCAAGTCCACGCTGAAATTTGAAGTACTACTTGATTTGGAATAAAACTTTAGGTACTGGAAGTAATGGAGATGGCGATGGTAGGGAGTAGTGATGCCTCCAGGGCGGTCTTGGGCGTGAGTAATAACTCTCCAACTGTTCTAGCCTGACATCTTGAACAGAGGAAGAGAAAAGAGAAAGAGGAAAGTACGGTAAACTAAAGCAACATGTGGAACAACAGCAGGGAGTGCAGGTGTAGCAACAGGTCCAACACAACCAGTGGGGTGGGGAATCACTGTGAAACTGACGTGAATCATCGGTGACAAGCTGCAGATGACCAGAAAACAGAATGTAAACACTGCCACAGGAGGAAGCAGCTCAGAGACAAACATCAGATCTGTTTCAGTCCTTCACTTTACATCAACATTTTCACGTCCTGAAATGTTACTGACATCTGGTGACGAACATGCAGGCAAACTTACTAAAGTATAAAATCCTACAAAGTCAAGTAAAATCAACAGGCAGCAAGAAGGAAACACACAGAGCTGAGGACAGAGCAGCAGAGTGAGAGAGAAGGAGCATGACTCAACAGTAAAACATCCAACACTGGTTAGCCCCCACATACCACAGCTTACTGCTCACACAGCAGTGGCAGAGACTCAGTGAGAGGCAGACGGGTGTATTTTTGCCTTTTAAAGAGCCTGAGAGATATGATAACACAGAGCTATAAATACAGGAGTGTTTGACAGTCAACATGTCCTCGGTGTTTTATCACTTCTCCAAGGCTGAGCAGAAACATCTTCCATTATTGTTCAGAGTGCTGTGAACAGGAAATGTCTTCTGTCCTCACCATAGTGCTCTCTCTCTCCGCCTCAGTCTCACATTCCCAGATTTCCACACTTGATCTGAAACAGTCAGAGAATCCAGTCTCTCAAAAACTGTGTGTGTCAGCAGAGTGAAGGCTGAACTATGTACAAGCCATGAACACAGTCGCTGTCCTGCAGATGGGACTGACAACATCAGGTTTTGGTTGTCCTCTCTGTGCTCTGAACCCAAAACTACATGCACCACTGCTGACTGAATTCTCTGGACCCTGACATGGATGTGGAGGTTGCATGCAGACCCTTTTTCTGTTCCACTTCCTGTCCACTGCTGATGCAAAGGTCAATTAGCCAACCATCATTAGAACAATCAACATCCCACCAGTTTTATCCAATAGAACCATTAGCGAATCAACACATCATCACATCACACAATCATCATGAGCCAATCAACACCATCCAGTCATCATGGGACAACCAACGTAAAGTTCCACCAACTCGGAAACACTTGTCTTAAAGTCTCCCTATCTGGAACTATTTCAAAAGACTTGTAAAGAGACTCTATCAACGTACAAAACAACTGCTGTAAAGTCATTACTTATTTGTCACCAACAGGTTTCTATTCAGCTGCTCTTTCAGGACTCATACAGTCTCGTCTTAACACTGTGTTTGATCCAACTGACCACATGATCTTTCTGCAGACACTAGCAGACGTCTGTGGCCTTAAAGGAACTGGACTAGGCTGGTTTTACTAGATTCCAATGCTTTCACGTTAATAATGACTCTTCTATACACATAACCATTAATCATGGAGTTCCCCAAGGTACTGTGCTCGACCCGATAGTTTTCACCTTAGACGATGTTTCCTTTATGCAATATTATGAGGACGCACAAGATAAACTTCTACTGTTACGCAGGCAACACCCAGCAATGGTAAGACTACCAGGTAAGACTAACCAGTTGGTCAAAGTTCAGGCGTGTCTTTAAGACAAAGACCTCAGTAATTCCCTTACTTCTTAACTAAGATAAATCTGCATTTGTATTGTGCATTTCTAGTCTTAGTAATGACTCAAGAGTGATATACTTACTCTAACTGACATTACCCACTTACAGTGCTACAGTACAAAAGCAGTGGGTCACTTTTGACCAAACGTGACCTTTAGCCCACACATAGACTGTATATAAAACAAGTCACATATAAAACAAGTCTCAAGGACAGCCCTCATCCAACTGCACAACAAAATTAGAAACACCCAGTCTAAAGAGGATGCTGAAAAACTAGTGCATACAGTTGCTACACTGCACGACTGTAATTGTTTATTACCAGGATGTTCCAATAAATCAGGGAACGCTTCCAGCTGATTCAACATGCTGCAGCATGAGCACTGACAGGAACCTGGAAAAGAGGTCACTGGCTCTCAGGAAAATCCAGAATCAAATTCAAAGTCCCCCTCCTCACCTTTAAGGTCATTAATGGTCAGACACCATCATATCTAAGAGTTCATAGTTCCCTGCCATCCCTACAGAGCACTCTGCTCTCTAAATGCAGCTCTACTTGTTGTTTCTAGTGTTTCTGTGAGTAAAACTGGAGGCAGAGCTGTCAGCTGTCAGACTCCTCTCTTCTGAGGAACCATCTCACAGTCTGCAGTCAGGCAGACACCCTCTCTACATCCAAGATCACCAGTGAAACAGTCCTCTTTGATAAGGGTCACAGCCAGTAGGGCTGTGTACTGGCAAGAATCTGGAGATACAATGCATATCCCAAAGGAGGGTGACAATATTGGGTAATATACTTGTAAGCAGTTAATTTTATAACATCTATTTAAACTTAAAAACTTTCATGCATTCAGACTCAGAGCAGTTTGACCTGCATTTGTATGTCACAGTTCTGATGACATGCCAGTGGTATCATGCAAATACTTGAGGCTAAAATACAACAAAAAACCACTGACACCATGTAAACTATTGATAAAGTGAATACATCTATGGGTATAAATTTCACAGTTACAATTAACAATTTTCTCTCCTCTCTCTCTCATCCTTTCCCGAATTGAATACTGTCATTCAAAATAAGCTATAGGCTATATGACATACGGTATAGTACTAGCTATGTAGTCATATAGTAAGTATATTAGGATATTTTAGTATATTAACAATCAATGCATATAATAAAATAACATAAGGAAAACAACAATATGAATAGGGTGAAGAGGTGAAATGCTGCCTCCCATGAATGTGGAGAAGGCAGCAGTGCAGAAGCGAGCAGAAATGTGTAGGCTAAATAAATGCAGAAAAGTGGAAATGTATTACAAATTGCATTTTTCGTTACTAAGATGAATCCTTTGTGCAAACTTCATTCAGTACCTTTCTCTTTTTTTGCACTAGCCTACAACTTTTCTTCTCTGAATGGATGCTTCCTGTGTGTTTCCTGTTGAGTTCATGTCTCCTGGGGGAAACACTGATAGCCTACTTCGAGTTAGGAGGGAGTCAGCGCTGACCCAGCTCAGACCGTCAGTGATGAGCCTGTTGTGTGGATGATGTCCTCTGCTTCACCACGGGCCTGTCCTGAACTGGAGGAGGACAAACTCACAGAAACGGGTACACCTCAAACCCGTGACAATGACACCATGGGGCGGTGCACGGCTGTGTTTGTTAGCCGATGTCACTAAAATCACAACTGTGCGCAGCCCCAGACACACACACATACACACACTAACTACACACTACACACACTAACTTCCTGTGTACTTTCTCCAGCAGACTGAGCCAGAACCCCGACACACTGAGCCAGAACTTCTCCAGGGTTCGTGTCCAACATGAACTTCACACAACAGTACAAACAGCTTCCAGTGGCCTGGACCGAGTCAGGCTGCAGCTGCACGGAGCTGCACCGACCACAGAGCAGCACACATAGTTGGGTCGTTGAGCAAACGTCCGGAACAGAAACACAGCTACCATCAGTGCAGAGTTTGTCCCAGCTCTGGGCCAGGATCGTCTTCTTACCTAGTTAGAGTCGGATCTCTCCCTCCTCTTCTCGGGTCACTCTGCAGATCTTCACCGGGAACCGCTCGGCATCTCCGCCGTCCTCACTGCGAAACGACAATGGACCGGGATCCCATTTCTGTCCCGTACGATCCGTTGAGCAGACGGACTTTGGTGGGGTCCATGCTGAGAGTCAGCCTGCGACGTCAATCTCCACCAACAACGGGGAAAGATGCCATTTCCGGTGATACTTTTCAAAACAAAGGTCTGTGTGGTGACAGGATGAGTAGCAGACTTCCTGGTACAGTGACGAAGATCACTGTAAAAACCAGAGCGATTGATCGCTCTGTGTAAAACACGCTCAATTCACTTCCATTAAAGAGCCCTAAACGACAGTGTTCAGAAAACCTTTTCATTCTGTTGGTAGTTCACGGTTTTCATTTGACCCGAACACAGAAAAAAAAATCTCTAGGCTATTAAATAAAGTTAATAAAGTTCCTAAATAAATGCAAAATACATCAATTTTGGTAATGAAAAATGCTATCTCCCATGCATTTTCCCATATATTTCTGCTGTTCATTTATGTATCCATATGCTTATCTTCTTAGGTGCTGGATACATAAACAGAAATTGCACTTTCCATTACAAAAATAAATTAATTTTTCCATGTATTTTTTAAATTTTGTACTTGTTTTTTGTCCCTCATATCTCAATGCTACATTTTACCTAATCACCATCAGGGGGCAACTCCATCACTTGCAATAAGTCTTTATTGTTTGAAGTCCATGGTTAAATAGTCCTACTTCTCACATGATTATTACCTCAGTAACACTTTCATATAGGTTGATGGTCTCCATCGTTTGAAGTCTTCTTCAAACATGATATTTACATTTCAAATTATGGTGCCATTTAAAAGAAAATGTTCAAAAAAGAAAAGAAAAAATGTTCAATAAGCTGTGATGATGATGATGATGATGATGATGATGATGATGATGCCAGAAAGTCACTCCCATTTCAGCTTCCAAGAGGACAGAAGTTAGTAACTATTCTCTGTCTCTGATATAGGCTCAGTGTTTTACCGTTGGCTTCATATCTGCTGTTGATCGTTGTAACATTTATTAAACAGTAGCCTGACCTGAGCTACTGTAGGGTGTACTAAACTCTAACCCTTCATTGTGCATCATGTTCTTGGACAGAAGCATTAATCACATCTATTGTTGTTCATCTTAACATATCCACACAACACTATAGTCTTTTTAGAATTCAAACCAAATATGATTGTAAATAAAGTATCAACAAAGAAAAAGCAAGAGCACCAAGAGACACTTTATAATGTTACAGTCAAGTGTTACATAAAAAAAACAAAACAAAAAGACTGTGGGTTGTGTTTGGATCTAAAAAAAAACTCATTTAGACTTATTGTTAGTAACAAACTGTCTCATGTGACCATTTCACCGCTGCTGAAGCCGGCCTTCAATGACTCTGCAAACAACTGTGTACAAAGCTGAGCCCTGACAGTCTCACACAGGCTGGTCTGGGTGATGCCAGAAAAAGTGAGATTGTACAGTAGGAGTCCACAGACGTCCATCAAGACCATGGCTGGACGGAAATCACTGTAAAATAGAAAATGTAACTTATTGTACACATTTCCCCTGACTGGATTAGTTACACGGGAAAGGGTGACCTCTGGTGGTCAATGAAGAGACGTCAAGCAGAGTCGTGCTGGGACAATTAGTGGTATTCACCAGACTGAGTCTTCTTGAAGGCACTAACAACCTTTCTGAGAGTCATATTCATTGCTTACGTCTTGATCAGCTGTGTGGTAGCAGCAGGTTAATTGCCCATCATCAATCATCTGCATTTATGACAAAACAATAAGTAGATCTTTGTGGACACGGTCCACGGACACTCACTGGCTGATAAGATGGAGCCATTACAGTTAGTGTAGCTGCTGCACACACCTTCTGTCATATTGCTTTGAACCTGGAGAAGAACTAAGACAAGTTTACCTGACAGCAGTTTCTTCTTCCTGTTTCCATACCCAAAGGGATAACTACACTTCATCTTGTAGGAAGTATTGACGCAGTGGACACTACTGACATGCAGGAGAAGGACCCCCATTATTTTGTGGGGCCCTACGCAATGTGTGTAGTGTGCATATTGAGCAAACCGGTATGTACATTTCAATAAGATGTTGATCTGCTGAGAAAACTGAAAGGAAAATGTGACTTCACTTTTATCATTAGTTTCCTATCATTCCTCCAACAAACACAGTCACTTGCTAGCCATCCTTATAATGTTGGAGGTGGTGTTGACAAATGGCTTATTGTATATGCACCATATCATCACTTTTGATACCCCATCCTGTGATATTTTACAATAGGTTACATGTATTTTTCCACATAGGAATGAGGGTCAAGAACGACAGGAAGAAGAGGGTCCAGGGAGGGAGATCATAAACATGGTTCTGGCCAATAATGATATCATCAGGCTCAGAGTGAATGAATTTCAATCATATCCAATGGGGTTTAAATGAAACAACGTGGGGGTAACATCACCCCTACCTATAGTCCCCTACAACCCACCTCACACTCTCACATTTTTTGGACCAATTACACAGCATCGTCAAAGCAGTCAACCAAATGCACCTGACCCAATACATTCATTGTCACCTGGAGCAATGTGTCATTCCACAGCTCTGCCATGGTCTGGTTTCATGCTACTACAGTCACTATAACTTCCTCCACCATATGCTCTGTTTCTGAACCCAACAGAACAGTTTTTCTCAGCATGACAGTGGAGGTTTTACGTTCACACTGACAAGACACTTCACAGATATTATTTATCCACATTTAACACTGGAAACAAATCTCACCTTTTAACACGCTAAACTACAAAATACTAACAACAGAGATCATGACAGAAAATATATTTCATTCAGGAACACTCTCATCATTGATTAAAACCATTTATTGCAACCAATGGAATATTTGTTAGAGCTTGAGAGAAATAAATTATATTTTCAAAACTCCTGGATGGACAAATGCATGCTATCTCAGCTAAACAGTTCATTTATACCCCCAAAACTGGAATCCCTGAAAGACACTGAGAAGATATAATTTATCCACATTTAACACTCAAGTCTCACCTTTAAACACTAAATTAGGTGGAGGCTGGGAAAATGGAGGAATCAAATTTGTTTTTTTTATTTTTCAGCGGCAGCTGATCTCAGCACTTCATTAACGGGGAATTAGTGTGACAGCCTAGATTTAATCAATCTTATCTTCAGTTCCATGTATTGTATTGGGCATAGTAATTTACAGTTCTTAGGAAATATTTACTTTTCGGTAAATAAAGAAAAAAGCAGAATTACACAATTCCTTATATTTAAATTTCAAAGAAAAATCTACACAAAAACATTAGGCCACATGTTCTCATTAACATCACCAACCAGTGGTAGAACGCCACATTATCACACACAACATACCACTGTCGTGTTTCTTGACCATTGATCTCTCTCCTGGCACAAGTGGATGATGGAGGTCATCTATGTAGAAATGAGCCTCTCTGTATTGTAGGGTTCAATAAGAGGTTTGTACAACAGCAAACCATTATGGCAGGAGGTGGCTCACATTGTAACGTTGGCCTCTCTCTTGCCTGGGACATCCACAGTTACTGTACCTGTGACACTTCTTCCTCTCCCAGGTCACATGGTCCCGGGTTTTTAGCTAAAAACTGCACTCAGCTGTGTTTGGAATTATTCTTTTCATTGTAATGTCAATATGTTAATATGATTTTCTGTAGAAATGCACAATGGTTTTCTTTCCATTATTCTCTTTTAGTTCTCTTTTGAAAACAATGTCTAAGCAAGGGCTAGTAACTACAAAAAGCATTGATGAATTTTGGAAACTGATCACTTAACACATTTTGTATGAAAACAATTCAAAGTGATTCACGGTTTACTCCAATTTTGCTTGTGATTACTTGATTAATTGATGAAAAAATCGATTAAATACTCAATTACATAATGGCTGCAGCCATACTCCAGAGTCTCCAGTCTACAATGTGGACTCTTCAGAAAACCATGGCGATGCCCCACTCCTGAATCCTGCAGTTTGTTCCACTTGGACTGCAGCTCCCCAATCTGAATAAAGAATAAAAGAAGTAAATTGAGGAAAAAGTTTAGTGAAGTCTCACCATGTTCAACAATACAACACATTACACTCATAGCACCATTTCCAAGACAATAATACATTACCTAGGTACCTAGGCACTACGTCATAAGAGTAGCAAAGCAACATCCGTGTCTGCCCTCAGTCTGATTTCTGCATTCAGGGCTCTCCACCAAGGAAAAGCAACACTAATGTAAATGGACGTTTGTCTTCTCCATTAGTCACTTTCTTTCTTAGATTGTATTTCTTCTGCTGAGCAACCAGGCTTTTTTCTTCATATTAAAATCCACCTCTGAACCATGTCTTGGGCACTTGTTTCTACATGTGGCTCTATCATCATCATCATCATCATCATCATCATCATCATCAGCCATACATTTATCAGAAATTCACTGACTCAAGTTTTCAAAAAAAAACAAATGCGTATGGCTGAACAAATGTATAGGAAAACATGTTCAGTGAAGAAGCTGATGAAGCACAGAAACATAAAACCTGCTGACTGACATAATATAATTAACCTGCTCAGATTTCTTCAGAGGGCTGAAACCTGCCACATACACAACTGCTCGTGAAGACATGTTGGCTTTCGATGTTTCACTACAAACATCGCAGAGCATCAGTGAAGAGATAGAGCTTCCAACTATTGACTATAGATCAGTATTGTCTGACAAATTAAATGTGTTTCTGTAGTTGATGTGAAGACTGAAGAGAAATAGTGACTGGACTAAAATCAGAGAAGAAGAAAACAGACATCACCATGATGACCCTTTGTGTGGATTAGTGGATTAGTGTAATACTCGTCTACCCTCCTACATCATTCTAGCCTCATGTCTGCAGGTCAGTATCAACACAACTTTCACATCACATTCATCTCAGCACAGAAATAAAACAGAGTCTGACCCCAGAGTCTCCAGTTTACAGTGTGGACTCTCCAGAAAACCACTCAGATGCTCCACTCCTGAATCCTGCAGGTTGTTTCCTCTCAGGTCCAGATGTCTCAGGTGGGAGGGGTTGGACTTCAGAGCTGCTGCCAGAATATAACAGCTGAAATCTGACAAACTGCAGTCCCTCAATCTGAATAAAGAATAAAAGAAGTGAGATGAGGACAAAGTTCTTTGTTGACAGTGTCCATTGTTTCATGTTGGCTTTGAATATTTCACTACAAAAATCACAGAACATCAAGAAACAGGTAGAAACATCAGCTATTGGTCATAGATTGTCTGACGAATTAAATGTGTTTCTGTAGTTGAGGTTAAAGAGAATTTGGTCATTTTCTATGTAATTCTCTACAGCTCTAAAAAGTCGATAAATTCATTGACAGTTGAACAGGCATGTCCTGATCAATGTTCTGTGTCTAAATTGAGTAGTAGGGACTTGGTCCCTCTGTTATTGTGAATCACCATTCATAATGACTGTGACACACATCATCCACATGAAGAAGATACATTCATTAATAATTTATCTTATGTTTCAGATATTCAGATGTCTAAAATGAGTATAAGGACTTTGTCCTTCTGTTAATGTGGATATTATGATGTGACCCTACAGATTCATCAGCTGCTGTTGACTTTAGGGCAATCTGTCAATATAAAATTGATATCTGATCAGATCTGTTGGACTAAACACTGACTACAACTCTGATTCAGGACTGAACTGGATCAAGTCTGATGCTGGTCTCAAGAAACCAAAAAGAAACACATTCTACAACCAAAATACAAGGTTGAAATAAAGTGATCAGACCATTAGTTATTGACAAATGATTGAAGAATCAGCCTCAGCCTGAGAGAAGGACTACTGGAAAAACTATATAAAATGTCCTTTATCAAAGTCTTCACTAAAGTTCTGAGTTAAGATCAATCAGGTTCAGTTGTGGGACAAAGACCTTAGATCTAAAACAGAAACAGTCAGTGAACTAACCCCAGAGTCTCCAGTTTACAGTGTGGACTCTCCAGAAAACCACTCAGATGCTCCATTCCTGAATCCTGCAGGTTGTTTCCTCTCAGGTCCAGGAGTCTCAGGTGGGAGGGGTTAGACTTCAGAGCTGAGGCCAGATTGTAACAGCTGAAATCTGACAAACTGCAGTCCCTCAATCTGAATAAAGAATAAAAGAAGTGAGATGAGGACAAAGTTCTTTGTTGGCTTTGAATATTTCACTACAAAAATCACAGAACATCAAGAAACCAGTAGAAACATCAGCTATTGGTCATAGATTGTCTGACAAAATAAATGTAAATAAATAAATAAAAATAAATAAATCTGCAGTTGAGGTTAAAGGAGAATTCGGTCATTTTCTATGTAATTCTCTACAGCTCTAGGTCCCCGAGTGTGACCATAGGAAAAACTCAGAGAGAAATATGTGCCTTGCTCTCCTCCTGCTAGCTGTGCTACACTGCAGTTAAACAGTGGAGTAATGGGGGCAGTTCTTCTTACCGACTTTGGCCTCTATAAAATGCTCAAAATATCACTACAAATGCTGTGCAACATCCACGAGTCCCTTACCACACAACATTGAGTGTACATAACTCTGTTAATATGAGAGAGCAGTGTTTTTAGCTGGTTCAGGTGGTTCAGGTAGCTCTGAACCATTTTATAGCTACGCTGCTATAGGCTTAGACTGCTGGGAGACACATCTGGTTACACAGAGCCTTGCCTTGCCTTGCTTTAAAGTGTGTTTTCATCACATACTGTTTATTCTACCTTCCTGGGTAGACCTTATTAGTTGACAGCTAGCAGGAGGAGAGCTAGGTCCGGTCTGCACATATTTTTCTCTGATTTTTTCCTATGGTCGCACTCAGGGACCTACAGTAGAGCTGTAGAGTGTTACTTAGAAAATGACTGGAAGATTGAAGAGAAATAGTGACTGAACCAAAACCAGAGAAGAAGAAAACAGATAACCCTCAGTGCGGATTAGTGTAATATCAGCCTCATGACAACAGCCGCCCCATGTATTAGTGTCATATCAGACCTTTCCTGCATGTCATTCCCCTCTCTCTGCCTCCCCCTTTCCTGTCTATCTCTACTAATCTATCAAATAAAGGCATAAAACGCCAAAAAATATACTTTAAAAAAAAAAAAAAAAAATATCAGCCTCATGTCTGCAGGTCATGTCAATATCAACACAACTTTCACATCACATTCATCTCAGCACAGAAACTAAACATAGTCTAACCCCAGAGTCTCCAGTTTACAGTGTGGACTCTCCAGAAAACCACTCAGATGCTCCATTCCTGAATCCTGCAGGTTGTTTCCTCTCAGGTCCAGGTGTCTCAGGTGAGAGGGGTTGGACTTCAGAGCTGCTGCCAGAATATAACAGCTGAAATCTGACAAACTGCAGTCCCTCAATCTGAACAGAAAAGAAAATAAGTGAGTTGAGGACAATGTTCTTTGTTGACAGTTTCATCATCTTTCCAGAGCTGAAGAAAGTCAAACAGCTGAAGCAACAGAATGATTCAAACAGTCACATACAGAGAGAAAACAGCTCATTAATATTAATGAGAACTTGCTGCTGCTTTAACACAGATGCAGTGATTCTGCCTCTTAAAGCCATAGTGCATAACTTCTGTCTACCCTTCTACATCATTTTAGATCCTTACAAAAAAAACTGCGGGCACTTCAACATTGTGACTGGCAGAGAAACCTGAGGTCACATGAGGTTGCAGCTCCCGACAGGTGAAGGATAATCACCCGCTGGCCCTGACTGTGGCTGAGGCTGTGGTTAAACATTCCTGTTCACTTCCAGTCAATGTGAGTGAAGGAGTGAATAAAAGATTTGCTTTGCTTCCTGTGGCAAAGCAAATCTGCAACTTGGCTTGGTGTGGAGTAAACCAAAGGGTAGGCACTTCACAGTCACTGGCTCCACCTGTGGTCAGAGTGGAAACTACACTGTGTCCTGGCATCAAGATTTGTTGGTGTACACAGCCGGACCACCTACCCTTATCTTATCAGCTAGTGAAGTTACTCTGGCCCATAGCATTAGCTCCTCCAGCTGGGCTGCTGCAGTGATGAAGCGGTGCCGTTAAAATATTCTCCAGTACCACTTCTCATCACAGTCCGTAATTTCATTTTTAAATGATGGATATATTTTTTTCAGTCAGTCATTTTAAACAACTGCAGTTTCTGTAGTTGAGGTGAGGTCTGAAGAAAAATAGTGACTGGACCAAAACCAGAGATTAAGGAAGCAGACGTCACCATGACTACCCTCAGTGTGGATTAGTGTAATATCAGCCTCACATCTGCAGGTCAATGTCAACACAACTTTCACATCACATTCATCTCAGCACAGAAATAAAACATAGTCTCACCCCAGAGTCTCCAGTTTACAGTGTGGACTCTCCAGAAAACCACTCAGATGCTCCACTCCTGAATCCTGCAGCTGGTTTCCTCTCAGGTCCAGATGTCTCAGGTGGGAGGAGTTGGACTTCAGAGCTGAGGCCAGAATAAAACAGCTGAAATCTGACAAACTGCAGTCCCTCAATCTGAATAGAAAAGAAAAGAAGGCGATAAACTCATTGACAGTTGATCACGCATGTCCTGATCAATGTTCTGTGTCTAAAATGAGTAGTGGGGACTTTGTCCCTCTGTTATTGTGAATCATCATAATGTAACACACCATCCACATGTCAGCTGCTGCTGACTTCAGGTCAGTCTGTCAATATACAATCAATATCTAATCAGACATGTTAGACTAAACACCGACTACAACACTCAGATTCAGGACTGAACTGTAGGTCCAGTCCTGATCCACTACTAAAGTCTTTCTTGGTCCGGATCTCACAAAACCAAATCCAAACACATTAAAAATTTAACACACACTGTGAGTGAGTGAATGGTGAAGCTTGAAGTGAAGTGATCAGACCATTGATTGTTGATGAAGACTGAGTGAAATGAGCTGCAAATAAAAAATCACTGTTAGTCCAAGAGAAGAACAACTAAAACTATAAGACACATCTAAAATGTCCTTCATTCGTCAAATTAAGGTCTTCACTAAAGTTCTGAGTTAAGATCAATCAGGTTCAGTTATGGGACAAAGACCTTAGATCTAAAACAGAAACAGTCAGTGAACTAACCCCAGAGTCTTCAGTTTACAGTGTGGACTCTCCAGAAAACCACTCAGATGCTCCACTCCTGAATCCTGCAGGTCGTTTCCTCTCAGGTCCAGATGTCTCAGGTGGGAGGGGTTGGACTTCAGAGCTGAGGCCAGAATAAAACAGCTGAAATCTGACAAACTGCAGTCCCTCAATCTGAATAAAGAATAAAAGAAGTGAGATGAGGACAAAGTTCTTTGTTGACAGTTTCCATTGTTTCATGTTGGCTTTGAATATTTCACTACAAACATCACAGACGATAAAGAAACAGGTAGAAACACCAGCTATTGGGCATAGATTGTCTGACAAATTAAATGTGTTTTTGTAGTTGATGTGAAGACTGAAGAGAAATAGTGACTGGACCAAAATCAGAGAAGAATATAACTGACATCACCATGACGACCCTTTGTGTGGATTAGTATATTATCAGCCTCATGTCTGCAGGTCAGTATCAACACAACTTTCACATCACATTCATCTCAGCACAGAAATAATACAGAGTCTGACCCCAGAGTCTCCAGTTTACAGTGTGGACTCTCCAGAAAACCACTCAGATGCTCCACTCCCGAATCCTGCAGGTCGTTTCCTCTCAGATCCAGATGTCTCAGGTGGGAGGGGTTGGACTTCAGAGCTGCTGCCAGAATAAAACATCTGAAATCTGACAAACTGCAGTCCCTCAATCTGAATAGAAAAGAAAAGAAGTCGATAAATTCATTGACAGTTGATCAGGCGTGTCCTGATCAATGTTCTGTGTCTAAATTGAGTAGTAGGGACTTGGTCCCTCTGTTATTGTGAATCATCATAATGTGGCTTTCTACACACATCATCCAGATGTTAGCACAGATTCATCATCTGTTGCTAACCTCAGGTCAGTCTGTCAACCCAAAATCAATATTTAATCAGATGTATCGGACTAAACACTGACTACAACACTCTGATTCAAGACTGAACTGGATCAAAGTATACTGATCCAGGACTAAGGTGTTTCTTGGTCCTGGTCTCAAGAAACCAAAATGAAAAACACACACAACCTATTGAACACACACAATCAATTTTAGTTCTAAAACAGAAACAGTCAGTGAACTAACCCCAGAGTCTCCAATTTACAGTGTGGACTCTCCAGAAAACCACTCAGATGCTCCACTCCTGAATCCTGCAGGTTGTTTCCACTCAGGTCCAGATGTCTCAGGTGGGAGGGGTTGGACTTCAGAGCTGAGGCCAGATTATAACAGCTGAAATCTGACAAATTGCAGTCCCTCAATCTGAATAAAGAATAAAAGAAGTGAGATGAAGACAAAGTTCTTTGTTGACAGTGTCCATTGTTTCATCATCTGTTCAGAGCTGAAGGTTTAGAAATACAGATCAGTTGTTGTCTGACAAATTAAATGTGTTTCTGTAGTTGAGGTTAAATCTGAAGAGAAATAGTGACTGGACTAAAACAGACATCACCATGATGACTGACGAGCTTAATACTAGCCTCATGTCTGCAGGTCAGTAACAACACAACTTTCAGGTCACATTCATCTCAGCACGGAAACAAGACAGAGTCTCACCCCAGAGTCTCCGGTTTACAGTGTGGACTCCCAAGAAAACCACTCAGATGCTCCACTCCTGAATCTGGCAGGTTGTTTCCTCTCAGGTCCAGGTGTCTCAGGTGGGAGGGGTTGGACTGCAGGTCAATGTCAACACAACTTTCACATCACATTCATCTCAGCACAGAAACAAAACAGAGCCTGACCCCAGAGTCTCCAGTTTACAGTGTGGACTCCCCAGAAAACCAGTCAGATGCTCCACTCCTGAATCCTGAAGCTTGTTTTCACTCAGGTCCAGATGTCTCAGGTGGGAGGGGTTGGACTTCAGAGCTGAGGCCAGATTATAACAGCTGAAATCGGACAAACTGCAGCCCCTCAATCTGAATCAAAAATAAAAGAAGATATATTCATTAACAACTATTTAGATGTGTCTTGATCAAGAATCAGTGTCTAAAATTAGTACAGGGACCTTCTCTTTTCTGGATATTATGATCAGCATAGATTCATCAGCAGCTGCTGACTTCAGTCTGTCAATCTACAATTAATATCTGATCAGGTGTGTTGTACTAAACACTGACTACAACACTGTGATTTAGTACTGAACTGGATCAAAGTTCAAAGGTCCAGTTCTGATCCAGGACTAAGGGCTTTGTCCTTCTTGGTCCTGATCTCAAGAAACAAAAACTAAATACATAAAACCAACTGAATAATTGAACACACACAATTGGTGAAGCTTGAAGTAAAGTGGTGATCAGACCATTAATCATTGATGAGGACTGAGTGAAATTTGCTAAAAGTGAATAATCATTATCAGTCTGAGAGAAGAACAACTGGAAACATGAGGCAGCAACTATTTAACATGTCCGTCATTCATTCATTAAAGTTCATGCTCCATACTAAATAACAAAAACAGTCAGTGAACTAACCCCAGAGTCTCCAGTTTACAGCGTGGACTCCCCAGAAAACCACTCAGATGCTCCATTCCTGAATCCTGCAGCTTGTTTCCACTCAGGTCCAGGAGTCTCAGGTGGAAGGAGTTGGACTTCAGAGCTGAGGCCAGATTATAACAGCTGAAATCTGACAAACTGCAGTCCCTCAATCTGAATAAAGAATAAAAGAAGTGAGATGAGGACAAAGCTTTTTGTTGACAGTGTCCAGTGTTTCATCAAGTTGAAGAAGGCTTAGATATAAAAAGTTTAGAAAATGAAAATCAAACAGGTGAAGCAAGAGCATGCAGGTTTAAACAGTCACATACAGACAGAAAACAGATCATTAATATTATTGAGAAACTGTTGCTGCATTAACACCAATGCAGTGACTCTGCCTCTTAAACTCTGTCTCTCTCTCTCTCCTGTGGCTCCATTTATACAAACTTATGTTAGGAAGCCGCATGTATCAGAAATGTCCTGACGATGCTCAAATTTTTAAAAACAACAAACATGTAAGGCTGAACAAATGCATAGAAAGTTAGAAACACATGTTCAGTGAAGCAGCTGATGAAGTACAGAGACATAAAACCAGTCGACTGACATAACAGATTTAATCTGCTCTAATTTCTTCAAGTGCTGAAATGTGTATTGTATTATTGAACTAAGATGATGTGATTATGATGATATATTGACATGCTCGAAATGAACCAGATAAATAAACAAATAAATAAAATCAGCACATACATAACATATTATTGGCTTTCAATGTTTCACTGCAAACATTGCAGAGCATCAGGGAAGAGGTGGAGCCACCAGCTTGACTATAGATCAGTCATTGACTAATTAAATGTGTTTCTGTAGCTGAGGTGGTATCTGAAGAGAAATAGTGACTGGACTAAAATCAGAGGAGAAAACAGACGTCACCACGTCGACACTCAGTCTGAATTAGCTTAACATCAGCCTCATGTCTACAGGTCAGTATCAACACAACTTTCACGTCACATTCATCTCAGCACAGAAACAAAACAGAGTCTGACCCCAGAGTCTTCAGTTTACAGTGTGGACTCTCCAGAAAACCACTCAGATGCTCCATTCCCGAATCCTGCAGGTTGTTTCCTCTCAGGTCCAGGAGTCTCAGGTGGGAGGGGTTGGACTTCAGAGCTGCTGCCAGAATATAACAGCTGAAATCTGACAAACTGCAGTCCCTCAATCTGAATAGAAAAGAAAATAAGTGAGTTGAGGACAATGTTCTTTGTTGACAGTATAATTATCTGTTCAGAGCTGAAGAGAGTTTAAAAAGGACAAGTTTAGAAAATGAAAGTCAAACAGCTGAAGCAACAGGATGCAGGTTGACACAGTCACACGATGCCTCTTAAACTCTGCCAGCTCCACCAGTGGCTCCATCTGTACAAAATTATGTTGTGTAGCCACATTTATCTGAAATTTACTGAAGATAATCAAATTTTCAAGGACAACAACAAACATGCAAGGCTGAACAAATGTATAGAAACATATTCAGTGAAACAGCTGATGAGGTACAGAGACGTAAAACCTGCGGACTGACATATTTAACCTGCTCAGATTTCTTCAAAGTGCTGAAACCAGCACATACACACCTGCTTTTTCACGGCAAACACTGCAGAGCATCAGGGACAAAGTGGAGCCATCAGCTATTGAGTGTAGATCAGTCAGTGTCTGACAAATTAATTGTGTCTCAGCTGATGAAGCACAACCTGCTGACTGACATAACATATTGAACCTGCTTAGATGCAGAAGTAGTAAAAATAAAACTGAGTCTGACCTCAAAGTTTCTAGTTTACAGTGTGGACTCTCCAGAAAACCACTCAGATGCTCCACTCCTGAATCCTGCAGGTTGTTTCCTCTCAGGTCCAGGTGTCTCAGGTGGGAGGGGTTTGACTTCAGAGCTGAGGCCAGATTATAACAGCTGAAATCTGACAAACTGCAGTCCCCCAATCTGAATAAAGAATAAAAGAAGAAGATAAATTCATTGACATTGATCAGATGTTTCCTGATCAATGATCAGGGTCTAAAATGAGTATAGGATGATTTTCTCTGTGCAGCTACAACACTTAAAAAACATTTAAAGGACGGATTCACACCTGGATCCACATGCGACCCAAATGATAAAAGGATAGGTTCACATTCCTGTCACGTATGGAGAGTTTCTGTGGCTGAGTTGCTTCCTGCTGTCCACACTGATCTCTTTTCTGGCACAGCTTCACTGTTAGAGATCACTTGATGAGCTGAAGCTGAATGAAGCTTCAGGTCCAGATGTTAATCTGTCCTTCCACTGCAGCTCAGCCAGGAAAGGCCTAGCTCCACATCTCTTTGTCTCATCTCCTGACAGTAGAGTCATGTGATCAGAGGCTGATTCACAGACATTGTAGACAAGAACTAAACTGCTTTAATGTCAATGTGAACATGAGCTAAAGTTTTCTTTCTATGGAGGCCCAGTATTGATGTTAATGAGCCTTCAGTCAGTATACGTTTGCATGCACAGCTTAATCGAGCTATGCTCAAAATTCGATTTTGGTGAGGATTTTGGATTTCGAGAGGCAGACAAGAAAGCCGTAATGGGACAACAGTAGCTTTTGTGACCTGCTTTCTTGGATGTTTTTATTCCAGGGTTTTATGCCAGCGTGGGGAGTGTGGAGCATGCGCACATGCATTGTGCAGTTAAACTCCGATTAAAGTGTATACATGCCAGAGAAAGTCGAATTCCGATCGCATTATCTGGGTGTCTTAATCTGAGTTGGAGAACTCAGATATTAGTCGGGCTAACATGTTTACATGCACTGAGTTGGCCGGTTATGGTCGGATTAAGACAATAATTTGTTTTTTTGAAGTGGCATGTAAACGTACTGAGTGTCTCTACAGTGGGGATCAGACTTAGTGCTCATATTGTTGCTGGGCCGACACACAACACTGCTCTTGGAGCCTGAGCTACAGGACTTTAAGGGGATGGTTCAACATTTTGGCAAATTGGCCCATTGCCATAATCCCGTATAGTTTTAGAAGTAGGTTTGTTACCTTTAATTGTCGGTGCAAGCTGTTTTTAGAACGGTGGAGCAGAGCTGTGAGCTGCTCAGAGATACACTATGGAGGCTCATGGGATTTGTTGGTTTCCCTCATCAAACTTATCAAATCCAACAACTCCAAAACGCTCTTGTGGACAAGTTGTGACCACGGCGCTATGAGATAATAATGGAATGTTACGAGACAGAGTTGTTTTTGAGGCAAATGCAGAGACTGCTTGCTGAAAAACTACCCCAATGGGAACGCGCATTAGCGGTTTTGCATGAATTTACCTCGAAAACAACTTCTTCCTAAAATGTTGAACTATCCCTTTAAAGTGACCTCTCACACTGTGAAGCTACTTTTAATTCTGACACTGAACCAATCAAAGAATGAGCTTCTCTGAACTCAAATCTACATAAAATCTGCTCAGCCAGCTGCTCTGTAAGCAGCTTCAGAGCCACCTCACTCACCATCATCATTACACTGACCTGATCCAGAGCCACTGACCCTCTGAGTGACCTCTGACCCTTCACCTTTTACCAGCTGGGTTAACATGGTGTCACAATCAGTCACTAATTCAATCCCACAAACCAGTCAAACTGCACCTCCACACATTTGAACTGAATATAACAAAACTACAGAACAACATTTATAGTCAGTGGACTGACCTCAGTCCAGCACGCAGACCCTTCATCCCTGAATCCTTCAGGTCCCAACTGTCACTCAGGTCCAGTTCTGTCAGATGGGAGTGGTCGGACTGCAGCGATGAGGCCACGTCTGCACAGCTGACAAGCCTGCAAAGAGAGAAAATCTATATCAGAATGAAGGGTGTCGTAAAAAAAATAACAAGCATTTGATGCATCTGATGACAGAACATGATGATGTGATGAACATCTGAGGTTAAGCTCATCCTCTCTGATTGTGTTCGACATTGAACTAAACTCTCAGACCTGCATGGTTTATTGTGAAGGAAAATGACGTCACATTTATTCATCGTGTGATTTGATCCAGAGTCAGGATGAAGACGTGTTCAGAAGAACATTTTAACATTTTATTTGTCCACTGCTTTTAGGCTGACTCCAGAGCAGTTCGTCTGAATTCAGCTCTGAACAGCTCACTCTAATCTGTTTGATGCCTGGTTTTCTCGGTTAACCTTTGTTGTATAGAGGAGACTGAGTGGTCCACTCTGTTCTGATAGAGTTATACATCCTGTTATGAAGATCAACCATTCCTGTTATGACTCCTTTACAGCAATAAGACAGTAATACAGAGTGTGTTTCATCAACATGATATGGGAAGACTACCATCACACTCAAACAACAGCTTCACTCTTCACGCTCTCAATCAATCAATAAACCTTCTTCTTCTGGCCAGTTCAGTACTGTCGGATTTAAATCTCTCTCTCTACCCTCGATGTGTGTGAGGCTCATGTTAAGTGTGTGTGTGTGTGTGTGTGTGTGAACTCTCTCCCTCTACAATCCAATTGGCCGAGGCAGACAGCCGCTCACTCTGAGTCTGGTTCTGCTTATGGTTTCCGTATCTTAAAAGGAAGTTTTTCCTCGCCCCTGTTGACACATACTTGTTCTTAGTGTGATCTGTTGTCTCTGTAAATACTGTAAAGTGCCTTGAGATAACTTTGTTGAGAATTGGCGCGCTATATAAATAAAAGTGATGTGACCTGACTTGACTGAACAGATAATTGGTAAAAGACTGAGTCACATATAGGTCACATCACACAACCTGTAGCTCTGGTGGTTTTTGTCCTGTCTGTCTCTGATAAACCTCAAAGGAGGACTCAAATTGATCAATGGTTCACATCTAGGAGACTTGGTGGACTCAAAGAACTAGTCACAAACTGCAATATGCATATTCTTTCCATCTCTCTCTACTCTCAATTCCTGCCATCTCTGACTGCGGTCATGCCAGCCGTCTCTCGTTTTCAGGCGGTCAAGCCAGCCGCTCCAAAATCTTAAGTGCGCACTTACTACAGACTTTATGGTAAACGCACAGAAGCGAGTGGGAAAGCCAGCGCGAACTTAAAAAGCGTGTAGGAACTTCCGGTTTTCAAAATAAAACGTCAGTGTTACATTTGAAATATAGCCTATTCAAAATTCATAAAATAAATAAATGTGTTCAAAAGCAATAAAAAGTGGTGTGTGATAGAGCAAGCTTAGATCTACCATCCTGCGTTGATTGTGAGCCAACTGGTCACATGACCTGGGAGTTATTAAGCTATAATGCTCATATTTACAGTAAAAAGTACATTAAAAATTCATAAAAAAATATTAATTGTGTCCAAATGCAATAAAAAGTGGTGTGTGTCATAGAGTAAGCTTAGATTTACCATCCCATGTTGATTCTGAGCCAACTGGTCACATGACCTGGGAGTTATTAAGCTATAATGCTCATATTTACAGTAAAAAGTACATAAAAAATTCATAAAAAATATTAATTGTGTCCAAATGCAATAAAAAGTGGTGTGTGTCATAGAGCAAGCTTAGATCTACCATCCTGCATTGATTCTGAGCCAATAAGTCACATGACCTGTGAGTTTTAGAAATAGGTTCATATTTACAATATGACAGGTTATAAAATTAATAAAAAATATTAATTGTGTCCAAATGCAGAAAAAGTGGTGAGTGCTCATAGTGCAAGCTTAGATCTACCATCCTCATGATTCTGAGCCAATAAGTCACATGACCTGCATTAAAGCTTATAATGCCATATTTACAGTAAAACGTACATTAAAAATTCATAAAAAAATATTAATTGTGTCCAAATGCAATAAAAATGGAATGTTGTCATAGAGTTGTTTTTGATCTAAATGCCAGTTGATTCTGAAAAACTGGTCACATGACCTGGGAGTTATTAAGCTTTAATGCTCAATTTACAATAAAAAATACAATAAAATAAATAAATATGAGCATTATAGCTTAATAACTCCCAGGTCATGTGACCAGTTGGCTCAGAATCAACATGGGATGGTAGATCTAAGCTTCTCTCACGAACTTTTTATTGCAATTCTACATAAAATATTTTTTATGAATTTTTAATGCTTTTTACTGTAAATATGAGCATTATAGCCACCTAACTCCCATCATCATGTGACAGTTGGCTGATCCAGGGATGACCCTCTGAGTGACTCTATGACACACACCACTTTTTATTGCATTTGGACACAATTAACATTTTTTATGAATTTTTATAACCTGTCATATTGTAAATCCCAGCAAATAGCAAAACTGCAGGTCATGTGACCAGTTGGCTGAATCAACATGGGATGGTAGATCTAAACTTACAGAACAACATTTTTATTGCATTTGGACACAATTAATATTTTTTATGAATTTTTATAACCTGAATTGTAAATATGAGCATTAACTTAATAACTCAGGTCATGTGACTTATTGGCTCAGAATCAATGCAGGATGGTAGATCTAAGCACTCTATGACACAGCACAAGCCTGCATTGCATTTGAGACAAATTATATTTTTTATGAATTTTTATAACCTGTCATATTGTAAATATGAGCATTATAGCTTTAACTGCAGGTCTGATGACCAGTTGGCTCAGAATCAACATGGGATGGTAGATCTAAGCTTACTCTATGACACACACCACTTTTTATTGCATTTGGACACAATTAATATTTTTTATGAATTTTTATAACCTGTCATATTGTAAATATGAGCATTATAGCTTAATAACTCGCAGGTCATGTGACCAGTTGGCTCAGAATCAACATGGGATGGTAGATCTATTTTACTCTTGACACACACCACTTTTTATTGCATTTGGACACAATTAATATTTTTTATGAATTTTTATAACCTGTCATATTGTAAATATGAGCATTATAGCTTAATAACTCGCAGGTCATGTGACTTATTGGCTCAGAATCAATGCAGGATGGTAGATCTAAGCTTACTCTATGACACACACCACTTTTTATTGCATTTCGACACAATTAATATTTTTTATTAATTTTTATAACCTGTCATATTGTAAATATGAGCATTATAGCTTAATAACTCGCAGGTCATGTGACTTATTGGCTCAGTATCAACGCAGGATGGTAGATCTAAGCTTGCTCTATGACACACACCACTTTGTATTGCATTTGGACACAATTAATATTTTTTATGAATTTTTAATGTACGTTTTACTGTAAATATGAGCATTAGGCCTATAGCTTAATAACTCCCAGGTCATGTGACCAGTTGGCTCACAATCAACGCAGGATGGTAGATCTAAGCTTGCTCTATCACACACACCACTTTTTATTGCTTTTGAACACATTTACTTATTTTTATGAATTTTGAATAGGCTATACTTCAAATGTAGGCTAACCCTGACGTTTTATTTTGAAAACCGGAAGTTCCTACACGCTTTTTAAGTTCGCGCTAGCTTTCCCACTCGCTTCTGTGCGTTTACCATAAAGTCTGTAGTAAGTGCGCACTTAAAATTTTGGAGCGGCTGGCTTGACCGCCTGAAAACGAGAGACGGCTGGCGTGACTGCAGTCATCTACGGACTGTGCTGAAACAAAATGCTGGAGGTTTGTTACAGGTCTCTTACCTTGCCAGCATATGGCTGAAGGACGGATCATCCTCGGAGTCTGGATTCCTCTTTGCAAATACGCATCTGAAACCTGGAGAGTTTCCAGTGTCCCCCTCTTCCTCCGCAAATTCACTCATCTTGTGTAGGTTTTACTGAGAGGTAGGCTATATCAGTAACGCACAAATACAGGATTCAGGTCTGGCAGAGCAAGAATTAACAAACACAGGAGTATCCACACGATTACGCTACATCACGGATCTACAGTACCTCAAAGCCGGAGTTGCAGCTCAGTGCTTCCACCTGGTTGAGAAGCGCTATCGTCTGGGCTGAAAAACGAAACTTAACGAAAACGAAACTTATCAACCAGCGCACCCCAGCGTTTATTCCCATAAATAAACGACAGTGTTTCCCACATGTTTGCAAGAGTGCGGAGGAGTTTCGCTTATACCGCACACCGGCCTATTCTATCCAGGGCATGCACCCACCACGTCTGTCTCTCGACGCAGAGGGGATGGAGGGAGGGATGGGGCATCTCTCTCTCTCTCTCTCTCACACACACACACACACATACGCACGCACGCGCGCTGTTAGTCGCTTTATTTGCATGAATGTCACAAAGACTATGTTGCAAAGACTATGTTGCCTAAGCACAAACAGTAGCTAAACAGGTTCCCACTCTTTGCTTGAAATCATTTTCCAGGACTGCTACAGTTGGACAGATATGTTATTTTTGGAGAAGTGTTCTTTTTGACAGTTGTCCCCTATTTTCTCACCCCAGAAGTCTGATTTAAAGATGTGCAGTCTATGGCTCTGACTCATCCATGAAAAAGTCTCTTACATGCTTAGAAATGATGACAAATACAATACTTTTTTTTTTGCGCCACTAAGCACTTCTTTGGAAAAGAAATCCTTGGTGGATTCAAACATAGCTCTGGTTGTTAATGTCACAATGTGATAAATAATTTTCCAGGCCAACCTTTTCCAGGACATTTGACTTTTTTCTCATTTTCCATGGGTTTTCCATGACTGGAAAGCTGGTCAACCATATTCCAGGTTTTCCAGGACACGTGGGAACCCTGAGTAAATGAAACAAAACAAGTTGTTGTTGCCTTGTTGAATAAAACTGCTGAGCTAAATCTTGCATTGGGACTTATTGAATTTACTCTCAAACCCTCAGGACTCTCAGGATACCAGAAACTTCAGCCCCTCTGTTGGCCGCCAGCTGTCTCATCTCATATGAACCGCCAGGTAGAAGTTTCTCACATCAATTTTAACATTGTTGACTCAACTAGCAGTTTGACTTGTCAACAGGTAGCCTAAAAGAAGATAACTAAACAAATACAGAATTTACTGATCATTTTAATTTATTAAACTAAGTTCCAAATCGTCTGAAAGAGCTACATTTCCCTTCATGTGATCTCTCTCTGCACCCTCTTTTGGTTCACTCCTTTCTGGCTACAGTCTCAGACTCTGGCCCCTTCCCCTCAGCATCTCCATACAGAAGAAATGGTTCCCACAGCCACAGCTCAGAATACACCACAGAGCATCCAGGTACACAGGATTTTCATGGTAAGAGTTTTGTGCCTACATCTGTACCTGTAATTGGGTGAAAGCAGGAGGGCAGCATTATGTTTTTGGTTTGTTCATCTGTCTGTCCCACTTGCTCAACAGTGCATTTTTCTGGTTTGCAGCTTTGAACACTGTGCTTTTAATATTGAATTTTCCTGTTTGTCAAGGAGCTACTTGTCCTATAGATCTCATAACTGCTTTTAGTTTGTGATATGAGCTACTCATACAGACTAAGCACTACAGCTGGGCCGTGGCGCCTCTGAACTAAATGCTTCAATCTAGTCAGCACGCTAAAATGTGTTAGTGTGTTTGTTTTTGTGCAGGTGCTTTTCAAAGATACTCCTCCTTCTTTGGTGCAACTGACTCTGACCCAGGTGGACGCCAGGAGTGAAGCAAAAGAGGACAGCAGATGTATACCTCACCTATAGATTTTCTATTCTCACAATGTATTGATTTTCCAGTGGTTTAAGTCTTGATATCTAAAGGAAGGTACATTTCTTAAAGCATTTGTTAATCTTAAAAGATTAAAGCATTATGTTCATGTTCACGCTAATGTTCACTTTGGTGACAGAGCAGTTTCCCCTTGGGGAGTAAGTTGTCTAATCTAATCTCAATATAGTAACGTGGAATTTTCACAATCCTTTTTTTTTTGCTTGTCCTTATTTTATGTAAATTGTGCATACTGTATTTTGCAATAAATTAAATTCTATAATTAATAAAATAATTAAGTGGTGTTTTTTAGGGGTGGGGGGTAACTATTAGGGTTATTGATTAAAAAAAGAAAGTGGTTGTGGGAAAAGGAAAAAAACTGGGTACAGTTAGTGGATCCAAACCGAGAACCAAAAACCGGGCCATCTTGCAGCCACATCTGTTGCAGATCCGCAATCAAGACCCACGTCATAGTTGGACCGTTGTGCGTCTAGAGGACCAGGTCAATTTGCTGGATCTGTCCTGAATGCTACAGTACATCCTTGCTGCCTTCGGCACGCTATCTGGGTAATAAACTGCAGAGATCAGTGTGGCATGTGGTCAGGGCAAGCAAGGCAAGCAGTACTTCACTAGTAAAAAACAAACAAACCTGAAAACAAATACTACCAAAGTGGAAGAAATGTCTCCTCTTACATCTGATTAACTGCAGTGGACACTACTGACATGCGGGAGAAGGGCCCCCATTATTTTGTGGGGCCCTACGCAATGTGTGTAGTATACTATTGGGCAGACCAGTAGGCTACTGAATAAAAATAATAACCTGTGATGTTGATTTAAAAAAAAAAGAAGTTCTCTGGCCACATCCAGCTACAAAGAGATAATGTCTAGACTTTATTTTATTTTATTTATATTTAATATAAAATGTTGTGGGCAAACCGGAGTACCTGGAGAAAACCCTGCAAACACAGGAAGAAGGAGCTATGATGACTTAACCACTGTGTTGCTTTGAGAAAGGATGTAAAAGAAGAGAACTATAGAGAGAAAGAGAAGGGGGGTTAAAGAGAGAGTAAAGAAGAAGAGAGGTTGGAGAGAGTAAAGAAGAAGTGGGCTTAAAGAGAGAGTAAAGAAGAAGAGAGGTTGGAGAGAGTAAAGAAGAAGCGGGGTTAAAGAGAGAGTAAAGAAGAAGAGAGGTTGGAGAGAGTAAAGAAGAAGTGGGGTTAAAGATGGAGAGAGTGGATGGGGGATCATTCCTATGTTCCCCGGGTCCTATGTTCCCCACTTTGTATGGGACAGGGGAACATAGAACCCTTTTCTTTAAAAAAAAGGTCCTATGTTCCCCGCTTTTCCCCAAAAGGGTTCTATGTTCCCCTTTGTGTCCAGACCGGGGAACATAGAACCTTATTTTCGAAAAAGGGTCCTATGTTCCCCGCTTTTCCCCAAAAGAACCCGGGAAACATGTAATTTTTCGTCCCATACCTGGAAGTGGAGTTGTGACTTGCCATATTTTGGTCTATTTTTGAGTGAGAAGTGGAGTTGTGACTTTGAGTGAGAAGTGTAGGCTAGGCTAATTGCCCCATTGGTTAGGTTTAGGCAATGAAGAAGGGAGTTGGTTAAAGCAGATATCAGCGGTATGGCCGTTTTGGCTAATGCTGCATTCCAGGCAGGCTTTTGAAACCGTAAGTTACAGCTTCAAGTCACGACTGCGACTTTGTAGCGTTCCAGGCAACCTGTAACTCATGTTTTTACCGTCCTGTTGCCTGTGAAAGTCACTATAACGGCCTCTCGTAACTTCCGACCCGTGAACTCGTACCAGATCGAACTGGTACGACTTTACAGGTCGGAAAAACACAAGTTACGAGTTTCCTTGAACGCACCATGAGTTAGCAGCCCCCGCCCTCGTCGTGCATCTATTGGTCCTCGTCCCTACATCACCAGATTCACACACACCCCTTGGCTGCTCACACAGCCCTTCATGCCGTTGTCTCTCCTCATTGGATAACACTTGTATCCCACAAGGAAAGTTTTCTCCTCGGTTTACAGCAGAGCAGAGTGATGGAGAGACTCGTGTTTCGGCTGAAACACTCCATGTAAGTAATTGCTGACGGAAAATAGGACTATTTAGGACTTATATTAACAAAAACATTCCACTGATATCTGCTTTAAGTTGAGTAAAAAGACTAGGTAGAGGCTAGACAGGCCAGATAGATGTAGTCCATCGATCAGCTACAGCGGGGAACATAGGACCCTTTTTTTGAGAAAGGTCCTATGTTCCCCACTGCTACTGGGGAACATAGGAACTTTTTTCAGAAAAAGGGTCCTATGTTCCCCAGTATGTATTGCGAGAGGGGAACATAGGACCCTTTTTGGTAAAAACGGGGAACATAGGACCCATTTTCAAAAAGAGGAAAACATAGGACCTGGGGAACATAGGTACGCTCCCGAGTGATGGTGGGTGTAATAGAAGGGGCCATTGGTGATGTATCCTCTTCCATCTTATCTGAAGAGCTGGAGGAATCTCCTCAGCAGAGATCTCTTCTTTGGTTTTCGCTGAAGCTGATCCTCCAGAAGGGCTATTTTAGCTGTGAATTCCTCGATAGAACTTCCTATTTGTTCTCTCTGTTTTTCGGCAGCTTGTTTGATGTCCTTCAGAGACTCCAGGAGGGAGGACTTTTCTTTAAGCCACTGGTGTCTCTTTTGGTCCAGTGCTTGCTGTGCCTGGACTTTGGCATTAAGGTTGATGGTTTCCTGCATGTGTTGAGCTTGGAGAATGGACTTCACCTCCTCCAATTGGTGTTGAGACTCTTTCAATTTGTCTTCAGTCTGGACCAGTGCAGCTCTGACTGTGGAGGTCTCCTCCACTTTCCTGTTCAGACGTGTCTCAATGTCCTTTCTCTGCTCTACTGCTGATCTGAGAGCAGCCTCTAACTCTTGTGTCTTGAGTTTGGCGTCACTTTCTAGTTGCCGTGTTGTGGACAGGTTGGTAACGAGGCCCATCTTCTTGTTTGTTGCACGAGCCAGGTCTCGTCTTAGCTGCTGTGCCTCCAACATCATGAAGTAGTTCTGGTCTTCCAGATGTTCCATCTTCATCTCCTTCTCTTCAATGATGCGTTTATAATCGTGCACAGAAATCTCGATCATGGTCTCTTCGGTTGGATCCATACCAGGATCAGGTCGCATCTCAGTTTCAGGTGGAACAGGCAGAGACAAATGCATCTCTGCTTCCACAGGTTTTGAATATGGAGGCGGAGACACATTGGTCTCATTCTCCATAGAAGATGGAGGCAGTGACATATTTGTGTCTTTCTCCATTTGTTCTGCAGATGGAGGTAGTGACATATTTGTCTCTTTCTCCATTTGTTCTGCAGATGGAGGTAGTGGCACATTTACCTGTTTCTCCATTGCAGATGGAGGCTGTGACATGTTTGTCTCTTTCTCCATTGGTAGTGTTGATGGAGAGTGAGACACATTTGCCGCAGGGAAGTCTGTATCATCCAGCATGTTCCAGGAATTCACCTTGGTGAACTTTGTTCGGTCCATGGTGGCTGTTTCTTTGTAAATTGTTTTTTAAGGTTACAGAAACAGACTGAGGTTTTTATTTTGTGAGTAATTCTCTCTCTTCACTGACAAAGTTTGTGCAGGCGTTGTCGACTGTGAGTTTGTAAACTGACTGACTGTGGTTTCAGTATTCTAGAATTCTTCAAAGACACAGGAACTGTGATGTCATTGGGTGTATGATGTCACAGTGCCATGGGTTTTGATATCAAAGCCACAGGGGTTATGATGTCATAGCTACTGAGGCTTTAATGTGATGTCATCAACTCAGGAGGTTTGATGTGATGTCACAGGCTCAGGAGGTCTGATGTCAGTTGCCATGGCAACAATAAACATTCTTCTCCATGTGGCAAGTGGAGCTGGGCAGGCATGAGGGGTTTGTTAATTAGCAGTGTTGGGTATAGTAATACGTTAGTTGTTAGAATACTCATTCGTTACCAAAAACAAAAAGCCCTTTGCGACTCTTCGCACATGCTGCAGCTTAATTGACAGGACGCATACCCTTCTGATGAATGACATCGTTCTACACATCATAATTTGCAGGTGGTTTTACTCCAAACCACCTTGAGGTCATTTTGACCTCCATTACTCCTAATGCAAAAATGGTAAATAGGCTGTATTTATATAGCCATATTATACAGCCAGTCAGACACACAGCTCAAAACACTTTGCAGTAGGGTTGCACATCTCTTTGTGATAAACGATTCGATTCGAATCTAGATACACAGATTACGATTCGATTCAAAAACGATACCCTTTTATTACAGACCGATTCGATTCGATTCGATTCAGTGTAGGACGATTCGATTTTCGGTTAATATCTGTTGTAGATCAAGAAGCCAATTCTATGAAAGTGACTACCATTCTACAGTAGCCTACCTACAATATTTTCTTTTCAAATATATCTCCAAGCATTGTTGCTTTAAAGCACTGGCAAAAAAGAAATTAAAAAAAAGGAAAAAAGAATAACAAGATCACATGTCAATGTATTATATTTAGACATGGACCAGTATCTGTAAGAGTTTATGTAAATTAGCCATGCGACCCCTTCTCCACCCAGCTGGTTCAGGTGCTGGTTCAGAGCCAGTGCTGCTTAGCACCAGTTCTAGGTTCAGCACCAACTCCTTGCTGTGTCAGAGCGAGGTTACCGTAGCAACAAAACCAGCGCATACAGAGCATAGACTGTATAAAAGATTATCGCTCCGTTTGTTTATCAATGAAGCCATGTCTCTGACGAAGCTAACAAGCTGAGCTACAGGCAGCGGCTAACAGCAGCTAACGCTCGTCTCACAACATTGCCGTCAAAACGTAGTTGTCGGTCATCGTCACGGCGATCACGGCTGCTTTTTTTCAGCCGGGTTTAGAGTTATCAAAAGTCTATGCTTCCACGTCGGGTCCGGTGTTCAACAGCCGCAGTTTGGAGCAGGTTTTCTAACTGTAGCAGGCAGCAGACACAGGAGCAGCTCCTGGATGGGGAGTGTGCTAACTAACAGCAGCAGCAAAGCTAACATCAGGACGTCATCTGTTTACCCCCCTCCCTCCTGTTATCGGATACAACATGAAACTACTCCAGTTAGCGAATCGTGTTGTAACTAAGATATTCGCTGAAAAAAATAGTTTTTATTTGGCCTGCTGATTGATTTATGAGTTATTAAAGAGACGGCTAACGGCTAGCCACTCTAGCCCATAGCGATAACCGATTCATGACGCTACAACCGATTCATCTAAGAATTCATGGCTAATTTGTATCGATTCATGAGGCTGCTACCGATGCAGCTGAATCTCTCACTTGTTAAACCGAATATCCGGTCGCATCGGTTTATCGTTTACAACCCTACTTTGCAGTATGCCTTACATTCTCCCATCATTTTGAGGATCCTTAGTACGTTTAGCCATCAGGTACTGTACTCAGTGTACAGTGAATATGCACTGTAATAAAAAAAGAAAACAAACAAATCTGGCGACCTGTGTGTGGTCAGTGTATTGTCAAGATCCTCAGTGTCATGTTGGAATAGCGGTATTTCAGAATGGTGGGATGTCGGAATGACAGCATGTAATCGTTCTACTTCTGTTTCATATCAAACAGTCATCCTTATTAAATTATTTCAGGTTTTTATTTTTACACATGCAGCACATTGTGAAATGTGCTCTACAAATAAAACTGAACATCAACATACATGGATTTCATTAATAGTACTTGTTGGTTCATAATAACACATAGCGGGTGACACCTCCCCCTCGCAGCTCTTTCAGACGCTGGCAGTGTCGTAGCATGCCCAGGATCCCCTGAAACCGTTTGTCCACCTTCACCTGTGTGAACTCCCGGATGTCATCCTCCACCACAAAGTTCTGACCTGCGAGACAACAACACAGCAGAGACACTACAGTGAGTGTTCACCAGATCACGTGATACTGTCGAACTGATGATGTGTGTTATTCAAGTGGAGGTGAAGATGTGTGTGCTCTGCTGCTGAATAAAGTTTACAATAAAATCACAACATGATAATAAGCTAATAACTAAACTATTTGATGAATGGTATCAGATAACAGGCCGTCAGGTCTGAACCTGCTCAGATGTGCTGCCTCCTCTCATCAGTCTCACACACTGCTGCACCTCTGTACCTTTAGTGTGTTTGGTCTCCTGTTCCTTGAAGCGCTGCTGCAGCTTTCGGGTGTGATTGTTCAGACTCTTCTGGGACTGATGGAGGATCTTATACTTTGCTGCTACAGCTGTGTTGATGTTCTGCACAGCAGCATTGACCTGGTCATATGATACACGTCCTTTCATGTACCTGAAAGACACACACAAAAATAATTTAATCTCTTAAATCTACATTTGGCTGCAACAGTCTGAAACTAGTCTCATCCTCTCTGGTCCTCTTCTGTCTCCTGATCTTATTCCACTACCTTCTTATCATGTTCTGAACATGTTAGGATACCTGTGAGGGATACTTACTGAGGGATACCATCAAACTCTGGCATGGTGATGAACTCCACCACTCTGACATGGGTCCTAGGTTTTCGAACAGTGGCCTGGGTGGTCTGAACATCTGCAGCCTCCTCCTTCTTCTTCATCACAGGATCATTTCCTCTGAGAGAGAAGAGGAACATCAACATCACACAGTAGCACCACTCAACACTTCAAACGTATTCTTTTAAACTGAAACTTTGAACGTTTTAATTTCTTCAGACTCAATTTGTCTGAACTATGACTCTGTGGCCTCTGTCTGTCTGTCCTGTGAGAAGGACATTTCTATGTTGTCTTGCTGTTTTAAGCTGAAATAACTGTGTGGTGGTTCAGTTGTGATTTTAACCTGGTTTTTATTTTAGTCTTAAGCTTAGATAAAGATAAATTTGAAGCGTCCTTACCTTGTTGAGTCTTTGTTCCTGGGCATATGTGCAGGGATGTTGTCCCTCATGTGTTGGACATCATTCAAATCCTTCTCTAAGGACTGTTCAATTTCCTAAAACACAAACAAGTAATATGTGGTTCTTTGGACCAGTAGTATCTGTTGAGACACGCTTCATTCCTCAGTCACTGAGCTCCAGCTCACTCCATTTGTTTGTCCCGTTTCTTTTCACAATATCTATCTGAGGATGATTTCTGTTCTCGCATGGTACGAATTACGGGGGGAACTGTGGGAGTCTCACCCCCCCCATTAGGATATGGAGTATGGACCCCTCCAAAAGGGAAAAAAAACAATAGTTTAGGGGGGAGAGGGAGTATACATAATATGATTATGTAATTGTAAATTTGATATAGCATTCCCCCTACCAGGTAAAATCTAATGTGATACAAGTTTCAGACACCCTTAAGGTGGACTGTACCATATCTGAAGCTCCCTCAGGGTTGACTGCTGACCCGAAGTGGCGTGTGTCACTTCCATCAAGAAGAATGATTGGGAGAGACAGTTTACTCCTTTGTTTTGTTTTGTCCATGTGTGGCAAATCATGTAAAGACCCCTGTACCCCTATACTTTTATATTTTTCCCCAAATTGGTCCTGCTGATTAAGCTATACTGTAATCTACTTGTAAGAGATAAATTAAAAGAGCCTTATAGTTATCTTCTCAAACATGTTCCCCTCTTCTCATGCTGACAGATAGTTTCAGTCCGAATGGGAAATGGAAAAACTCTTAAAAATATTTTACTTTTCATTTATTTTCAGTTTAAAGTTTCACAACAGTTGATCTCTGGCTGCTCTCTGTGCTCACTACTTCTTCTGTACAGTCACAAGAGTTCAAAACCTGTGCATCGTCTTCATTTGGCTGCAGCTCTGAGCCTGAAGAACAATTAACATGTGACTGCCCAAACATTTCTGGCCTTGACAATGTCTGAGGCCATTAAGAAACAGTTTCTTTACAGAAGAGTTTTATGTTCTGTTCACTGCATCATTCTCCTGCAGTTTATCACCACTTTACCTTAAGATGCTTCAGCTGCTCTTTCTGTTGTTGGACACATTTCTCAAACATCTCTAGAAGCCTCTCCAGAGCAAAGACCTCCTGTCCAAGCTTCTTCATCTTTCCCTGAGGCAGCTCTACATGTGAACACAGAATATGGCATATCATGAGACATCATTTCATTTTCAGACAACAATGAAATAGTCATGAACGGCTGTATCATACCAGCTGCTGACAGGTCCAGTATGCGGTGCAAGGACGATAACCTGAGCTGGATGTGGAGGCTGACATCTTCCAGTTCATTCATGCTGCTGAAACAGACAAACAAAAAGTCATCATCACCTGGTATCTGGTTAATGTCATGGATCAAGCCAACTGACGAGGAGGTCACACAAGTAAACAGTCTGTAAGGCTGTCAAGAAGGCTATGAAATGTTTGTGACACCAGCTTACACAGAAAATGCCAATGCCAAATATTTTACACAGTGAGAAAAATGCTGATTGAACTACGGTATATTCAAATGTTAACGTTAAGTTCACCACACAGTGATGTTGTGCTGGCGTCACACACCTATGATTTCATAGTAAGCCTTACTGCAAAAGTGTTGAAAATAACCGAGGAAAAGCTGCTAATTCCTGCCCGTCAGCTCGCTCTGGTGCTTACTAATGCATTAAACACAAATGTCACTAAATTCGGGAGCTGCTAGTTTTGCTTACGGATAAGAAAGTGACGATTGCAAGGACCTTCGCAGTTAACATCAACAACTGTTATGGTTGTAACTCACTGTCTGGCTAACGTTGGGTACAACAGTGAACTCTCTGCAGTTAACGTGAGCCAAGGTTCAGTTAGCATGAGTCAGTTGCTCAGACTAAACAGTCGTAGCTTTATCGGGTTTGTGAACTTATAAAGTAGGTGTTCAAACCTTTAATAGAGGTTTTATCAGAGGACTGACAGCCTGGATCCACGACGCTGCTCTCCCGGGTCTGATTTTCAAACGCCGTCTTCTTCCTCTTCTCGCCTCCCGCGTAGTCTTCTTGACGCCTTGCTGCACACTGCTGCCACTCACAGGCCAGTGTCGGTATCACTTCATGGTGTTGACGGTCTTCATTGCAGATAATTAAAGGACTAGTTTACTAACCCTAACCCCCTTAAGCGTTTGTTTTATTTTTGTATTGTTGACACTGACAGTACATAAGTAGAAGCTTTACAGTTTGTTGTTTGTTGCAGGCTGTAGACTGAGACCATAGACTGAGACTCAGTCTTTATGCTTGCCCATCTGTCCTAGATCCCACTGAAGTCCACAGTGTCCTCAGAAACACTCATGTTGCAGTTTGCAGGTTTGCAGAAGATGCAATTTAAGTTGTGGTATGTTGAACTCTTAGGGCCACCATATGGGTGTAGAAGATTCTTATTCACTATTGTAAGACGTTATTATTGTCATTTTGTATTTTCATTAGACTCTTAAATACTGAAAAATATAGGCTAAGTATTGAGTTGCACGCCTGCACTTGTACATTGCATTACATTGCACAATTGTTCATCATGCACTAATTGAATTACTGTCTCCTTATAATCTTATACAGATTTTATTACTGTATCCTTAAAATAATTGCTACCCTAAGTAATTTTATTCTCCCAATTATCGTATGCATTTTTATTCCTGTGACACAATAATTTTCTGCAAAGGATTTATCCACGGTGGGTGTTGTAATTAATTGGCCCCTATCAATAATTTGTGTTCTCTTCAACCAACGCCTGATTCTGCCTGACAGACAACGCTCAGGGCCCCCATCACGTTGATGACGTCAAACCAAGTTGTGTGTTGACAGGGGCTAGCAGCTAGCTACAGTCGGGATCGAGCACCGGGGACAATCCCTCACTGTCCGTGTCTCATGGTTTTCCGCCGCTACTGGGCACCTTTCTCCACTGCGTTGTCCAGCATCAGTGTGGGAAATGCAGGATCGGTATAGCCAGATAGGTTTTGTCCAGCAAATACTCGGTTTGAAGTTGGTGCCGAGGAGAAACAGCACAGACCGAGGCAACGACACATATCTCAGCGACTTCTCAGGTGGGCTAATGTTTGGTAGCCGCTTAGCAAAACAGTTGTGGAGCAGTACTGGAAAAATATATCCGAAATGTCACATTGTGGGTCGATGAATCTCACATACAGTTTTGATTTGTTTCTTATAAACGCTCCAACTCCCGTAAATGTGTGTATATATATCGCCGTAGGCTAGCTGATAGCTGTACGCGTTAGCATCGGCCAACTGCAGGATATCCGTGAAGCTAGCGAGTCGGACAAACGTACTGTATGGTGCTACCCAGAGGTGCTACCTACTGAAATTGACAGTTTCAAACATGGTTAAATATGTGTTTTAACATGAGCTCAAACTGCTTTACATTGTACTTAGCTTTACTAAGGGTGTAGTGTAGGTGAGCTCAGGTATGGACATACAGCTTGGAGGAGCAACAAGTAAACTTAGCTTTAGCTTTAGGTTCTGCCTTTCTTATGGCTAATTAATGGGCACACAAGTGTAAAAGAACAACACAGTTTAAGGTTGTTTGTGTTTACGTTTTATCAGATACACTAACATCACAATATAAGTGATATATTAACCATCTACTGTTGTCCAGTTCCGTGACTATAACAATAGTGGACCAGTGTATGGATTACCATGGACTAGGGTTTTAGGGGAGTAATACATACACTGTAAGCATTAGTGCAATGTACCAACAAAATCCTACGGTGTGACTGTGTACATGTTGAATGGCCATTCATGTGATGAACATAGGGCTTATGTAAGACTCACGGTCTCAGTGTGGGACTCTAATGAGTCTCCATCTCAGGTCTACCACACACCTTCAAAAATATGTAGCAGGTGTTAAACAGGATTGAGAGCTGGTGACTGTAGCGGCCACATGCCACATTTTTCACCATTTCCATATTCATTAAAACATTTACCAGCCCTTCTCCCCTGCTGACTCATATGCCTTCTTAATGTATAGTTTATTCAGGATCTCTTAAGGTCTTGAGAACTTGTGTTCTCAACTGAGGAGATGCAGACACATATAAATAATAAATTATTGAAAGGTCAGATAAAATGTCCCTGCTGCCTGTACTGACATGGTGTTTGACTGCATGATTGTGTGTCCGTGCAGAGATGTGGTATGGAGTGTTTCTGTGGGCAGCGGTCTCTTCTCTGGTCTTCCACGTGCCTGCAGCTCTGCTCTCCCTCGCCACACTGCGTCAGCACAAGATGGCCCGATTCATGCCCATTGCCATCCTTCTCATGGGCATTGTGGGACCACTGTGTGGAGGAGTTCTCACCAGTAAGTAATATGTGTTTATTTCCATCTTGATGATACTGATGTCCCCATCAAGTTTCTTCAACCGCATTCTGATCAGAGTCCAAGTGCAACTCATCATACTGAAGCAGACCAGATCTAATACAAATGGTATTTTTAGGTCATCATGAAGGAAGCTTTTGTGCATTAGATGCTCATTATACCTGATTAAATATAGAAATGTGTTACTAGAAATAATGATTGTAACATCTAAATTTGTTACAAGACTCTTGAGCCAGATATTGGAGCTCTGGTTTAATTGTATGAAGGTGATCATCTAAAATTATTGATTAAGATGAGGGAATGTCTTGAATTACAGAGATATTCAGTAAAATTACTATGGTACAGTGACAGGAGTGGACTCTCCCCTCCCAGCAGATATACAGTAGCCATCATACATCTGTATTTATTCATCTTTTCGGTTCTGTTTTCCTTGATTTTTATGGAAAATTATATTTGTGACTCAGACTTATCCAGATGGAATTGAATGATAACCTTAAGGTCTTTTGTATTGTTTTTTTTTTTTCCTGAAGGTGCGGCCATAGCAGGTGTGTACAAGGCAGCAGGGAAGAGGATGATCTCCTTGGAGGCTCTTGTCTTTGGGGTTGGACAGTCGTTTTGTGTCCTCATCATCTCCTTCCTCAGGGTGCTCGCCACCCTTTAGCAGTGCTGAGACCCGTCTGGCTGCACCTGATGCTGCTGGGTCGGTCTGACACCAGTCACGCTGTCTCATGACGGGACCTGACTGTTTAATGGCACAAGACTGGATCCTGACAAATCCTGGTTCTCCACATCTGAACCAGCCAGACCTGGGACATGATGTCATTTCCTACTGATGGACTAACACCAGGACCACAATGGATTTTATTCCACCATGAAAGAAAAATCAGTGTGTCAACTTGAGGGTGTGTGTGTGTTGGGCAGCACCACGAAGGCTTCTGGCTAGCTGTTGAGCCACCTGTATGATGTCCACTGTAGGACAACACCGTACTGCATTCACATCACAGGGCAAACACACACACACACACACACACAACATAAAAATTGAAGCCGATTATTTAAAAATCTGAAATAATCATTAGGTAATGACTTGTTCAGTTTGCAGTTACAGTCACTCCCGTATGTGAAGCAGCAAGATGCTGCTCTCCCCTCGTGCTGGGGTATAGGTTAGCTTCAGGATGACACTAACCTCTCTCAGGGGCTGTGGGTGTGGATGTGGGTGTGGATGTTTGTTGTTCCACTGTCAGTCTGACAGTTTGACTGCAGAGAGGCTGAAGAACCAGCAGGCTGACGTGAAGACAATGGTTATATGCAAGATTCTGGCTTTTTTCCTTGAGGCCTTAATTTCTATTTTCCAACCTCCTAAGTGGTGTTTATCTTTATCTCTCACTGCTCTTTTTGTTCTTCCCCGTATCTTTGTTTTTTTTTAATCACTTCAAGTCTTAGTACCTGTGTGTTGCAGTTAATTTCAAATTAGCAACTACAACCGGTTCTCCTTCTAGCTCTCTCGCCTAACAAAGACATACATACAAGTGAGGAGGGTTTTTTATAGAAATCTGCTATAGAGCAGCCTAAAGAATGTCTCCTCAGCTCAACTTCTTGGTTTGTTAGTGAATTCAGAGCGAAATGATCGCAGGTTTGAGCGCTCTGATTCTTTAACAAACTCAGTTAACAACACATACGGTTGTGATTCTCTCTCCTTGAGTGATGATGTTATTTTACAGTTGTGTTATTTTGTGGCAATGAGCTGATTTGTATATATTTTAAATTATTTCCAGGTGTTTATAGCTTTTTTGAATTTTAATGACCAAATATGAATTGTTCTTTTATTTTTCTGCACTCAATGTGAAAAGGAATGGTTAAACAGAGTGGCACCCCCTGTAGTTTTTATGGGCTCATTATAATCCCATAGTCTTGAGTGACAGCTTTAGTTGCTTTTGTATCACATGCATTTGCGACCTGCATATACAGACATATGTAAACTCTACACGTATCTGTTTCTGTTTGCTTCAGCACTTAGTAATAATTGAAAACTGGCCTCTAAACACCACCACCACCAGAGATTAATTATCGTCGGCCGTTTTTCATAGTGAATTTATTATGATTTGATTTGATATTTAATTTTAGTGTTTTTAAACAAATATGCAGTGACTCCAATAAACACAGGAACTGCCATGCAGCAAACCTGGAGCCTTTATCTTTGATTATTAGTGGAGCAGAAACAGGACACATGGCAGAGATCCAGGCACAGTCTGTGTTGCTCAGTCGGACCATTTCTCCATTCGAGGTTTCTTGTGATTCTGGTGCAGAGTGTTTGCACATGACATTCCCACTGGAAATGTTCTCCGTCATTATGCCATAATGATCCCTTCCTGTCTTAGAAGTAGGACATGACCAGAGACTTCCACTGCTCCACCAACTCCACTGAGATTTTTAACCTCATCTTCACCATTTGCACATTAACGTCCGCCATTCAAACTGGTTTACCTGGAAGCCAGTTGGGCCACTTTTTAAATACTGTTTGATTCAGAGAAGACTGAGTTTGAACAAGAGTTTGTAGCCTGTTTAAACTCAGGCAGTAATGGAGGGACAACAGCAAATTTCTTCATGATCTGCTCTTCAAAATAAAATTGAAAATATGTTTCTTTAAAGCTTTGGGAAGCTTGGTGTGTTCATCATACTGTACATTTGTAGGGAAGTGCAGAGTCGTTTGAGAGGAGGTTAATGAAAGAATGTTTTTTTTCTTTTTTTATACACAGAATGGGTGATTAGTGGAAAATCACAGCACTTCAATGGCTGATGCTGAAACAAATGAGCCTTGCCCTACTGTGTTTATGATTGTGTAATACAGCTAGAAAGAGAGAGTGTGTGTGTGTGTGCTCTATTTTGATTCTAATCAGTAGAACTTGATATGTTTCTTGTTTGTTTGAAAGTAGACAGCACTCTGAGCAGTCTGGGAGCCTAAATACTAATTGTCTGTAGGCGCTGTAACGTCTCTCCTCTCATCTGACCTTACAGACTCCTGCAGCATTTCCCAATCACGTCTTCTCGTCTTTGAGAGAAAAATGAATAGGTCAAAGCAAATGTTTTGATGTGAACCGTTGAGATGGCACTGCTGTAAAAATCTGTGCATCCAAGCTCAGTTGTCTCAGGGCAAACTACGTTCAGCCTCACTCTTTACATCAGATTCCTTTGTGAGGTTGAATTCATGTTCTTGGAGGATACACTGGGCACGAAAATGTTAAATCGTGACACCAAAAAGAAGCTCAAGTAACACTAATGCACAAAGTTGATGCATAAGACTTCTCAACCTGTTTCCACTGAAAAAAAATGGAGGAAAATTGGTGAATGTTTGGGGGAAAAAAACATGAAAATAGATTTACACTCAATTAAATGTGCCATGGGAGACCACACTTGTATAAACAAATGCAGTCTTACACAGGGGCATGGACATACAAGGACAAGACTGTATGAGTCTGCATTTGTCTTATCCTTGTGTACCTCATAAACTAGGCTACTGGATTGTTCATTATTTTAGTAGTGTTGCTTTCTAATTTGCATAATAAATCTATATTTTGATTATTTTTACCTCATAATTTGAGTTTGCTATGAGAATTTCTAGTTTTGTCTTAATTTAAAAAGCAATTAACTTTCTGTTTTCCAAGCAGAGGAGTGCAGCGATACAGACCTGTTGTCCAGTACAGTTTCTGAAGGGCAAGGACTTCAAGAGATGAAACTCACTGACTGTTGGGATGTTCTTACTGTTTTTATTTATTTATTTTGCAACAGGAATGGTATGCACCGAAAACTGCAACAGCTCATCTGATTTCACAATATACGTCAAATGTATAAATGTTGATTGACAACCACACTGATGGAAGTGCCAGGAAAGAATAACAACTAAATCACTAAAATGACCAATGTCATGGAAATGCTGAGTATCTGATATTTTTTTTATTTATTTCCCTGGTCCACATTCCTGGACCAATTTTTCAAAAGGTTTTAAAATTGATTTTAATATAGTAAATTAAGTGCCATTGGTGAATATTTTCATGAAATAAAAATGTTTCAACTATAATTGTGACGTTTCTTTATGTGATTTACTGACCTCTACTGGTGACCAGTGAAACTGCAATAACACTGACCCATGCTGAGAAGGCTGTTTGTCAGCAGGATCTCACAAAAACTACAGAACCAATTCACAACAAACTTCATGGAGGGCAAAGATCATTTCTGTTTTAAAAATAAAGAGATGAAGAAAAGCTCAAAGAGACCACTTGGCCGAAGCGGATCACCTGAAGGCAATCCTACCACTATCCTAGTTTCAATCACGATTGGGGACAGATGCTGCACGCTCTTCTGCTCCTTTACAGGTCAGGAAGATCACATCACAGATGCATTATTCCAACTTCATCCCAAGGAAAAAGAAAAGTTTACAACTGTGCAATCAGATATATGTAACATTTTTTCCTCAGAGTTTTCTCCTGTGTTATGATGAGGGCACATTCTGATAATTGGCAGCCTACAAAATGTGAATTTAATGCCTTAACTTCATATTCCACTGACTAACTACATGAGCTTTGATAGAGAAAATAGCATACATACAACCAACATAAAATCTTTTTAAATTCCACCCTGATGAACGAAACCTTGAAAACGTGACATGATGTGAGACCTGGGACAGGACATTTCAGCCTTGGCATCCATATTATTGCAAAGTTGGGTTGAGGATCAATAAATTCGTCCATTCTCCTACTGAACCCTGCTGTGGACTGACGTTCGTAGAAGGACGGTCTCCTCTTTTCCTACATCCACTAATAAGACCAAAGACTCAATATAAAAAGCCATAGACTGTATGAAGAAGACCAGACTCTCTGACTGAAAGGGGGCGGGGCGGATCAAGATTGAACCTTCGAGCTCGCCGTAGCTACAGGAAGTCACATTGTGTTCTCCGTTTCCAAAAGAGCTCGAGTAGAGCAACGCTTCCTACCTTTCACACAGCCTCTTTGTGTTTTTCTTCCACATTATCTGGAATAATAGAAGTGCAGCATTTTAATTCTGCTTTTAGGAGAGAGCAGGCGTCTACGACCCGGTGGAATTACGTCTGTGCCGCCGTGAAGCTCGGAGGAAACACACCGGCGCCTTGTCTCATTGACTTGAACCTCAGGGTGAAGCTTCTCCACGATGATGAACTACTCTGACTACGACTCTGACGGATACTCGTCTAATGAAGACGCAGACTACGTCCCATCAGGTCAGGACCGCAGCCAGCTGCAGCTGTGTTTGGTGTAAACACGAGTTATTACAGTACGGGATGGAGCCGATTGAACGACGTGTTGTTGTGGCGGCTAACGTCGATGACCAAGGCACAGTCAACATTAGCTCTCACACACATGGTGGAATCTAATATGATGAACTCAAGTATTCTCGAGAATAAATGTGGATCTATTTATTGTTTTGTTCTCGTTTTTACCAGTGTTTACGGAGGAGGGGCGTTTAGAAAACGCTTTCTCCAACGTACACCTCAGCTAATGTTATCTGGATAATTATTTGTAATTTCGGCTTTAGTTACAGTCAAAGGTTTGGACACATCTTATCATTCAGTGTTTTTTCTTTATTTTTCTACCCTATACATTGTAAAATTAATACAGAAGACACCAAAACTATGAATTATACCCCAAACAAAGAAAGTCTTATCTGTCACCTGACCTAAACCCAAATGAGATGGACCACAGAGTGAAGGCAAAACAGCTCAGCACCTCTGGGAACTCCTTCAAGACTGTTATACAAATGTTATACTGTTACTATTATACAAATACATCTGTACTCTGCAAAAAACATATTACTTATTACATAAATAGCGCAGTTTCGATTTCTTGTACGTAAGGATGAAAAACAGGTCAATTGTATCTCACCTGGGATGATAGTGACTTGTGTCACATGCAGCTGTTGCACTTGAGACTGAACAGTTGACCAGTGTGATGCCCTGATCTCAACCACACGCCTGCATTTAATGGTATTGCAGCCACAGCTCGGCCATGAGGTTCATACTATTCAATTTGTTGACACTAATATATCATTAGTGCATATCATTATGGTTTCACCAAGTACCATAAAGGAAGGAAATCATTGTTTATGTTGTGTATTCAGGAAAAAGTACAAGTGCCATATCCTTGTGATCTGGTATTAAAATGTTCTCACTTCCACTGCTTTCTGTGTACTTCCTTCTTAGATGATAACCTCAGTGAGGACGACCTTAATGAGTGTGAGAAGGAAGAGCCGCTGCGTGAGGATGACAGTGTGCCACATCCTGGTGATGTCAGCAAGAAGAAGAAGACTAAAAAGCACATCAGTATGAGGTGAGAGGGTCTGACAGAGTCATAGTGTCAAGGTTGTAGCTTGAACACCACAATTAATGAATAAAAAAATCCTCATTAATTGGAGGCATCAGTCCTCAGAGAAGACAGTATTGAATGGTTTCATTGATTAATGTGGTGTGACTTCTCCACTCAGTGGATCTAACACAACAACTGAGTGGGAAAAGGGATGTATTAACTACAAAGTAAATACAATGTTTATTAACAATCAAGGTGAAAGAAATGATAATTTAAAAAGTGTGATGTGTTGGCATTAGTGCAGTGTTTCTCAATCTTTTTTGGCTCAACCTTTTTTGACAACACAAATTTCTGGCGACCCCCGATCACATGCAGTCATGTGATCGTGGCCGTCAATCATATGTCAGCTCATATATTTTTATATGTTGCATTTTATTTGAACTTGACTTATATTCGAGAAAATTAAATATAGAATACAGTTGTTTAAGATTGTGTGTGGTGTTTTAAATCATAATTTCAAAAAGAATAACAATTAGTTAAATAATAAAAATTTAAAAAAAAGAATATTTTTATCTGTAATTTTTTTAAATCAATTACTAGACATTTGAGGGGACCCCATTTGAATTCCAGGCGACCCTACGTGGGGTCCCGACTCCAAGGTTGAAAAACAATGCATTGGTGGGAGAGAAGGTGTTATAATATGGTTGTAAAACTAAGGATCATTGAGAGTATTAATAAGTTTTGATGTCAAAATATGACAATAGTTTTGACATAAAAACGTATTCATAGTCTTATAACATAACAATATTTTGATATCGAACCCATCATGAGCAGAATGTTAAAACTGTGCTGCAATGTGCTTTTGCTGGCGCCAAAGCAGCTGACATTGCCAATTAGGTCATTTTCAACGACAACCTCTGGATAGACTTGCTCTGGGGGCAACATCTGTTACCAGGGTAATGGGTTCTGCTGGTGCCCCACAGTGGTTTCAGCTTTGATTGTTTGTCTGCTGGCTTTTTTGCACGTGTTCTGGGACAGTCCTCCTGTCATCTGTCAGCGTTTTCTCTGGATTGATGTGATGTAAAACTAATCCAGATAACTTGTGAAAGAGGATGCAGAAATGATCCCTTGACTGATCAGATCTCTAAGCTACATTGGCCTTACAATGTTAGCATATACACAGAGTTTGACTCTGCTGTCACTGGAGATGATGCCAACGATGATGACCTTTTTATTCTTCAAAAACATCCACAGAAAGAGGAAGGAAGGAGTCCTGAAGATAGAGAAGGGGGACAGGGATAAAGGTGAATCAGAGGAGGCAAAACCGCTGCAGGAAGAGCTGGAAAAGCCGACTAAAGCAGAGGAGTACGATGAAGCGAAGGAGAAGAAGAAATCTGATGACCTCTGGGCGAGTTTCCTGTCTGACGTTGGAACCAGGCCCAAAGAATCCACACCTGCCTCACAGTCGAGTATCACACAGAAGGTAAATATGTCCTGCATTTAACGGGAAACAGTCCAACTGCCAAGTTTAAAGGGATAGTTCAACATTTTGGACGACCTAGTCGTAGTAGTAGGTTTGTTACCTTTATTTGTCGGTGCAAGCTATTTTTAGAACGGCGGAGCAGAGCTTTGAGCTGCTCAGAGCTACGCTACGGAGGCGAATGGGATTTCTTGGTTTCCCTCATCAAATACACAATCCAACAACTCCAAAATACTCTCGTGGACAAGTTGTGGCCTGCACATTCACCACGCTATGAGATAAAAACGGAAAGTTATGAGACCGAGTTGTTTTTGAGGTGAATGCAGACTGCTTGCCGAAAAACTGCCCTTGATAGGAACGCTCCGTCTCGTCACGTTTTGTTATTATCTCATAGCGTTGTGAATGTGTAGGTCACAACTTGTCCATGAGAGCATTAGGAGTTGTTGGATTGTGTATTTGATGAGTTTGATGAGGGAAACCAAGAAGGCCCATGAGCGTCTGTAGTGTAGCTCTGAGCAGCTCACGGCTCTGCTCCGCCGTTGTAAAAATAGCTTGCACCGACAATTAAAGGTAACAAACCTACTGCTAAGACTATAGGGATTATGGCAATGGGCCAATTTGCCAAAATGTTGAATTATCCCTTTAATGTTAAAGAGGTTTAAGTCCTAACATGTAAAATCGCTGTGTTATTGTTCATCTGGATGCCCAAGCTCACCACAACACATTTTAATGTTGTTCTGATCCTCAGGCCAGTTCTTCGGTGGCGAAGGTTTCTCCAGTGAGTACACAAGCAAAACAGCCAGCACCTGCTACAGTCACCATCACTAAAGTTTTTGACTTCGCTGGAGAAGAAGTTAGGTATGAATCACTGGTTTGAGACAGTTGATACAGACTCTATAAAATGTTCTCACGTTTAATGAAAGAAGGAAACACACGGTTCATTAACATATCTGTTAAGACTAAGATCAGAACGTCTTAGTTTCTAGACTGGAAGATGGATTAGAGATATGTTCAGTTCCTTCAGACTAAATTGTTCTTACATCTAGTTCTCATATTGACCAGTAGGTGGTGACACACCCACACACACACACATGTACGCACACAAACACACACAATTTCAGTTCCAGTGATTGCAGTTAGGATATTTAAGTAGTACAGTAAACCTGATATTTGAGAGGTGTATTTCAAATAAGCAGGTAAAATCACCATAGCAACCTCTACTGACACACACGTTTACAGGACATGGAAAAAGTTTAGCAATGAACTCAACATCATGTTGGTAGAAGGATATTTGTGGTTTCAAGAACCAGAAGCCATCTAAGTTGGGTTTTACATCTCCTGTCTCAGACAGATCAAGCCTGTCAGAGAAGCTCAGAGCCTGTCTTCACATTGTTCAACAGCTAGCTCACCATGGTGCGCCCAATTTGGATGATTTGCCATGAAACAGGAAATTCTTCTCATACCTCAAATGTGTGTTGTCTGACTCAACTTTTATGTTAGAAGATAGCCCCACGCAGAGGACCTCTGGCCACAGTGACACCTTTTGAAAACAAGAGGCAATTCTCGAATGGCAGTCGGCATTCGATGCACAAAACACTGTCAATGTCTGCTCTTTATCTGACTGACTGACACACACACACACACATGCACTTTTTGTGTGGTTCTCTGGCTTTACACTGTGATTCAAATTAACTATGCATATAAAATTGCTCTGTTGGTCTGTTGCCAGCTGGTCTGTGCAGGACATTTAAGCTCCTGAATGCGGTGTCTGCCAGTCACTAAAATGCACAGCTGCACTGACGGGCTGCTGTGACCATCTCTGATAATTGCCTAGCTTGCAGCTTCATTTATTTCTGTCTGTATAAAATATTTGAGGAGAAAAAACTATAAAATTTGAATATTGGTTGTAAATTCTCTCTACTCAAACATAATAATGACACTAGTTGTATGATTGGTGATGCTGTATAATGATACATTTCTTTTCAAAAACTATTTTTTTTATTGATCTGGACACCAACTTTGTTTTATTTGCTAAGAAAATGAAAACAGAAAACATGCTTTTTAAAAAAAATTCTCTTATGTCCTCAATGAACAGATGCTCGTCCATCTCAGATTGAATTTAAAAACACAGAGAGAAGCTCTGTGAAGGGAGGTGCTGTATGAAACAGCCAAGAGAACTTTATATTGCAGTAAAAAGGTCAAATACATTTTAAAAAATGTCTACTGAAAGCAGAAGTGATAATACAGTATCTGGTGGTTTTTGCTGGGAGATGAACTTTGAAAATGAAATACATCCCTGGGAAACATGGATAGAGAGTTTACAGCATCTTTTCAGATTTTAATATGTTGAAGACATGCATGCAACGCATACCTCACAACATCGTTGCAATCTCATGTGATTATCACAGCCCATGTCATTCCTTCAATAAGCCCCGACGCACAAACATCAACGTTCCCATAAACACAGTCTAATTATCAGTGTCTTAGATGAACACACTGTATATCACACAGACTGCCACACCCCTGCTAGTTATGTGGAAGGAGTAATGTCCCCCTCTAACTGTTTACATGAGCGCAGCCTGTATTCAGAGACTAAATATGAGCCCGGGTATAATTCATCTGATTCATTATGTATGAAGCTGTGTGCTCTGTAATTACAGCAGCATGGATGATGTACATGGATGATGGTTGTAGCTGGTCCCCAGAGCCACAGTAAATGCTACTGACTCCCATGTGTGATGTCTGAACATTTTCTCCTCAGGGATGTTGGTTACAGCTCCCGACACGACAATATGTCAGAGGGTATCAAGACGTACATCAGCTGACCCTCGTGTTTAGTCTTTTCTCTCTTTCTCTCACTGAAAAGAAACTTGGCTTTTTCAAAAAATTCTCTTTCTCATCATCTGTGGAGCTCTGCGCTCCGCTCTGTGTAATTATGGCTGCATATAATTAGCATGCATAACAGGGAAAGCCTTTCAGCCCTCATGATGGATGCAAGTGGTTGTGGCATCTGTGCAGTGCTGATGTTCCCAGAGGATGCAGTGGTTTTTCCTCATATAGTCCTGTGTAACCCCATAGTGAGATTATGGACAGATATGTGTCTCTAACTCAGTGTGTATGTGTGTGTGGGCGCACATGTATGCATCCTGTTTTATGATTTACTTTATAAAAAAAAAAGGTTTAGTTGCAGAGTGAGCAGCTGGCGATTAAGAGTGTGTGTTTGTTGTGTATGATTGAAAAACATCTCCATCATTTCTTGTTTCCTGTATCCACCATTTCCACTTGCTGATGAAGAGCTGAAAATTGGGAGATGTTTCTTAAATATTGCTCCTTATTGTTGTCACAGATGCTCTGGATTTTCATAGATCCATGTGCTTAAGGTTTTCTGGGATGGCATCACGGTGGCAGCAGGTTAAACAGGGTATTCCACACATCCCTCTCTCTAGCAGTGCTTTCCAGCCTCTCCTGGGAAACCATGAGATGTTCCCAGGCCAATTGGGATATGTCATCCCTCCAGCGAGTTGCGGGTCTGCCCCGTGGCCTTCTCTCTCAGTCTGACTTGCCCTCAAAGGGAGATGGCCAAGAGGCATCCTTTTCAGATACCTGAACCACCTCAACTGGCTCCTTTCATACACTGTGAAGAAGCACATCTCTCTGCGGATGTCAGAGCTCCCCACCCTGCGAAGAAAACACATTTCAGCCTCCTGTGCCTGTGCATGCAGTCTCATTCTTCCTATCACTACTGAGGCCTCGTGGTTGTAGGCTGAGGATTTGGAACAAAGATTGATCAGTAAATTGAAATCTTTATCTTTGCTTTCTGGCTCGGCTCCTCTTCACCACGACGCTCCGATACAACATCTGCATTGTTGCCGACGCTGCATCGATCCATCTGTCAGGCTCACACTGGAAGAAAACACTGTGACTTTGTTCCCTTTGCATCTGAACATAAAGACTTGGTGACTCCTCTGGATCCACCAGGGTTCCTCACCCCTCCCTCCTCCTGGCACCAGGAAGAAGTCGGTCTGAAAAATCACATGTTGTGTGAAACACTTGGCGACAGAATGACAATCTGTTTCCAAGTGGTAATTGATGCTGCTTGATAGCCTGAATGGTCGAGGCTTTAGGAATCCTGGCAATGCATATATTAGTTCCTTCAGCGTGATATGTAGCATGAGGAGCTGCCTTGATGCCTCCAGGGGTCCATTAATGCCTCCATTATTTCTGCCAGAATATTGCTATGTCTCATATCAGCAACTCCAGTGAACATGTTGCTGTCCTTGTTCCAATGTGGACACACCTAAGCTCTCAAAATAGCAAGTATGAACCTGGAGGTGCCTGAATTGAGACATAGCAAAATGTCTCTGTGGTTGGGACGAGGCAGGTTCTCAGACTCATGTTGACTTACACCTACATGTTGACTTCGCGTGTGAATTTCATCACTGTTGGTTGTCTGAGTCTGGTGTTATGTCCACACAGCCACTGCACCTCAAAGGTACCTCCTGAGCATGAGCTGGAAAACACACATGGACGCTGCTGAGTTTGAAGACAGACTGCCCGAGGAGCTCCTCCTTCAATAATTCATCTTTAAAAGAACAAGTGCAGCAGACAAAGCAGCTCTTACCCCTCTTGAACTGACGTCACCATTTTGATTTGATTCACATCTTACAGAATGCGTTGATGACGACGCTGATCTGCATACGAGATGTAAAAACCATATACATTCGGAACAGAAAAATGAACTCAATGCAACTTAATATCAAAGGTTTAACCAAGGCTTATATCATCAAACAGAACACAACATGATATGTGAACATACGAGGCATCAGTTAGTCCAATCAATCAATTATTAATTAATTAATAATTAATAAGTGCAGCTACTAAGTTGACCACTGTGTTTTACCAGGGTTTCCTGATGAGCTTGTGTGTGTTTTCTCTGTCAGGGTGAGTAAAGAGGTGTCAGCAGACTCCAAAGAGGCCAAGAGTTTTCTGAAAAGTCAAAACACCAAACCGGAGGAAGACGAAGAAGAGCCCTGCACACTCCCAAGTCAACCATCTCTTCCTGGTCCCAGGTACACACACACGTGCACACACACCTGCATACATGACATGACATGTTCAGTCCCACACCAACATCTGCAAATGAGGGAATATGATAATAAGGCACTGCCAGTTGTTTTCGTGACCATTTGTAGTTATGCATGAGAACCTGTCCTAATAGACTGAGGACATTTTAGTTGGTTCCTCCACACCTCAGGTCTACTGAGGGTTTTTATATTTATATAGTGCTCAGATAATAACGATAGTTTGGAGCAGGAAAAAGCAGACAGCTGATTAATCGGCCAATATGACAAGAAGAGTCAGCGCAGTCAGTCAACACATGAGAGACGCAATGATTGTTAACAACAACAACCACTTTGTCCCTCAATAAATCAGACATTAGCTGTGGAAAGCTCCCCTTCTGTGATAAAGGAGGATGTTTATTTAATATTTACTAAATCAGGCAAGTGTTACTGTTGAGCCCTGAATGTAAATGATCTCAGGTCCTCAGTGATGTCAACCCTGACCTTCTGGGTGGAGATCTAGACTGGTGCAATAAAATGATGTAACCTGAGCGACCAGTGGAGGTTGCGCAGCCATCAGCCACTATCCACCCGTGCTCCTGCTTAATTACAATACTTTATGAAATATCCTATAGGTGCAGTCTACCTCTAGTCCTCACCCAAAACAAGAGTTAACTGCTGGTTGTAGGTTTCAGGTTGGATGCAGGTTTAGATAATGGCAAGGGGATGCACGCGTTCTTCCTATAGGGAAGTGTACCATAGGAAAAAGGGCAACATTTTTAGATATCACAGTATCAGTGAACTCCAACGGCACTGGTCCTGGTTCTGGTCTTGATACTGGACAAATTAAGAAAATGGATTTCATGTTTATTACAACCAGATAAAATCTGGATCAATAAGTGGAATCGATAAAAGCAGTAGTACTGTTATAGACGAGTGTTATTTGCAATTCATTTTGCACTGGAGCTTCCATTCGGATATCAACGACATGGAATTTCCCTTTTTATACGGCCTGTGTGTGTGTGTGTGTGTGTGCATTTTTCCTACCTCTTTTAATACCTTTTGTTGCCATGGCAATATATCATTTGGGATCTGTGCATCTTCCCTTTCAAAATCCCAGACAGAAAACAGGAAATCATCTGCCAACAGACAGGAAGTACAGTGTGTCCACCAGTTATTTCCTTTTTCTTTTTTTCTTTTTTAATCACCAGTCGTGTGTGTGTATGTGCATGTTGTCATGAGTGTGCGTGCGCGCGTGTGCAGACATATACACATACACACATGTGGGGCACTTAGTAAATCAATCCACTAATCACACAAACATGTGTACGTGTCTTTCATCCTCTGTGACAGGTTTCATTCCCCATGGTGTGTGGGTGTGTGTGTGTGTGCGTGTGTGTGTGTGTGTATGTGTGTGCGCATGAAGAGGCAACAACTAAGGAACAACAGGAAAGAGCCATCAGCACCACTCCCTCATTAACCTTGTACACACACACTCATACACACTGACAGAGATTGTGACGTTAGTGTTTGTTTGTAGTATGTTGAGGTGATAGTGGAGCTGTTATATAACGTAACACAGTGGCGTGTTTACTATAGCGGGGAGGGAGGGGCCAACCCCTGTCACTTTAAAACCATGGTATTAAAATGACAAAGAAATTCTTGGTAACCTAAAAGCTTTAGCTAAATGACAAGATGAGTCACCAGTATTATTCCATTCAGTCATCAAAAGAGAAGGATTTCTTTTGTAACACAGATCTCTATTGTTCCGTATTAAAAATCTATTTGAAGAAAGGTTGTGCTTATAAATAAAAGATCAGGCTGAAAGTGCATGCTTACTAAATTTAGAGAGAGACAGGGATTCTGCCAGTCGTGTCCTTACACAGTAAAACAAATGTCAGACTATAGAACACATAGTGAGAAATGGCTTTCAAAATAGAGGTGCGATGACCACTGTTATGGAAGTATTCACCCCTGTGAAACCCCAGCAGACCTCTGTGAAGCATGTAGGAAGTAAACCTGACAGTATGTGTCTCCTGTCATAAAGAACACCAAATTTAAAAATATAGTCCAACATGAAACAACACATCCTTTGCCACAGACTTCAAGTGTGTTCACAAAGAGAGATGGAAGATAATCGAAGGGTGCATGCTACATCAAAGTGCTTCTTGAATAATGACAGCGACGTGTGATCTTAAAATAAATCCCTTTAAAAGAAATGGCTGTAGCGTAACTACCAGTAAGAAGAGCCCATGTTTTGGTCCAGTTTATATCCTGAACAGTCGTATCCCATAGTTCCATCAGGTGCACAGGATTTTACATTTACAAGATGAAGGCACAGAGGGTATTTAGGGCTATAGGTGAGTTAACTGGATCATGTCTTTACAGAGCATGATGACACCTCATGGAAAAACATCAAAAACAAAAGGTAACTGTCGGACTCACAGCGTTTTACTTAGATTAGACTGAAAACATAGAAATGGGAGCAGCAGTACTTGAGCAGATTTCTTTTACAGCAGGATCAAATGTTTTTCTTTTGTGCTGTGAGCCAGCATTGAAGGATTCATTTCCTCTGCCAGTGAGATGTTGAGACGTGGGTTTGATGTGTGTGTGTGTGTGTGTGTGTGTTCAGTATTTACTGGACACACAGACAGTCGGCCGGATAAATTGTCACAAACACAGAATCACAAACAAGATGAAACGAAAACCTCTCATGCTACGCAGAGGTCACAGAAACTTGCAATATATGAATATATTAACGGTCTGGGATGAAAAGACTCAGCTGTGGCTGGAGTGGAAGCTCACACTTATTGGTCTATTCATGGACAGGAAGGAAATCTCAGGCTGCACAATGACTGAGACGCGCACACACATGTGACACAGGAGCTCTGTAGCAGCTGGTCTGGCAGCGCAGAACAAGACGGAGTTAGATGAAAAGGACCAAGATACTCAGTGAGTTCTGTACTTGGCAGCAAGTGAATTTCCATTACATGTATACATGTATGGGCCAAGGCAGCTCCCTGGAGCCACCCCACAGCAGATGTCATGTTCCTCAGCCATATGAGCTCCACAAGAGTCAGAGAGACCCACTTACTTTTCGAGACTATCGACGAAGATATCACAGTCAATCGCATGTATCTCCATCAGAATTTAGTCCAAGGTCGCAGCTTTATAGTGAATTTGGCTGTATTATAATCTTCTATATGTGAGCACAGAGAGGACGGATGAGTTCAGCTCTGAGCCTAAATTTCTCATCTAGATCAGTGTGAACTCTAAACCTTCCCTCTTTTGCACCAAACACAATAATGTTAGTTTATGTACATTTGACTCAAGAAAGTTCAGACGCATCCAGTCACTGCTTTATTCTCCTCCATCTAAGAGGTAATATCCAGGACTGTTGTCATTAAAGGTAGAGTAGGAGATCCTTGGAAAAAAAATGTAAAATACACAATTCAAAAGTCCACGCCCCTTTCTTCAGACTTCTCTCTGAAGCCACGCCTCCAGAAGAGAGGAACGCGTGACGTGATTCTTGTTCGTTTCTGCCATAATGTTGCTGCATCTGTCTCATTGGATTTAGCGAGATTGCATAAGCTCGCGCATCGTCTTTTCGTATTGTAAATTGAGCTTGCAAACTCCATAAGCGCACAAAGAGGGGTACTACGCACATAGGGGGGAGGGAGGGGCAGACGGCAGTTTGATGGACGCATCACAATCCAATGAATTTGTTTGTTGCATCGCGAATGATTGGATAGTGTTTTTACAGGATTGTCTGTTCCACAGGTGACTGACATTTTTCATTTTTGTGAAAAAGCATTTAATTAATTGGTTGCAATCGGGTGTGCAAAGAGGATTTCAAGCAATACAGTAAAAAAAATGCTTCAGAAGAAGATCTCCTCCTCCACCCTTAAGTTAATGATAGCATGGTGTCCAATACATTTTGACAGGTGGATTCAGCAGGTTGCACCTAAACTTGCTTTTTTCCAGCTGCAGGGATGTGTCTGCCTGCTGGAAAGAGTTCTCACTGTGTGTCCTGTTGTGTCCCCCCCCTCCCCCCACCCCCAGTGTAAAACGGCCTGCAGGCATGTCGAGTGTCCTGAATCGTCTCGGGGGTAAAAAGCAGAAGATGAGCACGCTGGAGAAGTCAAAGATGGACTGGGACGCTTTTAAATCAGAGGAGGGCATCACAGAGGAGCTGGCGATCCACAACAGAGGCAGAGAGGGGTAAGATCCTGTCAGCGTGTGGTGGTCCGGGGCAGTTTGAACTCAGAATTACAAAGTATTTCACCAGTTCTGTGTTCCTAACTGAGATTTATTGTTGGGGTAAAACAAAAAAACAGGCCCAACCACAAAATATGCTTAAATGTTTTGAACCAGTGAAATCAGCTTTCGCTTTCCTCACTGACTGCAGAACATCTGTATCCAGATGTGCTGTTATTCAGTAGAAACCATTCTTCTACTGTATGTGTCAGTGTGTCATTGCCACTGTTGTAAATGCTGGTGTGACTGTTGCCTTGTGTTTTCCAGCTCTTTAAGGTTGTGTGACAGTTCAGTCATAGACGCCACAGTCAAACATTTATTCAACATGTGTGAGAGAGCCTTGCTCATGTGGTCACCAGATTTACGGCACAACAATAGCATCAAGGCTTTTGTTTTAAATGTTAAAATTAGACCTTGGTGGTTTGGTCTGCTGCTTATTCATACCTTATTATTTTGTGCATAACTACATTCCAGGGATTTGTGTTTGTAACCACGTACATATATCATTTTATTTCCATGATGTCCAAAGACGTACTTAGAGAGGTATGAGCAGTTACCTCATGATGGACTATGGCTGCCTCCACACTGGTGACTATTTATGACAATACATGTACAGTACAGGATTGTATTTATACCTCTGTGCAGGCAGCAGCCAACACAGATTGTTTGCAGGTTTGTCATGTGTCCCATTCTTGGACTGTCTTGGACAAACTGATTAAAGGTCAAAAGTCAGTAGGACCTCACAAAAAAAACGCAAGACTTAAAGGACAATTCCAGGCAAATTCAACCCAGGGCTCTAAAAGAAGGATTCTGAAGATTTTCTTTTTAATGTCTCCTGTTTTGCAGTAGTTGTGTCTGTCCCCTCATTGCCACAGCAGTGATGAATGGGAGCTGGCAGTTCTTACGCTGTTCAGGCTGTTTACATCCCTCAAAACAGCGTCAGATGGCTATTATACCAAGGGCTTTGTTTACTTCAAGTGTTTGTAAATGGAGCTGTAATACAAAGTCTTGCGGTGTCACGCGCAAACTCGCGTGATAGCCAAGTTGACGGCTAACTATGCTCACAGGTTGTCTAAAGCTCTTCCGTTTGTTTTATCAACAAAGGAATATCAACAACAATATCAGAGCCTTTGAGAACAACTTTGTTGCAGTAACAGTAAGTCGGGCTGTTGTCTAACATACTGAGCGCGTCAAATTTGACTCTCGTGCGAGACTTTGTATTACAGCTCTGTTTACAATCATGTTGGCTTTCTGAATAAACAAACTCCACGGTGTATGTTTGATTAGCCATCTGATGTTGTCTGTGAAAAGAAAAAGTGGTTTTGTGGGATGTAAATGGCCTAAACAGCGTAAGATCGGTCTGTTCCCATTATATACTGCAGTGGCGATGCGGAGACAGAACTACTGCAAAACAGGAGCAATTAAAAAGACAATCTTCAAATTCTCCACTTAGACCTCAAATATTAGGAAACTAATAGCCTCAGGTTGATCCTAATTTCTTAGAGAAGTCGCAGGGAAGCAGCAGCTCCGTGAGCGTCTTCGTCATGTTGGTGACAATTCATCTGACATTAGTCACGCTTCAGTCAGGACAGATGGAGAGTCAGAACAGTGGCTACTCTAGGGACAAGTCAAGCTGACACCCGAGCCCCCACCCCTAAACACAGACTTTTTCCCACCACTAACCAACATCTCCCCCCCACACTTTTTCCATTTCAACACAGAAAGCGGTCACACAGCTTTTCCAGCTCTGTGTGCATATGGAATGATTTGAGTCCCTGTTGTTCTGCTGAGTGTTTTTAAATTAGTTCCTATTCTTCTGCTTGGTTGGAAGTTGGTGCATGTTAAGTATGGTATTAGTGTGTTTTACATGTGCTGGTAGAAGTAGGTCTAAAGCTCTCTTTCTTTCTGTATTCTCTGTGTGTGTGTGTGTGTGTGTTTAGGTATGTGGAGCGGAAGAACTTCTTGGAGCGAGTCGACCACCGGCAGTTTGAGAGAGAAAAAGCTGTGCGACTGAACAACATGAAACAATGACACAGACTGACAGTGTACACATACACACATATATATATATACACAAACACACACACATACATACACACACACACACACACAGTGGAACAGATGTTTGACTGCCTGTATCTCTCTCTAATGACAGAGTTGTGGGAGCTCACTGGTGCAGTGGCTTCAGTCTATTTCAGGTCGGGGTATTAATAGACTGAGTCTGTGTCCTGACTGTGCTTCCATCACTGTGGGAACCAACCGTCACATTGAGGGTGTTTGTGAGAAGTGAGGTGACTCTCTCCTACTTCCTGTTGAAATCCAGGGCTCAGCTTCAGGGTTAAAGAATCATTTAGTTTTATAACAACATTGTTCTTATTTTGGTCATTTTGTCCCTTATTTCTGTTTGTAATGAAAACATCCCACTCACCCAGTCACTGTCAGACCAGAATAATAACATGGACCAATTTATAAGGATCTGGTTAATGTTTGGCAAGAGGGTGAATTTAAGTTGGGCAGTGAGCAGAGAACTGGATTTAGTTTTTAAATAAATAAATAAAATTTCCTTTCAATGTTAAACCATTTCCGTCACACATTAAGCAAGTTACAACCTCCAGGACTTAAACGTGAGGCCAACACTGAACAACAAGAAGCTGCAATACCTGTACTGACCACTAGAGTGTACCTCTACCAGTGAATCATACCCATTGGCTCCAATGTTAAAACATCTAATCTCTACAGCAGGAATAAACTTGGTGGCAGCTCCTTCACAACAACTGTTAATTTTAAGAAAGATGTAAGTCACAGGTGTCAAAGTCAAGGCCCGCGGGCCAGATCCGGCCCGCGACGTCATTTTATGTGGCCCGCGTGTGCTTAATTATGTCCAATTATCTTTGGCCCGCATGATAATATTTATGGTCCGCCGGTATGTTGCATGTACCACTAAAACTACAAATCCCACAACGCACTGCCAGTGCACGTCTGTAGGCTATCAGAGGCCCGCGAGCGCGAGTCCTGGTCCCACTTGTTCATCAGCACCAGCAACCTGATCCTCTGTTGTCAATTGAGCGGGCGATCGACGACGTCATTTTTTTTCTTGCCGTTATGAAACACAGCGCGAGTGCAGCTGAACAGCAGAGTTCCTCTGACAGCTCCTCTGTGGAGCTGCAGGTCAACACTGAGGAACGCTGGAGAACACTATACCGGACTTTTTCTCTTCCCCCCTACTTTTTTTCAGTAGCATCGTTGTTACAGGTGATGCACACGCAGACGTCCCTTTATGTTTTGTCGTCCGACCGTCTGTCACTGGACTGCGCTGCAGAACCATGGATGTATTATATTATTATAGATCCATGTGCATGTTACAAATGTCTAACTTCCTGCTGAGAAAAGAATGACTGATATGACTGAAGGCACGATGTAAGTCTGCACCAGCTCTACACGTATCGTCAAGCCCCCATTAAAAAAAAAAAAAAGAATCGATATTAAATCAGTCAAAGTTGTTGATATTGGTTAATGGTTAATCATGTGCATCCCTAATTAGAAATGACTATGGAAAGCTGCAGATAGAGCCATTAGAAATGAATGCAACATTTTTAAAAAAAAATTTAGGCCTATTTAATGATTATTGTTGTTTTATATGCAATACCTTACCAGCTTTCTTAGTTTTAGGTTGAATATGTGCAAGAAGGTCATTTCAATAAGTTCTCAATAAACAACCATGTGGCCCTCGGCTTGTGCCACTTTTTCAAATCTGGCCCTCGGCGTATTTGAGTTTGACACCCCTGATGTAAGTAATGTGTCATTGGGGGCGTGGCATCTTTGAGTGTGGGTGAGCGTATGCTAGCTACATACTGGAATGCACTTGGCTCCACACATGCCCCTCCTCTTTCACCAAATTTGGTTTACTTGGTAATTAGGGGGCGGAGTCACTGGCTCTCTGGCAAGATGGCAACATTGGAGCAGCACACACCACTTTTTTTTTTTTTTTTTAAGGTTTCCTGAAACCTGTGGATGACGTCACAGAGACTATGCGTGTCTTTATTTATAATCCATGACATCAACATGTGATGTATGTGAAGGCAGTCAGATGTCAATATCATAATGTTACTTGATAGAAACAGCAACCATGTTCTTTAACACAGAAACACAAGAGCCCAAGAGAACAGAGCCACAATAAGAGTTGTGTTAAATCTACTGCTTGTGAATAATTAAACATTTTACTTTCTGACGCCCCCTCTCTCTGTTTGGTATGTGGACTGAAGGTAGGTTAGAGCTGTTAAACCAACCAGAGTTGTGTGTTATATTCAGATCAAGCAAGAAGAGAGCACCGGACCACTGCTGCTGAACTGATCCAACATGCTCAACAAACTTCTGAATCCACCCACATCCTGCTACAGGCAATAGAACGGACCATTTGAAGTCTGCTTTATCTGTCTTTCCTGAGATGTTTCTGATGACTATCAGTCTCCTCCGATCAGCCTGTTGTAATTCTGCTCCTTGGTAATGTATGGCAGGAAGAACACTGGTTTTTATGTAGCAGTAGCACCATTACTGTATGTAAAAAAAAAAAGTAAAAAAAAAGTATGACTGTCATGTTAGCGCAAAGCGCAGTCAGAACATCTGATTTATTTTTTGAGATTCCTCTAATGAACACCTGATGGCTCAGTTGCCATGGAGACAGCTCTGTTTTCATCCCTAGTTCCAGTTTCAGAAGGGATGTGGTTGAAGGTGTCAGAGACAGGTGGTGGGTGAGGCCAGACTATTGTTTATCTTATTTTACCATAGCTTTGATTCTTCTCAGATTAATGAACACTTAAACACTGGGAAAGGGAGGGATGAGAGGAGAGAAGGGATATCCAACATGCACACTGGACCTTTAAGTAACAGTAGATTTAGTTTCTTTTGCAAATCTTCTACATTTTGTGTCCTGTGGTGTTTGCATCTTGTTTAGCAGGCTCTTTGATGTAACATGGAACCAGTCGTGTTTGCGTTACAGTCACCGACAACTGGAATCATGGGAAATCAACAGCAACAAAGTGTGTTTGTCTTTGTAGACGAGGAACAGGGATCGTTGGTGGATAGCAGCAGGAAACAAGGGTTGCAATCAATTATTCTGTTTATTTGCAGGGGATGTTGATTTCCAGGAAGCTTGACATGGTTCTAAACAACAAAGGAGAAAAACAATATTTGACAAAGATATCCAAAATAAACATTGCATTTGAGGATATCATAAATGTTTTAGTTAATAATTAGTCAGGCTTCACGATTAATAAATATTACCAAATGGAGCCTGTGCATATTCTCATATAACCAAGTCCAGTTGCCTTCGATTTAAACTCCTTTGAGATTACTAAATGGAGTAGGTTGGATTAGATTAAGCAATACCAAACAGCTTTCTGAATATACCCGTGTCCCAATAGAAGGACACAGATTGAAGATAAAGCAAAAGACACATGGAAAACATCCACCAGTACTCAAAATATTCAGAGGGTTTGTAGACATCCCTGTTTCTATATGGTGGGAGGACACTGTACAGCTAAAGGTCAGAGCTTCACAGTAGTTGTTGTGGGAAGTGCATGTTAATGCAGGTGTGAACAGGTATAAACGAGGCCTGTCAGCGCACTTTGTCCTGAGCTGTTTACCCACATTACTCATGAAGCAGTTCCCTGTGTATGTTGAATAAAGCAGAAGAGCCGAAAAACAGATGGTGATTCACTACGAAGCCCACACCACACACACACAAACATAGTTGGATTTTTATAGCATAGGGCTTATGTGTTTGTGTGTCCATCATTTCCTGCTTGTCAGGATGGAGGAGGTTGAAACAGCTTTTACATCATCATGAGATGATAAAACGCCACTTTAATCAAAATATCTCAGCCGAGGCACTTCACTGTAATGATTCCAGACGGACGACCATGAGGTGATCTCTAATGTTGATGGAGTCAGTCGATCAGCCGTCCACCACATTACGACTTTAAGGAGCCGTGTGTATCTACGGCCTCAGCCTCAGCCTCTCTTCTCATGTTTTATTTTATTTACACGATAGCCAGAGGGCAGATCACTTTAACATGGAGCTGCCCTGTAATTATTTATAGACACGAGATATCTCAACCAGCGCTGTGCCTCTCTCATGTGCATGTGTGTGTAGTCAGTTGCAACACAGATAATCTCCATCTACATCAGCAACATCATCAAAGTGACAAAGTAAAGTCTGGATTAGGTTATCATTATCCACAATGAGTGTCTGAATGTGAACTATGAAACAGAGAGGTCAGAGTGAACTTTTAAAAAATGTCATAAAAATATATTGTCTGATGTTTCCACCCTTCAGTGTTTTGGGCATGATGAATTTCAAATGCCTCCGCATGCTAATCCATCTTCGTCAGGATGTGAAGCATTACAGTTTTCCTTATTTTAGTCCTAATCCTAATAGGATTACTTGTTTGTAAATTGTTATAGTTTCTCATTTCTATTCATAAAACCACTGTATTCCTCAGATTCATTGCAGAGATCAGTGACAAAAATCAGCTGCTTTTGAAACAAAATGGGTTTAGAATTATTGTTATCACTGTCACTGAATGGTCTGATTGCAGATTGGTTCATAGCTGCTCCTCCTGAGGTCCCCTTAAATTCATGAACAATACGTGAATGCATATCATATACTCACAATAAGAAGATACATAACACAACCCCTGCCTATTGGTCTATTTAAAGCATAGAATGTATAAAATAAGATTTAAAGTGATGTAAAGTTGCCTATGTTGTACATTTAATATTGATTTGAATGTTGTCAGACTCTGTTTCCGGTCTAAACACCAAATCATGCCCTAGGTCACAGGTGGTATTGCTCCTTAAGTTACTTCCACATTTGCACCGATGTGTAGGTGTGCCTGTGTGGTTTCGGAACATGTGTGCATGCATTCTGTTACTTATGACAACAACACTCATGAACTGTTACCTTGATGTGTTCCATTCTAGAAGATTATTATACCGTGTTGTTCCACAGGGCATCAAACCAGAGATAACCAGTGGAGATTCAAGACGCAGGAAAGACTGAAGACAAGCGCTGAACCTTTTTGAAGCAGCTATGTTTTCAAAGTTCAGGAGACAGAGAGTTGCCCCTCTTTTGGAGGGGGCAGAGGTCAAAGCAAACAATACTCTCAATAACAAAAATCTTTTTTGTTGTCGTCATGTCTCAGAGAAGGTCCCAAATCTCCAAGTTTTGACTCTGGAAGACGCTGAGGACATAGACCCATGGGCAGATTCATCAGTTTCAACAGAGACCACACCAGATGAGGGCAAGGACATTGCTAAATTTGTCACTGATCTTGTCATTACATTCCTCATGGAGTGCCGCACTCGCAACACCTGGACACAGGAGGATTTTGACCTGTACGTGGATGACCTGGTGAACCAAACACTGCAGGGCCTCACCATTAGTGAAGGCTTCTCCCCAGATGATGAGAGCATCGATGAAATCTGCATGACTGTGATCAAAGCCCTGACAAATAAGTTTGGTGGCAAGCGCAAACTGGAAACTGCCCTCCTTTCAATGCAGCAAAGTGTGACTGTGGCCATCGTTGAACGTTTGCAGGCCGACATCAAGAAGTACTCTGCATGGTCTGTCAAGGAGCAGAACAACTAACTTTTTGTACAAAACAAATGCTATTACACAATAAAAATGTTCTATTACATTTTACATTTTCAGATTGTCTTTTTCTTAAATTACATCTATAAAGAAAGTTGTGTCATAATATGACATATTTATATTGTCTAGTCATGTTTTTCATGTAGAATATTAATCATTACAGTCCAAAGTATTCATTTCAGTAACAGCCACACAGATTAACAGCAAATACTAGCCTGAACTTTTCTTACAGCCATCCCTACAGTCATTTGGCTTTAGTCTTGAAAGGTTGGGATAAGAAAGCATGCAGGCTTACAGCCTAAGTAAATGGATAACTCCTAAAGAATCCCTCCATGTAAACAAATATCAGCCACTACAATGTTTCTACCAACATGATGCTTAGTTTATCCTTGTCCTGTAAAGTCTGCATGTTTGGGACCAGGAGCAGTTGACATACTAAGTGTATATGGACCAAAAACCAAAACTGGACTTTTCAGTATCATGGTGGCAAAATCTCATGACTTTGTTTTGAAAAGGTATGTCCATAGATGATAATTTGGTATGATAACCCATCCTTATCAGCACATGACGTTAACCATCCCCTACAGTAGGCCTCCAGGTGCTTGTGCATTTAAGATCATTTTTTAGGACCTGTTCTCATATTTTATGAGTGTTTACATTTGGGGGCATTTTAAAGGGCAGATTCGTGGCTTTTAAATAGTTTAATCTGTTTAAAAAAACATAAAGGTCACATGAGCTCTTCAATCATATTGATCACATAGCCTAATTCTATGTTATCCCTTATTGGTGAAAGTGATGCTGTTACAACCATTCCAGCTCTCCCCTAGGCTACTTGATGTGATGAATTATGTGAAGAAGAGATGAAAAAGCAATCAAAAAACAATCAATGAGGGTGTGGTGGTAGCCTTCTGTAGGCTATATTTCTTTTGTGTTGGTTTGGAAATCAACTGCCTGGGATTAGAATATTGTGGATAGATTAATGAGTAGTTTGTAGGCTATGATTGGAGTGGTTGCGTTTGTAACGGGGCGGCTCCTTTAAGGCTGGACTGGCTCGTCCCTGCCGGAGGACGGCAGCACATAGCGGCAAAGGTGGAGCTGTCCTCACGTTCACGTTCACTCACTGACGACAGAGACCTGAACCACTGACGGTGGAAGCCGCTCGACCTGCCGTGTCATCGCTACTCCGTTATACCCGCTCTCTTATTTCTACATCTATCAGCCGAGGAGGAAGGAAGGAGGACGTGAAGGCGACGAGCAGCGGCGGAGGACGAAGGGAAGGAGAGAAGAGACCGTTGGCGGGTCTGTCTGCTGGACACCGAGGCGGCCGCACCACCGCTGCCGCTGCCGCTGCCGTAAACCCCGCAACCTCTGCCGCAGACTCATCCACTGACAGTCGCACCCGACCACCGCCAACAGCTGGACGTTCACCGCGGCGTGGAAACTATGGACGATGGAGGACTGACACCGGAGGAGCCGTGAAGAAAGAAAGAAAACCCTCGTCCTGTTGGGAAAGTAGCGTCTGGGAAGCAGAAGAAGGAGGAGGGAGAGGAAGAAGGAGAAGGAGAAGAAGAAGAAGAAGAGGAGGAAGAAGAAGACCACAGTGTTAGAGCCAGGAGACAAGGAGACAGCACCAGCAAAGATGTCTGTCCCTGTAAGTAGCTGCCTGCCCCCAGGCTCAGGACATACTGGCACAGCCTGTCTGTCCCTCTGTCCCAGCCTGTCTCTCCCTCTATCCCTCTATCGTCTCTCTCTCTATCCATCTGTCTGTCCCTCTATCCCAGTGTCTCTCCCTGTCCCTCTGTCTGTCTGTCTCTCTCTGTGTGTCTGTCTGTCTGATTCTCTGTAGTGTATGTAATTCCTTTACATGCCAGAGCAGGACTCCACACGCTGATCCTAATCCAGTACACACCCAGTCCGACACCTAAAGCACCACTTCCATTATTAAAATGTCAACTTTCACAGCTGCTGTGAGCTGTGTGTGTATGTGTGTGTGTCACTGGCACAGAGAGACACCTCTACTGTTATATTTAGCCCTCATCGTGCTGTGATTTGTCCTGAATAAGTAGAATTTACTGGAGGATTAGGGTGAAATGGTCCAGTGTGTAACACCAGATCTGCTCATTAGTGAAGACACACTAATGTGTTTGCAGTTGTGCTCTGCTCTTTAAGGCCACATTTTGGGGTCTGTATCGTATGTGTGTGTGCGTGTGTGTGTTGCCACCAAGGCTATTCTGGGCGGGCCGGCCTGTCAACACACTCAGACAGCTGATGTTGCTGCTGGTGTTTGTTGTGGGGATGAATCAATATCTGTGCTGCTTGGCTGCTGCTGATGGAAATCGTCTTGATGGAGCTTGTTGTGTTGTTCTTTATCACATTCCTGACGATCTGTTTCACCAACCGTGCCTTGAGGCTCAAATGTGTGTGTGTATGTGTGTGTGTGTCAGCCTTGCCAGCCACTGTGCACTCAGCTCTGCCACAAATGGAAAAAAGGCTTCTATTTATTTTATGACTACAACCATCAGAAGTCCACAGTATTGGATTGAATTGAACTGCCAGATCCAGATCGTCACATGTCCAGTTTAGTCTGAGCTGTTACTGGTCGTGGCTTCACACACTCTGCTTTATCATGTCCTGGTTCAGTGCCAACGCTACAGTTTTTCCATTGGTATTTCACGGGAGTGTGCACTTTTTAGTGCTGCAGACTTTTAAAGCTCTCTTTAAAGGTTCTGTCAAAAAATCTAAAAAGAAATGTTTTTCCCGGTTTTGTTGGAAAAGGAAGTGAACAGTTAAACAGTTAGGCTACTCTTAGTATCGGTTTTAGAACATTTTCATAAGAAAAGTGAATCTTTGCATACAGCATTCAGGTGGAGCCATCTGTTCTAATTGGTGTAAGCTTAACTGTTAATGATTAACACTGCTGTTGTATTGTAATTGTGGATGGAATGGTTCCCGAAAAAACAAACAAAAAAAAACTGTGCCGTTCAGTTGGCTTGTCTCTGTTCTGGGTAAGTGTGTAGTGAAAAGTAAAACCTTGTGCCAGGAATCCAGAGTTTTTTGTTTTTCGTTTTATTTTTCATTTATTTTGGAGATGGAGGGGCTTAGTGTGGAGTACAGCAGCAGATCAGTCGTGCAAAAGACGGCCAGCCTGTGTGAGAGGCAGTTCGGTTTCCGTGTTAACTCTGACGAGGTGAACGGTCACATCACACAGTCCTGTGTCTCTGAGACAGCTGTTGGAGAGCTGTGCTGCTGCTGCTGCTGCTGCTGAGGACTTACACATGTGGCTCCTGTGTACGCCTGTCATCTCTGGTAATGTGCATTAGCTATGGTGTGAAAAGGTGTTTCCACCTCCTGAGGTGCAGAGACAGGGGGTGGGGGGGCACTGTTCACCCTCACACACTGAGGCAAGGGCAGGAACCGTGACCATGAAAGTCATGCACTCAAAGTGTAGCCTATTATATGCCTGTTGTGTGTATTTGTGTAGTATACGGCAGTGGATTCCTCTTCAGTCAGTTCCCATCCTCTGACAGAGAGACAGAGGAATGAAGTTGTTGCTGATTGGTCTTCTTTACCCTGAAGATGTCCCACTCTTCAAACTTTTTAGATCTGATTCCCACGGTGATCCTGATGCTGTACGGCCCTGAGAGCTGACATCATTGCATCTCAAGAAAACATATGCAAATACTGTAAACAAACATGCTACAAATAAAACACAACAGAAGAGTTTCCAGGGGATTTTAAAAAGTTAAAACATTGGAAAACATCATATAACATAGCGTTAAAGCAGAAGTAAGTGGTCCGGTCGTTTTCGCTAATGCTGCGTTCCAGGCAGGCTTTTGAAATCGTAAATTACAGCTTCAAGTCACAACTTACGACTTTGTAGCGTTCCAGGCAACCCACTCGTGTTTCTCCGACCTGTTTTACCGGTGAAAGTCACTATAACAGCCACTCGTAACTTCCGACCGGTGAACTCGTACCAGATCGAACTGGTACCACTTCACGGTCGGAAAAATACGAGTTTCCTTGAACGCACCATAACAGTCCTCGTCCCTACGTCGCCACATTCACGGCGTTCCTTGGCTGCACACACAGCCCTGCATGCCGTTCTCTCTCCTCATTGGATAAAAACTGTAGGATACGATAAATGTTTTCTCCTCGGCTCAGAGCAGAGCAGAGTGACTGACAGACCCGTGTTTTGGTCCAAACACTCTATGTAAGTGATTGCTGTCGGAAGATATAACTATTTAAGACTTATATTAACACAAATATATCACTTACTTCTGCTTTAAACCCTCAGAGCCAGTATGAAGATTATTTACTGATTAGTTCCTGTTCTGATTTAAACACAAAGCCTCTATAGAAATGGCTGGAAAGCGTTAATGTTTTGTAGGCTTGTGCCAACGCTCTGTAGATGGCATTATTGGATGGTTGGTCCACCACGCTGCTCTAGAGCTGGGTCCACCAGTTTGGTTTGATGTAAACGGTCTGAACTGACATCTGTCACTGTGACTGGTTCTTATTAACCTGTGCCAGGTGCTGCGTTAGTGCGATAACATGTCGAACATTTTTTTTTTTTTTTACACCAATTGACTAATGAACCATATGATTCGCACTGCGCAATTTACTGCAGCATCAGCTGTGATAAATATCAGCCATTATGATTATTGTTCTCTGCCAAACTGAAGAGTGTGGAGACTCTCGGAGCAGCAGCACCTGGCTGCATGACACCTCGCCGCTGCATCACGTGATCTAGGGATTCAGCCTTCAGCAATGCAGAGGCGCAGCCGGTGTGAACACGCACACGTGCTACAGCAAAGTCAGCCATGTACACACAAGGCAGGCTGTTTGTTCCTGTTACACTATATTGACCTTTGAGTTCAGGCTGTGTATTGGCAAACAATATGCTTGTATGATATACAGTACACCCCAATGAGGGGTGAGAGTATAATATATTTAGATAGACTGGGATACTGTAAGATTGCTAATATATGGCGTTTTTGTTTTCCAAAAGACATTTTTTAGAAAACCCCATAGTATGAAGAATTCACAGTGTTATAGTCACAAATGAATACAGTTTATTGTCAGTTTATTTGAAAAGGGACAGTGCACATTAATGAAACATCTTATAGGGCATCCTCAAATTAATAAGAATCACAACAGCAAAATACGACATGGCATAAAAACATAACACATTATTATAGGTGTTGAAAGATCAGAAAGACACATTATGCACGATGCTCTTACATAATAATAATAAAATCAACATCAGTGATCATACAATCAGACTGTGACTGTGAATGTGAACACTCTGCCCCATTCAGTAAAATAAATAAAACCAAAAGTGCCTCAGGAAGGATCAGATTAAACATTAAGAAATGAATAAAGACTGTTCTTCGTGCTGCCTGGACAAAGAAATGACTGTCTGTCAGAGCTGGCTTAAATACAACACAAAACCACTGTCGCCACCACCGACTGTTGATAAAGAATCGACACAGAATCATATCACAAAATATTGCAACAGTATTTTCTTACACTTCTACTTTCAATGGAGCTATAACTCAAATACTAACCTAAAATCTACAGTCCGTCATGACAACACATCATATTCACTGTGGTGTAAATGCTGCAGGGCATTGATTATCAAAGCGGCTGCTGCTGAATATTCTGACTGAAGCGGTGCGTGAGCAGCCGCTGCAGGTCGACTCTGGAGTTTGCTGTTTTAATTTTAATGTTCTGGGATCCAGACAATTTATTTTTATGAGTGTAAATTTAGAAGCTGTTCCAGATTCGTGTCTGTGAACGTCGGACTCGCAAACAGGACTTCACGGCGGTGATAGTGTTGGCTCAGCAGCGTGTTGCCTTGGTTACGGATAAGTAATACAAATTGTTTACCTACCTGAGTGGTATTGGGATCACTGTGTGTGTGTGTGTGTGTGCTTTGTGTGTTTGCTGTTTGAACTGGGCAAAGGAAGTACATTACTGTGTCTTTGTTCCAAATGTCCTCATTTACTGCACAGGTCATATTGTCTTTGACATCATCCGTGACATCGTACCTGCTAGGGCTGAAACGATTCCTCGAGTTATTCGAGTACCTCGATTACAAAAAATGGTCCGAGGATTTTTTTCTGCCTCGAGGAATCGTTAATTTAACTGTAAAGCGGCCGCACAGACTACTTTCAATGTGGCACAACAACGGACTCACGTCACCTACGTAAGGGAAGAGCGGAGAAGAAAGGAGGAGGAGGAGGCGGACATGGGTGAGGGAGTAATGTGCACGTTGTGCGAGCGTGAAAGCAAACTACGGGGAGACGGAGGGATGCAGACGTACAGTAATTGGTTTACCTACCTGAGTGGTACATGTTGATGGGATTGATAAACTTTGTTGTAGCCTGCCGTGTTAACTCAGACCGCGGGGCTAGAGGTTTTGTCAGTGGTGCTGTGACAGCAGGCCTCTGCACCGTCAGCTACACAACTATGGGACTTTTTTATTTTTATTCTCCATACAGACTCGTTAACAGCACACACTCAAACGAGGGTGACGTTTACGCGCGCGGCCACGTCTGCTCATAGCGCAGCGTCAGGCCATCACTGAAGCGCTCCGTATTACCGAGACATGACACTGGGGCCCGGTGTAAATGTTCCCAGAATCAACTCCGGTGGCACCAGGCCGTTGCTAGGAATTCTGGGCCCCCTGAAAGAATAGGGGGTCCAAATCAGTTTGGGGGTCCTTGGCCTGGAAAACGTTGAAGACTCCTGGTCTAAATGAAAATGTATTGGGCTGCGTTGTTTGCTTTTTTGTGGGATATCCAGAAAAGATTTTGTCTTTTGAAAAAAATGTGAGGATCACTCTAGAATATGAAGACAAACCCTGTTGAGCCTCATTTTCCATTAAAGCTTTCAGGCAACGTTATGCTAAAAATATGATATTACGATATACGATGTTAATAATCACGTGAAATATGTTATTTTCTCTTGTGTATTCATAATTGCTCTTTAACCAAGCAAAAATACGTTTTATCCGATTACTCGATTAATCGATGGAATTTTCAGTAGAATACTCGATTACTAAAATATTCGATAGCTGCAGCCCTAGTACCTGCGATATCAGCCAGTGACTTCCTAGTTTCCACAGCAACTGTTTCCATGATCAATCCCACCTGGTCAATGACACTCACTTACACATGCACACACACACTGTAGTCGCAGCAGCAGAGAGCAGGAATGGGTCAGATTATATTTGAAGTATGACACAGTGTGTTACAGGCACATTCATTCACCTGCATGTACACAAATGATCTTGTCATCTGTGTTTTATATAGAATCATTAAACCTGTGGAAAACACACTGTCATAAGCAGCTGTAGGATGACATGAGCTGAAATGTATCACTGTGACTGGAGACTGATGTGCTGCTGGGTTAGGGTGAGAGTACGATCATGTCTGTGGCCCCTGTTACCTGCAGATACAGGCTAACACTAACTATCAACTAACTTTGCTATCATCTAAACATTGATTTTAAGAAATAGATCTATAGTGATATAACCTGAAACTAAGAAAGAAAAAAGATGAGATTAAATGAATTAATAAATTGTATAGGCTAATATCTAATATAGCCTACTGTATAACATTAGTGAACTTCCACAACTAACTGAAGACTACAACAAAACATGCATTCAGGATCTACAAATAATAAAAGTAAAGAAATTAGACCAAAATACTGTAGATCACACATGCTTTAGAGCATTGTACCAACACAATATCAAACAGAAGTGGGCCTAGACTAGTACTGTGGGGCATCCCATATTTATTGAAGAAAGCTTTCTTTAATTGCCTTTGTCTTGTGTCTCTTTTCAATCAAGTTTTCACTGTAGCACTTTGAGATTGCTTAAATGTAAAAAAGTGCATTATAAATAAAATGTATTTATTGTTTTATTTATTCACAGCCAACATACTGAATGGTGTGTATTATTGTAGCATGTGTCCGGTGTTGTTTGGTAGATGACAGAGCTCAGTGTGTGTTACCTGTCTGTCTCCTCTGTGTGTTTGTGTGTGTATGATCTCTAAGTGGACACATGGATTCATAATTCCTCTTTTTTAAAATTTCATGAAGACAGATGTGATCTTCAGTCATACATACATGATGTGTGTGCGTCTTTTGTCCTTACTAATTTCTCTTCCAGCCCTACTCCTCACTTACACATACACACTCACACCACCCTGTAGTAAGATAGGTGGGGTTTCCCAAGGCTGTGTTCAGGGACTGCTTGGTCATTGCAGCACTAGTCCTGTATGTTTGTGTGTGTGTGCGTGTGTGTGTACATGTGTGTGTTTGTGTGCATGTGTATATGTGTGTGGGTACGCACAAAACTAAAGCTCCTCATTTCTGTATTAATCATCACTGCTGAGATAGAAGCCCTTCCTCCCGGCCCTACACACACACAAATACACACATACACACATACACACACACACCTTGCATCTCAATTTCCCCCAGCTCTCCGTAGTCTCGGCAGGGAGTTGCTAGGGGCAACAGGAGGGTCTGCTGAGTGTGACAGTCACACATCGGTGTGTGTGTGTTTGTGTGTGTGTTGTGATATTAGAACAGGTGAGACGTGACTCAGAAATCATCAGGCTGCATTAGAGCAGAATCAGAGATGATGTTTTATCAGCTCATACCAACACATGGCTGATGACACTACCTGGCCCTGTGGAGACAGTAGAGGAAAGAACTAGGGGAGTAAAAAAAAGTAAATATTAATGTTTGCAGTTATTTTCATACTTTTATTACGAAACTTTTATTAGGATTTTTAAAAATCTATTTTACCCTGGATTTTATTTTGTAATTTCTAAAAAAAAAAATCAGTAATAATAACACAGTATTAAATTGTAATGTGACCTATAATAGACAACTGGAGCAGTAGACCTGACAGGCTGTAAACAAAATGTAGCCGACTCTGTGGACAGGAGAGGACAGTCTCTGCCAGCGCTGTGTCTGTCAACATCCTGCCACTGACTGATTGATTGACAGCGTGTCTTTTCCTTATTTTTTTAATTGGCTCACATGACAGCTGTCACCCACACGTTTTATTTCAAATTCAATTAGCTTTATTTTTGGCCACAGACAAACTATAAATTTAAATTCTTGGTTTTTGTGTGCAGGGCCGGAGAAAGGTGATGACAATTCTAGGGGCCCACAGCCCAGTAGGGCACACAAAACCCCCGAGGAGACTGATTTTATTTGTTTTTACTAAATTCCTAAAAAAAAAGGCAATAAAAGGGGTTGGGGGGCCACTTCATTATTTTTTTAGGGGGCCCAGAATTCCTAGCAACGGCCCTGTTGGTGTGCGCGCTGAGATAAAGTCAGGTAAAGTCATACATGCACTTCAGCCCCGTCTTTACCAACTGCATTTATTTATCCTCGGCTCTAGTCCCACAGTGTTGTAATGTCTCAAACACATCAGTGAGCAGCTGCTCTGCTGAGCTGATGTAGTTTACATACACTTTACTGCTTGTGTAGACTGTGGACACTTCGTTGTAGGGGTGCAGGTGTCATCAGCGCATTTCACACACTGTTGTAAAATGTGTGTGTGTTAAGTCCGTGTCGGCTGGTAGCTGAGTGTGTTCATGCCCCGTAGTGATGACAGTGTAGTACACTATACCGGTATTTGTGGTTTCAAGAACAAAAAACCATCTTGGTGTAGTTTTACATCGTCCCTCAGGCTTTTCTCAGGAGCTTTAGTAACAACAGGTGGGTGTCAGCCAATCAGAAGATAGGAGACTCTGATCCTTTCTTCCAATTGGCTTTAAAAAAAAAAAAAAAAAAAAATCTTGTATATCCCCCATCAGAAGGGCTTTTAACAGTCCACCCATTCTGATTTGAAGTGTAGCTGGAGCTTGATGCTGACTGTATAATGTGGCGTTATCTGTGCCTCCATTAGACATAAATGGTTCAGTATCGATCAGTGTGCTGGTACACAGCTTTATTGACTGATGGACGTGTGGGCGAGATGTTCAGGATCAGATGTACTGAACCCAGCTACAGCCTGGTCTCTGTGATCCTCAGTAGGAGACACAGAGTCTCCTTCACTGCAAAGTGTGTGTTGGGGTGCGTGTGCGTGCATGGCAAATACTGCAGCACTGACTTCAGAGCAGGTCGGTCGCTTTCCGCTGCCTCAAGATATAAATGCTCACAACAATGATCCTGACCACACCTGCTTTTAAGACCAACACACCCATGGGTGCTCAGATGGCTGGGTGCAGTGTTTGCTGTTTAAACAACATGGGTGCAGGCGAGGAGAATGACGACTGTGTTGATCTGAAACTAGCAAAGTGTGTATCCACCACAACATGGATCATATTATACTGCTGCACTCATAGATAGATAGATAGATAGATAGATAGATAGATAGATAGATAGATAGATAGATAGATAGATAGATAGATAGATAGATAGATAGATAGATAGATAGATAGATACAGTATATACAAATATACTATAATCACCTATATAGAAATATAATTCATAAAAGAAGTGTCATGTGATGGTGCCGTTTGCTTGTTTTGCTATGGGGAATAATCAGAATCAGAAAAGTGATTGATTTCCTTAAGGTAAGTGTCTCCATTTTTTTCTCTAGATTTCTCAGGAGTGCTCACCATGCTGGCCGCCTACCATCCAATCAGATAATCCCTGGTGTAAATAGTGCTACAGAAGCATAGCTGAGAGGAAAAGATGAACAGAACAGTCAAAACGAAGTCTGAGGGCGATGTCAGACAATGTCAGAGGGCACAAATTCCCCGTAAATAAGAATAAGAGTTTTAGAGCAGGAGAAGAAAGCAGCAGGTACAGTAGATATGTTTTGTGTGTGTCCGTGGCAGCAGCAGTCATGAGCCTGGCCCAGCTTAGAGAAACTGCTGGCTGGGCTCTGTCACAACTGAACTGGCATTGATCAACAACACTCACAAAACCCTGCTGGCAAATAACCCTGATTTTGTGCAATGAGGCAGTTTATGATATCGAGTGCTCCATTAAGTGCAGCTTTAGTGTGTGTGTGTGTGTGTGTGTTTGTGTGTGCACACCTCACTAACATTCATATAAAAGGGTTTATGGTGTTTTAAGATTTTAACAGTGGCTTTAGTTTTTAATGTGAATTGAAAAAAAGCTTCATGAATAGATGACAGATTTCCCACCTTAATTATCTTTTAATTAAATCCAATTTCTCCTGATTGAAGCTTTTCTGAAATCACTTCACTAAACTCACTGTTAATTAATCATTTTGTCAATGAGGCAAATTCTACAAATAAGTTTGCATTCATGCTGACATGAGACAAGTGATTATGAAACAGGTAGTGAACGAAAGTCAACAACATTATGGATCTAGTTTAGATCCTTAAGTCTTCCCACCAACACATGTTTTGAGTCATGTATGAACTGATTAGGTGATGATAAATAATAATAATAATGATAATGTTCTCTCATGTAATCATCACCTGTTTGTCTCTTGCATGTCCTTGTCAACCCCTCCAATTCAGAGTACACTTCACCTCTATTCATTTTGATAAAGTGACCAATCAGGAGAGCGATCGATGATGAAAATCAGTCACCGCTTTGATCTCATCTGTAAAACTCACTCTCCTTTTCTCCTCCAATCTCCGAATCCCTTCATTTTCCTCCCTCTACCCCACCCCTCCCTCCCTCCCCGGCCTCGCTCACATCATCCCAGTTTGTCTGCGTTTGCCCTCTGGCCTCTGTCATGATGGGCTGTGCCTCAGGCCTGATTGGATGATTTACTCACTGTGGGGAGGCAGCAGCGGGAGGCGGAGGGAGGGGTGAGGTTAGGAGAGGGAGATGGAAAGAGGGGAATGAAGAGGGGGGGGTAATGAAATGGTAAATGGGTGGAGGAGAATGGAAAGAGATTAATGATGAGAGGAGGTAGATATTACTGTGCTCAGACTGAGAGATGGAGCGCTTGATGTAATTACCCTGCAGATACTTTTTCACTCACCTTTCACTACTTCCCTTTTGCCTCGCTCCCTCCTAACGCATTTCCATCTTTCTATCCGATCATCCGTCTCTGTCTCCTCTGGTCCTCCTTCCTCACATCTCACAGTCAGATGACATGTGAGTCCTGACTGAGCGGCTCCACCACAGCTGGACCGACAGCATCAGCCCTGTCGTCCACCTTGTGTCTCCCTCCATACATTGGTGAAGAAGATTCAAACTGGTCCTGGGTCAGATGTTTAAATGAGTACGCCAATTCCTCATCTCTATAAACGCAGAATGTGTCACATCACGCGTTCCTTCAACCAGCGAACACATGGTTTTCCAAAAGTAATTCGAGTTACAGTGAAGTGAAAATACAAATTAAACTTAGACACGTAATTTAACATGAAATAAAATAACCAACTTCATGGTGCTTCATTCGTCATCATCATCATCATCATCATCATCATCATCATTATCATTATAATTTTCGCAATTTTACAGTTCATAAACAGAAATAATTGTGTTTGTGCGCAATTTTCCTCCTCGTTAAACGTCCTCATTATTTATCCTGAGTGGTTCTGTGAACAGTTTCATAACATTGTAATATTTACTAATTACAGTGTTAGAGCCTCATTAACACGTCTCCAGTCTCAGTAAATGAAGCTCTGAGTGAAACAGGACTTTACATTTAGAGCGATTCTACACTGATGTATATGAGATGAGTGTATGTTTCTGATTCTGTGTACACAGAGTTTTCTGCATCTGGTCTTTGGTGATCAGTGGAGGCTGAAGGCTTGAATCGACCAATCAGAGCTCTGCAGGCTGGATTAAGAAATGCAGCTGGCTACAGATTAACATGCATGAAACAAGTGTCATTTCTGCTCAGCATAAGAGCTGTGGATCTGTCGCTGCAGACTGTGATACCTGCGAGTGTGAATGTGCCAGCAGCACTGTGATGGATCAGCTCCATCACAGTTTATAACTGATGTATGAAAATGAATGAAGCTCATAGCATCATCGCTATTTTAAAACTGAATGTCCAGATTCAGGACAGGGCAGTGTGTGAACGGCACAGTCATCCACGATGTTGACACACTAACTGGTAAACAACCACGTTTACATACATTTTTTTCTACATCCGATTATAATCTTTCTGATCCAAAATTCCAGCTTCACTGGACATGAAATGAAGTGATCTGATTAAAACGTGTGTACATGCATCAAGCAGTTGATCAGAATATATTCCCTGTGACATGCGCAGTGAATTTTGCCAGTCAAGTTGGTTGAAAACAGTAGAAGAAGAAGCTTTTCCTTCCATAAACAAATGCTGTCAAATTGCTCCTTCGCTCTCCCCTCTCCCTGTGCTCACCGTCTCTCTCATACGTGCTTCACATCCACACCATATGATCCACTGGACCTATATCGTGTGCTGCTGCAAACATAGATTTTCTCTTTAATTGAGATGCAAGCACAGTTTATACTTCTCCTGCAATCTCTGCTACAGCAGGACCCTCACAAAACAGCAACGGTTAATGGAAAGAAAAGAGCCCATGGATGAAGGTCAGACGCAGAGACACTACTTTGATCAGATTAACCGTTGACACTGAACATCGACGGACATGAACCACCCATCTTGATTGGAAAGACATTTCTTTCCGAATGAGCCCGTTCGGATTAAAATCTTCCAATCGATGTGTTTACATGACGCAGTTTCATTCGGATTGGCATTTATTCCACAGAGGCACTACTGTAGCATCGTGAGAGAAGCTGTCCAGGAGTAATTCAGCTAACCAATGTGTCCTCAACACCTCATCCAGAAACATCTCTCATCTGCTGCAGTTTGAAGACTGGATCTGTCCCTGATGTGGGATAATCAGAACTGTGTCATGTGAAGAGTGACAGTGGGAGTCGACCGCGGCGTCCTCGCAGATGCACTGAAGCGATACTGCAGCTTTAGTGTTGTCTCTGAAGAGAACAGCTTCCTGAACCTCACTGCCACATGTGAGGCCAGCGAGGCAGCTGGCAAACAGAAGCTGCTCCTGTGGGACGCTGTGATCCACAGAGCTGTGTCGAAGCTCTGAGCTCCCAGCTGACTGTGTGTGTGTGAGTAAATGCGAGGCACACGGCGGACCGTTGGACCCTGCTGCAGCTGTGTGCTGCTGCTGCTGCTGCACACACACGACTGACAGTGTTTTATGCTTTTGCTGCAGACACGCAGACGTGCAGACAGCTGTGCTACTACTGTCTGGCTGTCTCTGCTGTGTCTGATTCTTAAAGGGCCGTTATAACAGCCTTAGTTGGGAGCAGGAAAAAGCCAATAGCCGAATAATCTGTCGATACAGCCTGAGAAAAGTATATTACATGTCGACGGTCCTGGCAGCTCAGTCAGAGTCGCACATTTTAATCACAATAGCCCTGTTTGTCCCTCACCGTCTCCTGTTGTATTGACCACAACAGCACAGGCAGCTCAGCTGTAGAGAGCTCCTCTTGAGGAGGCTGCGACTTTACTGTGCAGCTGTGGTTAAATTTCTCTTCTGGTCTCTCTGGCTGATTTTCAGATTTTCACAGTGCACAAAAAAGAAACAAAGAATATACTGTTCAGTCTAGTCCCAACCCCAGATTTTGGCTTGATTACTAATAATCGGTATTGGTATCGGGCCTGAAAAAATCATATCGCACAGATATAATATTCGAGCCAATACTGGTTGGTTGGTTGATCTGTGTTTCTGCTGTCGGCCAGATTGCGTCATGCTAGCTAAAGTTACCTCAGCACAAAAAAACCAGAAGGGACAGGAAAAGACAGGTTATGTCTTTGTTATGACTGATACACGTTCATTACATTTGTGTGTGTTGTCCAGGATGCACAATGGCACAGAGTTTGTATGTATGGAATGAGCTGAATTTAGAGGTGGTTGTCTCTGCTGAAGGCAGTTTGATAAAATAAGTGAATTCTGAGTATAAATGTCATTAAAACACTGTCCTATTTCTTAGTGAATCAAAGTGCTTCAGTGGACAGAGATATTATATATCATTCATCAGTTCATCAGTTGTCACTCATGAACCAGAGTTACTGTACTGATTGGGCTCAATACAGCAGCCATGCAGCTCTGGGTTCAAATATGAATGAGCTGAGGATTGGAAGTTACAGCCTTAGCAAAATGACAGAGAGCTGGTGACGTAGCTGAGCCTCTGACAAGAAGTGTCTGCCTCCTGTTAAAACCCCTCACACGTCTCATCACGAAAAACATCAAGATGTCTGCCCGAAGGCGTGGACGTGTTTGGTGTCGTTGTAGCCGATAGTACACTCAGAAAGCGTCTAATGATCCGCGGGAATCGCTCCGAGTTTTCAGAGCGTGTTCCTCTCAGCGCCCGCCTGCCTCCCTCCATCCCCTCCACCTTTATCTCTGTCAGAAACAATCGGCCCATCTCTCGTCACCTCCCTGTAAATAGTGCCTTCACTTCCTGCCTCTCATTTCCTCTCCCTGAATTCCCAGCATCCTTTTCTCATTTGTGCTCATCCCTTCGGTCCTCCTCGTATCCCCCATCACGCATTCCAGCCCTCCACATCTTTCTGCTGCAGCACTCTTTATCCCACACATTCTCCATCTATTCCTCCTCTCCTCCCACCCACACACACACACACACACACACACACACACACACACACACATACACGTACACAAGCACACACAGCTCAGTGGTGTGGAATGGCCTTTGTGAGGAGTAAATTGCTTGGCCTCTCAGTTCACAACCAATTCACAGGATGGCAGCTGGGCAGATTAAACTCCCAGCTTCCATAGTGTGTGTATGTGTGTATGCGTGTGTGTTCATGCGTGTGTGTGTGTGTACATAACTGACCACCCAAACTGTAGTCACCTTAGTGTCTGCTGTGTGTGTGCGTGCGTGTGCGTGCTTCCATTATTAGACAGTGAGCAGTAACATGGAGTGAGGGTGGAGATGGGAGTCGGACCAACTCATTAAAAAATGCTGCAGAAACTCATTTTCACCCAGACTGTTCCATTATTGATTTTTTTTTCTCATCTGCTTTATCCATAATTTCTATCAGTAATAGTTTACACATAAATCTGCTGTTATTCTGCTTTCTTTGTATTGTCAACAAATCAATGTGCAGAACCGAACCGACAATTAACGTGTCTGCAAACAAATGTTGTGTGTGTGTGTTTCCAGACACATAGACTTCCATCGTTAAAGACACATCAGTGTGATGATGAACTCCTGGCTAAAAGGTTCATCCAGTTAAAGGATAATTACCATTTTTTTTACAATCTGGACTTTATTTCTAGCATAAAATACCATCATTTACTCACCCAGATAACTTTGGTGTCACTACAAGTCGTTCCATTGAAATCGTATCCGGCCGAGAGCCGCGCATATCCGTATAATGCGAGTACACGGGGCAGCGCAATGCAGCCTCTAAATAACACATTATCCGCCACGAAACTCGTTCTTTCACCAATATTTTGTTATGATACGCTAGTGCTATTCCCCTCTGAGTCCTGCCTGATCTGTATCCAGTTGATGCCAAACGGTCACTGTGACCTAAACAAGGAAGACGGCAAATCAAGATGGATGACCAGGTGTGCAGCAGAGAGAGACAATTTTTTTTTTGTCAGTTTACTTGATGTAATCTACAGGTGCCAGGTTCAAGATGTAAGGTTACAACAGCCAAGACAAACCACAACCTAACCAGACATTACAAACATGAAGCTGGTAGATAAATAAATGTATACATGTGGATTGGTGAAGATGAAGATCTCTATTTCATGGCTGGTCGACATTGACTCTGCAGTGAACACATCAGCCGGCTACAGCTGTTTCTGAAGGAAACCTGGTTCGCTCATGTCGTCCTTCGTCGACATGTATGAAAAGTTAGGGACATGTGGAAAAGTGAGCGCTTTTGTGTATGGAACAGTCCATTTACATATTTATTGTAATATGCTGATATGCAACATGAAATCCCAGCTGCAGTGACAGATGGTTTTCTCCACTGTGTGTGCACCGTGCAGACCCCTCACTGAGCCCGGTTACAGGACACTGAGCTGAAGGGAGGTGGAGACGACATCAGAGTTTCTGCTGAGTGAAGCTTTTAACACAGAGATTTTCTGCTGACTGCTCCAGTAAGAGCAGAGCACATCAGCTTCAGATGGTACATTCATTAGCGTGTGTGTGTGTGCATGTGCATGTGTGTGTGTGTGTGTGCACGCACGTGTGTCCTGTATGTGCATAACAATGGACAGTGAGAGAGAGGAAGACATAAAAAGAGGGTGTATGTGTCTGTGCTGATAGAATCATGATTTAGAGAAAATACACTGAGTCAGCATGTTTGGGAAAGACACACACACACACACATATGATAAGCACATTCACCGTTTTTCATCATTTTAAAGCCAAATGAAAAAGTGTAGTTCAAGCATCAATCCTTGGTTGAAAACTGAGCCGGCACCAAAAGCTGCAGTTCCTCTATTGGCCAGCAGAGTCAGTCCCTTACAGTCTATGGTCAGTCCTCACAGACTCAGGTGACCAGGTTTCCAAAATGAACACTATGAGATAACTGTGAAATTACAGATCTCTAGCTTTATCTCTTTGATTTAGTCAAGGAACAACGGCCCAGACATTACCACAAAATTACCACATCAAAAGCAGACAGTTATTTCATAATAATTCCTCAACATTTCTTAATGATTACTTCACAATTACAACTAACGGTCTGCAGCCTCTTTAAGTGGCAGGTGAACCATTAGGGAACGTATGCCTCTCTGAACTATGTAGTTATCTGCTGAGCTAAAACCTGTGGGTGATGCAGCAGAGGCTACAGCTGTCTTTATTTACAGTAGAAATCTGTGCAGTACTGTCCTGTTTAAACATTGTGACATAACTGAATTGATTATAATGACTAGAAATTGTTGTCAGAGACGTGGTTCATTGCAGACACTGGAGGTGAGTAGTTTGATCCTCAAGATACAGTAAGTTCAAACTTTGTACATCTATTGGAAAGGGCTTGTGAGTGCACCGATTACTAGGGGGCAAGAAGATAATGATACACTGAACACTGCAATATTTCGTTTTCGCAATACTGTATCGATACTCAAAAGCACATTGACAATCGACAATAACCTTCACAGTGGTCGTTCATTTTTGCGTCGTATTTAAAACTAGCTTGACTTAGCACAGTCAATTAGAAATGGCAATACATCATCTTAATTATAGTATTGCATTATATCACAGTGTATCGCAACATTGCTCCAGTATTGTGATGCGTATTGTATCATGTAGTATAAACAGGAGTGGGTTGGACAGTATCTGGCCTTAACCCCAAATCTAGATTATGTAGAGGACGATGTCACGTCCTCTGATCTTGGAGATTGATTCTCAGAGACTTCCTGAATGCCACAGGCAGTGGAAATGATGCCGTCTCTGTCACTTATCTAGACCTCTTTTGTACACGTTTATCACTTTTATTGTTCTATAATACGCTTTATAATCAGAACAAGGAGAGCATATAAGTAACAGTATCTATCTGGGTGTGAATTGCATATGACAAGTGAAGGAGGAGTGGTCCAACATGGTGTTTTTTTGCTCCTTGAGCTTGTGACTTAATATTCCTATTAGGCTATTCAGTATCCTGGATATAGAAAAGCAAACTGCTCTGGTGGCCATTTAGCAGAGCTAACAGTGTGTTTCTGCACTGAGGCTTTGTTTCATACTTACTCCTGCTCTTGCTCATAGATTATGACCCTCTGCTATTTTTATAGCCATAACACAACTGTTCTATTTTTAACTACGACTGTAGCTCCCCTGAGACATATTAGAGTCGGTGGTGATGTGATGGAGCTTTCAGTTGGTAACAAAGACGATCTGTCACAGTCTGAACGACTTCCTCGCCGGTGCCAGGCCGAAGCTCTTAGCTGTATCAAATCAACTTTAATGTTCTGACAGGGTCGTACATGATGATGCAGATCTAATGGGCGCGCGGAGCCGCCGCTCCTCTTTCATTGTGTCACCGCCGTGCAGGGCTGTGCTAAAATGGCTTAAAATAGGAATGGCGGTTTGAATGGGAAACGGGAGTGGAGGTTTCAGTAGCTGCTGTATTCACTAGCAGAGAAGAGCATTTCCTTATCAAGCTGCAGGGATCTGTCAGAGGGTCTCCGCTGGGAAGCAGTCAGTGTGCCCAGATCACAACACACAGGAAACGCAGCATTCCTTTGGCCAGACGGAGGGGGAAGTGGGTCGCAAGCCAGACTGAGTGTGTATATTTGTGTGTGTGTGTGTGTGTGTAGAGAGAGATGAAGAGAAGCAGCAAGACAGACTAGACTCTGCACCCCCTCTGCTGTGTGTGTGTTTGGTTCTGTGTATTTGTACGTCTCTCTAACACATTCTTGACCTCGCTGGAGGAGAGTAACAGTGAAATTAGGTCAGGATTATTCCAGCTCACATTACACTCCTCTCTTAGGCCTTATGTAAGAGGAGGCTGGCTTCCTCGCACTAACTCTTAAAATAAATAAGCCCCCGTTTCTGCTGTAGCTGTGGATGCTGCCTCCTCCTCACAGACGGTGGTGGAGAGCTGGAGCTTCATCACTCATCACGTCTGATTCTGTATCTCATCAGCAACTGGCCAGATGTCATGACATTTAGTACGGATATTCATGCTCCCTGGACGACCCCCCCAACCTTTCTGAGGTCAAAATGTCAGCTTTGCTCACATGCTGGATTTCCATCATAAACGTGGATGTTCGTGGTCCCCAGAGGATGGAGATTATTGACTGTGATGATCATGTGGCCTTTACTGCAGCACACGTTAGATGCGAAATATCTCCACAGGACAAGCTCTGCTTATCTCATTATAAATTTCCAGACGACTGTTTCCCAGGCAACAGTTCTGTTTGAATATGTGGTGATTTTCACATTGTGGTCACAGTTGGGCGTGAATTACCAAAGCAACATTCCCAGTTGAGGCGCAAGTTAAAGTTTATACATGAGCAGAACTTGTTTCTGTCTCAGTCTGGTGCTCCCTCTCTTTTAGCTCTGTGTTTGTTCTCCTCCAGCTCCTCAGGCAGTCACCTGGCTCTTCAGCTGTTGCTCAATAAGCTCACCAGCTGCTCTTGGCTCAGTCAGTCAGCAGGTTAGAGCAGGTTAGAGGAAAGACACTTCATTACAACTGAAAACAGGATTGATTGAAAGCGAGATAGAGCTGAAAAGACTAAAGGGCTTTGTAGGGTTGGTGATAATTCTGTGTGGGCCCATCGGTCATCATTAAATCATTGCTACCATAAATGTATTGATCGGTCCAGCCAGGAGGAGGGTAATATATGCCGTAAAGGTCTGATCACTCAGATGAGACCCTGTAATAGTCATATGAACTCTCCTCTTGGCCACTTGCCCTTCTTCCTCTTTGATTCCGTTTTGTTCCATGAGGCGACAGAAACCTGCTGCAGCCATCCAGCATCACCAGCAGTAATTAGCTAATAGCAGCTTCAATGAACTATAACAGATTCCAGTTTCTAGTTCGGATGCATTCATGTATGGATGTAAGTGACTCTGTGAGATTACGCTCCTCCCACCCAGTGGTCCACTGGAATAATGTGGGTCAGTCATGTTACTGTGCCTCATCCAAGCTGACATGTTTTTTACTCTCTCTCTCTCTCTGCATGTCTTTCTCCCTCTCTCCCCTACATTTTAGCTCGTAAATATGCAAAAGTGACATTTAAATTCAAGGATGCTTGTTGGACTGAATACAGCTGTTTATGCTGTTTATCGCATTCGCTATCATGTGTTGTATACTTCAGGATGGTTGTCTGTTTCTACGGTTACAGTGTGAGACAGGCAGTCATAAGAGGTAATACCGAACAGATTTATGGAAATGTAACGATATGGGTCACAATGACCTAAAAATGTCAAACCCTTAGAAAAAGGAAGAAAAAAAAACCCACCAGTGACTCAGCTGTGGAAATTTGATATTTTTGCCTGATCTCTCACAATGTTTGGAAAGGTGCTTCAAAATTCCCGGATCTGCCTCTTTGACATGATCCACCCCTTTAAACTCCACATAACGATGTCTGTGAAATGTCTCTGTGTTTGGACTGTCACTACTCAGTCAGTGGTTTGAGTTAGAGACACACCAGGTGTTCATGATAAACAACACAGCCTGGGCTTTGCCTTCTATGCTTATTTTATGTTTCTCATCCATCAATGATCATCATCCAGAGTCATCGCTGAGTTGGATGTGTGACATACAGTCATGTCTAGCGTGTAAAGTAAAGTTAGTAGAACTATCTTAAAGGGGAACAATGCAAGTCTGGTTGCTTTTCCTCTGTTTTGCTAACCCTCCTCCTGCCATGTGCATTTTTTTTTATTTTTACAAAGCCAGTGAGCTGATATTACACCCAAGACAAGAGCTTGGACACCTGGTAATTAAATTAAAAATGATATTAAGCTACAAACAGTTTGTTTTCATGGTTTGTTAGAAGCTGCTGTAAAATAATGTTTCCAAAAATGGCTGAATAGTTTCGTTTTCGTTCAGTTTCGTTTTCTCCCCCAGACGATAGCGCTTTTCAACCAGATGGTGGGAGCACTGAGCTGAAACTCTGCAATGTTGCTTTAATTCTTCATAGTATAGATTCAACAAGAACATGGATGACACCACTAACTTGCAGGTTGGAAAACTAAAGGCTAAAGCTAAAATGCTCATGAAGAATTTCAATGTTTTTAATGTTGACCTTTTGACCTGACATTGACTCTCAGGAGCAATGAGCATCTGATTTTTCAGTTCTTGATGAATTATTTTTTAAAAATGGTGATAATAATTAGTGGTATACCAATCTAAACAGCTCAGGCAGATTGTGTATAAACCCTAGTGGTGAAAATCCATCTGTAATCCATCTGTCTCTTCTAATCCACATAATGTGGATTAAAGAGCAGCTCGAAGGATCACCCCCCTGGGGAGGCAGAGGGTCAGTGGTTTAGCTTTGAAACTCATCAGTCAGGTCTTAATACGAGCTGTGGAGCTGACAGGCAGCAGGGGTGAGGAGTGTGACATGGTCTTTCTGTTGTCTTGTCAGAGACCTGGTGTTCCAGCAGCATGCAGGAGGAATAGCAGCGCATGGCCGAGTGTTTTGCTACTCTATATTAAGGCCGAGTGCTAATTAGCCTACTCTACTTCTGATGGCCTATAAAAAGACAGCTCGGCCTCTGGAGGACTTTGAGGGACTGATCTGTCCCCCTGCTCTCCCTCTTCCGCAATCATAACATGACAGAAATGTCTTCACTGGTTGACTTCCAGTGTGGAAGCTCTTATGTAACAGACAGATTCTGGGATTCAACAGCAATTGATTCATCAAAAAAAGTGAGTTAAGGAAACAGTGAGCGCAGCACTAGATCAACCTAACCAGTCTGCACTGAGGACACAGACCAGGACAGGTTGGTCCATGGATTCAGACTCTGACTCAGCACAAATTCAGATCTTGAACTGTCCAGTGTCTGCTCAGTCTGATGTTAGATGTCCACATGAACACGGCTCTGCTTTCATGTGATTGGCTGATGGGGCAGTTGCAGCTGTACTGGTTACCATACAAAGTGAGTGTGTTTCTATGCTTCTGTGCTTCAGACTGTCTTCATGTGTATGTATGTACCATAAAGAAAACTTCCCCCCTCTACATTTCCCCTGGATTACTGAAATAAAACACGGTGCACTGTCATGTTGAATCCAAAACCCCTTAATATACTTCATGGTCTGAAAACACAGTCTCTCACAGTCAGTGTGGTGCTAATAAATGCAGTGACTTTGCTGTCACCATGATGTCCTGTGAATATAATTCAGCTGAACCAGCACTTTCGGCGCGCGTGTGTGTAGTAGATCAGCGGGTACAATGTACAATGTGTTTCTCCTCATCCTGGGGTTTGTGTGTGTCCTTCCTTTATTTGTGTTATCAGCAAATCTAGATCAGTCCAGATTGACTTACTGTGTGTGTGTGTGTGTGTGTGTGTGGGCCATATGAAGTGAAGGTGATGCTCTGTCACATATACTGTAAAGAATAAATAACAGAACAGATGGACATTCACTCTTTGACACACATACTTTCCTTCAGCTCACCCTTGTGTTGTGTTTTCTGTGGGTCCTCCCTGTCCTCCAGGTGTTCTGTAGGATGTTTGACTGCCTGCAGGGGGCGCCACAGTCAGAGGTGGGTGTCACAGCATGGAGTGGAGCAGTATCACCTGTGTGTGGTGACAACACAGATGCCAGTCCAGACAGAGACCAGATGCACACACAAACCATGTGTTCACCATAAATTGGTACTTTTACAGATGTGTTTGTGTGCGCATGTGAAGCCGCATACGCACATGCCAAAAGTCAGCCTGTGATACTAATATAATACATACAGAGCATGGGGTGTTATTTGAAATATGGATGAAGCCCAGGCGCTTGATCTTATATAAGAATATAAAAATATAAAAATTTAATATAAATAAGGTGTGAGAAATTCTCCATCCACACGGTAGACATGTTGGTGCTGGAGCATCCTCTGAACTGCATGGTGGTGTTGATTGATGCTGTGATGAGGAGTGATAACTGACACAGACTGATGATAAGCAGCATGTGTGAGTTCATGTGTGTAGTCTGTGGGTGGCTGTTGTTGTATTGCTGTGTTTCTCACCTCCGCGAACTAATATATGAACAAGACCCATGTATCGATTTGGTGTCTCTCCCGTTGGAGAGACACCGAATGGCTGATGCTCGGATGCCCTGCTGTCAGCTGCCAAAGATTGACAAGAGCTTTTATTGTGTTTTTTTTTGTTCTTTAGTCTTCAGCAGGTCAGAATGTCACACTGAGCCAAACTCAGAGACACTGAGGGGTCAGTCAAATGCCATTACATTCAACTCACAGTCTTTTATAGGCACTCAGCAGCTCGTGGCTCTGCTCCGCCACTCTAAAAATAGCTTGCACCGACAATTAAAGGTAACGAACCTACTGCTATGACTACAGTATAGGGATTATGGCAATGGACCAAATTGCCATAATGTTGAACGATCCCTTTAATGTTTTGTCCCTTTGACATCAGAGGCTGCACTTCAGGGAAGGTCCAGCCTCTGAGGACAACGAATTGGGAGCAAATCTCATAACAGACAAGGTCAATTAAACTGACCACATCCAAACCAGTGGACAGAGATGATGAAATACAAAGGTGAAGGTGAATACAAAGGTATTGATGGAAGATGGCGCAGCAGGGCAGGTGGTGGCGGTCAGGACAGTTGAACCCGACATGGAAACGTTAGAGGTCAGAGCTGCAGGGAGAGCAGGAAGTCTGCCAATGGTGATCTGAGGCACAGGATTAAACATGTGCATGTAAACACAACACAGGTCAACACACTGTGTGTTAGTGCATCCAGCAGAGAGTGGAGAGAAGGGGTGGGGCTTGTATACTGCTGCTGCTGTAAGTGTTATTGATGACACAGACACACTCACAGATCCTTGCTACAGTGTGTTGTAGATAAAATGGTTCATTCAACTGGATGAAATCAGCCACCAGCAACAAATGCAGCTACTCATTTGTGGTTTCCATGTTGAAACCTGGTGAAAATAATTGCATTTTTAATCACTGTCAGCACATTTTACAAACACTGCAATAATTGTGATAATTGTTATAATTATTATAATTATTTTGGTCACCATAATTGGGAATTTATTTTTATGGGGTTCAACCTCTACTGTTTAGAAGAAACAGGATTTGTGTAAGTGTGTTACAGGAAACTGAATAGTACAAATGCAGCTATCATGATGGCGATAGTGTTGTTTTTCACATCAAACAACCTGATTGGTCGAATCCAAGTTCCTGTGGGAGACACCAGACTCATTATACACAGTATAAAAGGACGACCACCATGACGTTGGCACCGAGCCGTCTCTCACCATCACCCACACTGATGTCTGTGAAGTGGTCCAACAGCAGCGTTTGTCCCGGTGGCAGCACTTTACCTTGGTGCAGGGGGGAGTGATGATGGTGTGTGTGTGTGTGTGTGAGACAGAGAGGTGAATAGGTCTGTGCTGGACGCAGCCTGCAGCCTGTGTGTGATATTTCCTACAGTGGCTGTCATTTTCCTTCACTGTCAAAGAGCTGATTGTGTGACACAGCCCAGCAAAGTGTCGCCTCTGGCTGGATCTACATTCTCCTCTGCTGTGTCAGAGTGTAGGAATGTGGCACAGGCTCTCTGAAGCCTTCACACACACGCACACACGCACACACACACCACCTCACTATCATCTCTCTACCATCATCGTTGTTTCACATCTCACGTTAGGGTAACTGTGTAGTAGCCTACAGAGGAACAGGAGCAGAGCTTTGACAGCCTGTCCTCCTCACTTCCCTCAGTCACACTGGACTTCAGTTTGTGTGTCTGTGCAGTGAGGTGTCCAGTATTTTTGTCTTGTTTATGTCACATTGACTGTGGACAACGTTGGTGCCATGGTTTTATGATAATGGCCCAGAGAGCCATGAATGACCGTTATTGTGCGACGCATTCACTCTGTGCAGTCCCATATCACAGCTGCGTGCAGGAAAAGACTGTCGACCTTCGGGACGGAGGCGCGAGAGAGACACGACGAGACAAGACGAGAGACATAGAGACACAGCGAGGGAAAGGATGAGAGACACAATGAGACAATAAGAGGCAAGAGGAGAAGCAAGAGACCCAACAGAGATAAGACACGCAGGGCAAAGGACACGGCAGGAGATATGATGAGATGTGACCAGAGACACAACTGGACTGGAGGTTTCTGTTGTGATCTCACATCAGTGTTTGATGTCACGATGTAATGTTTGAAACCTCTCACTGCTTTGTGAGTGTGTTGTGTGCATGTGTGTGTGTTGTATGCGAGCATTGTGTCCATGAGGTCAGTTAATCAGCCAGTCACATCATTTTTTGTGCCTGAACTCTGACCTCATTCAAGATGACATCACACAAGATGGACAAAACCCCCTTCTCTTTTTCTGTCTGTACATGTGTGTGTGTGTTTGACGCAGGAAGCCTGTCACATTCCTTCATCTTCACTGCTGTACCCTCTGGTTCCCACAGTGCTGTGGAGCCACATGTCTTTTATAATTTTTTTTTTCTAATCACTTTTAAATCACTAGTTTTAAAATGATAACGAGCACAAAAATCACTAAAAACCAATGAGGCGAACTCCGTTCTGTATATTTATACAGCAGCATTCAAACACAAGGCAATTCAAAGTGCTTTACAGGGACTTGGAACATTAAACAGAGCATTAACATGACATTAACAACCGGAATAACAAATAAAAACTATAATTAAGTCATATCAAGTTGCATAAAATCAGTATCAATTTAGAAACAAAAAAATGTCATAGTGATTATTTAGTGTTTTGTATTTCCGCTATGTATTTTGATGCAACATTAGATTGTCTTTTTTCAAGGTTTCTTCCACACAAATAGTTCTTGTGGTTGCATATCAGATAATATTTGTAATAAAATAGAAATAGAAAGTTTGGACAAACCCTGCAACCATGCAGGGAAATTACAGAAATGACACGTAACAATATTTATCTACTGTATCTACTGGAACATGAATTTCATGCATTTAGCAGTTTAATGTTGCTAATGTATAATTTCTACAGAAGCTTGTAGAGGAATCTGTTGTAGGACAATATATTATTTTATTATTATGAATATAGTAGATGGCTCGATAAAGTCATTACTGCACTAAATATATTGATAAGAGCTGTTAAAATCACACTTTGATTATCACCTCTTCTCTGTAAAAAGTAGGATTTTGAAACCTGTGGTTCTGCAGGGACCAGGAATAGTCTCTACACCACGTCACCACACACCTCCCCTCACTCTTGACGTTATCACTGTGTCACTAGATGATGCAGAACGACAAGAGTGACTATGGGTCATAATAAGCTGCAGCACAGACGACCACGGGGCTTGTGTAGGAGGGCAAGTGGTGTTGTGCAAAAAAAATTCCCTTTTATTTACGATTTGATCAATTAAATTAAACATGGAGTGCAACATTATAGAATATGGGGGGGACATATTCTCATGACTATCAGTTTGTCTTCAGCTCCAGGATTGTGTAAGAAGAGCAGATCACTGCTCCGGCTTCGAGCTCCAGACTCAGCTCTGAATGTACACAGTGAAGAGAAAATGGAGTGAAAATTCAAATGGGCTGCTGATCACAAACTGTAGCAGGAGCTGCACCCCCCAGCCATGATACACACACACACACACATACAGAATGCATTCCCTGGATTCCCAAAACAGGATCCAACAATACAATCCAAGTATTAAAAATCACTGACTCAACATACACAATTACAGGAAATGAATTTCATATCTGGACACATACCAATCCTATTATGCCTCTGAGCCCGAGTGTGCTGAGCTGGTTTGTGTCAATACAATGATCCTTTTGTTCCGTCGCTGCTGCTGCTGCTCGAATTAGAAATCACCACCCGACGAGTGTGGGGCCTGCGCCCCGGCAAGTATTAGCACCTAATGTCAGAGTCATTAGAGGTGCTGTGAGACGAGCTCACAAACACCTCAGCCGGCAGGTGGAAGCTGTGTGTATTTTAGGCCTGGGCCGCAGGGTTCCACGATGACGACGATGAACAATTTCACAAAAATCTGGACATTTCGAACAACGATTTGACCCGAGAGCAGTCATTTGAATTGGGTGCTCACTGCTCAGGTCAGAGAGAGATCAACCTGCTGTTGGAATAAGCAGCCTAAATGATTCTCTCTCTGATCTCCTCACTTAATATGTGTGAGCTGCTGGACCAGAGTGCTGCATCGACAGGGGTTAATGAAGTTATTAACCATGTGTGGTGGAGAGAGGATGGAGGAAGAGTGAAGTGATGGGGGGAAAAAAGAGGGGGAGGGTCATCTGGCTGGCTTTTATTTAAGATGAGTAAAATGAGATTTTAATTTGCTCTGGATGAAGAGGAGAAAGTAATTTATGTTAGACAGTGACTCACAGCCGCCGTGTGTAAGACCTGACAGCGTGATGTGACACAGTCTGCGTTCCTGTCAGCGCCACGCACACGCACGTCATTATTAAATATGTCATATGACGCAGTTAATTATAAATATGACTTCCTGACTCAAGAGGGTGATGTGTCCCTAATACATCTACATTCAATTATACCATTTTGCTAACCGTATGCAAATAAGATCAGATCTAGTTTTATGAGATTAACATGTATTTGACAAACTGGAAACACAGTAAAGAAAAATGCTAAAAATGTTAAATACACAGAAAAGAGCAGAAGTCTGGTCAGACAGTCGCTCTTATCTTATCTTATCTTATCTTATCTATAATCACTGTTATTGATTATTGAAACGTGCTACCTCACCGTCGCTCCAGTGAAAGGCGTCACAGCTCAACTCAAAGAAAGATGGCAGCCTGAAGGTACAGTACAGACACACCTTGTGAACGCCACAGTGGACAGCAGAGGGCGCACACGAGCGCCTGAGGATCAGGGAGAGACGGGACGTTTGTGAAAATGAGAGGCAGCTCCAGCGTGGACGTCCTGAACCCCAGTAGAGACCATTACCATATTCAGATTCACAGTGACCTACATCTCCTAATCCTCAATGAGAGCTTTCTGTGCTGTGTGTGTGTGTATGTGTGGCACTGTACACTTGTAGGTCAGTGTGACAGAGGCTGTTGTTGTTAGTGTGGCAGTCCGGGAGGGCAGCGTGCAGGTCACGGGGGGTGAAGTGTGTGTGTAGGTGTGTGTGGAATGCTCTGATGGAGTCGCCACAAGCTGCTCGGCATCGGACACAATGTGGCGACTGTTGTTCAAATATCAGAGGAGGACAGAGGGGAGACGGGGGGGCCGTATGCGGACACCGGGCAGAGCTGCACGCACATGAAACCAGGCTTTTATTCGGCCAATCCATCAGCCGTGCTTGATTCATCTCAACGAGTGAACGGTGGCTCTCTGTGGAATAAAAGCTCATTCACACCGAGTGGAAATAAAGAAGCGCCTCCAACCTGAACTCCCCCTCTGATGCAACGCGTGTCTCCTGAAATACCCATGCTGCAGCAGGCGCTCCAGGGCCTCTGTAGTCATGGTAACAGTAATAACAAGGTGGTTAACTTCGAATCGAAAACTCAAACTGCTCTTCTGTGTCATATTCATCCGCCCACCACGCCGGACTTTGTCCCTCGATACTACACCACTGCACTTTTCCCTTTGCTCCTGTCATAATTACTAATTGACTGTTAGATGTTGCTTAGCAATAAAATGCAGCTATGGGTGATGATAAGCTGAGATATGAACCTGTTTCTGTGTCTCTGTCTATGAACAGGAAGTGTAAGTCAACCCAACCAGCTGCAGTGAGAGTCCACTTAACGTGCTTGTTCCTTCTGTGGCTTCACTCCTTCTCTTCAAGTATTAATGACAAACAGGACTAATTGGTTATTGATGGCTCATTGTGTTCTCGTGGGTTTGGTTGCCGGGGAACATGACACTGATCGATGACCACCAGTGTGGTCTTTCATATCAGCTTCTCCTTCATCTCAGAGCTTTTGCCGAGTTAATTCACATCGTGGAAGCACGAGGTGAGTTAACGTCAGCTTCATCCCACAACAGCAGCAGCAGCCTGAGGACACAGCTCGGTGTAATGAGCTGCTGTACAGGTTGTGATGCTCCTGGTTGTGTTACTTTTATGGACATTAAGCGCATTTCAAGTTAAAATTCTTGTTTCTTTTTGCATAATGCATGATCCAAACATCATGTTCTAGATAGTTTGGACGGTGCTACTGCTGGTTGATCTGACCAAAAGTAGACCAGATGTCTCCACGTCTGGCTCACCTGTAACTTAACTTATGACCCCGATCTCTTATTATGATCCCTCCCATCGTTCCACGGAGACAAGAAGCTGCTTTCCCTGCTTTTCTACAGCTGGTCCTTCCACCATCTCATTTCATTATCATCGGACACAGGCCAACTCCACCTTCACCCCATGACCAGGTCACCACTGACCTCACTGACCAGTGTGTCACCCAGACAGCAGCAGCCATCGACGACATTGTGCTGCTTGCCTCGTCCCCCCTACGGTGGCCCTGAGAGCTTAATGCACTGTGATGAACCTGGCTGGGACCCTTGCACTAGGGAACAGCTTTACTATAATATACAATCAAGACTATTCTATTTAAATTATCAATTTTTATTTCCATTATATCATGACTTGATTCTCAAAATGTCCTACTGTTTTTTTAATCTCAGTGTGGCCCTCAGTCTCCTACTGCAAAGCTCCACCACTGTCCTGTGGGTGACCCCTCAGAAATTGTGTCTGTGTGTGCATGTGTGCACATGTGAGGGGGTTGGGGGTCTGAAATAAGTGGGATAAGATACTTCACATTGAAAATCCATGGAGAGCTGCTGGTCAGATTATCGCCGCTGTTGTTGTCCTTGTTGCACCATGAGGGAAATAGATTTTATTGACCGTTCATATCTGAAAAGAATCAACTGATAATCGTCGTATAATGTTCCATGATTTATGAGCCCGAGTTCATATTTTTGCGGATTGTGTTATGGAGAGTTGGAGACTTACGTAATATATTTATTTGTTGATGTTCGAGGCTGTAAATCTCTCTGTGGGTTTCAGGAACAGATGACCACAAGAGAGCGATTCAAATACACAACTTGACACAAAAATCAAAGTGTGTTTACTGGGCAGAAAGAGTGAGTATGAGATACAGAGAGAGAGAGAGAGAGAGAGAGAGAAGATAAACACAGGCAGGCACATCCAGAGCAGCGGGCTGAGGAAAGGTCAACAAGCTGAAAACTAACTGTGTCACAACTGTTGTCACAACGAACAAAGCCATGCTGGTGCAGGAGGATAAGACACAGGTACAACATGTTACTATCAGTGTGGGGGGAAACACACAAGGACAGGAAATGAATCAAAATGAAAGAGAGGGTTAGTGATTTCAAAGTAAAAGAAAATTCATTAAAAAAAAAATACAACTATAAACACTGACTTATTGCTGCTTCCTCTGTCAACTCCTGCAGCGTCAGGATAGTCACAATCTCTACTCTCTGTGTTTATAAGGTCATGGTGAAGTTGACCTTTGAACAATGAAATAAAATGCCATCACTTCCTTTTATCCTCTTATTACTGGAATCTTTATTCTTTACACGTGTTGTTTGTGTAGATTGGCTGCACATTGACTAAAAGAGTCTCAGTTACAATAGCAATGAAAACAGTGACTTTGATCTCCTTCCATTTTAACAGAGAGAAGAGAGGCCAGAAAAGCAAAATGAAAAGACACGTAGTTAATCATTAATGGAATAGACACAAATAGCAGCTAAGAACTAACAAGACCTACGCAGTTCATAGTACAGGGATATTCAAACACTTGGACACCTCTACTTGCCACTGGCCTCAAATCCAGGACCTGAGGTCACGGTAGATCAGTGGAGGAGGTCACTGTCCTTTCAGTCACTTACTTCACTGTAGATTCAAAATCTAGCCACATGCAAACACATATTTATATGTATTTGCATATGTTCACAAGAAGGTAATTGTGGTCAATTTTAGCTCATAATCATAACTGACTCTAACCCATAACACAAGTAAGTTGATTTTTTGTTTATCATCAGCCTATGATAATAGATTTACCTGTACAATAGTAATAGTTAAAGGTAGTAATCTAAATATCAAAGTAAGTATAAATATATAATTAGTTAGAGAAGTAGTAGTTGTGTAGGAAAACATTTTACTTGATTATAATAATGATAATAATCGTAAAAATGTTGAGGATTCCTTTTTAGCACCTGTGAAAACAAGGGTTTATGAGGACAATGGGAAGAACCAAACCACTGCAACATAAAACCCATGAGAGCCAAAGCACAATACAAGAACCAGACAACATGATCTGAGACCAGGAGAAACCACAGTGAAATGTAAGATGATGTGAGCAGTTAAACAATAAGAATAAGGTATATGTAGTAAAACAACATAAATATTTAATATATAAAAAAGTGAGTAATAAATTAAGGATAATGAGGATAAACAAAGGCCATAAAAAAGATTAAACATGTTACAGAGAGATGACAGGATGACGTTTGAAAAAGTGACTCTGGATGATAATTAGCTTTTTTTTCAGTTTGTTAATGGATTAAAACACTAAAGGTACAAAGCCTTTTTAGTACATTAGGAAGAATAAGTTAAACTTTATAAACATGTCTGACAGAGGTAAACACCATTTTTAAAATGGTTTCTCCACAGTCTCCATGCTCTGTTGTTGTAGCTTGGAGGTAGCAGCTCCCTGTCACCCATCTGACAGTAAAGACAATGAGATGAGGTAATGCTGCTTGTGCCCCTGTGGCGTTTTAATGCACTGATGCGCTCTCACAGACAGGGGGACACAGAGAGCGATAGAGGGGGGGTGGTGGTGGTGGTGGTGGGGGTGGTGGGGGCAGTGGAAGGGCAAAGCTCATTTGCATGAGAAGAGCTCTTCAGGCCAATGGCCGGAGCAGACAGAGGGAATATCAGGATCCAGCAGGAAGTGACGTGTTGGGTTACAAACCCCTCCCTCTTTTCCTCAGGCAAGAGAGAGACAGAGAGAGGGAGGGAGGGAAAGAGAGACCAAGTGAGTAAGAAGGGGCGAGTGGGGTAGAAGTAAATGGGCCAAGCAGCAGTCTCATTCTTGCTGTGTGAGATCACAGAGCGGCAGAATGTGTCGGGATCTGCCTGACTTGTGAAAACGAGACCGAACAGGACTGACGGAGTGACAGGGAAGGGGAAAAAAAAGGAGGGGGGGACAGAAGGACGTAGGAAAGAGGGAAGGAAGGAAGGAAGGAGGGTGGTAGAGGAGACTTTTGGGATCTTTTGTGATCTGCTCTCGGCTCAGGATCTAGCCGGCAAAGTGTCTCAGAGGGGCTGAGCTCCAGCCCTGCCCCAGACTGAGCAGAGAGAGGCGCCTCGCTGCAGCACGGACAAGATGAACTATCTGGTGAGTGTGGGACAGACTTCAGTGTGTGCATGAGGAATCTGTGTGGCACTGTGGCTTCTCTGAAAATCTCTGCCTCTGCTAATGTGCGTGCGTGTCTGTCTCCTGTGTGTGTTTACTGTGTGAGTGAGTGAGTGCTTTAGCAGGACCTGCTATATCCCAGTTGTGCTCGGACTGAGAGGGAGAAGGGAGAAGGGAGGGGGGGGGTTGAGTATGAAGAAAAGGAAAAAGCGAAGGGGGAGGAGAGGGAAACTGGAGTTAACATTTTCTCTGTGGATTCCCACCTTTTGTTGGATCTCAGCGGGGATTGTGTGTGTGTCTGGGTGTGTGTGTGTGTGTCTGTGTGTGTTTGGGGCAAAGGGTTTAAAGTCAGTTCACACTAGTCGAGGAGACTTCGCTGTCCTGTAAAGGAATGTGCAGAAACAAAAAGGACAAAGTCGCTCTAAATTCCTCCCACTCTTCTTAGAGGCTTTCAAAATCTAACACTGGTTTTCTACAGCTGAGGTTTTTTTTTTCCAGTCAAGGAAACTGAAAGACTTTGTGTGTTTCAGACTGGACACAACAAAAAAATGGAAAATGTGTGCTGCAAGAAAAAAAAAACGTGAAACATCCAAAATAACTTGTGAAACCTTCTCAGGCAGCATTAGTGTGTTGATACGAATTTGGCGAAAGTGTGTCACTTGATGCCAGTAATCCTCTTTGAGAGTTTTCCTCACATGGTGGTGCATGTTTTCTTCTAAACTTTCTTCCTTGAATGCATCGCTGCAGCGCACACACACACACACACACACACACACACACACACACACACACACACACACACACACACACACACACACACACACACACACACACACACACACACACACACACACACACACACACACACACACACACACACACACACACACACACAGCAGACCGCTGTCGACCTCACCACACTCAGCCCCTTGGCTTTTTATTCTCTGCTCTCAGCTTGTTGTCGTCCAGCATTCAAACATAATGTCAGTGGACTGTGAAGGAGAGAGAGAAAGAAAGAAAGAAAGAAAGAAAGAAAGAAAGAAAGAAAGAAAGAAAGAAAGAAAGAAAGAAAGAAAGAAAGAAAGAAAGAAAGAAAGAAAGAAAGAAAGAAACGAAAGAAAGAAAAAAGTGAAAGAAACGAAAGAAAGAAAGAGGTAGAGCCATGGTGTGCGTTTCTGCTGACTCAGAGGAAAGTGGAGAGAAATGAAGGTTTTATGGCCAGAGGACAGAGGGAGGCGATCAGTCGGGTGAAAGAGAAAAATGCTTCAGTAAAACAGGAGCAGAAACAAAGAAGGAAGGAGAGCAGTGAGATGTTGTGTGTGGATATTGAATATGACATTGATTTAGTCAGACAGCAGAGACAACTAATGTGTTTGTGAAGAGAGGGGGAGAGAAAGAAGAAGTCAGACAGAGAGAGAGACAGAGACAGGTTCAACAAACTCTGACTCACCCGTGGTCTGAGCTCAGTCCACTCGGTGTTCACTCGGAGTTAACGGATAAAAAGCCATCATCAATAACATAAATCTAGAGCAGAGCGACACTAAAGCAGGTTAACATACACTAGACACATTATTTATCAGACTTTTATTCCGTTAAGCGGTTTGATTCTGATCCAGGAATTGTGATTTTCAGTTGAAAAAAGCTCTGAGGCTGTGTCAAACTTCAGACGTCTACATTTTAAAGTTGTGTAACTGTAACTAAAATACACAAAGACAGAGTTAAATCTGCCATTACTCAAAAGCTCAGTCTCACGTTTAGTCCAGTTTTTAAATGTTGAAGTATTTTCAACCGCACCGCTGTCCCTCTCACTCAGAAACATCCCATCACCTACAGAACGACGTGACGGCTATGACAGGACACGTTGAGCTTGAGAAATGATTCTTGAGTCTCTGTCTGAAGCATCACACAGATTTCTTTTCATTTACAGTGATGTTGTTTCAGTGCAGAGGAAATGACTGACAGTAATAAAGAGAGACAGATTTTAATCTGATCCGATCTGATCTCCTGTTTACACTGACTGATCCAAAAAAAAAGGTACTGTAATGCTGGTAAAAAAAGTCTTGAGTCTTCAGGATTTGAATCTTTTCCTAAAGAAAGTTCAGTTTCCTTAAAAAACTATTTTTTTGTATTAAACTCAGACCTCAAGCAGAAACATGTATTGTTTCTATCAGTGTTGGCTCCCTGCTCATGTCCCACCACTGTGTGTGTGTGTGTGTGTTTGGGGTAACTACACAGTCAGGAATGCAGCAGACAGTGAAATACTGTGGAGCAGATCGCTGTGTGTGTAACGAGTAATTACACGCCAGTAATTAGTGTGTAACTAATATTAAGTAACATTCCAGTGCCGCCGTGGAGCCGCACACCCCGGCCCTGCGCTGACGACACACAGCCGCACTGTTGACTTCATTCACATATAAAGTCAATGATTTACTTTTCAGTGGAAAATAAAAGCAACTGAGAGAAGCCGGTGGTTTTCACAGTCAAACGGCAAAAACATGAGCATCCAACACAGAGCCCAGAGAAACACAAACACAAGTTGTATAAGATGAAGCTTGTAAAGGGTTTAGAAGTGGTTTATAACTACTTTATTGATTAGCTTCTTAACTCTTAATGAATAATTTATCATCACTGGGTAAGAAGAGTATTTCTTGCCAAATAATGAGCCCACTTTAAGTTACCGTGAGTTACTGGTAAAAAGCAGCTTTGTTGTAAAGTGTAGACCCTTCATCATTTATTAATTAACTCAAATACAAAAGGCGTGAAACAAAAGGCCACAAAAGATGTGAACACAATAATTGGCCAACATGAGCCATATGTGTTCAGATTGTTGTTCTATATATTTTTGTTTTTGAAGCTCACTAAGCCAAACCTGTGACGACCCTGGTTTCAGCCACAAGCTGAGACATGTCAGTCTGATGGAGTTGTTATGTTCACACTGGACCAAACCACCCTGCTCTGGTTTCTGTTCCATCACATGCACTGTGCGTATATACGTAGGCTTCTGTATGTGGAAAACCAGCAAGATGACTTGTCTCCATCTTTACTCATCATGTCATTAAATAGCTGCTGCTACAGTCCGGTGAGGTGAGGAGGGGGGGTTACAGTGACAGGAAAAAGTGCAGGATTTAAATAGATGAAGAGGATTCCCCCCATACCGCTGAGTATAGAGTGTGTGTGCCATGTCTCCCTGGCTCTGAACTCTGACCCAGGCTGACCAGAAGACGTGGCTGATGTTGTCTGTAAACCTGCCAGGTGGATTACCGGTAAATGCGAGGAGGAACGCAGCCAGATCGAGTGTGAAGGTGTGAATGTGGAGCTACAGCAGCTGTTTTTGCCCCAGTTTTCACAGAAGGTCCCGATGAGCGTTAGTTATATACAAATATATAAAAAAAATACTCTCTTGAATGTATTTACTTTAAATATTTTTTATTAAACCATTTTTTCCATCCCCTTTTGTGACTCACTGTTGGGGCCTACTGTATTTCAGTGGCGGATTTAAACCACAGTTGCTGTTTTGGAGGCAGCAGGTTGGTGTGTGTCTGTGTGTGTGGTGAGTGTGCGTTTGCAGCGACGAAGCAGCATCAGTGTAACGGTGCGGCTCCATAGACTCGTTTTAATAGAGGAGCTCGTGGCTCACAGGAAACGGAGACGTCCTGTCTCTGTTACAGTCTCATCATAAACCCTCATTTACCCAGCTGCGTTTCCACTTTGTTGTTATTTATAGATTATTAGCGCACACGCAAAATGCATGTCACGCTCGGGTTCTGTGAAAATAAAGATGTGAATGACAGCGGTGGGGTTTTGAGTAACATTGTGCTTATTGTGTAAGAAAACGTTTCTTCGCCATGCATTTCTCCTGACTCACTGTCTGAGTCATGGAGGCTGAGCTTACAGCAGGAATTCCCCTCTGTCTCCTGCACACACACACACATGGACACACACATATGCTCACCAGCTCCAGATCCCCTGGGGTGTCCTGGCTCCGGTGATAAACTGACAGCCCCCATCTACCAAACCACACACACACACAAACACTCTAGTGGTCTAACGCTGGCCGTCACTGACCCCAGAGCTGAGCCACCCACAGGTGTCCCCCATAAACACAGGCTTCTTCTACACAGCTACATTTTCATTTTGAAATGCTGCTTTTAAATGAAACCTACTGTAGCTCCACGTTGGACAAGTTATAACATACAATCAGCATGAGCGAGCTGGTGTAAACAGGATGCAGGCTGTCTACTGACAAGTTGCACAAATAATACTAACAAGGGACATTCAAGAGTGTAGTGCTGAGCAACCGTTGCTTCAAAGGCAACAAGGTCAGTAACGCTTGTAGTTCATCATCATGTTGTGTCACTGATAGTGAGACCCAGTCAGTGACCACGGTGGTTTTTCCGTTATTGTTTCTTCAGGCGACCCTGAATGAGCACAGGTCCATCAGTGTCTCCGTTCTGCAGTCATGAGGACGGAAGGTGAATATATAGCTAAAGAAATATGGACGTGCCAGTCAACAGATCCTGACTCTACCTGACAGGCTGCCTCAGCTCTGAAGCATGTGCAGGACTCTGTGACTCACTGGAGCCAGGAAATGTGACTCAGAGTGACCTTTGACCCAGATACCATGTGGGTCTGGGACACTGCATTGACCACCTGGCCTTGGAGCTTTGGAGACCGACAGGTTTACAGAGTGGCTGCTGATCACATTGTCACATTGAACAGCTGTATAACATCTGGGCCCAGTGGTCTTTGTCCTGCTGCATCATGGGGGGGTTGTTACAGCGAGACAAGATACAGATACAAATGAATGTTAATTATCTGACAAGTGCTGACTTCACCCATTATTAATCTATATATATTTTGAAAGTTCATCGTCATTAAAAAGTTACACAGTTACACTGATTGATTAAGTGCCCGAGACCACATGGTGCTCAGCAGCAACCAAGACGGTCCTGAAACATGATGTATACTGATAAATTAAATGTGAAATATTTCAATATTTCATCCACATTGACCTTTATCAGACAGGAAGTCACATAAGATGAGGGGGGGGGGATTCATGCACAGATTCTGCAGTGTCTATGAGACACATTGAGATTTGGACCAGCAGCACTCACAGACAAAGCCTTGTCCTGTTGTGGACTGACTCAGACTCAGACCACCCTGGTCAAAGACTGCGCATTAGTGGCCAGCGTTCTTGTCTTCAGCGGTCATCTCTGAATCTGGATCAGATTCATCATTTCCTCATTAACACATCACAGTGTTTGACTGTGTTGTCTTTATATTAGCTGCTCCTGGTTGATCCAAAGATGGGCTTAAATAGAATTTACAGAGAGTTCATTCTTCTCTTCTTCATGTGGTTCAAAGACTCAATATGAGTCATTATTAGATTATAAGACTGGAGCTCTTTTGCTGCTGTTCAACAAAGCAAGTCGGTAAGATCTGGAAGCTTTGTAAACACAGAGATAAACCACTAAATAAAAGCTGCTTGTCCTTCTTTTTTTGTGTGCTATATGACATATTTTTAAAACTCACAGGGCTGCGGCTCACTCTTTCATCCTGCGGTGTAACAGCACTGTGCTGGACAGGTGACAGGTGTGTTTACACTGGACGCTGCGACAGGAAAAGGGGAGACAATGAGTGAGTTCAACCAGGTGTTGTGTTTACATTACTGCTGATCAGAGGCAGAACTGATACCTACATCAACAGCAGAGACATTCGACCCAGGGATTACAAACTCTTCTTTTCAACCAATGGGGGGATAGGAGCTTAAGTTTATTTTACACATTTGTTCCCAAACACTGAGAAAGAGTAAGAAAAGAATCAGATTGTGGGGAAAATATCAGGTTTTACTTTTTTGGGAACAGTGGAGAGGAGCACATTATGATGTAAACCTTAAATTAGGTGGTGGTTGAGCATGTGAAACGTGTAGAAGCAGGTATGCACGACATGTTGTACACAATTTAATTTCATCTGAACATGGAAATCCTGCAGAGGAGGGGGCGGGAACAAACTCAAGTGACTGTGTGTGTGTGTGTGTTGTGGTGAAAACAGATTGGAGCCATGTTCTCGTGTCTGACTCTGGATACAGCTGCTCGCTCTCTTGTGTTCCTGTGTTGTTGCCCTCACGGTCACAGTACAGTAGACGAACGCCGAGCTATGAATCACTGGATGTTTTTCCCGCCGCTCACTCCTGAATCACAGTGCAGTTTCAGCTGCAGCCCTCTCAATAGATTTATGTGTGTCACAGTTCACCACGGTGCAGATTTATGCCTCTGAAACCGAGTCTCTTGTGCCTGCTGCTGCTGACATTTCTGTGGAGGTGGAGCCTAATGTGTTAAAGCTTCTCTCGTGTCGCTGTGGCTCCGGGCCCATGTGTTTGTTGAAGGTTGTATTCCAGTGTTAAGATGGAGGTCCTTTGTAGTCACCCACACACACACACACACACACAGTGATCAGAGGGTGTGCCACCAGGTCTTTGTTACCTGTGCTTAGTGAAGCTCTTAAACACAGGTGTGGGCTGCGCTCAGCTCCTGTTGAGTGTTGCACATAATAATTAGTGAAGGTGTTGGGTCACCAGCAAAGTCTCTGTAAATACAGCCTGAATTAGCAGCTAGCTACACGGCTAACAACAAGAAGAATAACAATCTTAACTTTTTTTTAAATGGCCGACCGTTGTAGGCTATGTGATGTTTTTATGGCTGAAACAGGCCTCTGCAGGGTCAACCAATCAGAGCTCACCTACAACAGTGGCACAGTGTAGATGTGCTGTAGACGAAGAGGTTGTTATAAATAAAGTTTTTTTTTTTAGTTTTTTTTTTGTACAAAACACATTCTCATTAATCACTTATGACATACACAAACAAAGTTACACAAATCCGAGACGTAACTGTTGGATCTGTGTTGGATGTTTTTCGCCCTGTGTAAAAGGTGGAGCTCCTTTAAACCAGCCAACTATCTTGTGTGTGTGTGTGTGTGTGTGTTCGTGTCTGGCAGCTACTCAGAAGTTCCTACCACGGCTGTCTGTCAACAGGTTAAGCAACTCCGAGGACACACCCACCCGAGTCTATCCTGTGCTCCAGGCTACACAATCCCTGCTGTTGTCTCTGCTGTTAGTCAGAGCCCGAGGGCAGGAATTCTTCAGCTGGGGTCATCACTCGCTGAAACTGCAGCTTCAACTACCGTTTTGAGTGGCATATAATCCCGGGGTGTCTGAGAAAACCCCAGAATACCATCCATTTTTTCGGAGGGGTTCACGTAGAGTGAGTCAACCTCCTTAAAAACGCAGAAGAACCCTGTTGTCAGACTAACCGAGCAATGTTTTCAGTGTCGATTTCAGTGTTCACAGTTTGTGGTCTCCAAGAACCAGCTAAAGTGACATCAGAAGACTTTATACAACAATTCCATGTACTTGGTGCCAGTAAACTGAGGGACAGGAGAGTTTTCTGGATCCTCTGATCACCTCCTCTCGTGTCCAACCTGATTTACCTCGGAGTTTTTCGTGCGAGGCGTTTACCTCCCCTCCTCCCTATTAAAATAAAACAAAGCATACTACAAAATAAGCTAATAACACGCAGTGGGAGCAGTGAGTATTTTTAGCCTCAGAGTGAGGATGACTAATGTATGGAGCCTTCGTCCTGTTCCCTGTAAACCTCCTTGCTAACGTCAGCGTCCTGCAGCAGCGTCCCAGATCCTCCGCTGGGCGCTGGATAGTTTCTGCTGGTGGAGAGATCAACCGTGCACTCACAACTATTTCTCAAGAGCAGCCTGACATGCCAAGACAGGAAAAAAAAAAGGAGGAGGAGGAGGAGGAGGGGAGGGGGCAGGAAAGGACAGAGTAAAGGAGAGAGAAAGACGAACGAGGAGGAGGAGGAGGAGGAGAGAGAACAAGGAGGGAAGAAACTAACAAAACAAAGAGAGGAAGGAACAAGAGGATCACAACACAACTGTGTTGGTTGATCGTCTTTCTGAATCTGAATGTTTGTGTGTCTCTCTCTGTGTGTGTGTCTGTGTGCTTGCGTGTGTGACACCTCTGGAATGTGAAGTAATGGGAACGTGGTGAGTTCGTATGTGGAGAATGTGGAATGCAGTAGTAAGTCATCTGTGTATGTGTGAGACGGAGAAGAGCAACAGAGAGGCTCAGAGATGTACTCAGGAACACACAGACAGTGTCTACTCTACTATTTTGTCTTGACAACAGCAGCATCATTAAGGGCAATTCCAGCGTTATGGATGTTACATTCAGAGAGTAAATTGGAAACTAAGCTTAACTTTGACAAGGCATTGATAAGAATTAGAAAATTGAATATACATATTTTAGTTACACCTATTGGGATAAAGATAAGCCTGCAATATGAAATGTTTTGACCCTTTGGATTTTGAGAGAAGTGACAAAATACCCAGCGTTATGGATGTTACGGAAAAGGACAAGCTTTTCAGACTCACTGAACACATGATGAAAACTCTGTGAATTGATCTTTCAGAGACTAACATGTTAAATATTTTTTTGTAGGGAAGGGTTTGAGGTACCCAAAAAGCACATTCAGGAAAACCTTGTTTTTCCTGTTAAGGAAAGAATCACAGAAAAGTGCCGTTATGGATGTTACATTTTTGCGTTATGGATGTTACATGTCTGAAATAGACAGTCAAAAATAGTGGTTTACCCACATTTGTTTGACTTCAGTGGCCTTTTTAAGCTTGTGTGTTGATAATAATGAAGAGGATTTAGCACTTATATGGTACAAGTAACATTATTAGCCCTACACTAGCTGTGCCGGATCTTTCACTCATATGAAGCTAACGTTATCAGCTAACTTTAGCTAGCCAGAAGTTAGCCAGGGAAAAGTTAATGATGAATACCCAAATTACAGACTATAATGTTCTCTTTTTCTTTTATATACAAAGTTAAACATGTTGATTTGTGTGTATGTGTGTGTGTGCGCGCGCGTGTGTCACTTTAAAGGGATAGTTCACCCAAAATTCAAATTTCACTCATGTCAACTAAGAGCTGTGAGAATTTTCAGAGTCCTGCGTGCCTTCTCTGAGTTACATCCAAATAGCCTACCTCCATACTGTTCGTCTCTAATGTCCCTCTTTTATTGAAGCCCCAAATTGGTCCACTGGTTGTGAATGGATACCACTTTTCTTCATCCAAAAAGACACACCAAAAAACTTCCAAATACCTCCATACTGTTCTTCTGTAATGTCCCTCTATTGAGCCCAGACATTAGAAATTTTTCTGCTCTTCCTGTGTAAGATTTGCACTGTTTTCATGTGTCAGTGCAAATCTTACATGATTTGCACTGACACAGGAAGAGCAGTGAACTGAGACACTGCGAGCTTCTGCTACAAACAAGTTTAAAATATAGACTTATTGAATTTTTTTCAAAACAATTTCTGTTTTTTGGTGTGTCTTTTTAGTTGACACGAGGGTGAATAGATAATGGGTGAAATTTCAATTTTGGGTGAACTATCCCTCTAATGAATTGGCGAACTGAAAGAAGAAAAAAAAAGTGAGAGGCGCGACGCAAGTCGAACTGTCTGGCCAAAACAAAAGCACCAGGTCTAAGAATAAAGTTTACCAGAATTTCTAGTATCCTACTGACTACCTAAATAATTACGGACCGACGTGAAAGCAAGCGGAGGAAAACTTAATAGGTATTGAAGTGAGACGAGACGTGAGCTGTCAAACATGAGTGATTGACAGAGGTTGTCACTGCGTCTTGTGTGTGTGTGAGAGAGAGCGGAGCACAGCTGAAGTGACCTGTTTGTGTGTGCATGTGTATGTAGTTTTCATTCATCAAAAGCACAGATAACTCGAATTATTCGTACAATAATCGTAGCTACTCGTCATACGTGCTTTATCCGTACTGCCGTATACGCGCCGGCTCAACCCTGTTAAACAGCGAGCAAGAATGGCAGTGTACCCGCGTAGCCTAATGTGATATTTTGATCATTTTACCATGTCGGCAGCCCATTCCTGTAAATAGCTCATTCAGGGTGATAAATACTACACAGCGAGCCACAGGAGTAGTATTAACCTGTATCATAGTTGGGTGTAGCCATTAACGTGATACAGTGCAATCAACATTGTTCACACATGGGCTGGGGTTCAGATGATTGACTCAAGAAATATGTAACGTCCATCACGGTAACGTCCATAACGCTCGGAAATAATAATAAAAATAAGACCAGAATGACCATTTGTTGCTAATATGTCATCTTCATAAAAGTTAGCTTTGCATAGAAAGTTTGGCTGGAATTGCTTTCCAGATGCATGTTTTATGACAACTTTTCTTAAAAAACGTTATGGACGTTACATTCGCTGTCCCATGAACGGGCATCATAACAGAACGTTCCACCTGACAATGGAAAGACACAAAGTACATAACTAATTTAAATATTGATACAACAGCCCTTCTTGATAAAAAATGAGGTTAGAAGACATCTGTAGGTGATTTCTTTTTGCCATTTTGGCCATTCAGAAAGTCATACAATTTGGTTATTTGAAAAATACGTTTTTACATTATTGCGTCTCCTCATTGTAGTGAGGAAAAACATGTATTTGCATAAATATTATGATCAAATGTATTTTGTACTTCAAAATATAGACCTTGATGATACATTTTAAATGGGTTTTGTTATAAATATGGCTACTTTATTTTTTCATGGTGAGGTTGACATTTACATGGAATTGCCCTTAACAAGGTTCACTAATCACTATCAGTGTCATGACTGAGCACTGTTTCTGCGTTTTCTGTCAGTCAGACAGAAACAAAGCCTTTAAAGCAGCCGTCCTGCCAAAAGGCTCTGTGATTACAAAGCATGTAGCCAAACCGTCGGTCACTCCCACAAAACTTTATTTATTCAACATTTTTAATTAGAGGAAGGACTTCTTCAGATGTGGCGTCTCATTTTCAAAGTTTCTAATTGTGTCTTCTTGATTTTAGGTAAATGTGTTTAAAATAGTGCACCACAGATCCGGAGTATCTCCATATGTCCAGTCATAAACACGTGGAGTGGATGAATGAATGTAGAAGAAGAGCTGCAACAGAATGATCCCCGGAGCGGCCAGACAGAGAGGAAACAACCTTAAATGTGCTTTTAGTGGAGGAATGGAAAAACTGTGCACATGTCAACGTGGTTATTTTCTCTGTTTGAGCTGAACGTCTTTGTTCTGCAGATCCACTGGAGAGAACTGACAAATGCTTCACTATATTTTCTCAACTTAAATTCCTATTCATATATAGTAATGCTTTTTACACTTAGAATTCACAGTTTACTGCACCTGAGACAGAAAACTACATGAGATTTGCCATAGGGAGATACACACAGAGACACACATGCACAAAATACCTGTCCCGTCATGTGGAGTCTTGTCTGGAGACATTCATTTGAGAATGTTTTACCACCATCCCTGCTGTGTGTGTTTGTGTGTACATGCCGTATATGAATGGCGCGTTCGTCGCGTTGGTTCTGTCACTGACACGCTCTTTTTTTCTCATATCTTTCCTTTTTAATTTTCTCCTCTAAAATTAACAACTTTTTTTTATTGTGCAATAGCAGTGACAAACATAAAGACATGACACAGCAGCTCTAAAATGAACAACTGAAAACATCTTCTGACCTTCTCACGACTCATTAACGTCATGAGTGAACGTGAGCACGGGACAGGATCAGTTTGTTCATAAAATGTCTCGTTAGCTGTCAAATAACAATTTTGACCATCATGTAATAACAGTGTGATGTAGCGTGGCGTCTCCTGACCTTTGAGCAAAGGGCTGAAAGCTGCACCTGGTCCAAGGTCCACATGTCCCAGCAGGAAGTGAATGCACCAGGTGTCGGTGTGTTCAGGTGTGATATTCTGGACGCAGATCGTTTCTGATACAGAGCATCGTTTGAAAACACTGACTCTGAAGCCTCTCGCGGCCCAAGATCAAACTGGACTCACTCAAATTCACCTCACTGGCCGCAGAGAGAGAGAGAGCAGCAGAATGACAAGGAGAAAGAGGAGGAAGAGAAATGAATTGTGACAGTCACAAAGATCGAGACAGATGGCGGGAGACATGAAGAGCCTTCTCTCTGTTTTACTTTCTGCAGTGTGGTGAATAGGAACACACACACACACACACACACACACACACACACACACACACACACACACACACACACACACACACACACACACACACACACACACACACACACACACTATCTCAAACACACGCAAGACCCTCTTTTGGCAGGCTGGTATTTGTCCCTAGGGGTCAAATACCAGGCAAGAGACAAAGGACATTAAGCCGCACACACACACCCACACTCACACACTCTCTCTCAAACACACACACACATGCACAGAGAGAGAGACAGATAGATAAGTAACCTGTCTACAGTGAGCTCGCTTCACCAGCTGTTCACATTACTTTCTCCTCAGTGGACGTCTCTCTCTCTCTCTCCCTCTTCAGTCTAGATTTAAGACACACCAACATTATGACGTTATTTATTTGAGTCTTGTTAATTTACTGCGTTATCACATTAACTATAGTCACAGCCCTGTAATTTCTCTAACTACATTAGCTATAGTGTTTCAGTCTAAAGAGCTGATTAAACTGTTGGAGGACCAGACCGGTCTTTTAGCTCAACTCTACTTCACACTTCTACTACTACTTCACAGTGTTTTATTTAAAGGCAGTCGCACATCTCTGCTTTCACTTCTCCAGCTGTAAAACCATCACATCATGGAGTAAATGGAGATCAGTGGCTGCTCAGTTGAAAACCACTGAAATGTTTTTTTTAAGCTGTCAATAACTTTGTTGTTTGTAGCAGCAATTTCTTACCCGATTTGACAGAGGGTTGTATTTAAACTCTGCTGTTGATTCTTTGTTTGACCGAAAATCAAGGAATGTTTAGCCAAGAAATTGTAAATGTTAACCTGGAGACGTACTACATACCCTGCAAACACGGCCAGTTGGGGCCCATGTGGGCCTCACTTGGGCTAGTTGGGCTTCAGCTGGGCATGGGCTCAGAGTGGGCTTTGTTGTTGGGACCCACATGGGCAACCCATATGGGCAGTGCATGGGCTAAACTCAACATGGGTAAAAGGTGGGCTTCATCTGGGTACGATTTCAAAATTAAAAACTGTCAGACAATTTTTTTTTGAGACATCATATTTTAACAGCCACTGGACCAGTTATACTTTTTTTAAAAAATTTTTTAAAAAGAATTTTGTTTTTCCCTTTAGTTTTCCCTCAATACATTTAAAAGTATTAATTAAAATAAAAAATAAAAAAAAATTAAAATAGTATTCAACATATTATGGCGAATGGATATGGTGGCAAAATATGCTATCTTTCAGTAAGCAATACACACGTCCATGCTTTTCTAGCGTTTTCTTTTTTCTTGTCGTGATCTCAAGCTGGCATCATGCTGCTGTATGACACTGCACCTGCAAAAAAAAAAAAAAAAAAGACACTGCACCTGCATTGGCACGCGGCGTCCGCCGTCTGCCCAACTTGAGATCACGAGGTCGCCGCATGTCAGGTGCCCCGTGATTGGCCGAAGCCTCTTCAGTCCCTAGCAACCGTCTTTTCCTAGCAACCCTGGTGTGCCGCCTTTGCTGCATTGTTCTCTGCTGCCTGCCAGTGCCAACGGTCAAGACCGCGCTTGGACATTGCTGGACGACAGGTAAGAATCTGCCTTTTTGTATAATATATAAACGAAATATAAAGTTAGCTGTGTAGCTTTGGAAAGTTAACGTTAATTTAACCCGGTTAAACCAGTTGAAGTTGATATCAAGCATTATTTTAAATTCATTTTGAGTGGTTGACTGAAGGATATTGCCTTCCCTCCGATTTTCTCTAACACATTGGTGAGTTTTGGTGAGTTCTGATGGGCAGTTTTGGAAGCTGGGGTTGTGTCTTCTGAATGTTGGATAAAGTCAGGCAGCAGTAGTTAGGAGGCTAATGTAGCCAGGGCTGAGCCGCAAAGCTAACGGTGACGGTTAGCTGTGGGTCCGACTAGAGCCTCGCCTGTGGCTGCCTCGAAGCTCTGTAGTATTCGGTTTCGAAAATAGCTACAGTCCAGGTGGCTCTGGAGCTCGGGCCCACAGCTAAGTGAACCGCCACCGCAACGGAGGCATTGAGGTGCTGCCGTCAGAACGGGGGTATGGGGGCTAGCGCTAGGTGAGGCTGACGGCCGCGGTCGTCATGGTGATAGCCCTCAATGCGACTCCCGTGCTTTAGCGCGGCTCGGCAGCTAACGTTAACGTGGCTAGCGCCTGGCCGGGGACACACCAGACCGCGACCCCTCTTGTTCACTTAATTTCTCGGCGCCGGTTGACAAACCGCTCAGCTCCGTGTGTGTGTGTGTGTGTGTGTGCGTGTCTGTGTGTGTGTGTGTGTGTGTGTGTGTGTGTTCATCTCTCGCGCTCTGTTTAGATTGATAACGTTAAACACAAGACGTTGACAGCCTTTGTCAACCGCGGTGTTTTATTTTGAAAATTGGCCGGATTCTCTCGTGTTTTTTTGTTAGGGTTAGTATTAGGTGAGTATTAGGCCTTTTTCATTGTGTTTTTCATTTTGTCATTGTGCTTGTATATTATGAATTTCTAGGCGAGTGATTTTATCCAGTGAGGATGAGGATGATAATGATTGGTCCAGCAGCCCTATCAGGCCTACGCCTCCATCCACACTCAGGTCTGTGCTGACTCCTCCTTTGCCTCCTTCCACCCTCAGGTCATCACCTCCGCCGCCTCCATCCACACTCAGGTCTGCGCTGACTCCTCCACCGCCTCCATCCACACTCAGGTCTGCACTGACTCCTCCACCGCCTCCATCCACACTCAGGTCTGCGCTGACTCCTCCTTTGCCTCCTTCCACCCTCAGGTCATCACCTCCGCCGCCTCCATCCACACTCAGGTCTGCACTGACTCCTCCACCGCCTCCATCCACACTCAGGTCTGCACTGACTCCTCCACCGCCTCCATCCACACTCAGGTCTGCGCTGACTCCTCCACCGCCTCCATCCACACTCAGGTCTGTGCTGACTCCTCCCCCTTCTCCTTCCACCCTCAGGTCATCACCTCCACCGCCTCCATCCACACTCAGGTCTGCGCTGACTCCTCCACCGCCTCCATCCACACTCAGGTCTGTGCTGACTCCTCCTTTGCCTCCTTCCACCCTCAGGTCATCACCTCCACCGCCTCCATCCACACTCAAGTCTGTGCTGACACCTCCCCCTTCTCCTTCCACCCTCAGGTCATCACCTCCACCGCCTCCATCCACACTCAAGTCTGTGCTGACACCTCCCCCTTCTCCTTCCACCCTCAGGTCATCACCTCCACCACCTCCATGTGCCAGGCCTACACCTCCACCACCTCTGGGTAACTTCAGTCTCACCACCACCTCACCAATGTTTTATTGTTGACCTGACGTGACTACATTTTACCGGCTTTCTCTGGACTTCTGTGACTAAAATGACATCTGGTTTGTTACCGATGGACTTTTTTGCAAATGAATGCAGCATTCATGTGCAGTCCTCACTGCACTGACATCTGGTTTGTTACCGATGGCCGTTTTCCGACTGCAAATGTGGCTGACTTTTCAGACGCCATCTCGACCTGAGCCGTCTTTTTCGTGAATAGATAACAGGAGAACTTTAATATATATAGCACTTTTCTTAAAGGGATACTTCCCCCAAAAGTTATCATTTTTTAGTCGTGAGTAATTGATGTAAAAATTATGATTTTTGGGTGAAGTATCCCTTTAACATAGTTGACTTGACAATCCTGGCTGAAAGTTGTATTGGCACTATGAAGTAAGTGACCATTATATTCTTTTTCTTGCAGGAGGTTTGAAGAAAAACCCAATGACAAGCCAGATCACGCGCAAAGATGGAGAGAGGGCGGTGGCTTGAGGGACAGAAAAGAGAGGCAAGACAGGCCAGACAGATCACCCCGAGTGACAAGGATGTTTATTCTCATTTTATGAAATAAAAATATAATTAATTGTATTGCTTGTCTCTTCATTATTGTAGCTTGATTTAAGTTATGGACCCACTGTGAAATAAGAACCCCTAAAAATAAATTTGTTAGCTTACTACCCTTATGGGTACAATGTAAGACCCAGAAGGAACCCATAATCAGCCCACATGGGGCCCACCTATGTGGGTCCCATGTGGGAGAAACCAAGAGAATTGTTCAGCCCATCTGGGCTTGCCCACATGGGGCCACCATGGAGCCCCCGGCCAAAACTGACTGGGACCCACCTGGGCAGCCCATATGGGCCCCACTCACTGGCCCATATCTAACCCACATGGGCCCCACATGGGTGTGTTGACAGGGTAGTTTTATATTAGCTGCTTTGATAGGGCCCTTGTTTTAAAGTTACATATTTTTAATATAATGTGTTTTATTTGAAGTGTTGATCCATATAAGGACATATTTTATGACATCACAAAGCCACAGGAAGTCCTGACGCTGGTTTTAAGGCTTAATAGTTTCTGAATACAGGCTGTGTGCATTTTATGTGGCCTGAAGCTTTAATACTTTTACAGTATTAATATTGAACCTATAGCTGCTATATAATCACTACACATGGACAGATACATTTAGACTGAATGGCCCTTTAATATAAACATCTAGTGTGGGATTCCTCGACCTGATCCCTGAGCAACACTCGGGTCACAAACACTGGACGTCACCTGGTGTGATAAACTGCCGTGTTAGTCCTTTAGTGGGATTTTAATCATGGCTCTAAATACGACGCTCAGTGCATCACTTCACTTTCAGCTCTTTAAACTCCTCTGTTCCTCTTGGCCTCTCTTTTGTCTCCTTCATCCACCGTCGTCTCCCAGACGAGTCTCGTTGAAGTTTTGGCATTGCTCAGCTGTGGTCGGTTTCCCGGCAACGGTTGCCTTGGTAGCGTCACATTGTTAGGGCCCGTCGCTGCTGGAATTTATCCCGAGCGGTCTGGGTAATGTGATTAGCTCCCGCTGCGTTCTCATTTCTCCACACTCCCAGACTGCCTGCGTCGAGTGGATGTAGTAGTGTCTGCTCCACGGCTTTCTCACGCTGATTAACACATGGCGGTTTGAAGGCTTCCAGTCTCCAGCTTTACTGTCAAAACACGCCACCTTTATATCTGATCAAGTGTCCGATGAAATATGAGCCGGTCTTTTTCTGACCCGCTCTGCACTGGTCTGTTGATCTGCCATCGCAGTAGTCCAGACAACAATGATCAGTCCTCATGGTTTCTGATGACTCCGTGATCTTTCACACTCCTTTTATTGAACTGAAGTGAATCCATGTGTCCACTTCATTAACCTACAGTCTAAACTACATCTAAGTTGTGTGTGTGTGTGTGAGAGAGAGTGATCCCAGTTTGGTGTCAGTAGCTGTGTTCATTTCCCTGTAGAGAGAAAGAACAGAGACCAGAGAGGAGTGCCTTCATCATCCACTTATATGAGAGTCTGTGTGTGTGTGCGTGTGATAGAGAGAGAGCTACACACACTCAGTGACACTAGAGAAAGAGAGAGAGGATAACAGAGAGAGAGGGTGTGTGTAGCACTGACATCCATGTCAGAGTCATCAGAGTAATCCAGCTGCTGCAGTTGTTGATAGAGGAAACAAATGATGATCTGACTAGTTATCCGTCCTGGCTGACGTTCACAATGGTTACCTGGCGATGGGCATTTCTGGATTATTGTGAATCAGCAAAGTGAGAAGAAAGACAACGGAACAGTTTCATTAAAAAGACGATTTCAAGAAACAACTTTAAGAGACAAACTGAAGTGGCAGCAGCATTCACACATCAATTCTCCAAACAGGAGAAATTAAGCTGAATTAGTTGCCAGCTGAAATTCACCTCATACATCTTGCTTTGAAACACTTACGCATGTTTGAGAGGGAGAAGTCTAGATTCAGTCAAAAAATAAATGTAGGCTAAAATTCACACATGTGCTGAGTTTAACTTGATGTGATGTGATGTCACAGTGTCCACTAGTGCACACCTCAAGGTTGGAGGTAGAGGTCGACCCACGTTGAATTTTACAGCTTGATGTAATAAGAATAGTTTTGAGAAGGAAAAAAGATACCTGATACCTGATGAACTGGCCGATGACCCACAAAAAAAGCACATCACATGTGGACCGTCAGAGAGTTTAGTCCGAGTCAGCACAGTCAGTGAGTGACACAACACATTTTAATCACAATAACCCCTTTTGTACCTCACATAGAATAGACCGTGACAGCAGAGGAGACAGCTCCACTTCTGTCTTAAAGGACGCTGTTTATTCAGTATTTCATTTAGGGGGGAAATATTAATATGGAGCCTGTTTAATGAGTTATCTCAGGTGCACAAGGGTGTTACCCTGACCCTCTGTGTGCAGATCTGAAAGATCTCATCCTCTCACCCTCCTCTCATTTCACTGTTGTTATTGGACTTTATCATGCTAAGTTGGCTAAGGTAGATAAATCAGAGAATTAAAAACACACTAGCTGATGTTAGACTGATACACTGACGTGTGTTGGTGACAGCCACTGGAGAGAGAGAATGATGATTTTGGGCCGGTTCAATAAAGAAGAATTGTAATTACCTGTGGGTTGTCAATTAGCCCTCTGGGAAATGTAGTAAACCATTAAAGTTGATATTGCTAATTTCAAAGTGCTGGATATTTCTTCACTAGAGGGTCCATTCTTCAAATTCCCACATCACAATAAAGTGAGTAAAATGCTGGACCGTGATTGGCCATGATGTCAGGGGAACAAACAGCATTTTAATCATCAAAGTGATGGAGCGAGACTGGAACCTGGAGAGAAACATTAAGTGAAGTCTTAAGACGACGAGTCTGGCTGAGGAGAAGGAAACACCTAGAAAACTAATCTAACTTAGGATCACAAAGCAGCTGTAAATCATATAACCGTGGAGGAGTGTCTGGGATGTATTTTTTTTTGTCTGTGTGAATGAATGTGATTGAGTGAGTATATCAGGCACGATTGTCTGCCTCTGTCTCATTCTCAGCCTTTTCTGAGGCATGAACAGGCCTTCAGTGCGCTGGAAGAAAAGTCCAGCTATAAATCTGGAAGCCAATTACATGGCCTCATTCAGATGGGCAGTGCTTTGTGCTTCGGCTGCTGTGTGTGCATGTGTGTGTGTGTGTGTGTGGAGCTGGCACGGGGCCAGTACAGGCTGTACCAGTCTGTGATAGCTGGGGTGGGACTCAGACACAGAGGGAGGAGAGCAGGCTGAGGTCAGATGTGGACGACAAATATTCGTTTAGTTTCAAAGGGTTCCAGAGAGGCAGGGGGAGGTGTTTCTGTTTGCATGCTGCGTTTCCACACAGATTCAGTGTGTGTGTGTGTGTACTGTAGGAGTGTAGTTTCTCAAGCCTCGACATCCATCCATTCCTCTCTGAACGTGATCTGGTAGGGGGAGCGAATCTTTTCTCAGATTTGGCAAAAACATTCACAATACACAAGAGCGAACCAATTAGAATTTGGTGGTGAAGTGTCAGAGTTCGTAGTCATTGTCACTAAACGCATTTTTTGCAGATCATATTCACAATTAGATGAAACGTCTAAGAGGATAAAAAAGGCTTTTATTCAACACTGTAACTCAGACAAACAGAAGGAGAAATTGTTCCCAAATGTCCTGCGATTTGATTGGAGGAAAGAGATCATAATTCATCTGGCCATAATTGTAGGATGCACACAGACATTCATCACAGCCGTTATGCTCCAGCTCGACACGGCAATCCTTATTCAAAACAGATTTCCACTGTGTAGAGTATTCACACCTCTCAGGGGTGACGTGATTGATGTGTCAGTGTGCTGCTGATCGCACATACGTAGCTTTTTTACCAGTCTGTGTGTCTGCAGTCATCGTAGACTTCCTTTAACAGAATAATAACAGTAACAACTGACACTCACCCTGACCAGCAAGAGCAAAACATAACCATCAAGTTTCAAAATGTTCCGATCTGTGGTTTTGGACAGGAGCTCTTGTAGCGTAGTTTCCTGAACAAACACTGATTTCCCCTTTTTTTTTTTTTTTGACCCATTCATGGTCTCTGATATGGATACACAAACAAGAAATGTCTAAATATTTTCCCTTTAAATGTGTTTGTTAAGATTTGTGACCAAGATGATGAAGATCATCAGTGTCTCCCACAGTGAGAGAGGAGCTGACATGAGTTGTAACACATCCTCTGTTTTCCTGGCTGATTTATCCCTTAAATGCCTTCAGCAAAAACACTACATTTGGACCAAAGTAGTGCGTAGTAAACACTGTACAAACCCAAAGGCAGGGTCGGGTGATCTGATGATTTCACTTTTTTCTACTTTTCAGAGAGTTGTACTGTACAGATGGCATCATTTAAAGCTGCAGAGTTTAGATGTTAATATCACTGCTGATCAGAACGCTCTAGTTGTCCTTGTTCTGTTCTGCATCCTTGATGATCTTATCACAGTGGAAGATGTAAGGACAAGAACATGAACACTGTGTCCAAGACTTTTATATAGAACCATTTCCTGCTTTTTTCCACACCCTTCATTTCATTCCAGCTCACAGAAAGCTACTTTTTTTGGCCTTTTATGCCTTTAATTGACAAGATAGTCACAGAGACAGACAGGAAATGGGGAAACGGAGAGGGGGAATGACACGAAGCAGAAGGCCACCGGGGGATTCAAACCGGGGCCGGCTGCAGCGAGGACTACAGCCTCTGTACATGGGCTTTCCTGCTCAACCCGCTGAGTTAAACGACGCCCCAGAGCTACATTTCAAAGTTGAGTGTGTCCAGAGGATTTATGTCTGTTTCTTTGTTTCCTCCACAGAACGTGTTGGCCAAGGCGTTGTACGACAACGTGGCCGAGTCTCCCGATGAGCTGTCCTTCCGCAAGGGTGACATCATGACGGTGTTGGAGCGTGACACGCAGGGACTCGATGGATGGTGGCTCTGCTCCCTCCACGGTCGCCAAGGCATCGTCCCCGGCAACCGTCTCAAGATCCTAGTGGGCATGTACGACAGCAAGCAGCAGCAACAGGCCGCGCCTCTCACGCCAGATTCAGCCGCCACCTGTCAGCTGCAGCGACCGTTCCTCCCTCAGGGTGCTTACGCCAAACCGGCGCTGGCTCCGTTACCTGCTGCTGTCGCCACCTCCTCCTCCGGCCTCGCCAACAAGCCCCTCCCCGCGGCTCAGTACACGTCCATGCATCCGGCCTACTCCACCCCCGGCTCCACGCAGTCCAACCTTGACTCTGTCTACATGATGCCCCCCTCCCACAGCCCCAGACCGAGTCCCCAAAGTCTCTACCAGGTCCCCTCCGGCCCGGTGGGACCCACTCCACAAGCCCAGCCAGGGCCCCCCAGCAAAGCACCGCTTCTAGCCCAGAGACAGTACCAGCTGCCTGTACAGGACATCTACCAGGTGCCCCCCTCTGTAGGCCCAGGACCAGGCCAGGGAGTCCCGGCTGGTGGCACAGGGTCAGGGCAGGACGTGTACCAGGTGCCCCCCTCCCTAGAGAAGAGGAGCTGGGACAGTACCAACAAGCCACTGGGCAAGGTAAGAAACAGGGGATTGATTCTGTTAAAAAATATAATATCTATCCAAGTCTGATCTCAGGGCAGTGTTGTGTCCCCATCATGTGAGTAACTCCCCTCCTATGATGACACCAGGGTGTTGTCTCTGAAGCTAGCATGGCGAGCAGCCATCCTATGTGTAGTTTCTGTCATTTTTCCGTGGGCGTGTCCTGTTGAGTGTAGACATTGTCCCGGGATCTCGCTGTAGCTAGATACACATAAGTCTGCTCTGCTCTGAGATCAGTTATGCTATTGGGTAACACTTTATTTGACGCCTATCTTTTTAACACATATTATAAACACAATAAATTATCATATAACAGGCTTTATAACAATAAGCATAACAAATTATAGAGCATTATAACTCTATTATAACACTTGACCTTTTAAGCCATTATAAAATAAAGTCTTAAGATAATTTATGAGTGTTTGTCATGATAGTTATACACGTTTATAAGTCAATTATAACACATAATAAGTATATTTATAATGCATTATCGATGTGGGCATTATCAGCGAGTTACTAACAATTATGACGCATTATAATACCTGACCTTATACTGTAAGTCATGATAGGTACATAAAGCATTATGATCATTTATGAGTGATCATTTATAATTATAGTTACACAGTGCTATAACTGCATTATAACTCATAAGTAAGACTATAATGCGTTATAGAGATAGGCGTCAAGTAAAGTGTTACCCCATTTATGAAATGACTTCCATGTCCTTCGTTCAGCAAGGAACCCACCAACACACCCACAAGTCTCTGACTTTATAGTCAGTGTACGTAGGTTGCTTTGTGTTTGTTCAGAGTGACTTTTAGTTGACTCATTTTATTTCTCTCCTACAGTGCACATTTTAGTGTTAGTGCTGATGATCCTCACACAGAGTTTACAGAACGGAGGAGATGAAAGCAGATGGATGAAATTATATTTTGTGAATAAGATAGAGAAGAAGAAAGAACAAATTGAAAGATTTATTTTATGTTGTTGATATTAATTCAGAAATGAAAGGTTTTGTTCTATCAGCACACGCACGATTCACATAGACACTTCCCTCTATTGTCAGTGCTGGTGTACACTAGTATATGTGTCAAAGATTCAAGGTTGTTCTTTGTGCTGCGGTCAGGTCTGCAGAAATCAGCCTGTCAGTGCTATCTGCAGACGTGTGTCACTGGATGATAAGGGAGTGGTCAGTCCAACCCTGAGGTTACTGCTGTTCATCCTGCGCCTAAGTGGAGAGTTAACACTTTGACTGCGGTCACTCACTAGGACTAATGACACGACGAGGTTCCACATGAAGGTCTGTCAGACAGGACATACACTATGTACCAGTGGTGTTTTTATGAAGCTTTTACACAAACGGCACCTTTCAGCCAGCCATACAGTAGGTATTTGTCACACTGGTGCTACATCAGACATGATGCAGCAGTCATCGAGGGAAACTGTCGCTACCTGGTCTGTGAGAGGAGGGAGTGTGAGAGCGGTTAGAGGATGATTGGATCATAATCAAAGACTGATTAAAGAAATTGATTGATAAAACTGGAATTTTCTTTATGTTCACATGTGGCACTGTGGCCCATTCACATGTCATAGCTCTGACTGATTTACTGAACTGTTGTCACTTCTTGTGCACAGGTTCACAATTTTGAACTTTTCAGAATAAAAGCTCACAATACCTCAGATTAAAGCGCTATTGCAAAAGTAGAGATTTTTGAACTTCAGAGTAGAACCTTTTCATGTTTTTTTTTCTTTTCATAACACAAACAGAGGTGAGGTCATATACATTCAGTCACATTGAATGATATCCATCAGGATGATACACTTGAATAAGAGGAGAACTTTTTCATATTCTTTAAATATCTCTAAGTTATTAATATTACTGTTATTGTTGCTGTGGTTGTTATGTGAAACTGCTGTCAGACTGATGTAAAGAGGTGTGTGTCCATGTGTGAAGCTTCCTGTTACACACCAGTTAGCAGCCAGTCATCAAGCATTAAATTAATGTTTTAATACCAGTGATAAGTTAAAAAAAAAAAAAGCTGAAGGGCATTAAAGGGCAAATGTTAACAAGCAGTCCTAACACATCACATCACTTCACATCGCAGTACGCGAAGATAGAGGAACAGTAAAACAAACAAGGAGAGGACAGACAGAAACGTGTGTGTGTGTGTGCGTGTGTGTGTGGACACCTCTGCAGAGACAGACCAGTAAAATAATAAGATTCTTAATTATTCAGCTCTGATCTTGTGGTTGGGTGAGTAAGCACTTTACTGCACCAGCAGGTGACAGGCTTTCTATCTATCTCTGTGTGTGTGTGTGTGTGTGTGTGTGTGTGTGTGTGTGTGTGTGTGTGTGTGTGTGTGTGTGTGTGTGTGTGTGTGTGTGTGTGTGTGTGTGTGTGTGTGTGTGTGTGTGTGTGTGTGTGTGTGTGTGTGTGTGTGTGTGTGTGTGTACTCTGGGGAACCCCCCCTAGGCTTGCTGTGGTGCAGTCAGTGGTGCATATGTGTGAGCACCACTGTGAGTCAGTGCTATGTTTTGTGAGCGTGTTGCTGATGATGGTGATGATGGCGATGTCTGCTCCAGCTGCTCCCCTGCTTCTTCCTCAGTCTGTCTCTAACTGCTTCATAATAAATTGATGTGCAGGAGGAGGCGAAATGTAACGACCATGAGACACTTCATGGTGAGTTGGATGTTTTCTTTCTGAGGCTCACACATAAAGCAACATCCGTGGCAGTCTGTGTTTGTGGAGCAGCTAGAGAAGGTGGGATGAGACACTGGGTTTCTCATGGCTATTTGACGTGCACGCTGAGCCTGCAGTGGACAACAGGTACATCTGCAAATGTATGCACAAGTTATTTTCATAGGACTGTATGCTACACTGTTTAAAACTGATAATCCACTAACATACAATAACATGGAGACAGTTATTTCTCAATAAAGAGCCTGCTACTATCTCCAATGTATTATAACCTTATAATAAAGAGCAACAGCAGGAAAGGTTTGGTTTACATCAGGGCTGCACAATTCATTGGAACATGAGTGAATTTACAGCAGTGCAATAGCTACAGTAGATCACAAGAGCTTCAGTTCTTTCAATGAAAGTAAAAAATGTTTCACAATATTGTTTATCACATACAGCACCATTAGCACTGAACATAGTTGAAACTGAGGTGACACAGTGTTGCCGTGGTACTGTAAGCATTGTTGCCTCCCATCAAGAAGGTCCTGGCTTCGTCCCTGGGCCTGAGGACCTTCAGTGTGGAGTTTGTACAGCATGTTCACCCTTTGCCTGCGTAGTTCTCAGGCATCCCCCTGGTCCAAAGACTAACACACTTGCTTGGTGACTCTGAATGTGTCCATAGGTGTGAATGTGAGCCATCTTCTACTCCGATGTGCTGTATGTTGTGACCTTGCCAATGCCTTCTGCTCAAGCACACACGCACACACGTACCCTTACTACTGCTAGTTAGTCATTGGGAGATAAGGTAACATACACACACTCAAACACACGCACACACATGAGTTGTAATTGAAAGGTGATGAAAACTGTGTGTTTGTTTGAGTGTGATGGAGGAAATGAGCAGAGAGGCAGCTACAGCTGCAGAGCCTCAGCTGCTGAGTAGCCTCCATCTCAGCTTTGTTCACCATGACACACACACACACACACACACACAGTACATACGCTCTTCACCTTCACGCACTAACAGTGGTGGCAACAAGAACAATCAGATTTCTTTGTTGCTTCAGCGACCAATCTCTCATTACCTGGCAGGAGTAAATCCTTCAGGAGTGAGAGTAAAGAGAAGAGCCTTACTGGCTCCTGGTTGGGACTTGTTCACTGTCCAATTATTATTTTTCAAAGTTAGAATCACCAAACAAGCATCCCGGCAGGTTCTCTACATCTCCTTTTACAGTTATTTTTGCCATGTTGTAAAAAGACAGAGAGGGAGATATTCACATCCACACACTATTGTATTATAGAACTGAACGTCTCCTTTATAAAAATGTGAGAATGGATTTCAGTCTTTTCTCAAAACACATCAGCTTAAAGTTCAAGTCACCAGACAAGAGCTGTTCACATTTACAGGAAAACGTCCTGAATAACAATAAATCTCAGAGAAGCTGTGAAAAACAGCCCCTCCTACAGGTCAGAGTGAACAGACCTATGAGGGAGGAGGAACTGAACATTTAACAAAGGGAAACACACACATCCAGGAGACGGAATCAGCCCGTTCAGGTCTGAGATCTGCTGTTAATGCAAACGGCTCCGAAAAGTTGAACTCTAATCCTCAGCTGACGCAGCTGTCAACAAAGGAGTGTATCAGCCACGTGTCACGGCGGCTCCCAGGTCTTAACACCCCGACAAACACACAGTAACAGCTGTGAAGCCACTGATGTGTTTGTGTCTATGTGTGTGTGTGTGTGTGTGTGTGTTTCACTACCTGCAGTGGAGTAATTTTCTGCTCTGGTAGTGTGTAAAGAGCAAAGATGGGTGTGGATGTTTGTATGGAGGATATGAAATGTGTGTGTGTTTCACTACCTGCAGTGGAGTAATTTTCTGCTCTGGTAGTGTGTAAAGAGCAAAGATGGGTGTGGATGTTTGTATGGAGGATATGAAATGGGGCAAGTTGCGGATCTGTGTGTGTTGGTGAAGTGTGTGCGTGTGTGTGTGTGTGTGTGTGTGTGTGTGTGTGTGTGTGTGTATCTTTATCTCTCAATGTGTAGTTCATCCCTCCCACAGCATTCCCAGATTTCCCTTTTTGAGTAGCTGTAATTGAAGGGTACACCAGCATGGTCGTCATAGTAACTATCCTGTCCTGTTTCACTGCGTTCCCACCTGTGTCAGATGGAGAACAGGTAGAGCGTATGGAAACAGTAAGAAAGTCATACATGTAATATGCTAATAGTCAAATAGATATAATGTAATAATGTTATGTGATATAGTGTAGAATAATACGATAAAAGTGTGGTGGTGTTATGACAGAATAGTCTATTACTTGTATGAAGTTATAATTCTTAACATGTTATATTATGATAATGTCATGTTCAGTGTGTTCAAGTAGGATCTGTTGGTTCTGATAATTAATAGAAATGTGGAGCAGCGTGATGAGATGAGACATGTTGCAGAATAACGTTTTGTTTTGTCTGCAGCGTTTATTACAACATTTTTCATTAGTTATTGTTGAAGAATTTTGAATAATTAATCCCTTCCAAACTCAGGGTCGAAAATGATTAAATAAATATTCACGACCTCAGACGGGAAGCATCTTAACGTTTCTATGACGACCTCCTTGCATACATCAGCAGAGGCCGATGCGGAAGAAAATTACATTTCCATTCGGCTGCACTGCATCGCAGAAGATGCTGGATGCTGCCAGAAATATTAATAAAAAACAATAAAATGATAAGGCAGCTGGTGTGTGTGTCTGTATGTGTGTGTGTGTGAGGCTACATTCTGTGCCACATGCTGAGAGATTAACTGGAGACTAATGAAGTCAACACGGCTGTCTGGCACACTCCCACACGCCTGTAGACATGACCACACACACACATGGACATGCACAAATGCCTGAAGTAGCAGCGTCTCCACTTTCCTTTCTTTGTGTGTTGGTTTGTGGATGAAACACCGTGAGTGGAGGAGGCAACGCCCCGCGATCACAATGAACCAACTTTAATACCTGGTTGGTTTCACTCTGTTTACATACAGTTAAAGGCTGTTGATGGATTACAGGTGGTTTGTTGTACTGAACCTGCTCATACAGGATATTGTCTTATTTGTAGTGATGCACCGATATGAAAATTTTGGCCGATACCGATATCCGATATGAATTTTATGGCCGATAATCGATATTTACCGATATCGATATGTGTTGGGTTTTTTTAAGTTTCTGAGATGATACATTTTTGTACAGACTGAAAATCATGCAAACTGAATTTTTGAATGTCTTCCTTTATTTTCAGAATGTATTTTATTTCCAAATAACAAGGTTACAGGCTACCATCCTCCTCGCATTACCTCAACTTTGCAGGTTTTGCATACGAATATATATGGGCCGATATAAATCGGCCCAATTTTACTCATCAGACTGATACCGATATGTTAAAAAATGACGAACATCGGCCGATACCGATATTAATGTCGATATATCGTGCATCCCTACTTATTTGTCCGTGCACAGATTAAAGATGAAAAATATGATAGTGACCAACTTGGCAGCATTATCACTGGATTGTTGTGCTGATAATGGTCAAACTGTGAACTATTTGACCTGGTTTAATCATGGAAGCAATTTTGTTTTGGATTGAACTAGTAAAATTATTGACAATGGGCCAGTGGCAGTTCTGCTGCTGCATCTCCACTCTGTTCACTGTTGTTATTATTTTCAGTAAGAGTCGCAGTAGTTGTAGTAGTTCGAAAGTTGAAAATCAGAATCATGACAACACAGAGACTGCAGCATAAACAACCAGCTTTAATATGTGTGTAAACATCAAACAAATCCATGATATGATGAATATTAATAGTTTGTTTAACATCACTCTGGTGCCACAGCCCTGAGGTGAGACGGTCCATCTGGACCGGCGTTACCAGACAGCCAGTCTGAGCATGCACACATGGACACAACACACACTCTCTCTCACACACACACACACACCAGTCATGCCATGTGGTCTTGGAATTCAGTACAGTCGGGGGTAGAGTGTGTTGGTGCCCTCATGGAGACATGCCCCCCTCCTGCACTAATCTGTTAAGACCCCCGCGCTGCCTCTTGGTGTGTGTGTTGCCACATGCCCCACATAGCTGGCATGGTATGAACACACTGTTCTCTCTCTCTCTCTCTCTCTCCCGGCTGATGCTCCGTCTTTGTTTCCACATCTTTGTCTTTCTGCTCTGACTTTCCATTTCTCCAGCAGGAGCTGAGCTGCACCAGTAGACCTGGTGCTGTCTGTCAGGCCCGCTGAACTTTTCACCCATCACATTTCATACTGTTTGCAAATACTTCTATTAGGGCTGTTCGATTAATCGATTTAAAATCGTAATCGCAATTATTTGGCTAGGACAATGTTAAAAAGAAAAAATCGATTTTTTCTCTAACTGGGGTAATTACAGTAAACCCCCGTTCATGAATCTGGGCTGCGCTGAATTACCGTAATGACTGCTGCCCCCCTCCTCCCATCACGCTCTTCTACTGCTCTCCCCACACACTGTGAACAAGCATGGTCGTGTCACGTTTTTGGATGGATGGATGGATGGATTTTTTAAAAAAGAAATTAGACTCCAGGTCCATTTAAAAAGACACAAACAGCATACAAAATAGTTTGTCATTTAACCAAAAAAATCGTAATCGTAATCGGAAATCGATTTTTGAGAGAAGAAAATCGCACAGCCCTAGTTTCTATACAAGAGAAAGTTATCCAGTTTCACTTCTACTTCATTTTGAAAATACTTATGGGTTTACACGTATTTATGTGTCAGCATTATTATGTTGTTCCACATTTACAGAACCTGCAAATTCAGTCCAACAACACAATGAAAGTGCTTCCAGCCGACACAAATGTGCAGGTGGAGGAGGAAACTACCATGAAGGCATCTAGTCCAACCCTTTGACTTCTCTATTATATATAAAAAAGGAAAACATCTTTTTTTTTAAAATAGTAATGATCCACTGGGTACTTGTTATTTAATACTTATAACCTCAAAAGTCACAATAGATCTTTGTCCTAGCAGGATCATCACTTTCCAGTGTCCATTGTGAACACTTGTGTTGTGTTTGCAGCGTATGTGGTGTCAAACTGATGTAAATGTCGTCTGGATTTGGGTGCTGGTGTAAATTTTGTGTATTAAATTGAAGTATATTGATTGAGCTCTCCTCTCCGTAACCCCCTACCAGTAATTACATGGTTATCACGCAGGGAGAGTTGGCTACTGTTACTGTTGCAGTTTCAGTGGACGCAGAGACTTTTCTGTCCATTGAGGGATTGAAGGAGTTTTTTCCGTTTAAGTGCAGGATTTAATGAGTGGCCTCATCACCCTGGCGACTGCAGCCAGGATCTTTCCAGTGAAGCGCTGTGAGAGTACAGTATGGATCAGGATCTGGAGCAGCCATAGTCCACCAGTTCACACAAACCACCCCCCACCCCCCCCACCCCTGCTGTAATTACCCCTCTCTATTTTTACCCTGGTTTTGAGCTTCACATCTGCGCTGTAAAGATTTATTTTTCTCCTCATCAGTGGCGTTTTCTCTCCACTGCAGCTGCATGCGCACGAGTATATTTTCTGCCGTGTGTGGTTACCGTGGTCATTTTGAAGCCGGAGCGCCAGGCTTCAGTTGAGTGTGCGCTATATTTACTCACCGGATACTGCAGAGGAGAGATTTCATCCTGATTTCTCCTTCCCCAGACCGAAGCCGGCCCACACCCTGCTCTCTGGTTATCTGTCATTTTCTCATCTGCAGAGAGAGAAAGAAACGGAGAGGAGAGGGTGGAGGGTGCTGCTGGGAAGAAGACAGGGAGGGGAGGGACATTGCTCGCAGCGAAGGTCATCTGTTAAACAATGACTTCTACTTGACGTAATCACACGCATGGAACAAAAGAGCATCCCAGCGTGTGCCACACTCAGATATGTGTGTGTGTATTTGCATGCAGAGGAATTCTCCTCCACTGAATCCTCAGAAAGACGTTGTTGTCGAAGGGTCAGAGGAGCTGCAGCCGCTCAGACGATATGTAGGTCAGGGAATGTGGAAGTGCACGTCTGTCCTCAGGCCACACTCTGTGAGGATGTATGAGAGACCAGGCTGCACAGAGCTGAGTCCTGGCTGTCATTCACCTCCCGCTGAGCGCTAACAAACCTGCTGGTGCAGCTCAGCAGGTAGGAGGACGGCACATCTGTCCCACACAGCTTCATAGCGTCTGACCAACTAGACCGATGGCGCACGACAAGTGTTCCTCCAAATAAAGGAGTACACATCTCTGCCCTACAAAGGCAATGTGCAGTTTCTGTCAAAATGCCAAACTGAGAAAAACTGCTTTTTGTGTTTTTCATGATCAGGTTTAAGCATCAGATTATGAAAAACTACCAAGTCTGTAATTGATTAGACAAAATGTGGACTGAATTAAATGTATTTTGTAGTTTGTTTTTATGGCAGATACAGCACTGCACTTTGCCTTGGTTTCACTTCAATGCAATTAAAGAGTAAATCAAAGAATGTAGGGAGTACAGTACTCTTTGCAGATACTGCACAGTGCTTTTTTTTGGATGGACAGCAAAATAAAAAGCCCAATAACTCTGGAAATGTTAGCAGTACCAATATAAAATTCTACCAGATTGAAGAGAATATGCCACACTTTTGATTGGTCGAGAAGAAAAAATGCAGATACTGCACTTTGACTGCACAGTCACAAGTGACTAACAGCAGCCACACAGGTCACATCAGTAGCACGGAGCCAGAAGAACACGCCAGCGCTGGTCTTTTAATCTGTTAAACAAGAACAAGAACTAGAGCTACATAAAACCAACCAACCTCCAGGACGTCCCATCCACACACACACACACACACACACACACACACACACACACACACACACACACACACACACACACACACACACACACACACACAGTATAGTCATTATGAGTAGGATGTCTCTCCAGCGGTGGCCACTGATCCACTGGCCTGATCTCGTAAAGGGATTAAAAGGCTCAGCACACACACACACACACACACACACACACACACACACACACACACACACACACACACACACACACACACACACACACACACACACACACGGAGGGAGGGAGGGAGGGAGGGAGAGATCCATTAAGCATTAGAGTGTAAGTGTGTGTGTCTATTCTCCAGGGTGCACACAGACAGGCGATCAATAACATAGGATATCAATCAGACACCAGATGATTTTGTGTGTGTGTGTGTGTGTGTGTGTGTGTGTGTGTGTGTGTGTGTGTGTGTGTGTGTGTGTGTGTGTGTGTGTGTGTGTGTGTGTGTGTGTGTGTCGGTGGCGTGGGTGTGTGTGTGTGTGTCTGTGGGGTGGGGGTTGGGCATCTAGCACTTAGCCAACTGTTGTCAATACTGTTGAAAGCTTTCTGACAATGAGGAAAAGGCTGTTTACATAAGTGTGTGTGCGTGTGTGTGTGTGTGTGTGTGTGTGTGCAGAGCCCAGTGAATACTATCTGTAGTAGGATCAGTCCAACCAATAAATACAAAAATGAATGGTAAATCAGACTGACAGCTGGTTGTGGTGAAGCAGAGCAGATCAGATTGTTCCAGCTCTGGGTCCAGGCCACAGTCGTCTCCAGTCCTGATGCTGTTAATGCTGCTGCCGCTGCTGCTGCTGCCGCTGCTGCTGCTGTTGCTGCTGCTGCTGCTGCTGCTGCTGCACTGCTGCTGTTGCTGCTGCTGCTGCTGCTGCTGCTGCTGGAGCTGCTGCTGCTGAGCTGCTGCTGCTGCACTGCTGCTGCTGCACTGCTGCTGCTGCTGAGCTGCTGGAGCTGCTGTTGCTGCTGGAGCTGCTGCTGCTGAGCTGCTGCTGCTGCACTGCTGCTGCTGCACTGCTGCTGCTGCTGAGCTGCTGTTGCTGCTGGAGCTTCTGCTGTTGCTGCTGGAGCTGCTGCTGCTGTTGCTGCTGCTGCTGCTGCTGCTGGACTTTTCCTGTGTGTGCAGATGGGCCTGAATGTGCAGCTCATGTGGTCTTCAATCAGCCCAAAAGGGCACATGTCATGTTTGCTGCTCATCAACCTCCACTGTCTGTCACCCAGCTCCTGAATCAGACTCAGTGACTAATGCAGCCAGCGGCCTCCAGAGTGACTCCTGGGGTTCAGTCCAGACTGTTCTGGTCTGTGGTTCCCTGACGGAGGAACGAGCTACCAGAGTCAGTCAGAACAGGACGTCCTCTTCTATCTTCAGGAATCTCCTGAAAACTCAGCTCAACGACCCCAAACATGTTTAGCTGCCTCTTGCGCTGCACTATTGACTGCAGTGAAATTTGCTGGTAAATCACTTTGGGTAAAAACATCTCCAGAAGAGTTCATAGAAACATCTCTCACGCTTCATAAGACACTTTGATCCCTCTATGCCTGTGACATCCAGCACCACAGGACATTTGTTCTGGGATTCCGTCTGTCGACGTGTGTCTCTTGTATCATTTAGCTTCAACACACCATTATACACAACATAAGCCAGTGTTTTAAACCTTGGGGTCGGGACCCCATGTGGGGTCGCCTGGAATTAAAATGGGGTCGCCTGAAATGTCTACTCTAAAAATAGTTTTTTAAACTAATAATTATTCTTTTTAAAATTATGATTAAAAACACAACACACAATCAACTGAATTCTGTACTTTCACTTTAATACAAATCGAGTTCAAATAAATTTTGGACAATAAAGATTTATTGTTCTATCTGAGCTGGCATTCTTGATTGACAGTGGGGTCTCCAGAAATTTGTGATGTCATAATGGGGTTACAAGCCAAAAATGGTTGGGATTAATTAATAATTTTGTTTGAGGGCTAGCAGTGGTGTTTTCTGTGGATTGTTACCCACAGTCACAGTCATGACTGACATGACTGTCTTCTGTAGTTGGTCCTGATAACAAGGTAAAGTAATAAACCATATAATACAACAGTCCTTTATATGAGGCTCAGATAAGGACTGACATGAAATTCAAAGAAGGACCGTGAAGTTTGTCCTCCTTGAGATGACAAATAAAGTTCTTCCCTCTGTAGCCAGGTCAGGGTCAGTTTAAAAGCAGGTCCTGCTCATCAGTAATGCAGCGGAGGGACGTGCAGTGAACTAACTGGTGGAGGGACACGGCGGGATCCAGCTGTGACGGTTTTTCCTTCGGTTGTGTATGTGTTGTGTACCACAGCTGCTGTGGTTTCCCAGGCTGGCTGGTTGACTCTGCGCTCAAACCATATAATACAGAGTTTAAACAGGCACACAATAGGACAGGACGGTTCCCACGACAACTATGACAGGACCTCTGCTCTGTTTTTATTGCCTGTGTGTGTCTGTGTGTTTTAATGAGACTAAACGACCTTTAGTCTCTGCTCATTCAGTGTGAAGGAGCAATAAAACCTCTTTCAAAGGAGCGGGAGCCTATAAGTTGTTTTTTTTTTCCTACTCCAGTCTGATGAAAGAGAAGAAGTGCATTGTGATCGTGACCCTTACAGGTTGCCATAGTCACATAACCACAGGCTTTTTGACTTTTTGCAGAAGGGATTGTATGGAATAAAAAATGATCAGACATATCATCCTGTTATCTTCAGTGCGGGTTTGTCGTGTCGCTGCAGGTCTTTGTGTTGCTCTTGTCTTGACTAACACCTGCATTGTGTTTCTGTGTCCAGGTGGTCGTTCCCACTCGGGTCGGACAGGTGTACGTGTACGACACTGTGAAGTCAGACCAGGACGAGTACGACGTCCCACCCAGACATCAGCCTCCGACTCAGCAGGACATCTATGACGTGCCCCCGACCCGCCAGCAGTACAACACACAGGTGGGACTGTTTGTGTGTTTGTGCGTGTCTGTGTGTTTGAATCTTTGTGGATACGACATCTGATTCCACTGAGTTCAGTTTCTTTGTTTGCTTCGACACAGTCTCATCTTCAGCAGCTTCCCTGGCAGCAGGACAACACACAATTCATCTCTTGTCGAGAAAAAAACAACCAAAAATACTAAAAACAAACTTTTTTCTGTAGAAAATATACATTTTACGAGGACTGGATTCTCTGCAACACAAAAGCCATCAAGCAAGTGGTGCGTGTGTGTGTGTGTGTTACCTCCTGCTCATCTCTCCTCTCTCCATCTGTCTCTCATTGTTCCAGTGTAACAGGCAGAGAGGCGTAAATGCCCAACTGGAAGAGAGAGAGAGAGAGTGTGTTCTGTCCGTGTGTGTGTATGTGTGTGTGTCGACAGAGGCACAGGAGGGACTGAAGAGGCGAGTGTTGACAGATGGATACTTCCTCATAGAGGTGGTCACGTGAGGCACAGGAGGGACTGAAGAGGCGAGTGTTGACAGATGGATACTTCCTCATAGAGGTGGTCACGTGACCAAAACCACCGTGATTCACATTCCATCACAGTCTTTGTCTGCCCCGTTCGCCTCCTTCTTCCTCTCGTCTCTTTCAACTCATGTCCTTTATTCCCTCCTTCCTCCACTCCTGCCTCCTCTCCCCCGTATCACCTGCCCTCTGTCTCCACCGTCCTCCCTCTACCCTCCTCCATTGTTTTTCTTCCTCCTGCCTCTTTCTATCCTCTCCTGTTCAACCATTCATCAATTTAACCTCTTGTCTTATGTCTATGCGTGCGTTTAATATGTGTGGGTGCTATTCTTTGTGAGTCCCTGTTTATCAGATCTGCTTGTAACTGTGATATGAGGCATTTAAATGATTCTCCGGTGGATCTTTGTATTCCCCTACCTCCGTCTCCCACCTCTTCTCTGTGAAGCTGCATCCTGCTGCCAGGCACATTATTTCATTTGCCAGACTCACACCAGTCAGATACAGGCGTGTCCTGCTGACGCTGTTATCGATCAACACACTGCACAACCGGAGAGCGAGCAGATTCTGAACCGGAATCACGATTTTCTTTTCATTTCCTCACTTCTCACCCCTCTGAAGCCTGATTAATCTTTCCAGCAGTAATCCAGAGTTAATTCATAAACGTCCAGTCCGCAGCCACATCATTCTGACACTTGAACCAGAGAATACAGCTGTTTTACAGATGTTTCAAAGCATCACCACATCTGCCACCATCACCTGCAATGACTCATTTAACTGTGTGGTGTGATGTTGAACAGGATGTACAGAGGAGCTTCACACACCTCATCATGACCTCTGACTCAACACAAACACACCGTATTTAGTCTTATGCATCATTTACTGATGGATGTGTGTGTCCCATGTGGTGTGTATAACAACATGTTATTAACATGTGTGTTTTTTCAATTTTTTGAAGGTGTATGACACTCCTCCCATGGTGGTGAAGGGGCCCTCTAGTGGTCAGGATATATATGACACCCCAGCCAGCACGGACAAGAACACACAGCAGACGGTGAGGAGTTTGGATTCGTTGGACTTTGTTGTGTGTTTTGTGTGTCACCGATGTGCAGCATGACTTCTTGTCTTGTGTGTGTGGGAACACAGCAGACGGTCTTCATGATTTCAGGAAACTCCTGTTTCCTCAAGAGAATATTTTGGCAAACCTCACATCCTGGTTTGAAATTTACATTTGAGTTGATGTGAACTTATTGGGAGTAACATACTATATGTGACAGTAAAAGAAGAATAATGGTTGATGTATGATAATGATATATAAAATGTAATATTTAAAATTTCTTTTCGTCCTGGGTGAGGGGTTCTTCCGCTGTTGCTCACCCTGAGGTTTCTCCCATTTTTTCCCTGTTAAGAGTTTTCTCTGGGTTTTTCCTCAGTCGATGTGAGGGTCTAAGGGCAGAGGATGTTGTTATAGATAGAGATAGAGAAAACTTTATTCATCCCCTAAGGGCAATTGAGTTTCTTCTATGGAGTAGGCTTCACGGTAGAATCATTCATACAACATAAATTCATAAAAACATACATGGAGATGTCCTGAATATAGAAATAAATAAAACAAAAGCGGCATTGCACAAATTCCCAGTTCAATTCTCTGCATTCGGCAGCCAAATAGCAGAAGAAACAAATGATTTGGAGTACTGACCGGTCTTCCTAAGAGGCTCATGTCCTGATGGCACTAAAAAGTGAAAATTCTTTAACAAGAACATGATTAATAATGCATTTTGCCTTTTTGAGGACATGTTTCTCCCAGAGAGAGTTTAAATCCGTCATTTGCGTCACAATAATTTTGGAACAGACATTTACAATTTTATTTAGACAGTTCCTGTCCTTCACTGCCAAGCTGTGGAACCAGCAGATAAAAGAAAGTTATGATGCTGTGTAAAGCCCTTTCAGACACCGAGCCCTAGGTGTGACTGATCAGGTTTGTGTCGGTTAACAATGCGTGTTGCTGTGAGATCTGAAGAACACAAGGCTGTGACCGCTTGTAAATAATTAACATGAAAGGCTTTATGTAATTCTTTATCTCTTTCTCTTCAGGTCTATGACTTCCCGCCATCCGTCAGTAAAGACGTCCCTGATGGTCAGCCAATCAGAGAAGAGACCTATGATGTACCACCCCACTTTGCCAAGCTCAAGCCCCCACTGCCAGTCCCTCCAGGCCAGTACCTGCACAACAACCTCAACGACGATGACGACGAGCCCCCCATCCCAGAGGACGTGTACGACGTCCCGCCCCCCATCCCGTCTGACAAGCATTACCATGTCGACAGGAGCGGGGTCGGCCAGGCCCCGCAGGAGATCTACGACATCCCAGCCAGCCTGCGGACAGGAGGTCACCCTGCCCAGGACGTCTACGACTTCCCCCGAGAACGAGAGGACAGAGGCGGCGAGAGGGGAGACCATTATGTCTACGATGTCCCGCCACAGGTACAAGAGTTAAAGGGGCAGTGCCACGTTTTGGGAAATATGTTGATTTGCCTTTAACAATGTCAACATTGTGATGCTACAGCTGCCACCATCTTTGTTGTGTATTGTTACCAGTACAGTTCACTATTATCTAGGTACTATGTAGGGATTTACCAGAGATACGCCGATTGATCGACTAGCAGTCAGAAAAATCTTATCAGTCTCAGATATCCAGTTCTGTAAAATGTACAAATTGAGGTAAATTGAAGAGGAACAATCAGGAAAACATTCAGAACAGTCTTTTCTTCTCACTGAAGTTAGCATGCTAACCTAGCTCCGGCCTGGTGAACTCTAGCCCCACGGTGCCTCTGTGTCTCAGCCATCAATAATTATGGTTAGACATCAAAAGAGAGTTGTAACCAGAAAGCAGTTACAGTATGTCATCATCTCTGTTGGTGTCTCAATAACACTAACCTGTCTGCAGATGCACTTCTTTTCATACTAAGTCCTTGTGATTTTTTTCTATCAATGAATTTAGATCTGTTTTCGTTGCTGTCACTGTAATATTCATTAATCAGTAGTTTCTGTTTGTTGAATCATTTGTCTTCAGCACAAACTTCACATGCTACTCTCTGCTGATGAAATGAACACTTTTGGTGATGTGAAATGGGAGGAGACAGATAGTTTCTACTTTACTCAGTGTTCATATGTGTTTTCCAGGTTGTGCGTGATGCCCAGACCACTGAGGAGCTGACCATGTCCTTCAAGCGACTGTCCGCCTCGAGTACAGGAAGTACCCGCAGCAACCACTCTGCTTCATCCTTGGACATGGTCCCTGTCCGCGACACCTCCTCCTCCATCCCTTCATCAGGCTCCTCTTCAGGGAAGCCCCTGATCTTGGACCTGGAGCAGGCCATGGAGCGTCTGTCTCGCCTGCAGCAAGCCGTCGAATCCAGTGTTTCCCTCATGATGTCGTTCATCACAGGTAACTGGAGAAGCCCTGCTCACCTGGAAGGGAACCTCTCGGCCATTCACCAGGCCGCCGACCGGGTGCGCGCCACTGTCCGAGACTTCCTAGAATTTGCCCGGGGGGCTGTGGCTAACGCTACCCAGGCAACGGACCGCTCGCTTCAGACCAAACTGGGCCGCCAGGTGGGGAAAATGGAGGAGGTCTTCCAGAGTTTGGTCCGACACAGTCAGAGCTTGGACGCTGTTTCCTGGTCACACTCGGCCCTCACAACACCGCCACCAGGAGGAGACGATTTAGATCGACTAATCATGACGGCACGAGGGATCCCCGACGACGCCAAGCAGCTCGCCTCCTTTCTCCACGGGAACGCCTCGCTTCTCTTCAAAAGGACCAACCGGCTGCAGCAGCAGCTGCCACTTCCTCCAATCCCTGGGGAGATCAGCGGTCACATGACAGGATCAGGAAGCGGGAGCTATCAAGGAGGGGAGAGGGTGAACATTCAGTCACGGCCCCTCCCCTCTCCGCCAAAGTTTACAGCGGCAGAGGAAGAGGAAGGTGTGGACAGGCCGTATGAGACCACAGAGGAAGGCTGGATGGAGGACTACGACTACGTACATCTACAGGTACAAACACACACACTGCACATTAAGAAATGACCTGACATGTTAAATAGAAACTGTGTTACTGACTCTAGAATAAACACAGAGGTTTCACTTTACAGATAACTCACACGTACAAACAATGACTGAATGAAGAGAGAAATGAGTTGTGAGCTTATGGTCACTTGTTAGTCAGCTGTGTGAGCACAGATAGTTGGTGTTGATCTAGGAGTGGTCGAGGTTTCAGCCTGGTGTTCTTCAGTGAAATTTTAGTCTTGTGTTGTTCTTTTTGTTATTTTTATAGCCACAGTGTTCACACCACTTAACATTTTGTTTTGTGTTACCTTCGGGAACATGAGTATCATCCTCTGTTGTAGCTTAGTTTTTGTTGACAATGAACAAAATATTTAACATAGATATGACCACATTATCGATTACACAGCCAACATATATTTTTTTTATACATCCATCTGTCCATTGTCTACACCACTTATCCATGCGGGGGACCAGGGGGCGTGAAGCAATCTCAGTTTTGTTCACGTTATTTCGGCAGTTTGTTCATTTTCCTAAGGTCACTGAACCTCTCTCTGTATATGGTTAGGTATCAAACCTCACACATATAGAAAGTTATTTTCTCCATTCCATCATTAATTTTAGTAAAGCTGACATTACTGTATGTATGCATCTTGTGCTCTACATCCCCTCCCACCCATATACAGTAGTAGTAGGAAGTCAATGGGAAGTCAGGAGCGCCTGTGCACTTCCTGCATATGACCAGTAGAGGGAGACAGTGCTCATGTGTTCTGCTCCATGTTGAGACAGTTGTGTTGTGAATGAACGTTGTGTGTGTGTACAAGAGCTGACCTGTGTATCTTTTTGTTGATCTATTAGGGAAAGGAAGAGTTTGAGAAGAACCAAAGACAGCTGCTGGAGAAAGGCAACATCATTCGACACAAGACACAACTGGAACAGCAACAGGTGTGTGTGTGTGTGCGTGAGTGCACGTGTTTGTCATGATTGGACACATACATACATGTATTATTTTAAATATTTAGCGTTCCCGTCACAGTTAGCACTGTTGACTTGAACTTGTGGCGTTTCTGTGTGAAGTTTTTCTCCAAAGTGTATCAGATTGATAATCAGTAGCTGATGATGATAATAAATTAACAGACTGATTAAATATCAAACCACTGTTCAGCTCATCACTGTAGCATGACCCACCACTGACAGTTTTCTCGTCTTCCTCTTCCAGATTAAACAGTTTGAGCGGCTAGAGCAGGAAGTCAGCCGGCCAATCAACAACGACATGACGGGCTGGGTCCCCCCGCCCCACCACCCTCTGGCCAGCCAGCTGGCCCAGAACGGCTCCGGCGCGCCCTCCTCCAAGCTGTGCCACGCCGACCGGCAGCTCCTGCTCTTCTACCAGGAGCAGTGTGAGCAGAACGTCACCACGGTGACCAACGCCATCGATGCCTTCTTCACAGCCATCAACTCCAACCAGCCGCCCAAGATCTTCGTGGCGCACAGCAAGTTCGTCATCCTCAGCGCTCACAAGCTGGTGTTCATCGGCGACACACTGTCGCGCCAGGCCAAGTCTCCGGACGTGAGGGCGCGGGTGGCGCAGAGCAGCAACACCCTCTGTGAAAAACTCAAAGACATCGTGATCAGTACGAAGACGGCGGCGCTTCAGTATCCCTCCCCCGGCGCGGCCAGAGAGATGACGGAGAAGGTGAGGGAGCTGGCAGGGTACACGCAGCAGTTCAGGATGGTGCTGGGACAGCTGCTGGCCATGTAGGAGCAGAGGGTGGAGGAGGAGAAATCAGTGACACAAACTGAGATGTCCAAGGAACATGGGGCAGGAAATCCTCCCTGCACCACAGGGTGGACACCCCTGCAACACGAGGGGGGAGGACCTGGAGCCCCTTGGAGCACAAAGTGCTGCAGGAAACCCTGTAAACCCTTCCAGTGTGAGGTTGGGGACTCCGTGTGCCTGGACAGGGCGAAGCTTTCTATTCCTTACACTTCTGACATGTAGCATGGGAAACCCTGTACGGCGCCGGATTCGGGGGGGGTCTGAGACCTTTTCTGAGACCCTGTCTGGGACCGGGGCCGCTGGCCTCACACCCACCCTCTGCTCCCTCTCTACCTCGCCTCTCACTGGGACCATTCCTCTCTCTTCCCTCCTTCCACTGCGCTTTTTAATCCCAATAGAGTCAAAGGAACATTTTATCCTCAGTGGGCTGGGCCAATGGTTGTAAAATAATCACTGTAAATATTTAAGTTACCAGTTTAGTCAGAAAACAAGAAAGAAAAAAGACTGAAGAACTTCCAGTATATAAATATAAATATATGGCTTTTTTTTAAAGAAAAGATGAAAACATAAGAGTAGTTTTTAGACCATATCAATTATTGTTATTATTATTGCTATACCTTATAATTATGGCTCTGATTCTTGATCCTTGTATCATTATTGTTATGGATGTGTAAATTCCAGATGATATGTATGACTGTGTTGTAGTACGTCAATGCTCTTCAGCCCTGACAAAGGCACACTTTCCAAGAAAACACTGGAGCACACACACATGTTCGGACTTCACCTGACGACAGACTGACGGCTCCACGCTGACGTTGTCTGAGCAGAACGTCATCAGGACGAGGTCCACGCCGAGTTCGACCACCGCCAGTGAAGGCAACGCCGCTGCCTACAGATACCCGCATTGTGAAAGACGATCTCGGTGCCATCTCAGCTGGTTTTTTGGAAACTATACATAACGTTGTTTTGTAAGAGGCATGTATCAGAGAACAGGAGTGTAAAACGTTCAAGGCAACAACTGAAATTAAACCTGTGTTTCCTCTTTTCTCTGACACTTCGATATGGTGCGTTTTTTATGTGAAACAACTATTTCTCTAAAGGTCTGTATTTCACGCATATTGAAATCTGGTTGATCACTTCCAGTGGATAAATGTGAAAGATGAAGCAGTAGATTTAACAGTTTACTGTTTATAATGTGTTTGGTTTCAAGAAACACAAGCATCAGACATCAAACACTAGAAACAAACCTGTTAGTTGATTTTTATTTGGAAGAGAAAATGTGAGGAATAAAGAGCAAACAGTGAAATAATGACCTAAACATCCATCACAGGTTAAAGGTCCATACAGGGTCCATACAAGGTAGAGGTCCATGCAAAGTTTTGTACAGTTAAAGGTCATTCGTCTGTTTTAAAATAAAAATCACACACCAGAGAGATTTTGGCCACAGAAATGTCTCATAAATTTCCATGAGGCACTGTAAAGTGGTGGGCTGGTACTCCTACAGGCTACAGGCTCAGGATTTGGGCCCTGATTCCTTCCAGGGATTGATTTTATCTCTTGTGGTTTCACAGCTTTATGGAGGAGCATCTTAAAGGGAACAGACCTGCAAAACCTTAACATCAAATACAACATGACATCATGTAAATAAATAAATGGATGAAATATAAATGAACTGAACCAACTCACAGAACACTAGCATGAAGAATCATGAGGTAAGTATGTACAGTACAGATTTGTATACCGAAAAAATGATCACCATTGTACTGTGTGATTTCCACCATTGGCCACTAGAGGGCAACAATAACAAAACAAAAAAGTGAGCATCTGAGATTTCAGATGTGGAGGAGACGAGTGTTTTCCTGGCCCATGTGCAGACTAAAGGTCATCCAAACTGACCTGTGTCTGAACTGGACCGTGACTGAAGTCTGTCACTCTCAGAGTGTGTGTAATGTGTGTGTAGAGCCACAGGAAACAAATCAGTGCAGTTCACTTGATTTCAGACAGAAACACGCACATAAAGTAAACGAGTAAAACAAATCGAAGACACAGTTAAATACATTTTACTCAGTCACATGTTTTTAAAAATGCAATAGTTATAAATCAATCCATACAGTCAAACCAGCTGTGCATTAAGCTGCCTGTACATGGTGGTAATACTGAACATGTTCCACTGACCAACATCTCAACTGCCCACCTCTGCTGAGGATGAAGTGAGTCTGGTTTTTGATGTGATGTTTATGGCACAAAGCCAGGACAGTACAAGAGTCAACATTACAGTAAGGACAGGTCGAACAGGTCAGTCATAACAGTAGTAATGATCTGTCAAGGTAGTTGATCTTCCAGTATGTACTGTAATGAAGGACAAAACGTACAAGAGATGCAAACTGACAGCTGAAGTTAATGTAAGCCTAAGGTGGACAAACCCAGTGTCTCTCATAGTTGGTGCAGTGCCACAACAAGAAATATGTGCATTGTGACACAAAGAGAGACAGTCTAACCACTTTATTTGTTTAAGGCTAACGCCTCATTTCGAGTCTCAGACACAAAATATTTGTATTATTTTGATAAAAACCCAACTGACTTTAAAAATACAGTAAAAAAATGTACCACAAAGAACTTCCGATTTTGATCAAATTTTATCCAAGAAATTAATCAATATAATGACAAAGTGTTGGTTCAAATACTTCATTTATTTACTAAATGATATTTTGATATGATATGATGTTTTGTTGCAGTATGTCGTTTCACAGCAGATATGAGGTATTTGCAATTTTTGGATTTGTGTATAAAACTGAGACTCAGATAAGAAAACTTGTTAAATTTGTAAGTTGAAAGGAATTTGATTGAAAACACTAATATGATGCAGGACTGAATCACTATGAGTGAGAGTGTGTTATTCTATCTGACAAAAGTACAAACTGTTTTTCATGACGAGTCAGATGAGAAATGCTTGCGTGTGTGTGTTGGAAAGAGGAACTGTTCTGAGAACAGCATTTAGTTGTGAGAAAGTTGTTTCTGATGTAAAAACTGTGAAACAGATTGAAGTTTAATATGTTTATGCATCTTTGGTATGTTTGAGTGCAGAAATGATCAGCCTGCTGGTCGGTCATGGTGACCGCTACCAGGGGATGGGGTTTCCCTGCCAGTCTCTAAACGTCCCACTGTCTTTGTTGCTGAATGATGACATCACAGTGAGCAAGCCCAGTGCACTGTCCAGGGTGGACAAAGGAGCCTGGAGACGATAAATGTAAAAGCAGAGGGTTGGTCAACACAGATGTCTCTTCATACAGAGCAGTTACTGACATCACACCTCTCTGTCCTCACCTCCTTCCCTCCCATCTCAGTGCGCACCCAACCAGGGTGAATGGACGTCACCAGGATGTTGTATTTCCTGAAGTCCTCAGCTTGACAGCGAGTCAGCATGTTCAATGCTGCCTGAAGACCAGCAGCAGCCAAGAGACATTATTAACAATTTATTATTTTCAGCGTCATTAATCACAAAGATTTGTATGATGTTAGTTATATTGATGATTTCATATCAAACCGTCAAAATCATCACAGACTGAAGGCTCTCTCATTCATTTATTTAGTTATAACCTCTACCTTGTTATTATCATAATGATAATAGAAAGCAGGATTTAACAGTCATCAAATAAATCAGTGAATCTAATGGCATTTTACCTTACCAAACATCTTTATATAATAAAAGTTCAGTTTTATCTTTATGGTAATGTGAATCCTGTCATCACTGCTCTTCACTGATCACACTTCCTGACAAACAGATATTATTATATATTGATTATGTAGAGATGAAGAGCAGTAGGCGAGCAGGATTCTCCTGCCACTGATCCATCTCATTAACCTCTGCTCAGGAGATGATGTGAGGTGTGATACACTGATGATGAATGTGGACGCTGTCCTGCCCCAACAGGTACGGAGGTACTGACAGGAGAGTCAGGAGATGCCAGTGAATCACATGGGTGTGTTCACACACTTCCAAGGAGACAACTGGGTGTTCTGTTTTAATGCATTTGGCACCGATCCACAGCACACATGTTTGCATTGTTTAAATGACGTTTGCATATCAGCTGTGTCAAATGTGGATATTTGCCTACAAAAACAGTTTGGGTCAGTGCTTTTCATTTAAATTCTCCCTCAACGATGTGATGGTCATCTTGTTAAATTGTATAGGTTATTTGTACCTTACTGGTGCGGTAAGGGTACATCTGAGCCACAGAGAAGGTCTCTGGACATTTCTCCAGAGATGAGATGAGGGTGGAGATATTCATGATGGCTGACCTCCTGCAGGACATTTTATCTGACAGACAGACAAAGACATTCAGACATTTAGGCAACATTGCTTTGTACCACAACACACTGATAAGAATTATAATGTGAATGAAAATTACAAACATTAGTTAAAATTTGAATCTGAGTGAAATGAAATGTCGAGGGGACAGAGCCTGTAAATCTCCAGATAATGGCGGGTCATCATGACCTCAAAGCAGGTTACTGCTCTGCACTGACTCCACTACATTTTACTTTGAAAAAGAGGTATAGTGAAAGGGGCGAAAAACCAGCACGCTCTGAGTATAAGATCCTTTGGTGATCTTTATTGTAGGACAGTCAGACACAGACGTTTCGACTTTTCAGAGGCCGGCCCCCTGTAACTCTGAGAAGCCACAGAGGACTCTGAAACTTCTCCCAACCCTTAGTCGACATGAGGGTGAGTAAATAATGAGTGAAATTTCATTTTTGGGCGAACTATTCCTTTAATACTGTGTCAAAGTGTCAAAGTCTCAGTCCACAGAGAAATGCACACAGCCTGCTTTCAGAAACTGAGACTTAAAACCAGCTGTCAGGATTTCTGTGACTTTGTGATGTCACAAAGCAGACAAGAAAATCTCCTGTGTAATATCCGTGTCTGAGAATCAACTTGTAGTAAAACATAAACTACAAGATTTTTACCTTTGTCAGCAGGTGAGGTTCTCTCTGCTGCTCTCTGCAGGAGAGGGAGCAACATCTGGACAGAGAGATGATTACACAGCTGTTACTAACGGTTTGAAAAAAAATGTGTTAAAATGAGGGCTTGAAGTGAAACTTCTCTGTCAAATGTCAGGTATTACCTTTATCCCAATGGCGTAGTGATTTGTAGGTACACGCTGTGCACCAGGGGTGAAGATGCCAGAACAACATATACCACAGTGCTTTCCATATCAGAACACAGAGAAAAGACAAACCAACCTTTGCGAGGAGAAATGGTCCAACCACATTGGTTTCGTAAACTTCCATCATGTCCATCTTCCCAGTGGCAGATAACGGCGCTGGTGATGCTGGTTTGTTGATGGCGGCATTGTTGATGAGCAGGTTCAAACCACCCGTCCCAATCTTCTCGCTCACAGCCTGGACAGCAGCGCAGATGCTGTCTTCGTCTGACATGTCTGCAAGAGGCCATGCACAGAAAAGATCCGACTGTCTGAGAGATCAACAGATCAATGGTACCTATAGGGAAACACACTCATTCTGTTTGTGTTTGTCTTTGAAATCAAAAAGTTCTGGGTTCACTTAAAGGAAAATTTGAACTCTCAGACCCTACTGCAGGGAACAGGAGGAGTGTTTCCAGTACACTGAGTTTTGTTGAAGGAGTCATCACCTGGTTTTTTACGTATCCAGCCCCCCTTGGATCGCTTTGGATCAATTCGTAAAACTTATTAGAAAAAAAATTAATAATTTTAATCAAACATTGAGCTTGTTCTGACCCTTTTTCCTACCGCGACTTTATCACGTGAGATTACGCGCGAGGTTTTGACTGGTCCGGATGTGCATTGTATGAGGCACGCGTTGATTCGCCGCAGGAAGGACAGAGCCGGGGGGGGCTTGCCTGCATGCAGACTCCAAAACATAAACAGCCCCCTGGTACCGCTTCGGCGATTTCAGGTAGCGGACGGGGCGGGGTTGGGTGGTGAAAGAGGCAAGTAGCCTCCACGGTGAGGTCACCGTAGGAGCAGAATCAAATTCTCGTGCTTTAGGAAGGCACACCATTGTGTGCTATTCCTGTTTGGAAAAAGAGCCGAAGCGAAAAAACGGCGCCGCTTTCAAAGTCCAGCTTTTCAGGCAAGTTTCAACTGAGGTCAAACCCCAATATGCATGTTTTAACAAGAGAAATTGCGATTTCCGGGTGATGACTCCTTTGAAGACTTGTCCCTATCCCATATGCAAATGTAATAATGAATGTTTTGTGTCAAGGGCCCTTTCCCGAGGGAAGGTTGCCTGTAGAAAATTACTGTAAAAATTTGGTGAGCTAAACGAGCAAAAATGAACAACTTTAGTTCCTGCAGTGAGAGAAGAGACAGAATTTGAGGCAAGCAGAAGACAGAGGAGGGATGCTCTACATTTATTCCTTTCTGCAATGCATTTGTGCACTGAATCCACAGCATCCACAATGCGCAGAAGATTCATGACTCTATGTGTGGCACAAAAGAGTCTTTGTTTCATAGTTTCAGACTGACACTTTAAGATTTTCCCATCCAGCACCCATGTTGCACCTAGCCAGGCTAGCGCCGCCTACTGGTCCCGGCAAATTTCATTTTCCTCAACCATGTAGTCAGGTAACACCCAGATGGGTAAGTGAAGGCCCAAATAGAGCAAATACACAAGCAGCAGCGATTAGTTGAAGCAAATGGGCTCTGTGGTCCCTACGGCTCGTGTTCAGAGTGTAATGAAATAAGCATGAGTATTTCACCCACCCAAATACACATGGGCTCTGTGGTGAAGTCAGTGGCATGTTATCAGTAGTTGTGGGGTAGCCTATGGGGTGTTGCAGACTTGAAAGACTGGACAGAAAAGTACTCAAAAATGAATATGTTATATTGAAAAAACAAACATTGTTGCAACATGTTAACCTGTTAGCTGTATTATAATAAATCCACTTGAATGTGGCAATGTGGCGATATGGCAACATTACGCTCATCTTCACCTGTTGAAGAAGATGAATAGCCTCCTAAATTATTGCGGATCCTTTGTGAGAGTCAAATATTAAGATAGTCTGCCTCTGGCTCTGGCCATTTGGAAACCTTCTCTGGATAAAAATATTTAAATAATAATTAAAAGGCTCTGCATACAGTGAATACCGATGGCATCATCAAACCAACATTATACCTTTGTTCCAGATATAGCCAGAGCTGGAGAGCATTGTTTTCATTTTGTTCATCCGTCCACCCACACATCTCTCAAAGGTCAAGGTCACGATGACTTAAAAAAACGGTATTGGCCTTCTGCACACAATCTTTTCTGGTCAAAGATCAGTCTGACCTCATTAAAACACTATTTTTGCCACAACTCAAAAACTTCACAGTAACTATGGAATACTTCCAACCAAGTGGTTCATATTTTTAAATTACTCCGGATAAATAGGGGATTGACCTGAAACTAGACTCTGAGTGACAAATGCTGAAAATGAAATGAATTCTAGTCTGTCATGTTTTGCAGGATGTTTTTGTCTTTGAGGTGAATTAACATGGGATGTTTTCGCCTCTGTCAAATGTGTCATATTGGGGTCAAAATAGGAGTCGAAAGAGTCAGCAGTGCAGTCAGAAATAGGCTCCGTGTAACCACACACCAGCTGCTCATTTCATCCACTGCAAGGTAAAACAATCTATCTGTAGAGACTAGAGAGATAAATACAGCACCAGCATGTGGCTGCTCTGCGCCTGCTGCTGCTGCTGCTGCTGCACAGTTGGGGGCAATCTCCACAGAAAGTGAAAGAGTACAGGAATAATCCCAACAGTACAGATGCCAAGTTTCAAAGTGACACATGAAAAGATGAAAGCCTCTCAGACTGTCCCTTGAGTTCAAATTGTGACAAGTGGTGGAGAGTAACATTAATGTCAGTTAAATACTTGTGTATTTTTAGACTATCTGTACTTTATATGATTTTTTCTTTTGATTGTTTTGAACCTTTTGACTTTTATCACACCACAACACTAGTTTTGTACATTTAACTCCACTCCATTTCTATGTTTACTTTGAAACAGAGCTTGTAGTCAGAATGAATCTTCGTTTATTTTGCAAATGTGACATGATGTTTGAAGTTTTAGAAATGAAGAAAGATTGATTTTATTTAGTATAAACCTCCATCATTCCCTTAAAAAACTACAAAGGTCAGTCAGTCAGTCAGTAGGTTGCTTCAGAGTCAGTATGTCCAGTAAAGGTGGAACAATGGTGTGCTGACTCACTGTGCTTTGGTACTTTGGATTAGATGTCATCCAGCAGATCACACTAACATCCGTTAGTCGTGTGTGAGGAAGATGTTGGCACTTGCAGAATATACTCTTACTCACTAGAGTCTGAACTCCCTAAGGTTTCCTGCCACCTCATCTTTCCTCTTCACTGCTAAGGAGCCAATGTCAAAATCAAAATGAGTTATTGTATTGATACACATGAGCAGATGAAAAAGTAAATGTAGAAAACATATAGACAGTTACCCATGTAAGCTCAGTCAGTACATAAGGTGCAATGTTTCTATTGAACAATGATAACTTTTGATTATGTTTGTGACCATGAGTTAGACTTTTTGTCTTAAATATTAGATGACCATCAGTAGTTGTGGTGAAGTTGGTTAGTTTGAAGTCATCCTAACTGTGCATATCATTGTGGACAACCACTGTGGTTTATATAAGTTTGCTATGATCCAGTTCTGTGAATATCTGCACAGATAAATGAGGATGAGTTGTGTTTACCTAGTTTGATTAAAGTGATCTTTCCAGGATGTTGAGTGGTGAGCGCTCTCAGGGCCTGAGGGAACAGAGAGGGACAGATATTAGTGTGAGTGGGAGGAAATACTTGGTCATTTACCACAGCAGTCATTATTTCTTCATTCATGTAACAGCAGCAAAGGGATGTGAAGTCAGTGATCTGAACACAACATTTGGTTTGGTTCTACAGCAACAACAAAACAGACATCTAGAGATCTAGAGTTTATTTATCTAAGACACAAACACTGCATAACTGCAGCATAAAACTGCTTGATATGCATTTTTGGCTAGACAGCAAATGCATAGTCAAGCAGTTTTCCCATCCCTATAACTGCAGATTTTGAATGAATTTTTTTACATCACAGGGAAGAGGAGGAGTACTTCCAATACACTGAACTCTGCCCCAATTATAGTACATAGACTTTTTTCATTACATGTATCATTATCACAAAACAAGAGGCTGATGTAGACTGAAATACTGTACACGAGAAACCGAGCAGAGAGAGCAGGAGACATCAATGACAAGGCTTTGTACTAATTTCTGTCCAATCTATAAATTAAATAGACCATTTAAAATGATGTGCTTGCCAAGACTTAAATTCTAATCTGAAAATATGTGATTAATTTGTTAATTTTATGCATTTTTACTCAATGGCTAAACATGCTTTATTAATGAAAGGACACTGATTTTCACTGCGCAAACGCAAGTGATTTGCAGTAGGCTATCTTTCTACTACAATTTAAGACTCCTTCCATTGCTTCTGTCATAATGACCATAACCAGCAACAAAATGTCACACAAACAACACAGCCTCTATTGTCCCAAACAGGGGGAAATAGGTTTGCAGCCAGGAATATGTAGAAACAGAAACATTCAAACACACTGTACAATACAGAGATTGAGAAAAATAGATAACATGTCATAGTAGGCAGATTGAAAGAACCTCATAAAATATGATTAAAAAGTAGGCTAATAAATAAATAAACAGCATGAAGGTGTAAATGCAAATGCAAAGTGCCCAAGCAGGTGAAGATTTCAACAGCCTGAACAATCGGTGCAAATAAACATATGAGCACTAGGCAATTATAAACCATTGTAAAGTAATGGTTACTTGTAAGTTGAAAGTTTATAAGACATTTATTTTTGGCCAGTAATCAGTCATCTGTGTTTACTGTAATACACAACTTTAAACTCAGATTGACAACCAAACAACAGGACTTTATATGATCAGGCACAATCCCTAACGTTTGTGTAGATCGTCTTAGGTAATAGATTATTTGGAGTTTCAGTTTTTATTCTACAGAGAATGAAGTAATGAACACAAAAGCTGTGTGTCAAGCGTCATAGTTTTCAGAAACCATTGCAACAGAGCTTTGTGACGTACACAATTCTGAATTCCCTGTATATGATCTGGTATTTTAGAAAACACATTTAAGTGATATTTAGAACAAAGATGTGTCTTCAAGGCATTCAGTTAGTGGTAAAACACATAAAAAGTTCCACACATATGGATTATGGTTATTAAGTCTTCAAATTTGATTATATTCTTATGTAGCTTCACCAATCAACAAAGTGCTTCATAGAGAAGCCATAAATCAGTTCGCACACTCTGTCATTTTGTGTGTTAATGTTCATGTGTGAATGTCTCACCTCAGCCCTGGTGTCCTCAGGGTCTCTGCAGCAGGCGTAAATGTGAGCGTCCGCTCCTGTCCTCTCTGCCAGGAGTTTGACCAGCTCCAAGCCGATGCCTCGGTTGCTGCCTGTCACTAATATGTTGCCTTCCAGTGTCACTGACATATTTGTGGTTCAGCTGCTGTCTGACTGCTCTGATACTGACTGAACATGTGTGAGAGCCCAGTGTTGTGGTAATGTTAGTCCTGTGGGCGTCATGCACTCAGTACAGGAGGGCGGGATGAAGCCTCACATGTTTACTCTGTTATCAGTTGCAAACAATAATACTATAAAGCTGAACCACCTCTAGCTTACTTTCATTGTATAACCAGTTCTCTTGAAACTGGGCAGCACCAGCACACTTGTTTGACTTGTAGTGACATTTGTTCAGAACAAAAGCTTGTCCGTGTCAATAAAGTTTTATTCATGCCAAAAACCTGCCCGTCGTCATTGTCCACCTTTGTCCATGAGTAAACAAGTGATTTACCTTGTCATTTTCTCAGCCTTTTGGTCGCGTATGTTTAAATTGTGCAACATGTGGTGATTATGGCTTAGTCTTCTACCAGCGTAGTTGATGATTGGTGCGTCTGAGACAATGTTTAAACACAGAACGGTGTGGAAAGTGTGTGGTTAACCTAAGTTGAAAAAGATGAAGTTACCCCACTGCCAGGGACTTCACAAATTTGCCTCCTCCTGTCCTCGGTATCTCTGAGGTACAACCATACACGATGTACTGCAGCCTGTCACAATCAGCCAGCGGACCACAGAGTCAGCGGCACGGAAGCTTCATCTAAATCAGGGGTGTTAAACTTATTTTAGCTCAGGGGCCACATACAGCGCCATTTGATCTGAAGTGGGCTGGAAAAATAAAATAACATAATAACCTATAAAAAACAAGAACTCTAAATTCTTCCCTTTGTTTCAGTGTTAAGAAGTACAAGTAGCCCACCTTATTAAGGTATTTAGAGTAAATCCATACCAGCGACAACACACAAACACCAACATGTCATACACGCTGTGTGTAGTCTGTAGTTGCTAAATGCAACTCACATTTCACAATGTGGGTAATGTCATTATTTATATGACCTGAAAGAGGACTAGAGTTCTCAATGGGCTGAAAATACCCTAAATTCTCCAATAGAAGCCCAAGCTATTATTTAGGCCTACTTCAATTGCCGAACTGACCCGGCTTATAGAGACAGGTGTCAATGGGAAAGGCTTTTATTTAATTTGGACTAATCTTATGGTAGAAAAGCCTCTCAAATGGTTCTGTTTTTGTTTGAAAGAGCAAGAATAGAAGGAAAGAGTCAGATCCAGATCTTAATTGCCAATTGGCACCGATTAAACTTCTTGGAAATAAATGTGTGCTCCGGCCATAGACTGTATACAGGCTCCTTATTGTTAATGTTTCCCGCTATTCTTCCGATTTTATAGCGATAGCAACAAATGAGCGTTTCGTGTGCACACACACACACATTGAGGTGTAGGGTTTGGTCTGAATTTGTTGACATTTGTTCTGTTGTTGTTACCTCAGATAATCTCCCTCTTTTCACAGCCCAATGTTGGCATGTATGGTAATTTTTGTGTGGCAAGTTCGATCACTTCTTAGGAGGAACAAATGACGCAATCCATGACAATAATGGTGTAGCTGGATTGTATTTGCATTGTATTTCCACCTCAGCCAAATGTGCAGAAAGTCAGTTAGTCAGGTGGTTTAAACAGAGTTGACAGGGTTCAGACTAGTCACATACTATAATCAGACCACCTGCCAGGTAATAGTTCATGGATTTCAATCACACTAGTGAGCCAGTTGTAGTAGATGAGACAGGTCAGATGACCTTTGTTGTCATGGCTCCCCGACTGTTAAACACTCAGTTCACATTGTGAAACAACGGTCAACGATAGACTACAATGTGTTTCACGTGAAACACTCATTGCTCATTGTTCTGTATCACCTGCCCTCAGCTCTCCTGTCGTTAGACATGGGTCACCCGACAGTAAAACCTGCCTCTGGCTCATAGTTCACTGCTGCACAGATGAGCTGTTCTTAACATGAGGGCAGTCTGTTTAGCACCTTCATCTTGTTTCATGTCACAGGGTGAAAGTTTAATGTTTTATTGACATTCACAGCAGAAATAAATGTGGATATTCATATTCATTTTTTGTTTGTTTGCTTTTTGGATGTTTGACAAATTGAGACAGAAAACATCCAGTTATTTAAAAATGAATTTTCGCTTTCAGTGTAATTAAAGACACATGAAAAACTCTTAACCTTGGCAACTGTAGTTTGTGTTTTTATTTTTAAGACAAGACTTTGAGACTACACAGCAGCATGTTAAAAAGTTAGCTAAGTTCTTTTAAGTCACGATCACCACATGCTTTTGATATGAAAAGAGAAAGACAACCACAAAGGTTCTTTGTTACGGTGAAGTGACGTGTCGTGTCTTTCAGCAATTCTGAAAGTAGTCAGAGGGTGGGTGACGCAGGGGAAGAGGTGATGGTTGATAAAACATTGGACTTACGGTAAGCAGACCATTGTTTATTTTACTCTTATTTGTACATCATGATCTTAAATTTCAACCTCAACCCACACCTGTCTCCACTGAGTCCCTACTAATCTCAGACAGCTAACGTATTCGTTTAGATCTGATGGCTTGTTGTAACGTTGTTTTTTTCTGCACAGACAGTACATTTAACTCAATATAAAATCCAAGCAGCATCAGCAGTATGGTGTAAGAGTGCACGTGATTTATCTTAAGAAATGACAGCAGACAGTCTGTCATTTCACAAGTCACACCACACACCACGTCTGTCGCCGTATTCGTCCACAGGCTGTCACAATTCAACAGGTATTGTAAACAGCAAGATTTTTGAAGTGAAAAACATTAATTTGAGGATGGGGAGCAAAGTGCAGGTGGGTTAAAGTTGTAAAACTATCTTATCAGTTCACTCAGGCTCAGAACAAACAATGGCCAAAACTCTCTGTACAGCTATGGGACTGTGTGATTATTGCCTTTGTTTGTCTCAGTTTTTTTCCCATTACTTTCTATTTGATCAGTATTTGATAGGATGAAGTGGCCAGATCTTCTTCTTTTCTTTTCTTTAAAAAAGAAGTAGTTTTTTTTTATCATAAGATATTTTCTTTTTCATGCCTTTATAATTACTGTATACTACAATATGAGAGACAAGAAATCAAGGGCAAGAAAATGAGTGTGTTTTACATACAGGGAAGTCAGAGTTGAACCATGTGCCGTTGCCTACATGGTACACACTTTGAGGTAGCAGAGTACCCAGGTCTCATTTTAACCTGTATATCTGACTGAATAATGTCCCTTCATACAACTTTTATTTTGATTTTGCCCTCAGGAGGATTTCCTCTTGTCACACAGAGGAAACACAGCCACCTGCTGGTGGTCATACACATTCACTACAACTGAACTTTGTTTTCTTAGCTGATTAATGAAACAATATCCAACTGGAGGTTGTGGTGTTGTTGTGTTGCATCTCCATAAGGTCTCAGGTGAAGCTGTTATAATTACATGACAAACAAATGAAGGTTTTCACTGTTTTAATTGATTTGAAAACTGGTAGACATAACGTCACACTTTGATATCAACAAACCCAGATCATGCATGAAAACAATGAAATTATATGTTAGAAACAACCGATGCTTAAGATAATCATCAGTTGCACGGTGGTATTTAGACTGTATCAGCAGTCGGTTATGTTCCTGAGGCAGCACACGGTGTTGTGCGTTGACAGAGCGTAACTGAAACATTCCTCAGGGTGAGGCTGCCGTTTATACACCAGCTGGTCTTAAACTCACAGTATGTACTGTATCTCCCAGTCAAAACAACAAGTAACCATCACTGTAGAGTCCTTGTGGTTTAGATTCCTTCAGTGTCAGTGCTTCAGTAAATCCAACACACCTGGTGATTATAACCATCAAAAACACCAAATAAAGTGGTTTCACATTAAAGTTTCAGTGGTGCTGCAGAGGACAGAGACATGAGAGAGTTTCGAGTTGACACTGATATTTACCTTTGTTCTGGTTGTTGTTTCTCTGAGAATTTAAAGGGATAGTTCAACATTTTGGCAAATTGACCCATAATACCTATAGTCTTAGGAGTAGGTTCGTTTTAATTGTCGGTGCAAGCTATTTTTAGAACGGCGGAACATCAAACTCATCAAATACACAATCCAACAACTCAAAATGTGGACAAGTTGTGACTGAGATATGAGATAATAACGGAATGTTACGAGACAGAGTTGTTTTTTTAAAGTAAATTCATGCAAAATAGACATTATAGCAATTTGCCAAAAATGTTGAACTACCCCTTTTAGAAAATGTTTTTTAGCACCAGCTGATTTCTCCACAGAGTTATCCTCCTCTCCATAATAAACACAGCAGGGGATTAAAACCTGTAAAAACACCTTGACTTCAACACTCAGAGATTGAAGGACGTGCTTCAGGGGACACAGGACAGGACGTCTAGCTGGGATCTGAGCTGTGCAACATTTACTTGTTTCACTGATTAACAGCCGAGTACTAAAACCCTTCACCTGGTCACAATATGAAAAGATGGGTTAAAATTTGATTTCCCTGCTTTGAAAATTGATGGAAACATTTGGAAAATACAAATCAACAATGTACAGAACCCAGCGCTAGTTGTTTTTAGACATTTTAATGTGGGAAGGTTACATAGAACTTTAAGGTACATTCACATCACACCATGATAAACATCACAAAAGGTGTTTCATCAGTTGTCCTTTAATTCATCTTCACATTGTCCTCAGACAGGAAGCACCAGCATAGGGCCTTGCCTGATACAAGCTTATGTTGTGGAAAATACCATTAAAAATACACAGTAAAAAAGTTCAGGTACAACAGTTTCATTGTGGCTTCACTGTTCAAGGAAAACCCTCCGAGTGCAGGAATGTTAACAGCTAACAACTCTTTTTGTACAACTTTTAGTTCGTGAACACATGTTGTTATGGAACAATAAATACCACAAGTTGTAAACCAACCGTCTGATTTCTCATCATTAGATACAGGAGAACAGGTCTGGACTCCATTTGCCCTGATGGACTGAAGCACCTCGTTATTCAACAAGTTACAGAAGTTGTTAATGACTTTAACCTGTGACAAGTAAAAAATAGGACATCTGTGTTTTTTTCCTCTTCTTCTAGTGGAGAAAGGAAGTTTCTTTCACAGACCAACACTTAAACCATTTTAACTCTCAACCATGTTACTGTGAAGTCTTCTCTCCACTGACAATCCAGAAACTGAGAAAGGCATTTGGTGACTACTTCCCTCTAGTGGTGTCAGGTGTGCACTACATCGCACTATAACACCCTTGAGTCAGTGCTGTTAGACCTCACGTTTACATACACTTCAGTTCATCAATACAGTTCAGGAAGCTTTTATTATTTTTGCTTTATAAGAATCTAAAGGAGCTTTATGCTCAGGAGAACAATTGTCTGGTTTTACTTTATACCATGTTTCCACCACATGGTACAGACTTTACTTTTGGTACCAGGTCCTTCTCAATGCAGCACATAACAATCATAACATCAGCTTCAATAAGACACACACATTTACAATTGAAGAGGTAACCAAACCTCTAGTTAAGCTGGTACCATTGAGTGGAAAGTCTATATCCTACTCATCAGGGACCATATTCATCAAACTGTTAAAAATGAAACTTATTACTAGTAACTTTTTTTTTTAATATATTTTTTTCTGAGCACACATTTTGAAGAGATGTTTTAAAATGACACTATAACACAGTATAGGCCATGATAAATAATATGTAATATGAAGCAACATGTAATTAAGTATAAAAAGGTAGTTGTAAGCAACTATATCCATCTTCACTGTCGGTAGAAGTCTCTGGATAAATCTGATTTTGTTCAGCTTGAGTAAATACACGTATTTACTCCTGAGTCGTTGAAGGATTTAAAATAGAGTTTCAGTCTCTCACTCTGGTAGCAGGCGGAGGTTCAGACAAACCTGCTGCTACCTGACGAACAGGTTGGACTTTGTTTATCTGACCAGGACCGAGTGGAAGAGAAGTGTTACCCAAAAGGTAAAAAAAAAAAAAAAAGCTGCATTGTACACACACAAACACACACTGGTGCCGGTACACTGCTGAGTCCCGTTAGGCACATACTGCACCATGTGTCCACCGTCCACTTCATCGGTTCAACCTGCTGCCCTTCCTCGTCTCAGTCAGATGTTTACGTCGCGGACATCTGTGGGCGTAGATGAGAGGTCCTGCCCCTCACCGATGTTCTTTGTTTCCATGGTAACCGGGTGTTGCTGTTGCGCCTGTCTGAGGCTGGTTTCCAGCAGCGACTCGATTTGTTCCTGACATGCTCTGAGACAGTCCTACGGACACAGAGGAGGGAGCGGAGGTCAGTGTGAGGCTACAGATGTTGTGTGTGAGAGTGATGATGATGATGATGATGATGACGACGATGATGATGATGTACGTACCGGGTCACTCTTGATGGTCTGCGCCAGCTGCTCCGTCAGCTTCTGTGACATCGTGGTACTGCCCATCATTTTCATCTGCAGGCCCTCCACTGCTGCCCCCATGCTGCCGGCTGCCACCATGGAAGGAGGGCTGGCTATGAATTTAACATCTGCAGAGCGTCACAGCAGAACGTGATGTTAGTTTGATGGCGTTTACACAACAACATTCAGAATTTAAACCCCAACAGCTGGAGCAGTTTCATTTAGGGAGTGAGTTGGAGGTTGAGGCAACTAACAATACGACAATCTGGGACTATTTGTCTTAAAACTTAACAACATAAAGGGATCCATCCATTGTGTATCTGACTGGAAAACACTATGCCTGGTCCAACTCTCCTGCCACACAGACTCAAGCTACATCCACACAAGTCCACTAGTGAAAGTGGAGACTTTAGGAAACACTGCTGGACCTGTTTTAGGTTGAAAACTTCAGGTTGTGTTGTAATTATATGACAATCTGTTGCCAGCCGGACCCCCTCTGGAACTCCAAAAGCGTTTTGATAACTCTGAAAGTTCCCCAAACCCTTCCTTGGCATGACGGTGAATAGAAAATTGGTGAATTATCATTTTGGGTGAAGTATCCCTTTAAGATGTAATAATGTTGACGTAGTCTAACAAACAAGCTACAATTTGACTTGTTTAGTTCATATTCAAAGGCTCCTTAAGCTGTGTCCACGCTGCACCGATGTGAAATTCTGTCCAAAAACTGATTCTCCACAGGTATTTTACCAATGCTTTAGTTAAAGTATCAAACTGTGTATTATCATGTCACTTTTTCTCATATGAGATGGTTCAACTAACATCTGTGTTTGTGAACAAAAAGATTTCGCCTCCATTTCATAAAGATTGCAGCCGCATACATACCTGTGGCACACAGAGCCACGAAGGTCTGAGCGTGCTTCCTGAGTATGGGTCTGCTCTCCGTCCTGACGGGCAGCCGAGACAGGAAGTGGTCGATGAAGTCCAGCGGGGTCACTGAGGCCAGGTCCCACTTCAGCTTGTTCAAAACCAGCAGCTCCATTTGCTGTGAGAGAGGGAGACAGATGGAACAGGTTCAAGTGTGATCCAAGCAGACAGACGCAGGAATTAACAAAAGATGGTGCTGGGTGATTTTTTTTTGTCTACTTGAGGGAATTTTGGGGGGGTTTAAGGTGGTAGTGGAAGATCCAAGACCAAGACCAGATCAGGATATTACTCAAACTCTTAGGAGTCATCCTCTAGGGACCATAAATCCATACCGGACAGACAAACACATGTTTCACACTGAGACCCCTTGTGGACCAGAGCGTCTTCATCCGGTGACCTACCAGCAGCTGAGCAGGTGTGATGGAGTTGTCCGTGTAGATGCACAGTTTCTCAGCAGTGAGTGGGATTGTCTCTTTCAGTTTGGAGGCCAGGAACATACAAGCGGCTCCTAGTAACTGCAGGTGGTTCTTCTTGGTGGGTTCCACAGACAGGAAGCGGTCCATGTAGTTCATAGCCAGAGGGAAAACCTCCTCCTCACACCTCTGCTCCTCACACACCTGCACACACAAACCACAAAGACTGATATTAGATGGATAGATACTTTATCTCCTTCATATGTCCAGCAGCTCATTGGTCTCTAACCAACAGTCTTCAGTGAGACACACGCCAAGCAGCGGATTGTACTGAACTGCTGTTTGCTGTGCTGGGACTTCAGTTTGTCACTTCTTGACATTTTACTTTTGCCTACACCCAGGTTATCAGGGTATGGAAGAGAGAGCAGCAGGTCAAACAATAGTCGGCTGCACATTCATGCTGCCAAGCTCCTGTTCTACCACATCCCAAAGAAGGTTTACTGGATTCAGGTCTGGAGACTGGTGAGGTCATGAAACCAGTTTGTGGAACCATTAAAGATGGTGAACTGTGGCCATGAAGCAATGACCACAGTCAGCAACAAACATTCACACTGTGACATTCAAACTATGATTGACTGGTATTAACACCAGTGAAAGAAGTTGATGCAGTAAAATTAAATAGTGATTTTTGACAGGTTGACATTACATTATAGTTAAGCATGGATAATTTAGCTAAGGAAAAAGCTGATTAATGGGCCAGTACCGCACAAGAAAACTACACTACATGTTGATGGGTCAAAGTCGGTGCAGTCAGATAGAACACAACATCACAATAACCCTTTTTGTCCCTTGCCATCACTATCAGAGCTGATAGCAATAATTTATGTTCTATATCCAAACCAATTAATCTGCCTGCACACCTCTGACCAGACTGTAAATACCTGCCCAGAAAGATTATGTGGCATAAAACCACAGAGAAACCCATTGAGCTGTGCAGAACAGTGATGGGACTAAACTGTCATGTCAGTTCCTCAGGGTGAAGGACGTCCACTGGGTCCTCCCACTCTTCTTAGCATTTGTTGCAGTTAAGACTGGTACTTTAGTTTAGTTTTTTTTTTCCAAGGTGTGTTGCTTAAGTGTTTTGTGCAACAGGTGAACACTTACCAAGATAAGGAGAGAACCTTTAATACTTCAGTGAACATAAAAGGAAAACTTAAGGAGAAAAGTTAAGGGTGTTTGTTCATCTGGTTTTCTTTTGCTCAGACTTAAAGAGGTTTCCCATCTTAGTTTGAGGAGTTTTGTGCAACTGATAATACGACTTAACAACAAAACAAAAGCACACCATTGACTGGAGTAAAGGAGGCTTGTGTACAGTAGGCGTCACTGTGACTGTGATATAACGACACGAGCACGGGGCTTTAACCGAGGTGGAAACCCAGAGGAGCCTCCAACACAAAGGCAGCGCGTGGTGTGCTCTGTCAGGCAGCTCGCGACATTTGCAAAAGTACTTTAAAATGTCTCCATGTTGTTGAACTCTGTGGACGCATTCAGCGGATCTCTGATCTCAAGTCCATGTTTTTGCAGTTAAATGAAACCGATGCACAAGCGAATAGAAACAGTGAGTTATGAAAACAAGAAGGCGACGATGAGTTAAGGATGTTTCACTTACAACAGTGCCTTTAAAATCACCATTCTGCCTCTCATTACAATGAGTTCGTTGACTGTTGTCCTATTTTTTTTGCATTTATCTGCTCTGAATTGCAAGTTGGAAAAACACCGAAATAACTAACAAACACAATGTGTGAGCTAAACTTAAGGCTGGTTCTTCAGGACTGCAATATAAGTTCAATCAAGATCGGTTTCATTCATATCTTATCCCCTCTTGCGGCTCCCGCAAGTAAATCAACACCGGTGCCAATGGGAAGTCTGGAAGTCCAAACTTCAGAGCAAACTTTACGCATACACCGGGATAAATGATGCACACAAAACTTATTCTTGTTCCAACCAGAAAACTTTGTTTAACAACTAAACAATTAAAAACAGCACTTTGGATGAATGTACAAGTAAATGCAGGGGCTCACTACTCACCTCCAGGACCCAGGTCGCCACTATCCTCCTCATGTACGGAGCTATCTCTCTCTGGACACATTTGAAGTAGTTGGGAGCGGGGAGATACTTGTCCTCTGCCCGCAGGAGCGCACACAGGACCCGGTCAGTCAACAGGTTGGAGTCCCGGTAGGCCCTGGCAGGCCTGTCCCCCTCACAGCACAGCAGCTGCGCTTCCATTTACTTTACCCTGTCCGTGGCACCTCCGTCCGTGTCTCCGTGGCCACAAGCCGTACGAGCTTTGTCTTTGCGGACTGCAGCAGCAGACTACTGGCCGCTCCACATTTTGTGGACTTTCCTTTTATTTATAGGAGAAAAGCACCTGAACCTTGAGATAGTTGTTGAGGCTGTTGTAAATGAAGTCAGTCCCTGTTTGCCTCGCTGCTATCGCCGTGTTACTTTATTCATGTCCCGTCGAGTTACAACTTTCTTTGTTTTGTTGGACAGAGACTCACGGGACAGACCGGGACAGCAGCTCTGTGAGCGGGGTGAGTTTACCCTCACCCTCCTCCTCCTGCTGGAGTTGCTTTTATCACCGGAGCTCGTCAAGCCAGAGGCAGCGTGAAGTGACGACACATCCGGCTACAGATTTCAAAATAAACGTAAAAACACCCCACAACCATTTCAATTTTTCCAAAAATATTTTGAACAGAAAGGCCTATATACAACACATATAAATAGCCTATGTATCTTGATGTATATGTGATAACATTGTAGTCATATGTTCTCACATTCCCAAAATTAATTTAAAATTGATAACATACGCTATATAAGCAATACAATTTCTACACATTCTGATTAATAAATCTGCACATATCATTCACATAGCCTATGGTTTAAAAATCTTATAGGCTACTACATTCTAAAAATGTATGTATTTTAAATGTATGTTCATATGCAAATGGGCATTATTTATGTATTTATATATCTTTCACATATCCAGACATTGAAACATCACTCTTGATATACATGTAGGTCCATATATAACATCTCTATGAGCAAATCAATACTCAAAGTATCATTTAATAATAATTAGAAACCCTTACATCTAAATGCACCTCTGGTGATATCCACTAGTGTGCTTAGATTTTAAGATGTCCTCTTTAATGGCATTGTGACCTTAGTATGGTGTGATATTACACCACTGCATCTGCGTTGAGGAATATGACATACAGTAAGTGATATCACTATTGCCAGGATTTTCTAGTTGGCTGTTTTCCGTTTTCCTAGTAACTCTGCTGTCTCTGGTACATGTTAGAGAAAAGGTTTGGATCTGTTGTAATACACATCACATTAGTACTTGTCTCAGCTTTAACAAACCAATATAAGAACTTCTATGATCCCTCTCTATGACCCCTTAAGGGCCCTAAATCTCTGTTGCTACTGAGAACAGACACTATTTTGTCTAGCCTTAGAGCGGACCCATACAAACTCTCCAAGAGTAGTACCGTCACCTCCTGATGGCTCCGTATGCAGTCCTCACCATTCAAACCACCAATGTAGCGGCACACCTCTCCCCACTGGGAGGACTGTCTCTTGCCCCAACCTGGGCATAAACCCTGTGCTTGAGTGGACTTCTTCGATAGCATGTCCCAACTGGACTGGTTCTCTACAAACAAAAACATAATTGATAATAATGTTCCACTTGACTTTTCCAAAAGACCATCATACTGGGGTGAACAAAAGAAACATGCAGGTCTTAGGAATGGATCAGTGTGAATGGTGTCAGGAGCTCCCAGTCGACAAACCCACTGCTCTACCACAACTTCAATGCCCTCTGAGCTCCATCAAAGAGGTGGATGAGAGGTAAACATTAGCCAAGCTAATGTCAGTCATGGACAACACCTTTCACTTCCTGCATGAGATTAGGTGCTCTGAGCAGCTCCTTCAACAGCAGACTGCTACATCCACAGTGCAGGAAGGAAAGTTTTGTCCCATCACCCATCAGACTCTTCAGCAGTATATAGGCTACATAGTCTGTGTTTTCTATTTCCTCCATTGAAATTTTCCTCTTGAGATAAATTAAGTCTTATGTTATGTTCTGTTATCTCATCCTGTCTTATCTTATATCTCTGGTCACTGTCTAAGCTTCCTTATTAGGGTGGGATCCATGTGTAAAAGTAATCCCCCATTGACAACTTATAGCTGACTCATTTTGAACGGGGCTGCTGGCAACACCACCAAAATGTCCAACACTACCTGCTCAAATAGCCTCAAGGTGACTGTGGCCTGAAGAAGAGGAGCACACTGCTGCTGTCCTGTGGTCTTCTGGGAAAATTGGTTTAAACATTCCCGGCACCAACAATTAACATCACCAAACTAGTAAAAGTTCCCCCCAGTAACTGAATAAAGCACCTGTTTTAACACCTTTGGCTCCCAGGATTTTGGGGAAAACAACCTGAATGTGTTTAGCTGCATTTGAATTTATGGGTTGTAGCCTCCCCAGTCCAGCAACTTGTATCTGCAACTGAGCCCACACAAGTGCAAACATCTGCAACTCCATGGGAGGCCACAGGCCCTCATTCCCACATCTCTTAAAGGGACAGTTTGGTTTTTTCATGTGGTGTTGATTTATGTCATATATAGTTTGTGCATTATCTGCAGTCAATTCTAATCAGCACACTCCCATTTAGGAGAGCCAAGAAGAAGCATTTTAAGAGTAGCAGAGCTATGCATTGCTGTGCACAGGGCCATGGGAAAAAAATGCTAAAACTAGCTGAGCATTTTGTAAAAAGGACCTCAAGCTATACATGCCCTTAGCAACAATGACTCAGTCTGACACCAAGTTAGACAAACTGAAATCTCAGCTCAGTGTTTGATGTTGGTAACTGGTGTCAATGGGTTTTAGCAGCTGCTTGGTCTTGGTCTGTTAACATTGTGATGGCAGTATGAACTGGAAAACACATTAGTGACATCAATACAGCTTTATTGTAAATTAAGCCACATTAAAATACTGTGTATATTTGAGTTGAAACCGGCCGACACTAGACTGAAAGCAGCTCGTACTAGGAAGAATGACATTATGACTTTCCATTTAAAGTTGTTAACAGCAGCTTTACAATAATTTTCAACAACATCCTCATGTTTGCACATCGGCCACACACAGTCCAGACACAATTTACTTAGAGTATGATCCTTATATAGGATTTGTTGACAATAACATATATATGGTAACATTTCACACAGACATTTTGTGCCTGTAAATGGACTGATTTCAAGGTGTGGATCGTCCTGGGAGAGAGACAGAGACAGAGATCTATGTAGCTGTGTCCCACTCTGTCTATGTGTGTGACCTTTAACCTCAGTTTCTCATGGTGGTCGGGTCCAGGGTCATACCCTGGACACAGCATACAATGGCTGTGGTTAGATTCTATTGCTTCATAGTGATTGATCCCCCTTACAATAGAGGTCGATCTGTGGTGATCAGCTTCGCTAACCTTCTGTTGTCCATTAATGTTGCAGGAAAAACTTTTCCTTACATAGCTACAGACAAGGACTCAGAGAGGACATAGCTGTTCTCGTCTTGATGCTGAATTATGCTGATGCTGTTCTCTTGATGCTGTTTTTATTCAAATAATCCAAGAAAAGAAACCTTTTACTTCCTACCATTTGTTGAACTGCACCTTATACCTTCCCCTGGATGTATGACAGTTATACTCACTTAATTACAATAAAATGCTCATCTGTGCCTCTGATCAAATTAATCTGAATATACGGAGCAGTTCATCCATTGTCTCAAACTTATATTCAAAGCCTTACAAAGATGCTAAGATCAGAGCAGGCAGACAATGATGGAGACGCAGCTAAAGAGTGTGTGAACGCAGTAATGATGCTGAAGATGAATGTGGTAGAGAGCACACAGAGGTCTCCATGCTGAGGGATCTAACCACACCATCTTTCACTGGAGATAAAGGAAAAGGAATGGACCTGACAGAACGACTTCATAGACACTGAGGGGGAGAGTAATGGGCCAGAGTAACAGGCCACTGGTGCAGGGTCTCTTGACTTGAAGGGACACAATGTTTATGCAATATTAAAAGTCACGTGAGGGTAAAACAGGAGCTTATCAAAACTAAAACATGATAGCCTACAAATGGAAAAGTGTGTGTGTGTGTACACGTGTGTGTCTGTGTGTGTGTGTACGTGTGTATTGAATGAGGGAAGGACGCTCCCAGTGGCTCTCAAGCACGTCAGCGTCTTTTAAGTCCCTGAATGGCCTCCTATCACGGCTATCAAGTCTGGACACCAGGACAGAGAGAGGACCAGGGTGTCTTCCCAAAGAATCTGCCCTTCATCCCCCACCACCAGCCCAACTCTCCCTCTCAGCCTGGGGGGATGGTGCTGGGCTTTGTTTCCTTTTTTTTCCTCTTTTTTTTTGGGGGGGGGGGGTTAAAACTGAACAATTTACTGCAGCATTTTGTAAAACACTGGCATTTTGAGAAGAACGCAGGCTATTGTGTGAATTCATCTGGCTGTGACACCACACTATTTTTAGAAGAGGTAAAAATGTACATCCTGATTAAAGATGTAACACTTAATTACATTTAGAAGTGTGGGTCAAAGGCAGCTGGAGGTTTAGATGTTATGTGAGTCTTATATTTAGCCAGTGGTTGGCTAATAATTTACTTTACAGTTAATACAGACCAATAAAATGCCTCAGAACTAACTCATTAATCTCATTTTTGATCTCTACAAAACACAAAAGTCTTTCTCTTTCTCTTTAAATGGGAGCCACCTTAGCAGTTTAAACTTTCTCTCTGTCCTCAGTTTTAAGCTAGTTCAAATGTTTTGTTAAAATTATATAATTTTCATATCTGGCTCAGAAAAGGGAAATATCCCTTGTTGTTTTCTGGAAGTCCACTTTAACTTAATCCTTATATTTTTCATCTTCAGTGGTATCACTTGTTGCCATGTGAGGAGTTGCAACAAGTGCTTTATCTAATCAATACAAGGCATGGGTATGGCAGGGATATACATATTGAATTGATTTAGTCCAGTATAAAAGGTGAGCTGTGGCTGTTGGAAGTTTCAGATGATGAAAGCTTGACTTTAACCCAACACTACATCTTGACAAGTTTGCCACTGACCCTGAACCTACATCGGTATTATCACTGTTTTAGATGGTACACTGTGAAAGTACCCAAGAAGAAAGAGTTGAAAGAAGAGAAAGAGATTGTTTTCTCCTAAAAGCTTTCTAAACCCAGGGTACAAACACAATAGAGCGTAATGAAAAGATGGATAGAGTAATTGTCCTGTTAAGTGATCCGAAAAGACAGGATAGGGAGGGGGCAGAGTGGACGTCGGTGTGTGTATCTGTGTGTGTGACACAGCATACTGAGAGGCCAAGGTTGCTAACAAGAGGAAAGCCCCAAGACAATACCCTGCTCAGTGGGTGCCCCTCACTCCGTCTCCAACCCCCAGAAGACACAGAGGCAGAGTTTGGACACCGGAGGAGGATGGAGGAGGACCAGTTCAACACCAATTCAACAGCTCAGCCATAAATTCTACCTCTTCAAAGATGAGAGTCAGTTTGAAAAGACGCTGTCACAGAGGTCATGTTTGTAAAACACAAAGTTTTACACACACATGAGAAAGAATAAGAACATATTTCAATATAACACAATTCAGCATGACACCATTGATTACAGCCATATTAAGATGTATTTATTTGTTTAGTTGTTTGCTTGCCAGTCTTACAAGAGCTGATAGTGATTCACAGTGTTTCTTTCTAAACTAAGAGCTGGTAATGCTAACATTAGCTATGTAGCAAAAGCAATTACAAATGACTCCTGAATATAATTTTAACAAACAAATGTCACAATTAGGCAGAGGTAACACCTGATGTGACCCCAGTCTCATGTAAATATGATTATTTCTAACAATGCGGAAGGTCGAAGGAACAAATCCACCTTTCATTTCCTGAAAATGTTCATATCTAAGAAAAACTGGAAACTGAAATATAAATTGAACTGAATCAAATTAAATCAAATCAAAAAATCACATCAAATCAAGACCTTGATTCAGAAATTGGTCTCCTCTTGGGTCATGTTTCATTCATGTTTACAGTTCATCTTTAATATTGACCTAACCACATGTGTCCGTGGTGGAGGAGAGATCCCACATCTGCTGCTCCTCTTGTGGCTGGATGAGGAAATAATGTGCTGTCCAAATTCATGACGTGACTGGACTTGATTTGACGCTCCATCCATCTCTGCAGCCACTTTGTTACAACTAGGAACTCACTGTTTTGTCTTCCCTCATCCATCAAGACGGTGTTTGAACATCAAGTCACTGCTGCTTCATCTTCATCATTCTAGTGGACACGTGTGATGCATCACATCCATTACTGATGCTGTGTTGTACTGGGCAGCTGTCTGTCTGATGGATTAGAGACTTTTACAGGAAATAACTGAAACATGAAATTTGTTATTTGATGGCAACCGCCACTGCACATTTTCTGTGCACTAAACGGATTCCAACACCCATTCTTTTTAAAATTATTACAGAAAACAAACAAAAGTTTATGACCATGACAGGTCAGCTCAGCATGAACCACCCTTTAATTAAACTCCTCAAAAAACCTTTGGAAACGTTATTTCATTTATTTCTCCCCTTTAATAATACCAATTGGTGTGGTATTTTATATTGTTGGAAGGCCTGATTAGTCACCTTTACAACAAGGTACAACTTGTAAGGATTATGCATAGAATAAGCAACACAGCTAAATGTGTGGGTAGTGCCCCCCAAAAATGTGTAGAAACAGTTTGTAAGAGAAACACGGTGAAGCTTTAAAGGGGAACTGGAGCAGTTTTATGTTCAACATGATGATGTTGAACATCTGTGACAAGCTAATGTGCCAACTAACGTCCAGGGGCTTAGGACTCAGTTCTGCAGAGTCAGAAATTTTTAGCTCAATTTTTACCCACAATTCATCAGTTTTAGTGACATGTTTGTTACTTCACCAGACTTGACATCAGTGTGAAACAGCATTAACGCCAGCTGAACAATGAATGCTTGCTGACTGTGGCTATGTGACAGATGTTCTAAAATGTAAAAGTAGTTGGAGACATGATGACATGTCTTAAAATAACAGTAAGTTATCAGTAATCAAGAGATTACTGTGCAGTTATGTCATTGCAGACACGATTATGCAACAGTCCATATGCAGATGCTCCTTATCCATAATCTTTAACTAACGACAGGATATCCTTATGGGATTAACATTGGACAGCATATGGTTCATATCCTCCTCACACACACACAAGTAGCTCATCACTGGCGTTGAGAATGGCCCCATTTTCCTAAACACTGGTGTAAGAGGCAGATGACTGGTTCCTCTTGGCCCACTTACAGAACAATAGGTGGGCTAAAGGTCACATACACAAGACTGTGGGAAGAGAGTGGAGGACAGAGAGAGGGCAGAGGATGGAGGGATGGATGGAGGGGGCTGGGAGGTACAAGACATGCAGGGACAATGATGATGCTAATACCATTTGTACAACTGTATAGATTGTAAATAGTCAAACACTTATAGTTTCTGTGACCCCATGACCTTTCCCCCAGTAACATCATTAATCCCCAAATTTCTTCCTCACTAAACACATTGATCCAGGACAACATATCAGACACTTTGATGTGTCTGTAACTAAATGAGCCGTGAACAGCAGACACAAAGGTAAAGGTAAGAAGGGTGCGTGAGTGGGAGAGAGAGAATCAGTACAGTATGAGTCACACAGGGAACGGTCAATGCAGGTCCTTTGATCTTATCTCATGTTATCGGCACAATGTGAATAACCTCCTCATAAAACTGTCCTCTTTTACACAGACAGCATTTAACACGGTGTGTCTGAAGTTTAAATGGCAAACACGTGTAACCCTGTGGAAAAAATAGAAAGAGATAAATAATCTGAAAGAAAAAGCACTCATTTTATTTATTTTTTATTTCTGAAGCCCAAAGATCTAAGAATGTAAAAAATAATATTTCAAAGTGAAAATTTTTTTTGTTTAACACTTCAAAATCAGTGATAGAGGTTACTTTAAGAGGTGACTGTTTGCTGTGACCTGAAAAAGACTTTAAATGAAGATGCAAGAAATATTTTTGCGGATAGAGCATCTCGGAGTGAGTGTGCAGTGAGTTTAACCTGTGTCGAGAGTTGAAATGAGACGGACTCCGCAGGAAAGCTAACAAAGTTAGCAGCCCATGCTTATTTGTTCCCATTATTTTGTTTACAACTTGTGTCTACACAGACAACACTTAAACACCTGAGCTGGAGTTGAGCCCCACGTCAACAAAACATAATTCCAGTGCAGTGAGTACATTATGTTGGTTTGAGGCTACCACGTACACAAGCAACGTCTCAGGCCTGCAACGGTAACTGGTTGGGTACCCATTTTATTTTCATTCATTAAAAAAGAGTGCCGGCTTTAGGTCAGAATTGTTTTATTGAGTGACTGTTTGATATTTGTTGATTTTCTGAAACATTGAAAAGACTTATTTGAAGGTCAAAGAAACATTTATTTTGGGACATTTATTGACTGAAATTACATTGAAAGAAATAATTGAATGTGAATATATTTTGTATTTTTTTATTTTTCATTTATTCATTGATTAATATTTACTGAAGTAAATAATTAATATTGACTATTGCCTTTTCATTTGTTTATTGTGCATATTTCCTATTGCCTGTGGGTTTATGAGAGTGCTTTGCAGGGACTTTCTAAAAACTTAAAGGGTACCTAGGGGTAAGAAAAACATATTTCATTGTTAGTTCATTTATTTACAGTAGTGATAAATACAAGCTTAAAACAGTAGTTAAAACACACTTTAGAGTAAATAATAGTAGTTACAGTCAGAGAATAAATCGAACAGTTCATAAATAAGGTATTATCGTGTAATTACCTACCTGCATTAGTTAACCTAAAAAGAAAGCGATTTCTTAACTAAGAGGAACTTGGGGAGCACACCTCAGTAAATAGACCTGACGTCTAGAGGGTGCTACACACGCTTCCAGGAAGCCCATCTATGGAGTTCCTTTTCATTTAACACTTCAAATTATTACTTTACTGACTGTTTGCTGTGACCTGTTTTAACAGAGAGTCATGGAAGACATGTTTTTGCCACATACTGTAAGTACAGGTACTTATACAGTAATACTTACAGGAGCTAACAAAGGCAGGCTTATTTGTTATTATGTTTACAACTTGCACACATTAAATGATATGAGCCTCAACAAAACGTAATGTGGATACATTAAGCCTCTGGTCAGTAGCCCAGAGAAGTGAGCTGAGGTGGAGGGAATACGGAAAAGAAAAACTGTATTGTACATTCACTAAAATAATATTCAGCTAAGTACTGGTGTTAAAAATTCACTTTTAGAGGTCATTTTAGAGCTTAGTCAGAGTCTATCTGTGTTTGGATGTGAGAAGTATCTGATGCAGGCAGAGCTGTGTTCAACATGAAAGGTAGCTTCTTGATGGATGGGAAGAAGAAATGCAGCTCCATCTATGGACTATTCAAACTGATGCAGTTTGTCCCTAGTCCTCTGTGGCATTGTTTGCTCCCTTGACAGTGAGCAAGGTACCAGATGAGTGGACAACAGTCGTCACTGTGAAGATCCCAAAGAGGGGTGTCTTGGGCAACTGCAGCCACTGGCATGGCATCACCCTTTTGTGATGGGAGCTCAGTTCTTACCAAAAACATCACAAAATGAATTTCAGAGGACCTGGATTCCAGTAAGGTAGAGGACAACACCAACACCTAAGACTGTACCAGAGCTGTGTCCTGTCCACCCAGGAAATGATCTTCCCAAGCTGTCACCCTTCTAACTAATCAACTATGTTATCCAGAGAGAGTAGGGAAACATCTGGACTGCTTTTCGCTGGACACCAGACAAACAAAAAACAGGTAGACCCAAGAACACTTAGCAGCAGACATTGACACTCCTAAAACACCACAAGTGTTATACTATAAAGACCAGGAAATGCTTTAGTCCCACATGTTAGCAGACATAAACAGTACAGTAACTGACGGTTACTGTGTCCAACCATCCTGACTGGCAGTGTGTCCTCTGCCTTTGGACTAACATGTGAACACGTGCACATGATCCTGTTCACTTCACTGCCATCATTCACTTTCTTGATCCTGAATCTCCAGCAAAGAACATTATACAGTAAATGAAGAAACAATACTCACAAAGAGGGCAACATTGGAAGGTGAACAAAACGACAAACTGGCAAACATAGGAATGAACACCTCCACTAAACAGACAAGGGTTAATTACCAAACGAGACACAGACAAAGCTAAACAACAGAAGAGGAAGAAGACCCAAAAAGTGACTTTCAAAATAAAACAGTGAAACTTAAGTTCAACTTAACTCAACAGGAGAACATACAGAGGACACAACTCTTCCAAGCAGATAATCTAATCACACATTTTTCTAAATGAAATGTCTATCCCATGCTAAAACACCGCACGATGTGAACCGAACTTCATGTGTAAACTTGGAGGGCTAACTCTGATTCTCTCTGTCGTCAGTAACACCTTGCACACATGGCTCAAGTCTGAAAGACCCACACATAATGAAGCAGAACTGTCCCCTCTGTCTCTGTGGAGCAGCTCAGTAGCTAATGAATGCAGGCTGACTGTTCCCCTGTGTGCGCCCCGCTCTCAGCTCTTTGTTGTGTTAACACAGACGTGCCGGCTCGTGGAGCAGCTGAACACTGAGAGGACAGACAAGACAACAAGGACAATGATGCCAGCTGATGCCAGCTGCCTGCCTGGCAACCAGCCTGGCTTGTGGCTCGTAATTTGGAGAAGTTTATAGTGTGTGTGTGTGTGGTAAATGTTGTAACTCAACTAGCGCCCTTCCCATGTTATTGGATTAAAACGCGTCTGACAGAGTTCAGCCAAACTCTATAAATCTTTGACTGTTGTTATGATGATGTTATTAATGTGTAATAAATGCAGCTGTGTTTGTGTTCACATGTGTTTTCAGACACAGAGCCTTGAAGAAAGCCATCATGACTTTGGCCCTGTTCACAACTGCTTTAATTAATTGTCCTCCAGTTAAATACTAGTCTATACATTGTTTTTTCCGCAGTTAATCATGACTCATAATTACAAATTTTTTTAAAGGTGACATCTAGTGGTTGTAGTTACTCTGACAGAAATGGAGGGAGAAATGCAATGATGTAAAGAGCATGAATGTCAGTGCCAGGAGAAGGTTGGGGAGGCTGGACTGGTCAGTCAGACCCAGGTGTGAGGTTTGATTCCTCACAGGAGTCATAATGCAGAATCTTTCACTGATCTTTTTCTAACTAAGAATCTTAACTGCACAACCCAAACAAGTACAGAAGTTTTCAACGGTACATAGGAAAATCACATGTGGTGATAGGTGTGGTGTATGTGTGAGTGAGAGGGAGGGTGGCGTAGCATTCATTTATTTTCACTATGCAAATATGAGAGTGAGTTCTTCTAACGTCAGTAGAGTAGGCGGTCCTTCAGTGTGTTGACACTGGACTCACATTTGGCCCAGACAACCTTGGATTGTCATCAGAGGCAATTTTCAGACTTGTATCAACATCCATACCTGATGATTTGATACCGAGTCGTCAGATCAAAATAAGTGTGAAGACACCTAGGATGCATTGAAGACATAACTGAGACCTGAGGTGAGGTGGTCTGGACCACAGGACACTGTAGATTATTATTTTACAGCTACTTTGTATTGATTAGGAGAGGCACAAGCAGGTATATTGCTTAAATCGTGTCAAAGTGAAAAGGGCATTTACTAACAGTGACATCATAAGAATATACCAGCTGATTGATGATCTGACTGGATTATTACTTTTTAGACAGAGAGAGAGAGAGTACTAAACTGCTGCGTAAGATAGACTGACTTTTGCCAAGAGTGCAGTGTACCGTGTCTAAACATGAAGATCTCAGTGAGTCAGGACATCAGTGAGAAGTTCAAGTTGTTGAAGATCATGTTATTTTGGGATGGCACAGTCTACGTCTGCACTCTCTGTGATATTAACACACAATAAGCAATTATAACCAATGAATAACCAATGCCTTGATTTGTGTAGTATATAATTTAGGAAATAAAATGGTTCATTGAAACGAGAAAGAAGTCATGGCCCAGGACCCTTTAACTCAATTTTATTATTTTAATACAATGCTTTGTCTAAGGTTTGGGAGACAATAACATCTAAAATCATAATCACAGTGTGTTAAGATTTTAGATGACATGGACAAGTTTGATACTGTGGCTGATGAAGAACCTTTCAGGTCTGACATACAGTACACAGTGTCTTCTGCGCTGGGGTTTTATCTTTCTTTCTCCTCTGTTCTGACAAAAAGCAGCACTGGTTATTGCAGATACAGAGACTTTTGTGAACACAGAGGACAACCTTGTCATTGGGCTTATAAACAAGGAGGTGTTCATCAGTGACACACACACCAACTGGGTGTCCACTCAGAGCTGCCCCACAGCAGGTGCAGCCTTTGTCTTCGCCCCGCAGATCCCATACAGTAGACCCCGTGGCCTCATCAACCTCCCTCTGTGTGTGTGTGTGTGTGTGTCCACGGCTGCATCTATGAATATAACTCTGTGACCGCCTGTTCAGTGACGTTCTGCCTGTCTGTGTAATGATGTACTGCTCATTTGAGTCCAACCACATGCTGAACACTGTTATGTCAGAGCGTCACAGTCAGTGAACACAGTCGGCATTCAGCTCAACACCACTACACTCTCTACAGTATCCAGAAACCCAGGTACATGTGTCACTGGTGAACTTATATACAGTATGTTGGCATATGTACATATCCAGAAACAAAGTGTCCTTCCATTAGGGACCTATAGGAATGCCCTCCTTTAGGTCCCTAATGGAAGGACAATAGAGAGTACCAGTGTAGCCTGAAAAAGGAAGTAGGCTGCACATAAAGTGAGAGTTCAGGTCATTTGACGTGTGGTTCTTTATGTACAGTCAGTGTATTACCTGCAGACTGGGGCACTGAAAAGGAGAGGATAAAGATATGCCTCAAATATTAGCAAGTCAAAGAAAAGAAAGGAAAGAAAGAGAGGAGAGGGAAGCAAAAGGTGACATATCATCTAAGTTTTCAAAAAGCAAGGTGGACCTGTTTCCCACTAAAGTTCCATATAAGAATAAGAATAAAAGGTATTTTATTTATCTCCAAAGGGAAATTAATTTGTCTGTCAGGTCATCTAGATCTCATAAGAGGTGGCCTTTGGCATATATATATATATATATATATTTTTTTTTTCATAGAGTATCAGTTTTGCAGCAAATAGCAAAATTCATTGTATTCAGTGATTCCCCTACCGAGCATGTGTCATGTTGTTCTTTTCACAAATATGGGAATGATAGACAAAAATGTCACTAAAATGCATAGTTTTATGTGAAACAGCATCAAAAATTGTGAGTGCCCTCTCAGCTGGCTGTAATGCTTCCTTTTCATGGGGTCCAAAATCTCTGGTGGCAACAGCGCCTCTGCAGAGTCAGTGTAGTCAAATCAGTTTAGAGAATGTATGAACTGCAACAAAAATTTTAAAAATATTATATTTTAGGCACTTTTGCTACAGATCCAGTCATTTATCATCAAGACTGCTCATTTTGTCCAGGGTCACATGGAGAAGGGCTCCAGGCCCAGGAAACAAACTCAGCACCGTCATGAAGAGAGGCAGCAGTGCTAACCACCACACCATTGTGCCACCCTCATTCAGTACCAGTTGTGTGTGGCCCATATATTCACCAGGACAGTGTGCCAGATGGCCACTTCACCCTGGGCTAGGAATGTTGGTGACATTGGCATCGAGCTAGTAGGGCAAGGAAAATAGAAAATACAGGCATTAAAACTTTAGAGACCAATAATATTGTCACACAGAAGTGTGACTGAAGAGTGAAAATTTGAGTGTCTGATAGAAAACATACCTCTGCATCAGCGGTCCTACTTCCACAGTAAGACAGAAGGTTATCTTATATACTATAGCCTGTAGCTGGTCTCTGCCATAATTAGACTTTTAAGTAAGAGAGCTTACAAATAACGATTTCAACCTCGTTATCACTGACAATAGGTCACAGTTAAAACTGAATCAGTAACTAATGAACACATTTCTATTTGTTAATGTCATATTATGTATGAATTCTATTGACTACAACAAAACATACGATCATGTGGTCATTGAAGATGCTAAACTGCTGTGTTTCAATTGTTTTTGCATATTTGAGTGGACAACCTTGTGTGTGTATGTGTATGTGTGTGTAAGAAAGGGCATGGGAAAAACGTCTGCAGTCCATCACAAAGCTGCAGGACATGCTTGATAACACACATTAATTTTATATGACATTATTCAGCTGATGATGAAGCAGGCCATGCCTCCCGCTGAGGCCCAACAAGCAGCAGCATCCTCTGACGCCAAGCTCCCCACTCCTTCTCATAGACACTTTTCCTCTTGATGAGGCCTTCACCCTCCTCGGCCACCACTACAGTACCACCATCATTGTTGTCTATGTATGAACCGAAATAACCTTTTACATTTTTGGGGGGTTGACGGGGGGCGAGACCCATAATTACAAATGTCCCTGAGTGATTGACTGAATGATGGTTGAGTGGATCAGTCTACTGAGCTACTGTGGTTTCAGCAGTATAGAGGCACTTCCACTACAGTGGTGGTGAGAATACACTTTTTAATTACATGTATCAGTATGACTAAAGTAGGCAGAAGAAGAACTAAACATAAGGCACACTGAGCAGAGAGAGAGAGAGAGAGGTAATTAATAACTCTACATTTCAAAAAGAGGGAGTTTGACATAAAGACCTGCCACTGATATAAGCCTGTAATGTTCTGGATTTGAAGTGAATAAAGACTAAACTGTGTTAGAGCACATGCAGGGTCTCTACCCTGGAAGCCAGGGTTTGAATCTGGCCAGTGGCTCTTAACTGTCTCTCTTTCTCACTGTGACTGATAAAAGAAAAAGCCTGAGAAAAAACACAAACATAGTCTGTGTGTTCATAAGTAAATTTTTGTCTTTAATTCATCTCTTTGGTAATTTTCTCAGACAACATCACAGGATATGGCCAAACAGTCCAAACACATGAGGTTTTTACGTGGTGCTATTCTCATCATCATCATCATCATCATCATCATCATCATCATCATCTATCAAGGCATGGGGTATGCGTGTGAGGATGATCTGCCTCAACCAGTTGGGATTGACGCATATCTCTATAATGCATTATAACCATACTTATAATGAGTTATAATGCAGATATAGCATTGTAACAAATTATCATAATTCTTTATAACAATAATCATAACACACTGTAAAACATTTCATCATGTTATAAGGTCAGGTATTATAATACGTTATAATTGTTAGTAACTCGCTGACAATACCCACATCAATAATGCATTATAAATATGTGTTATAATTGGCTTATAAACGTGAATAACTATCATTATAACTCTATTATAATACTTGACCTTATAAGCCATTATGAAATGCTCTATGATGTGTGATGCTTATTGTTATGAAGTCTTATGATAATTTTCGAGTGTTTATAATGATAGTTATACACGTTTATAAGCCAATTATAACACATTATCTAATGCATTATTAATGTGGGCATTGTCAGTGAACAATTGTAATTGTAATAGTATTATTATACCTGACCTTATAAGTCACGATAAAATGCTTTATAGTGTGTTATGATTATTGTTTTAAAGCATTATGATCATTTATGATCATTTTTTTAAAACTATAGTTATACAGCGCTATAACTGCATTAAACTCATTATAAATACGGTTATAATGCGTTATAGGGATAGGCATCAAATAAAGTGTTACCACATATTTATCTAACATGTATTGGCTGGAGTTGTTACATGTTAACTCACAACAGGAATAGTATGTATGGAATTAGACGGATAATTACACAGACTCTACCTTGGGGTTTCTGTGGTGACAGCACGTTAACACCAACCAGTCCTGAGGGGGGTCACTACATCACCAGGCCTCCAGCAGCACCTGTTTCATACATGATGATGCATGCATGAAATTGGCTGATGAGATGAAACTGAATTACTGCTATGAAATGTGCGTAGGAAGAGTTGAGGAGGGAATATTTGGACACAGAGGATAAGGGTGTAGGAATGTGCTGCTTGGGCAACAACAAATAGGGGACAAGTTTTCATTTCAGTGCACTTTTCCCTATTTTCCTTCATTATATATAGATCAAATGTCTCCCTTTCATTCTTGCAAGTCCATCAGATGTCCTTCAAATTGGACTTTATTATGCAGATGTCCTGTCTTTGTATCGCTCAGCATGTCACAGCACACTCTTTCTGTGTCACTCCTCCTCACCCATATGATGGCCTTACCCATCCTGCCTCAGCACTCTTGGTTTCTCATACCCATCATCTTTTTTTCTTTTTTTTCTCAGCCCATTAAACCATGGTTCAAGCCAAGCTGTGCTGTCTCTTTGTTTCCCCTACGCTTCGATCGATCTGACATGGCCCGGCCTCCAGCGGCATAATGGCCATCAAGATACACAGGAACTCAGCACAAACTGACTGGCTTAAACAATACCAGCAACAATACCATCACATAAGGACAATACAGGCCAGACAGATTTCAGTGAACAATGGTGTATGCTGCGGTGTGTGTGTGTGTGTGTGTGTGTGTGTGTGTGTGTGTATGTGTTACCAGTATGCCCAGCAGGTTGCACAGGGACCCTCCCTTGTCAGTGGTTTGCTAAATTCTCTGTATTGTTTAACCACATCCCATCTCCTAATCACTCTGACAACCACACACACACACACACACACACACACACACACACACACACACACACACACACACACACACACACACACACACACACACACACACACACACACACAGAGAGAGAGAGAGAGAGAGAGAGAGAGAGAGAGAGAGAGAGAGAGAGAGAGAACATAGCTCGACTGTGGTGAAATATAGGCCAAATTATGCTTTGTTCAGATTGTGGGTATTTGCATTTCACACATCATGGATCTAATAATTGATTTACAGCTGAGCATCAAAGTTGTAGTCTTTGACAGAGTTTTATAAAACCTGACATTTTCAACAACAAAAAAAGGACAATATTGGACTTATCCTCTTTTTTTATTAACCTTTTCAGTTTGATTTCAGCATCCATTGCCAGTTGGATGGAGCTTCAGTGTTCAGTACTGTATAGTGATAATATCAGGCTGAAGGCGTCTGACGCTGTAGTTGGTTGTTGATGGATGGATGCAGTTTAAATGTTGTTGGACTATATTGGCAGTGGGACAGTAAGCTATTTAAAGCTTCCTCTCTGTCAGAACAATGAGTCATCATTATTGTGAGTGTCTATTACCACGCTTCAGATTTGTGTAATATCCTTGGATTAGTCATAAAAACAGAAGGCATGAAGGATTGTGCAGGATTACGTCAAAATGAGGCATCGTCATCTGCAGAGACAGCTACCATCCAGCGCTGAGCGAACTGGCCCAAGATGTGAATGTTGCCCCAGGTCTGTGTGACAAAAATCCAACAGCAGCAGGTCGATCAACCTCTGTGCTCACTGACAGACAAACAGCATCTCCAGTCCAGAGCAGCCACATGAAGAGGAGACTCCTGCTTTTATTTGAGAGACAACAACAACAGTTGTTCGGACCATTTTGGAAGACGAAAGTAAATACTGACTGGCTGAATGTCAAATCAGCTGAACTGGCTGGATGCCTGAAAACCTCTCAAAGATTTAGTGACATAGCAGCCTAGTTTTTCTATCAGAAAGTAAAATTGAGAAAACAGAGAGTGTCACTGCTTCTGTGCACTCTGTGTCTCAATTTGTAATTGAAACCAAACATTAATGATGTGGACATAGTGATTCTCACATTTATATTGTGCTTTCTTCTCCTCCTCTGCACCTGATAGTTTCAGAAAATAAATACAGTTCCAGAAGTTTCAGAGTTTCTGAAATAAATAATTCAATGTACCAATACAGACACAAATAAGGAAATTCATTAATTAATTCAAAGTAATGCATAAATGTATAATGCAATATTATACACTGCTGTCCATAAAGTTGGAATGAAATATTTTATTACCTGTTCTCATGAAATTATTGTGACAATGTGATTTATATCATATCTCTATATCTCTTCTATATTACTGTGAAAATAAAACCACACTAAACCTTTACAATAGGAATAAAATGAGGAAAAACTAAATTAAAATTATTCCAACCTTATGTATTATTTCTATCTTTCATAGTGAAAATCTGTGAGATAAGAGAAAAGCGTTCCTTTTGATATCAGCTCTGCTGTTAATAAAGAGTGAAAGGTAACATATGACTGTGAAACACCAGCCTGAGCCCTCTCACTGTCACATGCAGCACCAAACACAGTTCAGACTGGAGAGGACAGTGGAGCAACGAGCAGCTCAACAGCCTGATGTTACTCAGAGGCTGGAGGGGGCAGAAACACAAATTACCTCCTCACCTCCACCCCTAGTCTCATCTTACATCAGAAAATATGACAAATTACCTCCTCACCTCCACCCCTAGTCTCATCTTACATCAGAAAATATGACCCATCTGTCTTACATAATGGCAAAAAGTGTTTTTGTGAGGTGACACTGACCTTTGACCTTGAATTGTTATAACGGACCGAGATTCTTGTCACCATGAAGTAGCTGAACTTAGAGCTAACCACTACAACATTAACTATATCTACACACAACCAGCAGCCGATAACTCAATGTGTCTGTCACAGGCTGCTGCCTTCTCACATGTGGAGTAAGGACTAAATTGATCAGGTTTAGAGAGAATCTAAATGGGGAAATCAGTGTTACGACTTATATTGATCCACAGTCTTTCCCAGTCTTTCCAACTGAAAGGTGCCAAAATGATCAATGACATTAGCCCTATCAACTTTAAAAGTCCCATACACAGTAGATAGATGACAGCGTGTGGTGTGATCAAATCTATTTTCTGTATTGAAACTGTGGAAGTCTCAACTCACCTGTCTGTTTTTGTAATGTTTTTGTCCTATTTTTTGCTGTGTCTCTTGCACTTTATTATGAGATGTTCTATATGTTTTGTTTTTTCTGTGAGGCGACCTTGAGGGCCTTGAAAGGTGCCATACAAATAAAATCTATTATTATTATTATTATAACAGTGTCTCAAGCCCTGCTCACCTGGACCATCCGGGATATGGTTTCTGTGGTATTAACTAGAAATCTGCTTGGATCACCCAGAAAATTACAGAGAACACATTTGGTTTTCAAAATAGTATCTTATGTGGAACAACACTTCAAATATAACATAGAGGTGTGAAATATAAATGTGGTATGATGTCATTAACACCTTGGATCTGCAGGAATTCAAAGAAAAGCTTTTAATTATAGCAGTGAGATAAATGCCCCCATGATCCTCTAGTGCCACACTCAGGACAAACTGTGTGATCTACAGCTGGTACCGGTATCGTACCGGTTCTATCAGGTTGAAACCATCAGCAGTGTGATGTTTCTCTTTAGTTCCTGCTTGGTTGTGTATTAGATATGAGGTGTTGGTGACCAGAGGTAGAGACGTGCAGATACAGTCAGATGACACAGTTCCAGAGTCAGTGAAGCACCTGCTGCTCTGTGTGCACCATGTGGACATCTGGTCCATTCACTAAACCAGGACAGCTTACTCAGATCTGTCCTGTGCTATTTGCCCATCTGCCTTTTTTGATACTGCTGGGTAACACTGCAATGAAACTAAGTTTTACAGACACTAAATCTTTCACTTATGATGACAGGAAATAAAATGATGGACGAGTGATTGAGGACGAGCAGCTTCTCTGTTTCCGCCCATCAATGTTATTCCGGGTTTGTTTGTATTATTACTGAAACTGCTCATCCCCAGTGTGAACAATTTAACTATTCATAACAAAACTTGGCAAATTGGCTCATTGCCATAATCCCTGTAGTTGTAGGAGTAGGTTTGTTACCTTTGTCAGTGCAAGGCAAGCTATTTTTAGAACGGCAGAGCATGAGATAATAACGGAACTTTATGAGACAGAGTTGTTTTCGAGGTAAATTCATGCAAAACCGCTGATCCGCGTTCCCGTCAGGAACAGTTTTTCAGCAAGCAGTCTCTGTATTTACCTCTGAAACAACTCTGTCTCGCAACATTCTGTTATTATCTCATAACGTGGTGAATGTGCAGGACACAACTTGTCCACAAAACCATTTTTGAGTTGTTGGATTGTGTATTTGATGAGGGAAACCAAGAACTCCCATTAGCCTCCGTAGCATATCTCTGAGCAGCTCACGGCTCTGCTCCGCCGTTCTAAAAATAGCTTGCACCGACAACCTACTACTAAAAGGGCCAATTTGCCAAAATGTTGAACTATCCCTTTATAACTCAATTAACTGGTCAGAAGAGCGAGTAAGAAGATGTTCACACTGAATGAAATACAATATATTCATATTTATTCAGGTCAGAATCTCTTGAATTGCTGTGTGTGGGTGTCTTCTATTGCTACTAGCACTCTTCTACTGGTTGTGTTTGTGTTGAACCTCAAACAATTAAAGATGCAACACTAACAGATTAGCTAAGCACACACGCGCACACGCATACCTGTCAGGAACAGCAGTTCACCAGAGACTTAAGATGGTTTGTGATTAACAAACTGGAGACCTCTTGCACTAATAGTCAGGATTGTAGGTTATCGAGGTAACTTCAGGTTCATCCCTGTGTTTTCAGTCCCTTCGTGTCTCAATACGATCTCAGGTCTATGTAGATTTCTCTTGGTTTTCCTGTTTGTCTGGAGTCAACAGACCTTTAAAGACCTCCATCCTGCAGAACCGGCCCTCCCCTCCCCCTCAGGTCACTCCTCAGCACTGAAGTGTCTGAATGATCTCTCAGTGCTGTCACAGCTTTCTGTGCAAACTGTAACACCCAGCAGCTGTGTGTCCTTCATGTCTGACATGAAGGGGATCATCCTGGTGACTGTGTAGAGTCCAGTACATATTACTCTTTTTTAGCATTCTGTTAAATCCCTGAAGGTCGTCACTGTTCTTCTCTGAGGTGTTGAAGCATCACACCACTGTGAAACAAACAGCTCAATTCAACCTGTTTCTGCAGGACATAACACCGGCCTACTTATATACTCCTGTGATAATAGTCTATTATTGTTGTTTGTGCACTGAGACCGTTAAATTGTTTTGCTTTTTTTGTGTGTTACAGGAAGGTCGGTGTTGGTCAGAGCTGCTGTAGCTCAGAGGATGAGTTTCAGGTAGTTCTCTCCATATGTCTCAACTCTGTGGGAAACATGTGATGATAGTCAGTCCCCCCGACAGGCAGGTCTCACTCTGAATGACTTTATTCACATGGAGAACTGTGGGATCCACGGGCAGGCTTCTCTGGAAGTGAGGCTTACCGAGCGGAGTTACAGGAGCAGGACCACACCTCAACCACACCTCTTTTGGTAATCCCATAAATACCGACCTAACCCTCTGCTCCTCTTTTGGCTGTTGTATTCTGTGCCCCTTCCTCCCCACCCCATTCTCCTGGTTTCCTCTCCCACAGGAACCAGTGGGTTCATTGGTGCCCAGCCAGGTGCCATGATGGATTCCCCACAAAGCCTCCCCACACCTTATTTAAACCAACATGAACAGCTTCCATCATCCTTTTATGTAAGATAATATATAGGACATTTGCTCATTTCTAACATTAGGTAACTTCTGTTCCCATGGTGTAGAAAACTGTGGTTTGTGATGTAGCCTAATTTATTTGTTCATCATTTCATTCAATATCAAGAAATTACAGGAAGAGAAGCTCTCATTCACAATAAGCCTGAATGTTAGCTGTCTGTTCCAGAGACTCAAATCTGCAGCTGTTACTGGTGTGGCACAGTGTGTTGAGTCAATGGGCAGATTAATAAGCACTGATGAGTTCCTCAATTTGGATTCACAGACATGACCACCCCTCTAATTATAGTCCATGGTTTCACTAGAGACAGCCTGCTATTGATCGTCTCTGATTGCAGTTTCTCCATTGGAATGAATTTATGTTTCTGCAGTGGTTTGCTAATTTATGTACTAGTGTGTCTGGGCTGGTCTAAAATGACTACAGTAATGACAAAACAGAGGATGTTACTGTTGTTTTTTGTCTTTCATTCCTGAAGATCAGATACAAAAGCATCTGTAGAATGGACTCAGGTACAGGTGAATTATTTTCTCTTGAGGGATCTTGAGTATGACTGCACAGGTGCACGTGTTCAGAAACATAGAAACTGTTAGTCCCCTCCCATGCTTCAAGTCCTATGTGAATGTAACGTCCTGATCTAATTGACGACAGGACCCCAAACCGGAGTAATACCCTGTACAATAACCTTTCTGAACTGTGTTGTAGGCTAATATCAGTATCCAGTCGCCTATCAACTGTTTTCATAGAACCGTTGCCATATAAGGAGAACGCCAGCAGTCATCTCTTGGTCCACCAGTCTTCCTGTGGTTACCAGCAAACATGGCTCAGTCTAGTCTAGTGCACTGGTGAAGTCAGCATCAAGGACGCCTCTTATTTCCAACTATATGATGTTGAATGTGGCTGTACAGTGATGGAAGTATGATCAGTCAGTCAGTCAGTCATTACAACACTACATTACTAAAGCACAGGGGTGGACAGTAGATTTAGGGGGTTAGGTTTACTCTTACTTTTTTTTGTTTATCCATTTATATTTTTATTTTAGAAATTAAGACTTTTACACAACTGCAGGCAAAATATATCTTTCCTGAATTTGCAGTGACTTTGAATAGCCTATTTAACTGTAGTTTACAGTAGCCTATGTTGAGCTCTGAGGGCTGAATAGTGCTGTAGCTTTCTGTTTCTGTTTTTTCTTTTTTGGAGTAAAGGGAGTGAACTCATTGCCCGCACTGAGGATATCACATTAAAGCGAAGCTCTAATCACACTGTGTTAGGACCATAGGTGTGGTCATTTGGCAGGTGCAGCACAGTCCTGGGGCAGAGGAACAGCGGTGAGGGAGGAGAGGGAACATTAAAAGAATTTGGGGATAAAAACTGAGGTGACAGAGGAGGCAGAGAGAGAGAGAAAGAGAAAAAAGAGCCATGGGCTTCAGGCAGCTGGTGTAATTACAGAGCGGCGAGCACACAGAGAGAAGAAAGGGAGAGAAAAAACAAAAAAGTTGTAGAAGTTGTAGTGCTGATCTCCACCTCTTCCCTGCTTCTGTTCAGCCCTCAGCACCTGTCTGCCAGCTGGACAGGCTTCACTTGAAAGTTTCCCTCTTCAGCTAAGTTTGCTTCATCCTGTCATTTTGTTCTGACCCAGGCAGCCCTGTTGAGTCCATCTAGTATGCGAGGCCGCATCAGCTACAGAAACTTACTACCTTCAAAATCCTGTACTGTCACCATGGTGATTTGGTTTAAGACCTGCATAAAGTCTTTACAGATGAACCTGAATTACCCTCTTACACTGACTGAAGACGGGAAGAGTGACCTACAACTTCTCATCTAAACTCCATTGTCTTACCTTAAACCATTATACTGTATATTTCCCACTACTTCAATAACATGTTTCACTCATATCATTTCCTTTTTTCTTCACTAATATTTTCAATTACAGGTGGAGGATGTTTTACCACAACTCTCTCTTTCACATGGGTCCAAGGCCAAAACTCGCTACTCCCTACTCCCTCTATAGGCCACTATAATGACTTTTCATAGTGCTGAAAAGTGGTGTACAAAATAATACATAGGCCCTAGGATCATGCATTGGGCTCGCACTGAAAGACAATCGGTAAGAAAATGAAAGTAGTTTTTCATTTGCCTGATGAGTTCATAGGTGCAGTGCTGCCTGAGTGCACCTGAACACCACTTTAATTTACCAAGCACTGAAATAGCAGTTTACATGGACATGGAGCACATGGAGATCCCATCATCCATAAAGAGTCCACAATGGAGGAGGAAGGAATTAAAAACAAATGAAGCAGTAAAAAGTAGCTTTTGCAACATTTTTTTTGTGTGCAAAATTGCATTTTTGATTTTGAAAATTAAATCTTAGATTAAATGTTTTGAGTGACTAACTAAAATTTGAAAACATGCACCAGAGTTTTGGTGAACCACAAAACTGCTGCACATAGTTTAGAGGATTTTAAGACAGTTTAAAAAACTCAGCCAGAATGAGTGATGGAAACTGTAGCTATAGTACTCTCATATGTCTAAGTTTGACGTCATAATTAAATTACTTGGCATTTGGCCCCAACCCTCCTCCTTAGTGTTGTCTGTGATAGTCACATAAAAATAAAATAATTTAAAATTCATCATATACTTTCTAGGCCAGGCATGTCAAACTGAGTTTGGGTCTGGGGCCGGATCAAGACCTTCTGATCTCATGTGGGCCGGACCAGTAAAATAATGGCAAAATGTCGACTCCAAATCTTTAGCTTTGTTTTTTAGTACTATGCTTTATCATCAAGCCTACATTTGTAACCTACATGTTATGATTACGGATCACAAGGGATCTATTCTAACAACACATTTATTCACAAACAATGGAATTGATCAAAAATAAAATGATTGGTTTATTAAATACAGCTGAGTAAACAGTTTTAAACCACTTAATCAACTAACCACACTAAACAAAGTGGGAGCTATGAAGAAATTATTTTTGCCTTAATTGACATACTTTGAAAATGCACATTTATCAAAAAACAAAACAAAACAGACCAATAAGGCTGGACCTATTGAGGCAAAAGTTACAGCAGTGCAAACAAACAACTTTGTAGGCTGGACCTACAGGGAGGGGCTGAGAATTATATACAACTTCAAAATTGTATTTTAATATGAAACCATATTCATCTTATTTTCAATTTGTGGTCTATTCATGTGTGCAAACAAAATCCACCCTTTTCCCCCTTCTCCCTCCCTCACTGCACTCCTGCAGTGCTGCTGCTGGCTCCTGAAACCTGGCATCTTTTTTCCTTCACGAGTGCATCAATATCCTGAGTAGCAGCACATTTACAGTAACAATAGGTGCGCTTCCATCAGCTGTTTAGATGCGCGCCGCATCTAGTTGTATCGCATCGTAAAATGATGATGGAAACGCCGTGATTCAAATTAAAATACCCTGATTCGCACAATCTGAAATACGCTCGCTATGGCCGGGTTTTGGTTGATTCGAATGGGATGGAAACAGCTGTATGCGAATTAAGTGTGAAGTAGCGCACTTTCACCCCGTCTGCTCCCGTGTTTGCAGTTCATTCACAAGACAACATCAGGGTTTCCGCACCGCCACGGCAAAATAAAAGCCCCCACACACCTTCATAATGATGTTAGGTGCACAGTTCTTCATAGTTCCTCCTCAGTAAAAACTAAACTTATCAACCAGCGCATCCAGCGTTTATCATGAAGAAAGTCTGTACCGGCCGCGACTCTCTGGACAGGTCGCATAATGACATATGCGCTAAATCGCGCTAATGTGCTCAAATCAGACCGCAAGTTTGGATTTAAGTTCGTCCACTGGGCTGCCTCTAGCGGCTGGAGGGAGTATTCGGGCTTTGGCGTATTTCTTTTTTTTTAAAATCCTAACTTTTGATAGAAATGAGCTAGAGACTTGCTTTTTTTTTTGACATAGCCTACTCAGAAATGTATACCGGGCCGGATGAAATCATCCGGCGGGCCGGATCCGGCCCGCGGGCCGTATGTTTGACATGCCTGTTCTAGGCTATACATTTTTTGTGTTGTCTTGGGTATTGGAGAACTTTAAAATCTGTCTCTGACCACACTGAACAGTGGGCCATAAAAAATGTGCACATAGCAAAATTCAGATTTGTAGACTAAATGATCCAGCTGCTCCGTGCTCCATATGTAGAATAAATCAGCTCGGTCTAAACCTGCTGACAAACAATATCAATGACAGAAAACCATTAAAGTATTTATACATTTAAGAATATAAAGATAAGAATACATCTCTTCTGCTCAACTCTCAAACGCCCGTTTTTCACTACGGGATAAAGTTACCCAAATAAAATGAGAGAAGTTCAATACAAATTTACAGTATAATTTACCATAAAATAATTTCTATGTGTGTTGATATAGATGAAGAATGTTTTTGAATAAAGAAGAAGACACAGTTGTACATCTACTCTATGAACGTTAGGACTTCAGCCTTTGTCCAGGCAACAAAGAAGACATGGCCGGCGACCTCACTCTAGTGTAATTACCGTGGATCACCAGTAGATGGAAGCACCACACCACTACAATAATACTAGCGGTCATACCCGACTGTGCTTGCTTCAAATACCTTCCTGTTCTCCTCCTTCGCCATGCTGGCTCGTTGGTCTAGGGGTATGATTCTCGCTTTGGGTGCGAGAGGTCCCGGGTTCAAATCCCGGACGAGCCCTCCTTTTGGAATGGTGTCAAATTTCTTCTGACTTTCTCACAAACATCTGTATTATCTTTGACTCAGCTATTAACACGTTAATTACTGCTACAGATCTAATCAGGCGCAGCTACTACTATAGAACATATTTCTCGTCATGAGGGAAAGCCACTGGAATAACCACCTAGTATTAGTAGTATGCAGTATTTAGTGCGTATAGGTTAGAAGCTTTGTTTGTTAGAAGTATTTTCATAGTCTGTAATAGCAGATCAGTTGTAGTTAGGTAACATGTTTACATATCTATGCAGCTGTAATTATTTAATGTTAAAGTCAGAAGATTATTTATGATTATTATTATTATGATTATTGTGATTATTATTATTATTATTATTATTATGGGTTATGGGTTATGAAAATGCAAGCATTTTGTCTCCCTGTGTGAAGGAGAAGAACCTGCGCCCCTTCAGGTTCACTTATTGTCTTCTCCACCATTGCCCCTTCTGCTTTTATAAACTGTAGAAAGGCACTCTGCAGTTAACAACATGAAAAACATACAGTGAAGGTGAAAGCCATGGACTCAATGCAACACACAACACGCGCTCTATAAGGTGCTTTATTTATATCCTCAGGCAATGTAGACACATTAACATCTACAGAGCCAAACTATAATTATAGAGGGTATAGAAACTTCCAGGCATGTTTTCAGGCACCCAGAGGAATCCCACAATCCCCAGCAGTACCGCCCACAGCCAAGGACGCACGGCAAGGAGGCAACTGCCCAGCAACCTCCCCCTGCACCTGCAAAGAATCCCACCGACCCTCCTCCTGCCCCAGTGAAAAGGGTTTGAGTTATCACAAACACAGAGGTCAGATTGTGAGGTGGATCAAACGTCACATTCAGAACTGGGCTCCTCCCATTTGTCACCACATCTGGCCTTTTGGTCCTTATGCCTCTGTCCTATGACTGAAAGGCAAGTGTTCACTGGTTTGGTTCAAAACCACTGGTTTGGGGAAAATCGTAAAAAAAAGAAAAGAAAAGAAGGACTTTTAAAGAAACAGGACGATGCTGAAGTGGATGATGCAACCCTGTCAGGTCTTCTCACTGGTGGTGGACCCCAGACAAAGCTGCATGTCTCTGTTTATGAACCTTCAGTGTCATATTACAGTAGGCTTAGGAGGGTAATTGTGGCATATGACTCAAAGAAAAATACTTGGCATTGCGCAGTGTCCAAAAAGTCATGCATCCATAGGGCCGTAGGCAAATGGCATTAATCTACAGAGAACTGAAGGAGGTCAACAAGATGATTCTGACTATGCACCCAGTCACTGAAAAGGCATAAACTACATCATGCCCTTTAAGAAAAATATGTTCTGGACTGCGTGTGACATGGGCTGCAAAGCCTTCTTCAGGTTTCCAAGTGTCTTGTTCCTGCTGAGGTCACTGGAGAGGTCAGGAAAAGTGTGTTCAGCAGAGTGACCTCAGTGACCCCAGACAGCTGATAACTAGCAATTATTAGCATAATTCAGTGGTTCCCAACCTTTTTTGGCATGATCCCATTTTAACATGACAAATTTCTGGCGACCCCACAATCACATGTAGTCACGTAATCTCAGCCATCAATCAAGATGTGCCAGCTCAGATATGTAGTATAGAATAAGTATAGAATACAGTCGTCTAAGATTGTGGGTGGTGTTTTTAATCATAATTTTAAAAAGAATGAATATTAGTTAAAAAATATTTTTATCTGTAATCTTTTTTAAATAAATTACTAGACATTTCAGGTGTCTCCATTTGAATTCCAGGTGACCCCACATGGGGTACCGACCCCAAGGTTGAAAAACGCTGGCATAACTGATTACAGTACTGTATGTGTACACAAGCAGGAGGCCAGATACGATATCCATTGGTATGTTTTTATCAACAAAATCTCAAACCCAACACTGTACCTTCCTTGGCACCTTATCTAATTGGTCACATAGTAATTACTCAACACCGCTTTAAGTTTTTCTGCTGCATTAACCTGGATCATTTTATAACATGTGTTCAAAGTCAACACAATTGTTAAAACTGTGTTTTACAATTTCTCTGCTTTATCTTGGGACAGTTGTTGTGTGGCTGTTCTTAGTTGTGCTTAGTCTTTTTCTTCTTCTTCACTTAATAAAATGAGTTACTATGGTTACAGTTGAACATGAATATAAATGCAGATATAATAATCATGAAAATCTGCTGATTAATCGGGGCCTTAATACAAGGAAACCTCAGCCTTCATTGACCTTCACCACAAAGACAAACCCCCCGACACAGCACTCCTTAAAATAGAACCTTTATTATATAAAAATGCTTTTGATACAAAATTGTCACAAGTGTAAATTACACAAAGCATTTTTAGCTGAGACAACAAGTACAGGGTTTTAAGGAGTTTTACTGATGCAGTGGTTTGGGGCCAGGGCCGACAGCCCTTCATTAAAAAGAGCTGACACACATCTCTGTTCTCTGGAAATCCATCTGCAGCCAGTGGCCACACGGCAGCTGGGATGTCACCTGGCAGGAGATGGAGCTGTGTAAGGCAACAGCAACTAAATTCCCACCTCCAACATGGCAGCTGGCATTTTCCATCAGGAAACTGACTGATGTGGAGGAGACATTATCGCTAAGGCATCTTTCACTTCCGCTCACAGACGTCAGGAGATGTTCCCCTGACAAATAACATTGTGCTCTTTTTTTTTCTAAGTGCATTAAACATCTTCCCACTTTAAGTTGCTAGGTCCTGTGTTGATAATAACATAAGTGGACCTCCAAACGTCCGTCCTGACTGTTGACAGTACATGATGAGAATTAGTGAGAAGCTTTGATCCGTGCAGCAAGTAAGTGCACCGCTACACGTACTGGTGTAAAGACCTAAAGCCCCAGCAGCAGTGTTCAGTCCAGCTCACTGTGCAAAAGGTTTGGACAGAAGGCGCAACGTGCTGGTGATCAGATCATACTGAGAGGAGGGGGTGTCCAAACACAGACAGGGAGTTCATTTCTGAAGAGCAAAAGGTGAGTAAATCAGAAAGAAAAAATCATGAGGGTTCATCCTCTGAGGACTGAGACAGAAATCAGGTGATCACAGGTTGGAGAAAAAAAAAGCACGGCAGGTGAGTCAGAGCTCTGGCTTGGTTTCGTGTGGAAGAGTTCAGATTGACATCACTGGAGGTGAACAGCTGCATCAGTTGCTTCAAACCAGCTGTTCCAAGCCCTTTGAGACAAACTGTTTGTAAAACTGGGCTATACAAATAAAATTGCCTTGCCTTGAGCCCAAAACTTCCTTTTCTGCTCCTCGCCCACTCCGTGCCGTCATCAGTCAGGTGTGTGGAGGCAGAGCGCAAACTTTTCGCCTTGAACAAATCATAGAGGTGAAACTACAAAAACATGCTAAAGACACAGAGTCAGCGGGGCGGCGCACTGACACCTTCTGTGGGTTTTCTGTCTCTGCTTTTTCTATTTCCAAAAAAAGACTCCTTCAAACCAAACATGGTGACCGACATAGAAAACAAACATAATCATCTACACACAAACACAAATACAAATTACAGAAGTCGCTATAAGGATAATTTGTTATTAACTGTAAAATAGCTTCATGATCTACTGTCAGTATGAGAGTGGTAATTTTGGGCTTTCTGTGTAATTATACATCATAGTAACTGATATAGTATGTACACAATAGCAGCAAACACACTTTTGGTAAACGGGACAATGAAAGTAAAAGAAAAAAAAGGTTCAGATTCACAATGAAAAGCATCCACTCAGTCACTGACTTCATTACACATATGTACAATAGCTTTACATGATGATATTCATTTGGTATGTTGTTGTCACGTCTCTACCGTTTTAAAGGCCCCATGTTCAACTACAGAGGATTCCCAATCTGAAATGTGAGGGACACCATTTCAAAAAAAAAAAAAATGTACAAAAAGATTTCACACGTTGTCTTGGCCCTGTTCCATCCATCCACTCATCCACTCAGCACGCCACACATTCATCCAGTAATTGTCCACGAGTTTATCTAACTTCCTACTCTAATGTGAAACATTCACAATTACACAGCTTTCCAGTCATCCATCCATACACGCATCCATCCATCCATCCATACATACATACATCCATCCATCACGCACACGTCCACTCGTCTGCCTTTCCTCGGTCTTCTGTGGAGTGGTGGGTCAGCCAGCGTGAATAAAATAGTAAAATAATTCCTCTCTGATCTATTTTTGTTCATATTATTTTAACACTATATACAGTCCTGCCACTGGTCTGCCAACAAGTGACACTGTGAGGAAGGAGGAGACAAATGGCAGGAAGCTAGGAAAGGAGGAGGAGGAGGAGGAGGAGGAAGGGTGGGGGTGGGCATTCCTTCCATGCCTTGGCTTCAGTTTTAATGATAACTTGAGGCGTTGGACTCACACCAGTGCCTACTGGTGACTCTCAGTCAGTGTGCTTCGGCTCATACTTGGACAGATGGAAGCGGCCCAACAGAGGAAGTTTTTTTTCTTCTTCAGGTGGAATGAAAAGTAAAAGATGGAGCTGCTGGCTGTACTCGTACGTCGTCTCCTCCTCGTGTCCTGCAGAGGGGCAAGGAAGGGGCCCCGACACCCCCCCCCGACCTGCCCGAGAGTGAAAGCTGGAGTGCGACACGACAAAAAAAACAAAAAAAAACGACTGATCAGGTGATGATGGCCGCCCTGAAAGCTCCAGGGTGACTGGAATGATGAAACAAACCAATGTGGGACATAGGAAACCTTGAAACGAGGCACTTGAGCCTAACCAGCGGAGATAAAGCAGCATGTGTGAGCCGGTCAGGGCTGGAAGTTGGCACATGAGTTCTTTTCCCTGGTAAAAAAAAAAGGCGGCCAGACCAGGCCGGTTGTGGAGCGGAGGCGAGCAGACGTTTAGTCCTCTCCTTCCTCAGACGGCTCTCAGGCTGTTGGAGGGTCACGAGGAGTCGGTGCAGGGCGAGGGGGGAGGGGGACACAGGTGGAAGTAGGAGCGCTCTGTGGAAGGGGACGGGGGGCAGCTCTCCTCCGCCGACAGGTACTGGGAGCGGGGGGTCGGGGGTGGAGGGTAGGGGTCCGAGTCTGAGTTCAGGTCCATATAATACTTGTTGTGTTTGCCGTGGCTGCTGTGGCCCGTGGCCTTCCAGCGGCCCGCCGACGACGCCAGTCCGGTCGGCAGGTGGTGGGGGGTGTAGTCGCTGTCGCACACGTCGGTGCTGCAGGGCGTGGTGGGCGGGGCTGCGCCGCGGACAGGGTGATAGGGTCTGAGGGGGGACAGAGTTAGGTGAGGATTCATTTAGACCACTGTTTAATCGTCACCTTTGCATCATAGGAAACTGTTTTTCCATCTAGTTCTAGTGTTACCTGTAGGATCTGGTGGTGGATGGACTGTTGGAGGAGTAGAAGATCTCCGTGTTGTAGAGAGAGCGGTCGGTGGCCGGGGACGGAGGAGGGTTCAGGATCTACAAAAAAAAAAACGCATCAGGGTGTTATGTGGAGGGAGACAACACTATAGCTGTGTGTGCAGACCCCATCTGTGTGTGTGTGTGTGTACCTGAGGGTAGAAGGCTCCCTTGGTAGATGAGGAGCTGCTGGATGAGGCTCCGGTCACATGGTTCCTGTCGTACAGAGGAGCTCCACTGCTGCTGCTGCCCATCAGGCTGACTGAACTCATGATGGACTTCCCACACCCTGCGCACAGCAAATCACATGTCATCAGCACAATCACATTACGACCACAGAGCGCCGGTTGCTGCAGTGACTCTTCTCCTACCTTGGAAGGTGCCGTGCTGAGAGCTGCTGGGGGCGATGAAGTTGAGGGGCACATGGGGCGTACCGCTGATGTACTCGTGAGGAAAAGTCCCGCTGGGGCCCTTGTAGCGTCGACACACCACGCGCTGGCAGACGAAATAAGCTCCTCCGATCACGAAGACCAGCAGAATGATGGCGATGACTGGACCGATGGTGTTGGGCCCGGTGTTGGGAATCCCACTGGACGGAGGAGACACGTACTCTACACATGGAGACGGACGAAAACAGAGCGAGTCAAGGTTAGTAGAAGTAAAAACAGCTGATATTAAACGCAGACATGTCGACGCTTCAGTGTCTTTACCACAGGCGAGCTCGTCTGATCCGTCAGGACAGTCGGAGTAGTTGTCACACTGTTGCTTCTTAGTGATGCACTGGTTGTCACCACAGCGGAACTGGTTCGGAGGACAGATCGCTGCAACAGAGGAAACACAAGTAGATCCATGTTAGCCACATGTAGGTTTAAGTGTAAGCAGCACTGCCAAGTATATTATTATACTGTATATCTAACAAGCTAAAACTACAACAAAGAACTTAATGGAGTTTTTAAAAAATGAGACACGGTTTTACAAAGAGACTAAGTCTAAAGATTTATAAATGGTTCACTGCATTATCAATTTGGTTGATAAATCTTAAAGGTGCATTATCGCAAATACAGCAGTAATAGCGTAAAATAAGCTGAAATATGCAAAAGATGGGTCGGGGGGAGCCATAATTAAATTTATCCAAAAATTAGCCACCAGTGTAGTTTCCGTGGGGCAAATGCTGAATCTGTTGTTGTTTTGATCCAAGCCGGCCCGGCGCTTGCTGCGTTCAATTGCACTCGGAACAGGGAAAACCGACCTCTGAATCAGAAAAATGCAATAGTAAATTGTAATGTAGCAGTGCTAGGCTGCTAGCAGTCACTGACTCGCTCGGTACAACACTTCTCTCCATGCCCCTGTGTCTTTCTTCAGTTGTCCTCTCACAAAAAAGGATTTTAATGCGAGCCACTCTGTAGTTTTGGAAAACAGAGAGGCTGCTTCTCTCCAGATCATGTGTATGCGACTGTGTGCGTTACTACGTTACCGCGGCGCTCCGCCGGATATTTCTGTGTCTTTACATGATCCGGTCTGAGACATGAAATTCATGGACTGAGGAGCCGTCCACTGTGGCCTGCATTGTAGGAGGAAGTTGTAGCTGTTGTTGTGGTTGTGCGCGACGTAGAGCTGCTGCTTTGACTAGGGAGGTTTTTTTCTATCATTTCCCCAATCGCACGGTGAGGAGAAGGGGGGGGGCTGCATGTTTTTTCTCCTCACATCCTACACTACAGAACACCAAACGAGGCTGCTCTCTCTGTGACTGCAGTTGTTTATATCTGATGCTCCATCTAGTGGCCGCGGATTTGCGGTAAAGCTCCTTTAAATAGACAATGAAAACAGAAATAATAGATAAACTATTCATCATCATAGTTTTCATACACAGATTATGTTAACCCTATTGTTCATTCATTTTACTAATGAGCTATTTATAACTGGTCAAGGGAGCCTTAATATGTAACACACTCACTATAATATATTAATGAGTTAATCTAATTTACAGCTGGTTAAACACTGTGATCAACGTAATGGAAAACTTGGTTTATGATCTGTAGAACTATTTCTTTTACTCTGGGTGATGTTCTGTTTTTGTTGAAGGGTTGTGTGAATGAACTGTGTGAACTGATTCAGGCAAACAGTGATCGCCTTAAATGACTGGTCTCTATCAACGTACATTTTATGTTTGTTTAAACATGTGTACGTGATTATTACTGTATTTATATAGGGACCAGTCTCACCATCAGTGGGTGTCCAGACTCTTGAGACCGTTGTGGTTGAAAGAGACTGCACCCTATTCAGCTGGATAGCGAGACTTAGTCGCTGTCTGTTTGATGATGATGCTGTTTATTGCTGGTTTGTTCATTTTAGTCTGACACAGATTGTTGTATCTCATCCCTCACCACAGGGCGAGGTTTTTGCCACCACAACCATTAAGATGCAAATTGTGGTTAACAGCTAGTAATTCAACAACAGATACAAGTGTGCTCACGTTAGATCAAGATGTGTCATTACAGATTATTCATGTTTTTATAAACAATTCATAAATCTTAATAAGGTTAGTGTCATCGAAAAAAAAAAAGGTAAATAAAAGTAGCTGAATAAGTAAACACTTACTCTCACAGTCCTGCTCGTCAGAGTTGTCAGCACAGTCGGGTTCACCATTGCAGCGCCTTTGAGCATCAATGCAGCCTCCTTTATCACATTGGAACTGGAAGGCCGAGCAGACAGGACAGTTCTCCTCATCACTGCCGTCTTCACACTCGGAGAAGCCGTCACAACGCCACGCCATGGGAATACAGTCGATCTCGCCTGTGGAGCAGGTGAACTGCTCTGTGGAGCAGGTGGGAGGCTCTGAGAGGGAGGAAACATGTTTACAGTGAGGCAGGACAGAAAGAGAGGAGCAGTGGAACATCATCAACATCATGTAATAATCAGACTGAGCTCTGATGGAGGAGGCGGGAACACTTTGATCCCCCTCAAGTTCCTTTGCTTGTTTGTTTACCTCCACAACGGAGCAGGTCCTGCAATAACACCAGGTGCATGGGACAGGAGCAACGAGGCGTACCATCACCCTTGGCAATGCAGATGTGAGAACAGCCGCCGTTGTCACGGGAACAAGGGTGGGATGCTGGAGGGAGGAAATGATCATTAGTAAAAAAGGCACATTCTTTCCTGAAAACCACGGGCGGATAACTTTGGGATTTTTGAACCTGAACATTGTGTTCTCTGCATGTAGACGGCTGATAGAGACAAATATCTTTGGCACCGATGCAGTATTGAGCAAGAATATTTTCACATGCAACCCAGAAGCAGTTGCTGAATTGAAACAATGAAAAACCGTACTAGCTGAATACCACAACAATTCCTACTAATCAAAACATCCTGAAGTCATCTGGTCAGATCATGCAGCTGATGAACTGAGCCACTCAGCGAGATGCAGAGGTCCGTACCAAATTCCTGTGGGTCCATCTCCTCCACGGCGTGGATAGATGTCAGGTACGATATCCGTCCCTGAATGCGCGTGCGTCCATCTCCTGTCAGTTTGTCCACCCTCTCTATCATCTGCTGCTGCCGGTCGATCCAGTACAGGTGATCTCCGAGGACCGTCAGCCCCATTGGCTGGAGGATGTTGGAATCCTGGAGGACGATGCGATTGGCTCCTGAAGGAATGACATCATAGGAACGAGGCATTAGTACAACCCTGACCATTTTAAGATGAAAGTTTAAAACCCCCAGAATAACATCAACCAGCATTCATCTTTCAGAATAAATGAATGTTGTAGATAAGGATCCCCTTTAATCTGCTCTGTCAAAGACTGATGATCAACACATGCACAAAGCATTATTTTACTTTTCAAAGCTTCATATTTTATTCTCCTGTGATTTATTTGAAGTGTTGATCCTGAAGAAGATAAATTTGTGGTTTTAAGAACCACGTGTCAGGAACCAGATCCAGCAAGGTTGCATGGTGGGTCGAAGTGGGTGGGGTTTGGGGCGTGGCTGAAGGCGTTGACTGCTTTGTTGTGACATCACAAAGTCACAGAGGTCATTATTATGAGAGGTGATGATTTTTATTGGCACAGTAGTGTTATTTTTAACCACATATATAGTAGTTACAGTAAATGCAGCAGATACTTTACGACTGGCAACCTGAATAACTGTTTGATCTTTCAGTTTGAGCTGCTGTTTCTATGGCTGGATGAGCCAGAGTAAATAGAGAGAGATAAAACAGACAAGAGTTTGACATCTTGTTCCTCTTCAGCTCATGCACACTGTTCTCATCAGCCTCACTACCCCGAGCATTCGGATGCAGATCGGCTGAGTTGCTTCGATCCATCTGACCAAAAAAAGGCAAAAAAGCATGCAGCAGTATCTGTGTCTGTCTGTGTTCTTTGGTCTCAGTTCAACAAATAATATCAGTGTGTGAGGGGAATGGTTTCAGGAAATGTCTGTTTTTGGTCACATTTTCAAAGTGGCTGCATGTGGCTATAAATATTGTGTCTGACAGCTGACACTGCCCATCGCAACTCAAAAACTGTGAGTATTGGCCCCAAACATTCATCTTAGAATGATTCATTGTGGAGAACATCCAGGTAAATGCTCCAGGGCCGGATAGTGGAAAACACATCATGACTTTCAGGCTCCATATACATCTATGAACACGTGAGTCTTCATGTGTATATAATCCTAGATTAATGATCCTCGTTATAGCTTCATTCAGATAACAGAAACAGAGAGAGGGGGCGGCGAGGATGTGTGTTATTCAACTGGTTGTGCCTTCAGCAAATTATCATTGTGAGTGATGTGCTCTCTGCTGACCACTGTGAACCCAGTCTCCATTTACCTCAGCTTCATCAATTTAAAACTTTCTGTAAGCAAAATTGTCAACACTAAAACCAGAAACACGTTGAATGTATGGTATGTGTACTGCTCTCTGGGTAATACTACTACTACTACTATACGGAGGAATAATGATGTCTTGAGCAGAGAATGAAGTCACAGTTTAGTAACTCATACCAAACATCAACATGTTAATGCAGTATCATCTGAACAGGCCTCAGTGACAGCCTCATCACTGTGGTCGTACTGCCAGTACTGTAACAGCCCCAGCCAAAACAACTTTTTTGAATCGTTTGTATTCATAGTCACTCACCTGTCAGGTCACTGCTCTCGATGCGTTTGAGGTCCCCGTCGACCCAGAACAGTTTTCCCAGTTTATTGTCTAGAGCCAGAGCGACTGGTCTGATCAGGCCTGTGGTGAACAGAGACTCTCTCTCTGTGCCGTCCAGACTGGCTCCTTCAATCTTTGCTGAGCGCTCCTGCACCGTGGTGAAATACATGTACCTGTGGAGAGACACACACTTACTTACTACACTTACACACTTCATCACTGAATATTTGGGACAGAAAGTTACTACAGTATGATTATTGGAGGACGCAACTGAAAAAGTGATTTATAATCTTCTGATTTAAGATATTTGACTTATATATTCTATTTATTATATTTTTTTGACATTGTATTGTCTCAGAGGTTATATAAAAGTAATTCTGTAGTTTAATTTGATTTGTTGTGGACTCACCCTTTCTCTGCGTTGACCACGATGGCTCGGGGCTTGTCGGTGTCGTCCTTCAGGACAACGCCCACGGTGTGTCCGTCCATCCTCTGGACGTTGATGGTGTTGGTGGTCTCACAGGTCCAGTAGATGTGGCGACTATAGGGGTCCAGGCTCAGGTCGTGAAGCTGGTTGTCCACTGGCTGAACAGTGCTGCTCACTATCATGGACTGACGAGGCAAACACAGCAGGATCGACATTCAAAAGCTGCTCCGTGTCACTTGCAGATTGATCAGTCTGCATAAAGCTGCTATATCAGTATCTGCATTAAGCTGTGACCTGATGCATCAGGTCATTTGTTGTGCAGAGCAATCTGAGAAGACTTTGTCAGAAACAGCAGGAGCTTCATAAAAACAATTGGCAGGTGGTTAAATAAACAGTCTGTTCATCATTATTCTTTGTTCTTCTTTCACTTATACTCTCTGATGTAAGTGATGCTACGGCAGCATCTGGAGAAGGCTGACTGGTCTGAACCCCTGTGGTGAGTCTGGACCCTCTGTTGTGAGAAATCCAAGTGCCTCATGGAGAAACAGGATAGTCTCCTGGTTATTATCCCACCTGTGCTTCTCTCCAGGCACATGAAGCCAGTTTTTTATTTCAATGTGCTTCCCGTTCATTTGTGTGGTTACTTACATATACATCAGATTCACAGTAAAAACTGGAGTGGCACTTTTGCACTAGTCTTAGAGTAGCTGTTACCCCTTCTGCTGGTAATCTGAGCTCTGTATATGCATTTGTTCCATTGATCTGTCTCATTTTAGTGGTGCCTCCATCAAAAGTCTCTGATTTAACACAAACATGTTGCTGACCCATTGTTTACTCTCTCCTATCCCCTCTATGTTTACCATAGCTCCGTCGTCTCTGGCTCTGCGTATGTTCTGCCGTCCATCCAGCCAGTAGACCAGTCGGTCCAGAGGGTCGTAGCTGACGGCCCGCACGTTCCTCAGGACGTGGATGGGCAGGATGATGTCAGGACTCTGCTCCCCCAAAACCATCCTGCTGATACTGGCCTTCTGACTGAAGAGCAGGAAACTGGAGGGAGCTGCAGACAGACAGGTGGAGGACGGGAGAGAGACAGGTTGGGGGGGAGAGGGATGGAGAGACAGAAAGAAGGAGGGGAGGAGAGACAGAGGGAGTTAGCATGCTGAGTGGACACAGTGTGTCTCTGGCAAAATGAGGACTGAGGTTTGCTCAGTGCATATTGTGAAATACAAAGATAAACATGCACGTCAAAACCCAGAGCAATGAACCTAAAATCACACGCACACACACACACAAACAAGCACACGAGCACACACACCATAAGAAAACAGACAAAATTACTCTCATGATGGCCCCAAGAGCTGAGGCTGTGTGGAGGCCTCCACTCTTTGGAAACATTATGTTTCCACAGACAGAGGTATGCAGGGTTTCGCAGTCAGTGTATGTGTGCGTGTTTACAGATTTCCACATAGGTTAACCTTTTCAGTCATTTCTGTTGCAGTTGTTCTCGACTCCCGAATACAGCTGCCAAGGAAACCGAGTAGACGGGGCCAAGTCCATCACAAACACACAACCATTCTCACACACATCATCATATGTTACTGAGACACTGCTCCGGTTGTTTTATCCTCTGTTGAATCCAACTCAACTCTTCCCACATTTTTACTTCTGTTATTCAGTTCAACAACACTAAACACTCTGCTGCTTTCTGCATTTATATTCTTTGTTACTCATCAGCTTTAATCCACGGTGACTTACAAGTGAAGCTTCATTGTAGTGGAGACTTTGGTAAATACAAAGTAATTGTTTCAAAGATGCATCGAGATTCTTAATGGAACGATTCTGAATTGATGCAGTCGTTTCTCAAAATCGAGTTTAAATTTAAATAATTCATTCAAGTTTGATGATGCTGGGTTAGGGTTAGGAGACCAGGCCTTTGTGTGCTCAGACTCCAATTGTGGAAACGCATTTAAATGAAATCTAAAAAATCTTAATTTATGTAAATAAAAAAGTTATCATTTCTCTGACTACTTATGTTAAATAATGATGAAAAAGCAATGTCTGGAAACATAGAAAACTGAGGATGTGATCGCATCAAACCGAATGGTAGACCGATGAATTGTAATGGAACTGAATCGTGAGTGGAGATGCACACCACCAGTACAAATACATACATTTAACAAGTGCAAGCAGTTCTGTACTCACAGCTACAGTTTCGTCCATCAGGGTTCAAGGTGTAGTGGGAGGCACAGCGGCACTGGGCTCCGGCAGGCGTGGCCAGACAGAGGTGGGCACAGTTACCGTTGTTATGAGAGCACTCGTTGGTGCCGTCCTGACGGGAGGAGTGGAAGACCAGGATGTCCAGCATCAGCTCCAGCTGGCCCTGAGGACACAGTGATGAATCAGTCATAAAGCTCAGCATCTCTAGTCTAGCTACTACAAATTCGAGTCAAGGTTAAACGCCAAAAAAGAAAATACAAAATAATAATTTTGGTTGCTCACCTGCAGCACTACTGTGCGGTTGAGCCCGCTGCGTTTGTCCGCTCGCTCAATGCTGCGCAGGTTGAAGTCTGTCCAGTAGATGAAGTCTCTGTACTGAGTCAGACCGAAGGGGTGAGGGAGGTCGTCAACGATGATCTCACGCTGAAGTCCTGAAGAAGACAAGAGAGCATCTATGAACCACCACACTTCATCCTGTCAACAACAACAAGACCATCCCACAAGCAGGATGGTGGCTCTGGAGTGGAGTGTGGATGTGGGCAGGTTGTGAAGGTAGGAAAGTACTGGAAATTGACTCATTTACGTAAACTTGTTTTTAAGACATCTGGAGTCAATCATATTTCCCACTGTCCCTGAAGATGAACTGAGATTTATTATTTATGTCCAGTCTGGCAGACGGATGTTTTCTGAATGAAATAATCTGCACTCAAGGTCCACTTACTCGAAAAAGGGATACAACTGAAAACCCAGAAAATAGGAACTTTGTGTTTCTCTTACATGATCCAAAGTACTTGGTACAGTTTCTCACATAGTTTGTTTGTATCGATGGTGATTGAATTCATCTGTTGTTTAATGTCTTATTTTTCCTAAGTAAATAACTATGTACAAGGATATACAAATGTGTGTGTGTGCATCTGTGAAGACTGGTGGGCGTTTACAAACCTTGCATGTTGGTGCTTTCGATCATGCATGTGTCCAGGTCAGTCCAGTAGAGACGGTGATCTACGTAGTCAATAGTCAGTCCGTTGGCCCGGCCCACTTTATCCACCAGGGTCATGATGGTGCTGCCGTCCATGTAGGCCCTGGCTATACGCGGTCGACCCCCCCACTCTGTCCAGTACATGTAGCTGCAGAGACACAACACTGTTTCAGCCGGGGGACTCAGGGAAGCAACCTGTGCTGATTTCAGGTTTTTCCCGATACTGTTATTAGTTATTATTGGACTGGATGATCTGTGCCAGGACGGAAACCTGTTTCCACTTTGTGAGCTTTCTTTTGTTTTTTTTTGTTTTTTTTTAAGAAAACAACTTTGCTTTTTATTAATGTGCCAGTATGTGATCATAAAGTGACATCAGACACCTCCAGGCAAGCAACCGTACAGCTCTGAGCCATGACATCAGCCAGCGTGTTAGGTAGAGAAACACGTTGGCACAGGTAATAAACGATCATAAAAACACACACACACATACACAGGTGGCTTGGCTGAGGATGAACAGTGATGATGTCGATCTCGCTAAAAAGACACGTCTGATACTATCACCTCTCTTGGCTGGAGGTTTTTTTTTTTTTTTTGGAAAGAGTTGGGACACTGTTGTATCTTCATACCAACCCAGTGACCTCACTGCACTCTCGCTGCCTCCGACACAGGAAGGACACACACTGCATGAAGTCACCGGTTCAGACCGCTGACAGATGTGAGCCCGCGGCGCAACACAGGTGACTGACAATGAATCACTCTAGTAATTAACTTGCTGCTGTTTGCAGCTGCAGCTACAACGTCTCTCTGTGTGCTACATGACACGCTCGCTGTTTTTTCATGTTGGAAGTGGAACGTTTACATCTTGTCATTCAACATCAGTCTTACCCATTGGACGGGTCCAGTGCAAGAGAGCGCGGGTTGTCCAGGGAACGTGGGTTGTCCAGATCCTTGCAAACCAGGACCTGCCGGTACTGGCCATCCAGCCGGGCCACCTCAATGCGGTTGGTACCTGTATCCGCCCAGTAGATGTTACGACCCATCCAGTCGACCGCCATGCCTTCTGGGTAGTCTAGTCCAAACTCTATGACATGTTCTACCGAGCTGCCGTTCATATAGGCTCTGCTGATTGTCTGAAAAGACAGCAACAAGACAGGAAGTCAGTTAGCTAACGGACATCAGACACAAGGCTGCTGAGATCAGATGGGTGAGAGTTTCTCATGTTTTAACCATGTTTAAATCGTGGGTGAAGTTTTTTTGTTTTTTTTAAGGGAAATTTCCTTGCTAGAAATGACGGCCAAACTTTGTCCATGAATCCGCATTTTAAAGATTTCCTTGGACTGGGCTATTTCATTCACTTCTGTATTTGACTTGATCTGACATAAATTCAACGTGATCTAAAGCTTCAGTGTGTGTCTCCAGCACAGTTCACCTTGGCCTGGATGTCTGTCCAATAGATTCTCCTCTCCGAGACGTCGAAGTCCAGAGCCGAAGCTTCTTTCACTCCCGTCAGAGGGATGGCCACGTCGTTGCTGTTGGTGCCCAGGGAGATGCTTCGGATGTTGTCCCTGAAGGAAAATGTTGAGCTACTAGTTAGAGCCAATTTCATTTTGAGGCAGCACCTCACCATTACACATTTATTTCATTTTCACACCCATTTGTTGCCCATCATCATAAGAAGTCCTAAAAAAGTCATGGCTGAGACCAGAGCAAGTCCAAATCAGTGAAAGCAAATCAAGGTTGAAAAAAAAAGAGACAAGAAACACATGTTTGTTTGCAGGAAACATGGTCACAGTCTCTCCTTCCTGGATTACAGAGTTGAATAATGACCAGAAGAGTTTTTGCAGAACATTATGATGTGTCAGTGTGATTAATTTGTTTCATCCTTCTAGACTAAATTAAATTAAACTAAATTTTGCAAATTTTGGTGGGTGTACCTGTTGGTGAAGAGCAGGAAGGCCTCCGGCACCACGCAGGTCTGCAGGTCTGAGAGCAGCTCCATCCCCATGGGACAGGCACAGCTGACGGCCTGCCGGCGCCAGAAGCACAGATGACTGCATCCGCCGTTCTCCAGCGCACAGCCATTTGTACCTGGAAACAGATCAGAGGAGGGAAACCTTTTAAGCATCAATGTTGATTTATTTATTTATTTTTGCTATTAAGAACTTTCCAGTTCATAAGAATTAATCTTTTAATGGTAAGGCAGCCAAAAGTCCAGAGCCACGGTTGTGCCAGCATGAGTCTTGGTATTCCTTATTCATTTTAGATCATTTATCTGGGGTGATGAAAGCTCTGCATGAAATCGTGAATTGTATAGTTCTAAATCTCACACCCTTTGCTGGACACCTGTCCTCCTTACCGTATGTCTCTGTCACTTTGGTGGCCTTCAGCCCCATTAGATCAGGCAGCTGGTCGATGATGATCTCCCGTACGGCCGTGACTTTGTGGACCCTCTCGATGCTGCGTCTCTGCCAGTCCGTCCAGTAGATGTAATCACCCAGCAGAGTGAAGCCAAAGATATGAGGCAGCTTGTCCTCCAGCAGAGTCTGTCTGTTGCTGCCGTCCACGTTGATCACCTGACACAAGAACAGAGAGAGACCATCTTTTAAGATCTCATTCTCCATGGTCAAAACAGTGGTCAGCACCGCAATATAACACTGACCCTGACCTTTGACCTCCCAGGGGAGGGGTCCATTTCCATGAAAGCAACAAAGGAGCACACACGATGCAGAGGTTGTGGGCACATAGGCGGAAAAAGTGGTGGAAAGGGAAGAGAAGAGGAGGAAACAGGACAAAGGGAGAAACTGACAGAAAGGAAGTTATCTGTCCAAAAATAACGCGCAACTCCAGAGCAGGACAAAATAATGGAGACCGTGAAACTGACTGTGTGAATCATCCAACAACAGCAGTGGTCCTGCTGGGAGGCTGCAAACTAATACTCCAGCAGAACCAGGAGGGATGTGTCTGTTTCTGGAAACTGGTCACTTTCATGTGGAGACTTAAAAACAAGAGAATGGAGTTGGAATGATTTCTCCGATACACAGGTATTTATGTGTAAAGTTGTGATGAAGTGTAACTTGCCGTTTCTTGTCAAGTCACCATTTACTGGAGAGACAGCATTTTGTGTACATGTGTGTGTGTGTGTGTCTGTGTGTGGAAAGTGAGAGCTGCAATTGACAAGGCTGCAATTAGAGCGTGTCCAGCCCCTCCTCCTCCTCCTCCTCACCGCCTGTGCTATTACTGGACTGGGGTTGACTGAAATAGACACGCTTTTATTTTAGACACACTGCAGTCATCTGCCTCCTGCGTCAGTGTGTCTGTGTGTGCATGTGTGCCACGCAAAGTTATTCAGCGAGCCAAAGACTTCACGAATGGGAGGAATTTTTGTCTGGACTATGTGGTCCACTACGCAGCAAATGGATCTATTAAGACGGGAATGCTGGGAAATGGCTCAGGCCCGCAGGAGTCACGATTAACGTGCTAACATGCTGTTAGATTACAGCACAGAATCACATGTAGGTGCAGCGAAGCGTGTGGAGTGGCAGCAGACGAGAACCAGGTCCGACCGGTCAGATAACATCAGTGTGTCACAAAAGACTGTAAATAAAGATGGACATAGCCTTCGTGTCGTGAGCTCAAAGTGAGCTGCTCCACTGTTGTCATCTTGGCGGTGTCTGTCCTACTCCGCCCCCTAGCCCTCATTTAATTAGAAAATGTCCGAAGAAGAAGAGTGCTCAGGGAGGCAGGCACGGGATTTAAATCCCCTCTGTCACAGTAGGCTCCGTTTGCTCTGAAGAAGACATCATGTCGAAACGTTAGCAGCTAAAACCGACCGTGTGCTCCAGTGTCCTCCCTCTGTCTCCAGTCCTGAGACGCACCGGTCTATACAGTTCGTTAAGCTGAAGCGCGGAGGATCTCCCCTTTTTAGTGCTCAGTTGAGGTCTGTGATTCTCCCTCTGGCAACAGAAGTAGGCAGGTTTAACTGTACCAGAGGAGGGAGGACTCTGTACTGCATTTAGGTCTAAATGTGATTGAGGATAAACTTCAGCTCTTGTTTCATTGTCCATTAGATGACAATATTTCAGAAGATGCAGAGTGTGAAGCCTGAGCTGTTTTGGACTGATGATGAGGTTAAGTTGGAATGCTTTTTCAGAGAAGAGGTCTTTACTATCGCTACTTTTCTAAAAAGTGCATGGAAATTAAGAAAAAATGAATTATCTGTGTGAATTCTACTCAAAATGTACAATCTATGTGGTTTTGTTTTGTTTGTATTATGCTGAATATGTTTGCTGGCTATGAGTATGGAATCTGTGTCTTGTAAGCCCCTCTAGGCCGGGCACTTTAATTGGTGTACATGTACAGTATGACACATAAAAAAATAAAAAAAACTTCAAAGCATAGTGAGTTTGTGGCTAGCACATGTTGACCCACCTCAAAGAGGCCACACCCCCAATTATCCACAACATTAATAAGGAACAGGTGATTCCTATAAGCAATCATAACGAAGGAGGAAATCAGCTGTAGAGACCAAACTATTTCTAAACACGCTTCAGTTTTCAGAGTGCATATTTACAGTGTTGTAAAAACCCGCTGCTACGAGATGGTAGGTGGAAGGCAGAGAGCCTCCACTCTTCCCATAACAAGTCATTTAACCATCACAATTACTCGAAAGCTGTTTAATTAAGGTGCAAATCTTGCATAGTTCCTCTTTAGCATGGGAGTCTAAGGGGACTGACTCACTCTTCTGGTCAGTAGAGGAACTGCTGCTTTTGGCTTCAGACTTGGAGGTTGGTGGTGCATAGTAAAAAACAATCAGACTGTGACACAGTGATAATGTGTTTTCACACTGGGCAGCAGAGTGGTGAAGAATGTGTTTTTAAATGTGTTAACTTTTCACTCAACAATTTAATGAGGCCTTCACCCACCACTGTTCACCTCTCAGATTTGTTGGGGGAGACAAGTTACTCCCGCTCAAGCTAAACTCATGTTGCAGATTTAAAACACTCACAACCACAAAACCATATCCTCTGACCGACTGAATGTTTCCTCATTTTACTGTTAATTAATCGAACAGGCAGCTGAGGGATTCTGTAGGAGGCTGTTTCTCAACAAAATGACACGTGTGAAGTGCTGACATTGTTAGGAGGTGAGAGGAGCGCATGATACAATAACATAGCAGAAGCAGAGGTGATGGTTGTTTCCATCAGATCCCAGGGCCTTTCATATTTCACCCTCAATACAAGAGAACCCCCTTAGAGTTTCATGTGAAGTGCCACAAGAAAGACTGATAAAATAATAACACTTAAGTGGTTTGCATGGAGCCTGTACCCCCTCCCCCCATTTCCACCAAGATGAACCCTGTGGTGGTTCTGGGCTGCTGCTGGAGCTGGCTCCTATGTGGTTTGTCCACCTTCTAAGAACGGGTTTAAGTTTCCAAGGGCTCCAGAGCCACAACAGAGCCACCTCCTCTTTACACATCTCCATTATCCCAGAAAAGCTCAGGCCTGCCCTCATATCAGCAGCAGCTCGCCGCCCAGCTTCTGGGATAACCGGCCAATCAGTGTGCATGTTGAAAAGTCTGCAGCCTTTTTGTTAATTTACTGTTGACTCCGTGTCCCATCTGAATATGTAGTAAGCAGTATATTATCTTGTGTCCGTTCTGAACACAGCCACTAATGGCAGCCACTTTAAAAGTAGTTGTGGTCACTGTAGGGATTTTTTTTGTAAATTATTTTCTCCATTTTTTTTATGTCAGAGACGAAGGTGAGATTACTGTAGTTTATAGTTTTACGTATGTTTGCATATGACTGCAAACTGGGGTGACCCAATTCAGGGGCGGGGAAAATGTCAAGTCTCTCTTTTATGTTATTCTTCTTTTTATCAAATGTAACTTTAACATGGAGTATCAACGCTGCAAAGAAATGAAAACCGCAGCAAGAAGAGAAAAAAAGTCAGCAGGAAGAAATCAGTGTTGTTGTTGGGCAGTTTTCTGTTTAGTGAGCACTCATTTAAATATCCATTCAGAGAGGCAAGGGGGGCAAACAGAAAAAAATAAACCTTTCACTTTGATGGGCCTCTGATCCAAGGGAGGTTCCTGACCCCTCCACAAAAAACCTATTCATTTATCACTGTGACACAATTAGATATGGCCGTCCCAGTGAAAGGACGGCAGAGAGACGCTCCCTCTCTGCCCTCTGCTCCTCTCTCTCCGCCCCGGCTTTTTCAGGAAGAATTATGCACTGGGAGCGTGATTTTTCTTCCCCCGTCTTTCTTCATTTTGGGTGTGAGAACGTCTCATTTCTTGATGGACGTGGGGGGAAAAGGGGGACAAAAAGGACAAGAAAGAGGGCAAACAGAAAAGTAACAAAGGTCTGATCAGACACGCAGGGAGAAGTCAGACCGTCACAGGACAGTTCACATACGCTCACACACGGACACACTCTTCTGATACACTGAATAAAACAACACGGGATGAATGGCGTCCTGTGGAAAACAGGAGGATCACCGGGGAACCGACACACTGAGGTCCGACTGCTGGCCGAGCATCCATCTGCTGCTACTCATTCACTCTTATGCCCAGTTTACGGCCTCAGTCACCTGACCTCTGTTACCTCAAATCTAAAAATCTGATTATATCGGCAAAAATGAACGGCGTCTGCTGTGGATCGGCTGACGATTAGATGTGGTAAATTGACACAGAAGGCTTCACCTTCACTCACAAGCAACATGTCAATAGAGAGTTATTTCCCTTAAGGAAACAACGGAGGTGATGAGCACAGTTTGGCACAATCATCTGATCCACTCTGCTGACTTCTCTCTCGGGTCTCTTTCAGTGATGCTGGAGCGAGTGTGAACGTGATGATCAGAGGTTTAACAATATGATCTCTAAGGAGAACACCTGGGGATCCTTCCTCCTCCAGCCAAAAACAGAAAGCAGAACATTTTAAGATTCATTCAACAACGTCGTAAACTTTTTCCTCTGCTCCACTGTGAAATTCAGATTCATTATATTTCTCAATCTTAATTCCTTAATCTCTGCTATTTCTACTGGGGTAAAGTATTCTCACGCTCCTCTCTCCCTGTCTGTGTGTACGTTGCTCCTGTGAAGTAGAACTGCAACTATGACTTTTTCGCCTCACACTATCATAAACTTTGGCCCAGTTTACATTTGAAAACTTGTTTGCAATTTGATATTTCAAACTTAACCACGAGACAATGTGCTCAAAGTCCTCACGGGCTGATCACACCTTAATTACCTGAATTCTTAACTGTGCTGGCCCTCCAGTTAAAACACAAACACGCGCACGCACGCACACACATCCATAGAGACTCAGAGCTATTTCCTGTATAAGCAAACAGAAAAGGTTCAGACACCCTGGGAGTGTTTACTTATAGTGGTTGTTTCATAATGGGAGTGTTTCTCAGGAATGTGAACCAATGTGTGACACACGATACACTCAACAGTAACAGCAGCCACCAGTTACCAGTTGCTGCTTCTGGCTGCAGCTCCTCCACTCACCACCTTTAAATGCACAGAGCTTTCACTTCCAGGCTGTTTTCCTCTATAAAATCATCTCACCTGAATATAGTGAGTGTATAGAACTACATAAAGAAATATTCAATATAACAGAACAGCAGCCGCTCTATACATCGGACAGGGTTTGCTACATGTTGTCTATCCATATGAACACTACTAACACTACACTTTTCTTTGTTCACCTCATTTTAGACATCAGCTGCTATAGATGCTGTTTTTAGTGGAGCTCCTGGTGTTTCAGCTGTATCGAATGTTTTTTACTGACTGTGTAGACAACACATGGAAACTTGTCCCTGTTGTTATCATTGTTATAAGTAGTTTTTTACTTTTGTTTGTGTTATTTTTTCTCGTTATTTTGTTGTTCCCTGTCTTATTTTTTATTTACACACATGTTTTGCATCATGATGCCATGTTAACTTTGGGTGGACCACATGAAGCATAGGTGCTAACCTGGAGATCCTACTGAATGAATAAATAAATAAATACATAAATAAATAAATAAATAAATAAATGAATGAATAAATAGCCACAGAGCTTGTTCATGGCTGTGTTGTGTTTACTCCTTTCCTTTTGTGTGATGCTCCTCCTTACGTGACTGCAGCTCACGAATGTTGTCTTAGGCTACGAACACACTGGATGCATGCCATTGTGTGTCATAGCAGCAGAACGTCTTGGTTTTCTTTCTTCTTCTTTTTTCAGGTAACAGGTTAGAGCAGAAATGCTGTACTGCTATAAAATGCATGACAGCTGTGTCATCCAAGTCTTATTATTTTATTATAATTTCTTCTATTAATGTGTTGATAGGTTTTGCCTCACAGCGACACCCTACAATGCAACAACAATAAGTTCAATTGACATCTATAAACACAGTTAATAAAGGGACATTTGCCAGGCCTATAGTGACAATTACCAATAATACTGTAATAACTATAATTACTATTATTATCATTATTATTTCACCTCTGGGCAGCAGGGTGGGGCAGTGGTTGGCACTATTGCCTCTCAACAAGAAGTTTCTGGGTTTGTTTCCTTGGCCTGGAGCCTTTCTATGTGGAGTTTGCATGTTCTCCCTGTGTCTGCGTGGGTTCTCTGCTGGGTTCTCCAGCTGACTCCCACAGTCTGGAGACATGCACACAAGGTTGATTGCTGACTCTAACTTGCCCGGTGAGAATGTGAGCGTGTGTGTGCCTTGTTTGTCTCTTTATGTAAGCCCTGTTATAGACTGGCAACCTGCCCAGGGTGCACCCCACCCTCGCCCTGCGTCAGCTGGGATCCGCTCCAGATAATACTGAATGCGATTGAAAGAATAAATGGAAACCTTTAAATAGTGATTCATTTTGAGTGACCAGTTTTGTCTTTGTCATAGGTTTATGGGCCGCTGTTTAATGAGACAAAAGAATCTCTCATCCAATTATTCAATTAGTCAAAGGAACAACTGGCAGAATACTCAATTACAGAAATATTCAAGAGCTGCAGCCCTGAATATTAGCAATAACATTTCATTAAAACCAGTTCACTGAATGCCTCTACTGGGTGTCTCATCCATAGTAGAGAAAAACACACAGCTTAAAGGGATAGTTCCAACATTTTGGCAAATTGGCCCATTGCCATAATCCCTATACTGTAGTTTTACAAGTTTTACAAGCAAGCTATTTTTAGAACGGCAGAGCAGAGCCGCTAGCTGCTCAGAGCTACGCTATGGAGGCTAATGGGATTTCTTGGTTTCCCTCATCAAACTCATCAAATACACAATCCAACAACTCCAAAACGCTCTTGTGGACAAGTTGTGACCTGCACATTCACCGCGCTATGAGATAATAATGGAACGTTACGAGATCGAGTTGTTTTTGAGGTAGCAGCTTGTGGCTCTGCTCCGCCGTTCTAAAAATAGCTTGCACCGACAAATAAAGGTAATGAACCTACTGTTATGACTATCGGGATTATGGCAATGGGCCAATTTGCCAAACTGTTGAACTATCCCTTTAAGTGATGTTTACTCACCTTTAGGATAGGACTACATGACACATTAGATCAGATTAAATACACCTCACACACACGCACACTGGGGTCGTATCAATGGATGATGACGCTGGTGATGAACGGTCATTTGAGTGTTCATTGTTTGCTTCCGTCTTTGCAAAAGTCAAGGCCGTATTTGTCTTGTTTTCCCATTAATGCAGTAAATTATGATTTGTAATATGGCACCAGGGATGGAAGAGCTTCTAGAGGGGAGACAGACTTAGGAAAACAGGATGAACGAGCAGGAGAGAGGAGAGTGAGCTGGCAGGACACGGTGGAAACTCTGAGCAACAACAGGTGTTTCTGTTATTCATCTAACCTGAGAGCGCAGCCAGGATTTATGGAAAACACGTCAACACAGCGTCATAAGCACAATCAGTCGTCGCGCTGTGGTGGTACGACCTGTATGGTGTTTGATATAAGATGTATGCAAAACGCAGTGATTATGGACAGCATGATATCAAAACTGAGAGCATATGATGTTTTTTGCCCCTCCTGGCTCCACAATAAAGACGGACACATTCCTATTTGTTTTTATGATAAAGCAGCGGGCTCCAGGTATCTGACCTGTAAAAACTACATTGTTAAAACAACTGAACCGCATGTTTGCAAGATGTAGTTTTACAAAGAGCTCCAATATGTTCACGTCGGAGTTTTAGAAAAGTTATTTTGAGTCTCCCAGGTGCTGCTGTTGGATGGAAACTGCAATAGAGCTTTTATGTTAGAAAAGTGGATTCAGTGTTCACAGCATATGAAATGCTCAGGAATCAGGATCTGAGCAGTCTCTGTCAATTTATCTCAATACAGTCCAGTCCCAATATTATAGTATTGCTCTTTGGTTTATCAAAGCAGTGAAATACAGTATATCTCATATACAGTATGGCAGGAAAAACTGCAATATTATAGCCTGGCTAACATCAGACCTCATCTCAAGGTAGGTTGACATTTGGTCTGGGAACCACCTGTTCATTTTTTCGTATTTGAGACGTGGTTTACGAAAGCCCAGAGCTGTTTATTGGGCGCTACGAATGTCTATCAATTGCACCTGTACAGTACGTAGCTTATAGCCAATTGTATCAATCATACTGATGCTGTGATTGGCTCCCTCGTTGAGGGAAAAATTGGCTTGCAGGGCAAGGTAGCGTGGGTATACCCAGGCTAACAATATTAGGCTAAGAAAAGTGTCCACCTTAGAATAAGCATGGTTTTACTATAATGTCTCTGGCGCTGTGGGGAGATCAGGCGTCCCATGTGTCCCATGCCCTCGCTGCAATCAGCCCCAGTTCATTCCGCCTCTCTCTGCCTCCCCATGTCCTGTCTCTCTCAACTATACTATCAAATAAACAAAAAAAAATATACTTAGTAAAAAAAATAATAAATAATGACAGCCTGAGTCCTGACTAAAGCGTATGAAGTGCAGCACCTTCTTCACACTGGCTTCACATATTCAAACGTCTCCAGCTGGTGAATCCAGCGACCAGACAACTTAGTTTGCCTGCTGCCTGTCAGAGGAAGCTTCTATGTGTGTGTTTGCCTGTCCCTGGCTGCCTGCTCCATTATTACCACTGCCAGCGTTATAAAGAGCAGCTCCACCATTTCACAAAGCTGGCTCAAATCGTCTTTCACGGCCCTCACAGGGGATAAAGCATCAGGGCAGCGCGGAGCCACTCGGAGGCCAATGTCCACACAAAACTTCATTTCAATCCTTTATCTTACTGATCCATTCAGCCGCTCGCTATCTGCCAGGCAGCGATCTGACGCAGAGCAGACCTGAACCACAGCGCCCGTCTTCAGTGTTGTTTCAGGAAAAAGGAAAAAAAAAGTCAAGTCTCTTGTGTCGATGTCCGTGTCCGCATGTTGCGTTTATATGTTATTCTGCACACATGCAGTCATTCATTGTTCATTCTGTATTTATACTGTTGTATGTAGAGGTATGTTAACCCTTGACCTGGTGTCCTGCCTTCCTCACGTTCTTTCTATGACTGTTTCCTGTTAAAACACATTTAAATCCTGACTCATACACACAGAAACATACCTCACTCATCTACTTTTATCCACTCTAAACATTCACATCACAGATAATGTGAAGACTTTCTTCAACATGTGGTAATTGTATAAACTATCAGTGCCTTTATCTTTATAAATCATGGACTAGGTCACTAGCCACAACCCTGACACCAAACCACATGTTCATTTTTCAGAATACTCTGGAAACTTTGTTTTTTAACTTTAGCTCCAATTTCCTCTGAACATCTATTGAACAATATATATTTTTTTATTTTCTGAAATTCTTGAACAGGGAAGGAAACACACACAGGTAACAAACAGGAAGCAGCTCTGGGTAAGGGTTCGAACCACAGACTATAAGTAAAGATGGACGTAGCCTCGGTGACATCATTTGCAGGTTTCTGGAGGTCTGCCTTGGAGCTCAGAGAGACCCATTCACAATGTCACCATCGTGCCAGCAGCTCACGGCCCTGAACTCCCGGTTAATCCAAAAAAGGGCAAAGAGGAGGGGTGTGTGTGGAGCTCAGACTTCGGTGCATGCTGGCTTGTGGCGAGCATACGCTCACCCAACTGTCATTTAAAGCACCACGCCCTCAGTTACGTTTAGACTCAACAAAATTCAAGCAAATGGGTTTATGAAAAAAAATCACTCCATTACAGCTGCCAAGAAGAGGGAAATGACTAAGCTTTTTGTTAATGTATTAGCTGTACAGCTCTGTCTGATCATCACTCTCCTCCTGTCTTGTGCAGCGTGAAGTCCACAGTGAGTCTGCTCTGACCTCCTCTGCTCCTTCACTATGTTTAATTAAAGTACTGATTTTTAACTGGACCAAGTCAAAACTTAGTGCATCTCTGATCCGACTGAGCCATGATGATCAGGTTCTGTCTTCATTACTCATTGTGACATGCAGCAAAGGGCCACATGCTGGACCAACTAGGACCACATAACACACTGCACATAACACACATCTTCCTTATTCAGTCTGTCACACAGAGAACAGCCTCCATCCAGAAACCACAAATGCTAAAAATAAAAAATAAAAAAACTCTGTTATGTTAACGAGAATATATGTGGCTCGTTACTCGCAGGTGAAGAGCCTGTTTTCACAGACAGGACTTCCTCTGCATGTGTGATGGTTTTCCTGGTTCCTGTTCCTCACTGCACATTTCACATTTAATGACCTATAAAACAACAATGGTTTTAATAAACAGTAGGAAAACAAATGAAGAAAACATCTTCACCAATTTGCTGCAGGCACGCACACACACAAACACACTAAAACATTAGCAAAGTGAGAAACAAATGTTCCCGTTTGACAACAGCTACGAAATAATAAGCAAATACAGAAACGTACTAAAGTTGATTCATAGTGTTGGAAATGAGCTAATGATTTAAATCTGAATCGGATTTAACATCCAGATTACACTGCAGATAGCTGCTGGGCACCAGGCCAACACACCCTGTGCCATGCGATGCACTGAGCGTAATGAGCCACAGTCATGACAACAAGTAGTCGTAGTCATCAAAAATGACAGTGTATTTTCTTTTACTGTGTTAAAGGGATAGTTCAACATTTTGGCAAATTGCGTTCCTGTGGGGAGCAGTTTTTCGACAAGCAGTCTCTGCATTTGTTTCGAAAACTGGTAACGTTCTGTTATTATTTCATAGCGTGGTGAATGTGCAGGTCACAACTTGTCCACCTGAGCATTTGGAGTTGTTGGATTGTGTATTTGATGAGTTTAATGAGGGAAACCAAGAAATCCCATTAGCCTCCGTAGCGTAGCTCTGAGCAGCTCGCGGCTCTGCCCCACCGTTCTGAAAATAAATTGCACCGACAATTAAAGGTAATGAACCTACTCCTTAAAACTATAAGGATTATGGCAATGGGCCAGTTTGCCAAATTGTTTATCTATCCCTTTAACTTAAACTAGTTGACAATGATCTACAAATTAACTTTTACATTTTGTTTTTCTTTAACAATTGTTTTGCAAAATTTAACTTTTTCCAAGAAACCAAGGAGAAAAAACTGACGTGGAAAAATATAACTAAAAGGGAAAAACCCCAGCACAGGTGTCTGAGGTATGTGAACACTTTAACACAGCGTCACTGGACTTGGTCACATTCCTCTTCTGACACCGGCACATCTGTGTCAGCTGGTATCGTAGAGTCTGAGCCCGGTTAGAGACAAGACTCAGGCAGCTACTGACACAGAGAACAGGGGCCTGAGCAGGGGAAATTCCACCATATACACCTCCCTGCCTCCACACACACACACACACACACACACACACACACACACACACACACACACACACACACACACACACACACACACACACACACACAAGCAGTTACCATATGGCTCCAAAGTGTGACTGAATGGTTCAACACACAGTCAATCTGCATAATCACAACAAAGCAGCGTTTTTTTTTTTCCTTCTTTTTTTCCTTATTGTGGGTATGTGTGTGTGTGTGCGCACACACAGAAAGCAACACATCAGTCAAAGCAGCTAACACACGCGCACACACACTCTTTTTAAAAGGAGGGGGCCTGTGGTAACTTCAGAGGGTTTTTTTTTTTTTTCCACAGACGAGGGGGTTGGGTGGGTGGTTGCAGAGGGGGAGTCAGATTTCTTTAAAAAGACTTGAAAACAGAGAGAGAGAGAGAGAGAGTCTTCAGTCTACCTCAGTCATTTATCATTCTCTCTCTTCTCTCTTTTACTAAAACGTTGGGCGCTGTTCAGTTTTCAGTTGTCAGGCACACACACACACACACACACACACAGAGGCAGTGAGTAGAATAAGTTATTTTTGAGGCCTTTCACTCATATTGAAAGGACCTGAGCAACAACATTTTATAAACAAAAACAAATGAATAAATGATCTCAGATCAGTAGTAGTTCAAGTGTGAAGTTGGCAATGACAACAATCTTAAAGCTGCCTGAGAAAATATTCGCTCAAGTCACAGTTTGACATTGAGTGCCTTAGTAAATCAACTGTAGATCTGATAATCTGGCCATCGCTTTAACTGACACTATCAGTCCACAGGTATCACAATAGCCGTAAGGACTACAGACACAGCAGTTAGTCAGCGAGTCCTGTAAATGTGGAGGAAATGTTGCATTTTAATAATAATTTTGAATACTAATTATTGGAGCAATCAAGAACTTAGTCCATAAAAATCAGACTGAACATATATTTGAACAGAAGGGTCCGTGACTCTCCTTCTCTGACCTCTTCATGAGAAGCCCACTCGCTCCTGGAATAGTAAACCAAACCCGACCAATCCATCCCCTAACCCTAAATCCACCACTCCTTTTCCTACGCTCAGACCCCAGCCTGCCTCGGCCACTGTCAGGGAGTTCAGCCAAGTTGATCTGACGACCTCTTCTCTCCTTAAGTGCAACACCCTGAACCTTCAACACTGTTCCATCCAGTTAAAACTCAGCTGTGTGTGTTGGAGAGGGGCCTCATCTTTATCCCCAGTCCCTCAGGAGCTGCATGGTGGGTGACCAACGCCTATATTGAAGGATAAACTTAGCAGACCACATGTGCTGTGACCTGAGTTTTAATTATTAGTTTAGTCAGACAAAACAATACAATCAGAACCAAACAGTCTGAGTGCTCATCAGCCTAAACCTATATGTTGGTCCCAGGAAATGAGTATGGTCATTTAAGTTTTAAGCACTGAGGCTACACAATTGTTTTTTTACACACTGTGCAGCCTTTATAAATGCTACTGTTACTGTTACAGTTTGAGATGATTTTCTAGTTAATATCTTCAACTCTTACACTGGCTGCTGCTGCTGCCTCACTCTTCATGTGTGATAATAAAAACTGAATAACATTAGCGTACACACAGCCACAGCCACACACACATAGGCACTCACACACGTACACACACAAGAGAGTGTGAGAGAGAGACACAAGGAGACGTACAATGGAAATGTCTTCACACCCAGCAGCAATTTCTATTCAACAGGATAAAAACAAGGCTGAAACGTGAAAAAAGCCCTTTGAGGTGGGTCCTTTCACCCTGACAGAGAGAGAGAAACAGAGGGAGGGAGGAGGAGGAGGAGGAGGGGTGGGAGGGAGGGAGGGAGGGAGGGAGCAGCCACCTCTTTTCAACTGGTAAGCATTCAGCCAGAAAGCTCAGGCATTCACTACTTTGGTCCGGTCTCCTCTGCTGCTCTCTCTGCTGCTATGAAAATATGTTAACAGCAGTAAACTTGTCCACTTCCACCGACGCCACAACCAGCAGCACAGCCGTGGCCGCAGCAGACAAAGACACAAGACAAATACCGGGAAGCGTAAACAAATGAAAATGATGAGTGAAAGAACAAACGGAACCGCCGCGAATAAGAGGAACGTGAGGTTATTGTGGCCTCGGTGTGAGAGAAAGCGGGAGACTGGAGAACACCTGCTTTAAAGCAGCAGTGGAAGTCTTGAAGAGAGGGGGAAGGGCAACAAGAATAACAACCCCCCCCCCCACCCCCAGTCCTGCCTCACTTTGTGTTCCTCTGCCTCAGACGCTGGGCTGTGAAGACCTCCAGGCTCCAACACAGACCGGTTTATGTAGAAAGATACATACACTACCTGTGAAACACACACTGCAGAGCTGGTTCTGTGGTGTGAAGCGCCACAGGAGACATTTAATACTTCTGCGAAGGCTCCAGTTAACTTGATGTGCAGGTTAGGGCTCGGCTATGAACCTCATTTTATCTAATTACAATTCTGACAGTTATTGTGATGAGTTCTGTTTTGCAACAAACTTAATCTCCCCTGAAGAATTAGCCCAGACTTCCTGGTTACGTAGTCGGTGTATGTTAGCAGTTGTTGGACAAAAGAGTCTTGTCGTCTCAAGCTGTTTGCTGCTTTAGAGTCCGGACAGTCTTTAAATTCCTTGAACCGAGTTACTGACTGGAGTATGTTGAATATAATAACAAAGAAACACCTGATCTTGTCTCTTTATTCATTATTTCTATACATGTGAATATTTAGATATTTATTTCATTCATTTATCAAATTTCTTATTTGTTTGAATCGTATTCAAGTTCAAGAAAGTCCACTGTTACGAAGACATCACAGAGTGGTGTTTACAAATTCAATGACTATAATCAATATTGATAAAAAATGATCCTGATTATTAGGAATTCTCCAAACATATGACACTGATACCGGCCACCTACAGTATGTGTGACATCAGCTGGGGCAAACGCTGCTCATTTTTTTCTGCACTGCAGAGGGCAATGTGTTACACATGTCACCATGTCAACAAGATTTAATCTTCACTAATCATCAGTAATCACTAAATTGAGCACAGACCTGCGGGTGCATCACAGACAGACTGAACCTCTCTCTCTTATGTTCAGATTGAACATCGGCCTGTAACAGAACCAGAAGTTAAACTGAGCCGGGGGCCTGAGCTCTGTCTCCTTCAATATCATAACAGTATTTGTATTAATCTCCTAGTAAACCTAGCAGCAGATGAGCAGCACACACACAGTCTCTGACAAAACAAATATTAAACTCAGTAAAATCATTCAGCTCTGTGGGAAGTTAAATGTGTCTGTTGTTTCATTCTGCTGCTCCTCTCATGTCATTGGCGACACAAGCAGCTGTGCCAATGTGAGTTACTATGGTTACCACAACTTTTACAAATAGCATGAATGCCAAAATCTAGTGACATCACTTTACATTTTTGTTTAACCTAATAAAAGAAGAAATAGGAAATAGGCGACATCGTGGCTGTGAGCAGTCAAACAGTCGGTCTCGGGCCCTGCGCTGCAGGTGCCGTACATTTCATCAGTCTCTCCGTGGCCGACATTTTGTCTTGTTTTGGCCTGCGAACAAGCTCAGTGAACATAAACACGGTGATTAACTACAGCTGATTGGTTTGAGTTGATCGGTGTCTGGGAGCATCATTTTCCAATCACATTTTTCAAATGAAAATCGGCTGATCGTGTGCGGTGGTCAGTCAATCAGGGCATCCCTGATGAACATATTTTTTGTGCAGATAATTGAGCAGCAGCAGTCCTACTGTGAGTACATGGAGTTCTCTGAGCCTTTTGGCAGTGACCTGTTTTTCTGAAGCCAGGGACCTTCACAGAACTCGGGCTGACCTGAATCTGCTGTCACACGACGATGACCTGACGACTTGTATCACCGCTGACAGGCCCGTTGTGTTTAAAATCTATATTCAGACTCATCAAATTTTGTCACATATGTTTCAGATTTGAGGCCCCAAACAGGGTGGGGAGCGACACAGCAGCTGAGTGGTGTGGATGAAGAAGCTCTGAGCGTAAAAAAAAAATGCCCTAAACCAAACCGCTGCATGGGATGAGAGCAGAAGCTGCACTCGTGCCTGTCATGGTGGCCGGTTTGACTCTTAATCTCGCTGTGAGCTGTCACACACAAGCTTAAGTTTATCAGCCGTGGAACGAGACATGATGGCTGATGGCTGAGACGACAGGTGAACAACACCCATTATCAAAAAAATCAAGAAGCCACAGAAAGAAAAGATCTATAAATATAAAGACAGACATTCCAGATAAATATCTGGAATGTCTGAAGAAAACAACATTCTCCGGCTTACGCACGTTTTTTTTTCACCAGACTCCCACACCCAGAGTAAAGACAGTCACACCCAGCCCTGCCTTTTGTTCTCAGGTAGTTTTTCTCAAATGACAAACAGACCAACTGACAGAATAGCTAGCAACAGTCATTCCCCAACATGCTCCTCACACCTTCCCAAAAACAGATCCAAAACCCACTTCCACACTGGAAGCATCATATCTCATCACATCTCCTGCTTCTGTCTCACCAGAATTTTTATTCAGTTGTCTGTCATTCTTGTTTTATCAATGTAGGCACCATGTGGAAGGTCAGCAAGATCATTTATCTGCATGAGATTGGGACGGGATGAACAGGTCAGACCAGACCAGTACAAACCAAACCAAACTAGACCAGACAGGTCAGGCCACACCGGACCAGCAGAGACGGTGACAGATGAGAAACACAGATGTGTCGTCTTGCTGCTGACATACCTCTATCTTGTCTGTCTTGGCGTCTCCCCAGTAGAGCTTCCCTGCTGCGTAATCTATTGCCAGTCCGTTGGGCCATCCCAGGGAGCTGTTGAGCAGGACCACCCGGTCCGTTCCGTCCAGGTTGGCCCGCTCGATCTTAGGATGTTCACCCCAATCGGTCCAGTACATGAAGCTGAAGAGAGACAGAGGCAGCAGGAGTCAGATGGACGTGAAATGTTTTATACATTCAGATGGTTTGTTTTTGATAGTTCAGAAGCTCAAGTCCAGTGAAATCACATCAGTGGTACAAAGTGGTTAAACAAGACTTGGTCTGAATCAAGTACATGTCTGGAACATTTATGGTCACACATCTCAGAGACTAAACTGTGACTTCAGCTCTACATACCATACCGTGGACATAATTATCTTTCTGTTTTTGTTGCTTATTCATTGCAGTCATAGTGATAAGAGTCAGGCGGAAGAAGGGGGGGAGAGAGAGAGAGAGAGAAGACGATCACTGTGCTGTCTGATACATCGTTAGGACTGTTGTAACTGAGGACAGCAGACTGGTTGTTGTGGTTGGGATGAACTGGATTAAGAAGGGCCGACTCTCTCAGTTGTTTAAGTGCAGCAACGCTGGGGAATTGAACAGCTTTGAGATAGATGTTATGTTTTGATCAACAACTGCCAAATTCTGATTCAATAATCACAGAACAAATAATAAAATAAAAAAAATAAAAAAGATAATTCTCGTTCCATGTTGTCCTTCCAACTGCGTCAGTGAAACTGTTCTGGCCACAGTGGCTTCGTGACATGATGGAGGCAGATGAGCAGATGATACTTTGCCCCATACATTGATTATTTACATTTTAAAAAACACCCAGATGGAGCTGTTGATAGTAGCACTGTTGGCTGCCATACTGTGTAATGTTTGATTGGTTGCCTGGTTAGCTGGCATCTGACATCTGCGTCATCCCTGAAGCCTAGACTTGTTAGAGCCCTAACCGTGAAACTTAACCAGCCAGGGTGGCGTGCAGCTGCGACAGCACCAATTGCAAGACATTTGGATACAAATTGAGCACGTCTACATGTGAATTCCCTTGAAAAATGTATTGCAATACACTGCAAGTGGTAGAATAGGACAACTACTACCACTTTTGTTCAAAATCCTGTAGTTTTACGACACAGAAAAAAAAGATGTAGTGGCAAATTCATTGTGTTGACTCGCTTTCAGTGAACACTTCACAGACAGGAAGTGGAAACTTGCATTAACCATAAATATTTTAAAATATTTTCAAGGCAAAAAAGCATGTATGTGATTATTCAAAATGTATTCATAACACAGCATGTAATGAATTAAATAACCTTTAATTGCTTCACAGTCATAATTAACTGATCATTTGTCTTATCCATTTCCAGTCTGAGACTCTTCAAAGCTGCAGCAAATCCATGGCAACGCTCATTCTTCTAGGAGGGAGCGGGTCTAACGAGGGTCAGGGTGTGTTTGAGCATTTTGTTTGGTGGATGTATTCGATCAATGTTACAGTCCACCAGGTACCACCAGGCACGGACGCTTACAGGCATCATGACCTTGGAGGTGTCGCACTGCAGTACACACACACACAGACACACTCTACCACCTACCCATTAACAGGGTCCAGGACGATGGCTCTGGGTTCATCCAGGTTCTCGGAAATCAGAATTTTCCGGGACGTTCCATTCAGTCTGGTTACCTGGAAAACCACAGGACGTCAAAATATAACACTCAAGAATCACAGCGTGTTGGTTGGTTCTTTGTAAAGCTGCGCTAGGGAGGCTCTGATTGGTCAGACAGGTGGAGTGAATGTTAATGAACCCTAAAGAAAAGTCTCAGCTCTACCTCGATCCGATCGGTGCCGGTGTCGGTCCAGTACAGGTTTCTGGCCACCCAGTCCACAGCTATACCATCAGGGTGGTTGATTTCCGTGGTAACCAGTATCATGGCATTGCTGCCATCGATGTGGGAGCGCCGGATGGCCCGGACCTCATCGTCTGTCCAATAGACGTAACCCTCCACCGGGTCGTAGTCAATGGCGATGGCGTGGCGAATGTCATCAACCTGTACGAGCAGAGGAGGAATTAGTACATTATGGAGTCTATGTGTGTGTGTGTGTGTGCATACAGTACATGTGTGCGCTTCTACCTGAAGGACGATGTCGGTGAAGTCCGGCAGGTCCAGGGAGATCCTCCGCAGGTCAGTCCGTCTCGCCAGCAGCAGAACCTGTTCTGCTCCTAAAAGAACCACAACAGTTACATGATGACTCAGCAGAGACTGAAAACTCACTGTGATAAAGTTCAATTAGCTCTGAGAGCTTTTCAATATCTTGGATTAACTGAATGATCCTTCAAATACTTGTCACAAATATATACAGGAAGTATAAGATTTTACTGTTTAAAAAATGAATAATTTAGCCTCAGTGAAACAAGGTCGATAAAATAAACATTCATGATAAATAACTACAAAAAGGGCAAGAGCCTATAATCAAGTATTCCACTGATAAGCACCCAACAGTGTTTTGTGGAGGAAACCTATATAAATGATCTAACAACAAACTGAATGAGCAGAGCACTAATGTTATTTTTCTGCAGTGGATCAACCAACACATGGACACACACTGTTTCTAAATTAAACCCAGACTGTTTGCAGTTCGCCTGCACAGAGCGAAGGCACAAAGAAGGGTTCACATCGGTTCCTATCAGCCTCCACACACAATGATATAATAATACTGATATGTCTGAGAAAGACTCAAAACAAACAATTCAATCAGCCGGACAATAAGTGGGTGAGGCCCTGATGTGAACAGACACAGCAGTGGTTTGCACTTCTCTGGCCTTACAAAAGTCTCTTTATGCTCTCATTACATTCGTTTCTACAACATGCGATTCTGACAATGTTCATCTTTCTATCTGCTCAAACATCAGTCCAACTTTATCGCCAAGAAGGGTAACTCCTTTGCAGCTTACTTGGTTTTACTTCAGAATATCATAAGAGCAAGAACAAGCACAAGCAGCAAAAAGTGAATTTAAAGGACGTCTTGCGTGATGTGGTGGTGTGCATATGAAGCGGTCAAACATGATAAATTAAGTCAAAATTCGAGCAGCAGATGCATTTGCAACTTCTGACTCCATCCATTCCACACTGATGTTTCAGTTTTAAAATAATCTCTCTTGCCACATTTACTCCTGGCGTCCACACTCCTCCAAACCTGCAACTAACCAACTGCAGAGGACAATCTGCTTCCTGTTTACACTGGCTCACACGCCCAATAAACGCAGATGGTCATGTGATGTGATAAATCTACAATGTGGATAGAGATCATGGTCATATTGAAAAAATGAAGAGCCTGCATCATGATCATGTCTTGTCTTTCAAACTCTACACACAGTGATTTGTGCTGTCTACACTACATGGGAAAATCAGCCTGACAACTGGTACTTAACAAAGCTGCTGCAGTGCAGGATAAAAGGTCATTATGTGCATGCACTGTAAAAATCACATCCAACATGACACCACCAACCACAGCGATGAATCCACACCGATTTATGTCTCACAAAGATACAACTAAGTTATTTTGCACAATTTTGAGACGCCTTCACAAAAAAACGACTGATGATGCAGAACCTGATGAAACGCAGACAGCAGGAAATGTTCAAACAGTTCAGTCGGGGATCAGATAAACTATAATTCTCCTGGTGTTTACACTGAGTGTCAGCCCAACGGTTGAGGTTTGAGTCCATAACCCACAGTATTATCTGGATGGTCCAATACAAATATCTATATACAAAGCACAGAACCTCTTAATGGCGTAATGATGAGATGACAGGATATGTAGTGCTGTTGAGTCATTATAAAACAGTCAGCGTTTAACAAAAGCCCACTGAAAATCCCCAGAATTAACTCGTGATGAAGACCTGGGGGAGGGAGATTTTTTTTTTCCTCTCAGGACCGAATGAAGCAACGAATAAAACACCACAAGTAGTTTTCTTTTCCTCACATCTGTCACATACCTTAAAGGGATAGTTTGAAAACATCTATAGTTTTAGCAGTAGGTTTGTTAAGTTTAATTGACGGTGCAAGCTATTATTAGAACGGCGGAGCAGAGCCGTGTGCTGCTCAGAGCTACGCCACGGAGGCTCATGGGATTTCTTGGTTTCCCTCATCAAACTCATCAAATACACAATCCAACAACTCAAAAACTCTCTCGTGAACAAGTTGTGACTTGCACATTCACCATGCTATGAGATGATAATGGAGACAGAGTTGTTTTCAAGGTAAATTATGCAAAACTGCTCCCGTTGGAGGCAGTTTTTCAGGAAACAGTCTCTGCATTTGCCTTGAAAGCAACTCTGTCTCGTAACGTTCCGTTAAAGAGCGTTTTGATGAGTTTGATCCATAGCGTAGCTCTGAGCAGCTTGCGGCTCTGCTCCACTGTTCTAAAAACAGCTTACACCGACAATTAAAGGTAACAAACCTACTGCTGTGACTATATGGATTATGGCAATGGGCCAATTTGCCAAAATGTTGAACTGTCCCTTTGATAGCAAAGATCATTTATGAACATCACAAGAGCTTCGGTCATTGAGATACCAGAGCTGAATAGCCACAAACTATACAGTACAACAGGGCTGAACAACACAAAACAATCTTATTGTGATTGTGAGTTGAGTCACAATTTCAGTTGAAGCCATCGTTTGTTCCATTTCATTCTTACAGGACAAAAATGAAAAAATGATTTCTGTTGGCTCTCGATATGAAATAGTTTCCTATCCTATACTTAAAGCAGATATCAGCGGTACGGCCGTTTCGGCTAATGCTGCGTTCAAGGCAGGCTTTTGAAACCGTAAGTTACAGCTTCAAGTCACAACTACGACTTTGTAGCGTTCCAGGTAACCTAGGTAACCCGTAGCTCGTGTTTTTACCGTCCTGTTGTCTGTGAAAGTCACTATAACGGCCTCTCGTAACTTCCGACCCGTGAACTCGTACCAGATCGAACTGGTATGACTTCACAGGAAGGAAAAACACAAAGTACGAGTTTCCTTGAATGAGTTAGCAGCCCCCGCCCTCGTCAGGCATCTATTGGTCCTCGTCCCTACGTCACCACATTCACGCGCACCCCTTGGCTGCACACACAGCCCTTCATGCCGTTCTCTCTCCTCATTGGATAACACTTGTATCCCACAAGGAAAATTTTCTCCTCGGGTTGCAGCAGAGCAGAGTGACGGAGAGACTCGTGTTACGGCTAAAACACTCCATGTAAGTGATTGCTGACGGAAAATAGGACTATTTAGAACTTATATTAACAAAAACATTCCACTGATATCTGCTTTAAAGAGAGACACTGTCCACATTACTGAATTACAATAAATCAAAGATTTCATTTTTTTGTCTGTACCATGTATTTGTGCTTTGTCTTCTTTTACAAAATAATATGAACATGAATGAAAAATGTATGATTATTCATGTCTCACTGGAAAAAAAAAAGATGAAAGTATTTATTTATGATGCCACCTGGATGTTATAAGCAAAAAACAAAACAAAATAAAAAACATTTATTTTCACTTCACTTCAAAAATGAGATGTGAAATTAGATTTTTTTTGTCCCCTAATATTCCTTTACATCTGTGTCTGTGGTCTCAGTTATGGTCTGTTGTGGCACATTTGACCTTCATCAGCACAGAGTAGATTGGATATTGTGAATGTAATCAAATTTTGATGAACTATGCAACCCAATTGCACGACAGCTACAGTTATGTTTGTTGTTTTCCACATTGCCGTGCATCACGTATCGTATATAATGAACATCCTGTGTTTGACATGGGAGTTTTGTGCAGGTGTGGTGGAGCAACACTGCCGCTCAGGTCTTTGAAGACAAGCCCTGCTGGAGAACAACACAATCAAAGGTGCAGTGCTACTCAGAGCATCTTGACTTAAAAGGGATTGTGAACTTATTGAAACCTCATATCTCAGCCGTTCAGTCAGTACCAGACGTATTTTCCTCCCGCTGGGAAAATTGTACATTTCTCAAAAGCTCGTGTGATTAAAGTATAGATATCAAGGCTTCATCCAGGAGATCCAAGTCTGAGTGCTTGGTATCTGGATTAGAGCCAAACCGCCAAAACCAAACCCCTCAGTCCAATATCAATCTATCTGTTTTGAAAAAGATTTGGAGCCGCAGCCGGGCTCCGCTCTCATCGCTCTCCACCTCTCCTCCTCGCTGCAACCCGTCTGCAAACAAAGGGCTCTGCCGTCCTCGGGGATCCTCCACTGTGTTTGGCTGTTGATTCGGATTTAACAGGAGCCAAACTCACCTCATGGGAGACAATTAACTGTTTCTCTTTGTCTCTCACACCTCTGACTGTGAAGAGTGCACATTTAAGGCAGTTCAAAGTGCCTCTCTCTGTCAATTGCCCTGTCAGCTTTCTCTTTCTTATCTTTGTCTCATTTTTCACATTTATTCGCTGCAATCTCAGGACAAAGACAAAACATTATCTGTGTTTACATTGTGTATGCTGGAATAGTAGTATAGCATGCCTCGCAAGCTCAAATTCTCCAGTTGATGACCTCAGATATCAAAAACACTTTGTGTCCAGTCTTTATTCCTGTGTCCTTTTTCATTTTAAGTACGTTATATTATAATCAAATATAACTTGAAATGAAACAATTACTGGTTTCACACTATACCACAGTAAAAATGCTTGTATTGCCATTTAATCGTCCCTGTAACCGTGGTTATTATAGCTAAGTACTGTGGCTAATTTGACTCATGTTAGGTTGTGTTCAGTATCAATAAGCAACAGTCTCCCAGCTCCTGAACTTAGAGTGAGAGTTAGCATTGACACAACCACTAACACAAACAACATAAACATAAAAATGCAAACTATGCCAACTGTTCTGATCCATCTGCTGGTCTCTGGTTCTGGTCTCCACAGACCGCTCATCTGAGTCTGACCGAGGCTCAAACCTCGATACTCTCTGCTGCTGTGGAGCCAACAGGTGGTGGGCGGAGCCAAAGGCCTGATTAAGATTTCTCAATCAGGAAGAAAGTAACAGTGGATGATGCTTCAGAACCATTTCTTCTACTTTTTATGTGTGAAAATCACTACAACATGCCTGGAGGAAATGCAGTTATTGATACCAACACCCACTGACTTCACTGCCGGGTGTGGTCAACCTGGAAACACCAATCACACAACCTACCAGGCTGAGACAACAGTTCTCACCTCTCACAGGGAACAAAGCTCTTGCACTACCACAAACAATGGGTGGAGGAGGTACATGTATACAACCCAGAAACTGTGTCTGTTTTCTTTTTTTTTTCAGTTTGAGCTCCCCTCCATCAACACAATGTAACTACTCCACCTCTCAGTACTCAAAATGCCTCCATTTGTTTCTGTTTTAGTCATTAAAGCAGAAGTAAGTGATATATTTGTGTTAATATAAGTCTTAAATAGTTATATCTTCCGACAGCAATCACTTACATAGAGTGTTTGGACCAAAACACGGGTCTGTCAGTCCCTCTGCTCTGCTCTGAGCCGAGGAGAAAATATTTATCGTATCCTACAGTTTTTATCCAATGAGGAGAGAGAACGGCATGCAGGGCTGTGTGTGCAGCCAAGGAACGCCGTGAATGTGGCGAGGTGCGTTCAAGGAAACTCGTATTTTTCCGACCGTGAAGTGGTACCAGTTCGATCTGGTACGAGTTCACCGGTCGGAAGTTACGAGTGGCTGTTATAGTGACTTTCACCGGTAAAACAGGTCGGAAAAACACGAGTGGGTTGCCTGGAACGCTACAAAGTCGTAAGTTGTGACTTGAAGCTGTAATTTACGATTTCAAAAGCCTGCCTGGAACGCAGCATTAGCGAAAACGACCGGATCGCTTACTTCTGCTTTAATGACTAATTCATAACACACAGCAATCAACCACTGGAGTATTGATTGCTACTGTGCCAAAATCAATGGAAATGTCTCATTAATAATAACGATCACAAGAACATTTCTATCTCTCGTTTCACCTGCACTGTCAAAACTAATCAAAGTCTGGCATCTTCGCGCCCCAGGACCAATCAGATCAGACGCTGCGAGCTGCTCCATCATCAGCTCAGTCTGAGAGTGGAGGTTAATGATGGGACAGAGGGAGAGAGAAGGAGGGAAAGCATCTGTGATTCCCCTCCTCTCTTCGCTTGACTTCATCCTGAGACACTTAAAGACCTCTGACAAACAGTCTCTCTCTCTCTTACACACACACACACACACACACGCACACGCACACGAGCACGCGCTCCGCTGCCAGCGCAGTGACAAACGCCTTCAATTTAACCAGCCAAGCAAAACAAATTAGAAGCATGGACACAAAGACACACACAGACACACACACATACACTACAGGCTGACACAATAGAGCGTTGTTTTTTATTGTCAACAGTGGCTAAGTGATTGGTTGGCATGCTTCATTCAAATTTAATACATTCACACAACTCAGACTCACAGACAGGCGCGCTCTAACACACTGTTGTGTTTCTGCAGAATAAGGCTCTATTGTTTCAGCATCGTGGGAATCAACATGGCAGCTGGTCAATGTGTGTCCCTGCTCTCCGAGCAGAGAGGTCAGACTCACTTTTACTTGTTTTCAGGCAGATACATGGTGCTGCATCACTGAACACACCCAAAGACAATGGTGATGGAGATTAGCAACAGTCAACACTAAAGTCCAACCGATGCCGGATTGTTTTTTAACAGGGTGTGTCAGATCTGAGCGTGTCACTTTAGTTAAGCCGGTGGCAGTGTCTCGTCTCTTTATCAAACTGGAGATCAAATCTACTGAGATTTAGTTTTGCACAATTGCACAAACAAACAACCAAAAATCCTGACTCAAGCCAACTAAAAAAAAACACCTAGAAGATTTTTTATGGCAGAGAAGAAGAGTTAAAGACACAAAAGCTGCAAAAATGATTGTGAGAGAACCACTGTAATCTCCTGTACTGGACTGTAAGGCACCGCTGTGGATGATTAATAAATGACTTTAGAGACCAACACTGACTACATCTGCAGAGCGACCACTCAGAGACTGTTCCTCTTGAGGAGACTGACGGATTTATCATTGACTGGAGAAAATCAGTCGAGGAATTATTGTTCAACTTAACCAGCAGATCCCTGGCTTGAATGATCTCAGTCATGTTTATCATGTCAGAGCCAAGCAGAGACCCCCATTCCCCTGTCACTGCAGTGTTGTTTTGGACTCCTGCTGTTAAGGAGGAAGCACACTCTCCTCATGAGCCAAATCAAACAGTTGTTCTGTCAGCTGTTAGGTTTTTTTTAACACGTTGACCAGGTTATTATTGTAGTTAAAAAATACCAATGGATACCTAGTGTTTATAAATATATTAATAATAAGAATGAGTATGAAGCTGAAGTTGTAACTTCAAAAACACATTCAATATGATGTCTTATTTAGTGTGTCTGTTTGTACTCATTCTGTTGTAAACAGGATCCATACCTGGCTTGCACGTCTTTCCATCTGGTTTGAGCTGGACACCAGTGGGACAGGCACAGCTGTAGAAAGGTTGAACTGGAGAGAGGAGGCAGAGATGACTGCAGCCTCCATTATTGTCACTGCAGGGAGTCTGGACTGCAGAGACATCAACGGGAAGACCAGAGAGAGACAGAGGGAGAGAGATAGAGACAAACAAATGGAAAAGACACTATGATTAGCTTCTCAGAACAGGTGGAAATTAGAAATTGTGAGGACATGAATAAGATTTGACCTCTTGGAAAATACAAAATAAAACTATTAAAGCAATAACTGCATGTAAAACCCAGACTTTTTAAATGCTAAACGCAATGCTGATGTAAGGGCACTTGTTGTTTGTATATGTTTATCACTTACTGTACGGCTGTCTGTAGGACTCCAGGACCTGGATGTCCATGGGTGAGTAAATCCCACTGAGGATCTCTCTTGCTTTGTCTCCACTGTGTTTGTTGCAGGCGTGAATGGAGCGGGTCTGCCAGTCGGTCCAGTACAAGGTCTCCTCAGACAGTGTCAGGGCAAAGGGATGGGTGAGGGTGCCCTCCACCACGGTTTCACTGCAGCACAAAACAAAAAGCATCTTTAGAATGAGTGAGGGACTGGTGTTAAGGGTTTATCAGCCATGGAAATAAAGCTGAAGGATATTTCTTAACATGCACATACAAGTTTTTTTTTTTTTTTTCCCAATTTCTAAACTAGAGAATTCCTACTTATAGCTCTACACTTCCTCCAGTGCATATCATGTTACACTGCAGCTGTAGATCAGCTCAGTAACTCAGACAAGACTAAACTTCCCTTTGTTCTGATGGGAAGATAATGAAGTGAAAACATTCTACATCATCAAGTGCACATTTAAAAAGATATTGAACTGTTTTAGTGGTCGCTCCTTAAAAGTGCCTACTGTAAATCACCTTTTTCCGGTTGCACAGCATTACTCTGTTACATTACTGGCCTCAATAATAATACTAAGATGGAGAGAATTAAGGAAGATGTTGTGGGTGCATCAGACCCCAGGCACAGTGGGACACAAGGACCTGCTTTCAGGTGTACTTTCCATTTACTCTCCATGCATGCAGTTTGCCATTATCATGTTCTCTCTGAAAGCCCCATTACACACTTAAAGGGATAGTTCAACATTTTGGCAAATTGGCCCATTGCCATAAAACCCAATAGTCATAGCAGTAGGTTTGTTACCTTTAATTGTTGGTGCAAGCTCATCAAACTCATCAAACACACAATCCAACAACTCCAAAACGCCACGCTATGAGATAATAACAGAACGTTATGAGACAGTTGTTTTCGACGCAAATGGAAATTTGTGGCAAAAGTTGTTTTCAAGGCAAACTGCTTGTCGAAAAACTGCCCTCGACAGGAACGCCCATCAGCGATTTTGCCTCGAAAACAACTCTGTCTTATAATGTTCTGCTATTATCTCATAGTGTGGTGAATGTGCAGCTCACAACTTGTCCACAAAGTTGGAGTTGTTGGATTGTGTATTTGATGAGTTTGATGAGGGAAACCAAGAAATCCCATAAGCCTCCATAGCGTAGCTCTGGGCAGCTCGCGGCTCTACTCCGCCGTTCTAAAAAAAGCTTGCACCGACAAATAAAGGTAACGAACCTACTGCTGTGCTGACTATAGGGATTGTGGCAATGAGTCAATTTGCTAAGTGAGAATAAGCCGTTCTGAATGAAAAGGTGGTCCAACCAGATTCTGGGGTTTGACTTTTGTTTTCTTCGATTGATAAAAGCAGCCAGATGTCAAAACACATGCAGCAATTCAAGGGATTTTCACCTAAATTTCAGAGCGAAGCCCTCAGCACAGGTTTACTTGGAGACACCCACAAAACAACGCAATCGCAAATAAATGGACCCATCAACAGAAACAGTCTTGTGGCTGCATTTGCGTTACTGCCGGTTGAACTGGAGTAAAGTCATTACAATCAAGAGCCTTGAGAAAATATCTGTGAGTGATTTTCAAGAAAAAAAAACACAGAAAAACAAAAGGGAAAAAGTAAAGATTCTGACATTTAGTCCTGATGGAGGCACTAAAGAATCCGTCTGGAAAACCATCAGGAATGCTCCTCAAAGGACGACCATGAATATGGAGAACACATTCCACCGTGATGTGATTTTTACCAAGTTGTACCTCGACAACACATTTGAGTTTTCTTCAGTCGTCATTAAAACAACACAGTAAGAGGCTCAGTAAAGGTATGTTCTCTGTACTCAGGGCCAAACAGTTACATATAGCTGCACAATCGTTGGAGCGGAGGAGGGAGCAGCGCTTTCCCTCAAACACACTTTAGAATCACTTAAAAGAAAATGAACTCACACAAATGCACATCGGCACAAGATCAAAGGAGGCTCGTATTTAGAAAATCAACACAGCAGAAACTGGTTTTCATCAATCACCATTTTTTGTCCTCAGTGTGTGTGTGTGTGTGTGTGTGTGTGTGTGTGTTGTAGGAGCAGAGGTGCCTGCCAGCAGTGGTTAAGAGGAAAAAACCAAAGAACAAATTTAAACAACTCCAGATTTCAAAGCCCTGTTCAGCTTGTGTGTGTGTATGAGTGTGTGAGAGTGTGTGTGTGTGTATGTGTGTGTGTGTGTGTGTGTGTGTGTGTGTGTGTGTGTGTGTGTGTGTACGTGTACAAGTGAACGAATTAATTAGCAAACAGGCAAATTACTTCATCACTGAAGCTGTCAGGTACAATCAGACTAAAGCCTCCCCACCTAATTGAGAACATGTCTCCACTGTGACTTTATGACCATCAACACAACACCATGCCGTGTCTACCTTCAACACAATGAGTGTGGTGGCGGCGGCGGTTACACAAAAGTGCTGCAATGAGCAGCCTGAAGCTAAAGGAGAAGCAGAGCCGTCGTGTACGGGCCGTGCGCTGGCCGCCATAGGAATGAAGCTGCAGGGGCTGAGTTTACAACATTTTTCCAAAAGCATCAAGCATTTCCACTAAATGTTGGCTGAGGTTCAATCCAACCTCTCCACCATATTGTAACAATTGTAGAGAAACGCTATAGGTAACATTACACTTGCAACAGTCTCCAGGAGAACAGCTGCCTTTACAGTTATTCCTGACTCAGTGAGTAACATGAGTGTGAATATAAAGACTGAGAGTGTGACAGGGGGAGAGAGAGAGACATGAAGAGGGAGAATGACACGGAACAAAGGTGACAGTGGGTGGAGGTGACCTGTGGATGCTGTCGCACATGGAAGGCCACACAACTCCCAGTAACTCCTGATGGGAGTATGAGCTTGTGCCTGTTGAGCCAGTGTTTTTCAACCTTTGGGTCGGGACCCCACGTGAGGTCGCCTGAAGTGTCTAATAATTGATTAAAAAATGACTGATAATTTTTTTTTTCACTAATTATTTATTTATTTTAAATTATGATTAAAAACACCACACACAATCTTAAACAACCGTATTCTATACTTTCACTTTCTCGAATATAAATCAAATAATCAAATAAATTGCGGCATATAAAAATATCTGAGCTAGCGCATCTTGATTGAAAGATGAGAAATTTGGGGTCACGAGCCAAAAAAGGTTGGGAACCACTGATGTAACCCATCACATCTCTCTCCTTCTCTGTGACAGCTGATCTTTCACCTGTGTGGCCTTTTGGAACATATACGAAGAGGTTATCTCATGACGAGTTTTACTGGCGTCCCATGTACGACAGTGGGTTTTGAGTGAGTCGTTTTTTCTGCAATTATGCAAACAAAGACTGCGAGAAGCTGGCTTTGTTTGGCAACAGAGGTGGAGAGACACTGACTCAACATCCCTGTGTGGGAATGCTGCATGTCAGTCCCCCTCTCTCTGTCGCCCCATTTCCTGTCCCTCAACTGTTCTATGCATTAAAGGCCCCAAAAGCCCCAAAATACAGCTAAGCAGCAAACTATCTGACACTGAACTTTCTTACCTTCAAAGTTAGATTGTGTCAAGCATCTAAAATGTTACCTAGTTGGTAACTTTTGCCACAAGATGGAGTTTAACCAACTAATGTTAGCTGATTTCTCCCATAAACCTGAAGTTACAGTTTAGCTACTGTAGCTATGTTGGCTTGTCTTTTCAGTACTGCTATGGATGGCAGTGAGACCATGGAGGATAAGTTGTTGAAGAGACTCAACTTGACATCAATACTATCATGCAATTTATAGTTATTTTAGTGTGGTGGTTCAATCGGTCTTTCCAATATTTAACCCTTCATTAAAGGCGCCATGTTTGTTTTTACTCTGGAAATGAGGACTTCCATTTGTTGGATAATTGAACTATTTTTTAAAGTCACATTCTGGCTATGAACATGTCTGACTGCTGTACTGAATACAGTTTTTACATAATGAGTTTGTTTCAAGCACCTTAACATTGAGGACAATCTAAAAAGGAATCAAAAATAACTTCAGTGTAACCATCAGTTGTACTGTAGATATTATTTCTATGTCGCAGTAAGAAAATATGTCTATTTCTCTTGTGCTTTCAGATTCATGTTTCGTAGTGGTTAGGGTTAAGTTCCTGTGGCACTTTGAGTGGAATTTCAACTATGCAGAAATGTTCAATAAACTATTGTGAAATTATCTTACAAATGGTTTGGATTTCGATGCAAAAAAAAGCAGTTATATATGCAGTCTGAAACTGATGTAAAAATGAGACTTTGTCAGTGTTTGTCCTCAACAGGCGTCCGTTTGGAGCGGCACCAAGAAAATGATGGAGAAAGGCTGCCTGGATGAAGAGAGAAAGAAAGATAAGGTTTGGAGAGAGCGGCGGCAGCTGGATAGACTAAAGGAAAGAAGGAAAGAATGAGCTGTAAGAGAGATGCACTGGGAGTGTGTGTGAAGCCGTGTGTGTTTTGACTGGGGCCTCCATACCACAGTTATGTTTGTGTTGGATAACGCTCCCATGCTCTCTCTCTCTCTCGCTACTTTTCTTTCATTCTGTCGGTACAGCAATTTCCCTCTTCCTCTCCCCCCTTTCTCTGTCAGAAAGAAGCAGATTGAAACTCTAAGACATTTCCTGCTGATCTTTGAAAGTTTCAGTAGAGGCTTTGGTACTAATGAAACCTCCTACCAACTGTTCCCATTGGATAGACTGTGGAGTGGAGGACAGTTTGGAGTGATGGCCTCAAAATATCCTGACTGGCATCAGGACTCACTTGACACTACAGACACTATACAAGTTCCCCACATGGCATCAGAGTGACCTCCTCTTGCTCAATTTTGGAAAATTACTTGTTTGTTGTTGTCGCCAAATTACATTTCCTCACTTAAGGCTCCACAATGTCAGAAATGTGTAATTCTTGCAGACTTAACAGCTGCCAAGTGACTTATTGCAACACATTGGACACATCGCTCCCACACAGTCTGACCGTAAAGCAGAGGTGGAATCCAACCTTTCTTCACATCATTTATGTGACGTTACCAAGAGCTTGTATCAACGGGGCTACGGAGGTGAATGTGAATATGTGGCTCTCAGCAAATGAGACAACAGCATCTGTAATTCTCTCTCTCATCTGATAGATCCATATGAACTATTCCACTGGATTGATAGCAGATTGTTTTATTCTGGGTTTTCTTTTTTTTTTGTTATTTGTTTTTTTTTATGCCCCTCTCTCTCTGTCTCCCAGTTTCCTGTCCCTCAACTGTTCTATTCATTAAAGTAACATTGCAGAGTTTTTCGGCCTTAAAATAATGTTTCCAGACTCATTGCAATGGTAGAAAAATGTTTAAAGCATAATTCAGCGATCCGGTTGTTTTGGCTAATGCTGCGTTCCAGGCAGGCTTTTGAAACCGTAAATTACGGCTTCAAGTCACGACTACAACTTTGTAGCGTTCAAGGTAACCCATAACTCGTGTTTTTCCGACCTGTTGCCTGTGAAAGTGCACTATAACGGCCAATCGTAACTTCCGACCTGTGAACTCGTACCAGATCGAACCGGTACGACTTCACAGGTCGCAAAAACACGAGTTACAGGTTGCCTTGAACGCACCATGAGTTAGCAGCCCCCGTCCTCGTCATGGATCTATTGGTACTCGTCCCTACGTCACCACATTCACGCGCACCCCTTGGCTGCATACACAGCCCTTCATGCCGTTCTCTCTCCTCATTGGATAACGCTTGTATCCCACAAGGAAAGTTTTCTCCTGGGTTTGCAGCAGAGCAGAGTGAAGGAGAGAACCATGTTTCGGCTGAAACACCATGTAAGTGATTGCTGACGAAAAATAGGACTATTTAGGACTTATATTAACAAAAACATTCCGCTGACTTCTGCTTTAATAGGATGAATAGTGCTGCCGTTGCAGCCTGAGCTGGGTCGCGTCGGCTGAAACTGCACTATGTTATTTCCCTGCACGGGTACGAATCGCTGGAAATCAGTACTTTCATTTGTTGGGTAACTGAGGGCTCCACAATGTCAGAAATGTGTAATTCTTGCAGACTCAACAGCTGCCAAGTGACTTATTGCAACACATTGGATACATCGCTCCCACACAGTCTGACCATAAGGCAGAGGTGGAATCCAACCTTTCTTCACATCATTTATGTGACGTTACCAAGAGCGTGAATGTGTGGCTCTCAGCAATGAGACAACAGCATCTGTAATTCTCTCTCATCTGATAGATCCATATGAACTATTCCACTGGATTGATAGCAGATTGTTTTCTTCTGGGTTTTTTTTGTTTGTTTGTTTGTTTTAGGTTTGTGGATTGGGTTGTAAAGATTTCACCCTATGTCCTATTTCTGGTGTTCTTGTTAATAAAAAATGATTTAAAAACATTTCATTTGAACATTTTCTGTTTCCCTTTTAGATGCTTAAATTTCAGTTAAAACAGACAAAAGGAAGAGGCTGGAGCACAACCCCCATACACAAAGCTTCATACCGTGCCGTTCCGTCCAGGTTAGCTCTGTGGATGAAACTGAGTTTGGCATCTGCCCAGTACAACTTCTGTTCCACCAGGTCTATGGTCAGACCGTTGGGCCAGTAAATGTCTGCATTCACTATCACCTTCCTGTTGCAGACGGAGACACAGAAAGTGACGAGGTTAAAGAGAAGAGCATTGAGATGTAAAGGGTATACAGCAGGTGGGGTCACTTTTAGTTTGTTTGGATGTGTTACCTGTTGCTGCCATCCATGCCAGCGCGCTCTATCCGGGGCTCCTCCCCCCAATCAGTCCAGTACATGTACCTGAATAAAAAAAAAGACACGTGTTAATAAAACCAATCAGGACGTCCTAAAAACTAATCACCAGCGATTAGATGGAAATTTGGTTGACTTGTGTACTTGTCCTGGTGGGCTACGTAACCTTTTCAGACAAAGAAGTATCACTCCGCCTGTGTAGCATCTTAAAGTTAATCGGCATTATACATTGGTAAAATATTGCTAATTATTTTCTAGTGGTGGCAGCAAACTCCTCACTAATCACATTCCTACAACAAAAACAGATGTTTTGGCTCCACTTTTGTTTTTTATCATATCTTCACATGAAGCACATGTACCACCATGATCGAATCCCATGGTTTAAGACGTCACAGTATAAAAACACAGTTGTGCTACTTTTTGATGTTGAGGAGTTAAATTTTGTATCTTAACACTGCAGCTGTCTTTGCTGTTCCTAGTTTACAGTGCTTTTTTTTTGCAAGTGCAGAACAGACAATCTGCTTCCTGTTTATACTGGCTCACACATGCCCAGTGTACATGATTGCTCAGGTATGTATGCATTTACAGGTGTGATAGTCTGGACGTAAATCATTTCTGATACGGAGCAAAACACTTGTCTGAACAGAGATTGAATTGAATTATGGCATTTTTAAAAGAAAAGGTGGAAGTAGAAAAAGTAGTGTGGACAGTCGAAAAAACCAGAAACTCTCCTGACAGTCTTGATACAGTCTTGGTTAGTCCCAACCAGCTATACATATCGAACCTACATTTTTTACAAAGAAAGGGCTGTAATGTTGCTAATGTAGCTAGTATTTGCTGTAATGCATTGTATATATCTATATCTAATCACATTTTTACTATTATATTAAATCTTTTATTTATATATTATATTTATCTCTAAGACATTTTTTTCCAAATCAAACTGTGTGTTTTCTAAATTCAAGCGTGAACATAAAGTATGTTAATATCATGACGAAGAGGGAAAATAATTGTAAGGTCATATAGGTGATGTGGTGGGGAAAAATCATGAGTATTCAAAAACAGCCAAAATATGTTTTACTGCCTTTATTGTCAATATCCAGGCTTTCTTAGACCAGTGTGTCTTTGTTTAAAAAAATATTCTTTTACCTCAATAACTTTTGGGGGAAAAAATGAGGAAAAACAACAGAAACAACCAACCTGTCAACTCCTGCAATGCTAATGGTGTTTTTTTTCCTCTGCCATGAATCAGATCTACAATAAAAGTAAAATGAAGAACGCAACTCTTCTATGGTTCGGTTCCCAGGGAAATAAAGTGGAGCACAGTAAATCAGTCTGTCAGGTTTGAATGACACATTAAACTGTGTGGAGGTATGGGTATGTTAAACACACAGCTGCATGTGTGTGTGTGTGTGTGTGTGTGTGTGTGATAGATCTGCGTTCCTTCAGCTGCCAGCACAGAAACAACAACAACAGAGCAGGAAACCAGAAAGAGAAGAAGCTATGATTCATTCCTGGTGTCTGTGTTGTGCACACATTTACAGAATGAACTGATCTGGTATAAACTCACTGTTAAAGCCACATGTTTTCAGTGTGTGTGGGGACACATGCACAATGACATGTTGGTGCAGTGATTTGTACTTTTGACTTGTGAGACGTTTCTGGGTTCAGCTCCCTGTTTTGTTCCCCTGTGCGCTGAGTTTTCATGTTCTCTTTGTGCCTGAAATGGGTGCTCTCTATTTATTTCGGGTTCCTCCCACAGTCTAAAGACGTGCACACTAGCTTGACTGGAAACTCTAAATTGCCCCTAGGTGCAATTGTTCCTGCGTGTGCATTATTCCTCTCTATTTCGGCCCTGTGATAGGCTGGCGTGAACCCAGCCTTCGCCCTGTGTAGGCTGGGACCGGCTCCAGCCCGGCACCCTGCACGGATAAGTGGTATAGCTGGATGCATGGATAGTAGAGGCTGGCTATAAATACATGTTTCTTAGTTACCTGGCCCTGAAACCAGCTACCTTATTGTTTCCTGCTGCCAGTGTTTCCTCCTTTCTCCTGCCAAATATATCTCCAAACACGGACACACCCTGTGTTTAATGTAATCTATATAAATGTTGGCTGTGCATATTTGTCCTGGGAGCTGAGATGGTATTCTGCCTCTTCAGTATGAAAGACCCACACTGCCTCAGCACTGTGTAAAAAGGACATTGCAGTGAACTGCTGTCCAACTAAGGAGGTCAGTGGAGTATTCACACAGGTTTAAAAACAGTTTGGTAAAAACTGTAGAGGCCATGATGCTCAACCACTGACTCCTTAACTATCACAGAGAACGTTCAAATACACAATCTTAGGGTCCTCCAAGTGAACACCATTTAAGGCAATTAGCAGATAGACTCTTTCCTGCTGCACTGCCCTCAAGAGTAAACCTATCATCTGAAGAGCTCCGGATCCAACAAAGTGTGTGCAGCAGAGAAGGAAGGCCAGAGTGATGTTTAAACCGCATGGAGAGAGAAAAACTTTGGAAACCGCCCTCATCCATCTTCATGATGTCACTCTCATCTCACTGTCACCTCGGTCTGCATCTTTAGTCCCAATGTGATTGGCTAGCTAGGACTATTTTATTTGAAGAAAGTCCATATTTCCCTCTTTGAGTTTGATGGTGAGTCCAGGTGGGCGGGGCTGGGACGTGTCTGCTTTGTTACATCACAAAATAAGAGGCTCAGTATTAAAGGGATAGTTCAACATTTTGGCAAATTGGCCCATTGCCACAATCCCTATTATTTCAGGAGTAAATTTGTTACCTTTAATTGTCGGTGCAAGCTATTTTTAGAAAGGCGGAGCAGAGTTGTGAGCTGCTCAGAGCTACGGTACGGAGGCTAATGGGACTCATCAAATACACAATCCATCAACTCCAAAACACTCTTGTGTACAAGCTGTGACCTGCACATTCACCACGCTATGAGAATGTTACAAGACAGAGTTGTTTTTGAGGCAAATGCAGAGACTGCCCCCGACCTGAGTGCACATCAGCGGTTTTGCATGAATTTACCTTGAAAACAACTGTCTCTTGCCAAATGTTGACATATTCCTTTAACTTAGGTCCTAGACCTGCTTCATAATCAAACAACACATGGACATCTGCCTCTATTCACTGCAGACCACTAAATTTACTGACAGTTGGGCACATTGTAAGGCTCTTAAAATAGGCACAATAAAGACGTGGTTTTACAATATTGATCAAGTTGTATCAGTGATGCAGACCCAGTGTTCCTATAAGCAGACTAAAGGAAAGTCAGCAACAGTCCTATGCCTCACAAGACACATACACATTTTAACACAAACCGGGAGAGGCACTCACCCCATTGTCTGTATGTCATAAACCCAAAATCTAAATATATAAAGAGTGACTAAGGCTCTGAGTTTCACCATAATTTTGGCAGCATATTGTGAGAAAACAAAAATACATCGCTAAATAAAACAGTGCTGTTCTCATCGAATCTCTTATGTAAACTGCCCTGGTGAGAGAGTTTATTCAGTCACTATCCACCACGACACCAAAAACGAAGGTGCAGTGTGACAGCACTGTGAAGAGTGTGTGTGTGCGTGCTTGTTACCGTTGAGCAGGGTTGAGAGCGACGGCCCTGGGCTGGTCCAAGTCCATCCAAAATAGGACCTTCCTGGAGGTGCCATCTAGGTTGGCCACTTCAATCCGATTGGTCTCTGAGTCTGTCCAGTACAACTTCCTACCCAGCCAGTCACAGGCCAGCCCATCAGGACTGTCCAGTCCCGACACTACCACTGTCTGGCCGGTTCCCAGTGCCTCTTTAAGGGCTGCAAACCACAAAACATACACAGTGTGAGACAGTGACGAGAGAGAGAGAGGAAGCCTTCCTCAAACACGCAGCTTCCAAAGCCACGGTCGCTGCTGCTTCACTAAGCAGGAGAATAAACACAGTGAAAGTGTGGAGACTCACAGTTGGATGACTGATTCCAGTGGGTTTGCTTGATGGCCTCCTCACTGACATCTGTCCAAAATATAAGGCCCTCAGCGTACAGGAAGTCCACTGCTGCTGCATCCTCGAGGTCACTGACAACAATGGCCGACTCGCCCCGCACACCCTCCGCGTCTACCAATCGTACGTCACGCCGGTTGGCAAAAAGGAGGAGAGGCGTGCCTGGAGAGGAGAGGAGAGGAGAGAAAGTTTAACACATGAAAAACTTAAGACAGCAAAATGATGGAAACACATTTCCACCATCTTATAACTGTGGAACTACAGAATCTCACACTTGTCTCCTTTCTGAAGGTGTACACGTACAAGTACACGTTGAACCAGACAGAATTCAATTGAATCAAATTCCTCTGCAATTGAAAACAATTGAAAAAGCGTTGAACTGATTTATCTGGTTAATTCATTGACATCATTTTTAAAGTTCATCACTTAAAGGGATAGTTCAACATTTTGGCGAATTGGCCCATTGCCATAATCCCTATAGTTTTAGGAGTAGGTTCGTTACCTTTATTTGTTGGTGCAAGCTATTTTTAGAACGGCAGAGCCACGAGCTGCTCAGAGCTAAAAAGCGAAACTGCCCCCGACGGGAATGCGAATCACCAATTTTGCATGAATTTACCTCTAAAACAACTCTAAACAACAGTCTCATAATGTTCCGTTCAGTGTGGTGAATGTGCAGCTCACAACTTGTCCACGAGAGCGTTTTGGAGTTGTTGGATTGTGTATTTGATGAGTTTGATGAGGAAAACCAAGAAAATCCCATTAGCCTCTGTAGCGTAGCTCTGAGCAGCTCGCGGCTCTGCTCCGCCGTTCTAAAACCAGCTTGCACTGACAAATAAAGGTAATGAACCTACTGCTATGACTATAGGGATTGTGGCAATGGGCCAATTTGCCAAAATGTTGAACTATCCCTTTAAACTGGGCTCTGATGATGCCTTCACTATACTTAGTAGGGATCTGGATAAGGATTTGTTTAATTTCTTTATTTACCACAGAAATCAAGGAATGACATTATTCTGCTATTATGCCTTATTGTTTATCTTGAGCATAATTACATATATTTGTTCCTATTCATTTTGTTTTAAATGGAAACATGCTCCACATGCCAAAAAGCTGTCTGCCTGTGTGTGTATGTCAGTGTTTCCCCTACATTCATTCATAACAACGGGCAACTAATGATTTTACTCACGCACTGTGTGAGCACGACAACACGCAACATTATTTTGGAATTGTTTTGAGTCACTGGCAAGTGCATCATTTAGTGAACAGGACAGTGAGTAACAAGCGAGCGGCAGAAAAGGGATAGTGATGCAGGGAATTCAGCTGAGCAGAGGAAAAGGTGGCAGGAAGCTGTCGATGTGGCAGGAGATGTTCAGTCTGAGCTGCAGCTTCTCAAGACCAATTAAAGTTTGTTTCCCCAACCGCTGAAAAAACGAAGGAGATGAGCCCTGACAAAGATGACAAACAAAAAAGGCTAATGCTAACGGCAGCAGGGGGTCTCCCAACCATCCTGCCCCTGCTTTTTACCTCGAGATTCCCCCCAGATCTCGTTCTCCCGGAGCAATAACCATGTCTCAAATGCAACCTTGACCTTTTAACCTTTGCCAACCAAAAAACTGACAGTGAGTCCTTGAGTCACAGTGAATGCAGTGTGGCGGGCCGCCACTCCTATATCCTAGCCGCCGCTACTCCAAATTTCTTCCTTTTTTTGTTTTATTGTCCTGCAGAGTCCTGCAACGAGGTGGGTTTTCGCGAGTAGCCTACTAAAGGTCAACTACAGATAACTATCTTGCTCTGTATCTACTCTTTTCAAAGATGTTACAGTAATTACTAGGGAGAGCACGACCTTGAAAGTGACATCACGTCAAGCACCCAGGCTCCAGGTCAGAGAGTCAGAGGAGTGTCGTCTTGAAAAGTGACTTACCAGAGCAAAGGTAGACTTATTAACTTAAGATAACTCTTTTTTTTTAGATCTTAAAACAATGTAAAGTAGGGTTTCCACTACCAGTTAGCATTACTTTGCACCCCTTTCCACTACACAGTTACAGCTCTACTCAACACAGTTTAGGCCCTTTTCCATCACAGCTGGGGTCGTCATATCACGGCGTCTACAGCCACATCATCTCGCTCTCTTTTTTTCTCTCCTCTCGTCAGCTCCAAACTCACTCACCTACACCTTGTTAACTCTGGTGAAAGAATAACAACAGTCTCAGTACAAATCAGTGGGCGCCACTACTTCCTAGCAGAAACACCGGAATGTTTGTGCAAAATTTGAAGAAGCTGTCAGGGGGAAGAGTGTTTTTATGAAAATGTGATGAATGGATGGACAATCAACACTAAAATAATAAGGCAAGGGCAAGGCAATTTTATTTGTATAGTCCAAGGGCTTTACACAGCATCATACCAAGAACCTCTGTCCTTACACCCTCATGTCGACTGAGGAAAAACTCCACAGTAAACCCTTTTAACAGGGAAAAAGTTGGAGAAACGACAGGATGGGAAACAGAGGAGGGATCCCTCACTCAGGACGGGCAGACGTGCAATAGATGTTGTACTGTATACAGACAAGAAAGCAGTTTACAACATGTATCTCCTGCTCTGGCTGTCGACAGCGCTGTTAAACTGAAACACCAGCCACTAACTCATGAACTTTCAAACAACTTGTTCCAGAGCGACACATCAAGTTGATTCTGAAAACTAATCAGTCAGTCTTGGTGAAGTTTAGCCTCAGTGATGGTTCATGACTGATCCTACAACATCACGCCGCCACACACGCCACCATCAGGTCACCTGAGCACCAAAACAAACAAACTTCGGCGAAATAAAAACCAGTTTGCACCAGACGGGACTGCTGGTACTGGAACAAAGTCCAACCGCAAGTTGTCAAAAACATAAAACCTCCAGCATTATTACCATCTGGCAGCAATCTGCAGAGGCCACTGGAGAGGAGAAAGACCAGGACCAGGACCGGGACCGGGATGAGTCTCTCTGATCTCACAGATAAAAATCACAAGCTGTGTGACACACTGTGTGTATGACACGTTAATGTTTATTAACGAATGAGAGGGAAATGACCGTCCCAAACATTGAGGCTGCACTGTGTGTGTATGTGTGTGTGTGTGTAACTCAGTCCTCACTGTCACAGCAGCTGAGACACTGCCTCTGGGGAAGCTTTGTGGTTTGGGGCTGGCTGGGTGGCAGACCTGCTACGCTGTGGTTTGGCACAGCTCTGCCTTCTGTAATCCCACAGCATCCAGTCACACTGCCTGTCAGTGTGGACACTGGTCCAAACAAGAGACGTTATATAGCACAAAATATTTAATCAATTCAATCAAACAGGATTTTATGACTGGTTCTAGTGTGAATTTGAGCTTTGAACTCGTCCATTTACAGTCTACAAACAAACAGGCTCTTGTGACCACAACTGCGTTTCATCTTCTTGTCCTCGTGCACGAGGCACATTCAGTCTTTGTGGTTCTCTGTTTGTCTGTTGTTTTGTTTTTATAATATCTGAGGTGATTGATAGATAGTTGATAGTTTGTTAGTAGCCTGGTTTAGAGAGGAGGTTTTGTGAAATGCAGCTGCAGACTGGAGTGTGAATGTAAGCAGATGTGAGTGTGAGTGCTGTATAAAAGTCAGTACACGACAGCAGGAACACCTGAGAGGAATCGTTGTTATCACACCTGAGTCAGACCAGGTCAAATGAATAAAGATGTCATTGTAGAGGCAAAAGTTTGCCTCTATGGTGAGGAAGTAAAAACAGCAATGAGTCTTACTGAGAATTACAAAACGTATTACAGAACATCAGATCAGATTAATACGAACAACCATCAACAGTCATCAATGATCATCGAGGAGACGCTGAGACTCATTCGGCCGAATAGGGTGCAGTGTCTGTCAACCACAGGGGTCTCGAGAGACTGGACACAGATCGACGATAGCATCAGATTTTTAGACACTGCTAGTCAGTTCAACAGGTACCAGCATACAGCCCATCCAGACAGTTCAACGGGTACAAGTACACAGTACGTCTCAAACGATGTACATTAGGTAACAGGGAGGTTCAGAGAGGTTCATACTTTTAGGTAAGGGGTAAAGCTACTAGATCGATTGTATTTTATAACTCATCAGGACAAAAATTAAGTTTCTCATTACCGTCATGATGATTATAGATTTTCTTGGTATAATTATTGCCAAAGACATAATCATGATATTATGATTATTATGCATTAATGAATTCATTTCACAACATTATAAAGATGTAAAAATCAATTATAGTCAAAATATATACATTTCTAATCATATACACATATGTTACATTTATTCTAATCTTTTTTTCTTCTTTTTTTTAGGCACGCTAACATTTACCTACCAATTCAATGTTACGTTTATCCTTATACGTCCCTCATCTGCCGCTGTGGTTCCAACATTATCTTTTTTGGAAAGTAATGGTATTGAGAAATGTTTACGATTAATTAACTGCGGAATTTAATATGGAATGTGATTAATTGTGAAAATAAGTAACTGTGACATCCCTACAAATGAACTGTTCACAATGTTTGTGCATCCTTTCTAAACAATTATTATATAACATTACTCTAAAAACAGATGAGGTAGATAGATAGGTGGTACATAGATGTCTGTGAGAGAGTGTGTGTGTGTGTGTGTGCAACATACAAGAAAAGAACAATCAAAGGAGCTGCACTTTGGTTTGTCAATGGGATTAACAATCAAAGTGTGAGACGGGTGATGTGGCTTGGGCGTGTGTGTGTGTGTGTGTGTGGTTGTGTGGCTGTGCGGGTATGTGTGTGTGTGTGGTGGGAGGAGGTCGTATTCAAATGGCAGACTGAAAAGAAAGAGAAGGGTCCCAAAAGAAGTTTCCGAAGTGTGGACAATGCACTGCTGCACCCCTTTCTGCACACACACACACATTGTGGTGTGTGTGAAGAGGAGGTTAGCTTTATATGTTATCAGAGCCCATCTTAGCAGAGCGCTGTGTGTGTGTGTGTGTGAAGAGTAGTGAGGAAGGAAGAGATTTTCTTCACACCTCCCCAGTTGGGACAAGAAAAATGTGTGTGATGAGTGTGGGGAACATAGTTATGCAGCCTGGGTGTGTGTGTCTGCGTGTGTGCGTTTCTACTCTGTCTGTTCAAGAACCAAGGCTTCAGGTCGAGGACTACACTTGGACTGAGACTGGGTTTGGTATTTATTTGCTAGTGTTGTGGTGGGGGAGGGGGTGGTCTCCATGAGCATAGCAAAACAAGGGCGTGTGTGTGTGTATGTGTGTGTGTGAGGACCCCAGAGAAATCAAGGTAGACTGCCACAGACTTCCTCTCCCTCTCTCTGTCTGTCTCCATTTGTTCCTTCTGTCTTATTTCTCCCCCTCTCCTCCTTTCCCCTCCCTCCGTCTTTCCCTTTCTTCTCTCTGCAATTTCTATTTCATTCCGTCTGCTTCTCCGTTCCTCCCGTTTTCCCGTCTTTTTCCCTCCCTCCTCAATCAGACTTGTCTGAAATCCAAACAGCAGACCCTCCTCGAGTTTCACACCAGCGCAACACAAACAGGAAAAGATATCAATCTCTTCCTTACATTCCTCCTCAGCACTGTCACCAAATCTCTTCTCCTTATACCTTCAGCCCCTCGCAGTTCCCTCCGAGCCCCAGACTCTCTCTCTGCTGCCTGACCAGCTCAAATCCTGATGCAGCTCATTCACCGGCACCGACCGGAACACATTTACCGCCAGATACAGGCATCATCAATCAAATTAAGACTTCAATCTATAGATGACGTCCAGCAAATAAGAGGCTCGGTTCAGAGCAAAAAAAAAAAAAAAAAATGCAAATTTGTCATTGTGGTTGTTTGTTCTCCTTGATTTCATTTCCTAATGAATGAAGTGTTGAATGTAGCTGCTCCGTTGTCAGTCGGCCTGTGTCAGGTCTTGCCCTGTTTTGTTGAGTGTCGAATGAGCCTCCATTCAAACAAAAGAACACACTCTGTGTGTGAAGCCTGGATCCACGTATGGAGCAGGCTGATGCTTGGTTCAGATGTGAAAGGGAACAGGAAATACCCAGGATTCCCAGGTGTTTTTTGGTGGCCCACACAAATTTCTCAAATTATTTTCTCTTATTCACAAGTCCGCGGGGCTTCGGAAAACGACATCCTGGTGCTGAGGTGTTAAACATGAGATACATTTACCCTCCGTCAATTAAAAAGAAGAGCTGATGGTTTTAGGAGGTATCAAGAAGAAGCTCTGGTCTTCTTCATACTTCTACATTTACAATGAATCACCATCTTATTTACTGGCAGCAGTTCACCAGTATTATCAAACTGTTATACCCAGATTGCAGGAGCCAGTGAAGTTAAACTGTCTCTGAAAGTACAGTGACATTTTCACAATTCACACTTTCTAATGTTAAGTATACAATGTGGAGTAACTGGCAGGTTCTCTCTCCCTATCATACTCATGACATGTCATTCAGCTGAATAAAACAAACGACAAAGACTGAGAGAGCTAAATCTAAGGCCCAAACAGACCTCCTCAACATGCTCATACCCACAACAACTATCTGAAAAATAACCTAAAGAGATCATCCAATAAGATTAGGCTGTTACCACTACCAGCAGCGGAAAAAGGGTTTCATCTGCATTTACATGTCTGTTCAGATGTCTTTCAGATCACAGACTTTGACAGACAGAGGGTGAGCGCAGCTTCAAAATAAGTTTTTGATACAACCACAAACCCTCAAAGTGTCCCACACTGAGGACTGGACACAGGGATGATTACACCCATTCATTTGGTGGATAAAGAATAACCAGTACAAGTCCTATCTTTTTAACACCTTTCTATCCATGTCATGCTCATGTTAAAAAGCATCAGTCAGTACGTTTACATGCTCAAAATTTGATGTTAGCGTCAAATCTGACTTGTGTCCTTATCCCAGTTTACATGCAACTGAGAAAATCGAATAACTGACGAGAACGTGTCCTCCTCCTCAACACCAGGTGGCCATTTATGCGTTGTTTCAGCGGGTTAATACGGGCCTTTTAGCCAGGCAGCAGACCGGCATTTTTGAACGACAGCGAGATGGTTAATCGTACAGCTTTGTTCATCTTGTTTTATGTGCGCGTTATATGCTTGTGCAGATAAGGTGCACGCTATCCCTCATGGTCATGGTGATTTTGAGAGGCAGACAAGAACACCATAACACTACAACAGTTTCTGTGTCATGTAAACGTACTGAAACAGTCCATACTCTCATTTTCTTTCTTTCTGCCTCTCCACTGGTGGAGATCTTCCACAGAGATGATAAATCAGTGTATAATCAGTGTTCATACATATTGCTTAATGTGCATCACACATGTCTGGAGATTTTATATATGGAAATACAATGCATTTAAAACAGGTTGTATATTCTCTGAAACACCAAATACACAGCATTAACCTGAACTCAGGCTGTTTTTGACATCAAGCACACACTCACAGCAGCTTGGACATGACATGTAGCCTATAATAACGCACAATTGTGTTTTATATTCTGTCCTGTTGTCCTGAAGAAAGAAACAGGAAGTGTTGGTCTAGTCACAGTCAAAACGTTAAGTGTGGCTGTAGCCGATGGTGCAGATGTTGTCGTTAACCTGAGGTTTTGTTGTTAATGTTTTTACTGTGCACAGAGATCTCCATAGAAACCACCTGGAAATGGCAATGATGTTTTCACAGCAGTCTAGAAAGAGTATTAAAAGTCTGACTTTATTTTTAAAAAAAGGCCTTTATACACTACTAAACCCTTTACAACAGCGTTTCTCTGTCACACACACACACACACACACACAGCTGCGATGTTTGCCTGGCAGTGTGCTGACACTGCTGTGGTGTTTTTGGCCTGTGTGTGTGAAGTGTGGGTACATGCTGTCACCTCGGTGCCGAGCGCAGGAAATCATCCTGGGCTGCTTCAGGACCGACCTGAGCCAATCACTTCTTCACCGCAGCCCAGCCAAAGGCCGGGACTATTACACACACAGACACACACACTACTTTCTCTACACTGAATACAGACTCCCGCACACGGGTAAAGGAACCTCACAAGTTCAACTCAGAGGAGTGACTCCTGAGAGCAGCAGGAGGAGGAGTTTTCAGCAGCTCAGCTCAGCTCACTTCAACACACATGCAGCAAAGCCACCACAGGAACAGCATTGTCTAGTTTCCTTTATTGTTTCTGATGTGTTTGTAAATCACGACCCTTGGCCTGGACAAAGTCAGAATGATTTGTGACACATCAGATAAGTAGCTCCAAGTGAAGGTAGGTTGGTCTGCTGTTGATTATGATGTCGTTTTAAGCTATCTTATGCAACTGTTAGTTCGAACCCAGCCATTTGATAGGATGGAAGTCATTACTGATATAGAGAACAACGACTCTGGGAACAATTAATCAGCGGTATATTACAAAGATGAAATAACATTTGAATTAGGAATGATGTCTGGTTATCAGAAGCGGATGAAGGGAAGAAGTCTGGACACCATAGTCCAGTCGGTGCCAGACCAGTTATGTAACTAATTGTGTCGGTTTTGGCCAAATAAATGATGTAAACAAACAAATCACAGTCTGAGGTTACTTATAATGCAGCCCTCATAGAGCTGTGGTGGCTGTGATTCAGTTCAAGTGATACTGCTTAAATAAACAGCTGGCAGACTTCACTGATGAGTTGTGTCGGAGTCACATTTTACTCCAGGATTGTAGTATAAAGCAATTCACGGAGTGGCAGACATATTATAAACCTCTATGTAAACATCTATCATCTATCACAACCTGTCACTTTAAACATTTCTTCAGTTTTAAACAGAAGCAACAAAAACAACAACTAATAGCCGGGGTTGTTCTGGAAAACATTAAAAGCAACACATTCATATTTGAAGCTAATGAGACTTTGAGACGAGATAAAAGGACCGTGTGGGCTCAACCATGACACCTCTTCAGATTAAATTCACTGAAATCCCCCTTAAATATACTTTACCTAATCCCCACAAACAAACTGAGGCTAAATCAAACTACAACAAAAATATAAATAAGTAGCCTAAGTGCGGTGCTGGCGCTGTGATAAAAAATAATTTATATTTCTAACACTGTGAGGAAACGACTGAGTAAGGTGCATTAGAAAAGTGTGTAAAGAGAGACACTTCTGTCAATGTTGAAAAAAGGGATGAAATTAACAAAGTCATACGGAAAGTCAGTGCCATGCGTTTATATATTTCCTCTATAAAATGTGGTTCAGTTGTGTTGATCTATGACCTGACAGGATAATGCACTGATTCTGTCTGTGTGTGTTTCTGGTTTAGTCTTCTCTTCACCATCCCTGCCTGTTGTAGCTAAGGTAGGACATTTTCATTTCTCAATTTCTTCCAGTTAATCATTTCTCACACTTTCAGTATGATTTGAGATCGTCCCTTTGGACTCAAACCATCATGATTAGCTGGTTTATTGAGGAGGTGATCGGGAAGCAGACTCAGACAAATGCTCCAGATAAAAATCTATACATGAGTGATAAGAGGTCAGATCAGGGCAGCCACATTTTCTAGTTTCATTTCTCATTTTCTTCCTGTTAATCATTCCTCACACTTCACACCTATATGATTTCAGATCTGACCTTTGGACTCAAACCATCATGTTTATCTGCTGGTTTATGGAGGAAAGCAGACTCAGAAAAATGCTCCAGATAAAAATCTAGGCTATAAAAGAGTGATGGTCGGGTCGGGTGGGCCAAATGGATCTTTCAAGCCAGATTCAAACCTGACAGTGTGACATCCACTCAGCATGTGGAAGTCACTGTAACCATCATTTTCCTATGAAAACCAGTGCAGTGTGCACCATCACTGATACCGTCAGTTCTAGGGACGTAAAGGGCAGAGTAAAGGTCACCTCTCATGAAAATGTTCACTCTCATCAGCAGATCTGGATCTTCCACTGACCCACAGCGGTGACCTGAGATGGGGGTTAGTGTGAACTCTCAGAAAACTTCACATGTGAAGTTTGAAGTTTTAAGATGCACACTAATGGGAGCTGGTCCTCAGACCTGACATGAGAGAAAAGCTAAGCTCCGCCTCTGGCTGGGCAGATTCAGGCGATTAAACAAGACCGCAAATCAGCCAGTGGAGAAAGTATGGCTCATAAAGACATTGATCCCCAAGGCTGTGAGTTTTTAACGTGTCCAGCAGTCACACTTTTTCTCTCCCAAATAAACATCCCGGCTTCTTTTCCACATTGAAGCGGTCTGCCTGACACCCGACACCGAGCAGGAATGGCTGGAGCTGCCGAGGCCCGAGAAAACAGCCCAGGCTGACTCCAAACTTCATTTCTGCTCCCCACATATAAACTCATAAACTCCGGTGGGTGAGCGGGGCACCACGGCAGGTCGGTGGAGCCACACCGGGTCTCGTCCACGGTGCGTGGCGCACACCGAGCCCAAGTTTCGACACTTTCGCTGCAGCTACTGTGTTGTCGTACCCTTGGGACATAAAAACTTCAACTTTCAGACACGGACTCGCAGCTATTGTTGCCGTCGGTCTGAGTGTGGGGGACGGCAGAGGGAGCGGAACCCCCCCACTACACACACACACACTCACATTCACCGCCGTAACTACAGTGTTATTAACGCTTTTCGTCCCGGTGGCTCCACGGTCGTTGTTCCCTAAGGATCCATGTTGTGAACAAAAAGTCAACGTACCGTGAACCGCCGACAGCAGGCAACTCCTCAGCAGCAGCACCAGCAGCAGACCGCCCATTTCAACTCCTCTGCGCTCTAAATCCATAACTCCCGCTCCATTTTCGGCTATTTTACTCCTTAATTAACTTGTACCGAAGCTTTCCACTTCTCCGTGTGTTCGAGTCCGCATACGGGCCCGTCTCCCCGCTGTACAGCTAGATGTGTGGCTGGCTGCACGGGAGTGTGTGCGCTCCTCTGTCGTCTACACTTTTTTTTCCCAGTTAAGGCGCTCGCGCTACTTTATACTTTGGGACTGTCGAGCTCGCGCACGGAGAGAAAGGGCAGGACGTGGTGTGACGTCATCCAACACGAGGCAATGGGATTTTTTTTTTTTTTTTCAATTTCCATAGTTTAACTTTTATAGTAGGCTATTTATACTACAGTACCTCCAAGTGCGTTTCTATGTGTTGATAGTGATGAAACACGTGAGTTTGTAAAGCAGAAGAAGACACAGTTAGGGTACTACTCCGTGGATGGCAGAACATGCTGGATCCTGGAGGAAAGTGGAATAATTTTGTGATCCTGAAATAGCCTAATAACATGTAGGCCTATAATTGTATAGCTTACATGTTTATATGTTGATGAAGTAAAGAAGGTTCAATATGTTGTTAACTTCACAATCCTTCTGGCAAAGTCTCATGGAACCGGGTTTTAAAGGTCTGCTCTATCATTTGGGTTCTTCGGGATGGAATTTAAAAAATCTAAGTTTAATAATAAGTTTGTCTAAATATATATGTAAAGTATAGATGTATGTTTTGTAAATGACAAAACGTTTTAATAATGCTTTGACATATTTTTACTTGGTTTAATATTAGCCTATGAGAATAATGCCATTATAATGGTAAAATCATAACACCATGAGTCATGAGAATATGAGAACAAAAAACATTTCATGTAAAAAATATAATAATATTATAGCCTAATATGATTTTATGAACAGCAATATTACATTATTACAATTGATGACCAATGCAGACTGAGCTGATGCTTGGAGCTGCTGCTTGCCTGCATGTTTATAGTCTAAAGTCATAGCTTTTTCATTGTCCTAATGATGAAGGTGATCCTTTTTTGTTCTTGTTGATGCGTTATAGTGTGCTAGTATTACAACACATGCATCCCAGTCAGGTCCACCAAGTTGTAGTGCACTTGTGTTGTGAAAATGTTCAGCTAATGTTTGTCTTTGTCTGTTTACGTGTGTCTTCTCCAGCTGCAGTTCATTAAGCTCTTTTACTTCACCTTACACACAAGCCACTAAAGTTCTTGTTCTATCGGTTTGTTGATCTTAACTGGGCTGCACAGAGCATTGAACAAGACCAAATCAAACACCTTTGATATGGCCTGGAGAGGCAACTGTGAGCCTGGCATCTTCACCCTGCATCAGTGTTGAACCAATAATGCTCTTGTGGCTGAATGGGAGAAAGTCCCTGTAGTTGGGCTCCAAAATCTGGTGGAAACTCTGAAACCAAAAGAGTGGAGGCTGTTTCCATGGCACCAATTTGTGAACAGGGACTGAGTATCAAGTATCAGTTTGTCATCTGCTCACATTGGCCAGAAATATCTTGATTGTTTGACTGCATCTGGGCTGCAGTGTTTTCCACTAGAGCACGGTGGGTCTTCCAAGAGAACAAAGCGCAACAGCAGAGCGTCCTGAATGATGAGGATAAATGATTGTACACTGAACTCCACGGCAGTGAGACAGAGCTTTAAGGAACCCAACTGGACTTATTTTCTGCAAAACAAATGGTAGACACCCACTGATGGAAATGGAGATAAAAAAAACAAAAAAAAAGTCCCAGATCCTCACATACACCTAAACGTAAGCCAGCCTTGGCATTTCTTTTCTCCTCTCTTGGTTCTCCGCTCCAACTGGCCTCCACTCTAAAGGCTCCGTAAACTCAAAGCACATGTTCTCCTCTGCCTTTCTGCGTACATGTGAGAGGCAGGCACAAGTCCTCACCACAGAATATGCAGCACAGAGCAGGTATCATCACCGTGGCAGCAGCGGTATGTGAAGCTCTGGTGGCACAGTGAAGTGTGAGAGGTCTCCTCCTTGTCAAGTGACAGGGGACAAAATCCACACATCACACATGTTGTTCTTTTACTATCAAAACTTCACAGTGACATGAGAAAAGCTTTTCTTCATCTCAACAGGCACGGATGTTCTTTTCTTTTTTAAATTATAATATGTATAAAGTAAGTTAGGTTGGATCAGTGGTTCAGTGTTTTGCATTGTCAACTCTCAGCAAAAAGCTGGTTTGTAGGCATAGGGCAATTCACTGTGGAGTTTGTGTTCTCTGGCTTCCTTGCACAGCCCAAAGACATGTACATTATCTTGTCTGACTCTAAATTGCCAGTAGTGTGTGAATGTGAGCATGTTATAATGTGACGTTTGTCTCTATATGTTGGCCTTGTGATGTGCTGGCGACCTGTCTAGGGTATACCCTGCCCTCGCACTATATGACCTGGGATTAAATTGCCCCTTGGGGACAAATAAAGTTTTTGATTGATTGATTGATTGATTGATTGGCTCCAGCCTGACTGCACAGATAAACACAGTATAGCTGATGAAAGGATGGATGGATGGAGTTTCATGTATCTGCAACAGTGGACATGAAATGTAATCTGATTGCTATCAAAGTTTTCAATCATTTATTTCAGAATGGAAAACTATCAATCAATAAAAACTAATATTTAACATACTAAACTCTAAAACTTCTTTCTTTGAAGTGAAAATTGAATACATTGATGTTTTTAGCTTTTTGCCTTATTTTATTTGTTATCTTTTGTTTTAATCTGTAAGTATTTTCATGTTATTTCACTCATATTATACTGTTCAATCACCTTAGAGGCAATATTGGATCCTTTCTGTTTATTCTGTTTCTATGCTCTCAGTTGGGTCCTGGAATGCTGTAATGAAACATATTTTCTTTCCTTAGTCACCTGCAACCCAGAGCCGTCGGCCTTCCTTTGATCCACACTCTGCTCTCTACAAATATCAAAACGATCTCTGCATTGGTCCATGTTCCACGCTCTGTAAAGAGCGCGGCTTAGGAGTAATATCGCTGAGTGTAACAAATACCTCTCTCTTTCTCAGTGGATAACAAGGAACAGGTGAGGCTCCCAGCTGTCTGAGGCCACAGTGAGGAAAGCATCTTTATAACAAAAGATTCCCTGCAGGACTACATATCAGTCACACAATCTGACTCAAACATCTGCATTAGACAGAATATGACACTGAATAATGTAAATTGTTCTATTCGCTTCAATCTGACTATGTCTCTTTAAGAACTGCCAAATATACGTGAGATCACAGCTTTGGAGTCCAGTCTTTTTCTTTGTAGGTGTAGCCCAGAGTGCACTGGCCAAAATACTAGTGTATGTGAGTATGTTTTCCACAGCAGCAGTAGAGCCTCAGCATAGCAATTTTCGATGATCCATACATCCACCAGTTTAGAGCCTCTCATACTGTAATAACATGTGCTGGTAAGCATTATTTGTAATCCGACGCATTTAGGAGAGCTGAGGATCTTCAGTTCTTCACTCTTTCATCAGAGTTTCTCCAATAAGTCAGGGTGCACAAACATAAAAATTAAAGCAGCCTCATCTGAGCATTTGACTGTTTGCAAGAACAGTTGCATTCTTGAAGCTGATTTCTCAGACAGTTAAGGGCCAGAATGAAAACACAACATCACTTTATTAAGTTACTACAATGAACATGTTACCTAATTAATAGACCAAGCATCAGCATTAGCATCATTTACGAAACAGCTGGCTAATTGCTCCAGCGGTTTGGCACCTTACCAACTATTCCTGTCTGTCTGGACGGTATAGGTGCAGACTGTCTGAGGTTGATGTCATACAACATGACATAACACAACACAATGGCTTACACTATAGTGTGACAGCTTTCATTATGATATTAATTATTTGATAATATTTGACTTATTTAGAGTAACTGGGAGGAAGAGGTACTTCATACAGTGGTGGCTGAAATTATTACAATCCTTGGCACATTTAAGAGGTTTCAGTTGTGTTTGTTGAAATGGCCATTAATCATCATTATGCTCTGTAAACCATAGAACAGAGTCATCATAAGAAGATTTAGGTAATTGTCCTTACAAAAAACAAGCTAGGGCTATTTCACTATCAGTGTCACACAATCATGCTCCTTCCCAGAAGCCAAACACAAAGTCTAGACCTCAAATCCGTCGAGCAAATTTGGGGCGAATTGGAAAATAAACTGGACAGATCTATTATACATTCAAACGAAACCCTTTGGCTTGATTAGCAGAAGGCATGATGGGGTAACATTAGTGTTGAAGTTCTCAGGAAATATATTGGCACCATGCCAGAGAAATGTGCTGCTGTAATTGCTGCAAAAGGTGGACATACCAAATATCTTTTGTTGTTTTGTTTTTTTTTAATTAATTTTATGTCAACATAAAAAAAAACAGGACCTACCAAATAGATACGAATAGGTTTGTGTATGGAAGTAACAACACAGGCAGGGCGGCTGCTCCAAGAGAAAAACATGGCTCTTACCACCTGCCTAAAGCTGTGCTCGGCTGCTGTCCTGAGAGAACATTTAAGCCATTTCTGAAACCTGGGGTGAAGACGGTAGCTACAAGCGCTGCCAGAAGCAGCACACCAGAGTCAAACCACCAACACTGCGATGTGCATGTTTTGTGGGAATATGCATGAAAAAAGCACAAATCCCAAAATAATAAACCCAAGAGACCACAAACTCTACCAGTTTGAGTTCCAGGTAGTGGAATCTGTGCGGTGCCGCCATGAGACCAATGAGTGCACTATAAAAGCACAGTCACCTCAGGGATTTTTACAAGTGGAGATTGGACAACATAGACTATGCTGATGCTGATGTGTTCACCAGCGATGGCTACCTTCAAGTAGAATATAAATGAGGACGACAACACAGTGAAGCCAGTAAAACTGAGATGTGTTCCAGTCGCTATGAAGCTGCTGAAGGATGAACTGCAGGAGCTACAGAGCAGGGCAATCATTGAACCAGTGGAATGCAGCGCAGACTGGATCATTGCAATGGTGGTTGTACAAAGACAAAATGGTAATATAAGGGCACTCATTGACCCCAAACCCTTGAACAAGGCACTGAAGTGCAGCCACTTCCTGAAACAAACTGCTGAGAGTGAGACCAAGGCCACTGTCCTAAGCCAAAGTATTCACATTAAATGACGTAAAAAGGCTAACAAATAGTTTAAATTCAAAAGGAGACAAAAGGAGACCACGTAGGCCTACATCAACATATCAATCCATAATCCATTGAACAGATGCCAGAACTGATGAGATTGTCCTCCAGTAAAAAGAAAGCCCATAGGCCATTTTGTGCAGCAGCCATTGTTTTTTTTTTATGGTGACATCTAGTGGCTGCAGTGATTATGGCAGGGGCAGAAGGAGAAGACCATGGAAGTTGATGGTTAGGGTGGGTGGATCATGGGTCAATCAGACACAAGACTTTCATGAAGAAGAGTGAGGTTTGATTCTCACACAAATCATGTAATCAATTTATATGCACTTAACTGAAATCCTGTTCTTTTTCTAACCATTTACTTCCTAAACCTAATGAAGAAGTTTTTGTGCCAGGACCTAATGAACCCAACCTCTTCGGTTGATTAGGTTGGAGGGACTTGTTGGATCTAACAGATGTGAAAGTGGTTAAGAGGCTTTTGGGTATGGTAAAAGATCTGGCCAGGTTTTGCCCTCAGCTATCAGATCACTGTCAAGTGGTGTTTGGGTAACTGGCACACAGCTCAACATGAGGAAACACTCCTCAGAAAAAAAGACCGTGGCGAATCTGCCAGTGCTGAAATTTTATGGTCCAGATGAGAAACTGACTGTTCAGTTAGATTGTTCAGATGCAGGTTTAAAGTTAAACCTGTTCAATTTGCAAGCAAAGCACTTGCACAAGCCAAACAGGGCTATGCCCAAATAGAAAAAATGAGCTATTGTGGGAATATTCCTAAACATACAGCTACAAAGTTAGAATTAAAAGTGACCATGACCTGTTGTCGAAAATAGTGCCATTTCGAAATGTGCCTAAAAGTATTCAGATGATCTTGATATTGTCTTTTCAGCATGTAGCAGATGATTCATGTTGCAACTCTTACTGATCTCCACAGACAGCCTGCACATTATTCAGTCCACAACAAAGATAGATAGGTAGAGTGAGTCACAGGACAGGACCCAAACCTCAAGGACTGAGCAGCAGTGTGGACCACTTGTAAATCAAACCAAAACCACACATTTATCAAAAATATTTTCTAAATTCTGTCTGACTTCTTGTGCAAGTGCACTCTGTGGGTCCACTGTCTTCGTGCAGATGTGACAACAGTTCACCAATGGAACTTCAAACATAACTTTAAATCTTGCATTTCTGTCAGCAGCTTGGTTGGATTATGTCAATTAAAGGAACAAGGTTAAAAGTAACTGAGTTTATCCAATACTTGGCCACTCTCACAGGGTGCTGGCAGGATTATATTCTGTTCTCTAATCTAGATTTATAAACAACAATCAATCAATCTGATTTTGGCTTGTCAGCTTTGGAGCAAGCTTGGACCAGAGGCCCTCTGGTTACCAGACAATCTTGCTAAGCATCATCTGTCAACTGATCTCAAACCAACATGTATCCTGGTTCAGTACTGTCTGGTTCACACCATTGTCATCTGAAGAATACAGTATTTGTAGATTACTTCTTTTTTTTTAAACATACTATTTATTGTCCTCTACCATTAAAATATATATATATATTCCTACTCTTTTAGCCTTTGAAAATATTAGGATGCACCTAAATTCCATAGTGCTTCATTGCTCAATGACAAACAGGAAGAAACTCAATTAAATCAAAATAGTATAAGTATTCTTTGGGCTGAATAGTGTTTTGGGGACGGATGTGGGCCGCCAACATTTTTGAGATTCTCGAGTGGGCCATGAGCTGGAAAAAGCTTGGGAACCACTTGACTAAATATTTGGATAATAGCACACACTTTCAGACAGCCTGGAAACACTGCACACACCTGAAATAAGACAGATGCGTATCAGTGACTGGCTGGTTCAATTAAATTAAATTAAATTAAATTAAATTCACAGGAAACACTGCACCTTCTTTTACGAGAGGGAAGGAGATAATGCGTCCCACAATTGCTTTTCGATCCAAACGCAGATCTCTTTCAATGCTCGGGGAACCCCACAGATGAACCATGAATGCAACACTGCTGCTGTGTGATGTTACTGTTGTGGTGCAACCTTGGTTCAGTTTACATGAGTTTCTTTATTGTTGAACTGCTGTTGAAGTGGATCACCTGTCCAACAGGGACAAATCCAAGATGTGATACTCATATCAGTATCCTCACACCACTTTACACCATGGACCTCTGCACTCAGCCTGTGAACTTGACTTTGGTTTCGTGGTAAGCTGAGCCACACAGCAGCTCTGTTCCTCTGACGCTCCCCAGCTGCCTTTTTATAGGCCACTAATTGAAGATGGGCTCATCGGGATATTTACTGCTCAACTTTGTTGGTGGTTGTTGGCGCCTTTCATTGAGTGCAGTCATGTTGGGCCCATGATTATCTGGTAGCAACAGGTGCTCCAGGTGAAAGAGCAAAGAGCATCAAGGAGGAAACATCACAGAGACTCAGCCACACGTTTGAGCCTCAGTCAGACTCAGAGGAGGAGTCTAGAGACCAGAACCACAGAGACGGATCAGAACAGTTCGCCCGTTTCCACCCCTGAAAGAAAAATAAAATCCTCAAGGTAAGTCATAATAATGAGATACAAAGTCATAGGTCTAAGACAAAAAGTCAAAATGATGAGATAAAAAGTCATAATTATGAGTGGAGCACAACAGATGGAGCAGCTTTTTGGTATTTGACACAAGCTAACACACTCTTGAAATGATTTTGAGAGAGAAGAAGCTCTGGTGTTGGAAAAAAACCCAGACTATTGAACAGTAAATGGTCAGCACCATGGTTACATGTGGATGCACCATACTTTTTATCTCGACTTTTTGTCTCATAATTTTATCTCATATCACTTCCCTTGAGAATATTTATTTTTCTTTCACTGGTGGAAACAGACTTCCATACTTAGCACAGCTAGGCATCTTTATGTTGTTTATGTCATTCCTTGGCTTGTAGCTGGCTGACACAGAGCTCGTATATTTAATTCTGTAATTATTGATTGGTTTGATTGTTTATTGCCACATATTGAAGGCTCAGAGTCTGTGGCCATTGTTTGCTCTCAAGTATGAGATCATGGCAATTATCATCATCAGCTTCTCATCAGGTTTTGTAGTCTGTATTTTTCTTTTTTTTCTTTAACCATTTTCATGCCTTTTTTTTCTACTTCTCTCCACAGTTTGGAGGACACAGGGCATGTCAGAGGAACCATTTATAGCATTAAACTGTTGAGAAGCTCCATCCATTTCCACACATTCATTTATCTTTTATTAAGGCCTATCGCTGTGAAAAAACAAAAGGAAAGATCTTTCTTAATATCACCAGTCAGACCACAAAATGTAAGTCTTTCCCATCTCAGTCTGACTGCAGTCTCCAGAATTGGAGAATAAAAGGCTGGTTAGCGATGGGAGGAGTTGAAAAGAAAAAGAATCAGGATTATCATTAAAATAAATATTGTTATTGAGTTGGATTGAAATCTTCAACTGAGCCATACCGTAGAAAATGTTGGGAATCTCTGCTCTAAATATTTACTCAGCTTGTTGTCAGATCCAGACATCTGACTAAAATCTTTCATCTGGTGTAGAGTTAAAAAAAAACAACAACTTCAAGGTGTAAAAAAAAAAAAAAAAAAAGTGTGTGAGGCTTAAGTCTTTGCCTAATTGAGTAATCAAAATTGCAACATGTCAAAAGTGCAACATCCAATTTGCCAGAGCAAACTTGTTGTGGGAAAAATTAAATGTGTCACAACTCACAACATTATTGTAGGCTACGTACAGCACCTAAGATGCCACAAAGACACCCTGGACAACAAAGCATGTTCACAAAATGTTAAAGGGGAATTGCCGTTTTTTACAATCTGGACCTTATTTCTAGCATAAAATACGATCATTTACTCACCCAGATAACTTTGGTGTCATTACAAGTCGTTCCGACGAAATTAGATCCAGCCGAGAGCCGCGTATCCGTATAATGCGAGTGTATACGGAACGCAGCCTCTAAACAACACATCTGCCGCAAAACTCGTTTACCAATGTTTTGTTATGATAGGCTAGTGCGCCTCTGAGTCCGGGGTTACGAGTTATCAACATCCGGGGTCTGAAGGTTGACCTCTGACCTGGATGATGATCATCTGTTGATCGTCACAAGTTTGGTGGAGACCTGACAAAAACCACCTCAGTAATTTTCCAAGTGAAAAAAAAAGCGAAATTGTAAAAGTTGTAATGTTTTCACAAACATTCCTCTTTTTATTCATATTATAAAGGTTAATTTGGGGATTTAATTTTCACAGTGACATGTTTGGAAGAGACTGCTCAATAAAGTTTTGAGAAGATTATTTCTCTCTCAATGAAACTATAGGAAAAGCATGAAAAAATAACATGACAAAAATTGAACAGTTATTTTCAAACAAGCATTTTACTTGGAAGGGAACAGTGATGGGAGCATGCAGGGTGATAGCCTACTGCATATTGCAGTTATTTATAGCCTATAGCCTATCAGTTTTACCAAGGTAGACCCATGGTGACGACATCAACCATCAAGAGTTACAGCCTGACTCTTTTTTGTCCATATTAATTCTCCTTCACATATTTGCTTGACAGGTATCAGCTCTGATGTACCAGAGTTGTTGATTGGAGAGGTGCAGCCACTGTGACCAAACCAGTGAAAACAAACAGCAAGAAAAAGCCCAGTAATGTTTTGGAAAACCAGTGGGCTGAGTGCAAAGTGCAGTAATCACATCAGGGAAAAGTTGTTTATTGTGAGTATTTTTCTTCTAACTTTTCAACTCAACCTGCACTGTGTGGTGAATTGTAACATTTCACTCCTTGTGTTTGAAACTAAAAAAATAAATCCATTGTTGTGCTTGAGCTGCAGAGCTAACACCTCAAGGATTTAGTAACACATTAAAGACACACACAAAAAATGGGGGTCATCTGCTTCACACTGTCTGCAGACAGGGGCCACCTGAATCAGGCCTTTGAAGCCAGAGAGTTGTGTTCTCACAGTTTTCACTTTTAATGGCTCCCATGTTTCCCTCTTAAAACCTTTGTTTTCCCTCAACCTGAAAAGCCCTCCTGCTGTGTGAGTGTTTGTGTGTGGTTTGGTTGTCAGTGTGGGCGTGCGGGTCATGTGTTTGGGTGCATGCTGGGAGTAATTCATGTTCACATTACATATCAGCACTCTTGTCCAAATGGCAACTTTTCAGGAACTGAGATAAGCAGTCTGGTTTCCAAACCATTAGAGTTTAGATGTTGTTCACTGCATTCTGATTTCAACACCAGCAGGGGGGGTTCTGTTTTTTTTTTTTCTTTGTTTTTTTCAGCCCACAGAGGGAGCAACATTACGGGAATATGATGCTGGTCGAAGATGTTCCCTGCACTCAGAAGGAGATTGTTGTTAGAGTTATCATTAGCCTTAGGTTAGTACAACTGGTAGAAGTAGATACTGGCGGTGCATCTTGTTTTTTCTTCCCGATGACCTTGACTACAACCTTTTCAGCCTGAGACCCCTTTAAAAACAATAATGTCTTCTTGGACACATCTGTGAGCAGTTTACCTAGAGTTTACAATCCATCCAGCCATCCATCCATCCATCCATCAAAATACCTTTTATTAGGGTGGAGCCAATCCCAGCTGCATGGGATGAGGGCAGAGGACACCCAGGACAGGTCAACATAAAGAGACAAACATTCTACATTTGATGTAACTGTGAAGATTTTGTTATTACTTGGGAAATAAGTTCAGCTGTGGACTGATCCACTCCAGATCAGTGGACACTGACAGAGACTAAAACACACGGCTGAAGCCGTCGCGGGGATTTAAACTGCTAATCCTCAAACCAGTCCACCTGTGCTCTGATCTTGTGTGTCTGAGGCCTGTTTAGATGAAAGCGTACAGTAGTTTCACCTTCAGTACAGGGAACCCTGGGACTGGGGGGTCACGCTCACCTGAACACTTCACTGCGGCAGCTCACCTGCAGGCGATGCCTGGAAATGTGGATCAGTGTAACAGGAGAGAGTCGATAACTACTTCACAAAATTAAAGAAATTAAAAATTTTAAAAAAGTTGCACATGCATATATGTGGTCATAGTCTAAGTGAATAGGCCTATTATGATAAAAGCAAAAATCATTTTGAACCGTGAATGTTCCAGCATCACTAAAAGAACAAAACATCTTCTGCTCATAAACACTTTCCATACAATTAATGTAGTTTTAATGCATTCAGTGCACTTGAAAAACGCTGACACAGAGAAACAAAATTAGAGTGCAATTACAAAGGTGTTATTCTGCCCTGTGCATGTGCTCGCTCACACACACAAACACACACACACCTCCTTGTGTGTTCGTCTCCAGCCATTTGACTCCTTCAGATCTTCGGGCTGGTTCCCAGCAAACAGGACGCGCAGAACGAGCACGCTGCTTTCAGGAAGTAATCAGCCCTCTGCAGATGGCTCTGCGTTTCTGTCTCGACCTCCTTGATTATTGTGAGACGTGAGTCACATAAACTACCCAATAAATACACCTCTAAAATTGTGGGAAACAAACAAAGGCACCATAGGGAGTCAAATCATTGTGATTGTTATTGTAATTCATGAAAAACAGTGGGGAAAAAACTAAGAGCTTGCTGTGATCACAGGTGACAGGTTGATCTCTGAGATCCATCGATTTCACTTAATGGTGCTTTTTCAAAGTGGACGGTGCTGATGTCGAGCTCAGACTAATTCACATCTGAAGACATTTACAGCTGTGTTTAGTTTTACGATTTGAATGAAGGGCGTTGAGCTACTGTGGCAGTGTGGTCACTGGCCAGTAACACTCTGTGGCTACCAGAGACCAAGTGTACCAAGTGTATTTTGTGGTGTGGACAGGTCCAGATTAATGGACACAGCCCCTGTGATGTGAAGAATATGAAAGCCTGATGGGCAAGTGAAAAATGCGTTTTCCACTATAATTTTTCCATCTTTAAAGACAGTGCTCTGAAAGGAAGGCAAACACTTTAGGATCATGTTTAATACATTTTGTTGTTGTTGTTATTGTTGTTGTTTTTTTTGTTGTTGTTTTTTTGGATTTGGTGAAAAGGGGAAAAAACAAAAAAACTAAATGATCGCCTCTTTGAAAATATTTTCACTTTCCTCTCAGGGATTTTCTGCAATTGACTTTTTTTTCTCCATCAGTTGAGGTTTGCTTTTGTATTATTGATTTTGTCCAAAGGGGAGTGAAGCGCACCACTATCCCAGTCTAAATCTGACATCTTTATCTAACTGAGGATCATTAGGACAAACATGGCTGATAGTGAGGAGTTGGCTCTGATTGGTTTTCCTCCCGTGAAAATAAAATAAAATTCCTTCAGCTGAGTAGAAGCTCTGCTTCAAAGTAAGAGCCCTTCATCAAGATGTAGTGGAGTCAAAAGTACAAGATTCAGTCGAGTAAAAGTCACAATTAAAAAAAACTCATGTAAAATACAACCCCAAACATACAGTACAGTACTCAGGCCTACATTGATTACAGTTTTAGCTCATGGACCACACTTATGTAGGTTTATACAGGTTTATATTTATCAATCAAAAGAGTGGATCTCAATCTGATTGTATGTGTAAATCCCAGGGCCGCTGTAAAGGGGAGAAAGGTGATGATAATTCTAGGGGCCCAGCGCCCAGTAGGGTTAAACCCCACTAGTCTAATCTTTGTATGAATAATTTATTCTGCATTAGACCCTGACTAATACTCATAGTAAGGCAGCATTAGCATCAAAACAAAGTAGGCTCAATATATATGATAATAAATAATAGTCTAAGAAGGAAAAGTCAGGGGGCAGGGGCCACTTTAGTATTCTTTAAGGGGGCCCAGAATTCCTAGCAACGGCCCTGGTAAATCACAAAATGACCCTGTTGATTATTTTTGCATAGCAGATGCACACTGTCTAGTGGAAAAGGGTGAACTGCGGGTCTACAATACTGAGGCCTTGTTCAGACATACCCTGTATCTTCAGTCGGTGATTTGATCACAGTGATCGATACATCTGTTCACACCTGGATTCAGAATGCTTTTCTACCGATCACTTGGGATCAGGTCTCATCTCAGCAGACACAGAGGGCTTGAGTGGATCATCGCTCCGCTCACGGCTCTAATGAAATCTGGTTTTAATAATTTGACACAGTAAAATACTAGTAAGTTTTACTGTGTTGGGACTGTGTGTGTGCATTTTTCTATATTGATGCCACATTCAAGATGCATGTGAGATCTGATCACTCATGACAGGCCACACTCGGTGGTGGTCTGGGCCACATTTCCTGACCACACACAAGGAGGACCACCTACTCTACTGACGTCCGCTGTCACAGTCTAATTCCTCTCAACAGTGTGTCACTATAAACCTATGCTATGAACTATGAAGTGATATCAATACTTCAAATGGATAAAACTTTATTGCATTGTAGTTGCAGACAGCACTTTTATTTATTCTATCCCTCCATGAACCACTCAGTCAGTCAGTCAGTCAGTCAGTCAGTCACTCACTCACTCACTCACTCACTCACTCACTCACTCACTCAAGCACAACAGAACACAAACCGTGGACAATTGAGACTCATGTGGAGATTTAAAGCAGCTGTGAACAGAAGAAGTTAGTGGAAACACTTTACTGTAATACCAGGTCAAATATGACTCCAATGAACTTCAGCAGTGAGCATGTGGATAGCAGCACAGGACTGACAGTCACTTCACAGACTGAGCTCCCGCTGCACAGTCAGAGGCCTTGGTCTATCGGTTCTAAAAAAGAGGTGGAAGGTAAAAGGACAGAAGCTTGATTTAGTAAAATAAATAAAAAATTTAAAAGATCATAAGATCCATGGAGGATTACAAAAGTAAAAACTCAAGCTACACTACGCTCCCTCCAATTAGGAGGCCACCATAAGGTTGATGCTGGCATGAATAGGGACTGGCTGTTTTTTCAGAAGAGCTAGGGAGGGGGAGGGGGAGAATTAGGGAGGAAGGAGTGTTTATAAAGGTTGCTTTTGGGGCAAGAAGCTCTTAAATGTCTGTGATGGATGTGACATCACTCCCTGAGCCAGTCTTAGTACTTTCTTCTCAAAGATAGTCTGGAGTGTTTGAGGGTCACTTTTACCAATTACTTTCATTCATTCACAATTTTTTCAATCCTAGGATAGACCCAAACCATGCCGCCATACAATATCTGTTAAGGCTTTCTCCGTCACTGAATGTTGACATGATTTTCCTGCTCACCCCGAATAGTCGTGGCACATTTCAAACTTAAAAAAAGGGTCAGGGCCTGAAATCCAAGCAGACTTTCCTTGAACCACCCCCCCTCCCAAACCCACCAGTGTATCAGTGTGTTGCTTATCTGTGCAATTGCATGTATTCTGTTGAAATGTGAGTACATTCCCATGTTGGAAAACAAACAAAATTCAAAAAATAAAAGTACTGTACTCTAAATGATCCATCCAGTTCTGCAAGGGTCGTACGTTTAGCGTCTGTCAACTGTACAGGACGCCTGAGATGCATGTTTACTGTGTGTGGTGTTTAGTCTGTAGATGGCTTACTGTGTTTGGACTCCCATGCACCCTGACTGACGTGTTGTCTTTGTTGTGGGCGTGCTCCTCCGCTTGTGCCAGATGACTAAGATGAAAAGCACTCGCTGGTTCTCTGGAAAACACATTATCACAGAGGTGAAGTGCAGAAAGCTTTGCATCGCAGCGGCATGGAAAACTGTATCACTCAGGGACTCGAATGTAATTCCAGTGGTTTGAAGTGTTTTGACTTTAGTACAGTTGGCCTGATGGGAAGCTCTTTGAGCTGTGTTTGAGTTCCTGTAGTGGTTGTTTTATAATTCTCCATCCATCCATCTATTCGTGGATACATTTAGACATAAAGACAAGTGCTGTTTAAAAAAATGTTTGACACAGTTCAGTGCACTGCCACCAATAGAGCCTGGGATGACGGTTGAAATTTCTGACATGACTCTCCTCTCTCTCACACACACACCTGGAAAAAGCCACTCGACTCCTCTAACAATATTCTGTCTCACATTTACAGCAGGTCTCACACAGAGATGACAAATCTGTGTAATTAACTTGTTTATTTTCTAACCACTCCCTCTTAATGCTTAGAAGTGCAGTTTCCACACACTTCTGCACATGCATGTGATAGTGATTTCAAGGGAGGTAGAAGCCTAGTTGGGACGTTTTTCCCCACAATGTTTCTGAACTTCAACCACTTTACCGGGCAAATAACAATTCGTGTGAGTGTGACACATGAAGATCAGATCAAGGTGAACTGTTCTAAGGTGGTTCACAGGGACAGATTACCTCTAATACCCACAACTGTTCGCACATGCAATAACCCTATGCAGTTGTACAGTGGAGGTTTACATAAATGATCTCCACATTCACATTTAAACTGTGAGCCTCAGTCAGAGGAACAGTCTGATGTGGTGACCCAGCCTTAACAAATGTCCATGCTTCATCTGCAGATGATATTAAAGACAGCATGTACTCCCCAGTAAAACCTGCTCTAAATCTGAGTCTAGATTTATATGTTAGAAATAAGACTGAATGACCATTAAATTTTTATTTTGAGATGTTTTGTTTAAAAACCAAACAGATTTTTTTTTTTAAATGTATGCACAGTGCATACCTGATTATGGCCCCCACTGGTCTCCATACATGAGTGCTGTGTACTGTGCTGTGACAGTCCCCCCACTGTGACCCTATCAGATCAGGCGTTAGAACAAATGTGTGGATAAACAAATTAATTCAAACATTTAATCTTGTGTGTTTGAGACGTCCTGAGAGGTTGTTTTTTTAAGTATATTTTTGGGGCCTTTTGCCTTTAATCAATAGCACAGTAGAAAGAGAGACAGGAAATGGGGAGGCAAAGAGGGGGAATGACATGCAGGAAAGGGCTGCCCGATCCAGGATTCGAACTGGGGCCGCCTGCAGTGAGGACTGTAGCCTAAACATGGGGCAGCAGCTCTACCAAATTAGCTAAACCCCACCCGTCCTGAGAGGTTTTTTATGTAACCACACAAAACTGTTTCCACTTAGTTTTACACATAAAAGCACATTGTGTTTCCCTGAGTTCTAAGTTTCTTTACTCGATCATCAAACATTTAGGGTTCATTTGTGGCTTTTTGAAATCAAGTATGGCTCACACCACCTGCTGGTCTTTACACCTGTAGTGTTGACACCACTGTAAGCCTGTGCATGATCTGCAATGCAGACTTTAATCTGTGTCATGATTACAATTCATTTTCAATTGAATAGTTCATTGTCATAAAACAAGACAACATTGGAGCGTTCACAGCATAGTCATAAAGCGGAACAGTTACCACACCGACGTGATGTAATGTTGATTTTGACAACACAGACACGAGGTTCAGTGATGGACTAACTCAACTGAGAGTTGTGTTGTATTGTTCACTGAAATGAAAAGCTGTGGCAGGTTTGGAGCATTTCATCTCCACCTGGGATTCAGAGCTATTATTGAAGGAAATTTGGAAAAAACAAGTCATTCCGGGAAGCCAAAAAAAAAACAAAAAAACACTCCCCTCTCCTTCCAAAAAGGTTGTGGAGGAACTGGATTTTATTAGCGTGCATTTCACCATCTGATTAAACAAGATGAGCTTAGAGAACCACACCAATAAAAATATTTCACCTTTTACAAAGATGCGGAACAGAAGCCAAGTTGAACTTGATGTACGTCCTTTAGAGCCCCAAGGCTGAGGTGGAACTGTGAGAAAGGAGGAGAGCGGATCGATGTGCTGCTGACTGTCTGAGGAGCCGTCCACACAAAACCAAACCGCTGGCTACACCTGGAAGCACGGCTTTGATGCTCTCAAACCAACTGCACCGAGGCCTGCAGCTATGAATTATACACACGATCATCACAAGAACATTGATTGACTCAAACACCAACAGGATCAATTTGGTTCTTTTATATCATTTATTCTCTCTTAAGTAAAAATATCTTTTCAAAGTGCATTAGTACAATGTTGAGTTGGCACACGGCAGGTGTCTCGACCCTCTGCACCATCACTTACTGCAGACACAACCCACCAGTCTGTTTGCAGGGTCTTGACCAGCTCAGGTTACACCATTGACATCACAAACTCAAAACTGGTCCAAGGAATGAAATGAAAAAAAGACATGGTGACATCATCCAGGTCAATTTGTTGACATTATAATCAGAAGAGGCACAACTCCTGGTCTCACAGATGCCCGTTTCTGTCACGCTCACTACGGTAACTGTTGGTGATCTTATGGCGTTCTCATGTTTTTGTTGCCATGGTCACCAGTGGATAATAGATGGTTAGATGGTCTCTGCTCCAGACGTGACGTCAGACTGTGAATATTTTTTTTCATCTGTAATGATCTTGTGACATTGAGAAAGTTACTTTGTGAGGATGAAAAACCATGAGTATAAAAATAAAAATTATTGCACCCATTCATGGAAGCTGAGAACTTACTTCATTTCATTATAAAAATATTTTTTGAAGAATTTGAAAATAAAAATAAAAATAAATTCTAATTTTCATGAAAACAAGATGTTTTTTCTTTTGATCAAAAAAGCACTGTAAAACAAAGTCTTTCTCTGCTTCAGTATCAATGGGCTCTGAAAAAAACAGACATTGCTCCAAACACTGCAAACATACACTCACTCACAAAAGACAAAAAACGTGCTGTGGCATCCTCTTTAAACATAAGGAAAATTGGAAAATAAACACTAAATTGGCACTAGTTAAAAAAAAAAAGAAGCATTGTATACAGTTGACTGCAAAAATACACATGGACACAAACAGGACTTTATAAGACCAATTCTGCTGGGACAGTTTTCCGATCCATCCCCAGTGGGACACAGTTCACATCGTCCTTTCCATCAGTCAAATGTTGATAATGGCTTTACGTTTCCCTTGGCTTTATCAGACAATAATGTGCTTCAGTGATTATTTGGCAAAGTTCCATCAACCATGCAAGAAGAAGTAAACCAACACAAACTGATGGAGAAGAGAGAAAAGGCAACAGTAATTCAGTCCTCGGGGATTTTCGTCATGTTTTTGTTCTTAATACGCAAACTATGCGGAGTGAGTGGTAATAAGACTTAAGGTCGTATATTCATAACAATAACAGAGGCAACACATACTGAGCATATGCAGGCTTCACTCTTGAATGTACCTGCTACGGTGGCCTGGAGAGGTCAATGCACTGCACTGTTTTGTGTTTCCAGGAGACATGCACACAAAAACATGATGAACCTGGCTGGGAGGCACATGCATGGATGTCCTACAATACATTCATGTACAGATGCTGTTTAATGCTTTTAACTTCAACTGTCCGAACAATGGTGCACTAACTAGGTTCATCAGCTTGTGTCCCATGGAAACGGTGTCTGCAAATGTTTTCTGAAGTGGGTTGACCTCTCAGGGCCACCGTACCCTAATCTCTAATGTTACTGCAACAATAAACAAGGTTTATTTTCACATTTGTCTGAACTGAAACATGAGCGTAAACATTATTGGTATTGAAAATATCTCATGAGCATCACTAATAAGTAAAAAAAAAGAAAAAAAAGAAAAAGATGGCAAATTCCATAGCTGAAATATGAGCAAACAAAATATCACACTGAAGTCAGATTTAAAACATCTACAGACAGTGGATTAATGCAGGAAATAAACATACAATATTTTCAAAATAGCTGAGTGTTCAAAAATACATTCATTGTGAGGAAAAAGATAACCTTTTTTTAATAAACAATCTGGTATGGCACTGTTCCTGTGATTCACAACGTTTACCACTGAAAAGCAGCTGAAATGTCAACACAACACAATGAAAATGAAATGAAGGATCATAAGACAGTCTGGACTTTGGGAAATACTGTTTGTCGCTGCTGACCACAGTTGCACGAGTCGGTTGAAAGCTCCATTTGATACTGTGCAGATCTCCCCAGACCAGCTTAGCGCAAACACTGGGGCCAGGGCAAAGTGTTAGCCTAGCTCTGTCACAAGGAAGACTGCTCTTCCACAGAGCTGGGCTACGACTTCCCTCTGTGTCCAGACCGTGTGCAAAGCTGTGTCCGTCTCAGTCATAGTGTATAACTGTGGGGCTGTTGGTCTGTGGGACAAGGTGAGAACTACCTGGTATACCACCTGGGTTCGACATGTGGTCAAGTTATGTTGTTGAAACCAGTACTCTGTGACATAATAGAAATCATCTGATGCCACTAGAGGTCACTGTACTTCAACCTGCAAGTTCCACTTGAGAACCTGCTCCAAGTGATGCACCAGTTGCCCCTGGTGGTTTCAGAAATAGCTGAAATAGTGCCCCCTGATGTCTCTTTTGAGAAACACCAGTTTTGACATGAATTAAGCCAAAAACACAATTTCCTTTGTTTTCAACTGTGGGTTTCACAGCAAACAAACCTGTCTCTCAAAATATCTGATTGAAATGACATGACATGAAATTCAGAAATGGCTGAAGAAACAAAACAAACGCTGTCAGTACAGCCTACAAACACCATCACCGTCAGTAATGAGGAAACTATTTCATTTCATGACCATCGTAAAACTTAAGCCCTTGTTCCAAGATCCTACGACTATCCTGTGGGTATAACGGTAGGACCTTACTGCTCTGACTAAGGTGTCTCTGACTCCATGATCTCTTGGAAAGTTTTGATCAAGTGTTTTCATATAACTTGGGTGGTTTTGATCGTCTCTCAGTATGAAGCCTGTCTCACTGCCTCATGATGAAACAAAGCAGATGCCATCCAAACAGATACCGAGTCAGCGATAAGGCGACCGACAGATGATGATAAACCCGTTAAGTCCTTGACTCGACTCAGACGACATGCAGATCCCTCCTTGCCTTTGGCCACCCGGCTACACCAGACACCACACCGTATGTACTTTGGCCTTGACGCAGCAGCGGCAGGCCACATCAGGGGAAACTTTACGCGGAGTGATGGAAATACATCTTCCACTGTGTTTAGCTGGCAGCGGTACCTGTGTCCAATTCCAACGTGTTTCTGAGAAAACTCTGCTGAAATACTTCTGAGGAATCGTGAGGTTTTTCCACATCCATTACAGTGTGAACGAGGCCAGTTCAAGACCGGTGTGCTAAGCTCAGATCAGATCTTTTTTTCGCAGCACACTACTGCTTCTGATGGGGCTGGACCGGTACCTCATCAGGCCACTACATTACACAGATTATTAACTGGAATAAATCTGGTGACATTTGCATCTGAGCTTTGTCGTTTTGGACCTTTTCTATCAGTTACAATGACTCTTTATTCCCTGGGGTACTTGCATTTAGACAGCCAGGTTGTAAATAATCTCTACAGATTGTGTAAAATATATGTATCTGGAGGTCAAACCCAAAGTGAATAGACCTGAAATGTTGGTAATGTTTCCTCATTTCACCCTGGTCCAGGCCACAAGTTAAAATGAGACTGTTTCACAATCGTGTTGTTTTTACATATTTGAAGTGTTGCTTCAGTTTTGACCTCTTGGAAATTTTTTCCTTCCTCATGCACCTTGGATGTGATGTTGTGCCAGAAATCCCTCATTGCACTGTAAATCTGAAGGGTGTGTTTAGTCTAAGCGGTCTGATTAGCTGTCTGCTTGTGTTTTCCTGTGATCACAGAGCTCTTTAACATTTAAGCTGTGATCCCAGATCTTGAATGACCTCCAGTAAAATGATATATCAGTGTATCTGATAGAAATGGTGTACAAAACTACAAAAGACTGACCTGATGATGGAACAGGACTACTCTGTGGTCTGTGACTCAGTGATGATGAATTTAACATTGACATTTTTAGTCAATCGGTCATTTCTGTGCTCTTTTTAAGTGGAATGAGTAATTAGTGATTGGTCCGACTCCTTAACAGGGCTGTTCCCTCTATTCAAAACTCAAATATTCATTTGAATGTGTGGAAAAAAGTAAGATGAAGCTCTCAAGGCTGTATTCAAACTCATTTTAGAACAAACTTGAACTGTTTCAAGTAACACCCCGAGTCCTTAATGAGCACAAGACTTCTGTGTGACTACATTCATCTGCAACATGGCAATAAATTAAATGAAATGGAAAGGATTTTTGAATTCATTGACAAATCATTTCAAAAACAAAACAAAATGTTGTCTTTTTTTTCTGCCGTGAGAAACAGAACAACTCTCCTGGAATTCAGATCTCGACTGACGAGGTCGTCTGTTGAGCCCTGTAAGCGTTGTGACTGTTACAGCCACTCTGGGGCTGACGACCCGACGGCGAAGAGGCCTGTGGGCTTAGCGTGTTCTCAGAGCCAGAAATAAATCCAGGTATCATTAACTTCTGGCAAAAATGGGACAAGCCAAACTCCTCACATTCGAACCATGAAAGAAAAAGAAGCAAAGAAGAAAAACCTTAAGTGGTGAAACAGATCAGCGGCTGCCTCAGAGTCAGCAAGCTAGTGCTCAGTTCGGTCTGGTCTTAACCTCCTCTCACTGTGACGGTGGCACAGGAAAGTCACCCTGTGAACTGACGGCACCAGAGTGTCCCCGTCTCACCCGTTGCTCCGTCTCCAGTCTCTGATGCCGAGTGCAAAAACAGCCTCCACGAGTTGTGCTTGGCCCCTTCCACACTCATACCCCGGAGTCGGTGTACATGCCATTGATCAGGTAATCCACCTGGGTGTAGTCCTTCCTCCTGTAGCTCTCATAGGCCTGTGTGACGAACACGGCCACCGTGACCAAGAAGAAGAGCAGGCCAAAGAGCAGGACGGCCAGTAGAGATGCGGTGTCCACCAGCTGCCTGGTCAGAACACCGCCGGCCTCCTCTACCACACCTCCTGGGGCAACTGCCTCATTCTGATTGGCTGGAGCGCTGGTGCTGATGGTGGCTGCGGTGGATGGCCTCGTGGTCCGAGGCGGTGGCATCTCAGCGTGTGTGGCGTTTGGCTTTGGCGTGGCTGGTGATGATGGTGGAGGTGTTGTCTTTACAGCCGCTGTTGTTGTTGTAGTGGCAGCAGTGGTGGTAGCATTTGTTACAGTGGCTTTTACCGTTGTTGGAAGAAGTGGTGCTGTTGTGGCTGGAGGCGATGTTGTTGTTGGTGCTGGTGTTGTTCTGACTGTATCTGGTGGTGGTGGTGGTGTTGCTCTTGTGGCTGTAGATGGTAATGTTTTTGGTGTTGATGTAGTTGTAGGTGGTGATGTTGTTTTAGCGGCTTTTGACGATGGTGGTGCTGGTGTAGTTCTGGCTGGAGCTGGTGGTGGTGGTGTTGTGGTGGTTGTAGATGATGTCGTTGTTGTGTTTGTAGGTGATGGTGTTATCAGTGCAGTGGTTGTGAATACATTCCCATGAGGCTGTGTATTGGTGGAGTCAATAGTACCAACACCTTTGTTGGTTGCTGTAGGAGCAGCTGTAGGTGAGTCGGTGGCAGAGGAGGGAAGAGGCTGAGGCTGCTGAGTGGATGGTGAAGGTCTGCCTCCTTCTGTAGTTTGATTTTGTGAGATTACGGTGTGATTTAATTTGGTGCCCGCAGAGGTGTCGATATTCGATGAAGATGAGTCGGGGGAAGAGTGGTCCCTGGTTGCAATGATGGTGCCATTTGTTTCATCAGGTGTCTCCACAGCGGATACATTTGCAGGTTGGTGGGTTTGCAGCTTTGCACTTTGAGCGACACCATCACTAGGACCTGGGAAACAACAAGTTCCATGAGTGACTGAGATCAGTAGATTAGAATAAAGATACACCTGAAGCATCAAATAAAACACTTGAAGTATCAAATAAAACCAACATAAAACAAAAGACCAGCATCTTAAAAAACAGGGAACATAGGAGGGCCACCAGACCCCCGTCAACCAGCATATACCAGACAGCAATTTTCCCAATGACCACTCACTCAACCAGGTTTAATTCAAATCAGCTCTTGTTTCTTTTTGTTGGGATTTCTACCAAAAAACTAATTCCTCTACATCTGGAGAACATGATTTCTTGATCAGGTTTAATCTGTAGCTTCTCTGTTGTGACAGATTTCACCTTTAACAAACAAACTGCAGTGTGATTTTGAACTTGGCCTTCTTGAGATTTCAATAGCATATAAAGTCATATGGGTTTGCGCCTTAAAGGCAAATTATGCAGGATTTGTAGCTTAACTATGATACATTTTTTTAACCTTGATTAAACAGCTTTGGAGTAATTGTACGTATATGATGTATAATGTTTGATTGATTTCTTGCCGGCTTTGTTGTAAACAAATGCATGATGTATAATGTTTGATTGATTTCTTTGTCACAGCTTTATAGCTTTGAACATTGTAAACAAATGCACAATGAAGTGGAATCGCGCCCGCATACAAACGGAGGAGGGTTAGTTGTTACAAACACAGGGGGTTCACCGAACCTTCTCTGCCATGTTGAATCGCCATGTTTTACGTTCAGTCAGAACTTACACAGCTGTCCTCTCGGGAGTTCCTCTTTAAAGTAGATCAGCAGACTTTGATACTATATCGAAGAATCAATCAGATCATGCTAATGCCATCACCTGGTGCCACAGTTTGTCACAGCTTTATAGCTATTGAACATGTTTAATGAAAAAATAAAAAATCATTCTGTTGCATTTGCTGTTTAAAAAATATAACATAAAAATAGCACATGACTCTGACTTTTTTTCCAAACAGTTGATTGGCCACTTCAAGATTCTTGTGTGTCAATGTTCCTCAGTCAGACTAGACTTGTGGCCGGGTGCACAGGTACTGCTGGCAGGGTGGCTCTTTGAATTCTTAAAACATGTCGACGTGTCTGTTGGAGAGATGCATTGCCAAGTTGGACGTCTCACTGCCTTTGGTCTGTGTGGGTTTGAAATATCTTTTTCAGAAGAGCTTTGCCCTGATTGTCGGCCTTGTAACCGAAACAACGCCGTATTTCACTTGGTGCGTGCTCTCTGTTGACAAGCTGTGAACATTTATTTTCACTTGTTGTGTCTCTATAAGAGGTGCAGCTGCATAAACGAAACGCTTGGCCTCATCCACTTACCGGCATGAGTACTGCAGACGTGGGCTGCTGCACATTTATACAACTCATTGGAAATATGGCTTTTATTAAAACAACTCCACTTCAAAGCATTGGTACCAGTAAAATGAGGTATCCTTCCCCTACAGGGTGTCAAGATATTTTCTTAGCAGCAGTATTTTGTGCAACACTATCTCTCGCATAATCAAGTGATATGAAAACTATTGGGTAAATTTGCTTATTCGCTTTCTTGGGAGTAGGTTTGCTACCTTTAATTGTCGGTGCAAACTATTTTAAGAACGGCGGAGCAGAGCCATGAGCTGCTCAGAGCTACATTACGGAGGCTAATGGGATTTCTTGGTTTCCCTCATCAAACTCATCAATCCAGCAACTCTAAAAGGCTCTCGTGGACATTCACCACACAATGAGATAATAATGGAACGTAACGAGACGCCGTTGTTTTCAAGGTAAATTCATGCAAAACAGCTGAGGCGTGTTCCCATTGGGGGCAGTTTTTCAGCAAGCAGTCTCTGCATTTACAAGAAAACAACTCTGTCTTGTAACATTCTATTATTATCTCATAGCAAACCTACTCTAACGACTATAGGGATTATGGCAATGGGTCAATTTGCCAAAATGGTGGATTTATATCACACAACACTCGTGACAGGCAGTAAAAATAGGCAACTATTCAAAACTCTTTTTAAACTACTGAAGTCCTCTTTGAAGTTCTCCTGAACACACCTGAGTGACGGCTACACTGATATGAAAACTCCAACTTTTTAAAAATATGTCAGTTTAAATTGCAGTGTGGCCCACAAATACAGTTAATGGGACAAGTCAGGCTCGGAGACAAGGTGTACGGATTCGGGTCAGGTCGGCTGGAATCTTTTCAATCCAAACTGAGCTCTTTAGTTGTGTCTGCATTTCCACGTTGTGATACTACGCAACTATAATGTGCAAGAAAGTGTGAATATAATTTTTTCAAATCAACATGAGAGCCACAACAGCTATTTGAGAAAATACATTTTTCAAAAATTCAAAAATCATGACTCAGCTTTTCTTAACACCTGTCAGGGGCTGAGTGAGGGAAGACACAATGAAAAATATCTACATTTTTGGCTTCATCAGCTCTAGCATATGGCCACTGGGTGTGTTTCTGCTGACTCATACTCACTCAGCTGGTGTGCAGGGCCAGACTGAAGGGGGTCAGCCTCAGGAACTCTGAAGGAGGAGGCGTCGGCGAGGAGCAGCAGCAGCAGGAGGAGGAGGTGAAGACACACAGAAGGCCTCAGCTGGAATGTCGGAGGATGTGGAGACATGGTGGACACAAACACACACACACACACACACACGGTCACGCACACGCGGTCACATACACTACCTTACAGCTACACACACACACAGGCCTAAGAGTGACACACATTCATACACACGCTTAACACAGTCAAGTACACACAATCAACATGCACACACTGAGGACGAGGATGGAGACCAACGGTTTCTGGACCTACAAAGGACAACAGCAGGTTTAAACAGCGGCCATTACATTACTGTAGTTATTGGTTTCATTACAGTTCAGTGTTTGACACTTGGAGGGATGTGAAACTTGCTTGAGACAAATAGTGCATCAAATCAACATTTATAATTACTGTAACTGGACAAGTTGTGGTGTCAGTCATTTTTAGGCTGTATCACTATGTACTGTATACTTTAAATCTTTTCACAAAAGTGTCACTTCAACCTTTAATGTATAAAAATATCACAGCAGTAAGGTGATTCTTGTTGAACAAGAATTCAGTCAGATGTCTGAACATTTATAACTCTCTCAGGATACTGAAACAATACACACATCACCAATGTTGCACACATTCCTGGATGGGTACAGGGGTGAATGTCAGGCCAGATGTTCCCTCACTAGGTCAGGCTCAGGCCCAGGAGGAACAAACAAACAGGAAGCTACAAAGATTGTTCAAAAGCCACATGTCGACCACAAGTGTTAAATAGATGTAAATCTGAAAAGGTAGTCACCCCTCATCACAGGAGCTAGAATAACAACATAATAATAAACATAGCATTCACTATGAGGTGTGAACAACAGCAGAAAGTCCACCACAGGCCAGATGTAAGGAAAGACTTCCCTCTAGTGTCAGAACAGTGAGCGGAGCGAGTCAGTCCGAGCCACACACACACAAGCATGTTTTCCTACCAACCTGAGAACATTTTACTGCTGTCTTGTTTTACAGCAGTGAGAGCCCTAGCTTCGTGTGAATGCAAGTTTCAAGTTAAGGTCTCAGCTCAGTTTCTTTCCTCAACTTTTGTTAAGCTGTGCTGTGACTGTTGATTGTATTGAAACATTAAACCTATGGGCCTTAGTCCAGTTTCTTTTTTTTTATTACTTTATTGCAAGGATTCTCACTTTCACAACCATAGTCATAGTCATTTCATTTACTTTGCATTGTTATACCTTGCTTTTTTTCCCCTCCTCCCAGTGTATATCAACAGAACAAACAGCAAACATTCAGATAACCAACATATACAGACTGAAACTCAAATGAGGGTTTCAGAAATGGAAGGTCCAGCTTCTACTGCAATACCGGCTCTGAATCACCAGATACACTCACAGGCGGAACAATGTGATTACCAACCTATATTTGTTGACAATTTAATGGTGCTACTACTTTTATTGATAGACTAGTGCTTACTTATCCAGTAGCTACTTTTGGGCTGCATAATCGTAATATGGCCATGTGCAGGAGCACTGTTAGCAACTAATTATATTCTCAAGACATAAAGGGATTTATTTTGTTTGATAAAAGACGCAATAAAAAAAAAATCATGAATCATCAATTTAACAATCAAGTGCAAATGAAGCGTAAGTGACCATTCACAATGAAGTCACAATTCAATATCTGCCCATGTAATCACTATATCATGTGCCCTTATTGGTATTCACTTAAAAACAGTGTAGTTCTCTCTGCTATGGACATTAATAGCTGTGATATTATGGAGAATGACATAAGAAGCCTGCTACCTGCTCAGTTGAGGTGCAACAACTCTCTCCATCTCTCTATCACTAAAAGGAACACATGTCCATCTGTAGCACAGAGCAGCCAGGAAAGCTCTCTCTCTTTGGCGGAAGCTGTGATTGGCCACAGTCAGAACAGATCTTCTGAAGTATGACAGATGTGCAGGCATCTGCTCTGCTCTCAAAATTCTTGAGTGACATCATGACAACACATTAAAATGTGTTCAAGGAGTCATTCACCATAATATCACAGCTATTAATGTCCATAGCAGAGAGAACTACACTGTTTTTAAGTGAATACCAATAAGGGCACATGATATAGTGATAATATGGGTAGATATTGAATATTTTTACCCGCCTTCCTTTTTAATGGGGAAGCGTTTCATTCAGCCTAAGCACAAACACTCAGCACAGTGACCTGCCCTGAAAGTAAACAGGAAGTATCCAAAGGTCGTTAACGGTGCCTACGTGGAGAGAATACATCCATGGGAGAGAAGTGCAGTGCAGCAGCCAACACAGTCAACAATGAGGCTAGAAAGACTGGAAACCAAACTCAGTCCAGTAAATGTGGCCGTTTAACGTCCACTGACACCTAACCACACATACCTACACATAAGCACACACCGGGGACGGGTCAGGCTAATAACACTTGGCCCACAGAGAGTCACCAACATTAGTTCAGACAGGTTATCCCAAAGTTTAGCTCATATTAGACCAACACATTTACAGGCACAGACACGTCGACGGTTAAAACCCACAGTGCCAGTACAGTTATCGCCTGGACAGATGTTAAAAAGCCACAGCTGGTTCAGAGCCAGGGAGCAGGGCGGCTGTGTCAGGGGCTGACGTTTAACGGTCAGTTAACATCCACACACTGTAGCCTAGCTAATGCTAACAAGACATTGTCAATGAAGTGGCTCATCTGGAGAGCTGGGGTAGCCGCCAGCATGATAACTACGTTGAATGTAATTTCATAGACTTACCACAGATCTGCTGTGATGCGTTTGTGGACACAACAAGCACAGGCAGGTATCCACGGGGAACTCGGACACCACTTCCTGGAGTTCGTGCGTGTCTTCTTCTTCTTCGCCTGTATTCCTGGTAATGTGGGCAGCCCTCCGGTTATACTGCCCCCTGCAGGCCCCACTCAACCCACACACGACCAGGTTTAACAGCCTGCTGCACTCCTTAGCTACAGTAGGAACTAGGAAGGACCAAAACATGACATAAGCATAAATAGGAAAGTAAATAACTGCAGAAATAAATTATAAAATGCCGAAAGCGAATTCGTTTTTGGTAATTAAATATGTTATTTCTGATTATTTAGCCTATTTATTTCATGCATTCATGTTTTGCCCTTCATGTTTAGCCAATAGTGGGTGGAGCAAAATAATAGAAACTGTAGGCCTAGATAATTTGTAGCAGTAAAATGGATGTTAAATGAAAACCAACAATAGCCTATGTGAGAACCTATGAATTGCAAAATAGCCTACAGTTTTCAGCTGGTCTGATAAACTTGATTGGCATTTGCCTGTTTGAAACATGTCTATGCGGTGTTTAGATTTTATTCATTTTTCAGCCTAAGTTATTTTGGTCAGGTCACTTCTTCCCCCGTTGATTTTTCTTTCACCCCTTTCAGCCTAGGTAATGAATGTGGCCATGAATGCATAGGCTACAACACGACACTCAGACTGTAATATTGTGATAATAATACCGTAATATTATTTCAGCTGAGTAGGCTAACCCCCTTAATTGGCATCACTTCATTTTTACTTATTTGGTATAGACTATTTTATACCAAGTTATGTGCTTTCCTGCTGCACTCTTTCACTTGTTTAGTGATTAAATATTTAATAAAGGAAAAAGTAAACTCTGTGTCCTCTCTTGTAAACTCCCTGTGACTTTGTTTAATTCGCCTGTCATTGGTGGTCGGTGATCTATCATTGAAACATGTGTGTGGCCCCATGAAGCGCGTCAGTGCGTCGTGCAGCTGCGCGGGTAGAGGAAGCAGCTGAGGGTGAACTGAGGACACGTCCCGCGTTTCACGGTCACGGTGTCGTTTAACCAGAGGTGAGACGGCCAATCAAATTCCGACGTAGCTACTGGCTGACGTCCCCCCTGGTCCCCCCTCCTCTCTCACTCCCTCCCCCCACTTATCTCCCTCTCTCTCGCTCCCTCACACACGCGCACACACACTGAACCTGGTGGCGCACATACACTAAAACTGAAAGTGAGTCCGGCGGTGTTAGTGTAGTTCACAGACCTCCTGCTTGTGTTTTCCCTCCATCGGCCCACAGCAGCAGCTCCGGACCGTCGCTATGTCCCTGCCCACGGTGTCCCGGTTGTTCAGGAACGCGCTGAGGACTCAGCTGGTCTCCGCAGCCAATCTCAATTCCAAACCTGCCAAACACAATCTCTCCGCGGGGGTGAGTTCATGCTCCATCCAACTGACCGACTTAACGTCACCTCAGCAGGTAGCCCGCGGCTGCTCTGTCTCCCTGTCTCCTGCAACAGGCTGCACACCGGACACCACCACCACGGTCATTGTTGCAGGGCGAGGCGCATCTTGGCCCGATGCGCCGGAGGAGGAGACGCTCCTGCAGGACGCACTTTCCTCAAACTGCGTCAGACTTGACCTGATAATTAAATATCTCATTCTGCAGATATTTATTTGGAGAAATTCTTAACATTTCCTCCAGCCTATTATTTTCTCTGTAAAATGCTGATATCGATAACTAATCAAATGAATTTATTTTTAACTCTCAAGAGAAGTGCGTCAGTGTCTCGCCATTATTCCGCCTTATTTCAACACGTACACCTCTCTGCCAGCCCAAATATAACAACAAGCTACAACTATAAACTACATCTGTATAGCTACACCACATTCCCTAGAGCCGAACACCGACTAGTAGTTTTTATTTCAAAAACTGTAGACTGCATGCAGTGCACGAGTTAAATGCTGTTTGTGCGACTGCAAATGTAATAGTGTGTAGTGTGTTGAAAAGCTGCCAACTATCTGACCTTGTTGCTGACCAAAGTCTGACAGAGTTGACCCGAACAACTTTGCAATCAAATATTATTCATTTGTATTAGCCTATGTTTAAGATATTTCTGGACCGGCAGAGTATCTGTGTTCAATGCGACACATAATTACTCATTATAAGGATGATCAGTTATTTGCTCGGTTACATTTAGCTCGTCAGACTCAGAGGGAATGGCTTACTAATAAATCAAGGGCATGTTTATAGAGACAAAGCTGCTGATTCAATTCACTTACAGGGTTAACTGAGAACAGGGAAGTGTGGGGTCACGGGGGGACATGTCTTATCCTTATCTCTCAGTATGAAGCAAAAACTAAAATTAGCAAAAACCTCAATTGTATCCCTTATTGCTTCTGCAGTTATGCTGCATTTTTATCTCATCTGAAAGCACTGAAATGCTGTTGCCACAGTCAGCTACATAATTGTCCTTTGAAATCTTTTAATCTGGTGAAAGACACCATCTTATTTTGTTGAGGTGAATTCTAGTGCAGTGCACTTTGGACTTGGTTCTTTTGTTAGATACTTCCTGTTATACACCAGGAAGTCATAAGTCACAATAAAGTCGCCTGTGCTGATATGTATAACTAACGTTTTTCCATATAAACAGACATCTTGAAGTTAAAAATATCTGAGACACACAGTCTACAATAACAACACATGCAGGAATGCTGATATATAGTATACATACCAGTTTCTATTAGTGAAGTTTTCTTGCAAACAATATTCCTGTTTATTCCCTATAAAATATTTGCATTTTGAGGTGTGTATGTGTGTGCGTGTGTCCTTGTGTGCAAGATACAAACACAGTCCCCTCATATGTCTACCCCATAGTGCCACCTGTGGATAAAAACTTTCTTTATCTATCTTTAAACCTAGAGTGCATGCCTCTATGTTGACATAGCTGCTGGTACATTTGTCATGTCTGAGACGGGAAATACTGGTGTGTCCATGTAGAGCACTAACCAATGTTGATACAGCTTTAATAGTTAACATTCAAATGAACTGAACAATAAGCAAAACCTAGTGAATATCCGGGCAGAGAATACATGAAATAAATAATTGATAATAAAATAAAATAACATAACATAGCTTAATTTAACTTAACTTAATTACTTAATTGTGTTAGAAAGTCAGTGAATAGCAAAATTGAAGGACATGCATTTGGATGCAATATATCAAGAAGGCTTAAAGATGATGTAACCACATCTGGCACAAACATTCACTTGATTGAACTCATTCATATTCGGTGGTCAATCATCAACTCATTATGACACAATTTAACTCAAATGTTTCAAATGAGATGATGTGTTTCATTGAAGTTGGTCTAGTGGATATGGTCAGTTTCACTGTGTTCAAACTCAGGAAGGGGAGGCTATCTGTGACTATATCACCTGGTAGTTGACTCACAGGTGGTAAGAAACAAGCGCATGGAGGTCACTCTAGTTTTTCTCACATCCTCTTCCTCAGTCGTCAACCATCTTTTTGTGTCTGTGTCCTGCAGGAGAAGGCGATAGCGATGACAGTCCTGGCGGTGACCATCTTAGGTCCCTCCAGCTGGGTACTGTCTCACCTGGAGGACTACAAGGCGCATAAGTAGAGGGAGAGCAGACGGTGATTGTGGTCCAGGTGAAGATGCCGGCCAGTCAACCCAACTCCTCCAAGTCTCTGCCCTGTTGTTCCCCGGCTGCTGGGATGGGAGCTCAGCCTTCTGTTTCTTTCCAGCTGAGCTGTTATAATGTACATCTGTGCACCTCTTGACCTCTTATTAATAAATACATTCAGTGTGTATAAAACTGAGCTCAGTGTGTGTGTTTAGTAATAAGTAAAATAACAATGAGAAGGAAGACAGTGCTGCAAATACAGAGGTTAACTCAAACTACATGTTGATGCTTTCTCTTATTTGTTGATTAAATGTCAGAAAATGCTGACAAATCATTACAGCTTCACAGAGTCCATGGTGACATCCAGACAGCTATTTGTCTGATCAATAGTCCCAAAGCCAAAGACATTCAGTCTATAATGATTTGAATCTCTGATCATCAGACAGTCCCATATAGAAAAGTGATTAGTTTTCTGCCAATTTAATCAATTCATGGATTCATTTAATTTGTTTCCACACTAAAGGAATAATTATAAACATACAGTGTGGTATGTTGTTTGTGCAAAATATAACCTAATGTTTTGTTTCCACTTAGGTTTGATTTACCACTCATGTTATTAATCCATCCATTTATTGGATGTGTCAGATAAAAAGCTTCTGCCCTGGTAAGAGTTAGATGGGAGGCCAGGCTTTATAGTAGGTATCATTCACAGGCAAGTCAAAGCACTTTACATAATAACAGATCACACTTTGGAGACAGATGCAATAAACTTCATACATTCCCTCAAAGACAGACATGATTTGACAAAAAACACCTTTCATTCGAAAATGATTCAGCTTGGTTGCAGTAAATATTTCTTATATTTTCAAATGTTATCACTAGATGGCACTGCTGCGCTATAAATACTCTACTACGACTATTCTTCTCTACTGAAGTGAAGTGAAGATTTTTTTTTAAGTTAGAAACCAAAAAGTCAGAATTAGATGAACACTCTCTACTGGTCATTTTTAAGCATGTTTTGGGTTTTGATGAAGAAAGCAGTTAAGTAATTTGAGGGGGACATGGTCGATAAGAATTTTAGAAATGAATATACCGGTAGCCCAGTGTCTTCCACACCTTACACAGAGAGAGGATGGAGAAATGGCGCACCGATGTGTGTTGTAACTTTCTCATCTTAAAGCAGTGAGTGATACAATAAATTGAATCCAGGTGCTTCGGAGTCACAGATGAGGCATCTGTGAGAATGTCACGACAACCCAGCACTGATTAAAAAAAGAAGTTTCCTCATTAGAATTTCACTATAATGAAGAGGAAAAGAGAAAGAAAGAGAGAGAAAGAGAAACCAATTTCCTCTCAGAGAATAAATATTCAATATTCATCAGTCCAAAAATCCAAGTACTTATATTCAGTCTCTTGATCAATATTTGTATCCTTGTGGGGAGAGGCAATAGGGTGTTTGTGTGTTTGGATCTGGTGAAAAGCATGCATTTCCAAATCTAGTACATTACAGTAAGAACCAGTTTATTGTTGTTCAGTTCAGTTCAGTGTAGATTAAGGGAATAAACAGTGGGGTGTACCATTTGCAATACAAACTAAATGTTGAATACAAACTATAATAAGTTTTCAAACCTTACCTGACCAAATCAAGCATCAAGTGATCCACTGAATAAACAGCGTATGTTTAAACGATGTTTCATCATCAGGCACTGACTCGTAATTCAGACCAGATTGATGCAAATATCCAAATGCAATGATCAGTAAGGTAAGATGTAAATGAAACACACAACATTTTAGTAAGTTAGATATGTGATGCAGTTGGAGTTCATGTCTGATGAGTGGATCAGTGTTTGGTTTTCTCCTCATGTTATTCTGAGCTGCCGTGATGAAGAGAGTAAACACTTCATCACAGTCAGAATCCTGTGGGTTTAAAGAATCTGTGTTCAGCTACAAATCGAGCAATAGAAGTTATTATTGAGTCTGAAAATCACTACTCTGTTTGTTAGAAGGTCTTTTGTAAAACCAGAGTGGACAGATGGAAAAACTACCCACTGATTTATAAAAACAGCAGAGGGAAATACACCACCTGAAACTGAACCTTGATGTGCGTGTGTGTGCATGCATCCATATGAGTCACCTAATGAACCTTTTTGGTAGTCAAACAGGACTAAATTACTGGTCGTGATGTGTGTGATGATCGGTTCAGGACAAAAAAAATGACCAACAATGAGGAACAGAGAGAAAGAGTAAAAGGGGAATACCACATAAGGATGAATAATCCTGCAAATCCACACAGCAGTTACTGAGGGGGATGTTTGGTCTGCCAACAGACTGGGATTACCTCAAGATCACATTTTAATGTCTGTTAGTTGTTGCAACAATAAATAAAATCACGTTGGCTGATAACTTGAATTTGTCTCCCTAACAAAGTCTTTTAAATCCCAGTCGCATGTTTCAGTTGAAGGGAGTAACACAGACTGTGGGTTTGACAGAGAAGATCATAAGAAGCACACAGAGACGTTCCCACAAAGAGAGTCCGCCATTATAGCTTCTCTTCCTAAATAACACATAATTGCTGTGTCACGATGTAATGTGTTTAGATGGCGGACGTGCAGCTCCATCTGAAGATGACCTGAATGACGAGTGATTAAGTGTAATTTGCACATATTATTAATAGAAGGGGGTGACAGTGTGGTGCTAATCATCCGCTGGCTTCAGCGGAGAGGACAGACAATTAGCTCTGTGATCAAATCTACAAACCCAGTACAATGAGTAGATGTTTAGCTCTGTTTGATTACACTCGCCATCAGAGCTGCGAGTGTTTCCTCTCAGACTTCTTAACTTGATTCAAGTCCAACTTCATTTGATATTTATTATTGTCACCAAAAGTAAAGAAATATCATCCTCATGCAAATTACATTGGTTTATTTAAATACACAAACTGGAGGTGACATTCAGAGAAAATACAGAAAAGACAGTAAAACAGCTGCTTAAACAGTTACATTTAAGTACAACAACAGGAAAACAAACAAACAAAAAACACAATTTCCAATTATTTTAATATTCAGTGTGAGAGACAGAGTTAAAGCTCTGGTCATAAACAATGTGCACAGGAGTTGGGGGCATGGCTAGAGGTCAAGGGGTATGGGAGTGTGAAAAGTTTGGGACCACAGACCTAAAAGATTGTGGGAATTGTTTCTTATACACTGAATATTGATTAGGAATTTAAAGGACCCCAAGGGAAGTAGCCATAATTCTAGTACGAGGGCTAAAGGGGGTCTAATAAATTTAGCCCATAATAACTGATTTGCATTTAGAGACTTATGGCTGCCATCTTTTCAGAAACTCTACAGTAGTCCTCAGACGGTGAGACATGACACCTACGAAAGCAAGATTTCTGCTTCATCCACAAGAAGAAGCGCCTAAATGCATTCTTCTTCTTCCTCTTCCTTTTTTTCCCGTCCTCCTGTTCCTCTATAGGAGACTTGCTCTTGCCTGAAAAACAACAAACATGTTAAGTGCTTCAGTTCTCTGTGGCAGAATTGCCACAATGTCTCCCTGAGTCATGTACCATAGATATTTGATTGTTTTTTGAGTGTTTGTTGTGGTTGAAAGAATTGCCCCCATGGGTTTGTGTTTTTTGCTCCCCTCAACACTGGGTGACCATCAGGAAAACAATTTAAGGGTCAAAAATGACTGAAATTCTCCTTTAAGTTGAGATGTGCGTTTTTCATACCTAATATGGTGTCCTCTAACTTTGTGCTGAGTGTCCCGATCTCCTCGGTGTCCTTGGGTTCATCAGGATCTAGATAAACTGTTTCACAACTCAATGATGTGACATCAGCCCGAGCATCCTGGTAAGAACTGGACACAGACAAAGGATCTTAACATGTTGTCTATCATATCTCAGATCAGCTTCTCACTCACATTAGAGGAGCACTTGTCTCCAGAGCACACAAATATCTCACCACAGCAGGAAGAGACAATGATAAAACAAAAGCTACTGAACTTGTCACTGAGGCTTCTGCTCGGCTCACAGGGTGCTGGCTGCAGTACGCCGTTAACGTAGCTCCGTGTGATGAAGGGATGGCTCAGGACTGCCCTTGGAGTGATCCTGCTGCTGGTGTCCACCTGTAGCATTGCTTTTAGCAAGCAAATGCCCTGCTGCAACCATCCTTCACCATCACCTTCCATGTCTCCATGCAACTGAACAGACAAATCAACACCTGGTTTATGAAAGTATAAAATTGTAGAGTCACAAACTGCAAATGACTAAATTACATACTGTTTTCATATCATCTAGGGAGCTGAAGGCTAATTTCATTGTTTTGCTGTGGAATGAAATCCTATTTTTCCAGTACTGATTTTCTGACTTAACGGCAGAGAGAGAGAGAGAAAGAGAAAAGAAATAACAACAACTTAAGCCATAAATTTTAAACATCACAATGTCAAGGATGAGTTCATTCCTGATAAAAGTTAAAGGAGTCATCACCCGGAAATCGCAATTTCTCTTGTTAAAACATGCATATTGGTGTTTGACCTCAGTAGAAACTTGCCTGAAAAGCTGGACTTTGAAAGCGGCGCCGTTTTTTCGCTTCGGCTCTTTTTCCGAACAGGAATAGCACACAATGGTGTGCCTTCCTAAAGCACGAGATTTTGATTCTGCTCCGACGGTGACCTCACCGGCGGAGGCTTTGCCTCTTTCACCACCCAACCCCGGCCCGTCCGCTACCTGAAATCGCCGAAGCGGTACCAGGGGGCTGTTTATGTTTTGGAGTCTGCATGCAGGCAAGCCCCCCCCGGCTCTGTCCTTCCTGCGGCGAATCAACGCGTGCCTCATACAGTGCACATCCGGACCAGTCAAAACCTTAATCTCGCGTAAAAGTCGCGGTAGGAAAAAGGGTCAGAACAAGCTCAATGTTTGATTAAAATTATTATTATTTTTTCTAATAAGTTTTACAAATTGATCCAAAGCGATCCAAGGGGGGCTGGATACGTAAAAAACCAGGTGATGACTCCTTTAAAGATAATACCTTAAGGCTCCACTTATTGTCTGAATTCTTGAAGAAGAAATCCTTGGTTTTCAGTGCATCATCTAGAATATGGTCTGCTGGTTGCCCTAACAGTTTGCAGATAGTCTTTATCTGGAGGGAAAACACAGAGTCACATCAGACTATTGAACATGACAAAATCCAGTCCCACTTATTCTTCACATGGTGAATTCAGGCTGTGTGAGGCATGAATGATGTACTCCTGGACCATGTCAAGAAGAAGCATAGGCTACTTACCTGACTGTATTCAAAGAATGATGGAAAAATAAAAACGTTGAACATCATCAACCCCAACAGAACACCAAGAGACCACATGTCAATGGCTTCATCGTAGGGGAGTCCCAACATAATCTCTGGGGCTCTATGAGAAAAAGAAGCATTCTAAAAACACACTGGATATTGTAAACAGACTCCAGTACACACTGTGAGAAGTGATAGGCCCGGTAACAGGACCTTTCATGTTGTTTGGGGTTTAACCACCAAGTTCGAGAGCTTCAAGAGGAGCATGATTTCAAGACCGTATAGGGAACCAGTGTTCTAGTTGAATTAAATGTAGTTTCTCTATAAACGTCACCTATAAAAAGAATGTTGGTGTCGAGACCCCACCACAGCTTGTGATCTATGCAAAGCCAACCCGAAATCTATGACTTTCAAGATCCATCGTTGTTCCTTGTCCTTCACTAACATGACGTTGTCCAGCTTAAGGTCTCCATGTATCACTCCAACACTCTTTAGTCCGTCAAATGCTGTAGCCAACTGCAAGAACATGATGAGCAATACATTTTTTTATACTCTATTTTTATTTCTATTTTATTTCTAATTTTTATTGTAAGAGACTTGTTCTTCAGGTGAAAAGTGCTCTGTAAATATTATATTATTACAATTTAGAGCTATTGAGTAAGGTGTTGATTTTTACAACAGTTCTGTCAGTGTGACACTACATGCTCACCTGCAGTATGAAAAGTCTAATTTCCTCTAAAGACAGTCGTCTTCCTTGCATATAGTGCAACAAATCTGTTTCTAGCATCTCCAACACTAGTCCAACAGTAGTGCCCATGTGGTACCACCCGTAGAACTTTACAATGTTGGACTGGTCCAGGTTGTGGCTCATCAATTCTCCTAATATACGTGCCTGGATATTTGAAATGTTTAGGTGTCAGCAGATATGTTCTAATATGTAGTTTGAATTCAGACATGACCTTCATCTTCTGTGATGATCGGAATACCAAAGTTAACCAACCTCCCTTGTGGTGTACTTGACATGTGTGGAGAATTTAATGGCCACATTTTCTCCAGTGTCTCTTTTCCTGCACTTTACCACTGTGCCAAAGCCCCCACGTCCTAGAAAGTTAAGCAGCTGATAGTCGCTGGGGATTGGGTACACATCTGGTTCACCCCTCCTGTCTGACATTGTTAATTGGTAGATGTGCTGAAAACAAAAAGGGAAAGGTCAAAAATGTAGAACCATGTTGTGAAACAAATTTCTGGGGTTGTTCCCACTTCTTAGCTCTGGTTTTCTGTTGTAACAAAACTGGAGTGGACCATAGAAAAAAACAGCGTCTTACCAAGTCTGATTCCAAATTTTGTCTCTTCAGTTCACCCTCAAAAGTCGGTAACTGATTGTATGGATCTACAGGTAGTGTGAGGTCCACTTGTAAACAGTGACTGATGTCCGAGTGACTCTGTGTCTCTTGGATTCCACCTTCTCTTTGTGACAAGGTCTGAACTTGACTGTTCTAGAACTCAGGTTGTGACATAAACTACACAACAAATAACATAGCCTACGTGAAAAGAACAGTAAAGATTTGTGTCTCTGAAAACACTATGTTTTATTGTTTTGTTTTATGTTTTATTTTCACATTACACTTCTGGTCTTTTCTCCTCATTTTCCTCTAGGCCATATTCTAATTGTTCATAACATTTAATAAGACAGGCACCAGTCAGGAACCTAAAACCAAACTGTGAGCATAATGTCAATTTAAGTTTTGATCCCATGCAGTGTGGTGGTTTCTGGACAGGTGATCACTGATCTGTTTTCAGAATGTTATAATATTATATACAGTATACATAAAACCTTAACTTTAATATATATTTTTTTAACTTTAAAATTACACTTTCTAAATCATTTTGATATTTTATTCACTGACTTTGATTGCGTGCCTATGGCTTTATAGCTCCTCCCATGAGGACAGTTGTGAATGGATACAGGTCTGAGAGATATGAATGAGGGAACCAGATTTGTAGAGTGAAGAGGAGATCAACATGAGGAATGATCTTCTTGTGAATGTAAACAGACATTTCTACAATACTGTTTTGTTGTAATGAAAAAAACTATATAAACCTCATCCGCATAAACAGGATATTGTGCTCATCCAAGAGATGCAGGAAGGAGATGCTTCTTTAGAGGACAAAGGACTGAACTTCTACAATGAGCGGTCCTGATGTGGCCTCCTCTCTCTCTGATGTTCGTCATTCAACACAAATAGAACTTTAATCTGAAATTTCTGCTGTTTTTCCTGTTCCTGTTTTTGTGTGTGACCCTGAGAGTCCTTAGATCTCAAATGGATTTCAGGTGAGCGTGTGTGTGTATGTGTGTGTGTGTGTGTCAGTGTGGAGCCCAGGATGATCCCAGCCTCTCTAAATGCTAATGATGTTGTAGGTGAGTGATGAGAGTTTCCAGAGAGCCTTACTTCAGACCAGCAGGGAAGCACAAGGAATATAATGAAACTACAGCTGCTGACGCTTCCTCATTTCATAATAAAATAATCACAGGGGCCCAGCAGGAGTTAGCCTCAGATTTATAAACTGGCCTACCTGAGCAGACCTTGTGTGCCTCATGTGTCATCTTTTTAAGTAAAGATGTGTTTAGAAGACACCCTCAGTTTGCTCTGAAAACACAAAGATTCAATTTAGATCAAGAAAAAACAAAGGTGGAGAGTAATATTATGATCCAGACTGTCTGTTGAATGTTAGTTGGTTTTTAATCAGTTTATAAACTCTATCCTTAAAGGGATAGTTCAACATTTTGGCATTGCCATAATCCCTATACAATAGTCTTAGGAGTAGGTTCATTACCTTTGATTTGTTGGTGCAAGTTATTTTTAGAACGGTGGAGCAGAGCCGCAAGCTGCTCAGAGCTACGCTATGCCGACATAATTCCTTATAATAATTCCTTACTTTTAGTTTGGCTTTGGTATCAGACAGCGACAGTATTCTCTCGTCGTCTTCAGAAGCATCATAGATATTATATAATAATATAATATAAGGTGTGGTATAAGAAAGCCAAACTATACATATTACAGCCCTTAGACCTGATGGTCTGCTACATTTCAGAAATCGAACATTGTTTGTATACTTTGAACTCCTCCACATTTATTCCACATAATTAGTTTAACAAGCAATGCAAGGTCTCAATGAAACCCACACCCACAGTATATGGGATCCCTTTCACCATGCAGAAGAAGTCCAACCTCTGGTTGTCAGTATAATTCACATTTTGGTGTCACTGATGATGATAATGACAAAAAACAATCTCCCCCTGTACCTGTGTGTCAGTGTATTTCTGTCTGAATAACCTTATAAATCTGAATACAGGACAAAAAGCTAATTTCAAGACTGACATGCCCTGCAGTGTGTCTCTGTGTCCTGCTGAGGCTGTATTATTTGTGACCATCTCTCCACCTACCTTTTCCTGGACCTGTCAGTGACACTAATGGCTCACGAGTCACAGCCTATTCTCTTTCCTCTCAGTGAGACCTCTGCAACAGACAGAGGTCTGTTCTGCTGCTGCTTGGTGTCCTTTGATGCTGGGGACAGATGTGAAAGCTGATGACCTGGAGTCCCGATGCCCCCCTACCTCCAAATTCTCACCACAAGGTAATTGGGAATCTTAAGGAGAAGGTTCCCATCTCCCTGATCTCAAGGTGTGGGTTTGGTTCCTAACCATGGTGCTTTTGCTTTGCTAATTTTTCTTTTCATATGAACCTGTCCTTCAAATGTGTGTCTTTAAATCTAATATCTGATTCATATCAGCACTATCAACCATAAAGTCTCCTGTTGAAGCATCAAGACTTGTCTGGACACCACATGTTCTGGTTGTAGTGTCAGCAGAGTTTAGATGTCTGGTGTGTATCACTTCTCCTCAGGTGGATGATATATCTCTCAAACCAAACTCTATTTGAAAACATGGATCCCGACAGGTCAATAGTTTACAGTCAACAAGATCTATTCATAGCTGTCACTCTAACCCAATTCAGACCTCCATGGTGGTCTGTATTGACAGCAGAAACACAAGACTGAGGCAAACCAGAGCAGGAAGCGCACAAACGCAACACTGACCGATCGTAACTTAATCCAGCTCTACAGTGATGAGGATCCAGGCGTGTGGAGACGCGGCGTCCTCTTTGATTTTGTCCAGCAGCATCACAGATGCCTCGAGATGAAGCTACAGTCAAATCGCTCTCACTCACACACACAGCAGCTGAAATGATCATTATACATTATCCATTGTTAACTTAATTGTATGACTAATTATAATTGCTCTTTAGATAAATCAGTGGGTGAGTCAGAATCTGGTGCACTCAGACTAAACCGGGTCTCATGTGACTGTCAGCTCAGCGGGCTGTGGACTGTAATGGTGTATAGAGTAGTTTCTTGGCACACTCTCGCCACTTCAAGTGAGCATCAGTCAAATGGCCATGGTGTACTTTGGCATTGTTTCTGAACAGGTGCATCCCTTTATCCACACTCTGCCCATGTGGATGTGTACTGTCACAGAGCACTCACTGTCTCAGGAAGCTTCCAGGAACATGATGGAAGATCCAGTTTACTTCAATGACCTTCTCAACAGTCTCATCCACACACACCACCTATGGGTGTCGGGCTGCTCAGAGGGAGTTTAACTAATGCTGGGCAGAAATAAATGTGAATCCATCTGTTATTGAGATCTTTGAAAAAATAATTTGAATCATTGTTCATTATCACAATTTTCACCACAACATGTTCTCCACATTTATGTAAGTGCTTTGTCATTGTAGTGTTCATGTATCTTGATGCCTTACTTTTGTTCGTACCTTGTAGTTTTTGTTTTTTTCTTTTTTACAGCTGACGGTTATTTGTTTGATGCCTATCTACAACTCTGGTCCCTATACAGCATGTTGACCATGTGAACCATACATGCATACTGCATATTTGTCCCAACCTTCTTTACAACCTTGTCATGGTAACAATATAACAACCTGCAGGAGACCTTGTTATATAAAATTGTGGGTGATGCATTCAGGTCTGGTCACACCTCTGCACTGAGCAACAAGTTTTGTCCACTTTGAGCGAGCACCTGTTGAGGTGCGCTTACCTGACTACCTTACCTGAAGCAATAGCGTCCCTCTCAGCACTGATTCTAACTGAATGAGTGTGGTAAAGGTGTAGCTAACTGAGATATGAGTCCACAAGAATGGGACGGACAAACCTGAAGACAGCATGGTTTTCTGAACTGGCTGTCACAGGCATGGATGAAAATAAGCAAAAGAGAAGGACAAACAGTCTGAGATAGCAGTGTAGTTGCAGTATTTAAGGAAACACTCATACTCAACCTCTTTGGTTGCTTAGGTTAGAGGACTTTTTGTAATCAATGGTTATAGTGATTATTAAAATGTAATGCCAGATGGATCCTGCATGTTCTGGCCCCACTGTCCTTTCAACAGCCAGCATCTTGAGTTTATGAGTTCATGTTTTTTTTTTCCTGCAAGCATAACTAACTAAGTGGCTTCTTTTATTTTGTTGTTGTTGGTTGCTGCTCTGTCCTCTCCTCCGTCTCCCTCAGTCCTCTCTCTGTGTGTTCTTCCCCGCTTACCTGATCTCACATTCTCGTCTGTGTCTCGCTGTGTCTCTGCTCCATCACACATCATCATCATCATCATCAGGGTCCCTGACACCGAGGTAATGCCTTCCATCACGTCTGAAACTAGTGACCATCATTAAAGGTAGAAACAGTAACTGTGGGGAGGGGGGGGGGGGCTGCCTGCTCGTTGCCAAGACGGCCTCTCCGCAGGTCAATGTGTGATGTGTGTGATTACAGCCCCCTCCCTCTCTGCTGTACTTTTCACCTGCCTATTAAACTGTCTCCAGGTGCTTGTTGCGTCTACCAGAGGGAAGATGTGAAATATATCCAATAAAGTCTGGATATTTTCCTCTCATAAAAAAAATGTGGTTGAATTTCATTACTGCACTTTCTTTGCTCTGGGCCTCTGAATGGTTTCTAATAACCTTCAAATGCGACTATAATGATAATAAAACAAATCAATATTACTGTTACCAGGCTGTAATGTGCTCACAAGAGCCTTAATCCAGCAACAGTGCATGGAAGCCTGCTGAACAGGACAAAGACAGACGTGGACCTGCGTCAACTTCTAGTGCCGTAAACTGAAAATGTTGACACATTGATCAACACTTAAGAGAAAATTTCAGTCAAGTGTAGAAATCACTCTGTGTCTTTTCATACAGTTTATAAGTTGCCAGGGATCGTTGAAGAGAGGGAAGAGAGTTACTGTGATTTAGTGCCTGAGCATCAGTAAAAAATGCTTTCTCCAATGATGGCCTTTCCCAGCTCCATAGTTACTGAATCAGAGCTGGTAAATGCTGTTTTTTTTTAGCCACCAGATCTCAAATTACCTCAAATAAATCCCAAACTCTCTCACATTACACATAATTACAACTCTGTAAAATGCTGTATCGCTGACCTCATTTTCAAGTGGTTGGAAATGTTGTTTGAAGCTGCTTAAACTGTTTGTTTGCAGAGATAAGCCCAAGGTACAAAACTAAATGACTGTAATTATAATGGATTATTATGAAGATCGGACCAGCTCCCAGTGCAGCATCAGAGGAGCTCAGAGCTTCATCAGTAGGTTCCTCAGGGTCCTGACTGAGATGACACATTGTTTAATTTCACAGTTTCATACTCTAATAATATAATAATCAGGTTTATGTTGATTGTGATTTTTCTCCCCAATGCCCCCCACCCCCTACCCAAAGTAGTGACTGGAAGTTGAAAATATAGTGACAGGGTAAAACAGAAATGTGACTGGCAAATGACAAGGAGAAAAAGATTGTAGTGTAGTTTTTAATGCTACTGTTTTATTTTTCAGTGCCCTGTGCCACTATGTGATGTGTGATGTGATCATGTCGTTTCAGGTGTTACATCTCCTTTGTTCCAACTTGGACAGTAATTTGGATTTGCTTAATCTGAAGTTTACCTATTAAACCCAGACATCAGTCTTCCGCCATGAACATAATGTTAAAGGAAACAACAAACAAAAAGTTACAGTGAGGGGACAATATGGATATCACATATTGTTCAAAGCTTTCAAGAATAATAGTGGATTACTTAAACATCATTAATCATTTCCCTGAGCTGATCTTCACTAAATCCGGATCACACAACACTTCTCTGATTCATAGTATGATAAAACCATTGTGGATGGCTACAATAAATCTTGTGTGAATAATAATAATTTCATAAAAGCACTTGGCTTACTGTACTTCAGGCACTCATTCGCAGGAGACAAGGGTAATGCGTAAAAGCCTTTAATTAATCAGGGAATAATACAAAAGTAAAAACTGGCGACCGATTTCGACTGTCTTGGTCCTCTTCAGGATATGTAAAGGCATAAATAAGCGTAAATACAATATATTTCAGAGCCCCTGTCAGACAAAGGCCCTTAGAATTGTTTCACCCTCGTTTCACCCTCCATGGCGCCTTGAGTACGACTGACTTCTGGCAGTGTGTTTCATTCTATTTTATATAACTCTGATCAATGTCGTGTTCAGGCCACAAAACTACAATTAAATTTCACCATTTAGGTACATCATCATTTACATTGTTTCTCTTACTTGATTAGTGTGTGTGACACATCCACCAGTAACTCTAATCTGGGGAATGTGCCCTTCTTGAAAAGAAATCAGTATTGATTATTGATTTTCCAAATTTGCTAAAACTGAGTTATATTATCAAACCAAAGAGGAAAAATCATGTGATGTAGAGGCTGTATCTTAATTGACTTTAGAGCTTTACAGTTGTTATCTTAGAGGGTCTTAATGAAAGCAACAACTTGCTATTAAATAAATGCAACCTACTCTAAAAACAAAATAAGAAAAGGTCACAGAAAATCCTCCTGACAGACCAGTATGTCGGACACATGTGTTTACTGTAGAAGTACTGACTGACAGACTAAGGCAGTTGTTTTTGCTCTGCAGTGGCTCCCTCTAGCCTTAGCTCTGTCCGTGGTGCTGAACTATGTAGCATGAGATAATGAGATGGAGGAGAAAATGTTCTTCTCTAGTCTGAACCTCACACACTAAGTCACAGTAACTCTTTTCTGTAGCAACAGTCCTTATATGCTGCAGGGCTGACCTGAAAATTACGTTGTATGAAAAGACACATTGGGATCTCTGATGTGTTGATCAGTGCATCATCCTGACATTTACACATGATGTTATTTTATTTATTTGTGGTCACTGCTGTGTGTGTCCCTGTTTGGTGCTTACATGCATGTGATTTGTTACAGATAGGCCTATGTCTTTGTTCACTCACTGGACACTTCTAACACTCTAAAGTACGGCTTTTATTAGCTAACTGTTCAAATGTGATTTACCAAATTTAATATCTAAGAAATTTACACAATAAAGGCAATAGAGGACATTAAGCTAGCCATAAGGAAAAGGTTGTAAAAGAGGAAGTGACGATCATGAGACACATGTTTATTGACCCTCTGCTGCTCCCGGAATAAACACGTTAAAACTTCACATCAGGATGGAGAGATTTTTTTCCCGTCTTTAAATTCAATCCAGTGTCTCCGAGGGCAACAAAGAAAAATCTGATGATGGTCTCATATCATATTGGATTTCATTAGGCGCTGTTCGTGACCTGCCCATCCTGTTCGCGGGAGGGGGGGCTGCTGACGCGCGCTGACAGCAGCGGGGTCGAGCTTCAGCGACAATAAAAGGTGGAGAGTCCTCACTTCATCCCAACAACTGAGTCCCACACACACGTACACATACACACACTAACTTCTGCAGCAGCGGAAAAGTCCCATCAAAGGTAAGTCACTGCTTCTGCAAAGTTGATTCTAACCAGTGTGTCGGTCCAGTCTGACCAGAGAGATGACCCAGCCTCACTCTGCTGCTCTCTCCCCTCTCTGTTCCAGATGCAGAAGTGCTTTGGGATATTTTGCGTGTCGCTCATCTTCTGCGCTGCTCTGTCTGAGACCATCGGGCTCGTGATCGCGGTAAGAAATTCAACTGATCTGCCTCTTTTTGTCCAACCATTAGACTTGAAATCAAAATAGAACATGATGCAAATATTATAGGGAGGGCACTCATCTCACAACATGTAGCTCTCGGTGCTCTGAAGTTGCTCTTGACACCTTGACCTGAGCTGAGTTGAGATCAGTTTTCACATTTGCAACTAAAAATTCTAAATTGTATCCTACTATTTAAGTGATAACACTTGATGTGCAGGTGTAGCCTATTTACCTAAATAAAAGTCTGCTCTAAAGTGTTCTCTTCATTAGTTAATGATATAAGCACAAGTGATATTTATTTTTGTTTGTTTTTTACAAGAAAAAAAGACAAATACAAAGGCCACAATATGAGCTCTAAGCGGGAAGGAAGAGAACATTATATAGAGAGAAAGGAGAAAATTTAAGAGTATAATAGTGTGATGGGACTGAGGTTACAGTCACAATAAATGATCAATGGCGATGTTAAAATAGGTGATGAGAAATTGAATTGACAGTATAAAACAAACAGGTTTTATATGAAAATGAATATCAAAATGGTTCTTGTGACCTACAGTAAAATAGCACGTAGAGAAATAGAGGCACTTTGTGTAGCCTACGTGTTTGTTGTGTTTTTAGGGTTTTTGTAAAGCCAAAGAAAGTTTTTAGGTCGAAAATTAATTTAATTACTTTTTAATTGATGAATACCATTAATTCAGGCAAAGTCATCAATATGCTGTGTGTGTGTGTGTGTGTGTGTGTGTGTTTGTCAATGATCTGATCACTGCGTCTCTTAATCCAACAGCCAAAGGAGAAGCGTGGCTGGACACTGAACAGTGCTGGCTATCTCTTAGGTCCCCGTAAGTACTGACTGCACACACACACAAACACACACACCTCACCCTATCTGCCTGTGATTTAGAACAGCTCATTGTGTGTTGCATGCAGCAGGTACAACATGCCTCTGTCAAGTCCTCTGAGCACATCAACACGTTTTGTTACAGTAGAGAAACTTTGTTACTTCTTATGAGAACGACCCAACAAACTTGACCCGGGTTCTTCAACATGTATCATCGTTACCTGTGTGTGAGCTCAAACAGCAAATGTTCGCTTTCTCTCAGTCTGTTAGACTGATCTTATCCAAACCTTTGAGTGAAATGTCTTTAGAGGTGTTAGTAATAAGTCACATGACATAACATTTAAGAAACTGAAAAAAAAATCCTCCATGAAGGCTGAGGCAGGAGAGGAGCCAGGCTGCGGCACTGTGTAAACAACATCAACCAAAGAAAGAAAGAAACTTTAAATTCAGTGTTACATAGGCAACCAGGCAGTCTGCAGCATCAGCCTCAATATTTTTATGGTAGCCCGGCAGAACAGACAGCTCAGGAGGAAATCTGAAGTGAAGCATCAGGAATCAATAACATTAATGATGGCCGCATCCCATTTAGGTGAGCCAGGCTTAGTGCTCTGATGCTCACTCACTATAACGTAAAGAAATAAAACCTTTACACCTGACCTGTGCTTTTTCTGCTTTGACAAGACAAACTGTCTGTAGATATAAACTGTGGACAGCTACAAAGGAATCCTCCCCTTCTTTGACTGTTTTCATGCTCATCTCTTTCTATCGTCCTTAACAGGTTTCAAAGTAAAAGTTTTAAGTAAAGGGACTGTCACAGAATCCATCAATCAGAGGAAAGGTGTAAAGAAATAGGACATTCAGCCAAGTTTCTGAACTCTCTTCCTTAAATCAAACTAAAATAACATTTTCCCATACCAAAAATCTAAAGCAGCTGTGTGAGGTTGATGTAGGTGGAGACTTATTTCAAAGAGCGGTTGCACTTTCTGTAAATCCAATCTTTGTGTCAGTTTAAAAGTACGCTTGTTAGAATTTTTGGCCACTTGGGGGCAGCAGAACAAGATGAAAACATCCACACTGTCGCCCCAGAAAGTTCTTATGGCAAACTAGTGCAACAGATTTAATAGATAATATTTCTAATGTGGATATAAGCACCAAAGTTTCCATGCGTCTTCAATGAAACTGAGCCTTTGTGTTTAACTTTGAGGATGTGAACTTTCCAGAGTCAAGTTGATACAAAGTCATTAAGAAAAAATTGTGAGTTTGCTGATATTTTTTGTTGAAATGTAGCCTACTTGTATGCAAGTTAATGTGTTTTTACAGAAGACTAAATTTCACATCTACATCAATTGTAGAATTGTATCTGACAGGATTTTGTATCCACATTTGAAATATGCAGTGATCTGCTGAGCTGAGCAGACATTATCCTCCTGTAATGACCTTGTACAGGCCAATTTTCTCATTTTACTCAGATGTGTGATGTGTTTGATGCTCGGTGCTGCCTGAAAATGCTGCCTATGTAACACAACAAAAGACCCGGTGCAGGTCTGTGAATCAGGGGCTGTTTTCTTTCTTTGTCCGCTGTCTCCACAGTGTCGGCTAATTTACTGTCATTTAAAATGGCCTCATTATCTTCAGAGGACACATTCACTGAACACTCAGTATCCATGTGTGTATGTGTGTGCCAGTGTTCTTAGTGTATGGGATCCCAATCAGGCCAGAACCCTGGAAATGCTGTGTGTTTGTGTGTGAATGTGTGAATGTTGAGTGTGTGTGAAGCCCAGGTAAAGGTTGCTCCTGCCTCATCCTGTGTTTCAGGTCGTATTGATCACCTAATTCAGATAAAGGATTCTCCCAGTGCCAGAGGCAGAGACGAGCTGGTCACTCAATGTAAGATAGAAACATACGGCCACTGCAGGGCCTTGGTGTCAGGGCAGGAATTGCTGCGTCCAAACATCCCGCCTCTTAGCTGCTTCCGCCACTCATCGGGGGGCGGAGTCTGTCATCCTGCTCTTGTCTGTGCTTTATATGCATCCAAACGGTTTTAACATTTCACTCGGATTCGTGTTAATCTCATATGAGTGTGCGTTGTGTCAGTAAGGGTCCAGCACAGTGGCATTGCACTGTGGACCAACTTCCCATTACTCCATCGTATCATCTTACAGCAGTCACCTCCACACCTAGACCATTCCTAATTAGTAAACTGCTCTTCCTAATGTGATTGCAGCAGTCGCCTGGCATGAGTCATTTCATAAATGTGAAAATATGTGATGCAAAATGTAGTAAATATCGAGAGGCAGTAAAGCCTGGATCAACTCATGACTAATTTATCTGACAAACAGCAAGGGAGACTGATGGGTGGCAAAATATATTATCGTGTTTTTCCTGTTTAACTAGAGAATCAGTGCTATACTGTATCTGAAAGGTGTTGTACATGAGAACCCCAGATGAACAGTACAGAGACCCATACTCTTTTGATCTCCCAAGAGACGGAAAGTAGTCGGTCAGGTTCACAAACACATAAACAGATCCAGTTTAATATTTGCTGTCTCTCTAGAACAGCCGTGTTCTCCTCTAAATAAGAAAGCAGTCACTGTTTGGTGCTTGGGCCTTAAAAGGCATTATTTGTCCTTCTCGGGGTCTCATAATTCAACACACACACAGAGTTCAGTACAGTAGGTTCCAGCTCAAGTACCACTACAGCTAATGGGGATGCAGCTAAGATGAGTCAAACTCTTGGGGCCACTTAGCTTCTCTCACCTTCAACCACACATCACAGCCACTCAGGAAGTGAAGTGGTGAACTGAGTATGTGACCTAAAGATAAAGACACATAGGCTATACCTGAAGAAGACTGAAGGGTAAAAGTCAGGAGCAGTCTGATGACGTGGATGTTTTATGTAGTTTATATATGTTAAACAACTTCATAAGTTGCAAACATACAGAAATGTTCAAGTAGCATTCAGAAAAATCTTGTTATTGAAGTGGTCTTCTGTTGTTTGTGCATGTGCGAACGGGACCAGTGACATGGCGAGTAGTGTGCGTGTATGTGTGTGTGTGTGTACTATATACACAAAAACATAGACAATTAAATTACTAAACTGTATTAATTCTTCATTCCACCAAAAGATGACCACAGAGGACAACCTGACTACTACTACACACTTCAAACAAGACTCACATATTTCAAAATATCAATATATGTATATACTGTATCTCTGTAAACAAGACATATAGTAATCTATCTTAATCTGTAACAAAATATGATATTATATGTCACCATGGTCTTCAGGCCTTTGCTAAACTGTGCATTGACTCCATAGGAGTTCACAACTGAAAAGAGCTACTTAAGCCCCCATCATCTCTATGCTTGACCATTATTTTATTTTCATTTTTTTTTTATCATCCCTATTATTCCAGTGCATTTCCTTGTGTGTTCAAACTACACCCTGTTTAAATGTGCTTTTTATTTCCTCCGTTGGTCAAATCTCTGTTTTACTGCAATTCTATGAGCCAAGCCCTGCAGGTGGTCTGTACAAGTTTGGAAATTAACCCAAACAATTACAAACCAAACACCATGATGAAATAATCACATGTACAACAATGTCCCTGAGCTCTTTTTTGCAAGAGTTAGATGGAGGTGTGCCATGTGTTCACTGTGTATGTATGTGTGTGTGCATGTGTAATGTTTGATGCTCCTGCAGCAATGGGATAATTTAGGAATTTTGTGTGTTTTGTTTGATTTTTGAGTGAAGCATGAAAAAGCTCAGCTGACCCACCTGCTGTTTGTGTGACTGTATCGATTGTGATCACTCCCCCTTGTCCAGATGGAATAGATGGACACAGGACACTAGGAGACAAGCCGGGTCTGGCTGGCAAGAGGGACATGGGTCAGGAGGAGGACTTCAGAACAGGTCTGTTCATCTCTCACACGCAGAAAAAGGACATTCCTCTCACTGCTAATCTCACTGCTGAGGACACAAACTTGATCAAGTGTATGTAGGGTTACAACATCTTAAAAACCACTGCACCAAAGCAACCACACAACAATAAACATCACGACCAAACTTTATTTTTTGCTTCAAATTTGGTCAATAGACTTTTAACAGAATGGCGATTTATTTACAGTACAGAGAGAAGAATGATTGTCATTCATGTCTTTGTGAAATTAAGAAGCTTTAAGATTTGTCCTTGGTGTGTAGAAATAGGCCTATTTGTTTGAACCTTACTGTCCTGTTGGCTTCAACCAACATAACAGGCTTAACTTTGCCTCTGTCACAGGTGCCCTAAGAATAGCAGATGAAGACATCATCCACATCGTCATTGACTTCCTGTCGTACCTCAAACTTAAAGGTAATGCTCATCGTTTCACCTCAAATTCAGTCTGTTACGTCTGCCTCTACGCCCATCAATAAAAACAATGATGAACGACTGGGTTGGATGACATCATGAAATTGGATCTTGTCGTCTTCACCCCAATTATCATAAGGATTCTTACCAGAACCCTAAAGCTGTTCAATTTATTTATTTTTCTATTTGATCTACTAGACATTTGGCAGCTTTTTTGTTGTGATTTGAATATACAGCAGGCTACATTTTGACACAGACACAGCTGTTGTCTAATCTCTATTTCTGCAATAATGTTGTCTCAATGCCAGGTGTGTGTGTGTGTGTGTGTTTCTTTCAGAGATGGGAGCTTTGGACAGCCTGCCCTCCCCCATGACATCAGATGAACTAGTGAATCCCTAATGGCTCTGCCTCACTGCTGGTCACCCCCCCTCCTCCCACGTCTATGTTTCTGCCCTAAATGTCACCTTTCTGTAGCTCCATTCGCATTCTCACTCTGGATCTGTCCTGGTACCAAAGATCTGATCCTGTAACTGTTTGTGACAGAGGGTGATGATTTCTCCCCCAGTACAAACACCACATCTTTTTGCTCCTGTGTAAATAAAACGTGATCTCTCCTGTGGATCAGTGAGTGTTTGCTGACTATAAATGGATCTAAGTAAAAGGGACCTCTTATCAGAAGAAAATGCTGTATTATTATCTAAATATAATATCACCTTGATTGAAGAGAATGGAGTGAAATAAACAAACAAATGGCACTAAACTCACAGTGTGATTTTTGTTTCTTTCCATGATTCATAATTTCATTTAAAAAGGTCCATTAACAATATGGATTCATTTCTACTAGATAATAGACAAAAGTAAAAACTCCTGTGGAAATACCGTGCCCTCTATGGCAGCAGTACTGGACCTTGGATGTTATGATTACTGCTCCCTTGTGTCAGCATGCACCTACAAGTTCACTCCAATCTGCCAAGTAACACAAAGAAAGGCAAAAAGAACAATGTTCACAAACAATGCAGGCTTAAGTATACTGACAGGCTACCACACATCATGATAAAGAGTTTGATTAATTAAGTAGGCCTAGCTAAATAATATTTAGATTTATGTAGCCTAGGAAAAGAAAAGGATGAGTAGCTGATGAAGAATCCGTTTCAGTTCAGACTAGTTTACACAGGAGAAATTCTTTCAACAGCCTATAGCTAATTTAGTGATGGAAATTTGATAGCCTAATACATGTATAGCCTACTGCAAAATAACTCTAGACTAGACTTAGGCTATTCGAGTTTCTAAAATAACAAAACTGATTGAGAGGATATGAGGTTTATTTGATTTATTTGGGAATGTGAGTTCTGCCATGTCTCTTCCACACTCCATTCCGTAGTCGTAGGCCTACACGTTAGGTTCTCATAATTTCGACAGCTCTTTGAGTCCGTGAAGGTATCACACTGTTTGTTTTCATGCCAACGGTGAGTTCCAACGTTCCTTCATCCCCATCTAATCACGGTCACATAATTGCATTACTTCTGAGCGGACGGACTGCTGCTTTGTGAGTCCGACCGGTACTCACGGTGCTGCTTCTCAATTAATTAAAAGTGATTCAGTGATCCGTCATCATCAACCAACCACACGGACGTTAGTTTAGCTAACTGAAAGCTAACTGTTTAGGTCGGCTGTGGTTGGCGCCAATGAACACGGAAGGAAATTCAGTTGAATAGCTTCATAGTCTCCGAGACAAAGGTGGACACAGTGCAGGTCAGTGCGGAGAAAGTTGTGTTAGATTTTAGTTAAAGTTCTAAAGAACTATATTTTACTAAATCGTTAACTACCCTGACGACTAACAGCCTGAAATGACCCTAGAAGAGCCATGGAAGTGTTTTGTTTTGTCGTAGTGTTTTTGTTTTGTTCTCCCAATTTTAGGTAGCGATTAAATATGTTCAGAGCAAACACGTTAAACTAAATGGATGGAATAAACTCATACCTCATTTTTATCCAAAGGGGCTTCATTACGACACGGTTCAAACATGGCAGAGTTCCTCTGATTAGTTTCTGTTTTTTTCCTGCCATGAACACGTCTGTCACACTTTCAAAATAAAAGAAAGTTCATTCATTGATTAAAGGTGCGTTTCAAACAAAATAAGGGTACTCTATTGAAATGTAGCACAGTATCATGGAGCATAAGTTGGAAGTTAAAAAAACAAAACAAAAAAGGTCAACAAAAAGTAAAGTATAATTTCATTAATGATAAAGTAGGCAAGAGTTGGTGTGAAGAGAAAGCAACAATAGTCAGTACAAAGTACCAGTATCATCTTTACACAATGTCTTTTTAAAACAGGTGTGTGGTGGCAGGATGAACAGCCCTACTTCAGAGTTGAAAGCAACACGACGTGAACAGGAACACGTGGGCTCTGACAACCCTTCATCTAAAGACTGCAGCTCTAGGGACAGTGATGTTCACACTGGCTCTACAGGGACTCCTGTTTGGGTGCCCCCCCCTTCAGATGCCAGTTTACCCCTAATACCACCCCATCCTCAGCAGCATACCATCCAGCCAGGGATGATGGACCCCTTCAACTTAAGGTTGAATGTTCATTCATACACTGTTTTCTTTTTACTACAACATTGGCCATACATCCTCGTCCCGTTTAAGATGTCGTGTAACATCGCTGACCCCTCCATATTATTGAAAAGAAAAATGGTGCTGCTGTTCATATAGCTTCACACGCTTTCACCATAATATAAACAGCTGATGTAAATGTTACCTGCCTGACTCTGATGTATTGATCGCAGGTTCCAGTGTCCATGTCCGTCCACTCAGTGTCAGATGACTTATCCAGATTACTTCCTGGACCAGTCCAGTCAGTATCACCTCCTCACCAGGTAAGTGCTTGATCACTTCACATGTCCAGCACCAGTAGACATCAAGAGTAAATCTTTGTGCCTTTTAACAAAGCTGAGAGCTTTATGAAATATCAGCTTTGACAGGGGGTTATTTAAGTGTCTTTAAACATGAAGATGCTTTCAACGTTATGAGACTACAGATTCTAGCATTTTGTGTGTACAAGATTTCAAGATACTTTATTGTCATTGCACTGGTGAACAATACAACAAGTTTTGGCACAGTCCATCCATAGCAGCATTTGTGTAAAAAAAAATAAGGCGATATCTTGTTGCTAAGTGTATTAAAATATATGACCTTAACAATAAAAGCACTTAAAATAACCTTAGAATAGTCAGAATAAATCAATGATTCAGGTGTCCTTGTTTCCTCAGCCCTGTGCCTGGTCCAGCAGACAGCAACCATCACAGCTTGTTCTCAGCTCCTTGGTTTGAACCTATTCTCTGCAGCATGATGCCGGTGACGTCAAACATTTTCAATCAAACCCATCTTTTGTACGAATTCAGAATTTAATCACTCCTGCTCATTTGTGTCTGTGTGTCTTTTGTCTTTCTTTAGGGGGACTTACACTCTCCCCTCTTCAGTATTTGTCCACCACAGGCCATGGACCAGCAGCAGGTTCACGAGGGATTGACTGAAGTCACATCCCACACTACGCAGCCTGTAAGTTGTACCATCAGATACATGGGTACTCTCATCAAGTATTGAATTGTTTTTGCACCATTTTCTATCTTAAAGTAAAGTGGACGCTCATCAATGGTCACATGACCTTAAATAAATGCAGAGGCAGCACTCACATCCCAGAAAAACTAACTGCCAGGTGCTGGACAAAGACACAAGTACAGAAATAAAGTCAGCACAGCAGGCACTGCTCCTAAGGGTGCATTTTAATAAGATTCCCTTCATCTGATGAGGCTTGATAAAGGGCGGGTCACACACACACACATACATGTAGTGATCAATTATTAAAATGCACCCTTAGGAGCAATGCCTGGTGTGCAGGCTTTATTTTTGGTTTTTGCCCATGACCTTAATGTCTACAGTCCACAACCCACAGATAATCAACTTCCTGTCTGACGCAGAAATAAAGAAAATGTTTGGTTAAAATTAACCTGACTTATTATTAGAAAAGATACCTACTTCCATGATTTATCTTTGAATAATGGACAAACAATTCATGTCGTCCTCTTGTCTGTGTTGGTGGTGTGTAATGCTGGACAGGTGGTGCCAGTCAACCACTGTGAGCCTGGACCTGTGTTCCTCACCCTGGAGTCTGCACCAACACACACAGAGGTTGGACCAGGTCAGGTTAAAGGCAGGCTTGTGTTTAGTGTTGTTTTAGGTAGAGTTAAACTTCATAAACAAAAATAATATCACTATTATAGTGATCAAAATAATGGTTGTAACTGTCTTGTTAAATGTGCTCAAAAGATAAAAAAAAACACAACCTGAAATCATCTCACCAAGTGAATTGCCATTTTTACATTGAAAGAGAACTATGCTATAACATAAGTTATAATTTGGTTTTGATTCGATTAAGAGGAGTCCCTAAAATTGATAATATGAAAAACTGTAACTTGATTGACATTGAGCACATGAAAGGCTTCACAGTCAAAAATCATTGTGATACTGCCACCATGTGTCCAGTCATTGATGATGCCCTTTCTTACCTATCAGTAACCATAATCTACAACAGCAGTTTACAGCGACCATACACAGTTCTTCAGTAAACGCACATGCTTTAGTTAAGTCTAAGTTTCTGTACTTATCATCTTTTTCTTTGTGTTTACCAGAATCTCTGTATCAGCCCCACAAGACAGCTTGTTCCATGTACGAGCCCCGAGATCAGGCGGTCAGCATGCAGCCTCCAGCCCCCCCAGCACGGTAAGAGCAGCTCTGAAGATCTAGTTGCTGCCACTACACAGACTTAGTTAGACAACATCTATGTGCAAGCTGTTGTAAACCACCTAGGACATCATGCAGTGAATAATATGGCACTAATCTGTGTACTATAACACATGTAAACTGTTCCAGGCTAAAACTGCTAAGTCTATCATTGAATAATTAATTTTAATGGTCTCATTATGAAAAGTTAAACGTTTTCAGTGCACTCGTGTTGGATCACTACTTTCATATTGTCAGTCTGTTATGCCAAACTCTTGTTACACAGTTTGCAAATACTGTGAAATGTAAACGTTGCACTGAGAATTAAACTTCATGCAACGAGGACTTGGATATTTGACCTACCATGTTTTTGCATCTTCCACCTGTAGAGCTGTTGGAACTTTGTCTGAATCAAAGTCCAGGAAGCCTTGTCATTGCACCAGATCCCAGTGCCTCAAACTGTGAGTAGACCATGTTTACAATCTAGCCGAATCTAACAGAAGCAGCAGAAAGCACACCGCTACAGTCACGTACACTTTTTTTATGTTGTTTTGTGGTGTTTAATACACTTGTGTGCGACTGTCTCTTTCAGCTACTGTGACTGTTTTGCCAATGGAGTCATGTGCAACAACTGTGACTGCTCCAACTGCCACAACAATGCGGAGAACGAGACAAAACGGCACAAAGCCATTAAGGTCTGTACTGGTTGTGATAAACACAGGAGCCTAAGTGCTTCACAGTTCACAGAATAACTAAATCAGCCAATACATAAAAAGAACATCATCTAATCAAAGTTAGACCATATTGTCTATTGTTAATAGAAGCACACTGAATTAACTGGATGTTAGAATGGTAATATGAATGGAGGGCTAATGCAGAAATCATTAATGACTGAACCATTTGTTCTTTTATAAATTGAATTGAATGTCAAAATAAAATGAAGTTAGAATTTCAAGAAATCATTGATAAGTAAATCAATATTAATTGGTTAAACACAATAGTGGGAGGAGCTATTTCCAATCCTCTTGGCTTTAGAATTAGGATGAAATTTAACTGTTTGACTCTTCAGTCCAAGTGATTTAACCATGTTAGAGAATATAAGATACAAGCTTGTCTACATGACATTTCCAGAAGAAGTGGTATATATTTTGAGAAGAAACATCACAGAACTTAAAAATCTGTCACTCTATAATTGAAAGCAGCTTACTTACGATTAATACTGAGAGACAATTTAAAGAGGAACTAAGCAGGATTAATTGTGATTGTTAACTACATGACCTGTGACTTATTACGAGTGACAACGGAGGCTCTCTGTCTTCCACCTGGTGTCTCACGGTTGAAAACCAGCCTTGTAACATTAGTGTAGTACCTGGCCATCAAATATGTTATATAACAACAAATGCACATGACCAGGCGGAGGGTTATCAAAACAGAGGACTTGCGTAGTTCCTCCTATATTTTGAAACAGTTTAATCACTTGGTCTGAAACACCATCGACTGTTGCTGGCTGCTGGTGTTTGATCTGCAGCAGTAGTTGGGCTGACAGCACTGATCGCTCTAATGGGTGTTTCAGCCTGGGTGAAGGGTGTCACACTATTAGTGAATCTGATTCAACGGCCCAGTTACTGGAAAACACTCACAGGGAGACATGTTTTCTCTCACACTCTGCTGCACACACACATGACATATACAACCATCACCCTGATATCAGTCTTTTCTAACCATAACAACAACAACAACAACAACAACAAAGCTTAAACTCTAAGAGGAAGATGTATTGTTTTTTCTGATGCACTGTTTAAAGTTCCAGATAAAACCCCTGGAGGCCAGCAGGGTATCGGGAGTGTTTCGTGTTCGTGGAGGGAATGGGGAATGGTGATGGAAACTAATCTAGATCTGTCCAGTGAAGACTTCATCTCTTCATCTCATGCTCTGGCAGTTGAACGTCATGCTGTCATGTTTTTTTCTTACTTGGAGGACTGTGTTATCCTCCGTCTTGTACTTACCATGTGATGAGCTGTAGGCGTGTGTAACACTGGTCGAGGACCATTAACGATATTAAAGGGTCATTCTCTAATCATCACTGGGGTTTCTCCTCTGTAGTCCTGTTTAGGTCGTAACCCAGACGCTTTCAGGCCCAAGATTGCTGGTGGGAGGTCAGGAGTGGTCAAAGGCTGGCACAACAAAGGCTGCAACTGTAAACGCTCCAACTGCCTTAAGAACTACTGCGAGTGCTATGAGGTACACACACACACAGTGACCCAGGTTCCCTACTGTTGACAGTGGCCAACATAAGGTCTCTGGCCATGTCCAGGCTACACCTTCATGATGCCACCATGCTGCAAACTGTGGCAAATCAAAGATGAACTGATTAGATTTTGGTGCTCAAAGGTCAAGGTTAGAATGACCTCACAAAACATGATTTTGGCCTTATGAACCCACCTTGAGAACTTTAATGGGGTTTTCTTTAGTTTTGCGACAAATTCCAGTGAGATTCAAGCATGAACTGATGAGATTTTGAAGGTCAACAGTTCTTATTTCTTTTGTTTTATATCACCTTATAATATCAGTCAGTTTCAAACATACCTGTACTCACATACATTTTTTTCCACTGTCTTTTGAGAGTGTGTTAACCTCTGTGTGTGTGTGTGTGTTTTTGTGCAGGCAAACATCATGTGTACCTCGAGCTGTAAATGTGTTGGCTGCAGAAACTATGACGATAGCTCTGAAATGTGCCTCAAAGAGAAAAGTGTCAAGGACAAGTGAGTCAGTTTGACACCACATCATTCTGGATACGAGCTGCTCTAATCTCTAATATCAAACAAGAACCATGTGAACAGATTTGAAATTTTAAATGGAGATCTTTTTTGCACTAGCAAGTAGTTAATTAGCTTCGACAGCACATTTCTATCACTAACAATTTCATTTTCAAGTGTTTTTCACTGTGTGGCTCCACCAGTGAGCTCCATCAGCTCTCTGTGTGCTACTATTGACACCTCAGTATGTGTGGCTGGACACAACAGTAGGGCCAGACCTACTGTAAGTTAGCAAATGTCACTGACTGACTGACTGATCACATTTCCATCACAAATCAGTCGACAGCTAAAAAAAAAACCCTATCAGATCTGATGGCATGTAGACAACAGAGACAGCAGCAGCAACAAGTGAGACAATGCACTCATCCTCTTTACTTGACCTGTTAAGAAAGGTTGTCCGGCAGTAACTTTAACACAACAGACAAGGGTGTCTGAAAATCGTCCGGTTAGAGATTCCAGCAGAACGGATGCTGAGCAAAAAACAAAACAAAAACAAGACACAAGACGGAAATGAGCGTTTGCCTGTGTGTTTGTGTGTTCAGATGGCCCGTCTCAGTGATAACTCCCGCTGTGATGGATGCTGTGTGCGGCTGTCTGCTGGCCCAGGCTGAGGAGGCTGAGCGGGAGGACCAGAGTCCTGCCCAGGCGGAGCACATGGTCCTGGAAGAGTTTGGTCACTGTATCACTCAGATTGTCAAGGCCATGTTCAAGCCTATTGACGCATTACAGTAAGACTGTGAAGTATGACCAAAGGCAATAGACAAAATAAGGTCTTTAATTTTATTTTTCAGCTTCATCATATGAGTTCATTTATATGTGTGAAGATCTAAGTTCTTTTTTGTTGAAGAATTTAATAGTTAAAAGTAAAATGTATGCTCTGGATGTGTTGTGTGCTACTAAGTTGCACTACTGTTTTATTAATCATACAGCAGACACTGTATGACTGGTTAAGAGCAATGTTGTTGTGCTTTAACCCATTTAAAAAACATTCTGACTCAGTGTGGATGAACTAGTTTGTTTTTTGTTTTTTTACCATAAACAAGTCACTGACTAATCTGTGCGCAACCTGTGAAAAAAGTAACTTATTTAATTTATTTATTCTTTGCTATTAATTCTTGTTGTCATGTGTTGTCCTGTTTGGGATATTTATAATAATTAAAATGTGTTTATTTACTTAAAGGGCTCGGAATAGAGGTTTATGTCATTTCTGGTCTGAATAGGTTCCAAATAAAAGTATTAAGTTGCATCTTGTTTTTACATTTATTTCTCACCTACCACACAACACTGGGATTTCCAAATTGATGTTTTTGTTTTTCGATGTAATAACTAAAAATGTTGTCTTTTTTCATACGCAGCAGGACAGAAGCTGAACTGAGTTACAGACAATCACCACACAACTTTTTTGACCAACTTCAAAAACTTCTGTACACTTGATGCTGTGAGGCGGCGTCTTGGCAGAGGTTTGCCACGGACCAGCGTATCTCTGACAGCTGCTATTTACATGTCTTTGTTGACTTGAGTTACAGCGTGGTCAGCCCCCATAGGAAACACCAATGGGAATCCAGAGCTCCAGATTTACCGAATTTGCTACTTTTTGTTAGCTGAGGTTATGCTACAGTTTGGCAGGTGTTCCCTGAGTCCAAACCTCATAATTTCATCCCAGTATACGCCCAGCAGCAGGTCATACTCTCCACACACCAGGCTGTGTCCAGCATGAACCAGACCCAGTTCATTTTACTACATGAGGAGGATGATGAAGACTGTGGATAATCAGTAAAGCTCATCCGCTAGAACTGATTTACTGATACTGGGAAACCTGTTTTGGAAATAACAATATACACATAAAAAAACATCAGCAACATAAAACACCTGTGTTACTAGTAGTCGCACACAAACACAGATCTGAGCACTCGGAGGGTCCACACAGCGGCTCCATACTATTGATGTTCCTGGGTGCAGATCACGGCCGTGACGTCAGCCTCTGTTTTTGTGCTGTTTTTGAGCTTCTAGTAAACAGGAGTCCTGCCAGGCCTCACAGGGAGCAGGATCGAACCAGTTCCTGCTGCTGCTGCTGCTGATGGAGGATATAAGCAGCCGAGAACATCGCTCTGAAACACACACACATGCTGAGACCGGACTGCAGCAGACATGGTGAGTGAAGCAAGTGTATATTTACAACTTTTCATACTCGCTCAAATCTCTGTCTGTCTTTAAACTGTGTCAGTGATGAAGAGTTGTTTTTATAAAAGTCTTAAGTTCTATAACATCTGAAATGTATGCACTTTTTAATGTAATTATTTTGTGTTAAATGGATCAGTTCACGAAAGGTGTATGACAATAATTTCAGTTAAACCCTTAATTTTTTATTAAGAGAAAGTTCGCATTTAATATTTAAAATAACTCTCGTACCTAATACAAGCCACTCTGTGTCACTTGAATATTTATCATTGAATAGTTTTTGCTGTTATATTGGTTATTATTTTTCTTTGACTTTTTGATTAATCATTAATCAATATGATACTGAAAGTGATAATTATTATATTATTTATTGATAGATTGGTATTTATACAATTTGCATGATTCTTGATTGTTGGATTATATTACTTTGTGTTATATTTGCGTTTTATATGATGTTAAGTAATGTCATGTTGCGTTCAGGATACAAAGACCAAGGAAACAAAGCACATGTCTTTCACACATATACCACATGTTAATCTGTGTAGTGTATGAACTCTATACATGTACAGTGACTGTACATTATATTACATGACATTACTTGTGCATTCATGTGCAAATGAATTCACAGTCACAGTGGATTCAAAAGGAGCAGGAGCTCGGTTCAGCTCTACAGAGAGCACAGTGTGTTTTAGTGATGCAGTGTTACACATGCAGTTTGACTGGCCGGGAGTTGAACCTAAACAACTCAGCTACTAGGTCTCTTCAGCATGTGGGATGTTTTTCTGTAGTGACTCCACTGTTGTGACTTGGGTTTACTTCCTGAGCTGTGGCTGAGCTCACACATGACCACCGTTACTGTGATTTGTGTGTGTTTCCAGAAGATAAAGGCCAACGCTGTGTGGACATGTGCTGTAATCATCTCCCTGCTGGTCGCGTCCTGTCATGCACAGAAGGTAAAACGAACCATTCAGTCACAGTCTCCACTGGTCTCCTGTAACACGCCCAAAGCAAACAGTTGTCATGTCTGTCCCTCAGCTCAATGTCCACTGGGGTCCTCAGTCCATGATGTATCTGAAGGGAAAACGTGAGTATGAACAGAGCAGACAGACTTCCTCCTCTTCTTCTTCTTCTTCTTCATCTTCTTCTTCTTCTTCTTCTTGAAGAATGGGTGTGTCTAAAGTTTCATTGATCCCAGGTTTGGTGAAAACCAGAGGAATTGATCAGCTGATCAGTTGTCTGATGGTAACAGGTGTTTAGTGTTGGGACTGGCCCACTCTCACAGCAGCAGTCCACTGTCAGACAGCAAGGTTGTCAGTGAAACCGTGTGTCTCCTGCTGTGTCCTCAGATGGCAGGAGGTTTGTCTCAGAGGAGGACAACAGCGTCCTGAAGCAGGGTCTGCAGGGCTGGTACGCAGCTCTCCGAGGTACAGGAGCACGTTGCCACCGGCTCATCACACAAACTGTGTTAAGGGTTAGTTGACATTACAGTACAACAATGCATGTAGTGAAGTTCTGTCCTGTGTGTGTGTGTGTGCAGGCATCCAGCGGCTGCAGTCACTGGACTTCAGTAAAGCCGGTCACATCGTGAGCTCAGAGAAGGTCCTGATCCACTACCTCCAGGACAGATGAGACCACCGTTAAAACACCGTTGAGTTTATCATGGTCAGATTCCACTTGTTATTGAATGTGACAGGCAGAGACAGAAGAGGTGCTACAACCAGACCATCAGAAGTTTATCACAAACTCTCTCTTTACGTTTCTGCAGTGTGAGTTGTTTGGTTTTCTTCTATATTGTATTTTTTACTCATGAATGATCTCTGTGTGTCTTTGTACAGACTTCAGGCTGCTGTATATAAATCTGATACATACAGTAAATGCTCTAAATAAATGAACATGGTCTTTACCTCTGTGTTCTGTCTTTGTGGCTGCATTGTGTCAGTGTGACCACCAGAGGGCAGCCGTAGATAACAGAGAGCCTGTCCACAAGCTTTATGCTCCAGAGCTACTCACTAGGGAACTGCATTTAAATCAGTATAAATATATACATAATGGTGCTGCTGCTTTGGTCTAAATATGTCAGATTTATAGAATAAATAAAAGTGGGATAAATAGATTGATTCAATAATCAAGATCATTTAGCTTTTTTTATTGTCACAATTTTATATTTATATCTACTTACTCTATGTATTTCATCATTTGTAAGCAGATCAATTTATTTTATAGCTTTATATTTAATATTGATTTATTAAATCCTGATTGAGACGGCATGCCATACTTTATGTTGGTGAAAGTCACAATGACAAACATAATTGTTGCAACAGGTGATTTGTGTTATGACTCTATGGTGTCAGATGCCTGTGGTCTTTAATTCACAACTACTATTACACCAAATGCAAAAAAACACTGAAATGCCGGAAACTGTTTTGCCCTTTCTTTCTTTGTTTTTTGTATTGCTTCAGTGCCATGGCTATCAAAACAACTGCCGCACCTCTGGTCCTGAGTGGGGAAATATCAGGTAAATAAGAGGAAGCAGCTCTGTTTTACTGCAGAGGAATGACAAAAATCCATTCTCCAGTATCTGTTCCTGCCAAATTAGGACAACATTGTCAAACTGCCAATTAACAGATTAGCTCGTCAGCAGCAGGGCTGGGCTGAGTCTGGGTCCATGTGACTGTAGTCTGTCCCTACAGAGCCAGAGTGGTATGTCCATCAGGTTGTGTGAATGGAGACTTTCTGCTCCACAGCTGTATCTTGATAAGCTGCTGCTTTCTGCCAGAGAACCTCCATCTGAACACTGTGACCTCCCTGTCCCCTCCACCACCTCCACCACTCAAAGCCCTATTTCCTCCAGCCATATAAACAGTCTGTATTAGCCTCAGTAAAACAAACAGCAGCAGTGCTTGGTTTAGCTAATCCTGTAACGGATATCACCTCTGTTTGGACTGATCACATTTCTGTCCAGACCAACCCAGAGAAGTTTCATCACTCTGCTGCTGGAACCACTTTAGACATTTCTGCATGTTTCCATCTGCAGGGAGGGAGGGAGGGAGGGAGGGAGGGAGGGGAGGGGGGTTAACCCTATCTTCACCCTATGAGATTCAAGTGTGGCCCCCACACTGTACCTACCCACTCTCTGTGTGTTTGCATGATCACTGTTAAACAGTCTCTAACTTTTGCCTATAGGGGTCTCTCAATCAAAACAACATATGGATATTGGTGACATCATGAAATAATGTGGGATCATGCGAATTGTTGTTTTCATCACCATTACTGTAAGCTCCTCCCAGTTTCTTCACTGTCAATGTGTTTTTAATGTTAAAAAAACGGATAAACCATCTTCTTGCTGTGTGAGGATTAGAATTACAGGTGCATCTCAATTAATTATATTGTCATGGAAAAGTTGTATTGATTTATTATATTTATGTCAGTAATTCAATTCAAAAGGTGAAACTAATACATTATATAGCTCCACTACACAGAATGAAATGCTCCATGTCTTTATTTATTTAATTTATTTTAATTGTAATGATTATTACTACACTGTAAATCCAGGTGGCAGAAATGTTTTTGAGATGAAAGTTATACGTGGCAGACATAAGTGTTGTGATGTTCAGCAAGTGATTGGAAAAAAAAACCAAAATATTTCTAGCATGAGTTAGATGAAGTGATAGTGCTTTCGACAACGTAATGTTTGTTCAGTGAGGATGTTCAAGGGTTAACATGATGTTGTGTCTCTTGATAATCCATCCTTAAGACAAGGTGCCTGCTGGTCAGTCAACCTCAACATAACCGTACTCCTGAACACACCTCACTTGTAGACCAGCACACCCATGGGCGTTCAGAAGGTTTCATGTATGTTTGCTTTGTAAAGGACATGGGCGAGTGACAACTGTGTCAGCCTGAAACTCACAGAGATACATGGGTGTGGTTTCAGGTGTAAGATGGGGTAATTAAATCTTGGTTTTGCCTCTGAGTTGTGTATTTAAGTCTTTGCCATGAAGTTACCACTCCTTAAACCTATACATGTACTTAAGACGTCAATAATAAAGGTATTAAGTGTACTTTATCATAATTATTGTATACATACCCAAATTATAACCATTATTATGTTGTTGAGGTGACAAGTCACTGTTGACCTTTGACCTCCAAATCAGTTCATCTTTAAAGGGATAGTTCAACATTTTGGCAAATTGGCCCATTGCCATAATCCCAATAGTTTAAGGAGTAGTTTTGTTATCTTTAATTGTTGGTGCAAGCTATTTTTAGAACGGCAGAGCAGAGCTGCGAGCTACTCAGAGCTACGCTACAGATTTGCAGTGACCTGCACATTCACCACACTATGAAATAATAACGGAATGTTACGAGACAGAGTTGTTTTCAAAGTAAATTAATGCAAAACTGCTGATTTGAACTGTTCTGCATTTGCCTTGAAAACAACTCTGTCTTGTAACGTTCCATTATTATCTCAGAGCGTGGTGAAAGTGCAGGTCACAACTTGTTGACAAGAGCATTTGGGAGTTTTTGGAATGAGTTTGATGTGGGAAACCAAGAAATCCAATCAGCCTCCGTAGCGTAGTTCTGAATGGCTTTCACCAACAATTAAAGGTAACAAATCTAATCTTAAAACTACTGTATAGGGATTATGGCAATGGGCCAAATTTGCCAAAAATGTTGAACTATCCCTTTAAGTCTTGGTGAATGTTGATATGTCACGTTCACATGGGTGAGGTGGGATCACAGTGACCTTTGACCAGAAGGAGAGTGGGATAGAAATGAAACTCTGTGGCTTGTATTAATACTTTATTACTTTAATATAATAATTTGATAATCATCATATTTTACCTCCAAATGACATTCACAGTTTAGTTACAGACTCTACAGAGACCAGCTGTGTGCAGCTGACACCACGTGCTGCCCTGAGCTGCCTCAGCCAGGTACTGAACATCACACAGGACATGACATCCAATCAAACACAAGTATCCTCAATGGGAAAAGGCACTTGCTTTATTTTCTAAAAACAGACAGTTATGGGAGGATATCCTTCATTTTTGCTTCACCACGTGAGCGTCCAAAACGTCTCCGGGGTCCGACCCTGACGCGGAGGTCAGGGGAGATACAGAGATCGACGACATCACAAACACAGAGCGGCTGTTTCCTGTTCAGTCAGACAGCAGCAGCGTCCAGAGGAAAACTTCAGATCCACAACTCAGCAGCAGACTTCTTTTCTTTTTTTTTATACTTCCATTAATGGCTGTAGTGGAGGGAGGGGCCATGTGAACTGAACTTATCCAACCTTCATTTATTTTGTTTTTTTTATTTCTAGTCCATCATTTTATGGTCATTCATCAAAGAAACAGCCTGATGTTTGAGATACTTCAGCTTGTTTGTGCTCCAGAGTCAGATGAGAAGATCAGTGGTGTCCAGTCCAGGACAAGTTTAGCCTAGCTTAGCATCAAGACTGCAGACTGACAGAAATTCATGACAGAGCTACATAAAAAAAATACACTTTTCAGAAACAACATAGCTGTCTGATTTAGGTTGTACATGATGTAAAAAAAACAACAGACAAAAAACATTGTTTTGACAGTGTTTAAGCAGGAAACCCTGCTGGAACAGTGTTTCCTAGATGGTGAAATAAATTCAAGCGTTCCAGCAACTAGGTGACAATCAAATGAAAGTGATGCAGTGTGGCTGTATCAAGCTTCCACACTTCAGATTTACAACATCAGGATCATGGAGGATTGTGCCAGTCTGATGCCATGTTGGGTGATCAGCAGCCCAGCAGTTCACACCGGGGCCTCGTTTCTCAAATTTCTGTTTCTATCAAATCACTGGAAGGGGCTGGGACACTTTCATTTCCATGATTGACTTACATGTGATGAATAAATAGGCAAATCAAACTGAATCAATTTCAATATGACCATATGGTTCTTGAACAAAAAATATTTTACCTCACACCTGGGGGCTAACTGTCTGATTGACAAATTGCTCCATTTCTGTTATGAAACCTTTAGCTAAGCTAACTGTCCTGGTTGTGTGTTTCTGCCACCGATACAGTACTGATCTCTCCACCTGCTCTGTGTGGGAATACTGGGCTGTTCTTATTTAATTAATACTGGGCCTGTTAACAACAGTGACTTCACATAGAATAAAATCAACAATGCGGCCCTTATCATTTAAGTTTTTACTGCATAAATCCACACTGCCAACCTGGTGTTTCTTCACTGTCTGTGCTTGTTTTAAACAGCAGGGACAAATGATCCAGACAGCGAGGGATGCACTGATAATCCATGGTGGCTGTGCTGACAGTACACCATCATTAACATGTGAGCATGCATTCACTGCAAATTAAAGCAGAACTTCATCTTTAATGAAGCTACCAGACCCACAAACACTGATTGCGTGTTAACACAGCCAGTGACAACCTACCACACATACACACATACACACACACACATACACACACTCTCCTCCACCTCCTCTCATGTACAGTTTAAAAGTACAAGAATAAGAAAAATACTCTCCATATTTTACACACTTTATAAAATGTTTTCTTACATAAAAACTTCTCCCCGATAATGAAGCTCTCCCTTGTTTCATAATCTTACATTTACATTTACATTAAAATGAAAAAAAAAAAAAGTTTATGTTGAACCACCTGTTGACATCAAACTTTGACAAAATATTGTTTTGTCAGCTGACCTGGTATTTTTTGCTGTCTGATGATAACGGAGCAGGTGTGAAGGCAGATGTGTGACTGTATTTAAGGTTTGAAAACTCTATGAAGACAGTGAAGAGCTGGACGCTGCCAAAGGCATGTGTTAGACATGAAGCAGAAGCCGTAGCAGATGCACCACAAGCTACAAGTATGACCTGGAGGGTCATTTCTTGAGCTGTGGTCTTGTTGAATGAAACATGCATGAGTTACTGCTTTGGGTCCATTCTTAATGTAAACATTAATATTTTAAGTAAAGCAGCAGGTCAAAGGAACAAATGCAGCTTTAGTTCTCTGAGAATCTCTTGTTAGAAAAAGCGATACATCTCTGACAGCACAGATGTTCAGGTGAATGAAAATCAAAAACCGGGAGGGAGCTCACCACAAAAACGCCAACTACATTTTAATTATAATTTGACAGCAGGATGTTGCTGTTCACATACAGTGGGATGAGAACAGACAGAAAATAATTTGTCTGCTGCATCGAGACATCCCAACATTTAATTTGTTATTCAGTGTGATTCTATGGTTTAAGAAACACATGCTGATCAGTTCATCTGAGGTGGGAATATTTCAACGACGTCAGTTGTCAGTTAGTCGATATGTTTTGACAGATATTTACCGTAACAGCTGTTTTTAACCAGCTAAGAAAAGACTCTTTGAGCCAATCAAAAGGTTTCCTGTGGAGGCGCCATCGAGCAGGAAGGACTGTGAACAGGAAGACATTGATAGAAGTCAGTAAAGATGGTTGAAAACAGAGCAGGGGGTCCGGGGACTGGACGTCTGTGAGTGACCACGGTTAGGCTGTTGTTGTGAGACCAACAACACGAGCACACTGTGGAGCTCTGTGGTGAGGCTTCAGTCAGGGGCCGTGCTGTGATTTTTAATGTCTAAGATCTCCTGTAAGAGGCAGACGGAGGAGGGGTCCGTCAAATAGCTGATCAGGTTCAGTAAACATCAGTGAGGCTGATTCGGGTCGACAGATGTAACGTGAAGCAGGACGTGACAGAGGAAACACAGAGAGCACTGTGGACAGACTGTAAGCTGATACCCCCAGAGCTGCCTCACACACACACACAGACATGCATGCACAGAAAAACCCAGATAAGAGCACAAGAGCGCTCTGTGTCCCATAATGCACTGCTCTCAGTTCAGACTGTTCAAACTTGACTGGAATTTCCCTAACAACTCTCTGATGGTTCATGCGTTTGTACGCAAATACTACACTCTGTCTGAGCCTGACTTATTTGAGTGTATTGATTAAGAAGGGGTTTTGGGGACTGAAGCATCTCATTCTTAATTTTCTGTGTAAAAACAGATTAAAACATCCTAAAATAATTCCTTAAATAAAATTTTCCACTCATGTGTGACTCCCAGGAGGTGAGCGTCCATGTTTCTACATCCAGACAGTGAATAGTATGATCTCCTCTGATAGTTTAACAGAGCTTTTCATTTGCTATGAAAACATAAGCTCCATTTCTTTTATTTACACCTTTCCCTAATAAATATATATAATATTTCAAACCCGTGAGATGAATCACGTATCATATTGTTCAACAAATGATTTTGTGAAAAAAAGAAAAGAAAAATAATTACAAGAATAAAAAAAAAAGATGATTATTGCAAATAGGATTAAATCTGTTTAACTGGTTTCAATCATTTCTTCTGCTATAAGATACAAGTTCACATGTCTGGGTGTTATTCAGCGTCTCCTCCTGCTGTTTTGGTTCCTGTAGGTGCAGCAGTGCCGGTCAGATAATTACAACCTCAGCCAATCACAACACACCGATACCCCTGGAACAACTGTGCTCTGAGCGGCCAATCAGAAACTACAACACACAGCGCACGTCCTGCTGCCTTCAGGTGCTGCGGTAGGAACACTTCCAGGTGTTTCATTTCCATAAGAAACAAAGCGCACCTCTCCCCACCTGTGTGTCAGACAATACCAAACTGGGGCAGTGCTTTGTGCTGCCATGGAAACAGGGTCCTGATTCGATGCTGTTGTTCTGTCACTGTCTTGTTGTGATGTTTCTGATTGGTGGTTTATAGAGTAGATGGTGGACATCAGACTGAGTTATGGCTTTTACAGGAGCATCTACTGTATCATGATCTTTTACTGTGTATTAACCAGTTCATTTATTATGGTGTTAAATCATCTGCTGGGGTGAATATAAATTATTTTCCTTTCCGCACTACATCAGCCTCATGCTGCAGACATGTAGTGTCAGTGTTGTCCCGCCTGTAGAACCCCGGCCCTGTGTCAGACTCAGTCCACCTTAAAAACAGGATCTATCAGTGACTCTACAGGAAGTAGGTTTTGTCTGTCTGATGGGAGCACAGCCGTCTGTCACTCTGCGGTCGAACCCTCCCCCTCGCCATCACTGCTATAGTCGAAGTGTCAGTGTCATTGTGGTTACAGTGTAATGATGTTTCCGTCCTCCCTCAAACTCTCGTGACTGCTACCGGCTGTGTTTCCGTTGTGACTGGACATCCTCGTCGTGGAGCTGTCACTCAGCGATGCTCCAACGCTATTGGGCAATGAGATGCTCTGTGGGAGGGGCCTACCCACTGTGGAGTTGTGCGGCGTTTTGCTAGGTGAGTCTCTGTTGAGGTTAGTGTTGTTACTGCTGAGGGTCCGCTGGGCGTCGTACGGCGTCAGACAGTCGTTTTCCAGAATGAGGTCGCCGTCATCATCGTCGTCATCGCTGTCGCCTTCTGCAATGCTGTTGCTATGGTAATGAAAGACACAACGTTTAGAGATAAGTTGAATCAAGAATTTTAATGAATTTTAATATCCCCTCTCTTTTAGCTCTAAGTTTGGTCTCCACCATCTGAACTCTAATCACTGTGTTACATATGAAACAAGTTCAACATAGCCAGGATAACTTTCCATTATCTGGTTTAACTGAACCCAACATCATAACCTGCCCTGTGAAGCTGGTTATCGACAGACTGAGCCTGGGTTTACCTGTCCAGCTGTGAGTGAAAGATATTTTTACTCTGTGATGAAACTGTTATGAACATGTGATGCAGATGTCGTACCTCGCGGTGATGGGATTGCTCTGAGAGGCGGGGCTTGGTGAGTCATGTGACAGAGTGGAGCCAGTGGAACCAGCCGAGCCCACCGAACCAGAGTTTGCAACCGAAGTCTTACTCCCACGATGCACCACGTTGTTCCTCTGGTTGGCCGGTTTCACAGTCACGATGAGGTTGTGACTGTTGGCGACCATCATGTCTGTGACCTGGAACAACAGGTGGACGGTTGATGATGATAATACTGATAATCGACAGATACATGAATCGCAGTGTCTTTTTCTTCAGATTCACTTCATGTTAACCAACAGCTCTCCTGGCAACTAACATCTACTTTAACAACCTGACTAAACATTATTTTTCACCTGTTTCTCTTACTCTGAAACTTTTATGATTGACAAAATAAATCTGATTTAATTGCAGTCAGTATTTTAAGTATTGTAATAAGGATCCTCACCCAATATGGATAAACACTGCAGGTCACTAACCCATCACTAACCCTTCTGTCTCTGTCTCTGATATGTGGAATTAATGTGAGGCAAAATATCTTAAAATAACTACATGACGCAAATATAGAGAAATTGCAGTGGGATTGACATCAACTAACATTTAAGTAAAGCTATGACTAATAAGTGTAAAATGTGAACAGATACATGACTGCCATAGATTCTTTCCTTATGATCTAATATCTTTGTGGCTTTACAAAAATATGTTGTTGGAGGTGTTTAACAGATTACTCATGCATTGTCAATCTGTTCACACAATACAAAATAAAAACCAATAAATTTATTTCATTAGCAGCTGTGACATTAGACAGAAAGAGCTTATTAATTATTAATAATAATTGAATGATTAAAATAACATTAATAATTAATGAGTCACTGTCTTTAGGCCTTTCTCACCTGAAAATTATTATTATACAACATATACACTGTCCATATAGTTTTAAAAGGCTCCTGTTAATATGTGACTTTGTCTGTATTGAATGTTTCAATTCCACCAAGCTGGACTCCTGTGTATTTACCTGATCCAGAGATTTTCCAGCGACGTCAATTCCATTCACCTCAAGAATCTCATCATTAATTCCCAGCAGCCCCGTGCTCTCTGCTAGTCCGCCACGTACCAAACGAGATATGAACACCCCGGGAACCTACAGGATGGAGGGAAGGTATTAAACGTTAAACATCTTTCACCAAACCCACCACACAAACAGCCTGACACAGGTCACAGCGACATCAGGGTCGTGACTCACCCGTAACGGTTACAGTGAATGAAATGAGAGATCTCACCTTCTCTACGCCCTGTGGTGTCACCCGCACGCTCACCCCGTCACGGATGTAGAAGCCCAGTGGCTTGTGGGTGCCGTGCTTGTGCAGTCGTACGCGTCGATGTGTCTCAGGTAAGATGTCAACGTCGATGATGGACGAGATCTGTCTGAAGTTCTGCGGCCGGCCAATCACCATGCCCGATTTCTTTGAGTAGGTGGAGCCTGAGACGCTGGTGCGCAGTCCAGTTAATCCCAGCCCCTTTTTACGCCTCTGGAGGGAGTTGGTGGCAAAAACTACAGGTTCATCCTCTGAAAGACGACAGAAGAACAAGAGGGAAGAGTCCATTAATAAACATGTCATCAGTCAATCAATCAATCAACCTATCTATCTATCTATCTATCTATCTATCTATCTATCTATCTATCTATCTATCTATCTATCTATCTATCTATCTATCTATCTATCTATCTATCTATCTATCTATCTTAGCTAATGAGAAATCAAACCCTTAAGTGTCATATTTAACTACAACACTACAGTTGAAATAAGCAGATATTGTAATAGAAATACAACCAGAGAAACTGTCAGTGTCCATGGGAACCTTCAGCAGAGATGGCCCCTGGCGGAGGTGTGAGAGAGGTGAATAGAGGAAGAGGAGTACAGACAGACTGATGAAGGCACAGACACACACACACACACACACACACATGCTTCACATATTTCAGCGCACTAAGACAGGTTTGTCTATATAATCTAATCAAGTGGAACAGGACGTCTGAATATTTTTCTTCTTCTCTGTTTAGAGGAACTTTCATACAGTTCAGTCCAACAATATTATTCTGTGTGTCAAGTTTCATATCAGCACCCATCACTCTGACTGTATTGCAAATATTTATAGTACAGTATTCACATCATTTTTTAATTTCACACTTCTCTTCCCCCACTCCCATCTCTCTCTGTGTGAGGCTTCATCAGTGATCAGCTGACAGCAGGAGTTCATCAAAAAGACAAAGAGAAGAGGAAGGGATATTCAATAAAAGGACAAACCGGATCATCTCAGTGTCCCACTCACTCCTGCTGTGAGCACCTCTTGAACTTTTCACATGTTCACTTGATAAAACTCCAAAGATCCATCCATTTCTGACAGCCACGATGACCCTTGGCCTTAATGAGCAGGGGAAGAGTCTTGATGTTACAGGTATCATCACTTCATCCCACTGGCCACTGTCTCCCTGTATGTTTTGCCAAAATGGCTCAACATGTCTACAATCACAAATTCCATGTAAAAATGTTCCTCTTGCTCTCTGACATTTTCAACCAAAATGATTGGTCAGTAAACACAACATGTGGTGCAGGAGTAACAAAAACAACAACCCTACTAAGAACTAATGTTTCTAAAACAACTACACTTATGTTATACGAACAATGATCATCAAGCCTGCCATCTTTGTTAAAAAATAATAATAATACGTTTTTTTTTCGTGTGGTCCATCCAAAGACATGGAGGGGGTGGGATTTATGTCATGTCCTGCAGTCTGCCACCAGGGGGCAATTGAGATATCTAGGTATTGCTCATAGGAGCTGTCATGTCATGCACCTACAGTCTTCAATAAAATTAGTGATTCAAATACAACAAACAAACTGCCATCTAGAAAGAAGGAAAGAAATATCTTGCTTCAAATTTTGGGGTAATTTTATTTTATGCCAAATTAGGATTTCTGAACTTCACTTGTACATGCACATGAAGCTACCTGTGTTTATAAGGACTTTATGTGCAGCAAATTGTGTTTTTTTGTGAATGCATCTGGTCCCTAATTGTCTCTGCAGTCGGGGTAAATGCATGGCCAGGTTAGTAGTATTTGAGAGTGGTATTAAAAAGCACTTTGGGTTTTGTAGCTTGTCTAATCATTACACTGCAAATCATTCTCCTTTATGTCAGGAAGTGATGCATTTTAACAAGTTTACACCACTATAAAGAAATTATTTTTCTGTCACCCAACCTCAGTGTCAGCCTTCACTAACTTCCCTGATTGATCAAGGATTAACATCTGGTAACCTCTGGATTAATCCACACTCTGTGGATTAGGACTAGCAGGGAACCATATGAGTGATGGCTTGTGCTGCGTTTAAGCTCTGCTGCTTTGAACAGATGGATGATAGCAGTCACGACTGAGAGGTTTAAAGGGCTTCTCCAGATGTGGCTCAGATGTGATCTATTGATTCTGGCTGTATGTTGTAAAACAATATTTCACTCACGTGGGGTTAAAAAGCAGATTTTTTTTACAGAATAAACAGGGTTAGAAAAGCCTCGCCCACTAACTGCAGCAGGACTCGAGTGCACCTGGACCTGACTCTGGAGCACAGCTCAAAGACTGTCTGAGCCTGTTTCTGTCTGCTTTACTCTGAGTGGGTTGTACAAACTTTTCTCCCATTACATGATTGACTGATATCTAAAATCAGACTGTGTTTGACAGAAACTTCTGGAAGCTCGGTCAGACTAAAGGTTTCTAGGTAAAGGTTTTCTCCTGAATCCTCTTCATCAGGGAACGTGTGAAGCCATGTCTTACATACAGATGTACTGTCGCCCACCCAAGTCACATCCAGCTGCCTCAGGATGCTCTCTATTACCACCCACAACTCATGTAGATCCTGGACGATTGTCTATATTTTAAGTAATTCAGCATCATTTACAGACTACATATTCAGCATAAGAACACCTTATGATAGTGTCTATGATTATGAACTCCAGAAACAAATCCAGTGAGAGACACTGCGTTAATTGGTTAAGAGTCAAACAACACCTGAAAGTTAAAGCACCAGTGGAAGAGATGAGAACAGGAACCACGAGGGTCGAGTCATCAATCTCTACGTTGATCTACGGGAGCACAGATCTACATCTGCCTCTTGTTTTCCCGCGTTGCCATGGGCTCTGAGCCAAACAGACCTGCATTGTCAGCCTGTGCAAACCATTTGAATAAAGTAGTGTCAGCTGATGGAAAACACCTGTTGTGATGTCAGTGAGCTGTCTGCCGCCTCCTGTGAGGCGGTGTTGGTGAAACAGTGTTCACTGTTTCTGGGGCTGGACGGGAAGACGAGGCACGCTCTCATATTTTGTACACAGGAAATAAAAATGTCAGTGGCAATAGTCACATGTGCAATCACAGAAATGAAGGAAGATGTGTTTTACATGCAGCCTCCACTTGTGGTTAAAGGAAGTTAATGGAAATATTATTTTGTCCAAAAAAGTACCTGCTTACATACATGTTAAATATATACTCAGAGATTAAAATAATCCAGACAAACTCTGCTGTGGTGAGTTGTGAGGAGGCCTTCACTGTTTGACCTCATGGCCAAGAGGCATGAGACAGCTGAACAGGTGGCTATGACAAACATGGCCTCATACCATCACATCATCCTTGGGCTGATAAGAATGTTTATCTATTGTATACAAGCTACTAAAACAGACAGTGAGCAATGCTGTGTTATCATCACCTATCACCTATTTCAGTCAAGATGTCTTTGATGCTTCGTTCAGATGTTTGCCTGCTCGCCGCACAACGCGATCAAAAATTCCCTAATAACAAAAGATGACGCACTACAAGCAGTAAGTATGGTTAAACACAGTAAACCCTCCCCGTCTCCTCAGTGGGTGTAGTCATGACTGCTCGTCCATGACAAAACAACACAACAAAACAATACAGATGCTGTGTTAACACCTGATTTCTATCAGCATATACTGTATGTCATATGTCATTTTGCTTGCAAACATTTATTGGTATTATTAATTGTCTTATTAGTTTTGTTTTGGCTCTATGCAGGACGTAAGAACTAAGTTTGCAGCTGTGTTAAACACGAGGAGACTGGACAGGCTGGTTAAAAAGTTGGGACTGTTATTGCCAGGAACTTGTTCAGGTTAATACACCCTCTGCTACGCAGACAGAGCAGAACTGCCCACACACATTATTCTGTTGAAGAAGCAGGAGAGTTAAACACTGTGAAAGCTTCTTCTTCTCTGCTGGAGACAAATACCTGACCTGCTGCTCCGTAAGCAGCATTCCTTCACTGTCACACAGGCTGGTTCACATATCCACCAACGCAGAGCAACATCAGTGGCAAAACATACTAATGCACACAAACAAACACACACACACAGACACACACCGTGTCTACATAAAAAGTGTGTGTGTTTCCTGACAAGGCAGACAGGACAGAGACAGGACCTCACCGGAAAGAGCCAGACTGAAGCCTGAAGGCACAGACATGCTAAGCCCCCTGTAAACACACACACACACACACTGCAGATTGATAGAAAGATATTATGGGCTTTCTCCCTCCCTAGAATATGAGACCATTCTTGTCCTTTAATGCAGTGATACACCCAAAATCTGATCAACATTATAATCCATGTAAATCCACAGACTGCCCTGTTCCTAAACGTCTGGCTTCGCCATGGCAACAAAGACATCATCTGTAAACTGCATTTAACAGCTGTTGAAAAACCCTGTTTGACAAATACATATGATGTGATGTAACTGTATATAGCTTAATATTTATTATAGGGGATATAATTAAAAGTGAAGTAGTAAAATATATATGACTTCTTGTCAATAGAACAAGAAATTTAAAAAAAAACATTTTATAACAGAAAGAAAATGTTCATTCTTGCTGCTAAGATTAACAGGTTATTAACATATGAAATGTGTGGTTATAGCATGAATTCCTCTTCAGTCAGCTGGTTGGCTGACTGGAAAACTCTCTCTATTACAGCTTTACACATCCACTCCAATAAAAGCAGAGGTGTTTCACCTTCCGCCTTCAATACAGTATTCAAATGTCTGGTGGTTGTTCCCTCTGTCAATCGGCCAAATTACAGGAAGAGGTCACAGTCTCTTCCTCATGAGTTACAGTGTTGTTGAATAACAATCGGAGGTTTATTTTACTCAATGCTATGATGTCACGGTGAAGTTGACCTTTGACCTTTAGTATCACATCCTTATTGACATGTGTTACACTGTGTCATATTTTGTGTATACATTTTTAAGTTATGGTCATAGAGGTCTTACAGTGACCTTGACCTTTGACCTTTGCCCACCAAAATATAATAAGGCCATTTTTGAATGTTTGAGCCAGATGTAATGAAGTCCTCTTTGGAGGCTTTTGATATATTGTATAATTATGCCATGATTTTCTCAAACACTGCAGCAGGTCTCTCATCTGTAGTTTCCATTGGGCCTTGCCACTCAGCTGCCCCATCACCCATCGGCCACCGGGTCTAATAAGGAGCAGGTGTGCATACAGCAGCAGCCTTTTGTAGCATCTGTTCTGCTCCACTCCGAGCCTCTACTGACAGAGTGTCTTCATTTTATGATGTGACTGTTCATCACATAATTACAGAACAAGATACAGAAGTTAAAGATCTAGAGAACAAGCTGCTCTAAGTCAGTCTGAGGGAGGCGGGAGCTACTTACACACTGACTTAGTGTCTGACCAAGACAATAAAACACAAACTAGTAATCATCATTCATAAAACATGACAATGTTACTGTGTCTCTCTGAAATGCACAAGCTGCTATAAGATGCGTGTGTGTGTGAGTGAGTGTGTGTAACAGTGACCTCACTCTGCAGTGCCCACCATCTGGAGCCCAAGGGGCCGCCATATGGCAGTTGAGTGCAGGTCCAGAATAAGCCTGTTTACAGTGGAGAGACAGACATGGGACAAAGACCCACTGCATGCTGTGAGGGCGTGGCAGTAACCCACACCAGCTACTGCACTGCACTGGGAGCAGCTGAGGGTGTAGAGGCTGCGATCAGGGTCAACACCTCCAAGTCTGAGGCTGTGGTCCTCCGCATGTGTCTCTACAGAGAGTCTGCTGATTACTGAATTGTTAGATTTCTGTATTTCCTAATTTCTTCGGGTTTGTAAGTGTTGTGTCTTCACATGCAGCTGCTACAGCGGTTAAAGTTTAATTATCACTTCAGATTCAGCTCAGACAGAGAACACTGTAGCTGGAGGTGCCAGTTTTATGTAATGCTGCTGCTGTGATGTGACGATGACATCAACAGGTCTCGCAGCACACGAGGAGAGTCTCTAGATGAGAAGCTCTCTCTCTATTACTTTAACATGAGAGCCAAAATGGAAATCAACACATTCTGCAGCTGCCACACTCACGTGCTCCCTCACGTGTTCCCGGCTTTTAAACTTTGTATTTACCAAACACCTCCATTTATTTATTGTATTTAGCAGCTAATTGTTCCCGTGGGGTTAGTGATGAACTGAAATATCATTTCTCTGATGTGTGTCTCACAGTTCCTCCTCTACATCTCCTCCTCTCTGGTGTTTCTCCAGTCAGAGCGGGGAACATATGCTGCTGTTGCCAAAGCTCCACACACAACATTACCATTATGTCACCACCAGTGCCACTGCATCAGTTCATTAGCTGAGTTAGTGGTGGTGGCAGCGTTTCAGGACAGAAGGCACAAGATGTTAAAACCTCTCTGTCCAGCTCTGATTCTCTCCATCTTTCTCTCCGCCTCCCTCCATCCCTGTATCTGGCTGCCTGTGTATTAAATATTTGATTTCCTGCTCCTATCTTCATGTTGTACACAGATATTTTCAGCCATCTAGTCAGCTCGCCACAGAAATCTCAGTCAGAGGGCTGGGGAAGCTTAATATAAATACATTTCTAGACACATTTACAGACACAAGCATGTCAGCAGCCGCGGCAGAATAAACTCTGTTCATTTGGGTATGTCTCTCTGTGTGTGTGTTATGTGTTATTTCTGGAAAGTCATTTCTATGGCACCCTCTGGCAGGAAGAAGATAAACCCAACCCTCGTCTTCATCCCTCTCTGCCTGCTCTCTTTCAATCTCTCTTTCTTCATTTCTTCATTTTCCACTCCCTCTCTCTCTCTCTCTCTCACACACACAAACTCACACTCACACACACACACACCAGGCTCTGGCGTAAAGATGTCAGCTTCTCTTTTAACTGTATCACAAAGCTCATACTCTGAACCTGGATGCAGAGCTACAGTAATCAGCCATTGGCTGAGCTGCTGGTGGCAGAAGACTTGATAAAAATACTCACCAGCTACATCACTGTGCTATTATTTCATGTCGTTTAATGCAGTAACTGCATTAGTTTAGAGTCTGAAAATTCATCTTCAGATTTTCAGATGTAGCTTATCATGATGTCAGTCACCTAACTCTAACTATAATCTTCACTACCACCAAGTAGTTTCATAACTGTAACCTGTACAAACCAACTCTCACCTCTCAGTAAAATACTACAACTACCACTGCAAGCTCTCACTACGGCTACCGGCTGAGGGTACCAGTGTAGTTCTGCAGGTTGTTACCACGGCTACCTAGTTCTGAAGGCTGAGGGTACCAGTGTAGTTCTGCAGGTTGTTACCACGGCTACCTAGTTCTGAAGGCTGAGGGTACCAGTGTAGTTCTGCAGGTTGTTACCACGGCTACCTAGTTCTGAAGGCTGAGGGTACCAGTGTAGTTCTGCAGGTTGTTACCACGGCTACCTAGTTCTGAAGGCTGAGGGTACCAGTGTAGTTCTGCAGGTTGTTACCACGGCTACCACTGTAGTACTGCTGGGTTGTCACCACGGCTACGACCGTTCTGCAGGTTGTTACCATATTGTTTTTTTATTGTTTACCATAGGTTTACCATAGGTTCCACTACCACGGCTGCTCAGCTACCACTGTAGCTCTGTTACCTGTAATTATTGATCACTGTATGTTTTTGTCGGGTTCAAAAACTCTTGATCCATTCACACTATTTTTAGCCTCCAACTTTATGAGTCTCTTTGTTCTGTTTTTTCTCCAACTATCCTATTTCTACTGCTGTGTAGGCTACTACTTACGCACCCACTAAAAGTATTCAGTGGTGCAGGTGGCTGCAGTGTGCATACGCTTTTGTACATTTATTTTGTGTTTTCTTGAAGATGCTGTTGTGATGACATGATGTTGTGAATTATTTTTGAATATCTTTAATGATGCTAAGAGAGGACACCAGTGACTTTAAACCCAGTGGCGTTGTTGGCAGTCAGCTCGATGTCATCTTGTTTTTGTTCTGAGGTTATAATGGGTGCGTCAGGGTAGAGGCTGGGCCGGGGCGTAGCTACACTTATTGAACTGTCTGTCGCTCTCTGACCCAACCTCTCACTAAGAGCTGTGTCAAAGGGAGAGACACTGACGGCATCGCCATGGCAACCAGCTTCGCACAGCTGATGGACATCCTCGTTAACAGCCTCTTTGATATTGGTGATGTTTACAAACACAACCAGTCTCTCTCTCTCTCTCTCTCTCCCTCTCTCTCTCTCACACACACACACACACACTCCACTCACACAGAGTGAGGCAGCGAGTGGAGCTGATATGATTGATGAAGTCTCTTAGTATAAGATAATCCACTTAGTGGCAAATGGCACACAACACCAGATGGGCCTCTATCACTCTCCCTCTCACTCTTCTCTCTCTCTTCCTCTCCTAATCATAGCAGGGTGATTTCACGCCACCACGTCATATGGTCACCCTACTCTCTCAGAGCGAACTCGGCCACAGAAGGAAGGACAAGAGAAGGACAAAATTCATTTTAAGGTCATGAACAAAAGATAAAGTTTTAAATTCTCCTAATCACATTCATACCATCAGTTGCTGCTAATGGACAAATTAATGCTGTCACAGTAATCTGCATGTATTCACTTGAACCAAGTACATCCTGTTGTGTGATGCTTGCGTAACCATAATCATAATAACGCTCACTGTCATTTAGTCACCTGTCAATGACAGTGTCTGGCAGGATTTCACATGGCCACAGTCTCTTTGCTCTGAGGTTTTTGTTGAGTTTAAAACATAAACAATATTAATTCAAGTCAGTTTTTAATTGTAAATAGTCTTGTCTGTGTTTTAAGCTGCAGTGCTTTGACCTTCCAGGGCCACCACAGGTTTGACATAAAGTCTCATTTTCGTTATTGTCTTCAGTTTATTGTTTATTTATCAGTTTATACTGTTATCGTCCTGCATTATTGTCTTTTGAGATCATTTACAGCTTTAAAATGATGAGACTCCTTCTTTTACAGCTAAAGCCTAAAGTTAACATTGTACATTGTTGAGAAACTAAAGGATATAAAAGATTTCTGTGGCACATGAGGGGTGTTAAGACACACATCCATCCATCACTCTGTATGCTCTGTTCCACCATTATGGATTAAGAGATTGATTATTATAGACTACACTATTGTTTTGTCTCAGATCACCTTCTCTTGCTGTGCCTCTGCATAATTCATGATGTAATGATGCTTATCTGCTACTTAGCGGGCCACAATTGTTGTTCAGAATCACAGACAGCTGCTAGTTTAATCAGATTAACTCGGTGGTCTGGGAGAGAGAAGTGGGGGGGTACAGAAGGAGCAAAATGAAATCAACATATACAACTGAGTTAAACATAGTGTTTAGCATGAGATTTTATCTCATTCAGAAGTAACATCATGAGAACAAACACACACGCAGCTTTGGGAATAATGTTGTAATTCAATCTCCACGTTGCTTGAGAAAGTTAGCCTGCCCCTCATTAGAGGGAATTGGGCCATGAGTTGGTTCAGCCAGAAATCTACTCACCCAATCACGTTATTCATTTATTCTTTTCCAACTGCTGCTCTGTTAATTCACCACATCCACGTGACTGTGGAGACTCACACAGGATTGCGGTCTCCCATGGGCTTTCTAGCAGCTCTGTTGTAATGTTGCATCTTTTAGGACTTGTCTATGTGTGTGTCGATGTGTGAGGTTCTTAAAGCTTCTTAACTGTATCAAAGCATCATTAACATCTGTACCTATTGGACAAGGGAGGGTAAAAGATTTTCCTTAGTTTCCCATTTTATTAGATCATAGAATAAGAACTCTGAATACAATTCATAAATGAATGTTTTATCCATCAATGAATACCTCATGACTAAAAGGCACTAAAGGCCCAGAGAGTCACAGAGAGGCTGAGTGGAGAAGCTCAATCACTTAATCAATTAGCTAATAGGAAAAGGAAAAGCAGCTGGGAGAAGGGAAATGGGAATGGATGAGAGAAATATAAGTGAACAGGTTTCCCTTGTTCCCTGTTTTGCTGTCTCTGAATTCTATAATAATATCCTGACCATGTCCCTTAGCCTGTGGATGTGACGACCCTGAGGTGTCTGACTGTGTGTGTGTGTGTGTGTGTGTGTGTGTGTGTGTGTGTGTGTGTGTGTGTGTGTGTGTGTGTGTGTCCTCTCTCTCTAATGAATGTGACAGAATAAAATAACCACACACTCCACACAGGAGAGAGCTGTGTGGAAACAACAGGCAGAGGATCATCAGGTGCTGCTGTGTATGAACAACAAACCATGTTTGATATGGAGAACAAACAGCTTCCCTGCAGCTGCGTGCAACCCATGGCACTCTCTTTCTCTCCTTCACACACACACACAGAGACACACACACCAGCAGTAAACAGAGGAGGACAGCAGCGAGGCTTTGTTTTCATATTGAACACGGGTTCAGCCTTACCTTTCTTGCTGATGATAATGCGGAGCAGCGGATTGGCCAAGGAAACGGCTTTGTGGAAGTTGTCGTCATTGTTGATTGGCAGAAGGTCTCCGTGGACGTCAGCGTATCCCAGCAGCACGTCAACGCCGGGGATGTGGTGGATGGTCTGGAGGAGGCGGTAGAACTCCTGGAAGCCACCGGGGCCGTTCCTCTTCAAGGCGAAGCGACGGTACTCAGCCTCAAACTGCAGAAAGGTGAACAACAGTCATCAGCTGATACAGTACAGACAGGAAGTTATGTGATCTGCTATGTTTTTTTGTTGTTTTTTGACAGTGACAAGACATAATAAAACATATTTGTATTGCTAATTCATGTCAATTAAATACTCAAAATTGAATATAAACATAGATGCAATGTATCACATGCAAATACACATACACATACACATACACATACACATACACATACACATACACATACACATACACATACACATACACATACATGTGCCATCGCTTTATTTTGACCTTAAACTTTAACTGTCTCATAATTTGTGAATAATATCATGCAGGGTCAAAAGTGTATTTTGTGAGGTCACAGTACCATTAAAAAGAACAAGAAGCCAGCTGACAGTCAGTCTTCATCACTGACGAAGACTGACCGTCGGAACCGGTCTGTGGTAGTTGCCTGTACCAGTGAGGCATTAAAGACATCAAAAGGACGCTCTTCCTTCTTCTTTGAGTCACAGTACCTTTAACCTCGGACAATATAGTTTTAATCAGTTCACCTCTGAGTCAAAAATACCTCAAAGTCTTACTAAGATAAAATGTTCATGAGAATGGGACAGACTGATGAAAAACCCCAAAACACACGGTCCTGTCAGTCACTGGTGCGCAGGCAGACTAATCGTCTTCTAAACAGTTCCTTAGAGCCAAGCCACTACTCTGAGAACTGTTACATGTTTTCTTTAATAAAGCACAATTGTATTATTATCAGGTTGTCCATCCGTCTGTCCCATTCTCATGGACATCATATCTCAGTAACGCCTTGACAGACCTTCACAAATCTTTACTAGGACTCGAGGGTGAAGTGACTGGATTTGGGCATTTTGGTCAGAGGTCATTTGTATCAAGGTGCTGAGATTATGTAAGAATGTGTGTGTTTGACTGCAAATGGGCTGATGGTAGGTGTGTGTGTGTGTCCTCTCTCCTGATGAAGGAGCTTTAGAGGCTGTTAGAGCCAAGCCTCATAAGACACTTTCAGACCATGAAACATCTTCACTGGGAGATACATACATGATTAGTCTATTATAGAGGTCTACTTCCTCCTCTCCTATTTCAGTGAGGTCAGTGAGGTCCATTAGCAGATGGAGGATAACATCAAGACGCCTGTAACTATCCTAAAGCATTGATTCTGCTATTCTGTTTTTCTTCCCATGCTGCACTCACCGTGCAGTGAGCTTTAACATTTTCCAGGAGCTTTATTGTGATACAAAGGGAAGAAACAGGAAGTAGGTGAACCTGCTCACACACAGATAATTCAGATGCCAGAACAGCCCTCATTTCTAACATCCTTCACATATTTCCTCATGACACACAATCATTTGCCCCACAGCTACTGGTGTCAAATGTTAGATAAATACAGAGGTGTACTCTCTGTCACAACTGTGATTGTAGCAGAATTGCAGGTTTGGGCGTATGGCATGCAATAGTTAGTCACTGAAGGCGGCTGGTAAGAAGCAGGGTGTCAGAGATATACTACAAAGCACACCAGTAATTAAAGACTGGGAATGCTTGAGCTAAATGGTTTATTAGAGGGTTATGTAATGATATAAATGGATTAACAGGACTGTTTCCTAAACTCACTGTGTGTGTCTGCGTCACACTGCAGGGTAAATGGAGCCATTATTAATACTACAATACAAGACAGATCAACAGCAGCCGGTGTAATTCAGATTATGACGAAATCCACCAATAAGATTCTTCTGGATATGAATCACTGCTGCGATTGGCTGCTGGTCAGTTCCTATTTTTCCTGTTCTTCACCTTCTGGACTCGTGGGCTTAGGCTGTGCACCAGAAGCCAGTGATGCTGCTGCTCTCTTTCTGTTTCCAAAATATTTATCTCAGCCACTGAAGAAGCAGGATTTCTCTGGCATAATAGCATTACAGCTTACAGCTCTGAAAGAGTCATACATTTCACCTGATCCAGACTGGGGGGGAGGCTGCAGCAGCAGGTCCAGCAGCTCAGAGCAGCAGCTGCTGGAGCTGGAGATACTGATGCTGCTGCTGCTGACTCTCACTTCAGCATTAAGCTGAATACAGGCCCCAGTGATTTTATAATTCATTATTCATCAACTGTGGTGTTATGAAACTGACTTGTAGATAATTATTGATAATAACTGTTCTATTTGTGTGCAGATTGTGTAACCATATACTGTATATGGGAGTAAATGCAAAGCCTCTGTAAATAAGCTCCAGGCTGTATATAACTTATTAAACACAGGCAGGAACCATGAAACTGATGACAGATGTTGCCTGCTGTGCACTTTGTGCTGCACATTTGAATGAAAGGTGCTTTATAAATATAGATTTATATAGAAATTTGATTTGACTGGTTGGAAAATTCAACACCAACATACAGAGACTAACACAGGGCACTATGAAGTGGAATGAGCATCGAGCAAAGGATTTACACTGTTAGTAAAAATATAACTCTGCTAACAACAATCATAACTTATTGGGGCATTGAGTGGCGCAGGTGGTTAAGCAGGCGCCCCACGTATAGAGGCTACAGTCCTCGCTGCAGGCGGCCCCAGTTGGAATCCTGCATCGGGCAGCCCTTTCCTGCATGTCATCCCCCCCTCTCTCTGCCTCCCCATTTTCTGTCTCTCTCAACTGTTCTATCTAATAAAGGCATGAAAAGCCAAAAAATATACTTAAAAAAACAATAATAACATATAAACGCTGAAACATTAAGAGCTTTTTTGCCATGTTTTGTGCACTGTGTGTTTTAGTGAAAGTGTGTTGAAGTGAGATCTGCTGTATCTAACCAGGTGAAAATTGTCTGGTTAAAGAGTGACTGATTCAATAAAGGGGTTCAAAAACACGAAGGATTACAAAAGTCAGTGTGTAGGAATTTAGTGTGTTAGCAATTCAGAAAAAAATAGTATGTTATCAGAGAAACAAGCTGAGTAAATGTTGGACAGCTCGGCTCCAGCTTTTTTGTTTAATCCTGTGGTGTTTGTCATGAAACAAGAGGGTGACAACTCGGTGGATTTTTCAGCTGCTGCTAAAAACTACTGAACACCTGCTTTTTAAGTTCTCAGAGAAAGAGTCAAAACAAAAGTTAGCAGCGATCCTGCATGGTGTCGACTGTAATGGTGGTGAAGAAAGCAACTCCTATGGTCTCATGTTATTTCATGACATCACCCGACGCTGTCTAGAGGAAGAAGTTACAGACTGTGTTAAATGTTTGCTTTTACATGGTCTCAGTTTGAATAAAATACCACATATAGTTTGTTTTGAATTGAATCAATCACAATATAAAATAACAAAGGCTGAGATGTCTTAATGGGCCAGTATTGGCCAATACAAACCTGATCAAACAGCGATCCTGTCTTTACTGTGCTTGGTGTGTTTTACTTATCTAGGATCAGCTTCAGAGTTCAGACTGCGCGTTGGCAAAACAGAGGGATTTTTACTTTGTCAACACAGTTTGTGATAAAGACGCTGGTCAGTTCATCTGAGAGAGACCGAGCATCAGCAAAGTGACTGTGCATACAGTATGCACATCAGTGTTTCCACAGATCTGAAATACACTGACTTGGAATGTCCAACAGCAAATATGTGTGCGAACATTTGCATTTTTAATATTCCTCTGTGATATGTTGCTCTGACCACACTGGGATCTGCTGCTGCGTCCTCTAACTCATCTGGCATCATCATTACCTGTGTCAGCAGCTTCACTGGCCATGACTGGAATTGAGGATTGATCTGTCCATTCAATATCTTCCATGAGAGTGGGTTAGAGTCTTCTAACAGTTATTGTGCATTGTGCGATTTTTGAATATTCAATTTATTTTTTTTTACTGGTGCCCAGTAATAGCATGCTACTACACAGTATCATTTGAGAGTGAAGCAACAGCATGGTTGTGTCATGTTGTGCCATCAGAGTGTTTTCCACAGCTGGACTTACTGTAAACAGACTGCACTACTGTCGTCATTCAGACCATGTGCACAGGCCTTAACAGTCACTCATATAAAGACAGTTGTGTTAAAAATCAGTGTTCATGTCAGCTTTGCTGTCACTCAGCTATGTTTGGATTTACATAATCAGTATCACCATGGCTTAGTTAAGGCCAGCACACCCTTTCCTTGTTTATCCTTAGTTTGTGATACTGACTGAAATGATGAACTTACACCCTTTTTAAGCTGTGTTACTGATACACGGCTATAAGAACATGATGCTGTCTCTTGTCCCCAGATGATGTGCAGATGGCATGGAAATCAGTGTATTTAGCTGCTGTGAATGGGGATAAAAACAAACCCCAGAGTAGCATGTCCCTGACCTCCTTAAATTTGGGCTAAGCCCAAAATGTTTACAATGTGAGGCTCCTCCCCTGGCGGGTGGAGAATACAACTATGTAGTGTACTTTTCCAGATATAACACCAACACATCTGACGGCACCTTTGTGCCACACACAGATACGACCTCACCCCCTCCCACTATGCAAAACATCCACCATACGTCATACAGTAGACCATATAAACTGTTTAAACAAATACCACAGGAATGTGGCAGGACAAGTACAGCAGTGGCTATCTGGTTCCAGCTGACATGTACCCATAATGTTTAGCAGTATGGACTGAAAGCTCCAGAGGAACTAGTGTAAACAGAAAAAGGACTGAAGTGTTGAAATAGACCAGAAAGAGACCAGAGTCATCTTTCTAATGAACTCATAATTTGAAGTCCCTTTGAAAATCAATGTTTTTTTAATGTTGTTAACGTCTAGCCTATATGATGAGTCATGAGTGTTGCCACCTTGAACTGCAAAGAATCAATGAACCAAAAGAAAAAAATGCAAATGCAAGGAGTCAATCCAACTTGTGGGGACGGGGTGAATAAAGATGAAACTTTGTGCTGGACTCTGTTTCTGATCTCCAAAGACTCCTCCTCTGAGTCTGAATGTGGCTGAGTCTCTCTGATGTTTCCTCCTCTAACCTTATTGATGCTCTGTGCTCTTTAACCTGGAGCCAGCAGGTATGCCGGGGCTAAAGGGTTCATCCAGCTTTATCAATCAGATGAGATGAGCTTTTTATGCATGAAAATCAAGTTAAACAAAACATTCACCATAGCAAAGTGTGTTTGTTAGAAATTCAAGTAGAGTTAGTGGCTTCACAGGCTGAGACAGGCTGGACTGAGCTGCAGGGACATACCTCACTCAACTGTCCAATAGGTGAACAGAAAGGAGGATGGTGAACCTGAGCATAGTAACGCTTATCAGTGATGCCAGTTCATTAGTTTTCAAGAATATATTTATCTCCATGCAGAAGCCTCTGTCAACTTTTTAATTTCCAATAAGGTGTGAGTATTTTTCTGCGCTATGGCAATTCACTTTGATAATAATTTCTACAGATAAATGTCAAAAGCAGCAAATTAAGACACAAAAGACAAATGTGAAAAATCCCATCAGACGCAACTGAATCTGAAGTCTTTTGGAGTGGCATGAATACAGGCCCTCAACGCGTCCTCATGGACACTGGCACACCAGCAACGGTGCAGTGCTACAAAACATTCCAAGGGAAACACTGAGGACTAGTAACATACTGTAGAGTATCCAGGCACTTCATTTGCTTTCGGAGGATCTCAGTGCAACAGCTCGGTTCACTTCAGACTGGTCAGAGTGTTCACGCTCACGATTCCCTCTTAGTTGGTTTTTCAGGGCTGACAGGGACAAAATATGAAAACATCCTAACAGGAGCAAAGTGATTGTTTGTCAGTCTTTGAAATGTGATGCAATTATAAAAAATGCACAAGGTGGCATCTCCATTTTAAAATTACCATGGATACCATAAAACCCCTGATTGCCTTTCTTAAAGGCTCTGTACATGCACATGTGTAAACAGGGTGACAGCAGCAGAAGAATCTGCTCTGAATGCTCTACATTATGACACAAGTTCAATAATGTTCTCAAGTTCACAAACAATACTGTGATAAATTGTATTTCAAAGCTTTGTTTATTCAAGATTTTCCCTCTTTTTCGTAGGGTGTGCATTGACATGTGAGGATTTTTTGGTGTATGTGTGTGTGGCTGGATATGTGCTAAGTTAATTTTTATGTTTTCTAAAGGATGGCAGAACAAATTGTGTTGTATTTTGACGTACAATGAAAATATGAATTCCATTGAAGTCCTATTATGAGAAAAAAGTAAGATATAAGAAGAAGAAGAATCAGTCTTACAAACAATAACGCTGTGCCTAATAAGCTGTAGTGCCGTATCTCATTATTTGCCATATAAGTAAAACAGGATGTTCAATGTTCCTCGTTTTACAGATGCTCTGACATTCCCCTCTAAGACAACACCTAACCTATAATTTCAACTTTATCGTAAAATAATAATAACTTTATTCTCAAATTTCAGATTGGTTTCCGCGTAATGATCCATCACATGGGCTCAGAATGGAGTGTAAATCTATAGAGGAGGACATGACAGAGGACATATGGACACAGATGCCTCAGATGTATCTGACTGAGACTCTGTGGGACAGCAACAAATAACCTATGACAACAATAAAGATAACTGACAGTAGACCTATTTTATAGTTCCCTGCAGTGCAATACATGTTAAGGCTCTATTATATTAAAACTACTTTGAAGTGAACTGAATGTTATGATTGTGCCTCGTTCTGCAGATATCCTACATGTCAGACATGAGTTACTCCTACAGTGTTGAGATACTTGCACTCTGCTGGAGAGCTGCTCTCCTCCACACCGCACTGTTTACTGCACTGCATGTGTGTAACAGCCAGGCTATTGTGGTGATAGCACAGACACACAGCTGCACATCACTGACAGCCTGCTACGCTGCAGTCCTACAGTAACACAACCTGAGCACGATCAAAATAAATAAAAATAAAACTGAAGCCACAGACAAAGACACACCGACACAGACACACACATGACACAGACTGCGGAGGTTTAACAGCACAGACACGGAGACAGGGGGGCGGGATGAATGCGCAATTGAAGGGACGGCAGCAGAAGGGAGCTCGGGTCTGGTTTCCTGCTGCCAGGGTCGGCTACAGCAGACGCACCCAGGCCGCCTGTCAGCAACAACAACCCCGCTGCATTTCCTCTGAATCACCGGCGAAACGCAGCTGTCGGTGCGTCTGTAGAGAGCGACACCGCGTCTGTCGTCGGTAGGCTACGACAGCAGAGGAGGGGGGTTACGTCGGTGAACCAGACCCAGTAGTACCATCATCTGGTTACCACTAACATGACCGCTCACATCCCCATCAGACACCCCCATCTACCCACCCCCTACTCACTTTGCTCTTGACCTCCACCACGTTGTCGTTGAGTTTTACCGGGGTCCGGTAGGACTGCTGCTGCCTGGACATCCTGCTCCCCAGTCGGCTGCTCGGCTGAGGCACTGCGGATAAAACCATCCACTGGAATTACGCTCGGTATTCCCTCCTCAGTCCGCGGGAGAGGAAACAGCTCAGATAATAAACAGGTGCCGAGCTGTCTCTCTCTATCGCTCCCTGTGCGCGCGCGTGTATTTTTAAATCTCCCGTTTTCCGTCGAAAACACAGCTCGCGTTTGTGTTTGCGACTCTCGTGCCGTCCTGTGTTGTCACGCGCTTACGACGCGAATACATAACAACATTCCCGTCCGTCCGCGACAGGTGGAGTGAGTCCGGTAGATCCAGTATAGGATGTGTGAGGTGCCAGTGAAACCCGTCCTCCTCCTCCTCCTCCAACCTGACGAGACTGGAGGACACAGCAGAGGGGGTGGGACCTGACGCTGGAGCACTATACCACTACTGTACGGTCATAATACCAACACCTCCACCAGCACAGTGACAGCCTACTGATCGGCTGATGCTACAGGAGCTGGGGTAATATATTATAACCAGTTATTTATTTGATCATAAGATTTTATAAATCTTTTTTTTTTATTAGGAACAAACGAGTTTTCATAGGCTCTGTATTTGGCAAGATCAAGTTTATGCTTTGATTACTCTTACTAATGAGAAGCCTATAATCAAGAGTTTAAGTCCTGCGATGCAGCAACAAGCAACACCTCCATGTTAACATCCCCTGACCTGTGCACAACAAGCTGGTCAACAGCATGCAATGAAACGCTACCAAGGCCTCTGAGTATCAGTGTGCTCTGTTCATATGTAAATTTGGTCAAATGAAACTTTTTGACCATTGAGGTGCTGATGGTGGTTCACACAACTATAGTTTCTCACATTCCCTTAGTTCTTTTCAAATGAGAAAAGCATTTTCAAAGCATGAAACACAAATCTCTGCACAGAGAGTTTGCCGTTCACAACAGACCAGAATTTCTAACTAATTAAAGCAAATTACATATTTGGGGAGCATGCAAAAGAATGAAGCACCTAAAGTTTTCTGCAAAAATCTGCACAAAAATAATTTGTATTTGAAGACCAACTATTTTATTTTGTTTTTGTTATGGGACGTTATTTGTCTTTTATTTTCATTTTTCTCAATGATGGATTTCAATGTCAATGTTATCACAATGTAATTTGTGATAACAATGGTGAGAGGGACCCAGGGTGTTCATAGGTTCTTCCTCACAAAGGCACAACACACTGATGATAATATTCAACTTTATCAGAATGTCAAGATGGATTTTATTCTGACAAAAAGTGTCTAAGACAATAAATCACTTGAAGAGTCGATGCACAGAAGGAACTGTGTCCTCATGCACTTTGGGGGTGATGGATTATACTACAGTACAAGTGTAGAACAGCAAAGAGCTGTTGTTTAAACTGGACAAACTTCTGGCAAAGACAACAAGGTCAGTAACAGTTTGATTTCATTATCTGTGTTGCCATTACCACTCCTTAATCAGGGAGTAAGCGTTGGCGTCCTCGTCATCCATATTTCGCCATATTTTTCCAGAGTTTTCGAGCTAAAACAAGGCCAGTTTTTCATTTTCAGTGCCTAAAAACAGTGGAGTAATGTGGCCATATGGTAGAAAATGAGATATGTTTCCCTTTGAAGTATAGGACATTTGACAGGAATTACCTTAGTTTTGGGTTTAAAGTCTTAGACATGTTTATGGTAAATATATTTTATTTCACATGGGTATCACACATTGAATTAGTTATGAAGCTCATCTATTTCTTGACTGCATGAAAAGCCTGGTTCAGGACTTCAGCCCAGGTGAAAGAGCAGACCCAGACTCAGACTCAGGGGAGGAGTCTGTGGAGACCAGAACCAAAGATAGACCAGACCAGTTTGCACATTTGATTTGTTTATGTCGTTTGTAACCTTGTGGCCCTTGGGTTTATTTAGTTACGCCCCCTGTCCCCACAAATTAATGGGATTGGTTCCTCAGGTTTGTGATGTAAAAAACAAAGTGGAAACACTCAGTCATGGAGTTGACTGATTATTTTATTCATCATGTCTTGTAGTGAAACACTTGGTTTTCATCAGAGGGTCTTTAGCAGTCAGCCCAGACACAACTGAAACAAACATCTGTTCCCCCTCCTGAGCTGTCTCTGATAACAACAACCAGCAGGAGTCATTACCACGGTGATCTTAACACTTCACAGAATTAAACCAAGGAATCCCGCTGATACGCACAGGATTAGGACCAGAGACAATCACTGTCATGACAGGAGCCCGGCTGATACCAGTCAACTGCTCCCTCTATGAGTCTGATAGCTTACAACATGAGATATCACAGTTCAACATTAAGTTCAGCTCTGTAATATTACAACATGTCAGATATGAGAATGAATCGTGATTTGTCAAAGTGGTTTGAAAACAGTTTCAGTTGTGTGAATATTGGAGCTTTTCACATGTTTTTTTTTTATTTCAATTTAATTTAAATTAATTTGTGTAGTGCAAAATCAAAAAATATTTAAAGACACATTCCAGTGTAAATAGTTAATGTGAAAATTATCCGAATCACAGAAACAGACAGAAAAAAAGCTACAGGAAAGAAAAATGGAAAGTTAGTGACATGAAATAGAACGATATAAATGGAGAAAGGCGTCTGACAGCTGACGGCTCTGCCTCCAGTTACTCATACTGTAGGAACAAGAAGAGAGAGCAGAGAGCTCTGTCAGTATGGTAGAGAACTATGAACTCTGAGATATGATGGTGTCTGACCATTACTGGCTTTAAAGGTGAGGAGGAGGACTTTCAATTTGATTCTGGATTCTAATGGGAGCCGATGCAGAGAAGCCAACACGGGAGAGGTGAACTCTTTTCCTCGGTCCTGTCGGTGCTCACGCTGCAGCTTGTCCAATCAGCTGGAAGCTTTTCTCAGATTCACTGAATTTCTTTTCCCTCCAGCTCAGTGTGTTTCTCCTCCCCCAGATTTAAACATTGTACTACCCCGATCGTGACCATTTACAGTACCAGCCAGTACCAGTGTGTTTACATGTGTGTGTGAGAGAGAATGAGCGTCTGTGTGTGTGTGTGTGTGTGTGTGTGTGTGTGTGTGTGTGTGTGTGTGTGTGTGTGTGTGTGTGTGTGTGTGTGTGTGTGTATGTGTGTGTGTGTGTCCAATGTGTGCTTACGAATTAGGCTATAATTACTAACATGCACTTTCAGATAAGAGTGAATTCCAAAGAGGAGTAGAGCAATATGTTTTTTTTAGATCATAAACAAAAACTAATTTCCTTCTTTCACACTCCCCTCCTCTCCTTGTCATGTCAGTCTTTCCCTCCTTCATCTTTCCCCTCCACTCCTCTTTGACCTTCCCTCTCTCAGCCTCCTCCTCCTCTCAGTGATGAAGGAATGCAGGAATGTGAGAAGAGAAGAAAAAGGGAGGACGTGGACTGACGGTTCATCTCACGCAGCCAAAACTTTGATGCTTGCTCACAGTCCATGTGTGTGTATGTGGGAGTGCATGTGTACTAAATTAGAGATGACAGTGATGATTCAGCCACAGCATTGAGTCACTTGTGTTTCGCTGTGATGCTTCAAGGTTCCTCTGACAGCTGGAGGCTCCTTGTTTGTTTTAGACCTTGGTAGTTGACATACTGTATAAGGTGTGTATACTTGTGGCTGCTCAGTTTTGAATAATAATAAAAGTTTAAGAATAGGCTATAAAAGTAGGTTGATAATGAAGAGAAGGTTTATTAAGTAGTTAATATCCGCATGACATCCTCCAAGGGGATCTGTTGGATTTTTATCTCTTGATATATTACGGCCTGTTGGAGAGGCTTGAACAAAGGTCAGGGGGTCGTCAGAATAATTAAAAACACCCACAATACATTTCAGGGCAAACTGAGTATGAATACACCAGAGAAGTTTTCCATAATAAAAACACAGATCCCTCTGAAAACTGTGTGGTGTGTCTGTGGATGATCCAGATAACAGTTTCTGAAAACACTCAGTGCTGTACTCAACCATATTACAAAACATGTTTGTGTTTGATCAAACTAGAGATCCAGCAGGGAGTACTTGTTGTTTTTCATATCCTGGCTATTATTTAATTAAAGGCCCTCTAGCATTCAGTGGACAGGAACTCTTTACTCTTTCTATCCAGGACTGTTATTGCTGTGTATGGGTGCGTGGTCTTTCTGTTTCCGTTTACATGTTGTTTAGATTTTCTGGTTTGTTTTGCAGGTGCAGAAGACTCCTCTCTCCCTCCTGCTCTTCCTGCTTGCTGTCATACCCTGTCTTGTTTGAGTAAGAGAACTGGTTTTGTGATCAGCAGCAGCTAATGGAGAAACTATTTATGTGGCATTTGTCTGAATGACCAGTGATAGAGCTACTGTATGATTCATCAATCAATCAATCAATCTGTCAGGCTGTCAGTCAGTCAAGGACATTGAAGATTACAAGGCTGGTTTCACTGTTTTGAAAGGAATAATGAAGGTAACCTGAGAGGTATTTAAAAACTGCTCTAGATGACAACAACAAATGGCTGAGGTAGAAACAAGGACGTTGTGTTATTTTGGCAGTGACAAAAGAGATATTCTGACTTCTTGTTTCTAGTATGAGTCAACCTCGAAATGTATAAATCCACCAAGGACCCAGAAAACCAGTAGCAGGTCTCACATAGTGGGACCATTCCTTACATCTGTGAATGCACCCGCTGTCATTCTGTGACAAAAATAACAAAAACAACAACAACAAAAATATTTGTTTCTGGTTTGTTTACATATCTTCAAAACCTGTCACAATTGTCTTTGTCGGCACTCAACCAAAAAGAGGTGACGGCCCTCCTGTCATGGACAATGTCATGTTGAGGAGATGAACAATGTCATGGCTGATTCCCCACAAAGAAACCAACAAGGATGTAGGTCATCTGTCTCCTATCAGTGAATTAATGAATTAGTAAGTATTAGTCAATCTGTTATTTGTTTTCACATGACAATGGAAAACCAATTGGTGTCAGAGTCAAATGAGGATGAAAAACAATAGAAATGGTTGGTTTCTTTTCTGCATATAAAACAACAAATGTGTTGATTTAATTTGTTAATTGTTGTTAAAATATGAATAAAGGGGAACTGCCAAAAATCAATAATGTTTTTGCATAATTTGATTCTAATACCAAAAATTGTGTTTATTGTATTTTATTTATTGATTTTTAATTATGGTTGATCGTGGTTTATCCAGTGATGCATACTTCAACTGTGATCCAGTGGTTTTTGTCTGTCCCCGTAGTGAAGTGGATTTTAAAAACAGGAAATGGAGTAGCAGAGGCGCCCAATAGTCGGACTGTATGTCCATAGTCTGCGTTCAGCGTCCATGAGTCAGACTATCAGCCTATAGTTCATTTCTGCTCCAGGCACCTTCACAGGCTAATCCAACCCTGAGTGTTATAGTACAGTCTCTCCTGTACTGAAATATAAATGGTCCACTTATTGGAGAGACCTCCATCACCTTGGCTTTAATACACGCACAAAAACACCCACAGAGTCACCACTGTTGTTACAACCATGTCCTGTATGAGACAGAGAGGTACTGTGCTGGATGTGGGCCTGTTAACCTGCAGCCACACCCAGGAGGCCGACGTACTCTGGCTTAGTGAATTCAAACCTGACTCATAGCTCAACCTCTCGGCTATCTGGCCTCTCTCCCCCGGGGATGTATGAGTGAGAGAGTGAGGCAGAGATAGAGAGACGTGTGTGTGTGTGAGCAGGAATGTCAGCTATGTGGACCAGTCGAGTTAGTGAGCCAACCTGTTACTGCTTTTAATCTAACTCTTCTCTTCTCTTCTCTTCTCTTCTCTTCTCTTCTCTTCTCTTCTCTTCTCTTCTCTTCTCTTCTCTTCTCTTCTCTTCTCTTCTCTTCTCTTCTCTTCTCTTCTCTTCTCTTACTTCTTTTTTTTCCTGATGTGTTCTTCTTCCCTTTAGCCTGCCTTGTGGTTATTGTGAAGTTGATACTACAGTGACTGGTCAAACTGAAACCTCTGTTCCAGTTCAACACAATATCTGACATGCATGAGCAAGGCGAGACTTCATGAAGACTTTATTTAGTCCTGTGAGTCACACGTGGTTCTGCAAGGTGCGTTTCATTGAGCCCACCTCATGTATTTGGGTTATGCGTGGTATGTCCTGGCCTCCGGTCATGGTAAGTTTCTTTTGTATGACAGGGTGTGACAGGTGGTGACACTGAAGGACAGGTTTTTATCTGTGTCAGGTGGCTTCATTCATTTCTGGCTGGCTTCCAGCTACAGTGTGAAGCTCTCTCTCTCTCTCTCTCTCTCCCTCACTCACATACACACACAAACATGTGCTTGTCACTGTTGGACCTACATACCAGTGTGTCTGCCTGCACCAGATGATTGAATGATTTACAAAGCATGTTTATGATCTTGTCACTGTTAGGCACAACATCATTTTCGAAAAACATTAAATGTGCACCAGGATCTCTAACTTTGTTCAGCTCAGTTCTCAGCCTCAGATGTTGATGACTTTGATCGTTAGAGATTCACCTCAGTTCTCAGCCTCAGATGTTGATGCTTTGATCAGACTGATGGACGTTTATCACCATTACTGTGACAAATGAGATTACTATTGGCTTCAGGTAACAGGAAACAGTAGCATCAGTATGAAAATGGTAAGTTTCATATGTCCACCTCCAAACCAGTACTACCGTATGTCACCTAACTTCCACCGCTACTATTGTCCAAAACCAAGTACTAAGACAAAGTAGTTTACATTTTTCATCGGCTAGTCACAAGATCCAGGCACATTCCTGACAGTCAAAACATGGAGCCTGGAATGTGGACGAGCTCGTCGGACGTTCATTGTCTGTCAGCACAAAAAACCTTCCTCATGCCCCACCACCGCCGATGTATTACAAAGTCCTGTAAAGTATACAGGTGTGCATGGTAAATATAGGAAGATTGATTTACTGTAAAAACTACAACCAAAACTCATCAAATCTCCCTTTGGAGCCTGTGGACTAGTGACCCACAACTCCTCAAAACCTGACCTTTGTGAGGCCTTGGTAAGAGGCTCCTCGTTCAGTCTCAATGCTTCATAAACTGTAATGGAAACGTTTAATGTGTGAGTGAAGTAAGTGGTTGTGGGACAACAGTACATAAATAAAATGTCCCTGAAAATGTTATTGATTTTCTTTCAGATTTACATGCAAATATATCAGTGGCTCTGCTGGAGCTGGAGGAAGTCAGCTGGTGGCCCAGAACAGTGATCTGTTAACTACCAGAGTCAAGTGGGTGCAGGGTATGTACACTGTGTTGTATGGTCTAGGGAATATTTTCTATATTTATTCTTTCTGTTTTCAAGAGACGTCTCCTTCACATTACAATTCTGTTTGTAAAGTAATGATGTGATGCATCAACAACCTCCACATATGATTCTCCCTTGTATCTATAGGCTATATCATAGCATGGTGGCAAAAGCTGAAAGTTGGTATTGTCATGGGATGCTCCATCTAACTTATTATTTGTCACCCCCTCCAGGATTATCCTCATTGGAGCTGGGTAAGTTACCATTCAACAGACAGCTCCATGTACAGCAAGGCTCCTAACTTGCCTTGAGGCTGTGGCAGCACAGTCAGGTGCTGCAGATGCTAGAGATGCTGAATCCCCAAGAAGCCACCTACCCCCTCCCCTCACTAGATTATGCTCTGGTTTTGGGGGTGAAACACTAGTTAACAGAGGAACCTGTCCAGCTGACGATCCTGCACCAGTAGCAAGTAAATTGTTGGTAGCCTAGCACGCTACTATCTGGACGTTATGACCAACAGTAACAGAAAACGTGTCAATAAATGCAAAAGCCGTTGTGACTACATTAGTTTCAGTGAGGAGGAAGATTTACTCTTCTCCCTATCACTAACTCTCTTCTTATCTGTGCAATTCAATCAACAACACACCTGTCAATGTCTGTAGAGCTGTCAATTTTTAGCTGTCAGTGTACCTGTAGATATGACATATGTTATTGTTCCCCCCAGTGACTGAATAAGATACATTGTTGTACAGCAAATTCCCAGAATATGACTCACTAATTAGTGAGGAATACACGTGGAAAGTGTCTGTCCAAATCTAACCCTGTCCCAGGATCTGTCCTCTGAGGCCACCTGCTGGTCAGACTGCTCATGTGCAGTGTCAGTGTAGTGAGACAGATACTGCTTAGTGAATATTATGCTTTCTGTGTTCAGTCACAGTGAGGTTTGTGCTTTGCTTCAGTGCTCCTGGTGAAGTGAAGCCTGACTGATTCTGTTTTGTCCTTTTTTTGTCCTGAGATCTTTGGTCTGTTTCAACTCATCCCAGCTCAGAAAAGCTATAGCCTGAACAATCAGCTTTATCACTGAGGTTATGAACACACCCAGACATTTTACAGTCCTTCATTCTCCTCATTCATCTGTCTTTGACTTTTAATCATCATCGGAACAATCATCCTCCCCACCAGCATGTGTCATTACAATAAAACTCACTCACACGAGAGTCATAATTACCAATTTAGTCAGTTAATTCAGCATTACCACTGTTGATGATAATTATCATCATACCCAGGGGGCAAAGTCACATTTTTTTGGAAAACAGACACGGAGCGTTGTAAAAGGTTGTCCACCAGAAATGATATCTAGGACCTTCAAGGATTAAAACCTGGGTGGACAACCCGGTCAACTAGCTGCAGGAAAGCTACGGGGTCCAAAACCCCTCTTCTTGGGTCATTTTGCTGGCGAAAGTATGTAAATGCAAATACTTAGGTACTACAATGGCATAAAGAGTCATACAACTCTAAAATTTGGCAGAGAGTATCTTGACACATAGGGGAAGGCAAGAAAAAAAGATTCTGGGGTTTGTTGCAACTTGATTGTAAGATATCACCCTCAACATCCCAAAAAAGACCAAAAAAACTACTGTTCGTCTGACAAATTCTCATGAAAATTATTATTTTTCAGCACTTTATGGAGGACATCTATACATAATACATATATAGAAAATGTCTTTAATTCATAAGCTTCTATTTGAGTCCAAGCTAGCCTTTCTATCTCAAAACCCCCACTTGCTGTGGCCGACGGTCTTCTCTCTCTATCTGTTCACTTTGGGGAGATCCCGGAATACAATGTATTCTAATGGGGCCAGTTAACATGGAGGTTTTCACTATAGGTGTTGCCTTGTTTGGAGACAGCCTGTAGCTTTCCAGTAGCTAGTAGAAAGGTTAGCTTGGACTCAAATGGAAGCTCATGAACTAAAGAAATTTTCTATATATGTGTTAGGTATAGATGTTCTCCATAAAGTGCTGAAAAATAATAATTTTCATGAGAATTTGTCAGTTTTTTTGGTCTTTTTTGGGATGTTGAGGGTGATATCTTAAAATCAAGTTGCAACAAACCCCAGAATCTTTTTTTCTTGCCTTCCCCTATTACTCAAATTTTAGAGTTGTATGACAGCAGTACCTAAGTATTTGCATTTACATACTTTCGCCAGCAAAATGAACCAAGAAGAGGGGCTTTGGACCCCGTAGCTTTCCTGCAGCTAGTTGACCAGGTTGTCCACCCAGGTTTTAATCCTTGAAGGTCCTAGATATCATTTCTGGTGGACAACCTTTTACAACGCTCCGTGTCTGTTTTTTTGTTTTGCCCCCTGGGTATCATCACTATCCATAAACATCATCCTCATTATCATCTTGGTCATCTTTGTCTTCTCTGCACTGTTTAAACCTTCCACATGGTGGCAGCAACAGCACAGAGATCATTACTGACCACAGAAGGCGAATGAATATTCAAGTCCATGGTTATTTTATCAGACATGGTTCATGTTATGACACCAAAACATTCAAATCAACTTTGTGAGCAGAGACATAAATAAGATCAAATGTTTAATTAATAATAAAAAAAGATTTTGTTTACAATAGAAAAAGCAGTAACAGAAACTATAAAGTCTGGGGCAGGACAACTAACAGAGCAACTAACTAATCCAAAACCTAAACCAAGGTCTGCTGGGAAGACTCAAAGAAACAGACCTCAGTTTTAAACTTTTTTCCAGTTGGCCATGACTTTAAAACTGTTGTGAACCACTGTAGAGATGCAGTTTTCCGCTTCTTTCACAGATATTAAAACATCAGGTTCTGATTTATTTATTATTTTCCCAGAAAAGAGAAGATTATTCATTTGTCAGAAAGTAAAACAAAAAGAAAAGGCGCTCCTCTCTATTTTCAATATTTCCCGTGTGAACATTTACTTCAAACTGTCACTGCTTGTGTTCCGGAGTAACAAATGTTGCTGTTGCACATCAATAAAAACAATGTGTTTGTAATAAATACAGTAGGATGTGCATGTTTCAGATCCTGAGCTGTAAAATCAATTCTTACTTGGTTGACAGGTTTCATTAAAATGAATAAAAACATGACTCTAATAAACCAAAGATCTGAAACCATGATACATTCAATCAAAACTGGCTGACAATGAAAATGAATCATTAAGTGTTTTTTATAGTTGATCGATGTGTCATATTTTGTATTGAATTATATTTTAGGGAGGATGGAATAAAACTTGTGGAAGTGTGGAAGGAAACATGCAATATGTATTTTTCTATGAATGTATTTAATTGGACAGAATCATTATGATCCAGTTCAAGATTAGCGATTGGCAGGTTGACCATCCATTTAATTATGCATGCATAGTGTGTGAGGCTGGATGTCTGACTTTTCTCTTCATCCTTTATCAATTAGATAAACAAGACAAAAGTTGCTGCAGCCTGATCATTAGGCTATGTAATTAGCAGACTGTGTCTAGGTGTTGTTAATGACTGACCTCCAGCTTCAGCCTTGCAGGAAACTACCTGATATATCAGAGATCAGACTTTTAATTTGAAAGCATCTTTTGATTTACACGACTATATATGCATGTGTGTGAGTGTGTGTGATAGTGATTACACTATAAACTGTATTACCATCAAGTTGCATCATATTCTTTATAGCAGCTTGAATATAAAAGGTAATTTCAGCAGCTCATCTTAGTCTGACGTCCAGTTGGAGAAAAAATGATACTTGAGTTTGTCTCTTGGAGTAGAAACTGGATCAGGTTTAGTGGTCATCATGTGTTTTAATATGCAGGGGAGGGGGGGATGAAGGACATCCCTTAGAGACACTTCCATAGATTCTATCACTGGGTTTTCTCCTGAGTCAGATCAGCTTTCTGCAGCTCCTCTAGCATCTGGAGCCACTTCATCCTTCACACGGGAAAGGCCCTCCACCTCCGCGGTGCCAGGGTCTTGGCTGTGGATGAATTGTGGGGAGAGGACAGAACCAGAGTAAACCATGCTAATCTCAGGCATTGTGTCCACATTGGCCTCCATCAGAGAGCAGGACATACAGTACATGACAACAAATGCCTGAAATTAAAGGTTCATATTTCAATTTTTTTTTTTACACTTGGGTTGTTCAGCTCCACAAGTCAGACTTATTTCAGGTTACATGTTTTTTAAGATATGAACCATTTGTGCTAAATTGTGCCATTATTGCTCTGTGTAGTCTTGAGTTGTGGCTAAAATTGTTTTGTAAGGTCACAGTGACTTTGACCTTCCACCTCTGAACATTACAGTCAAACCTTTTTGTCCAAATTAACAATAAATGCTCTCCATTTTCACACTGTATCATGGTAGAAATATAGCCTTTTTACAACTATAACTATGGCTCTTTACCGTGGTTGAAACATTTGCCTTTTTATTTGAGCTCCTCTTGCTCTTAATGAACTTCCGCCATATAACCTAGATTTAGATGTAAATGCATCCTTGGCCCCTCTGTGAACTTTAAGCTTAGAATCCCCCATGAGATACATGTAGCCGCAGCATGAGTGTGTGTAGGGCCTTGGAAAGTGTGGAATAGAAGGGAGAGCGATAGAGAGAAGCTGCTCATTCCCGTTTTTGCGGGCCAGTTGTGAGAGGGGCGTGTGTGTCATCATGAATTATGGGTGGAAGAACCAGGGGGCCCTCTATCATATCAGCCTGGAGGGGTTATGCACAAAGCGAGCTAAGAGGAGGATTGTGAGGGAGAGCGGAGATAAGAAGGCCTCTATGAGAGCGGGTGGGGGCAACCCGCACGGTTTGCAGGCTAGAGAAATAGTGGAAAGGATTAACAGTGCAAATGGTGGAGAGGAAAAAGAGGGAGAGGAGCATTATGCAAATGAATGCAATAAGTATGTCAAAGTCCAATGTTTGATGTCAACAATCATGTGTGTTTGTCATGTCTGTCTTTTCCTTTACTTTTCTTGGGACACGGCTCAGGTTTTGATGACTATTAAGTGAATAAAACTCTAATGCACCAAACTCTAACTCAGTATTTGGTTTGAAGACCCTGAAACTGAAGAAGTTTATTTTGTCTTGGTGTATTAAAATAGTGTTAAAGGGATAGTTCAACATTTTGGCAAATTGTGTCATAGCAGTAAAATTGTAGGTGTAAGCTATTTTTAGAAAGATTGACTTTAAGGGATCTTCATTAAACTCATCAAATTCCTAAAACAGGCTTTTGAACAAGTTGTGAGCTGCAACCACACAGATAATGACGGAAAGCCGTTTTCGAGCATTGATTTTTCAGGGTCAGTTTTTCAGCAAGCAGTCTCCGTAGGCTATTTACCCTGTATTTACCTCGAAAACGGCTCCGTTTCGTATCGTTACGTTATTATCTCATAGCGTGGTGGTTCTGCAGTCTACAAAAGCGCTGTGGAGTTTTGCGATGTTGTAGTTGATTTTAATGAGGGAAACCAAGAAATTCCCTTAGCCTCCATAGCGTAGCTCTGAAGCGTCCTCCAGAGAAAATTTATCAATTGAAGGTAACGAACCTACTGCTATGACTATAGCGATTATGGCAATGGGCCAATTTGACCTTAATCTGCTCATTCCAGGCTTGAAGATGCATCACAAGCAACGTGCATTTGTTTTGTATCAGTTTAAAGGCAGCAGTTGTCCTCCAGAGATTTATCAGACTTCTAAGGTCCCTTTAACACCAACGCGAGTGGGTATGCGGTTGTTTTAAATGTGGTTAAATCCACTAAAAAAAGGCTGTTTATACTGAGTTTGCCTTTCTGTTCATGAGTGCATAGAGGAAGAATGAGTGAGCTGCTAGCCACCATGAAAACTGGTAAGAGATGTCAGTCATGTCTCATTGCCATGGTGCTCTGTTACTTTCTGTCACAGCTACAGGTGAGTCTTTCTTTCATTCCTCACTACTGAGTAGCTGCTTTGGTTTAACAGCACCGTGCTGGACAGGTGACAAGTATGTACAAAGATTCAGCTGGCAGAACCACTGGCACATGTTTATATACACAGACATTGTTGTTGCTCACACGTAAAGCAGTGTGACATGACAACGTTTTTGTCAAGTAAATAACAGAGATTATTAATGAAATTAGCTCATATGGTTTTAAGGGTAATATTGAAACACTGGAGATGTATTTTCATGAAAATGGAAAAACTAAAGCTGAAATGTTAACTTCATTGAAAACATTTTGTTTTTTCTTTACAGTCCTTGTACAGTATTGAGTAAAAACTTTCTTGCTTTTATTTTCATATTTTATTTTGAGATCTACTCAACTGATACACCAAGTGCTGTTAGCACCTTTGTATTTACAATTCAGACCCCTGGCATTACTTTTCGATAGGGGTATTCAGTTGGTTCTGATATACATCTTTGATGTGAAGTTCTATTAATTTCACATAATGTAGGCTTCTTTGTTTATTCATTCTACCCTATTCAGTCTGGTTAATGTATGAGTGTAGTCTACAGTCAGTCCAAAAGCACTCACGTCTTCAGAGAAACTGGACCCAAGAATACAGACTCCGTAGACAGGTATGGTAAAGATTTATTAACCTCACAGAGGAACATGCAGGCAAACCACTGAAACCAGGGCATGGATAGAAACACAGAATATGAACAACAGATGATCCGGTAACCCTTTAATTTCCAGGCCGTTAATTACGTCATAATATCAAGAAATTACCGAGTAATAAAAATTAATTGCATAGTAATGCCAAGGAATAGCCTAGAAATAACGGTCAATTTCATGGTAATGTTGAGAAATATGCAGGAAATAACGTTTAATTGTGGAGAAATAGCCCAGTAATAATGGTCAACTGTGTAGTGATGTTCAGAAATATAGCCCAGAAATAACAAGTAATTGCATGGTAATGTCAAGAAATATAGCAAAGAAACGGTAGTCTAGTAAAATAGACAAGTTGTTGTAGTAGAATTACCGCTAAGTATTGGGTAATTACAGAGTAAATAGCCTGTCGTTTCCATGATATAGTCAAGTTCTTTCAGTGTGATGAACCTGATGTAATTGTCATTTCCACGGTCTTACCTTATGGTTAGCTGATATCTGTATCCCAAAAGCAAATGGTAGATCTGGAAATATCACCGTAATTAACCCATAATTACCTTTCTGCTGCCTGCAAAGTGTAGTGGACTTTGTTCCTTAGAAACGTATGGGTAGTTTCAGCCTAACTAACATGGTTATGAGAACTTCCACTGTTATAGTCTTGCCCAGTGGAAATGTCACTGTAGTTAACCCATAATTACCTTTCCACTGCCTGTAAAGTGTAGTGGGCTTTGTTCCTAAGAAACGTATGGGTAGTTTCAGTATAACTAACACGGCTATGAGAACTTCCACTGTGGAAATATCGCCGTAGTTAACCCATAATTACCTTTCCACTGCCTGTAAAGTGTAGTGAGCCTTGTTCCTTAGAAACGTATGGTAATTTCAGCATAACTATGAGAACTTCCACCGTAATAGTCTTGCCCAGTAGAAACGTCACCGTAGTTAACCCATAATTATCTTTCTGCTTCCTGCAAAGTGTAGTGGGCTTTGTTCCTAAGAAACGTATGGGTAGTTTCAACATAACTAACACGGTAATAAGATCTTACACTGTAGTAGTCTTCAAATCAATCAGGATCAAATGTGTAAACATTTTCCAACAAAGATAAGCTACGTACCATGAAATGTCACAACATGAACTCTTTTAGGAACATAGACACAATTTCCAAATGATGGAGGAGATAATTACCTTAACATTTTATATCAAGTGTACAATATTCCTGCTATAACCTATCCACCTTTTTCTGAACTTCATAGAAGAAATGCAAAGTACATGAATGGAATGTTGTCCTGTTAAATCTCAAAACTCATATTCACATGTTCCCATGAAAAAAATACAATGAAGCTGTTTTCAGTTGTTTTTAATAATTTCCCTGCTTATGTTAGCGTACAGGAACATGCCCAGTAGAGTTATTCCGGTATCAGCAGTAGGCTACTGGTGTCCTGGTGTAGCCGGGACGGTCTGCAGGCCCCCACTGCTGCCTTGTGTTCTGTGCACAATAACAAGGGACGCAGGGCTGGGTTCACACTCAGGTTTATTCCTGTATGATGTGACATAAAACAAAAGGATGTGAATTAAAAGGTTATCTTCTCCATGAAAGTAATTTCTCAGTCAGAAACAACGCAGACACATCTAAGTACTCCTTTTCTCCCTTTAAATTGGCATAAGAAAAATAAGTGAAAATAAAACACATCCACTTTAATTTTATTCACATCAGCAAAAACATTACACTCGATGTGCATAATGTTCAGAAATATTGCACTATTATTCATTTCAATTTACTCTGATAAGCTTAACCACTGTTTTCGTTCAGCACAGGGAAAAACAAGGGAAATAGCACCAGAGCAGCTAAAAACACATTTCTCACCGTTGCTCTGTGTATCATGGCATGGCCGATGTAGGTCTCGCAGCAGCTCTCCAGATGAAAGGCGATGCTGTTAGCCTGTAAAGCACAGAGCTAGCATTAGCATTGACGACGGCAAGCGTCAACAAGCTGTTCTTTTTCATTGGATAATTGACTCGTCTTACCGACGTAACTCTCCTTCGTTCAGTCACTTGGCTCCGGATCTCCACTGGGTAAGTGCTCCGACTCCCTTTTCCTTTTTCACAGGTAAACTCCGGGTTTTTCTCCTGTTTTTTCCTCTTCCTCTTAGCATGCAGCTGCCATTGCTTCTCTGGCTGAGATCGGACAGACCGGAAGAGCAACGCAGTCTCACCTCTCCTCCGAGCCGATAGGCTCAGTATGACCTGCAAAGCCTCTGATTGGCTGCTGAGGACTAGGTACCCCTCGTGGGACCATGTGAACTGAGTGGTCCTGTAGGAAAACTAAAACTTTGACTATGCAAAAAAGATAGTCTCTCTTCTTTTATTGTACTGAATTAACTGTGTGTTTTTTACTCCTGGTTACATCCTGGTTTACTTTTTCTGTTTATCTTTGGGTTATGAATACAACATCATTTCAATTATTATTATCATAATTATAATTATATTCTAGCTGCATGTTGTATTTATAACCCACAGATAAACACATGTGGTATCGGATCGGTACCTGTGTCAAGGTGTTAGAAAGCCCATGTTGTTTAGGTGTTGTTCAGTGAACCAACTACCATTCAGTTATATTGAGTTTTCATGCTAGTTTACATATTTCCCACGCTCTTGAATGCATCATAGTTATTCCGACGCTCGCGAACGCACCGCACCTGTCTGTGAGATGCCGTAGCTGTAAGCAAAGACGGTTTATAAACCAAGACCGTCCATGACGGGCAGCTTCCTGTATGCATGTCACGTGGGCTTCTGCACGGCCACGCCCCTTTAGGGAGACCAGAGGCAGCCTGGAGTGTATTGACTCCAATGGGAAAATTGAACGTGAACACCGATTATGGTCGGGTCTTACTCCCCACAGTCACTGAAGAAAATTTTGGACTCATTTTCCAAAAGCCACATCTCTTCTGAACAGTTTGACACGAAAATGGTAATTTTCAGACGGACACATCAGGAGAAAATCCACTTTGTTCAAGACCTGTCTCTGGCTCTACGACACACTCTCGCGAGATTTGGCACAGATCTCCTAGGCAACGTCAAACAAACGGCCGCGAACTCCCGTGAAAATGATTTAAATTATTTTTGTCATGTTAAATATGACTGTTACTAGTGTAAATATTTAATGTTATCATAAGAAAATATAAATATCTCACTTTCATCTACCTACAAATTGTATAAATCCACACACATGATCACAGCCGATGTGGGGTGACGGTTGGCCCCGCCCATTTAGAGAGACAGGAAGTGTATACAGTTTGCTATCATTGGAGCAGCCGCTCATGGACTATCTTTCCATTTATTCAATATCTTTGCTGTAAGGTTACTTTTCTCCTCCTGATGCAGCGGTAGACAGCTTGTGATTACCTTTGCCTGTAGCATACCCAAGCTTCACCTGTACATCCTGGGTTTTTTGTGTGTACATGCCAGAGGTGAGTTTACATGATGTTTCAAAGTCGGAGTTGAAAGCTACATTATGTTAATGTGCATTGTTTACCTGCTAATGACATGCTAAGTTGCTGCTACCTACGTCCAGCTAAGTCCAGCTAACTAGCTAATTAGCTTCTCACTGTGTTTATGTTACGTGAGGTGACTGTTTACAGCATAAATCATGTTTAATTATTACAGTCCTTTATATCTGAGTTATGTTATTATGTACATTACATGGGGTGTTTTGTACTGATTGTTACTTTGTATCTTTATTTATTACAGAACCACAATTAAATCCACTAAACCGGGTATGCCTCCGCGTCTTCTAACCAAGACCCATACCATACACCTTGCCACTCTAAATTATCCAGCTAATTCCCGGAGAATCCCACCTTTCTGGAAACAACACATTTTTCTTATTAATTTCATCAAAATCCATCAGATGATGTGTGTTAAGTTCTTTTCTTTTTTTTAATTAATCAAATTTTTAAATTGTTAATATAATCCAATTGTTGTGGTTTTATTTTTGTATTTTTTTTGTATGTGTGTGGTTGCTCAGCCTCTATTGTTACGTTAGAGATTTTTACCTGTGTGTTTTACCATGTGAAGAGATGTGATAGTTTTTTGGGAGAAATATAGTGCTGCATTTGTCAGTCTGCACTGTTTCTGACTGAGAAATTACTTTCATGGAGAAGATAACCTTTTAATTCACATCCTTTTGTTTTATGTCACATCATACAGGAATAAACCTGAGTGTGAACCCAGCCCTGCGTCCCTTGTTATTGTGCACAGAACACAAGGCAGCAGTGGGGGCCTGCAGACCGTCCCGGCTACACCAGGACACCAGTAGCCTACTGCTGATACCGGAATAACTCTACTGGGCATGTTCCTGTACGCTAACATAAGCAGGGAAATTATTAAAAACAACTGAAAACAGCTTCATTGTATTTTTTTCATGGGAACATGTGAATATGAGTTTTGAGATTTAACAGGACAACATTCCATTCATGTACTTTGCATTTCTTCTATGAAGTTCAGAAAAAGGTGGATAGGTTATAGCAGGAATATTGTACACTTGATATAAAATGTTAAGGTAATTATCTCCTCCATCATTTGGAAATTGTGTCTATGTTCCTAAAAGAGTTCATGTTGTGACATTTCATGGTACGTAGCTTATCTTTGTTGGAAAATGTTTACACATTTGATCCTGATTGATTTGAAGACTACTACAGTGTAAGATCTTATTACCGTGTTAGTTATGTTGAAACTACCCATACGTTTCTTAGGAACAAAGCCCACTACACTTTGCAGGAAGCAGAAAGATAATTATGGGTTAACTACGGTGACGTTTCTACTGGGCAAGACTATTACGGTGGAAGTTCTCATAGTTATGCTGAAATTACCATACGTTTCTAAGGAACAAGGCTCACTACACTTTACAGGCAGTGGAAAGGTAATTATGGGTTAACTACGGCGATATTTCCACAGTGGAAGTTCTCATAGCCGTGTTAGTTATACTGAAACTACCCATACGTTTCTTAGGAACAAAGCCCACTACACTTTACAGGCAGTGGAAAGGTAATTATGGGTTAACTACAGTGACATTTCCACTGGGCAAGACTATAACAGTGGAAGTTCTCATAACCATGTTAGTTAGGCTGAAACTACCCATACGTTTCTAAGGAACAAAGTCCACTACACTTTGCAGGCAGCAGAAAGGTAATTATGGGTTAATTACGGTGATATTTCCAGATCTACCATTTGCTTTTGGGATACAGATATCAGCTAACCATAAGGTAAGACCGTGGAAATGACAATTACATCAGGTTCATCACACTGAAAGAACTTGACTATATCATGGAAACGACAGGCTATTTACTCTGTAATTACCCAATACTTAGCGGTAATTCTACTACAACAACTTGTCTATTTTACTAGACTGCCATTTCTTTGCTATATTTCTTGACATTACCATGCAATTACTTGTTATTTCTGGGCTATATTTCTGAACATCACTACACAGTTGACCATTATTACTGGGCTATTTCTCCACAATTAAACGTTATTTCCTGCATATTTCTCAACATTACCATGAAATTGACCGTTATTTCTAGGCTATTCCTTGGCATTACTATGCAATTAATTTTTATTACTCGGTAATTTCTTGATATTATGACGTAATTAACGGCCTGGAAATTAAAGGGTTACCGATGATCCGACCAAGACAATGGGAGAGCGCTACTAGGAAACGAGACACAGGTGGTGCAATCAGACACAGGTGAGACACATGAGGTAATCACAGCAGGAGCACACAAGAAGACAGGATGAAATCATGCTTTTAATTGCAGTCATTCAATACGCAGCACTGTGTGAATGTGGTCCACACTTTTGATTCTTGTCCGTCACTCTTCAGCCAGTCACCCACCAGAGCCCTGATCTCATTATCATGGAGTCAGTGTGGGACCAGTCAGGCACTAACCTTCGTTTTCTCTTTCTCCTCTTTCACAACCTGAGTTATTCTCAGATCAGAAGTTATGAGAACACAATCAGCTTCATTGAACTTAATTGAATACAACAGCTCATCATTATATCAAATGATGTTACTATTCCACCTCCACAAGTGAAGAAAACAAGTGTCATGACCCCGTGCTGCATCTCCACTGAGCTGCACAGTAAACAGCCCAGAGCTGTAACAGCTCTCCTGTTACAGTAGCAGTTAATTAGCTCAGTCAGGAGGGAGCTGTATTGATCCACCCAGTTAATTGGTTGTTTAACTGTCCGGTCCCACAGGCCTGTTCACCAACACAGCTACTGTTTCAGGTTGTGTGGGTTTGTAAACGTGTGAGTGTGAGGGTATGTACAGGGACCACAGGACCCACAATGCACCTGCTGCTCTAACACTTATAGATAGGGGAGACCGGGGTTGGTTGGCACACTTTTCACTCTTTGCCATAGCACTCTGGCATCATTTATGTGAGAATATTCAAACCAGCATTAAATGAAAGGTTAAGGTGTCAGCTTTAACTAAACACATTTCAATGTCCACAGTTATATTCTAAAATAAATTTATTTATGAATAAAATCATACTGCGCACTTGTGCCAACCAGCCCCGACACGGGGTTGGTTGGCACACTTCATGGGGTTGGTTGGCACAATGTAAAAATGAATGGATGAAGCAACCTGTATAATAATAAATTGGAAATTTAATTCTAATATATTCAAATTTAAGAAGATATCATGTATATGCATGCATATATTTGCATGTACAACACTAAAACAGGGCATTTAAGGCCACGAACAAGATAACACGTACACAGAACATCAGACAGTAAATGATTTGAGCTTTTTTTTTTAATTTTTAAGAGAAAATATTCAATGAACATAGAATTTATGCTTAAATATAGCATATCATCTCTTTGTATTTTCATTTCTTTCAATCTCACTGTGTTTTAGATTTGCTGTGTGGGGTGGATGCAGATTATTTACATTAAGGCCTATATAGAATCATTGGAATTACAGTGTTGGCATATGTAGGCTTTGTGGCCCATTTCACTGCATAAGTCATGTGGCAATTTCTTGCACTCAGTCCACTGAATTATAAGAAATTACTTTTAATCATATTTAATATATGTATACTGCATATTGGGGTTGTTTTGTGTGTGCCAACCAACCCCGACATGAGTGTGCCAACCAACCCCGACCAAAACGAACTCACTTTTGTGAATATATGATGTTGCCCAGTTAACATCACTCATCAAAGACTTTCAAGTTTCATATCAAATTGAAGCTGACTCCTATCTCTATAAACTGGGAGTAAAACATTTCTAATATCTTTATCCAAACCAATTTTATAACACTTTAAGCGTGGGGGGCATTTTTTTACTTTTGGTACTAAAAAACTGATATTTTGCCCTCAACAAAAAAGTGAGTAATTTTCAGATGTTTTAACAAACTAGATAAGTGCAGCTCAAAAAGATGATCATTTTGATGTCACATTTGTGAGTCTGTGACCAACAGGAGGCCGGAAAACAGGGGTGTGCCAACCAACCCCTGTAGCCAACCAACCCCGGTCTCCCCTACTTTGCTCCACGACTGTGGGCCAGAGTCTCACTTTTTCTCTTGTTTTATTGCTTTGTTAAAACTGGTGTGCGAAGTCAGAGGGTTAAAACAACACCAGAATTCATCCAGCCTCCTCACATTCTGCAGATCATTAAATTCATATTGTTGTCCAGACCGTCTCCACTGACCTCAGGTCGGCTGCTGAATTTCTCACGTCTCTGTGGGAGTTGTACTTGACCAACTGTGCTCCTGGATATTGTTTCCTGTAGTTTTAAAAATGAAAACAGCAGAGAACTGGAGCTAAAATCAACTTTTTATCAAGGGTACCTCATCAGCCCAGTCCAGATTTGTTTAATTGCGTTGTCTATATAAACAAACAAAAAAACAAAAAGTGACAAATCTGTCAGGGATGGACTTGATATTCAATGCTAAGTCATGAATGTTGAAGTTAAAACATTACAGACTAACTGTGCTCCAGCCGGTTCATCACTTTTTTGTTTCCTCTGGAAACACTTCTGTTGTGTTGTTTTCAGTAGATGTTGTCAAATTGATAAAGATGTTGAAAAATTCAAGATAATGATGTGAGTCTTCAGTTGCAGTGTGCTTAAGTCCACAATTAAATCTCTCTCCAAACAAATATGTGACCAGACCAATGTATAAAACTTATCTTTAACACATGGTGGTTTACACATATTTTTCAGTGAGCTCTTCATGATCAATGACATTAGAAAACACTTATGTGCTTTAATAGGACCGACAGAGTAAGAGATGAGGAAGGAAGGGCTCCCAGGGTTCAAGGAAATGTCTAGGACTTTCCAGGCCCGATTCTGGCACAGAATGAGAAGTCGATCTAGGTTAATTACTGTTACAGTGCTATGAGAATGATCAGGCCTCGATAAGTCTTTTTTTCTCAACTCTATAGGAAATCAAAAACTAAAACCCCAGAAAAATTGAGACCACAAATAACTATCTAGCTAAAATCAGCATCAGCTAACTTAGTTCCCTATTGAGACACAAGATATTATCATATTAAATTGGCTGTTGTTGTGATGGGACCAGCCTCAGTGGTTGGGGCAACTCAATTCACAAAGCTATCAATAGTTAGTTAACATATCTCCAGCTGTTAAATAGTTCAAGAATGAAAAATAAAAAAAGACAGGAAGACATGAACAAGTAATTGGCCTACATCAACATCAATCTAATACAGAGAATGTACGTACCTGTATGTCCACCTTCACTTCATATTTAGATGTTTATTTTAATTTAGATATTTGTATACATTGTTTTTGGTTTGTCCATCCATCTATCCATCTGTTCTTTTATAGGAGACACAATATCTCTCAGAACTTCATAAAAATTTGAAGTTTTAGGATTTAGGGTTCACTACTGAACTTTTTAGGTTTTAATGGTTGATGTTTTTGTCCTTGTGGGCGTGATATCTTTCTTCAAAACAGATGAGTATTTGACAGTGAGTTGGAGAAAACATTTACCATCGGCTCTAAGGTTGGATCACTAGGGCACAGTGAATGAGATGTCTCAGGGTGGGGATAGCCGAACTCAGACACAACATGCTGCGCTACTCCGAGCATCACATTACCAGAAGAGGAGGACAGACAGCAGAGGGAGGGACAGACAGAGAGGAGAAGGCAGCTCCTCAGAGGCCTTATATCACCTATATCAGATTTTTAACAAAACAAAATATGAAACTGGAGCAGGTGGGATGAAATCTGTTCTATGATTTGTGATGAGTGAATTATTTAGTAGTCTGAAAGCCCCTCCACCTACGGTAAGGCCTATTGCCAAGGGAGAGAGTCATGTAAACGCAATACTGCCCAACCCCAGTGACACAGACACTGATATGAAGTCATACTGAGCATACTTATCAGGTGCAGAGTCACTGCTCAGAAGAACAGCAGCATGTTCAGCTCTTCATTACTGAAGCAGATGTGTCAAGTTCTCTCATTGTCACAGCCACTGTGATGAGGCAGAGAATGAGCTCCAGCGGCAGCTCCACATAGTGAATAATAACTCCAGTAGTCGTGACATTAATAAGCTGTATGAGAAGAGGTGGTGGCTTGGTGGTGCAGTGGGTCTGGGTCCTGGGTCCTGGGTCCCGACTCTAGCTTCTCACAGACGCTCTGTGTGGAGTTTGCATGTTGACATGCGACTCTGCCTCTCACCCACTATCAGCTCAGGATCATTCTCAGTTGAGAGAGATCAAAGATCTAAGATCTAAGCTCTGCGCCCCCTGCAACCCATCAGAGGATAAGTGGTGTGGCTAATGGATGGACAGATGAGAAGATCAATACATCTGTCATGTGTAGTTGGACTCTCCACTGCTCCCCTCACGGCGCTGAGGAGATTCCAGGATGTAACTCTATCTGGTCACTGTTTAACTTCACTTCTTGTCCATGTTAAACTTTGACCATAACAGTTTCAGAAATAACAAACTACTTCGGAGGAGAAAAACAGTTCCCAACCAAGTCATTTACCTGAACAGCGTGCACACAGACAGCAACACATTAGATCAGCAGTAACTTAATGCAAGTGTGACTTGTGGTGGAGGAGCTAGTATTTACATTGGATTATAGTATACCATCATAATCCCAGAGGGATGAAGAAGCCTTGTTTCCCACACAGAGCCAAAGACAAATCACAAGTAATTAATGACTGAAACTGACACCACATTTAGAGCTGGCAGGAAAATATATTTTAATGAAGTATGAAAGTGCAGGTGTGCTGTGTGGTAGGCTACTTGTTGGCCTATACCAATCATCATTCGAAAATAGCAAGAAAAGTAAAACAACCTGTTTCCCATCTTTTATAGTAGAACATGGAGAATAACAATACAAAACTGTTGATGCTGAAGTTATTAATATTATTCTGGTTGTATCAAATCGACTTTGTTGTCGTCTTTTAAAGATGTTTCATCTCTCATCCAAGAGACTTCTTAGGGCAATGAGTTAACTAATGGACCAAGTGAATTAGCTTTTCCCATAAGGTTAAAGTTTTATCACAGACCTGGGGCTGAGGTGAGCTATCATATCAATATGACAGTTCTTCAGATGTAATGGGTACTGATTTTTGCTTGTCTAACACAAACATGGAAGGTTAATCTCCCCCTAAAATACCCATAACAGTATCCATATTTTCTTCTAGCTCCAGCGTGTGGACTGTTCTCTTCAGACAACAAACAGATTAGGGCTAAATGTCTGAATGATTTATTTTGTGTGTGAAGGGGATTTCAGTTTCGTAATGTTTTGCCTGCTAAGTTGTGGACTCTTCACCTCTCTGCTGCTTAGTGTTAACAGAACCTCTTCTTACTGAGTAGGAGTCATTCACACGCACATACATGCAAGGGTAGAATAATGTAAACTACTATGGCAGAAGTGAAGAGGTCTCTGGAGCTGCTCCTCCCAGTTGGCAATTTTTTTTTTTGTTCTAAAAGTGTTTTGAGAATATTACAGATCATGTTTTCAATAAAACAAGGACAGTTTTTTGTAAGTTCCCAATGAATGTTCTGCAATAACCCTCTTAAAATGTTGAAGGGAACATGGAGGGAAGAAAACATATTACTTAATCAGTTCGGAAAACAGATTTCCTTTTTTTTCCCTCAATCAACTAATTCATTAGTTAACTTTATCCCAAATATAATCAGAAACTGTAAAGACACAAAAATACTAATTTGCAAACCTGGATTAAAAGAAAAGTGATGTCACATTATCATCTATATACTGTATCATTATAACTTAATAATATATATTATATTATATTATATTATATTATATTATATTATATTATATTATATTATATTATATTATATTATATTATATTATATTATATTATATTGTGTGTGTGTTGGTAACACAAGCAGAGAAAAAAGCTATGAAATGGGTGTGAGGGATAAAGAGCACCACATACATACAGGAACATTATTTTAAATGTTAAACATAAAGTGTTAACAGAACCTGTAGGGAACTTTAGCCAATGTTGTGGGAATATTCCCTGCTAGTTGGGTTGTAGCTATAAAAACCTACACATTTGTTGGCTACGGTACATGTCTCCAGAGTAACCACCACACACCGACTGTCTGCTGTCTGCCTTTAAATATTAATGAAACCAAACCTGGGGCTCCTCCCCCTGGTGACCATGAGTTCTCTGAGACCCTCATTTACGCTGCCACTCTATACTGAGGGTCACACAAAGTCAGTGTGTGTGTATGTGTCTGTATGTGACACTCAGTAACTCTACACAGTAAGAATCAGAGGTTCAGTTAACACCCATTATGGATTTGGTGTGTGTGTCTCGTTGTATGAATGTGTGTGTCTTGGCTCTAAGTCACATTTGGGGACCAGATTCCTGAAGGCCAGTGCAGCAGTGTTGTTTACTGAAATATAATAAAGACATATACTAAAGAAATTTGCATTTCATAACATCATTTTTCTTTGTGATGACTCCTGCCTGGATTTAAAAGAGAAGAAATCTATATTTATGGGTGCAGAGCTCATCAGACAAGGATCTCCATAAATGTTTTGTCATGTCGCTCTGGAGTTTCTGAGGAAAAAGAAAGAAGGAAACTTGTGCAGTAAATAAAATGCTACAGCCAGTGGCCACTTTGCTTAGCAAAGCATAAAAACTGGAAAAAGTAATAATCTCTCCCTTCGAGCTCGGTATGAAATAGAATTAATGAGCTTATTCATATGTTTTATTTTGTTCATTTCAAAACAGTCTCATTTCAAAGAGTCCTGCTACAGTGGTTTGCCTGCACGGCTTCTTGTTTCCCTTGTCGGCCCAATTACAGTGACAGGTCAGGTCAGGGGATCAAAGTGGTTGGCATCAACCAATTTATTTTTGACAAAGTGTCTCATGACACTTGATTTACCAGCATCAGTGTTTCAGTGAACGATGAAAATGTTTCATAGCAGATGAATACAATTCAAAATTGTTTGCAAGTGTAGCAGGATGACACATGGCATCAAGTATTTACAGTGTTTCAGTGAATTATTATTATTTACAGTACAATATATCTACATGTTTATGTACATTTTAAATAGATTTGAATATTTTTTTTACACATTTAGTTCAGTACTTTTTTCAGTTTTGTGGTATTTTGTTTTTCTTTAAAAACGATCATTCAAGTGCTTCATGGGCGGTGGGGGACGGTTTGACAGAACAATATGAAAGAGAGGCTCTGATGTTAGACATGTAGTAAAACAGATGCAGATTGTTGTGGATAACGTGAAAGATTGAACTAAGAAATGTTGCTTCAGTTTTTCAATCATAAGGACAGAAAGAAAGAGGAAAATAGCACCCTGTCGACATTTGTGTCAGGATTGCCTGTCAAATGACTAGGCTGAAATGACAGCATCTTGCTTTGCGGAAGAACAAGCGTATAGTGTTTTTGCTCCCACTGGTTAGTGGCAAAACAATCAATGAATGAGGACAACAGGTCTAAGTTAAAGCAGAAGTAAGTGGTCCGGTCGTTTTCGCTAATGCTGCGTTCCAGGCAGGCTTTTGAAATCGTAAATTACAGCTTCAAGTCACAACTTACGACTTTGTAGCGTTCCAGGCAACCCAAGTTTCTCCGACCTGTTTTACCGGTGAAAGTTAACAGCCACCACTGACCGTTAGTCGCACTTCAACAATAACAGTCAATGCCCTGCAATTCTCTCTCCTCATTGGATAAAAACTGTAGGATACGATAAATGTTTTCTCCTCGGCTCAGAGCAGAGCAGAGTGACTGACAGACCCGTGTTTTGGTCCAAACACTCTATGTAAGTGATTGCTGTCGGAAGATATAACTATTTAAGACTTATATTAACACAAATATATCACTTACTTCTGCTTTAAGTAAAATGAAATGGGTCCAGCAAAGTGCAGGTGCAGCCTGTCCTCACATGAGGATACGGGGAAGCAATTTTGTTGTTACAGCAGTGGGAGGCAGCAAAACACTTAACTATGCACAGCCTGCCTGAAGAGGAATTTAGTTAGAAGACGTTGGAGGTTTGCTTGCGCCTGTTCAGTCCTACTGATGTTTCTTTGTGCCTCTGAGTCTTATTGGTATATTGATCCTCCTTTGACTTTCTAGTTCAACCACCAGCACCAACGAGCTCTTTGAAAGATACATGTGATGTCCGGATTATGGAAGGATAGCCTAAACCCTGGGTCTCGTATGAGAAAACAAGATGTAATCCAGGCACAGCCACCGATGGTGTGCAGCAGGGCATTTAAAACATCATCCCATTTTATAAGTGGAAGCGGGAGAAATGCCTCTGAAAGAAGAGTAACTGATGGGGTCAATAAGCAGGTGCACAGTGACTCACCCATGAAAGGCGTGAGGGGGGATCATTTTGTTTGAGTAGTGTTTGTTTCTAAGCATTAACCCTTCTCCGGCTCAGTGACAAATAGAAAAATTGTTAAATAAATCAAATCAAATAAATAAATACATGTTTTAAAATCATGCATCAGATTTGTTAAAAAGAACATTTTGTATTTATGTTGGTTTTATATCATTTGAAATGACATTGGAACATTTTTTTTTAACAAAAGTAAGACTGAATGCCTCTGAAAATGTCAAACCACAAATGAATGGTGAATATTTTAGTGGATTCAAGTGCATTAATAAAAAGTATACTTTCTTTTGAAAACATTAAATTGAAATTGACTTTTTGCTATATTGCTATACATTTTAATGCATTTTAGCAACACTAAGTAGGACACATCCTAGATAGATAAAAACGTAAGATAGAAAAAAAAAAGTTTTTTCTAAATAATGTGAGAAAATATATATGTACAACATAGTGTTGCATTGCAAAACTTAATTGCATTTAAACCACGTTTGAGTCGAGATTTATTTTCCTGTATATCAGATATTGATGAAAAATGATCACATCATCACATTGACCCATCCACAGATCGCTCTACGTGTACAGTATATGGGTTCTTTTGTGGCCTCACATGTGGACTGATAAATGTGAGTAAATGAAAGTGCATTTATCATAATGAAAGAATACATACAGTAGATTAACAGTATACAAATGGAACTAAGAACCGTGAGACTGACAGGGTTACATTTTGTCTTTTCTGAAGCTTTAGCCACAAAAATGATGTGTCAGGTTGTTCAGGTTCTAACTGGCTGACACAGAGTTAGCAGTTGTGTTAATGCTAACTCTTACACCCCGCCCCGTCTCTACAAGTTGACAGAATTGGTCCGTGATGTATGAAGCCTATGATGTATGAAACCCGAATCTGTGTTTATGAGACTGTCATTGGCTCACTGCAGCTTCTCACTGTATGTCTTGTATGTAACCCATTTTCAAACCTTCCTACGAACCTATTCTCTGGTGCTATATTTTAATATTCTGTAAGCCCTAATGAATGACATGTATTATATAACTCAATTGCTAAAAGCTGATAAAATATTGCAAAAGTGGGAATATTAATTCATAAAGTATTCATAAGGCTTGTGTCTGTGTAATAGATGATAAACCTAATTGTGAATGTACTCCCCGTCTTTTATGTTTCCTGAAGGAAAGACAAATGAGAGACACAGCTGTTGAAAGATGAAGTAACTTTTAATCAGACAGAGAGCCGCCTTAAAAGTTCACCACATCTCAGCTTTTTAAAAAGACAGTATATAAGATGAGAAATTATTGTAATACATAGAATTATGAATGGAGACGAGTATACAACACATTACCCAGAGAGAAAGAGAGAGAGAATGACAGTGACATATAATTGAGTAATGATGACTTTAACATACTGAGTTTAAATACTTTGTATGATGCAGGAAAACACTGGAAGGAAAGAAGGAAGGAGAAGAGTGAAGGAAGAGCGCGAAGAAAAGAAAGAGAAGTATAAATGTGTTGTCCACAGCTCAGAGAAAAAGACCTGGTTCCCTTCAGCCTCAGATAAAGCTTCAGGCTCTGATCAGACAGGAAACACGGGGATCAGGTTTGAGGTGTTTCACACACACATTACACACCTTGCAGGAAGGCGGCCTCTACTACTGCAGCATGGTTGTGCTGATGTGGTAGCTCTGCTGTGCTCACGAGACACATCCAGGACAGAGACGCGTCATGTGACTGCTTCTACCGAGGAGTTAGCGCCACACTGTGAACAGACTCCAGACTTCAGATAGACTGAGTCTAAATTCATCTGTCGCACAAAACTGTTTCATTCCTGACTATGTTAAGCCAATGTGGTCCAATGAATTGTGGGTAAATGAAAGGCATACTGATGAGCCACATCCAACCACTCATCTCCATTTACCCTCAGCAGAACAAGCAGAGTGTATAAGGAGTAAAACTATATATAAAAAAAGAACTGGAAAAAAAGATCTCTGGTCTCTTAAAACTCTTTTCTTTCTTTTTTGTTCTCTCTATGGAAATGTTAGGAAAACACAAATAATTATCCATGTTCTCCTGTTTTGGTCATTGATTGTTACCATAGTAACATTGTTCTTAGGCCTGAGGCAGCCTGGGGATGAGGTAGGCTACCTAATGTTTTTGGCTTAAAATGGGTTCATCTATATTTCTGTGGAACAATCTACATTAGACTCATCTATGAGCCAAACGCAGTCTGAGACGTCATGAAACTGGCTCCTGGTTATGAACACAGTGGTCAGAGGTTCACGACCCTGATCAAACATCACTATCAAATTATTAGTGTGAACTTGGTCTTAAATATGACATAAATGACGTGTTGAATCTCTCTAAACTACATGATTGAGAGAACGCTTCCAAGGTTGTTTCTGGGCTCCTGCCATATCAAAGGGGATCATGGGAAAGAGGTGTTAGTGAGTATGAACAGTTTAGTTTGTCAGACTGAGTTTTTCTACAGACTCTTCTGTTCTTCAGGGCCTCTCCTGCTTACTGCAGCTTTAATAAGAAACTCTGAAAATATATCTTGTGTAACCACTGTAGAGTTTTCTGTTTTTACATCACTGATGCGGCTGCACCTGTGGTGCTGAGTTAACTTTTTTGTCTGTTTGGTATTAACATTTGACAAAGCCCAGTGGTTTGGAGGTGGAACATGAACAGAATCAGATTTGAGAAAATCCTGCTAACATTCACTTTGCCTCTTCCCAACAGCTGTGTGTGAATGTTAGGATGAACGGATGTTTTAATGTTAAATGTCCTGAATGAAACAAAAGTATACAGATGGTGTTTTGTGCACTGTAGCGCCCGCCTGTCAGAAGTCACTGAACAAAATGTTTTATACATTCCTCATTTGAATTCTGCCTGGATTTGGCTGAGTCAAACACTGTGGGTCTGGTTACAGTTGATTTTAAGCTAATCAATAGTCAAACAGAAATCTCAGTTCATCTGGGCATGAACATACTGTTTACTGTTATGAGCTATATATTTGGCTAAACCTGAACTTTTATTCAACTCCAAAAACTGGAACTTCTGATCACACATTTAAAATATTGTTTTACCAGGAAGCATGAGTATATAATGCAGAAAAATAAATCAAATCAGAACAATAAGAGATCCTTAAATGCTCAATTTAAGGATCTCTCTTACCATCTTGGATCAACACAGGAGGAGAATGTGGGACCTTTAAAGACACTGGGAAATGGTCGATGTTTAGAGGGATGAATAACGGGCATGCATAGTTTACTAATTCCTACAAGAAAGCAGAAGCAAAACAATCTGCACAAAGGATTGAAGCCCTCAGAAAAACAACGTTTGAAGCCGAGCTCTCCTACATTCAGAGAATATGAGCCCACAGCCGACCCAGCCTTCAGGTAATATTTGCTTTGTCAGTGCTGTGCAAGACAAATAAATATGGACTCAAACACTTCATTTCTAGTGTATAATGCAAGGCAGATTTTTGCTTCACATTCACTCTGGACAAGTATTAGGAAACACACAGTAATGGCCTGCCATAAAGCAAGGTTGTCAGGACTCTGGACCGCAAACATAATTCAGTTTTCTAAGCCATGGACACAGACAGAGCTGCACCTGTGTATATGCAGAGCGAGGCTATAAAAAAGCTGCTACTCCCAAAGCTTCCAGCAGACCACACATATAGCACATCACTTCCTGGAGGACGTTCAGATAAAATAAAGATGCGGTGTGTGAGCCACATAATACCGATCCACATTGTCTGTGTTTCTTTTTTCTGTCATGTGACAAGAAGCTGTGAGATGTTGCACACACGTTTCTGCAGTTCACACCAGTGTCCTTGTTCTAGGTAAAACTCTGTCATCATGAATATGCATAGTTATGGAATATAATCATTTCATGTGGTTACAGTTAAAGTAAAACACACACACTAATAATTACAGTAGTGATGGTATCATACAGAGGACAGAGGCGCGTTAACGCTCAGGGTGAACGCCCTGACACAAACACCTCTGATAAAGTTAACCCCAGGGCTGCACGCAGGTGTTAGCAGATTAACTTGTCTTACTTGCCCAGGTATTTGCATTTATTCGTTTTACATTTCCACTTCAACTTTAATTCAAGGTCTCAGAAGTTGTGTCTTAGCACAAAGGTGCTTTTAAGAAACAAGTAGTTCCACATTCAGATACATGACTGAATATATCACTGAGAACACAAGCTGATGGACAGAGCGAAGCCTTTAGTTTGGTCTGTAAACCAACCGTGAACCAGACTCTGTTAAACATGAACAATGTGCAGTGAAATGAAATCAACAGAGAATTATAGTGAAAATAAAACATGTGCTCTCAGGTGAGAGGGTGAATGTGTGAGCTTCGCTAACTGTGTAGCCCTGCTTCCACTTAAAATGCTAAACTAGTATAAAGACAACACACAAATAAATGACTGGACTCCAACTTATGGCATCAGAGTGAAATAATAAAATGCTGTCCTTTAAGAGTGAAGCTTTTGTCTGTCGCTTCAGCTCCTCTCTGTTTCATCCTGACTTCACCACTGGATGATGAACTCAAAGTACAATCGACTGAAATCATTTAAATGTATATTATTACATTTTATGACCAAAGAACAACAGTATATCACAATGGAAAGAAAGATTATAAAAATGATCTATCTTTCACGCAACCGTATAACAACACGTCAAGAAGCTAAAAAGAATCACTTAATTAAAGGAAATAAGTTAACATATCGCAGGATGTAGATTTACAGTATTTACATTCTTTAACACGATGTTTGTGACAGTGACTGGTGGCTCTGTCGCCGTCCTCTCCGCTCAGACTTCCTGTTGCCATGAAGCCGTAAGCTCAGTTGTGTCCGGGACCTGATGTCAGAGTGAAACCACGTGAAACATAAAAGATGTCTTTATAGGCTCCTCTTGACCAGATGTTTGTCAGCAGTTTATTGTCTCCCCAGTGGCAAAATATTCCAATGGCTTTGGAGCATGGCAGAGGTCCACTCTGTGATTTAAAGTAAAAATAAATTAAAAATATATAGAATATGTATATATATTTATTTTCAAAACAAAAACAAACAAACAAAAACTAAAATGTAACTTCACCTTGGATAAGTTCTACGTTCTCATTGAGCTGCAAATAGTACAAAAAGAGATTTTTTTTTCCTGTTCATTTTTATCCCTTATCCCCACGGAGAAAGAGTAAAAATGTCTTTTTCAATTATTTTTCTTGTGTTGAGCATTTTCTTTTTGCAATTTATATGGTGTGTGTTGCACGTGGGTTTGTTTGTCATTAAAATGAAGAGTTTACAGCTAGTGTACATAAGCAGGTAAACAAAATGTAAAAGTGCTCTTATTTTGAAAGACTAATGTTTTTTTTTTGTGTAAAGTTCCCAGTGTTTAGAAAGAAGTAGGAGGCACTTAGGTCCATCTCTGTGGCAGTACACAGTCACTCATGCTCCCAGGCTCTAGGTTGGAAGACCTGGTCAGGTTCTTGAGGGAGTGAACAGCCAAGCAGGTCGACGTGAGACCGGGACTGGAGAGTAGATCCACAGATGAAGAGTGAAGAGTGTTGACACTGGACGAGTGGCTGCTGCACATGTTTGATTCCTCTTCACAGTCATTTCCGAGAAGTCAAAGTTCTGCAGGTGATCACATGACCACTCCCTTTACATTAGACCAGAGCCGTCTGGTCAGCGCTCTCACTTCTTATGTAACTGTCTGGTCATTTTCCTGACTATCGTGGTCAGTCACATGGCTAATGCTAGAGTCAGGAGTCATCATGGCAACGATTCATTTCCTTTTGCCTTGGTTTTAACAAAGAAGCGATCGTGTAGATTATGGTCCATCAGTCACAGGTAACGTTATCACACCTGAAACAAACAGATTTAATCTACAGACGTGTTTCTTTTTTTCAAAGCCGAGACTCATCAGCACTTTATGAAGATGTTCCTCCTCGTCTGCCGCAACACAAGATGGTTCAGTCTGGACATTGACATTAACCGTGACCAGGTGAGGAGACCAGCCTGGATAAGATTTCATGAAAGACACACACATCCATTTAAAAATGCACACAGATTTCTGTAGGTTCATCTATGCAAGTCTAGGATGGTACATCATGTGACTGTCATGTCAATCTGGGCAAAAAATACCATTCACATAAGGCCAAGAAGGGGAGATTGCGCTAATATCAGATTTGTGAAACGCGACCTATCGAGGGACACAGATAAAAACCGACAGGATGAGACTGATCCTGGACAAGCGGAGCCAACCTCCACCAGACCTGATCTGGCTTCATCTGAACTAGAACTAAAGCTGGACTCATCTGGAGAATTGAAATGAGGATGGAGGTTAGAAAATGACGGTCCTTAAACCAAACTACACCTGACCCATACCAGGTTCATCCAGGTCAGTCCAGTCTCATGCCATCAATACTACATGGTCAAGCCTTTATTCACATAACCCTGTTTTAGTTCAGCCGGACTTGACCACACAAACCCAAACCAAGACCTGTAGATGAGGTCCCGTTCAAGACTTTACTCTAAAAGTAATGCAAGTAACTCCAGCCATCGTGACAACGCCGTAGAACGCCACCTCAGTTAGGTCATTTCAAATGTCAGGCAGTCGGATGCAAGGTAGAGTACGGTCCTAATCATGATACACATCACAGACAATGATGTGGCTCCAGGTAAGACTTTGACTCCAATGCTCCATTTCTCTCTGATCCAGTCAACTATTTTCTATTCCAGTCATGGTCCAGTCCTAAACTACTTTGTCTTTCCTTCCTTGTCTATCCCAGTATGTCCAGGTAGACCGGCGTGGCTTTCATCAGAGTGAACAGCATCTTCTGAATGTCCTTGATGTTGAGTCGCTGCTGCGGTTCCCTCTGCCAGCAGCCCAGCATAAGGTCGTAGACCTCCTTGGGACACAGCCTGGGACGCTCCAGTACCCTGCCCTGAGTAATGCACTCTATCACCTGGGAGGACAGAAAGACAACGTCAACAGGGTGTGACGTATTGTGATGTTGAAGAAAGGTTTTCTTCATGCAAGCACAGTATGCTACATGACACTGTGAATGCTTGCTATTTACACCTAAGACACATCACCAAACGGTGTAATGCAATGCCTAAATTTGCTCTGCTGCAGTGCCCTCTATTAGGGTGTTACCCGGTTCACCTTGTCTTGACTACAGCTCGTGCAAAATGCTGCAGCCAGAGAGATAGCATCACACCTATGCTCGCTTGTTTTTAATGGTCTCCCTGAGGATGTGGCTGTGCCTTGGGTGAGGCTGAGAGGAAAGGCTGATTGGACTTTTGCCAAAAAAACCCAAAACCCAATCATTAGTTTACTCAGTTAATAAAGATCAAGTCAATTCTCATCACTTTTGCACAACATTTAAAAAGAGCACAGCCGAAAACTACAATCTGCCACTCACACAAGTTTCAGGTTACTGCAGGAGTTTATTGAGTATACTGGATGGGTGCATTATGTTCATAAAACTATCCTTGCTATCAATTGACCCTTTAATATTTTGCATCATAACCTCATGTTACAGTATGAATCAGAGCACAGGATAAGTGCAGTTGAAATAACTCACTGCTTTGATCTTTTTTTATAACGTGAGACTTGTCTTTGTTGCTGTTTGTTATGTGTTTTCTTGTTATGTGTTTCTTTTTCACTGGGCTGCATTCTCCTCTGTTTTTCCCTGTGTGAAGTGATTTTAAAAAGCCCTAGAGACACCTCTCAGAGGAATATATCCTTCCTTTAATCTGCAGAATCTTCTTCTTGATATTTATTGGAACAGAGTTTCATATAGTTTAGCGATGTCTCTCTCTCTGTTGTGATCTGATGCTTTCATTTATACCACTTCTTCAGCTATTTCTCTCTCAGGATAACAAAGTAACATCTTATTCATTGTTTCCCCACAGAGGGAGACAGCACATCCACACAACACACAATAACATCTGAGCATCAGTTCTAAGCAGTGAAGGGTATTAAGGATTAGTGTGTGGCTGTGAGAGCAGAGGAAGGGACACAACTACAGTACAGTCTATGAGATGAAAGCAGGGATGATCTTTTATTGACCTGAGCCTAGTTCAATATCATAGCTGTACAGAGCAGCTTTGTGACCTAAGTGTCAAAGAACTGAGATCGACACCCAACATACAGGCCCTCTTTATGTGTTGACATACAGATCCAAAACACTTTAATCAGACTTAACCCTACTAGACACAGTGGACCCCTAAGACATTATGGTCCACTGTGTCAAAGCTGAGCTGAGGCCAAAGGGAACTAAGAGCACGGTATTTATTCATATTTAATTCTCATTTGACCTGGTAATGAATCTCCTTAATACCAAAACACCCTATGGGAAGACAAGGCCAGTGCTCAGTCAGGTTCACATGCAGGTCTAGGAGCCTAAAGGTGCTCGTGAACATAATAGCCTTTGTTCATCCATCCATTAGCTGCACCGCTTATTACACCTTTAGGGTCGCTTGGGGGCCAGAGCCAATCCCAGTTGACATTGGGCGAGGGCAGCGTACACACCAATCTATCACAGAGCTGACATGTACTGTAGAGACAAACAACCACACATGCTCACAGTCACACCTATGGGCACTTTGGAATTGCCAGTTAACCTAATGTGCCGGTTGTTGCAAGCAGGGAGAACCCAGAACCTTGTCAGAACAGCTGAAATAGCCTTCCTGCTCCACTTAATTACTGTAGTTGTGCCACTTTGTCAAGATTAGACTAATGACTTTAATAACTGTGATGTTCCAAAACATCAACACCACTGGAAAGATGTTTTATTAGCTTTAATTTGAGGGATAATAGATCCCTAATCCTTAATGAACCAGAGCTGAAAAGACGCAGAGCTTAAAATAGAAAATATCCATCAAAATGAAATAATCCGGGAACCACAACTACTTAAAACACTTAATCCAGGATCGAACTGAAACTCTTCTTCATGTCATTACGTGATGTTTTGTTGTACCTCATTGTTGGCGAGCTGGAACCAGGGCTGTTTGCCATAGGTGAAGATCTCCCACAGAATGACGCCAAAGCTCCACACGTCACTCTCAGTGGTGAACTTCCTGTACATGATGCTCTCTGGAGGCATCCAGCGGATAGGCAGCATAGTGTGACCTCCCACCTGAAAAAACACACAAGCAAACATAACAATCCCATGTTTAGAATACAATTTATTTTGTACTATACTGTGTATTTTATTAAACTAACCTCCAGGTTTATAGAGATCAACAACGTCAATGTAACACAGTGTGGGGTTTTGCACAGAAACAACTGTAATATCTGGGTATTCTCCCTCTAGTGCACAAGATGTCTCCAGATACATCAGGATATTGATCATCAGCTGCTCCTGATTATAGCTGATGATGGCGACCACAGTGTTCATCATGTCTGCTCTGACTCAATCAGGACACTGGCTGCTGTGGTGGGTACACTAAAGGATGGAGGGCATCATGCGTATGATATGTGGTTTATAGTTGTTGTTTTTTCAATATCTACCTACATTAGTCAAATCTGAAGCCACTATGCGGTCTGCATTACTAACCTGCATCCTGGCCAAACAGTTCATCTCAAACCACTGAAACACTTTATACATCTCTCAAAATGCTGCAGTAAAGCTAAAGGGGAATAAAAAAAACAGCCTGACTTAGGATGTTAGGAGGATGTGGTGGAGGTTTAAGCAGCTCTGCGAATTGAGACTTGGTTATGAGAAATGAGAAAATGAGGATGTTATTAATTTGAATTCCATCAGCAAGTAGATTGAGGATGGGATGCCATTCTTCCTCCTTCCTCCCTCAGACATCGGGGCCTGGCTCGGCCCTCACGCGCCCTGCAAAGCAGCAGCCAGGTTGGCTATCGATTGCCGTGCATCACAAGATGATAATTTAAATGTCTGCCTTTGGGCATAATAGACACTATTCAGAACACAAGGTTCATATCCACACACTTGTTGTATGCATGACGGCAATGTGTGAAGCTGGACTGCAGGCGTTGTGTCTCCTCAGTGCTAAGACCCAATTGTGTTATCCTGCTGGATTTACTGGGTCATGATGAGGCTTTTTGCACCATTAAAGTCTAGTCTAGTGGGTTTTAGTGATGTACCAATTGGTCAATATTCCTTGATAGGCTCATGGAGTGAGCTCGCAGTGTGCAGAATGTGTGTAAATCTTTGGTCCCTGCGTAGTGGGTTCTGCCCACTTTATTGGAGGCTTTTTGAGCCCTTGGACTGTGCTGACTTGAAGGTGCTTCAGGCATGGCTTTCAAATCAGCCAAAAGGATACATGAATTACAGGTCTTGTCTCTGCACTCATCCTTTTACACTTGTCTCCTGGTTAACGGATAGTGATGTGGTTGATGTGCCCTATAACCTTTCTTATGTGCCTGAAGTTAGTGTGTCATCTTATGGCTGCCATACATTGGAGCTGCTTGCTTTCCAACCCGTGACTTTTCCTAGGGAAAGTGATAAGTGGCTTAATGTATTCTGTCCTGTTTGGGCCTCATGGGCCTATTTGGACAGAACTAAGGGGTTTATGAGGAGTAAACATGTTGTCACCGTCTCACAGAGGGAAGGCTCTGCCAGCATCTGTTGCTCTGGGTAGTGGAGGCAGTTATCTTGGCATGCAAGAGTAGGGGGTTACAGCCTGCAGAAGTTCCCTCAAGCTCATCCCACTGGGGGATTTATCCCCTCATGGGCCCTGTTCAAGGGTGTTTGTGTCAGGTATATATCTGTACTCTTGCTAGTTAGGCTCCCCCAACACACTTTTCCATTCAGTATTACTGTCAGTACGAGACAGGACCTTCATTAAACTAAAAGAAACCAGGCAGTAAAAACTTAAAGAGACTGGGATGGCACTGCACTCATGAATTATGGAAGCAGGATTACATCTCCAGTGAAAACAACAGGTGGAGCTGGAACAAGTTTTATTATGCAGGAAAGGTGATACAGGACAGGTTTACATCCACCTGTGGCCGCCTGCATTTGCATGTAAAAATGTATAAACCAGAACAATGCACACACACACACACACACACACTGCAGTGTTATCACACTTTGAGGCCAAAACCAGCAATCATTTCACCAAATGGCATTTAGCACTTATTTTCTTGAAAGTTGATTCATTTTTTAGGGTAAGATGTGAAATGTCAGTAAATATTGAAAAATACATAGCCGAGAGGCTGTAACAAACAAAAAAAAAGATGAATGTAGCCTCTGTGGCAGCACCAACAGGTTTCTAGAGAGAAGCTTTCAGGTTTCGATTGAAATGCTCCACCATCAGAACCTGACTCTGCCCCAAAAAATGAGCTGCAGCAGGAGGAGGGCCGTTTTTTGGAGCCGAAAACTAAGGTGTATGTCAATTTGTGGCAAGCATATACTCAATCACATGCACACACCACTCAAACGAATGAAGTGTACATCATCAGGGTGCCTTTATCTTCATCTTTCTAAGTGCTTTCGTCGGAGTTCTTACAAATCGAATGACAGTTTATGTTAGAAAGAGAAAAGACTAAGACAGGTCACCAACAGTAATGATTTCTCATAGGCAGTTAAATTACAGTTATTAGTGCTTATTGAATATCAAATAAAAAGACTAATTCATGATAGAGACATTTCTGGGGGAAAGTAGGCCAAGAGGAAGAATGGGTTCAAACAGCAGAGGTAGAGAAATGATGGCAGAGGAAGAGGCCCGAAGGACGATTTGTCAGCCACACACTAGAGGTCATTCATCATGTGAGTCATGATTAGGAGCCACATATTTGACTGAATTAGTCAAGCTGCCTTCTGATTTTACAGCTGTCATAGAGGAGAAGAGAGCAGAGGAATAATGATCCACTGTCTGACCCCCCCAGCGTCCTGTAACAGAGAGGACCTGCTGTATGTTAGACCTCTGTCAGCCGCATGGGGTTTTATATTAACCGTTATCATTATTGATAACAGTCATAATCAGATGTCAATGGCTGTGGGTGAGTGAGTGTGTGAGAGACAGAGCTTTGCAGTTTCAGTAGTAATGAAGTTTGGTAACACTTTACTTGACATCTATCAATATAATGCATTATAACCATACTTATAATGAGTTACAATTCTGTCCAATGCTTTATAACAATAATCATAATGGGATGGGCATCAAGTAAAGTGTTCCCTGAAGGTTTTTATATTGTGTACACTATTGTATGTTACATCAGTTGTCTGTTCTTTCTCAAACCAGAGAATTTTATGACATTAATCATTGATAACGCCTGTCAAAAACATCAAATCCTCTGTGATCATGTCTCCATATTTTGGTTTCACAACAGAAGCTCAAGATGAAGGATTTTAGTCGTCAGACATCTAGATCTTAAGTTTAATAGAGAAACAAATTGAGTAAATGTTGGACAGCTGCTGGAGACGTCCTGTCCTGTATCCACTGAAGAGTGTCAGTGAATATTTGAGTTTTAGAGTTAGTTAATTAATATTAAATTAATGGTAGTGAAGAGCACAACTCACATGATCTCTTGTCATGATGCCACCCAACACTTGGAGGCAGAACTGTGTGTCTGCTGTCTGTAATTTTATATGTCAGTTTCTCAGACTCTGACACTTTGAGCCTGACACGTTAAATATACAACACATCTAATCATAACAACATGAAGCTGCATTATACAGTAGTGGTGAAAAACAAAGCCAGGGATAAATACAAAGTAAGTGAAACTGACCCAGTGAACAGGCCGGCGCTGACATGTGTTAGAATTAAAGAGAGTCAGTGAGGCCTCTGTGCTGCCCTGCTGAGACGCCAGAGCAGCCATTAAAACAAAAACAGTCCACAGAAGCTACTTAGGATGATGGGACTCAGTGGAGTCACTGACATTTACTGCCAAACACAAATTATTTCCCACCATGACGATTACAATGCAGAGTCTCCTGAAAATCAGCAGCTCTGAAGACTGGCAAGTAAACAGCTGTTAATGCGAACGTTAGCAATGTAGCAGCAGCAAAACGGTTTTAACGGCTTCTTTAAAATTGCTCAGGTACTATGCAGATGCTGACAACAAGCTGTAAACTAGGTCAGGTCCAGAATCCACTGTGGTTACTGTTTGCAGGCTAACTTTAGGAGAATAAAAGAACTCTTCATATTAATGCTGGCTTTGTATCAACAGTAAAATTTAGCTGTAGCTCCTAATCTAAGCACTACAGTATTTCACAAGACACATCACTACCTCAATACATTATAGTTAGTAGTTAGCAGTGGCCACCAAATTTCTGTATGTGGATGAGACATGCTGTACAGTGTAAAAATATGTTCTATAGAAATTAATGTAGAAATAAATGCTCTCACCCTGTAATAATCTGTGCTGTAGATGTCTCTCGACATGCCAAAGTCTCCGATTTTCACCAGAAGACCGTTCCCCACCAGGCAGTTCCTCGTCGCCAGGTCACGGTGAACAAAGTGCTGAGATGCTAAGTAGATCATGCCACCTGCGATCTGACTGGCTATGTGAAGCATCTGGGACAGACCCAGCTCCCCATTGGTCTGCAGAGGTTGTCCGTCCACCAGGATCATGGCATCTGGCCCGTGGGCTCTGAGGAGGAAGTCACAGAGTCAGTGAGACCCACAGGAAATATCTGCCATCATCAAACAGTCCCAACAGCAGTCAGTGTGATGTAGCCTGAAATTTCTGATTCACAGCAAAGAGCCATACGGATGATTTTACACGCTGAAGCCCATTAAGTCTAAACTGTGTATTAATTACTGTCAAGGTTTCCTGGACCAGTGGTTTTTAAACTGTTTGGTCACAGACTCTAAACTGACACAAATTACACGACAGATCCCCATCTGGTAAGATTTCTGGTTTTATATGTTTCAAAGAGAGTGTTTGAAAACCATGAACACATTCTGTCTTTGTGTTACTCATGGACTAATTATAGAGTAGATTAATGATTCTCCTTTCCCTGCAGACCTTCAGGAACCCTCTAGAAGATCTCTGTTGGCCCCCTGAGAGCTCAGCGTGTCAATACTACATTTATAAAATCAAAACATCAAGTAGCAGAAGAGTTAATGCTAGACAGTGGTGCTTCAAAACATTCTCCTAAGTAGTTAGATCCATTACTGAAGTGAAATATGTTTATAAAACATACATGAATGAAACTAAAGTATTAAAGTAAAGTCCTGGTTGGGTTCCTCTGATCACGTTTGAAAATAAGTGATGCAGTGAAGTGGAAGCTAGTTTGTGTGTGCGTGTGCGTGTGTGTTTGTGTGTGTGTGCGTGGAGGGCACTGGGTGCTGGCAAAATTAGCAGTGTGTCCTGGATGAATTGATGCCAGCACTTTAATGGAAACACAATTACTGGGCTGAAATTAGCATCCAAGGCACAGAGAGAGTCACTGAAACACTGTCCCATACAAGCATACACACACACACAAACACGCACACACACACACACACACACACACACACAGAGTCATACATCAGCACTGGCAGACTTCACTTCCTGGCGACGGACTAAGTACCAATGTTCTATTCTGCAGGGCAAAGCATCCTGGGAGAAAATAACATCTAATCACAGTAGACATAATGCAGCTCATTAGTTTACCAACCACAATTTACAATTTAGGTATTCAGCTTGTGCTTTCATCCAGAGCAGGAAGCAAGCAGGTAGAGGGAGCTGCATGAGTGAGGCAACGATCTCAGGAACAACTTCAGTCTCATGCAACAGTTTCCAAATCTCTGCTCTGTGTTTATTCATCGTTATTAGCATTTGGTGAAGCCGAGTTAACTCTGGACATAATGATTACTGGCTGGACTTTCCAGACCTTGAGGTCACTTATTAGTACTGTTTTTCAGTAAGTAATCCACATGAATGGATGAACTACATAGATTTAGCCTAATAGATTCTTCAGGGGGAACAGCAGAGTCAGTTTGGTGCAAGTCAAGCAGAGACTTTGGTTCGGTTTAATACTGAAAAAGTAAACACGTTCTTACTGTCATTACTTTTTCTATCCTTCCCCACTGAGTTGTCAAGCCTCAGCGCAATCATATAAAATAATATTCAGTGATTTTGATTTACTTTAGTTTTTGGGGAGAAGTGAAGAGAGGACTGAGTTGGTATTTTAAGGCTGTATAACCACGCTGACACCTGCCTGAAGAGCGCTTCTTCGGTAAGTTAATAAACACAGGCAGTGTCACCACAGATTGAAGGACACGAGCAGACCATCCATCTGTTGTCTATACAGCACAGCTACACGATCACTTCCACCACTACATCTACTGGTGTTCAGCGTCTCTCTCCTCCCACACATCCACATGTCTCACAGAGATTCTACTGTCTCAGCATCTTTTGTAACTTCAGGTCAGACACCCAAGGACTCAAAGAAACTTCTTTATTACATTAAGAAATTAATGAAGAGGAAAGTTTCAGTCTTGCACACCTTTAATGGTGACTTATGTAATCGCAATTTATTGTTATTCATTTATTTTATATAAAAAGCTCCAGTCTGGTGTTCACAGCACTTCCAGGTGTAAAGAGATAAGGATGAATTTAGTGCTTCCTCTACTATTTCGGTGTGTTGGACCTCTCTGTGAAAATGGCATTTCAAATCCAGCCATAGATCTTTTACACAAAGTTGACATTTTTGGCTCGAGGGTGGTGCCACATGGAAGCCTCTTTTATTTTGACCATTACGTGTACGTGGAAGTCTGGGTAAAGGTCAGAATACAGGTGGTGACACCGCTTTTCTCAACACAGACTGATTTATACCAGAAATGTGCTTCTGCGTCTGTTTTCTTTGTCCTGACCATCAATCACCGTGACGCGGCTACAGCAGGTCTGTACCGTGAGACCCAGCTCTGGTGATACTTTTATTTAAGGCCGACTGTATGTTACATCGCGCTCTGGGTGAAACGGCTCCCTGTGTCAGCCTGTCACTCTCTCAGACAGGCTCATTCATCAATCACTACATTATGCTCTTGCATGGCACATGACATGGCCATAACAAGGTTCTCACAGTAAGAGGCACCGACTTTGGTGTTGCCAGAGTTGAGTCTGTCATTTATTAATAGGCAGCTCACTAAGAATATTCTTTCATAAACAGTCTGGCGTCCGTTAGCATGGGCTTTAGATTTAAAGGTGGGACTGCAGGGAGAAGGGGCTTCACAAACAGGTGGTGGTGGTAAAACAAGGTAACACTTTGCTCTTCGCCACCTGAGTCTGGCAGCTCAGGTCAACCTCCACAGTTTCTGTCTGCTTCACTTATTGATGAGAGAAAAGGTATTTTTTCTTTTCAAAATACTAGTCTGAAATACAGGTCTGAAATACAGGTCTGAAAAACAGTCGACAGAAGTCAAAGGAAGTCAGGTCATTAAGTCGATACAGGAAACGGGTATGTGGGAAACTCCCTCAGAGTCACTCAACTTCAAAATACTTGAAGAAAGTTTCAGTTTAACACCACATTTATTTTTAATGATATGTTCATTTGACTAATTCTAGCTAATTACTACTTTAAAGATTGGAAGTTTCTGACGAGATGGTCTTAATGAAGCAACATCATCGAATGGTTGATATTTTTCACTGTGTTCATTGTAGACCTATTTAAAGATGCAGCATCATATCATTCAGTTTTCCATATTTAACTTGAGAGAACTGGAAACACTGGTCAGTAATATAATCTGTGAGTACAGAGGAAGGGCAGGTTGTGTTTGTCTGTTTCATTGTGAGGACCCACAGGAAATGCTGGTTTGTGTTGGACAGTTCCTCTTCCACCATGACCTGCTGTCTGTTTGCTGGACCCACCTGAGGAACTTGTTAAGGTCTCCGTGCTTCATGTACTCGAAGACCATGATGAGAGGGTCTCCGTCCACACACACACCATAGAACTTGACTATGTGATCATGTTGGAGGTTGGTCAGCAGCTCAGCCTCACGTTGGAAATCCTTCCTGGCCGCAAGAGTGGGGTCCTTCAGAGTCTGGAGTGGGAGAAGCAGAGAGAGAGATTACATGACCAAATCATGGACCAATTAAGACTATGGTACAGGTTGGTAGCCATGGTGATGGTCGTCCTTCATGTATCTTTCCTAAAGTGGTATCCTTCAGGAGCCATTCCTCCTCCATCATATTTCTGTCACTAGAAACACCACTGTAGTGACTGTAGAAACAAAACAAGGACACTGATTTATTCTTACTGCACTAAACCTGCAAGTCACTGTTAATGTGGAATAGACAGATACAGGGGAGGCAGGATGGTAATGAAAAAGAAAAATCAAGTTTTTTCTTGATAAACCTAAGCATAATCAGAAACCCGTTGTTTGATCGTTACTTATTTTGGAAACTTTTTTAAGCATACGGCCGTGGATCCTCCCACACAAGTAAACTGCATTAACATCCTATGACGCTCTGTGGCAGATGTAGAAACACTGAGCAGGTCCAGCTGGTTCTGATTCTGTATCGAGAGGAGAAAAAGCTCTGCTCTTCGTGACTTTAAAGAGGGTTCATTGTTGGAGCTTCAGTCACAGAGATGCTCATCTGCTGTTTCCATAGTAACTGAAACTGAAGTGGCATTTGCATTTAGATCTATGGGACAGACGACGACGGTAGTGATCTTTGCGTGTAAGTGAGACATTTAAGAAGACCGGGGGACAGAGTTCAGAAGAGTAGAAACCTGAGACTCTCGTCTACAGATATATTCTCCACGGGCGGGTGAGATCGTATGAAAACAGAACACTGTCTGCAGATCATTACAAAGTGGTTATGAGTGATCGCCTACGAGTGAGAACGTCGCGGTACAGCGCTCTCCACCACCATCATCAAAACACCACATGGGGGGATATGCTAATGAAGATTGGGGGGATGCTCTTGGAGCAGTGAAGCTGCTCTGAAGACATGTTGCGGTGGCCTAACACCATGTGACCACCTGCTGCTATGTTGTTTTTCCTATTATTTGTCACTCATTTGTGTAGTTTACTTTGATTACATGTTCATGCCTCTTCAAATCATCCTTCTCTAAATCGCCTTTTCCATCTGGCTGTAACAGATGATACCCAACACCAGAGAACCAACCAAACTAAGCCTGACAGACAAGAAATTGAAATGAAATGAAACTGAACCGAAAAACACAGAGTAGATTGTGCAAATGTGCATTTCATTTTCTCAGATCTTGACAGGACAGAAAATGAATCTGAATATGGAGCATGTTTCACTGACACAGCAGAAAGAAAAAAAAACTCCACATGTCTGTACTGTATTTGTCTCAATATTTCTTCAAGACAGTTTTGTAAACAACCATTAATGAAAAACATCACCTATGCATCAATTTTAAAAGCATACCTGAAGCGTCTTTAATGGAAAATTGTGTTAGACTGATGATGGAGGATGCAGATCAGCACCAGTGGAGGGAAGATTGAACAGAATAGGCCTATGTGTCTATGCACTGATGCAGAGTAAACACAAACATGTTTATTCTTTCCTCCTTCTCTATCCTGATCCCTTCGCTTCCTTGTGACTCTGCGTTCAACTCCTTAACACTTCAGTAAGTTCGGTTTTCTCTCAAAACACACGGAGATTGTCAGAACGAGAGTGGACTGAGACAAACACAACATCATTCATGGCAAAGGCAGGAAGAGCAATCTGACAGAGGACGGCACACGGCATATTCTCCTTCAGTGAATAACAATAATGGGCTGAAACGCTTCGATTACCGTTAATAGCTTTACTGGATGTCCTGCTGCCATGGTTACCTTGTTACCTTCTCTTTCATCTGCCTCACCTGTCTCCTCTCTCCCTCTCAGACCTCAAAGTCATCTGCTCATATAATATTCATACTCTGGGCTGGTGTCTTCTATAATGGACTTTCGCGCTATTAAGTCAAACCAGTAAAACCATTTTCATTACAGTTGGGTTCAATTTTAATAAATCAGTGTTATTGTATTAATATGTAGTGGATTTGTGAAGCAAAGAGAAACACGTTGGAGGTCATCAGTATGTGGAGGATGGAACTGAGTTTTTAGCTAACATTTAGAGTTCAGATAATGAAAACATTTTGAGGTCCCTCAAATGAAAAGTACCTCCGTAACAATGACTGGAGAAAATATACACATCCCAAGAATCATGAGGAACTGACTCTACAGTTCCCTCCAAAAGTACTGGAACAGTGAGCCCAATTGATGCTGTTGTGGAAATTTTTAGGTCTGCCTGAGAAAAACAAGACCAATGAACCATGCGCAATGATTTATTCTCTATAGAGATGTATAGAGAAGGTATCTCTTAGTGAGGGTATCTATAGAGAGGGACACAACATGGCAGTAGTAGCTCATGGTTGTGCCCACTGAGCAGTGGTTGCAGATGTTTCTTATACTCCAGTCACAAGATGAGCTCACATAGGTAGTAAAACAATCAGGGTGCAATAATCGACGAATATGTGCCCCTAAATGGTGTTATGTTAACCCCAGTTGTTGCTTAACTTTAGGAATTTACAACACAGATTGGTCTCATGTTACCTTCACCTTAAACAGAAGTTCACCATTCCAGGGTAAAACAGTTGGTTAACATTGATCTTTCTAACAGACTTTCCCAGAATAAGACTCCATCAAAATTTCCACCACAGTGCAATCAAAGATAAGGACCCAAAACACACTGCCAAAACAACCAAGGAGTTCATCAGGGGAAGGTGGAAGGTTTTTAGACTGTGGCCAAGCCAATCTCCAGACTTAAACCCTGTTGAGCATGAATTTTACCTGCTTAAGAGGAGAGTGGAGGTAGAAACCCCCTGAACCAACAACTAAAAGAGGCTGATGTGAAAGCCTAGAAAAGCATCAGAAAAGTTAATATTCAAAAGTCTGGCGATGCCAATGGGTCGCAGACTTGATGCAGTTACTGTAAGCAAAGGATTTGCAACTAAATCCTAAGTATTATTCACTTTAATCTAAAGTGATATGTTGATCTCTATCTCTAAAGCTGGTATATTGATCTCTTTTCTCATATTCATCTTTTGATGTCAAATCCAAATGTTTTCAGTGTACAGCAGAATAAAAGAATTGACCTCACTGTTACTGCTACATAGTACTTTTGGAGGTGACTGTACATCATAGATTAGACCAGCAGTCCCATCACACTGCTCTACACAGCTGGATGGTTTCTCTATGGTTTTATGCAGAGTGATCTTTCTAGTCAGTTTTAGTTATAGTCCGGTCAGTGTAGTGCATGTTCACTGAGTTTAGACTCCGACCATCTGCTGCAGTGAAAACCAAAGAAAAATCTACAACAACAAAATACGAATGATTATCCTCTATGTACGTCTGAGATACATAAATCGGTCACACTCTGTTACATATATGTTTTCATACAGGACATATGCGTTCTCAATATCTTATGGTCAACATCTAATTCTGTAAATTTAGAAATAATTCTTTCTATTTATATGTTTTGGGGGCCTTTTTGAGCAATATTCAAACCTGGAGCTTTTTCCAATTCTTGTGTCTGTAGGTTTGTACTTTATGAGATAGTGAGAAGCTGATATGGACACAGCTGCCCACTGCTAATCAAGTTCTGATGACACTGATGCACCATATAAATCCCCTCACTGGAACATCTCTCTTTACCTGCTATCACAGCAACAAATCAGCAGTGATCCTCTATGTTTACATCCAATAATAACCGCTGATGTGCGGTCTGACACTTCATTACACAGTATTCTGATAAGATAAAATTGGGAATATAACATGTCTGTCTGGTGTCTGTGGGTGTGTACTTGAGATACACAATCCATTTTCTTACTGTCATTCCATCCTCAGAACTGAAAAAAACATCAATGAATCGAAAGTATGTGTGTGAGTAAGTGACTTGGTGCAGTGTAGATCTGTGTACACATAGGTCCATTACAAGACAGCGGGTCTTCAGATCTTCAGTGTTAAAACACAAGTCTGGTGCACACATGAAAGGAAATCATAATGGGTTTTGCTTGCCATGATCATCAAATGATGGTGCAGAATATTCACAGTCCTCTCTCTGTACATGAGTATATTCCCTTATCTTTGCTGTTTATCTGAAGCTCTTATAAATCCTCAGCAGTCTGACTTGGTCATGCTTATACTTCCTTTCTTTGTTTGTAGGTAAGACGCTTAGGTCATAAAAACCTCATGGTGGTCCTCATGGGATTGTTTTCTTGTTGTTGTTGTTTTGTTTTGTTTATTTTACCTTTGTTGTGCATTTTATGCACACACACAAAAAAGAGAAATTATGTTTACTGTATGTCTAACTGCTAAATGGTCCATACATTAATAAATAATTGATCACAAAATAAATTAAAAACCTCATGGTGTTATACAGTAGCTTGTGTTGCATAGTGTCCAGGTAGGACCACTACCAATACTAGCTATGGAAATGAAGGTCTTATAGATATGGATATAAGGAAAAGAGAACTGTTGAATGAAGGGGGACAAAGGGCCCGACACAGGTAGCAACGGACAGGAAGGTCAGACATGTGACCACAGTTATGTGACCAGTTAGTCCTCACACATACAGGTATACAGCATATAGACAGTTAACCTGAGCCTTTATTCTTATCTGCGTTCTTTTTTTTTTTTTTTGTTGCTTTTTCTTAACCATATCTGCTGTTTCTCACTCTCTCTGTCAAGCGCGCACACACACACACACTGTGCCTCAGTCTCTTACCTTCACGGCCACCAGCATCTTGTCCTTGGTGGGACTCAGGTTATAACATTCAGCGAGGAAGACCTTGCCGAAGGCTCCCTCCCCGAGCTCTCTCTTCAAAATAATATCTCGCCGTTTAATGTGCTGAACATCTGTGAGAGACAGAGACGGAGCAGAGAGAACATCCATGAGGAGCGCTGTTTAAAGTGCCACCACACACATAACACCCCATCATCCCCTCCTTTCCCCCCATCATCCCCAGACACCATTGCCATATTACTGCGATTGTGATACAAATCAAAGAGTGTGTATTCACCTCACTTTGCCTCTTTATGTGAGTGTGTGTGAATGTGTAAGAGAGGGAGAGAGAGGGTGATTGGAGGAGAGTCATCCGTGTGTAAAAGTCCAAGTGTGTGTGTGTGTGTTGACATGTAACTGCTCCCTCTTCCTCAGTGTTAATGACAACATTAACCTGAGCTATTTGTAACATCATTAATTAGCTTGCATGGCATGCACACACACACACACACACACACACACACACACACACACACACACACACACACACACACACACACACACACACACAGACCCTGCATCACTAACACTGCACTGTAAGAATACTGTTACATACACACACTTGGGATGTGAAACCAAGGAGCCGGGGAACCAGCGACCTTCAACAGTAATTAGCGAACCTACATCCTAACCCACAGTCTCGATTTAATATGACTGTAATACTTGATAGAAACTCACAATTTACTGACAAACTGTGTTGTGGCCATAAACTGTAAATGTTTCTCCTTTATGATACAGTAAATTAAAGGTACAGTGTGTAATTCATTTGGTCATTTTGGTATTTTAATCAAATACTGCTTTCAGAAATATGTATGGTCTAATCCCGATCGCATACAAATGAAAGCTTTCTCGTGGCTTAGAATGAGTTGTTTACAAATACATAGGTGGAATGTGGCAGTTAACGGTTAGTTTGCGAATTTGTTTGTCCTTGGAGGCCACTGTCATTCATTTGCAGACAGGAGGGGTGAACTGGAGCGAGCGAGTGAGCGCTGCTATCTAGAATCTGAATGCAGGATATCTATGGAGGTAGATTTGTGTCTTTATTATTCAATCAAAAAAAAGGTTGCTTCAATCAAAAAATATATTTTCAATCAAAAAAACCCGTTTCAATCAAAGAAAAAAAGTGTTTGAATGCAAAAATATATTTGAGACTCAAAAAAATGCATTTGAACACTATTTTTTTTTGCTTGAAAATGTTTTTTTTGATAGAAGTGAAGGTTTTTTTGTTTGAAGCAACTTTTTTGATTGAAGTATTGTTGTTTTGTGTTTGGGCCATATTATGGGTAGGACATTTGTGTCTTTATAATTCAATCAAAAAAGAAGTTGCTTCAAACAAACAAAAAATATTTTCAATAAAAAAATCACTTCAATCAAAAAATAAACCTTTTCAATCATAGAAAAAATGTTTTTGAATGCAAAAAAATATTTGAGACTCAAAAAATTGCACTTGAAAACTTTTTTTTTGATTGAAAATGTTTTCTTTGATTGAAGTAATCTTTTTTGTGTTTGGACCATGTTATGGGTAGGACATTTGTGTCTTAATTATTCAATCCCAAAAAAGTTGCTTCAATCAAAAAAAAAACATTTTCAATCAAAAAAAAAAAATTTTCAATCAAAGAAAAAACTGTTTAAATGCAAAAAAAAAAAAAAATCATTTGAAGTGTTTTTTTTTTTTGATTGAACTTTCTTTTTTTTTGAATGAAGTGAAAAAAGTTTTGAAGTCGTTTTTTTTTTGATTGAACTTTCTTTTTTTTTGAATGAAGTGAAAAAAGTTTTGAAGTCGTTTTTTTTTTTAACTTTCTTTTTTTTTGAATGAAGTGAAAAAAGTTTTGAAGTCGTTTTTTTTTTGAATCATTTTGACACAAACGTACCGCAGTGGGCGGGTGCTTCCCCATTGGTCAGACATGTTTGAGTGACAAGTGTCTACACCAACGACGTCTTTCTGACAAGCAAGTCATGGTCGCCACTCGCCAGCGAGCCAGGAAGCAGTGGTGGAGTTGTTGGTAAGTAGATAAAACCAACACAGTCTCACCAGAGCCGGTCTACGACGAGCCTTGCCACTCTCCATAAGCCCCATTGTATCGAACTTGGTTGCAGTTCCACTAGAATTCCACTAGGAGCGCTCGCGGGCGAGTGCAGAATGAATGGAGCCCTATGGAGCTAGAAGGCTAAATTTGTCCCTTTCACCTGGTAATAGTCAAAAAACCTCAAATATTGTTGTATTTTCGGAAACTTCGACATGGATTATAGGTTAAAAGTGAAATCGTTGAGAAGTTTTGTCCTTTAGATTTCCTACAGGTTGGGCTGTTGTTGGCCATGAAACGCTAGCATTTTGCTATGGATGCTGATTGGTCAGTGACGGATTTGCGACGGTTTACGACCAGAGATCCCACCGGATGACACAATCGCTGTAAAACCGGCTAAAAGCTGTTTTGTTTCCTTCTGTAATGCTGTTATTATGCACTTTATTAACTTTTAATATTATTTTCAAGCGATAAGGTAACTGTTTAGATCCCAGGATGCGGTCAGTTTATGACGGCTGTTTACAAGTCTGCTTCGAAGTGAAGCTCCACCTGTGGAGCAACGACCGGGACATCCCAGCGGCAGCAGCCGGTCTGCTGACGTGCTCGGCCGGCTATACCTCCGGTGTCGATCCCGGCCGAGAAAACAGTCGCTAATTAACTTACCCATAGGATTTTAGAGGTTAACCACCGGCTGGTTTAATTCTTTTTAGGAGATAAATGTTGGTCTCATTGATGAAATATAACAATTGTGGCAGTAGTTTATTGTTTTAAAGAAAAGTGAAGCTTCATTGCTGCCTGGAGGCTCCTCTGTACCCATACGTTCACTACATGCACATCAATAAATAGATGTTTTGCAATGAACGGATCGTCTGCATTAAATGTTTTTTTTTATTATAATGTTGTATAACGGTATAACATGGTTACTTCGGCGGGCTGGACGGACTGCATACGCATACATCCATTACGGGCTGTCATCGTGCTCTGAGGTGACTCAGAAATTACCGTAAAGCAGCACCACTGACTGTGACGTCATCATGATTTTTTGAACAGCTTTTTAGAACAGATAACTGAACTCTAAAAATCCAATATTCGGCGAAGTACATTTTATTGCTCCCCCCTTTTGAAAATAATATTCAAATTACTTGACAAAAAATTATTTCCAGAGAAAAGTGGATTTTTAGGGGTGTCTCCCCATTGGCACCCATTCATTCTGCACTCGCCTGCGAGCGCCCCACGTGGACAAAGACGTGAATTGAAAACCCGGAAGTGGACGAGAGTGCCACTTCTCCTCAATATTAGAATTTCTCTGGTCTCACCCCCTTTTCGCGCTTGACGCTTGGTCAGTGCCCCCTGGCGTCAATGACATGACGTCCAGGGGGTACCCTAAATGTCGTCTGGTGACGAAAAGGGACGTCCATAGACCTGAATGCAAATCCATCATCTTCGGATTCTGACGAAGCGGGTCCTCTGTTAATTTGAATGCAAACCCTCGTATGCGGTGTTTTGACGAACAGGGTTTAAATCCTTATGGCGGCTTTTTATATATATTGGGCTAAATTTAAATGTTATATTTACAGGACTGCATGCTTGCTGCGGACTTGAAACATTGTACTAGTGAGTGTAGCCGATATAATTTTCCTTTTTTACGCTCTCATTCATTCTCGTTGAAACCGGCAGCGGAGCTGCTGCAGACCCTCGTATGCGGTATTTTGACGAACAGGGTTTAAATCTTTATGGCGGCTTTTTTATATATATTGGGCAAAATATAAATGTTATAATTACAACAGTTACAGGACTGCATGCTTGCTGCGGACTTGAAACATTGTACTAGTGAGCATAGCCGACTACTTTTCCTTTTTTGCGCTCTCATTCATTCTCGTTGAAGCCGGCAGCGGAGCTGCCTGGAGCTGCCTGCGCATAGCAACCGTTGCTATGCACGGTCACTGACGGACGGACAGCTTCGCCCACTGAAACTATAAACTCATTAATTTCACCGTGGTATCTTTATAATACGCGGCTCATTGATGCTTATTGAAAGAAAACGTAGTAAAAACTTTTAGACTTGTGTATATTAAATTATAATCATTCATTTATCAATCATAGACAGGATATGACGTTTCTGGCGCCAGAGCAGTCAATGAGCTGGACGCCACAGCGCCACTGTGGGTGTCTGGTCTGCAACGACACGTGTGTCAGGCGGCCAGGCCTGCTGTGATCAGGAGTAAGCCATGTTGATTTAATTCAACAAATTGTGAATAAACAGTGAGGAATCAGAACAGTTGCAAAGATCTTTTTTAAAGCCCAAATGATTCAACTCAAGTCAGTTTTTTTATTCCAGAAAACCTTTCCCTACTTCCCCCCTCTCTCCTAGGAAGCTGAGCTTATATTGTTTGTGCAAAATTTGACCCAGATCTGACCTTTGGGGCTTTGAAAGGAACGTTTTCAGCAGATTTGAGTTCAAATTTACAAGCCTTTTTGTCACAGATGCTAAAAAAAACTGACTTGAGTTGTATTATAAAGATACCACGGTGAAATTAATGAGTTTATAGTTTCAGTGGGCGAAGCTGTCCGTCCGTCAGTGACCGTGCATAGCAACGGTTGCTATGCAGGCAGCTTTGCCGGCTTCAACGAGAATGAATGAGAGCGCAAAAAAGGAAAAGTAGTCGGCTATGCTCACTACAATGTTTCAAGTCCGCAGCAAGCATGCAGTCCTGTAACTGTTGTAATTATAACATTTATATTTTGCCCAATATATATAAAAAGCCGCCATAAAGATTTAAACCCTGTTCGTCAAAATACCGCATACGAGGGTCTGCAAAACGAGAATGAATGAGAGCGTAAAAAAGGAAAATTATATCGGCTACACTCACTAGTACAATGTTTCAAGTCCGCAGCAAGCATGCAGTCCTGTAAATATAACATTTAAATTTAGCCCAATATATATAAAAAGCCGCCATAAGGATTTAAACCCTGTTCGTCAAAACACCGCATACGAGGGTTGCATTCAAATTAACAGAGGACCCGCTTCGTCAGAATCCGAAGATGATGGATTTGCATTCAGGTCTATGGACGTCCCTTTTCGTCACCAGACGACATAAAGGGTACCCCCTGGACGTCATGTCATTGACGCCAGGGGGCACTGACCAAGCGTCAAGCGCGAAAAGGGGGTGAGACTGTGTTGGTTTTATCAGAGCCGGTCTACGACGAGCCTTGCCACTCTCCATAAGCCCCATTGTATCGAACTTGGTTGCAGTTCCACCAGAATTCCACTAGGAGCGCTCGCGGGCGAGTGCAGAATGAATGGAGCCTTATGGAGCTAGAAGGCTAAATTTGTCCCTTTCACCTGGTAATAGTCAAAAAACCTCAAATATTGTTGTATTTTCGGAAAGTTCGACATGGATTATAGGTTAAAAGTGAAATCGCTGAGAAGTTTTGTCCTTTAGATTTCCTAAAGGTTGGGCTGTTGTTGGCCATGAAACGCTAGCATTTTGCTAATGGATGCTGATTGGTCAGTGACGGATTTGCGACGGTTTACGACCAGAGATCCCACCGGATGACACAATCGCTGTAAAACCGGCTAAAAGCTGTTTTGTTTCCTTCTGTAATGCTGTCATTATGCACTTTATTAACTTTTAATATTATTTTCAAGCGATAAGGTAACTGTTTAGATCCCAGGATGCGGTCAGTTTATGACGGCTATTTACAAGTCTGCCTCGAAGTGAAGCTCCACCTGTGGAGCAATGACCGGGACAGCACAGCGGCAGCAGCCGGTCTGCTGACGTGCTCGGCCGGCTATACCTCCGGTGTCGATCCCGGCCGAGAAAACAGTCGCTAATTAACTTACCCATAGGATTTTAGAGGTTAACCACCGGCTGGTTTAATTCTTTTTAGGAGATAAATGTTGGTCTCATTGATGAAATCTAACAATTGTGGCCGTAGCATTAGTTTATTGTGTGAAAGAAAAGTGAAGCTTCATTGCTGCCTGGAGGCTCCTCTGTAGCCTACGTTCACTACATGCACATCAATAAATAGATGTTTTACAATGAACGGATCGTCTGCATTAAATGTTTTTTTTATTATAATGTTGTATAACGGTATAACATGGTTACTTAGGCGGGCTGGACGGACTGCATACGCATACATACATTGCGGGCTGTCATCGTGCTCTGAGGTGACTCAGAAATTACCGTAAAGCAGCACCACTGACCGTGACGTCATCATAATTTTTTGAACAGCTTTTTAGAACAGATAACTGAACTCTAAAAATCCAATATTCGGCGAAGTACATTTTATTGCTCCCCCCTTTTGAAAATAATATTCAAATTACTTGACAAAAAATTATTTCCAGAGAAAAGTGGATTTTTAGGGGTGTCTCCCCATTGGCACCCATTCATTCTGCACTCGCCTGCGAGCGCCCCACGTGGACAAAGACGTGAATTGAAAACCCGGAAGTGGACGAGAGTGCCACTTCTCCTCAATATTAGAATTTCTCTGGTTTTATCTACTTACCAACAACTCCACCACTGCTTCCTGGCTCGCTGGCGAGTGGCGACCATGACTTGCTTGTCAGAAAGACGTCGTTGGTGTAGACACTTGTCACTCAAACATGTCTGACCAATGGGGAAGCACCCGCCCACTGCGGTACGTTTGTGTCAAAATGATTTAAAAAAAAAACGACTTCAAAACTTTTTTCACTTCATTCAAAAAAAAAGAAAGTTCAATCAAAAAAAAAACGACTTCAAAACTTTTTTCACTTCATTCAAAAAAAAAGAAAGTTCAATCAAAAAAAAAAAACACTTCAAATGATTTTTTTTTTTGCATTTAAACAGTTTTTTCTTTGATTGAAATTTTTTTTTTTTTTGATTGAAATTTTTTTTTTTTGATTGAAGCAACTTTTTTGGGATTGAATAATTAAGACACAAATGTCCTACCCATAACATGGTCCAAACACAAAAAAGATTACTTCAATCAAAGAAAACATTTTCAATCAAAAAAAAAGTGTTCAAGTGCAATTTTTTGAGTCTCAAATATTTTTTTGCATTCAAAAACATTTTTTCTATGATTGAAAAGGTTTATTTTTTGATTGAAGTGATTTTTTTATTGAAAATATTTTTTGTTTGTTTGAAGCAACTTCTTTTTTGATTGAATTATAAAGACACAAATGTCCTACCCATAATATGGCCCAAACACAAAACAACAATACTTCAATCAAAAAAGTTGCTTCAAACAAAAAAACCTTCACTTCTATCAAAAAAAACATTTTCAAGCAAAAAAAAATAGTGTTCAAATGCATTTTTTTGAGTCTCAAATATATTTTTGCATTCAAACACTTTTTTTCTTTGATTGAAACGGGTTTTTTTGATTGAAAATATATTTTTTGATTGAAGCAACCTTTTTTTTGATTGAATAATAAAGACACAAATCTAACTCCATAGATATCAAGGTTTTCACCCTATTTTACAACTGGGGCTTCAAAAAGCAAAACAAAACTGAAGGACATTCTGGAGCTGTTACGAAGGTCAGAACTCAGAATACCACATTTTGTGGGGTCACCACAACTTTGACCTTTTACCTATGATCATTAAAATCCAATCTTGAGCCTGAAGTAGTCAGTCGTGCCAATTTGAAAGAAGTTCTGTCACGTTGTTGTTTGGATGTTTTGTCTGATGAAATGGGATGGACGGATGGAAACTCGTCCTTGCAAACAGCATGTCTCTGGCTCAGACTGTTGCTGGCATGGAGGAGTAAAAAGATCAGCTCAGTCACTGTCACTCCCCTCTTGTTAGCCGCACCTTTTCAGTTCAGTGCCTGTCAGCTCCACACAATCAGTGTCATGCACTGCATGGTAGCAATGACCCAGGAGAACCTGAACAACTGTGGGGAATTGCACTTTATGTCTACACACACCATATCAGAAAGAGAAATGGCTGCTAATATGATTGGCGCAGGTATTGATGGCAGCACACACACACACACACACACACACACAGTGCTGACTGAGAGCCAGAAACCGCTGAGTCACTATCAAATGCTCAGACACTGGTTGCTATGGAGACTGGGGCCCCAAATACACAACCCAGGCTGACACCAGTGACCAGCCTGTAAGATAAAACCTCTGAGCAAACTGTCATAACTTGAAAAGTAAAAGTCCTATTGACAAAGTGTCCCATGGCTTCGACAGAGACAGTCCATTACACATGATCTGTGCACAATTTAGAAGCTATCACTCTGTTTAAACTCCCATCACCCCCCCCACTGTGCTCAGTTGTGTCTATTTACAAGAGGTCTGAGCTACACTTTGGTGTTACTAGGGAACATGTACAAATAATCACACATATCAGCTCAAAAACAAAAACAAAAAAATTATTTTAAATTAGAAATTAATTCAAAATAAATACATAGTAGCTACACATAAATGGCGTGACAGGACTCTTTAGACATGCAGACAAGACATGCATATGAAATCTCATTAGTAAAACCAGCAGATTAAACAGTCGATGTCCTTACAGTCAAAATTTGTGAATGTAATAGGCTACTAATATGAGCCACCGTAGAATAAATATGTGGACATTTTCAGTGATGGCAGGTACAGTAATAGATTTCTGTACTTTCTTAACCCATTCAGTTTTCTTAGGGAATTTGTTTGCATTCATTTTTATTCCATTATGCCATGTTTACTCAAATGCACATTTTGATCATTTCCCTGGGTCTGCAAAAATCAGTGCGCGATGGTGGTCATCCTGGAAACAGCACTCTCATGTTGAAGCCAACTCATGTTAATTTACGTGAGGGATTAAACCTGACTAAACCCAAATGTCTGAACTCAGTCAAGAGCAACCTTTGTACCGGTTTCAATACAATAAAATGTGTCACTTCACTATCAGCCACTTCAGTCAGCCACCCACCATCTAGAGCCACTGAGACCATGCACAATGAAGTCTCTCTGAGCGCTGCCTTAATAAATACATGTATTATTAAAACTGATCATTATCAGTTAAGAGTCTGGTTCTGTCTGGGCCTTTCTCAGTCCTCATTATCTCTCCTGCAGCTGGATGTTGAATTGTCTCAGCCTCTTCACCGGCTCTCCGTTCACTTAACTACATCCAGACATGTAGCGGACATCACAGACCCTTCTTCTTCACTCATCTGTCACATCTGAAAGCTCATCCATCCTCTCTGTCCCAATGTCCCATGATCATGACTGACACAAAAAGGCAACCAAACTTTTGCAGCTGTCTTTTTTAGAAGTCTGTTGCGAATGCTCATAAAAGTGTATTTGCTCCTTGTTGTTTTCTTGTTTTTGCCAGTAGTCCAATGTTTCTTATGTTTCAATAGGTTTTACTTGTGTTTTACTTGTTGCTCCTTGTTGGAATTGTCCAAAAGTTAGTTAGACTAGATATTCTAGATCGGGGATGGACAACTCACTCCACAAAGGATGTGGCTGAAGGTTTTTGTTCCAACTAAGCAGCAGCACAGACCTGACTCATTTCATCAACTGATCTCAGTCTGCAGACAGCTGATTGGTCAAACTGTATGCTCTTGATAGGTTGGAGCAAAAACCTGCAGCCCCATGAGTTGTCCATCCCTGTTCTGGATTTTGAGGTAAATATCACAGTTTCATTCATTTGAATGAATGGATCGAATTTTTTTAATTACACATTAAAATTGACATATTGGCACATGAAATTCATCTAATTAAAATCTTCATTAGAAGTTGCCTCAACTGACTTTGTCATTGATCTAACAACCTACTGCACATTCAATCAAATATCATCTATTTCTAACCAAGGTGTCCAGCAGAGTGCTTGCTGGCTTCCTTCTATTATCATCACAGCAGCACACGTGGACACACAGAGGAGCTCGAGATGTAGGGCGTTCTCATTGTGTCAGTGCAAAGCGTGCACCAGAGTCATGCTGGTGAATAAGTGGTTTCACGTGATGCTGGGATGATTTTCTCAACTGCACAGATTTGGCATCCTGGTGTGCTCTGTAGTGGGAGGAGAGTCCCTTGGAGCAGATTAACCGCTCAGCACTTTTGTTCCAAAGTATTTCCGTCCCTTTAAATCCTTTGTTCACTGTCCATGCAGCAACAGCTGTACCCATCATCGTCTTTCTGCATGACTCTGCATGTTTAATTATATTATAAGTGGTGGGTGGCTGCAATTGTCAGCAGGATGTTGCATTTACATCTACCCATCTGTCAGATGCTTTTAACCAAAGTGTCTCTGAGGGGCATCAATGAACTACATTGTTTAAATGAATGAAGAAGATCAGGTAGAGACGGGCAGGAAAACATCACGCTAAGAGCAGGTTAGACACGTCAGGGTATCAGAGGTGTTAGGAGAGGATGTGCTCTTTGAAGAGATTCCTGAAGATAGACAGGGTCATCCTGCTCTGATAGACCATGAGAGTCTGGACTGAGACTGACAGGTCTGGTGATGACTACTTTCATTAGAGGAGCACAGCAGCTGAGAAGTAAGGCTGAATGACTGAGTTCAAGTAGAGGGAACAGAACCAGAAGTACATGTGACTGAATGTGGGCGACCATAGTCAGTGTATAGCAGAATGACATGAGCTGCTGCATTGTGGACCACCTGTAGTGGCTTCTATGTGGGAAGGAATACTGTATGTGCAACATGGTCAGAGTGGGACAGCCAGATATCTTATGATCCTTCCTGGAGTGAGAGATGATGTGGTTAAACTGCTCCAAATACTAATTTTGAGATGACGAGAAATTGTTGAAAAAATATCTCTCCAACATGAAATGATAAAATAATAGTAATTGTAGAAAAAGGCTGTTGTCTCAATGTGAGCTCTGTGTGAGAAAAATCAAAAAAGGAAGTGGTAAATTCCACTCATGTGTGTGTGTTTGTGTGTGCATGTACAAGTGAATGGTGTATGAACTCACATGATGAAGATGATGATTGGTTTATGATGACAGACACAAGAGGAAGAAATATTACAGACAAACACACACACACACACACACACACACACACACACACACACACACACACACACACACACACACACACACACACACACACACACACACACAGAGCACCAGTGGAAATATATTGTTGGTAATAATCACACAAGGTGACTCTTGTGATGGATCAGCATTGCCATTGGCAACGGCTCCAGTAGTATGTGTGTGTGTCTGTGTGCGTGCAGTAAAGACAGACCGTCTGTATGTGTTTGTGTATGCACGTGTGTGTGTGTGTGTGGGGGTGTGTGTGTATTGTCTCTCTGGGGATTTGCTGAGATTTATGTGGCTGTAAAGGCGAGAAGCGATTTGCCCTGGCGCTGTGGCAGAACACTGTCTGTGTTCAATAGAGACACAGTGAGGGTGGGGAAACTACAGGATTAACACAGAGAGAGAGAGAGAGAGAGAGAGAGAGAGAGAGAGAGAGAGAGAGAGAGAGAGAGAAAGAGAGAGCAAGAAGCAATCGAAGCACAGAAAGAAAAACAACCAGAACAGAGAGATGGAGATGTGAACAACACGGGTAACCTCATCCTCTACAGCTGAGGCAGAAGACTCATGGGAAAAGACTTGGTGGAAAATAAACTAAATAAGAACTTCATATCTTTGTTAGAATGACAAGAAGCTGTGTAGCATCTTCTGTTTCGTTTCCAGCAACAAAAACAATCAGCAAGGCCATATCGTCAGGTAATGATGATGATCATCATCATCGTCGTCATTAAAATGCTCTAAATATGACATCACATTCACAGTGCGGGTCCATCAAGGTGCATACTCACAGGTGGTGGGTTTGTTACAGTTGTGTCCATGCCTGAAGTACTGCGGGTTCTCGATGACGGGGATCCTGGTCATCCCAATCACCACAGCGTCCTGCCCGGGGTCCAGGGTGCAGGGGCTGATAATCCCGTGGTTCACATGATGAAGGGGGCTGGCAGAGTCTTCCTCACCACTTATCACTGCCACTGGTCCTGGATAGATAGACAGTAAGCCGATCAATCATCAGTCTGCAAAGTAAACCAGCATTGGAGCAGCTACAGTAGTTAATGCAGCTGGTCAATCAGTCAGTCAGTAACTCATCTTATGAATGATTCAGAGCAAAGGCTTATGTGTAGTTGCTTTTCTAGTTCATTAATCAGCCAGTCACGGTGGTGGTTCTAGCTTATGTGTAACCCTGGGCAATGTATACAAATCCACCAATAGAGAAACACACTGAAGATAAACCTAATGATCGCCACTGCACTTTTAACTCACACATTCTAAATGTCACAGGTGCACAAAGCCTGACATCCTTCTTTGACACAAAGTCACCAAGTAGTACCAATATTATATCCAATCATCAGTCGCTACCAAAATGAAATATAGGCTAAATACCTAATGAGAGTCGCACATGTGGTGGTGCAAAGTAGTTCATTATTGTTAATAATTTAACAGCCAGAAAAATGATGTTTGTGAAACTGCAGCTCTGTGTTCACGGTGTGTGTTATTCAGTAGCTTTTCATGGTGATCAGACTTATAAGTACTGTACAGAGGAAAAACATTCCTTCAGTGGGGAGACCTGTTGTCAAAGTAACTCCTGATGGTGGATTAGGGTGACATGGGGAGTCAGCCCTCTGACTCAGCCCCATAACATTAGGCTTAACAAAGGGGTTTGGGGGATTGGACTCTTACCGTAATCTCAAATAAAACAAGAAATGACTTGAGCAGTTTCTGTTGTGTGGATCCTTTATTCTGTTGTGGTTGATCGTGACAAAACCCAGTGGAGCTGTCAGGTTCATTCAAATTTAAGAGGCTTAAGTGATTATCACAGTCAAACATACCTGAATTTAAAGTAGAGATCTTTGTTTCATCGGTTTAACCATTATAGCTTTATTTTGTAATACGATGTTTTAAAAGTAGAACAGCTTTAAAATTACTGTAGTCATAAAAAAATGATTGACTCAGTCCTCAGACCCACTGAGAGTACAAGTGAGAATAAGAGCATTACATGTGGCATTTAGAACCGCTTGGAAAGATACTCATTGTTTTTACTTTTGGTTTTCACCACATAACAATTATATTTTCATTCAAAGAACAGAGGTTCATGGCAGCATAACTGGATGAATATAACTGAATAGAATATGATCTCTCAGGGAACAAGACCAGCTGCCCTTTGGGGACACATGCAACAAATGATTGATTGATAGTTGATTCATAAATAGAGTTTTAATGTTAAAGATTTGGGCTATTTCTTGACATTATCATGTAATTAGCGGCCTGTAAACTAAATGGTTACCTTTTTTGTTTTGATCTCTTAGTGGGTTTAGGTTTGTGTATGTGTCCATCATTCCCAGTTCAGACGTGTGGCAGCGCTCCCAGTGCTGCTGGTTGAGTGTTGATGGAGATACCCATGCAGCACTGGATGGGTCATCCCCGTGACCTTTGCCAGTCACCAGACGACCTATCGCTAGCATTTAAGCCATGTGTCAAATAAGATGACATGAGGGCTGAGCAGTCTGCTGGTCATGGCAAGGACACAGAGACACAGAGTGACTGACACAGTGACACGGGGGAATCACGGAGGAGGGAGGTGTCAGAAAGAGTGAAGTGGACCGTTTTCATAGAGGTCAACGGTCAGAGGTTGAGTAACGTGAGTTGACAAATGGGAATAAAACATCCTGGTCTCTGACAGTCAGCACACATGTCACTGCTGACATACCACTACTTAAACATGTCAAGAAGTCTCTGAGTCGTTGTTACGGCCGCTCACTAACGCAATCAACACCTGGCTGTATGACACTCACTGAGTTTATGGTGACCAGAAGCCAAGATCCTATCCTAATATACTATTGAATGCACATTCATAAAAAATAAAAATCACAAAAAAACTAAATAAAAGGTGCAGTATGGTCCACAAACAAACGATCACACCTGAATACACAAAAATAAAAAAAACAAAGACAATTCTCTGTTTTCGAATGAGGACCTGCACGTCTTACACACTCACACAAGTCCCAGATCCCTGCATGTCCACAGACCCTTCCACACACTCTCTTACAGTATTTGCTGATTATACAGTCTTGTATGTAACTGGCCCATCTGCTGATTCAGCATATTTAGGTGCTCTGGGGCCTCATTTATAAACGTGGCATATGCACAAAACAGGGCCTGGAAGCATCCAATCCTAACATGGTGTAAATAACTAGATAGTTTCCTATGATACTGTGAACATATGATCGAGAGTCTAAATCTCAAAGCCTGGAAAAAAAAGCCAGTAATCGTTACATTCTGTTTTCTTGTTATCCGTCCTACTTAATGCTGTTCATCCCAAAAAACGACATAAAGAAAAGTGTCATGTTCGTTCATTCCTCAGAATGTAACTGATTCACTAACTGATTCTGCTAATTATTCAAAGTTTTATCGATCAGTCTAATTACTGTAAGTGTATAATGCAGAGGTGAGCCCCATGCATAATGCACACACTGTGATTTATAAAGGGAAGTTTGCTTACAAGTGTGCATACGCAGGGTTTTATGAATGTGAATATTTTCTGGTGCACGCAAACTTTGACTTTTGGGCATACATACAGTTTTAGTATTCACAGTTTTATGAATGAGGCCCCTGGTCATTGGCAGTAAACATTAAAACTAGAGGATTTCATGAGCCCCTACACCCAATTACATGCTACTTCACTGGAACGCAGACCGTGATGGCTGACTGGAGCTAACAGTGAGTCCACTGCTAGGTCAAAGTGATTTATGCTGTAGTTTACAACATGGCCAGCAGCTCCATTTTCCTTAGTGTCCAAATGGAGCCACAGTCTTTCGGTGACACTTTATTCCTCACAGTAATCTAATGAGCCTCCAGCATCAATACCTGCAGCTCACTGGCTCACACAACAGTCACTCAGACTTTATTACACATATGAATCATACAAAGGGACTAGACTGCTTCTGTCAGTGCTACAGTGCATCACACTGCATGCATGGGATAATCAGAATACATGTGCATGTTTTGTTTTTGTTTTTTCCTGTACAGCATTGTGATTGTTTGTCTTCATTTGTGCAGTTTGTCTTGTACTGCTTGTGTGTTCTTTTTGCGTATGTGTGTGGTTTTCCAATGTCTACACTGTGTAGCCTTTAAGTCACCTCCTGGGGAACAAATAAACGTTCTTGGATTCAATTGAACATTATTAAGTTTGTCTGACAAATGTCGAGAGACTAGCTGGCATAAACTAATTAACTGATGAATGATGGCAAAAAAGAAGATGTTCAAAATCAAAAGCACTGTGTTTGTGTCTCCTCTGACAAAAATACTGAGATAATAATACTAGATATACATTCACATGGGCTTTTGTATAGATATATACTATGTTTCATATATGCATATATGGTAACGTAGTAGATTTTCATTGGTAAAATGTATTTGACACAAATTGACTGTATAGTGGCATATACCACATTGTGCATTAATTAAAAAGACTAAGACTTCCTATCTCTTATATACCGTATATATACTATATAGTAGAGAGACAGAGAGAGAGATGATACTGTATGTGTCAAATATATAATAAGTGAAATTTGACATTTCACTGTGAAATTTATAAAGACACACTGACAGTTTCAGTTTTTGGGCTGTGTTGTATTTGCTGCTCATGTGTTGTCATGTTGATGTCTTACAGTATGAATTTGTTTGTTATCTGCTTATTCACGCATGTTTTTGTTGCAGCACTTTGAGCCATCTGGGGCCACTCTCCTTTCCTCCTCACGCCCGCTGTACATGTCCAACAGAAGACATCACAGTCGACACCAGGCAGCCACTGTGTGATCTCTGCAGCAGTAACTCTGTCACTGCAGGTGTAACACTGTTGCTCTGTGCCAATACTCAGTCCCCAGTCTGGAGGTCTCAAACCTTGACTGGTTCCCACTTAGACGGCAGAGCTGGAACACACACATTGACACAGGGGATGAGTTAGTGTGTAAATTGATAGCACAGTGTTTATACAGAGTGGGGCTCTGTACACTGTCGCTAAATGATGGCTTATAATTACTTCACCTTTAACACCTCCCAGTGTCCCTGGAGCCAAGAGCCCAGCACACTCCCAACCTCTCTCACCCTTTTTGCCTCAGCGCTCGCTCTCTCTCTAATCCCCCTTCATGGATTCCACCTCGCTCGCTCGCTCTCTGTCTGTCTGCACTGTTTCCTCTCTCGTTCCCCGGGTGTGTGTGCGCTGTGCTCTCTCTCTCTGGGTGATGCTAAATGATGGAGGCAGGCGGAGTGTTCTCATCTGAGAGCGTAGAGCACCAACCTGCCCCGCACCACTCTCTCTCCCTCTGTCTCGCTCTCTTATAATTGGTTTGCTGCTTGGGGCTTGGGGATGGGGGGTGAAGGAGGAGGGGGGGGTATGTCACAGAGGCTGACAACAGAGCAGTGCCATGCAGACAGACAACCAGAAACAATTGCGCTGCCCTGGTAGTGCTGGCTTGATGAATGCCTCCATCACTTACTGAGTGTGTGGAGCAACAGGGAGACTGGACCCCTCCTCACATTAACACATGAAACAAATGTAAAGTCCATTTTCTATCATGAGTTTCTTTGATGATGTTGTGTCCTCTTCTTCTGAGAGGCTGCACTAGTCACAACTAGGGATGTCAATCACGATTACTTGTTTTGACAAGACAAAAGATGATTAAAATAAACATAAACATTTGGTATAAATGACAATTTATGACCTGAATATTTCAAATGCTTCCCCTGGGGATTAATAATTGGTCATATATTAATAGATACTTCAAATATTTTGTGTAAACAATAAGTAAAGTGATTATATTTTGACTATATTTGAGTTTACACATTCATAGTGTTGTGTGAAATTAATTAATGTATAATAATTGCAATACAGTGATTATTTATCTGACAATAATCATACCAAGAAAATGTGTAATCGTGACATCCCTAGTCACAATACAGTCCAGATATATACAGTAGACTACCAACTGGTCTGGTGGTTGAAGGGTTAAATGCTCTTATGTCATGTTGAAAAACAGTGAAAACCTGTAACATTGTTGTATAGTTGATAGGATTTCTGAATCTGTTGCACGGGTACATTCACACATGACCTGCTCCACTGTCTGCACCGCACATTCAACACAGACCTTTCAACTTCCAAGTCTATTTAAGCTGCCAGAAATGCCTTGCTCTCCCTCTGCCCTGCCAATGCTGCAGCTGCTGCTCTGCTTTATTAAACCCCCTTCCCCTCTCCTCCCCCCCTCCCCAACCAGCACCAGCACCATCCCTGCAGCCACCTGCAGGCTAACACTTCAGTTTGCTACCATCACTTTAAAAATCTCCTCTTTACAAGAGTACGCTGCAGAGAGTGATGAGGTCAGAGCTGACGCCAAACATTAACTACATGACTGTGCTGCATCCTGACAGACAGACACGCTCGCTGTCTGTCTCTGCCTCCAGACTCCGCATTCACACTCCACCTTGCTTGGCTGGGCCTCAGCACATCACTTTAGAAGCTGCTTCCACATCAGTGTTTATGACGTACGGTGCGGTCCAAACATTTATACCTTATTGTGTTTGGCTTGTGATGAAATGTTGTTTGTCGTGTTTTTCTCCTCTTTTATAAAGACAGAAAATTATAATATATTTCAGGTAAAGATCGGCAATGAAATGAACACAGTTTATCTGCAGTGTAAGTGAGGAAAGATTCAAGAGAACCCACTTTGTACTTGTTATTGTTACTGGACTGTTGCTAAACAAGACAGACAGATTTTCCTGACCTGCAGCCTGCACGTGGTGTGCGCTGAAGTATTCAGACTACTTTTCTTCCCATCATCCACTTCACCAGAAATAAAGAATTTGTCTCTGACATTGAAGCTATTCAGCTTTGTGTAGTGAGTCTTATTCAAAGGTAGATAATGTAAAGCAGAGTGATACAGGACTGTTGATAACTTTGTGTCACATCCCATAGAAACATGATACATATTCTATAACTCCTTCTATTCTACTGACCTACAGGTGATGCTAGTGTGCCACAAAAATCAGCAATGAACCGATGAAGGCCGTGAAGAAGTCCTGTTGGTAAAAGCGGAGGTAAAAAAAAAAAAAAACACAGCTCTTAAAAATTGGACGACACTGTGTTTAACGGGGGAGGAGATGGTTTTTAGCACATTTATCAAACCTGAAGGATAAGGATAAGCTGTTTATGATGTTTTTCTTATCCATGCCCACGTACAACGTTGTTATTATTCTGTAGCTATGACGAATTTCAGGTGATAAGAAAGCATCTCTTTCAATCAAACACGCATTATCTTCTTATCTCTAGTCAAGTCTTGACCAATATTATAACATTAGGACATATAGGTGGATGCTCACACTGCTCTCTCTAATGCTCACACAGGCCGTATGCCTGTGTGTTTATTGTTGTAACCATGACAACTGAGGTCACCTGCTGCTATTTCAGGAAACACACCTATGGATTGTATCAGAGGACTGGCCAGGTCAGAGGACTGGTTGTGATATATGACACTTCATCCACCCACAGCTGTGCACTGACCACAGTTGCATTGTGCCCATTGTTCTATGTGGGTGTCAGCCTTGTTCATACAAGTGTGCACCAAAATACAAAACTTTGCATATATCTACAGTATAGTGGTCCTATCCAGGTGTGGCCTGATGTAGCGCCTTGGGGTCGGAGGAATCCTGTATCAGCATAGTCGAAACAACAACGAAGCATCGCTACAGTCTCCAGTTTAATAAACTAATGTTTGATGGTGTATGAGTGGTTTAAATAAAATGAGCAGAAGTGAAGTTCACTGATATAAAGTGAAGCGGAGAGAAGGCAGAGTGAGGTCCCAGTAGACTCTCTTCTCTCCCTCTTATCTCCCAGCAGTGAAGCTTCTGAGTCTGACAGAGAACAGCTCAGATCCCAGAGCTCAGTGATAAATCCAGACCAAGGGAGAAACAGAGAGAGAGGGTGAGAGGAAGGGAGAGGGGTGGAGACGGAGCCAGACAGAGAGTTGTGTTTCCATCCAAGTCTTTTTATATGAATCATAGTGCGTTGAATCGGAAAGGCCGAGTGGAAATGCCAAATTTTGATTTCATTTCCTAATACTGCCAAAAGGCATTTTTCACTCGACTTAGACAGGAACATTTTCTCTTGATAAAGAAATAATGAGATAAATAGAGACAGAGATGCATTAGTGGGATGAATAATGGCGAACTGACATTTGAAACAAATAATATATATGGACTCTCTGCGCATCTCCTCCTGCTACAAATAAATGGACATAAAAAAAATGTCTGCACCATAGTTCATGACGACAAAGCTTCCTACTTAAATGTCAATATTGTCATAAGTCTTATGTTTTGTTGATCCTTCCTGCCACACTTCCTTTTAACAAGGACTTTGTTGCTCCTGATTTGTGTCTCCTGATTTCCTCCTTTGCTCTAGATAGAATCAGTATGATCACTTTAGGTCACATAAAGCATAACAATGGGTCATAATTAGCTGCTGCACAGATGACCTATCGGATTTTTTCTTTTACTGGAGGACAGCTGCTACTACAATGGAGCATGATGTACTTTTGACATGGAATCATATTAGATAATCATTTGCCATCCATTTTGCTATTCTGCTCCTCACTGCTACTATGTAAACAGACAGAGTTCAGTCATACAACTCTGTATTTAAATCATATTTGCATAACTGAAGCGGAGCATTAATAATATTATCATGTCTGAAGCAAGTTTGGCGTCAGGCTCTGTTCATTTCATTCATTCCATGATAAATGATCGCTTGACAGACATTACAGAGAATGAATAGCAGACCCCCGCAGGGGATCATAAAAACAGAGCCCACAGGTGGGTGCTGGAGAGGTGGCGGGATTGAGAAGCTTTATAGGCAGCCAGAGCAGCAGTTAGCAGCAGCAAGCAGCAGCAGCAACAACGACACAAGCAATAGCAGCAACAGCAGTGATGGCAGTAGTGACAGCAGCAGCAGAGCATGAATGATCCAGGTAAGCGGGGGGTTTGAATAGCCGACCCAACTCAGATGAGGGGAGCATGTGACTGATCAGCTGATCAGGAGTGGCGCAGCTTGAGTTGTCTGCCTGAACTATCTCTGCAGGCTTCACATCATTAAAAAAAAGAGGGTGTGGTCCAGTTACGGGTATCACATTGTTGAGCTTCCCTGGGATGTTTGTTCCACTGCTGGAAGGGAAAGCTTGTCTCTCTTTATCCTTGTGATGCGAGTGCATGGGAGTGTAACCAGTGTAACCAGTGGGAAGGCAAACAGCAACATGAACAACAAAATGAATGGTAATACTTTACTTGAAGCCTATCTCTATAATGCATTATAACCATACTTGAGTTACAATGCAGTTATAGCACTGTTATAAACAGTCATAAATGATCATAATGCTTTATAACAATAATCATAACATACTATAAAGCATTTTATCATGACTTACAAGGTCAGGTATTATAATATGTTATAATTGTTAGTAACTTGCTGACAATACCCACATCGATTATGCATTAGAAATATAGTTATAATGTGTTTATAATTGATTTACAAATGTATATAACTATCATTATAAACACACTATAAATTATCATAGAACGTTATAATAATAAGCTTAAAACATATAGCATAGAGTATAATAATAGTTATATGGCTGTAGCTCAGGAGGCTCAGGAGGTAGAGCGGGCCGACCATTAACCGGAAGTTGCCCAAGTGTCCCACTAAGCCCTCCGATGTATCATCTGATGTATGAATGTGTGTGAATGGTTAGTTTCCTGTCTGCGTGTGTGAAAGTGTGAATGCGACCATTACATTGTAAAGCGCTTTGAGTGGTCCAAGTGACTAGAAAAGCGCTATATAAGTGCAAGTCCATTTACCATTTATACACGTTTATAAGCAAATTATAACACATAATATTTATAATGCATTATCAATGTGAGCATTGTCAGCAACTTACTAACATTACTTACTAACGTATTAAAATACCTGACCTTATAAGTCATGATAAAATGTTTTATAGTGTGTTATGATTATTGTTATAAAGCATTGTGATCATTTTAAGTGTTTATAACTATAGTTATACAGTGCTATAACTGCATTATAACTAATTACAGTATAAGTATGGCTATAATGCGTTATAGAGATACACATCAAGTAAAGTGTTACCAAACGAATAAACATAAAAGAACTAAGAATAACTGTGAGGTGTGGTTGTGACTATGATTAATGATGCATGTGTGCATGAGTGAGCTGCATGAAGGAGCCAAGACAAAGAGAGAATGAAAAACCAAGTTCAGGCGCTTCCACCTATTGATCTGGTCATAACTCTGGCCTCCAGACACCGGCTGCACAGTCACTAAAACAGAGCAATACCCTACATAGATCTCACAGAAGACGGCTCAGGGGACCGTCTCACCAGCAAATCTACATGTGTTGTCTGGACTTGGATATATCATAAGGATTATGACCATGCCTCTCAGGGGGTACAGTGGGGGGTACAGAGGGAATATGGGATACCAGGCTAATAAGCCATTTAGTTCTTGTATAAGTGAGAGCTGTGTCCATGATCTCAGACAGGGTGAAGTGGCTGGAAGCTGAATTAAGGACGTGCTTCTCCGTAGGAAAATAGGGCACTGCTTCTTCCAAGTTTAGGGTGAGTTTCTGTGTTGTCCTGCGAAGGAGTGCATGGGGGTCTCATTCAGGTGCGGGGGTAAGATAGAGCAGAGGATTCGTGCAGAGTGAGAAATTACAAACCCCATCTGGCCTAGGAACGGCTCGAGAACCCCCAGCAGGAGTTTAAATGTGTTTCTGGAGAGAGAGGCACTTGTCGAGAACACCACGCTTAGCTCGCTGCCACTGTGAACTGACCCTGGATAAGTGAAAGAAAATGGATGGATGGAGTTTGAAAACATCTGTCACTCTTTCTTTTCTCCCTGGATGGAGCCTTCTCCCATGTTGTCTAGCATTGTCAATGTACATTTGAAATATTAACATAAATTTGGTTTAGTTCTAAATCATTGCCAGGTAGCAGTGATACATAGATTGAGGGAATTTCTACAGTAAATGTGACATTAGTCAACTTGGATTTGTTTTCTGTTCCATTCCTCCTTTTGGTTTGTGTTTTTTCTTCTCTGCTCATGCTGTTCACATTCTATCTTTTATCTTATAACACTTGCACCTCAGTTTCCCTTCACTCCTCTTTAAATTCACGATCATTTCAACAGGAAACCTCCATGTTCCTACCAGATACCTCACATATCTCTCTGAATCCACACTGTCTTCGTTCCCGTTACCGCATCCTCTCTCTCCTCTTCAATCCCCTTATCCCTCTCTCCCCCTCCAGGCCAGGCCAGTAATGAGTAGAAATGCAGTGAATGTTTGATGAGTGAGAGTTTTAATTTTTCAGCGCAGCATGGGTAATAGTTGTGTAATCACAAGGCGACTCATTGAAATATTGATCTGAAGGTCTGGGAATGAGAGATAGAGGGAAATGAGCAGGAAAAAAGTCTATGTACATTCTTCATGTACATATTCTGCTCTAAGTGGTGGTAATTTCACATACACATAAAAAGAGAAATGCTTTGCATTATTTCTTATCTATGAATTTGGCACAGCTCCTATAAATGGTCCCTGGCAGCTGAGATTTTGGATTTCTGACAGGTTTCTGACAGATTATTTCCCCGATATCTTTCGAGTGTCTGTTAATAGGAAGGTTTGCTGCCAATGGTGGGCTGGGTTTCGATATGTTAAGCTATAGGAAACTAAAATACTTCAGGTGAAGTTATGGCTCCTTCTGAAATCCACAGATCATGAAAGTGAAACTGTTCATATCAATCTCCTACTCCTGACATTAGAGCTCCACAAAAAGGATCAGCTGCTTTGCCTCAGTAGCAGCTTCCAAGCATATTTCCCACCTATGGCCTTCCATCTTTGTTTTCTCAGAGGCTCCGTCACCTCCTTGGTGTCACAGTATGTCCCGGCCTATGTGGCCACTCCAGTCCTGGCTTGCCTCCATGTATGCTGGCTCTGTGGCGAGTCCTGCAACTAAAGTAAGAGGACAACCCTCTGTATAAAGGATGGAGATGTTGGCTCCAGTCTCCATTATCATTGTTGCAGCTGCTGTATTTGGACCTGGCTGCTGCAATGATGACACAGGATTAGGGTTAGCCAAGTGATCCTTAGATTGGCAGGGTAAAAAGTTGCTTGATACCATACTGTAGCTCCACTCATAAGCCAATGGCCACTCTGGACAGAGGTCACAAGCTCCAGCTGAAAGAAAGTTGCAGCTGGGAAGCTGTCTCTCTAACTGCTTTGCCCTCCTGGCTGACCCTCACTCAGCTTGCCATTTCCACTGTGGTCCCTGTTATAACCTCTGCTCCATCTTCGCCACCTGTGGCTGCTACTGACGGGGCAACCTATCATCTCATGATGAGAACCAGTGGCTGGTGGATTCTGTAGGAGGACATCATCGAGCATTCCTGTCTTCTCAAGGTTGAGCCTGATTGCCTCCAAATACTGTAGCAATCATTCACTGTGGCAACAGGTCAAGCAAGGTAGTCCAGATATCCCTCTCTCTCTCAATCCACATCTTCCAGCTCTTCCCAGGCTCATCACTTGGATGAGGCTGAAGCATCTCCACCAGGAGGTGTTCTTCCAAGTTATAACAGAGATACAATTTTTAAAAGAAGCCTTGTCATGTGGCTTTAGATCTAAAAATGGGAACGGCAGCTTTAAACCTCAGCGTGCTGATTTCAAGCATCAAGCTCAACAGGCCACATCATGTAAACATCCAGATTCTTCTCCTTGGTATCTTAATCTCTCATTTGAACCTCTGATATTTGGGATTCCTCCATTTTAACTTTTGACTCAATAAGTACTTTAATTGTTTTGAGGTCTCTGTAGCATCTGGCATTGGGAGTACTGACAATTTAGACAGCAATATCATACCACTTTCCTTTAAAAAACAGGCTGACTGGAGAGTCTGAGAATGGATGTAAAATATATTCAAATATGCTTTTGTTTTCCTCTCTTGTGATTATAGCAGATCAAGACAGAAAGAGTTGCACCCCAGACAGTTTTTTTTTTTTGGATACCACCACCTAGGGTCACCAAAGCTGAAAAGCTGACCTCTGGCTAGGTATCTACAGATAGCATTGATTAAAAATTAACGAAATTTCAGTCATTCTTGCTGGATATCTAGATTTAACATGGGTGATCAGGTTTAATTACCATTATGATCAATTCATTCTTTTTGGTCACAATATTTATCTGCCAGTTTATTGGCTAATCTGTCCAGCACGTTGGTTGCATATTGATACTCTTGATCCAGAGGGAATTAATTCCAACTGTAAAAAAAACAAACACCATCCAACCAAAATACTACTGTACTACTACTTCACCAGATGAAAATCTAAATGAGTCCGGATTACCATAAAATCCAATGAACACATTCCTGCCCTCTAGAGGACAAATCTTTTCATGAGCTCGCCATTAGCATCACTCTCGGGTTAAAATGACAACTTCACACACAATACAGCTCATAAAAAGCATATTACAAGGAAAATTACTGGAACAAATCATAAACCCCTTAGATCATGAAGGCTCCAGGGCCTCTTCCAGTTTTCTCAACATGTGAGTCTAAATATTGAAGCAATGTCGACACACGAATGATTGTTATGGGTTGGGCTCGTCTCTGAGTTAAGTAGTTCAAGCAGGGTCATGTTTCTTTATCAGGTTGCTTTAAAAAAAAAGTTTCTACACGGTTGTGGAGGAATCACAAAAATAGAATGTGGGAAAGGTAAGAAAAAATAATCATATGTTTGTTGTTTTTCTTCTTTCCTTCTTTCAGAAAATCATCTCATGACTATTCAGAATTCAAATGTGGTCACTTCTGTGGGTGAATCTGACTTCCAGTTGTGTAACTGCTATTCCAGGAAAAAGCCAATTACTGGTAAGACTGTATATGACATGACTGAAATTTGACCAAATGCACCTTTCAGTTAGCCTAGAGACTCTTTCTACATTTCTTCAGTCACAGCTCGAAGAGGGTAGCTATTCATGTGTTTTTTCTTTTCTTTTTTGGAAATAAAAATATGTTGTACAACGAACTGTGGAACTTGGATGTATTTTCACACAGGGTGATGGAGTGGGTGGACTGGTCCATCTCTAAGGACTCCTCCCCAGCAGAGATACAGGTACGTGCCATGAGGGCGTTGTCTGTGAGCTTCAGATGCTTGACGGACTGATGGGGAAGAGCAGAGGAGAAAGTATTGTATGCAATCTTGTGGGGATCTGGTGTTCATGGTCCCAGAGTCAAAGACACGTTTATTCAGATTCATGTGGTGCCTCCTGTTAGAGAGGAAGTCAGTAATCCACCTGCAGTCGGAGTCAAGGTGAGGTGGCAGATTCAAGGTAATGGTGTTGAAGGCAGAGCTGAAGTCAACAGAGTCCTGACAAAGGTTTCTGACATCCAACTCCTGAAAGATGAAATGGGTAGGTGAACCACTCTCCAGGAGAGAGAAATGTGGAAGAAGGGAGCGAAATAGTGTAAACACAGACCGGAATGAATGAAGGGAACGCAAAAGTAGCAATGTTTATGGTTAATGAAGAATGATTCTGCTTCGGGAGAACAGTGCTGACAGATCACTGTCACTGTACTGCTGGCTTAACAGATTCCTTTACATCATTTCTCCTTTCGTCATCTGGAGTTTGAAAGCAGCAGCAGCAGCAGCAGCAGCAGCAGCAGCAGCAGCACAGAGACCAGTATCAAACCACATAGCCACATCTCCAAAAATGGAAGATGAAGAGAAGCTTCTGTTTTCCTCCAGCATCAACTGAAGTCCAGCCAGTCTGTTGCACAGTGAGCTCACACTGGAGAGAAGTGTACTGTATAAAGCAGCAGTGTGCAAGTCCCACAAATTAGTGCACCAACATCATATACCATATCAACATGACAAAACTGGGGAATAAAAAAATGAATTGTTTCTCAAATGTCCATGAGTACTCTGGGATAGAACAGTAAAAGAAAAGAGTTACACAAAGCAAAACAACATGCCCCACAAAAACACACTACGAGGTACAGTAAAATTAAGCTGTGTTGTCAAACAACCAAGATGAAGCTTTCCCTTTTTAAAGCAGGCTGTGGTAATGAGAGGAGACCGTCTGCAGTCATCCTCTGCCAGGGACCTTTAAGCTGCTTCATTCAGGCTGCAGGTACAAAGGCCAAAACGCAGGATGTTACGTTCCTCTCTAAGATGCTCCTGATGGGATGATTAGTGGGTGGACCTGCTCCTCAAGCACAGAAGCTGTCACTCTTTCTTCCTCCTGACATGCAGCCCTGACCACCTGTGATTTCTTCCCCGTTTCCCTTTGCTTCCTTTTGTTCTTTTTGTGGACAGGGGCTTGGTGTTCCAGTTCACGTAGCTTTTATTTATTTAGTTTCTGTCATGCATTTTAAAGTGGAAGTCCTGGATCCACCAGCCAACTGCTTGGCTCCTTCATGGGCCCCCTCATCTTTTTCTCTTTTCTTTTAGTATTTACTCTGTCAGTCCTCCTGATTCTCATCTTGGTTATACCAATGATGACTTATATATTGTTGGTCATAGCTTACATCATTTGTTCGGTTTTGTGGACAAAAACATAAAAAAAAAATGTTACCGCTGCCATCTTTGATCATGATTATACTGTCTTGTGTATCTTTATGTTGTGTGTTTATTTATTTATTTTTTGTGCTTGTTGTGCCTGATTGTGATTACTTTGACCAACACACTAAGGCAGCCACACACATAATTACTTGTCATTACACTAATCTAGTGCTAACTGATAAATAATGTATTGATTATATTGAGTAAGTATGCTGTAATTGCAGGTCAAATACCCTCGTTTACTGTATGTAAACTGTTCAGTGGTGCAAATGCATGCAGGCTTGTCCCATTTCCTATATTTATGGAACAAAAATGTGTAATTTGTTTTGAAGCAGGCATAATTCCCAGAGGTTTCCATTCCAGATCCAAACCATGAAGCTTTCTGTCAGTTCAGTATTTTCTGCCTTTCATTTGCACCAGTTATTAGCCAGAGGCCTATATCAAAAGCACCGAAGCCCTGTGGGATTTCTACAAGGATCTGGTATGCGCCAGAAAGCCAGTGAGAACACAGTCACTCTCTCTCTCTCTCTCTCTCTCTGAACTCCACTAATGTTCTCATGAGCCAGTCATGAGGAAAGATGATAACTCTTTATTCTAATTGTAATGAGCCAGTTCCTTTTCCCATAGGCTTTCACTACGGAGAACATTAACCAATGAGCACTCTGACTGGGGAGATACTGTGTGTGTGTGTTTGCGCGTGCATGTGTGTGGTGAATAAAAGCACTACATTGTTTAGATGTAACAAAGCAATATTTAAAACTATATTAGAGAGGGAAAGGAGGTAAGAGTGTAATTATGTATATGTTTGATGGCCCCATTTAAATGGTAATGAACAGTGAGCATGGAGAGTCTTCCTTCAGGGAACATGTCCGGGGTAAATACTTTCATTCATCCGCTGTGACTCACGTAAGGAAGCAGCCTACTGTCTTGTGCCTCCTCTTTTCTATTTGCTTTTGTCTATTTGCCTCCTTCATTACTACTTCTCTTCAACAGAAACACAATCACCAAGGCAGCAAAACCTTTTTTGAAACCACCTGCAAGTGCTGGTGAGTTTTGCCCCTGTGGATTTTATTGCACAAAAAGATGTTGCTTTTTGAAAAAAAATAATAATCGCTATTATAATAATATAATAATCATCATCAGATTTTATGCATGGACTGAATAATGTCCTTGGATTCTATGAACCAGATTTAGTATGAATCATTCTTGTCAAATGGGTGTCAATGGCTGTCAAACTATAAAACATGTAATTTCCTGCTGAAAGTAGACGCAGGAACTGAAAATTGAAATTTGAATGGGGTTGATCGAGGAGTGTGAAGTTTGGGGCTGATGGAACAATCTCTATTTAAATCACCAGCAGCAGCATCTACAAGTATCCAACTGGTTCCAAATGTGATTATTGCCCTGACATGTAAAAACTGCCTATTTGTACTGCAACATGTTGAAATTTGTTCCCTTATGACTTGTTAGGTTTTTTCTTTTTTGGTTATCCAAATTTCTAATAACTTTTTTATCATAGATTCTGTCTGAGATAGAGTTTATTGAGCTAATAAGTTTTAAAATTACTACAGCTGCATTGATCTGTTAGCAGCTGCACTGACTTCTCCAGATGAAAACTGTCTTCTTCATACAAATTCCCTTTTTTCAATAAAAAAAAAATCCTAATTGGTGGCAGAACAGTGACCACACGGCCATTGATTCAATCTAAGAAGACACTTAAACCCTCAGAGCCTTCTCTGCCAGACCACTCAGGCTCCATTGTCACAGCAAAAAGCTGATTTACTGATGGAGTTTGATTGTTTGTGTCGTGTCGCTGCAGCATTCACTTCCAGCAGGGGCCCCATAGTGAATGAACTGGATATCAGTTGAGATTCAGATGTTTGGAACTGAAACCTGATCCCGAGCTTCAACTCCTAAACCTTTATGACGACTGATACGGGGCCGCCAGTTATCACCGTGTTCAAACAGATCAGTGCTTTACATCTAGTTATTGAAATGGACTTTGAAAAGTACTGACATGAAGCTCAAAAGCTTGAAAAAGCAGAGATACGCTATGCGATATGAAAGCCAGTCAAGTGTACAGTATGTGACCGTTGGCCACAGGTGAACAACAGCAAAAGAAGTAACTGATGCATTTTTATTACTTTCGTTTGTGACATTCAGTCAGCCATCTAATGAATATGAAAAAGACTGGCCCAAGGTCAAACTTGACCTAAATCCTACACCACAACTCATCGAAGCACTGAAGTACTGTAAACGGGTGGTTCATTGTCATGTGTATAAGAGAAATGCTGTCCAAGCTTCAAAGAGACAGAGGGACGGACAGACAGATAGACATCTCTCCATCCTCTCTGGACATTAAGGACTTCTGGATCTAAAAGCAGATTTCAGATTAAGTTGACAATTTTCCTCCTGAGAAGAAAACAGAGACGTCATTTTCTCCTGCAGCAGAAGAGCAGAAGAGTATGAAGAGCAGAATTTATGGAGACTTAATGAAATCATCAGCCTTTAGCTGGGCTCCATCTTCTTTAAAAAGCATCAGTTCTCCATATCAGCACACTTCATCTGTGTGTGTGCCGCAAGTCAAATGTCATTGTGAGTGTGTCTGAGAGTGCACACACACCCTACAGGCAGTAATGTGGGTTGGCTGTGAGCTGTGAGGCCACTGAATGAACAGATGGAGGTAATCAACAGATGGTTGATATTGTGCTTTCTGTGTGTCTGTGTGTGTGCATCAATATATATAACATCCATGTTAAACTAGCACAATGACCTGTGACTAATAAAATACTGGGTATACTGGTCTCTTACTGGTGTTGGATATATTTGTACAGAACCACTGAGGCGGGTTTATATGGTGTATGTATGTGCTATGTTGTGGGATGTGTGCAATATGTGGTATGTTATGGGATGTGTGCAATGCTGTTGGATTGATATGGCTGAGGTGTATTGTATTGTTTTTTGTTTTTTTGTTTTGTCATTTTGGCCATCAAGGCATTTATGGCGCAGTTACAGTGTCCAAGACAAATTTCCCTTAACGGTGGGCGGTGCGTGGCGCAGTGGTTAAGGCAGCCGCCCCATGTATATGCAGACGCAGGCGTCCCCGGTTCGCGTCCCGCATCGGGCAGACCTTTCCTGCATGTCATTCCCCTCTCTCTGCCTCCCCCTTTCCTGTCTATCTCTACTAATCTATCAAATAAAGGCATAAAACGCCAAAAAAATATACTTAAAAAAAAAAAAAAAAAAAATTCCCTTAACGGGACAATAAAGTTTATCGTATCGTATCGTATCGTATCGTATATCTGGCCTACAAGTCTATATTTTATATACAGTACATTTTAAGCTTAATATCCTTGAAACTGAAATAAAAATTTTAAAACAGCTTTATAAAAACCAAAAAAAGACCAAATGAAACTATTGTGGTTGTTTACAAAACTAGAAAAAAACTAAAATTATAAATAAAATGTGTATAGTCTTTGTCTTTGTCAGTTTATTTCATACATATATGGTGTTTGCAAGCAGCAGCTGTTCACTTCAACACTTCATTTAAATGCTGTGTTCACTTTTTGTTAATTCAAGTTCTATGAATGAATACCATCTGTTTGTGTCTTAAGTTAAATACGTAATTTGGTAAACCTACCTGATAAAAATACTAAACAAAACAGGATGGTGTACAGAACTGAAATGAGTGAGATATTACAGATCTTCAAACAGACTGAGAGATTTACTGGGTTCCTACCTTTCATGCCAAACTTAGAGCGTCGTCCGTACTTGTTGATGAGAAGGAAGAGAACCACCAGCATCACACAGGCGAACCCCGCCAGGCACACGGCTATGGAGACCTGCAATCAGGCAGACCATCACAGTTACACAGCTTCTGTGTTTATATAACAACAAGTAAATGACAAACACCTTCAGGAATAAAAATGCAGGGACCTCAGCAGGTTTAAGTGTTAGTGTTGGTAGCTGGTTTGGACTCCTGTGGTCAAGAATGAGATATTTCTGCAGCGATGCACAACAGATTTTCTGCTGCTGTGAATAACTGTAAATAGTCTTTAGAAGAAACATCATTTCTCGTGTTTCCTTTGTGTTTCTATTGCACAGCAGATGAGTATGCTTTAGGATAGGCTCAGGTCAAATTCTCACTTTGAAGATGGAATATTCATTCATGATGAATGAAAGGGAATTTACTGCACAGTGTGCACAGGTATGCATATTTACTGTGGTTGAATTCACTGTTGAAATGGCTTTTACACATTGGGATTGTTGTACCTTTTGAGGACCGACTGTCCAGAGTGACCTTATAGCACCTGCTGGGTTAAATTTATGAATTTTGATGATTTTGCCAGGAATGTAATGAACATGTAATTCAAATGCCCAGTATATTGTTAAGTATATACTGTATGTCACACATCTACATGCCAGCTGTTGTCTTAGCTCTACCTACTGACAACAGGAAATGATTAAGTCTTTGCATGTTGCATGTTTGTGTTGTGTAAAAGTAGGGACACCTTGATGTTGTGTGAAGCAGGAGGACAAAGGCTCAAAGCCTTTTTAGGATCTATCTGTGCACATAGCGGCAGAGCTGCCTCCTCAGGCTCAAAGTCAAGGCCCCGTTCACTGCTGCTCTCTGACAGTAAGGTTTAGTTTTCACCTGTCTGCGTCTCTGTGTTTGTGCTTTTTCAGCAGGATTAGGCCAAAACTATCGAATCAATTTGAAACAAACTTGGGGAAGGGATGGATCATGGGCTAGTATGTGAACGTGGAGTCTGAACAATGTCTCTGTCGGCCCCTCACAGACAAAGCCTGAACTAAGAAAGACATGAAAGACAAAAGAACACACACACACACACACACACACACACACACACACACACACACACACACACACACACACACACACACACACACACACACACACACACACACACACACACACTAACCCAGCCTCAGCCTTGACGGTTATCTGTTCTCAGTCAATTACAGAAAAAAAGATGGACTCAATTACATTTCTAACCAGCTTTCAGGCTCAGTAACCACCAGGGTGTTTCAGATAGAGGAAAATGGCTGAGAGTGAACGGAGGAGAAGAAAAGGCTGGATTAAAACCCTCTGTTTCCACTAAACTTTTTTTTCTTTTCTTTTGTTACATTTTTCTTTCTCCCTTTGCACATCACTGGTACTTTAATATATCGCTCATTAGGTTGATGGATTCTCTCAGAGTTTACACACAGGGACACTTTTATCAACTAAGTTCTTCCAAACTAAAACTTTCAGCAGTTCAACATTGGAATTTAAAAAGAAGTATCCATTACAACTGTAAAACTAAATATATATCTTCTTATCTGTAATTGTAATGGTCAATATTACACTATGTTCTCTATATTCATACTAGGAAGAATATGATATAATATGACATCAGACTCCCTGAAGGTGGCATATTTTAATGTCTCACTCCATAACTGGCTCAAAGGGTAGAGGTGAGCTCAGCCTCCTTCAATATTACATCATCATTACCACCTTTGAATTTTCTAAATCTCCAAGCCAACCTAACAGTATGTGGGCAGCTCATACAGTCTCGAACAAAGCACCATTTCACATTCGAAATTAGAGTAAAATCATTTTGCCCCATAGAATTTAAGGTCACTGCTCAATGAGACACTCACAGCGCACAGACAGAAAGAGCAGAGGAGGGTTACTCAGATCATCAAGGCAGAGTGAGAAAAAAGCACTTCAACAGAATAATCACCACAGCGACTGTATGATTGAATTTGGTTCAAACTATTTGATCAGCATCTCAATCAAAACATTGCTCAAACTGCTTACATAGTACCTGAAAGTAATTAGTAGGGATGCATTAAGTGAAAAAAAAATCTAAAATGTATAAAATGAAGTCATAACATAGAGTATCATATGGGTCTAAAGTTGTAATTTCAGGTTAGGTGTTTTAGGGGAGAAAGGTGAGAAGCTTCAAAATGAGCCTCCTGTGAATTTCAGTATAGGTTTCACAAAAAAGGAGATGCATCATCTTTTGGCTCATCATTAGCATCAGCGTCATCACCATCAGGATTATGTAGAACCTGTGCACAGACCCAGCACATGCTGCACTGACTGTCCTTTCACCTAAAATCAATAATGTTTAAATCATTGTTAAATCCCTTTTTCCTGATAAAACCCTAATACTCTAGCTTTAGATTCTGATGTTTGTTTTCCCTGCCTTTGTGTCTTGGAAAATGGAAGAAACAGGAGACAAACACTGAAGGTGTTTAATATTCCAGTCACTCACCACAAAAGTGTCCTCAGGTTTCTGAGTCTCTGCAGTCGGAGTAACTGGAAGAAAAACACAAGGAGATACAGGGCGGATTTTAAAATCACAGTTTACTGCCCTGCTGCGTCTGCAGGGAAACGGCTCAGACATCACAAAAAAAAGAAAGAAAAGAAAACACACAACTGACATCAGTGATACACCACAGAGATGCAGACACAAGGTCAAACACACAAACAATGGAGTTCAAAGTCATGAAATAATAATGATCATAATAATGTGATGTGCTATAATAATATGAACACTAGCTAGAGCTAAGTTTGTGGGAACTTTCAACATAGCATCATGATGAGGAGATAACTCCTTTTTCACAATCCTGAGAATCCAGATCATCATCATATGATAAAAAACGTACATACCATAATCATAGTCTGTCTCTATTTCTGTGGAGGAAGAAAGAGAAGATACCATCAGACAGAGTATAACAAGTATAACGTTTGCGTGAACAGGAGAAAGAGACGAGAGCAGGCGTGAGACTGTAAACAGAGGTGGAGAGAAGGTGTTAACGAGATCTTCACCTCATGTCTAAATATAACCTCTTCATTTACACCCAGACTAAATATAAGCTTCAGTTCACCACCATCATCATCATCACCATCATCATCCAGTGCTGCTAATGAGAGGATGGCATCACTTCCTGTGGGCCAGATCGCTGTGCTCAGCTCCATGTCAGTGTTAATTAATTTTCTTATAACACTTATTTCTACAGTGCGTGTGGCAGCCATGGTCAGTGGTCAGGGTGAGCAACACTCAGTGATTGTGTGATACTATGACTGGATGCATTTCCACTTTCTGCACAAACACTGAACACTGACTTGAACGTGCACTACGGAGTAATCTAATGATCTGGGAGCACTGGGCTGAGAAAAGACGACAGGATTCACATATTCTAACCATGGTACATGTTTTTTAGTTGTGTGTTTGAATGAAGTATAAAGTCCAACAGATCTGCCTGTCACTCAGTTCAATGTTAAAGCATTTGTGACTTCCAGCACAGCTTGAGCTATCAGAGCTTGAGTTGACATCCACTTTCAGTGAAGCTCTTCTGTCCAGATTACAAACTGGTTCACAACAGAACAGTACTGGCAAACAGGCCACTGGTGAGCAGGGCTCGAATTATGTTGAGGATTGGCTATGGTCGGGAGTTTGAAACCTAGGATGCCCTAAGTCATGCTTCAGCATTAATTCATACATGGATTGAAATGTGAAAGCTGATCGAAAGACGTGGGGGGGCACAGGGTAACATGACTGCTTGTCTCTTTACTTTAAGTTTTACAGCGACCTGAGCACAGGTCAAACACAGACCCACACTGTGAACACATGTCAGGATGGTGCACTGGCCAGGACTGGTCTGGTACATTTTGTTGATAGTTTTTATTTCTACTACTATGATACTATGACTTGACTTCTTCACGACCATCGGATTTCCAAACTTACCATCAAAGGGCTTGTTGAGGAAATGTCCGTACACAGTACTGGTGGCTATACCCAGGTAGTTGCTGGCCTCCAAAGTGTAGTTGCCGTTGTTGTGGTGTGTTGGGTTTTTAAAGGTCAAGCAGCCTTCTATGTAGTCCTGGTAAATATCCATATCGGGGCGCACATACTCAGTGTGGGAGATTTCCTGAGTGGAGAGATGTCATGATGAAATCCTTATCAGACAGTATCAAATCAAATCAATAGGATACCAATACTTCATATGTTTTAAAGTAACACAGAACATGACACATTGTTTTGACAGCCTCCCAAACTCAGACATATTAAAAAAATCCAGCTAATTTTAATTCTGTCTGAGAAATAACGGTACATGCATTTTGAAATATTAGTAAATCCACAGTGTGAATGACAGTACTGTTGATACTGACATATAAATCCAACGCACCTGGTCTTTGTAGAACCATCGTAAAGTCGGGTGGGGTGAACCCCGCACAGTGAACTCTATGCACGTGTCATGGCGGCGTTCTGGCTCTTTCAGCTTCACAATGGAGGGAGGAACTGAAGACAGAGAGAAAGAAGCTGTCACAGTCTGATCTTCACCTCACCTGCAGTTCTCCATCTTCTCCAGGGCACAAGTTTCACAAAGACATAACCCTCAGACTTCAGATAGGCACTGAATTCTGGGTAAATTCAGACATATTTCAATTTAAAGCTGTACAGAAAAGAAAATTGAATTTGAGCCTACTGTGGGTCTTAACATTAGTGTAATAACTCATCTATCAGACGATGTAGCTCAAAATTTGTGCAAAATTCTATTTTCGAGTAAATCCGGGATGAAAGTGGGGTACTTTTTTTCCGCATTGGATTATGCAGGCAGACGAATTATACGTCAGACTGCTCACGATTCATCAGCCACTGATATTGGATCCATCATCCGTCGTTCAAACGTCTGAGACACACACACACACACCAAGCTCGGTCCCGCCGCAAGCTTTGAATATCCCGCCCGCTCGATAACGACCAATCAAATTCATTTTCCTTAGTCGGGTAAACTCGTGCGGCAACTCGTGGAAACTCGGCGCGAAAAACAGGACAAACGTCCATTTCTGAACACCTTTAAAAAAAGATGGCTAAGGAATTCTTCTTCTACTGTCTTCAACATCAGGTAAAAACTGACTATCTTTGCGAATACAGAGTCAGATGTTCAGATGTCCCTGGTCTTTTTCCTCCCATCTCTTAAACAACCTGCTCACCTGTCTCTCACCTGCAATCACCTGTTCCCTGTCACCTCATCACCTTAGTGAGTATAAATCTACCTTTGTCAGCGGCTCCTTGTCACTTTATCTGTTTGCATTCCCTCATGCGCTGCTGTCTGTGTAACATGTTCTGTGTTTTCCTACCTGCCTGTCTATCTGTCTACTTGCCTGACTGTTTGTCACCCTGTCTGCCTGTTTGTTTTGTCCCTTACGGCCACTTCACTGCGTCAGCCTGCCTGTGTGCGAGTGAGTCACCCCAGTTGTGCTGTTATCTGACAGACGCACGAGCTGTGTTCACCGTGTCTGTGAAGCGCGCACTATCACATGTAACTGCTCTACACTGACGCTTATGATGTCTGTTGTTGCACCTTTCTGCAGTGTTGCGGCACAGAGAGAAAACAGAGACCCCCATTATCATTTTAATATGCAGGTCTCATCATAGTCTGCTCCAATTGATCCGTGTGTGTGTGTGTGTGTGTGCATGCATGTGTGTGTGTGTGTGTGTGTGTGTGTATGCCTGTTCTCCTGTTTCTCTATTGACTGACAAAACTGTGTCTGAGTGCAAACACAATTTGCTGTTTGCTGCAACAGAGTCATTGTGTTACGACAGCTGAGTGTGAGAAATTCAACCCAGCACCACGGACAGAGGACTGCTGATATTACACACACACAGACACACACACACAATTTAAATTATATCTGTATCTCCTTTTTGTCATTATGCTGAATGTCTGGCACAGAATCAGATTTCGAGCAGCTCAATAAAAATATCAGTAAAATTAATGCAATTAAAGGAGCCACAGTACTGTGTAGCATGAAATCATAATCATCACCCAATATGTCACCAGAGACTAAACAGTCATCATAATACTGTAAGTAAATGTGAAATATTGATCCAGCTGACAACAATAGTACAGCCAGAGTATTCACATTTTTAAGAAAATTGAAAAATTTTAATTGCAGCATGCAAATCATGTCTATGATTTGATTTCGTGTTTTGGTCTGTTGAGCCACCCACCGCTGTCTCAGTCAGCATTTTGGCATACAGGTTGCCAGTTATCACTGGCACACAAGCATTGTGGATGATGTCTGATGTTAACATTAAAAGACCTCGCTATGACTTTCAAAAATGTATTGATGAAAGCAGAAACAAAACCAGGATCTGCACAGGAGATGTGTTTGAAAGATAGAGACAACTGAAAGTGGAGAAGAACTCGAGGACAGATGCTGGAGTGGCTCATTTTCTCCTGACTTTTCCACAATAATCAATTTTCTGCATGTATACAGCTTTATCCGGTTGATTTTGTTTCTATTACTACATGGTCGCGGCTCCGGTTGTGTAGCGAATGGCTGTGTGAGTCAGTCTCGGGGTACCATAGCCACAAAGCTGGAGCAGGGCAGAGATTAGCGTGTGGCTAGATTCTGGCCACCTCGAGTCAGGGGGGGAGAGAGGGGGGAAACAACGTGCTGCAGTATTTTGAATTTGACTGCAGCAACAGTTTTGGCCAGAGTCATAGTTAGTCATAGTCTTACGCCTCCTCCCCTCTCTCTGTGGCTCTAGTAACAACAGGCCACTGTGTGACACTGAATGTTTCCTGCAGAGTGATTGATTGGAAATGGAAAACTCTCTAAATCCTGTGAGGCCGGTTGGTTCAGGTGGTTGGAGCATGGTGACTGCTTTGTTGGGACATCCCAAAATCACAGAAGACCCGACAGCTGGTTTTAGTGTCTGAATACAGGCCTGTCAGCATTTCTCTGTGGACTGAGGCGTTACTACTTTTACAGTATTAATATAAAATTTAGAGCAGCTTTATGAACATCTACCTTTATACAGTATGGGACCTTAAAAGACACCATAACATGACCAACCTACTGTGAGTGTGACTATCAACTGCCCAAATCCATATATTTAACATTTCCTCAGCACATTGTCAGCCAGCAGAGACATCAACATTATACTTTTCTGATCATACTGTATTTATGCTTCATAGCCTCTCATGCATATTGACTTAATTTAGTCTTCTGTTTCTCTTGCAGGGAATCTTGTTTATGGCCATTATATGAACAATCTGGTGTATTATTATGATAACTCCCATAAACCACTAGAATACTTGCTGCACCTGTCATGAATCAATAAACAGTTCTGTGTCCAGATGCACAGAGAGCTGCAAGGGTATAATTTTGTGGATATGTTGTCATCGGTCCTGTCATTAAAACCATCCAAGCTTCAAACAGTAGTCACTGCTTCATGACAGGGAATCAAATGTAATCACACGCAGTTAAAAACAGTGATGGGGGTTCAGTTCCAGCGCAGAGCAACTTAGAACAGCTCCACTGTGCATCCATCAGCGTTATAGCCTCATTCAACAGCCTGCACAGGTGATGTATTCTCTCAAAATATACAATAACAATAAGATGCTCTGCTCATTAACATGTTGGACTGTGCAATATCCCATATTCTGTTTGTAACATCACTGTGGGCTGAGGTCCCATGTTGCCAAATAATCAGATGCACTGCGAGTCTGTTATGAACATTTCTACCTGCCAGTGTAATGCAAAATTACTTGTGACCAATTCCCCTGCAGCAGTGATGCAAAACAGTCTGGTAGAATTAATCAGAGGTTTCTTTTGTAAACAGAGCTTAACAGCTGGAAATGTGTTTGTGACTGATATTTTTCAACATGTATAATATAATTTCAATTAAAGTTATGGTTGGTAATCATGTTCACAAACACGTTTTGTTATACTGGGTGAAATGGTCCTTCTATCCTGAGAGTAGTCAATGCATTATGTATTCAGAAAAAGGAGCAAAGATAATCAGACCTCTGAGGCAGCTGCAGGACTGACAAAACTCTGACCAATCCATGCTTTTCGCTCCAAAAAGGAAAAACCAATCAGATGCCTTCATATCTAGTTCTGACCCCAATCTATTCCAAAAACACCAGTGAGTTTATCTACAAACATACAAATACAGTACAAAGTGTATTTATCCACAGACTGATACACTCCATGAAGTCATGAGTCTCATCAATCATGTGTCTAGGCCTGCTTTGATCAAATCTTGATTTTATAGCTGCATCTGACAAAATCACCGAACACACACTGAGCTGTACTTACAGTACTGTGCCATGATCACTCAAGAGGGAAAGTTGTACGAAACACAATGTATTTCTTTTTGCAGTTATTTTTTGTAGCTTTTTTTGCTTCAGTCATCATGAGAGAGTGAGCGGCCCTTTGCCACATAGCCCAAAGCACATGCTCAATCCATCTGATGAACTGTAGCTGTCAGGCTGTTGTGGCCTTTTTAATGTCTGTCTGACATAATAACTAATGAGACCTGCATGTGACAACACATTCATGCAAAAAAAGAAAACTTTTGTAGGTCACATGAAAACAACCATTACCTATCCATCTATCCGTCTGTCTGTCTATCTATCTGGTTAGATAAATAGTGTGTTTGTTGACAGTGTGTGACTGTACTCACAGTGAACAGTGAGCTGGACGGAAGCGTTGGTCATGCCCACCACGTTGGTGGCGGTGCAGGTTAGCAGGAAGTTGTTGTCGTCTCTACTCACATTGACAAGAGTGATGTTGATGGAATGAATGGTGTTGTTCTCATAGACTGAGGCCTGAGAGGAGAGGAGGAAACCATAGTTACAGAAAATGAGAATACTATAAAAAATATATACTGTACATACAAACACTGTTCACAGCCTGTAGTTAGCATCATATCATTTAAATTCATTAGAGGAGCTGTAGCCAATAGCCATAAATGATGTGAAGCCTGCGAGGCTAGTTCAGGCAGACAACTCAAACCACGCCAATCTTGATCAGCTGATCAGTCACATGCTCTCCTCGCCCAAATAGGGCGGGTTATTTAAATCCCCAGTTTACCTGCTCATCTCTGGCTATGCTTCTGCTGCTACTCTGCTGCTGCTCTGCCTTCGCTACTCCTGCTGCTGCTGCTGCTGCTGCTGCCTTGCTGACCATGAGGTTTTGCAAACCCACCTCCTCCCCAGCATCCACCTGTGGGCTCTGTCTCTTGATTCCCTGTGGGGGGTCTGCTTCATTCTCTGTAATGTCTGGCAAAGCAGATCATTCAGGGAACAAATAAGAGACAGAGCCTGACGCCAAACCTGCTGCAGCCATGCTCAAGAATATGCTATCCATGCTGTGCTTCAGCTTGCTATGCTTACGCTCAATAAATGATTTCTTCTCATTCCAGAGTTGTTTGATTGAACTGCAGCAGCCAGGTTACTGTAAAATCCAACCTGTGGCTCTTTCATCCTCTATATCACTCCTTCTCTTTCACTCTCTCCTTCTCTCTATCAGGATTAAGGCAAAAATAACTTAAAAAGACAAAAAGTGACGAGCCTGCTGGGACACGCTTGTTATTCAATGCTTTTAACTTCAAAAGTCACACTTGGGCGCAGAACACTTTAATCACCATTTAGTGTCCCTAGAAACATTTCCTTTATTGTGTGTATTTACAAACTGATTGTTATCAAATTGGTGGATATATATTTTCAATATAAAACACATTTGTGTATTTGCATTGAGCTCTCAGGACCACTGCAGTTGTGGCTTAGTAGAGGATATGAAGTAGACTAGATGCAACATCAGGTGAATTTGCTGAAGTTTGGTTAGGAGATGGTCCAAACACACACACGCACACACAGATCATTTACAGTATGAGGGTTAGGGTGTGTTTTTGTGTGTGTGTGTGTCCTGCCTACCACTTGTGTAGCGATGGAGTGTAAGCCGTTGACTGGCCAGTCCACCTCAGGTAACGGGGATCCAGAGCCATTGCAGATGGCTGTCACTCGGCCTCCCTCCACCACTGTGAGGTTGCTGTGGCTCACACTGATTTCAGGTAAATCTGAGACAGAGACGACACAAGAAAAAAGTTATCTTACCATGAGATGGGACGGTTTCTAACGTCCAAACACCGGCAGCGTCTCCTCACAATCAGGGATTAACAACAGAAAACAGTAAAGTTCATCATTTGAAAGACACAAAAAATACATGAATCAAAAATTCTATAAGGAAAAAAAATGTGGAATTTCCTCTTGGATGTGGCCATATCACACTTGATCAAGGAAGGAGCTTCGTCAACGACATACTTGACTGATCAAAGACAAACTTCACTGTCTGAGTCACCAAGAACAGCTTCATTAAGTGAGTGTAGTCCACAGCTGAGGGTGATTACCTTGACAGTATAGCTTTTAATGAATGAGTGTCCTCTCGTGGTCTTAATACTGTTAACATCCTGCAAAAATCTTAGCCATAGAGCTTCATTTCTCCAACATAAGAACAAATTATTTCACCACCAGAGTGAGTTCAAACCGTGCTTGTGTGTGTGCGTTAAAATTCCACACCGGACTTACCACAGCTGCTGATGTTCATATCATGCAGCATAATCTTCTCGTAGTCGTCAGCACAGTACAACTCTTGGCTGCTTAGACCCGCCTCTCCTCTCTGTTGCCATAGCTGCAGCCAGCGGATCTCGCAGCCACAAGCAAACACCACCTCCTCTAAATGACTGGAGAGAAAGAAGAGACAGCAACACATTCATGTCAATATATCACAACAATTACCTTCAAAGCACCTGTCGTAAGGACGAATAGTAGGTTACTATAGATACCCACTCTTGACAGCTGGATCATCAGCTGGGCCCCATTATAACCCTAAAACCACATCTGAACCTCTAACAACCCCCTCCCACACACACGCACGCACAAATCCTGGAATCCATGGCAGGTCACAGATTGGTGATTATGTAACAGTGAAACCCAGGGGGCATCTTTCTGTGAAAGTGTGTTTTATTCATGTTTTATTCTGGTGGGATGAATATTGATCAAAGTCTCTCTTCAGCCAAGCTCACAGCATTTTGGACACTGTTGACACCAATGTCTAATGGTCACAGGCTGGTAGTTGTGTGTTTTTGGCCTCATTTTACGTAAAGGAGGGGAAAAAAGAAGCTCATCCTCATACTGAGGTGTTAGTGCCGCCATCTCATGAAGAGCAGATCTAGATCCTGAACTGTCACAGTCACATAGGGTTGTAGGCTAGTGTTAAAGGGATAGTTCAACATTTTGGCAAATTCGCCTATTGCCATTATCCCTAGTCATAGGGGTAGGTTCATTACCTTAAAGCAGAAGTAAGCGATCCAGTTGTTTTGGCTAATGCTGCGTTCAAGGCAAACCTACTACCTGGCTTTTAAAAACTACCCAGCAAGTGTTTGACAGTGTGCGGGAGCTCTTTTTTCTACTTACCTCCCTCCGGCTGGTTTAGTGGGTGTGCAGTCAGGCTTTTGACTTACGACTTTTTGTAGCGTTCCAGGTAACCCGTAACTCGTGTTTTTCCGACCTGTTGCCTGTGAAAGTCACTATAACGGCCAGTCGTAACTTCCGACCTGAGAACTCGTACCAGATCGAACTGGTACGACTTCACAGGTCGGAAAAACACGAGTTACGGGTCACCACATTCTCACACATCCCTTGGCTGCACACACAGCCCTTCATGCCGTTCTCTCTCCTCATTGGATAACACTTGTATCCCACAAGGAAAGTTTTCTCCTTGGTTTGCAGCAGAGCAGAGTGACGGAGAGACTCGTGTTTCGGCCGAAACACTCTATGTAAGTGATTGCTGACGGAAAATAGGACTATTTAGGACTTATACTAACAAAAACATTCTGCTGACTTCTGCTTTAAATTATCAGTGTTGTTTTGAGATCCGCAGAGCTAAGTGAACACAATGGAGGTGAACAGTACATTGTCCCCTGTCCCTGATCAAACTCATCAAATACACAATCCAACAACTCTGGTGGAGAAGATGTGACCTGCACATTCACCACACTATGAAATAATAATGTAACATTACGAGACAGAGTTGTTTTCAAAGCAAATGCAGCTGGAACTACATTCCAGACCAGGCCTCTGGACGGAGGGATTTCAAAAGCACAAGTAGTTTGGATTATTTGCTTTGTGTGTCATAATGTTATGTAATTATACATGAGTTGTTGGATTGTCTATTTGATGAGTTTTGAGGGACAGGGTACAGGTACCTACTGTTCACTTCCATTGTGTTCACTGAGCAGCTTGCGTCTCTCAAAACAACATGCACCGACAATTAAAGGGAAGAAACCTCCTGCCATGACTTTAGGAATTATAGCAATAGGCGAATTTGCCAAAATGTTGAACTATCCCTTTAAATGGTACTGCATGGGGATAAAAATGGAACAATGGAGGAAGTGTTCCAGATATGAGGCTTTAAATCCAGCTGAGGTGAAGAGGCTCGGCTAAAGACTAGAAGATATAAGGCCTCATGGGAAACGTCTACTTCCTGGCTAACGAATGTGATAAACTGGAGGTGGTAATACAGAAACAGCGAGCACATAGTGAGTGTAGTCTCGTGTTTCGCAGACACCTGCTTAAATGACAACACTCTGGATGGTTGTGTACATTAGGTATGAGTGGACAGAGACACCAGAGCAAGTGGAAAAGATGGAGTACTAGTTCTGCTTGTGAACAACAGGTGGTGCAACCGGCATGATAGCGAGGGAGAGGATCTGCTGTCAGGATACTGAGCAGTCAGTCTTTGTACCAAGGGAGTTCTCACATCGTCCTCATTTATGTTCACACTCAACCACAAGCTGAGCCCGTGGTCGAGTGTGACGTAAGCCACGAAGATGTTGTTGTTCAGACCAAGCAGCACCCCAATGCATTCATTGCATGTGGATTTAAACCATTTCACTCTAACCTTTCACCTGAATAAGGCATTTGATCTGTCATATGCAAAAGCTACACAGCTTTCCTTTAACCATGAAAGCCCCACCTTGAGAAAGGATCCCCAGAAACCTCTTTAGATTGTGTAAATACTGTTGTGGTGAATGAAACTACGAAGGTAAACCATGGTGTATTAGTGATCCTCCAGCCTCGAGGTTTTTACTTCAATTTGTCACACACGCACCGCACCCACACACACACACACACACACACACAGAGCAGAGATGAAGTAGTTCTCCACCACCCTGCAGGTTTGCTGTGATAAATGCTGGCTATCTAGTGTGTGTTTGAGTGTTTGCTGAGGGGAGGGGGCAAGAGTAATGAACATTTGTTGATCTGAACCCCAAGCTGATTGCACACACACACGTACACACACGCACACACACAGTCCCCTGCTTATACCTAACCTAGAGATCAATAGGTACATTATTACAGTCACAGGTTTGATAAATGGAGCAAACTGGATTCCTCCAAAGAAAAAGCCTCAGGACCAAAACACAGTCTGAATTACCCTGAAAAAAAAACACTGATACAGAAGCAAATAAACAAAAGGTCTCCTCCACTAAACTTTAATTTCCTTATACAGAGGGAAATTGTTTTCTCTATTCAACCTTTTGCAGAAAATATGAAAAAAAAAGGATAATATGTGTGATCCATTTTCAGATGTCTTGTGAGAGCAGCTGAACAAGCTCCACCCAGGACCAGACACACTTTGTCGGGTGCACATGAGTCATGAGCGCGTGTGCAGTGCACCCACCACTTTATTATACGTGTGTGGGCACCGAGGATACCACGACGCGTAGATGAGCTGGAAAATAAACACAGGACATTGACTGACAACAGCTCAGTGTCCGCGGCGTCTGCAGCTGCCTGTGTGAGCTCCTACAAGCGAGTCGGTCCGAGGCCTTAGCGAGAGCATGAGTCACTCTGGGATATAAAGGGAGGCAGGCCGGTCTGAGAGCAATTCTTGGTAACCAGTCAAAATCTATGTGGATGAATGCGAATGAGCTGCAGCAGGGGCAGCGTTTGATTGCCCTTAGCCCAGACACTCACAAACAAATAACAAGAACATGGAATAGCTGAAAAACAACAGTCAGTCATTGATCTGTGTGGTCTCTCCTGACACTGGGCAGTTTGAGCAGGAGCGAATAAACTGATGATGATGTTGCTCTTTGAGGGAGTGGGTGATGATCGGCTCAGTGTGACATGTGAAAATAAGAACAGCGGCCACACCTGCACCATCGATTCCCTTTACACTTCAGGCCTTGTCCACACGGAAACTGAGCTGTAAAGACGATATTGTTTTAAGAAATGTCTGGTTTGGACGGTGGGCATATGACATCATCGTTAAGATCAGTTTTGGTTGTCTACATGAAAAGGCTGGGGTGTTGTTTTGAGATTTTCAAAAAACACAGTCTCCCAAAACAGCATTTCTATGCTGAGCAAACACTGCGACTACAAAAACAAAGACCTGTATCAATGTGGACGCCCCCTAATTTTCTTTTCTTCACTGATGATTGTGTTCACATATTCACACACCTCAAAATGGATGGCTTCTGGTTATTTCATCCATTTAGAAACATCTATCAGCACAAGATTATCTAAACAAGAACAACTAATAACCAGAATTGAACTGCCTAAGTGTGGCTCTATCTGGTAAATTAGATTCAAACAATAAAACAGCGGCAAACAGCTATTTTCTTGTTTATATATTTATTGACCTGGAATGTTGGTGTACATATTCTTTTCATATTCAGTCACAACACAGCAAATGTTGTTGTACTTATCGTGCAATGACAATAAAGTTCATTCTATTCTATTGGCTGCGGTTAGATTGTTTTATCTTTTGCTCGCTAAGTAACTGCAATGACGATTGTTTATAGAACCTTTAATCATGTGTGTAATAGTATTTTTTTGCTGTTGTTTTTTTTTCTTATCTCAACATGAACATGTTTAATTGACTGATTACAATTTATGCAGAAAATAATTAATTGTATTGAAGTGCAGGGTTGCAGCCAGGGTAATTAAAGATGGCTGCTCAGATCCCCACTAACCTATTAATATAACCAAAGTATTGCCGTGGAGTGTGTGTGTACGTGTATGGCGTATTGTACAGTATTTGTATGGATATTCAGGGTTTTGGGGTTTCACCTACTTTATAGGAGTGATTGGCTGCTGACGCCTCCACTCTTACTGAAGATGGCTCTTTTTTTATTTGGAGAGCAATTTGCCTAATAAAAGGTATAGGTACTGTAGGACCAAAATGTTTCAATACGTTGTTTTCTGTAAGTCAGACAGTGATTCTTTGATTGCCACTTTGGATCCACTCATCCTGTTCCTACGCACCTGCCTCACACAATAGATGTGCGAAGTGTCTGTCTGTTTTGACACTGGTGATTCATTCCACAGTACACTTGTCTTTGTCTGTGGCACCCTTGTGCCAATTTAATTAAAGCCCTTTCATTAGAAGATTATTTAAGGCCTTCAAATAATGTTGTTGGCCCTCAGGTTGATCCAAGTTTATCTGACAACACGCAGCAAATGCAATCTTTGCTCCTCTGGCACGAACTAAATTAACTCCCTCATCTACCTGGCCAGGGGAGTGGGATGTAAATGAGTTGTTGCACTTTGTAGAGGAGATAACCTCTCTCTCATTAACACCGCACAGATAACATCTCACTGTAGTTAAACTGTGGGGACGGACAGACACAGATGAGTAGATGTGACAATGGAGTGTAAAAAAAGAAGAAGATAATTTCACGTTTATTTCAACTTCAGCTAATCTATGGTTCTGCTGTTCAATATGTTCTCATGTGGCAGTGCGTAAGTGTCCAACAACCCTCTTTCTAACATTCATACTTTCTCTCAGTCACACCAGGACTGTTTGAGGCTGAATACGTTCTTGATGACAGGAAGAGATGCTAGAGTGTCATTACAGTATTATCTGACCTTTAATGTGGACGTTTGTCATGAGGTTTTAACCTGCACAGCAGCAGACCACTTCAGGACCAGATGCTGATGCACAACATCAACATTCTCTCCTCTGGTCTTTACCAAACTGACACGTCTCCCATCCAGAGAGACTGATACTGATGTACAGTAGTGAAAGCTTCAGAGAACTTATTTTTACAAATTGAGTGCATTTTATAAATATTTTATCTGCAGGCGAAACTGAACTGTTATCCTTGCAAGAAACAAGTTTTTGAAACTTTTTTTAATGATAATTTCATAGAGTTTGAACAGGGTAAATCATATATGTGTTTTTGGTTTTCATAGTTTCCATAACACATTTCTCATTCCTATCCTATATAATATTATGGTCAAAACCTGAGCGGTATGGTGAGGCAGTGGTTGGCACCGTTGCCCCCCAGGAAAAAGCTTTTCTGTTTGGAGTTTGCATTTTCTCCCATTGGGACTGGTTTCAGAATAATTGGAATTTTGTTTTTAGATTCCTAAAGTTTATAGGGTTTTTACCTGATTTTCCGAGATAATTTCCTTCCCATGTAGCTTAATGTGAAATTGCCTGCAGCTGTTCTTGTTTTCTATCACTCATCAGTCAGGTGAACTTCATTTCGCAGCAACTTCATTCAAACTGTAGATAATCTGAACTTGCGTCTCATAAACGTCCCTCTGTCAGTTGTGCTTGATGTGTCGGCCCTGATGGATTAATTCCTTGTTCGCCATGTTTTCCTTTGTTTTCCTCCTCCTGAATTAAATGCAGATCAAAGTGGACTGGAGCAATGAGAGAATTACACTGCTGTTGCTAAGTTGCCCGTTGCCACAGCAACCACTCATCCACTCTCATAATGTAATGGAAACACAAATCAGTGTTACCACGTGCTGGACAGAAAATCTTTTCCCTGTGTTTGTCTTTTTCCCTGCAGCTATCCACCTGTTCTTGCTGCGGGAGGATAAAATGTAGGGGGTCTACCCTGAGGCTACACCTGTATATATGTGTGTGTGTGTGTGTTTGTTCACAGACTGCTGCTGCATCATTCGACTTTTTTGCCATTTGCCAGGACTCTGCTCTTCAAATCCCAAATGCATTTGTTGTAGATGAAGATGCTTCTGCTGAGAATGTATATCATTTTCGTTTTGTGTTGACTTCAATGGTAACTGCAAAGCTGTATAACTTTATTTGAAATATATATATATATATATATATAGCTATATATATATATATATATATTCAGATGCCCCAACTACCTGAGCTAAGGAAAGGGTCTGTGAGTGAGTGAAAACAGCAACACTAGATACAAAGGCAACTAATAGGCTACTGGGGAAATAAATCTGAGTTCTAAAAACATGGCTAGACTTTGGCAAGCAAATGTTCATCTAGTCACGCTCACGCACACTGATATCCTTAGTTGACAGGTGGAAGACTAATATACTAAATACAAAGTGTGTATAGAAAAGAAGAACACTTGTGCATATCAAGTTACACAATCACCAGTTGGTAACTACGCATGAGACATTTGGAGGTTACATTTCTGCCAACAGCTGATCTGCGTTGGCGCCAGCTCAGATGGTGTAACATCTCAGGCACCAGAGGGCAGACAGGGCTTCTGGTGGAGGCTGAACAATTAAAGCAGCACCTGATTTAGCTTCAGTTGTAATTCCAGTGGTAAAATCTGAATCCTAAAACCAAATCTGGACCCAAAAAAAATCTGCAATCCTTTGAAGGCCCTGTCTCTCTAACCTTTCCAGTTCCAAGCAGTGTCCTCTGAGGGAGGAGCTACCGGAGAGACTGACTGGCTATCAAAGCTCCACAATGTGTTTCTTTTTCAGTGTTCTCCTACTATGTTGTACACTATCAAGCTGTTTTCAGTGAAGCTTTGCCACTTGGTTTTTTGTTGGAAACCAACATCTCCTCTAAAAGCCCAGAGATACATGAGAGGACAGGAGGGAATGGGCTGTTGCAGGTGTGATACTGAGCTATCTGACTTCACAGCATTGTGTGCGTGTGTGTGTTTACTATGTGAGAGCTGCATCTTTGTACATGTAGGCTAAGTAGCTGTGTCCATCTCTGCTCTACAGGGGACAGATGTATTCTTCTCAGAGGAGATGTCCTGCTTCGAAAAGACTAATATACACCCTCTGGTACTACTGTATCTGGCACACACACTGACAAACACACAGATATAATGAATTGTCAAATCTGAATAAACATTGACTCCAAGTTCATGGAAATGTTTTATTCTTGTTTTATTGAATCTGTTCTGACATTTGCTTTTACTGCTGGTTTGGATCAATTAACCTGAAAAACCACAACAGACTTCAGGGCATAGTTAGAGTGTGCAGTAAAATTGTTGGTACTCGACTCACAGACTTCACTCTTTTTTTTTTCTTAAGTATATTTTTTGGCTTTTTATGCCTTTATTTGACAGGATAGTAGAGAGAGTGACAGTAAATTGGAGGCAGAGATGGGGAGGAATGACACGCAGTATAGGGCCGTCTGACGCGGGATTCGATAGCCATCCCTTAGCATCTGAATTTAAACTGCTTCCATCTAGACGCAGATTTTAAGTGCCCAGATGCAGGACTGACAGATTTTTTTAAATCCTGGGTTCCAGTGGCTATTGGCCTTCTTAACAATTGATAGCACTGTGGTCACTTTAACTCCTTGTTTTTATCTATTTTTATCTAATGTGGCAATGTTGCACTTTGTTTGTTGTTTGTTGGATTGATGTTGAATGAATGAATTGTTGTCCCGTGTCACCCATGTCTCATGTGTATTCCATGGTCATTCTTTTAATTATTAGCGTCTCGTAGTGTCACTATGTTGTATTTTTATTGTTGTTTTTGCTCCTGCCTGCATTGTAAATTACCCTCCGGGGACAATAAAAATCTCTTGACTTGACATGACTTGAACAAAATGTGCCAAATTATCTTCAGGGCAGTGCGTTGTAATTGAATAATGGCTGTCGTGTACTGTAGTAACACATGCAGATAACAATAGATAAGTTGCACTTCTTCACTGGTTACCTGATGATCAGTCTGACTAACTAGTACTATAACTACTACGTCAAAGTAAGTAACACAGACACATGTAAACGGACCCAAAACCGTTACATTTATCTTCTATTAAATGAACAGTTACACCAGACTGGAGCAGAGTATAGCGGCTGTCATGACTTCACAGAACATCAGTCAACGGTCTGAGTGATGCAAGGTTTTTCTCCTTTATATTTCTCTCCTTGGCTTCAAAGACAAACACAGACCGGTGAGCTGTGGTGTGTGTGCCGGTGCCAGGACTTTCTCCTCATCAAAGAACAGTCGTCTTAGAGTTTAGAGGTTCCCGCTAAAACTAAAACGCCTCTGACACATGGGGTGAGTGAGATAAGCAGTTAAAATATACACCCATCAAGCATAACATTATGACCATTGACAGGTGAAGTGAATAAAGCCCCATCACTGCACCTGTTAGTGGGTGGAATATTAGCCAGCGAGTGAATATTTTCATTCATAATGTTATGTCTTATGCATGTAAGTTACAAATAATCCATAAACACCATGACTGAGTGGTTCCACCTTGAACTGCATGAACCGATGACAGTCTCATAAAACATATTCAGACGGCCAGGGTTTCATACATAAAAGATGCTGACTCTGTTAACTGCTCTGATGTGTCTGCTGGTCTCTGGTTGTGGTCTCCACAGACTGCTCCTTGGAGTCTGAGTCTCTCTAATGTTTCCTCCTCTAACCATCTTGATGCTCTCTGCTCTTTCACCTGGAGTCAGAAGGTGGTGGACGGAGCTCAAGGCCTGCTGCGGGTTTAGCAATCAGGAAGTAATAGTAAAAGGTATTCATCATAGCAGAGGATTTTTACAGACTTTAAGATAGGAGAAGTTCAAAAGAAAGCCGCACTGTTATTTGACGCAGGGAAAGTGGTCTTTACTCGATGAGCTTCGCCTCTTCTCCTGCTCAGCCCTGACCTCAGATCAGCCATCCAGAATCGCTGGTGTATAATTATGATTCAGAAAACCTCTGTTAATACATCTGGCCTGTTGATGACATGTGACATAGCTCTTCCCTAACGCCTCCCAACCCTCTGCTCTGTCTGATGATAATGATAAGTGTGTTTGTTGCACTCGGTGTGTACACTCTAGAAAAAAAGCAGCACAACTAAACACACGGTTTTTCTTTAACCGCCCACAAACGGCTCAACACAGGCAGTACAACACACACAGCAGACGTTGTTCATTTTAGGGATGCACGATATATCGGCATTACCAACGGTTTCTAATAAAACAGTCGGTGGATCGGCACTTGATGTTTTCGATCAATATATCGTTTTGTCTCTATCATTATTTTGTTATTATTAGTGGTGGCGGAAATGCTGGTCGAGCCGACCAGCACTTATTGCTTTCGGTTTCGCGGACGCAAATGAAATAATGGCGATTCGGGGCGTTATGGTCATATCTTTGAACCTCTGACTTTAATCCTTGATGAATGAAAACATGAGTCCGTCTTGCGCCGGTGGAGGAATTCTACGTATGAAAACACTTCGCTTCTCCAAAACTCCTCGTTGTCCCTCCGGTCCGATGAGTAAAATTGGGCCAATATGCACAACCGATGTATATCCGTCTAGTTGCTGTTTTGGGAGAGGGAGAAGGAGAGGGAGAAGGAGGGGGATTTGGCCATGTGTAACCTGTAACCTTGTTATTTGGAAGTAAAATACATTCTGAAAATATAGGAAGACATTCAAATATTCAGTTTGCATGATTTTCAGTCTGTATAAAAATGTATCATCTCAGAAACTAAAAAAAACAAAAAAAACAACACATATCGATATCGGTAAATATCGATTATCGGCCATAACAGAAAAATTCATATCGGATATCGGTATCGGCCAAAATTTTGATATTGGTGCATCCCTAGTTCATTTCTATGACTGCCACAGTGTGAACCATTCAGCTCTGGTTACAACACTGACCCAGGATCTGAAGAACAACCAGAACAGTCCTCTTGTTGTAACATACATTTTACTATAAGTGAAAGTGAAAAAAAAAAATCAAAATCAATTGAAGCGTCTAGGACAGAGGTTCCCACAATGATAGGACGAATGACAGATGAATCCATGACAGATGGATTGGTCAGTCGCTAACAGCTCACTGTCTGGATCTATGTCTGTGTGTGTCTGTGTGTGTTATGTGTTGATGTTGCTCCCTGCAGTTGTATATCTCTATCCTGTCAGTCTGCACACCCAGACAAACTCATCAGGCAGTACAAAAGGAGCATATGGAGTCATTTAGGTGTGAGCAGAGAGAGACGGGTGGACTCACAGTTCAAAGAGCTGCAGATGTTCAAAGATCTGCCAGGACAGTGTGGTCAGCTTGGGGTTCTTGGAAAGGTTTCTGAGGAAGAGAAAAAGACAGAGACAGGTAAGACAAGTGTCACAAACTTCACCATGACAACGGGGGGCTCAAAGCTGCTCCACTTCATGTGTATTGGTGTGTGAATCATGTCAGTGGTGCTGATAAGATTTATTCTCATTTCCTCTGCAGCCAGGAGGGTCATCACCCATATCCTAAGGCAAAGAAGAACGTACTGAAAAAGAATAACCACATACATTCATTTCTCTCAGGAAATGTCCCTTTATTTTAGCCATTTAACCTTTAATTACAGTATTTGTAATACAGTACATGGGACCTTGTGACCTGTGTCCACAATAATCAAATCAGTTCATCTGTGTGCCAAACCTGAAGAAATTCCCTCAAGGCGTTGCAGAGATATCGAATGATCAAAAACGGGATGGACGGCTCTATCTGCTGCTGGTGCCAAGCCATAAAAACGAAAATAGGTAGAAAGTTTTCAGTAGCACACACACGCATGCACACACGCACGCAGATTGTGTCCTGGAGTCACAAACACACACTGTGTGTGAACTTTACACAGACACAACTCATTTCCCCTTATAACCTTGTCTGAGTTGCAATAACATACAACACAAACACAGGTGTCTGTCTCCATGGCAACGTAAAGCCAACCATGAAGAGCGGAGCAGGCTGCTGAGGCAGGGGGATGAGACACTGTAATCCAGATCACGACATTATCACAGTTTTCCAGTCGCTAACACACCGAAATGAGACAGAAATCAAAATGATCGAAACCGACAGCGAAACCTCAGCTCGCGTCTCCACGACTCTAAATGGATTTTCACCTTTGCATCCAAATTACAATTCAACATGACACTCTCTGCAACACACTGCACACGGTTCTCTGTGTAAGACACAGTAATCCGACAGATAGTCATTTGTTGCCATTTTAAAAGCACCGCTATTCAATCACCTGGCCGAACACCTCACTGCCTCATTGTTGACTCGTCAGTCAGGATGTAAGCACCATAAATACAACAATGAAAGGGCAGAGTTTCAGGACAAGCTGATCTACCACGGGACAGCATCAGACAGAAGAGTCTGAAATTATCTGTTGCCCCTGTCGTCCAACACACAGGCAGGAGCTCAGGTAGGCAACCAGAACCCCATTGACTCTGCATAATTGATGATTCTACCAGTCAGCCTGTGTCCATCACTGCTTGGTCACAATGTTTACACAGCCACTGTGGATGGTGCTGTGCCAGCCTCGGTCAAGACAACACAGAACTCATCCTCACAGTTTTGGACAGACTGCTAATCACTGCACATGGGTCCTAAACAGGCAGAGGAGGGGACATCTGATGATAATGATGACGATCACTGATGAGGTGGTGAGACGCAGCCAAAATGTTTCCTTTTCTTGTCCTTTTTTGGATGTGGATTTGATCTTATTCCCATACAGTACAGTAACAATGTAATACTACTGTGCATATGTCACTATGTCTGTGAATATTTTCATTCATTCAGGTCATCATTACTGTATCTCTCTGCGACAAACTGCTGTTAAGAGTCATGCAAAAGTTGAGTTGTTTACTTTACTACTCTATCGATGAAAGGCCAACATGTTAAGCGATGGTTTCTCCACTTTTACATAGATGGCTTTCAAACCATCTGTCCTCCCTGTCCAAAATCTTAAAGGTATAATCCGTAGGAATTACCCCCACCTAGCGGTGCGGTTGCATATGGTACGGAACGTATTCTCGATGTTGCATTCACGTAAACTCGGACGTCAGACAGACGCTGCATGTAACAGGATAAACAATCGTCTATGTAAACAACAGAGGCGTGACAATGTTGTCATGGTGATGTCGTATTGTTTACCTGACTCATGTTTTACCGTCTTTCTCTCGTCAGGTAAAATGACATCCAGTTGGTTTGCCAACTGCGTCATTCAGGGGTCTGACTGCACCTGAAGGCAACACCAGTGCCTCCGTCCTCTCTCACACTAGCCTACACAGTGGTGACAGTTTGAACAGGCGCTACCTGGAAAACTTTCTCCCTGAGCCGACAGCTCTGGTGAGTTTGTGGTTACCTACGGTCACGCTGCCACTGAACGTAAAAAATGGCGATGCATCATGGCGGCCTTGGTTCAGTGCGTCGCCCCCTATGTATTTGTAACGACTTGTAACAACTCATTCTAAGGTACGAGAAAGCTTTCATTTGTATGTGGGTGATTCGACTTCAGTGAAATACGTATTTATAAAAGCAATATTTGATTTTTGCTAATAATAAAAAGCCAAATAAGTTACACACTGGGACTTTAACATTGCTGTACTCAAAGGTGTGTGCCTTTCCTTTATGTGTGAATAGACAGCTGAGACTGGACCCGAGGAGCCACAATGGTCAAGTGAAACTACACCTATCACAAAGTACGTTGGAGAACACACCCACAAGTACTTTGGTAAACACCCTCACAGAGGTTAAATACCTGGCTCCACTGTTTGTACTGAGGACTAGACAGGCCCACGTCTCCCTAGACAAATACAAGTCCAGTTGCCTTCGAGTCAATTTGTTGCCCAGAGATATCTCACTATGTGTATCTGTTAGGGGTGTGCCTGAATATGTATTCAGAAAGGCAAAGAAAATGTAATGAGTCGAGTGACGAGTATACCTGAATATTCTCAGTATTATACAGAAAGTAAGGCAAAGCCCATTTTTATATTACAGCATGCGCTTCTTCGATGCGGCATCTTCATCTGAGGCTGCAGCATCTAGAGACACATTATAGTCGCTCCACATTATTGAAGTGAATCTCTTGATACCGTGACCTCGTCTCTCAACCTGGCAGCGCTGGGACAGCTGTTTGCTGAAGCAAGTCTGCAGTTTGTTTTGAGTTGGTCTTGATATCTTAATAAAACAGAGGGAGGGAAACAGATGAGAACATCTCATCATTATAGAAATAGTTTATCAGCCTGATGCTTTGAGGACCTCTGATTCACCAGAATTTACGTACGTAACGTCCTTTAACCTAATGTTCCTTTGTAATTCAGAAACATAATTATTGTGAAAAAAATCAAATACATAAACAAACAAACAAACAAATAAATAAATCAGCTTCTGGTAAACGGCACGCCAATTTCCAGTTTGAATCCAAATTAAGATGATACAGATGATATGATATTTTGGGTTAAACAAACAGATACAGTATAGAGACGGATAATGGCATCTCTGCGCAACCCTAGTGTGTGTGTGTGCGTGTGTGTCATTATTTTCTCATTTCATTTTGTTGATTCTGACTCAGTCCCACATTCACCATCCTGCTGGATCAAACCGCTACTAAAAATAGTCCCCAAAAATTTGTCCAGCTTAAAGACTCCAGTCCATTTATAAGCAGCAAGGCTATTTTTGCAGGAAATATATTTGAGTCCACGTTATTTTTTTGTTATAATAAAGTTGGTGGATGAATCTGACATGTAAAACGTATCCATTAAAATGTCATTGAATTTGTTATTCTGCCAAATATCTAACCTGAGCTGGAGTGGAGCATCAGACGCGTTAAAGGAGTCATAACCTGGTTTTTTACGTATCCAGCCCCCCTTGGATCGCTTTGGATCAATTTGAAAACAAAAACATTGACAATCTGTTCTTCACTGTGATCAAAGATTCGCCGCAGGAAGGACAGAGCCGGGGGGGGGGGCTTGCCTGCATGCAGACTCCAAAACATAAAACAGCCCCCTGGTACCGCTTCGGCGATGTCAGGTAGCGGACGGGCCGGGTTGGGTGGTGAAAGAGGCAAGTAGCCTCCGCCGGTGAGGTCACCGAAGAATCAAAATCTCGTGCTTTAGGAAGGCACACCATTGTGTGCTATTCCTGTTGAAAAAGAAGGTAAAAACGGCGCCGTTTTCAAACTCCAGCTTTTCAGGCAAGTTTCAACTGAGGTCAAACAATATGTTCAGTTCAAAACCACAATCTGTTCTTCACTGGATTTTCTTGAATATCATAAATCAGTCAAAAAAATCATTTCATTTCTATTTTGAAAGTACAACTGTTAAGTTTTTGTGGAAAAAACTCATTTCATTTCTATTTCTATTACTCTCTATATACGCTGGTTTAACGTACATTTCACTAACTCACACAAAAGCAGCTATTTCCCTCAAAGAGACCATGGCTATTTTCTGATCTGAATTACAGGCGCACATGTCATATTCGTGGCTCCAGGACCACAAAACACTGGTTCATGTCATGAAAAACACACACACACAATGATTCACATGAAGAATTAAATCTTGGCAGAGTCTGCTTATGTACAGACAGCCTGATAGCGACTGCTGTGGGGTTAGAGAGTGGAGCTAAAGGAAGACAGGAGGAGACAGAAACAGAAAAATAACAAAACAGAGGGAGGAGAGATGAGCAGAGGAAGGTGAGACTGATGGTGAGAATGAGAAAAGAGACACAGGAGACTCAGGTTTCTCTCTCTTGCTCTCTCACTCACACACACAGTGTTTCACAACAGATAGGAGGATTAATATTTTTCTCCAAGATAATTCCTGTGATTGTGTCTGAGATGAGCGCTGTACCACAGACACAAAATACAGTTATTATATGACACTCACGCTGGAGGCAGTAGTGTTAAGTAAGAAATACCAAGATAGAGAACTGAAGACTTTTATTGTGTTAAACCGTGTTGCTCGATTGTGTATGTGTATGTGAATATGTATGCTGGCACCCATGTCGATGTAACCTTCTCTGCATCTGTCATCTCCTCTGTTTCTGTGACTGAACCCTTCCTGTGAACATATTGAACTTATCATCACCGCGTACATTCAATAGAGACACAGGTCTGGTCAGCAGCCAAAGAACTGATGCATACTGTTTATGATTATTCATTTCTATGTAATACATTAATGTCTACCCTCAGTATGTCTGACTGTTGTGTCGATCAGCTTTGAGTGAAGCTGAAAACCTATTAAATGTTTAAATTGGCTAAAACACTCCGCCTGTGCAGTGATGTACTGTGAAGCCCAAGGGCCCACAGAGCCATCAAAGAGGCCCTCGGTGAATGATGCGTGTGGCTGCTGCTGCTGCAGTGTTTTATTTGAAGTGTTCTCAGAGGGCTGCTGTCCATGGTGCTGACCATCAGGTAGATCTGCAGGGAACGTGTCACTTTCCTGCTTACGTCCTGTGACTGAGTGGACTGTTCACTGGCCTGTGATGAAGGTAATGGGCCTTTACACATCGACATCATTGCAACCTGATGAGAGGTTAAATCACTAATCAGGAGCGGTTTCTCAGCTCATGGTTGCTCTTTAAGTGAGTAAACCTTCTCTATTATGGCGACTGATTAACATTATAGTCACGTAAGCAGTCGTTGCAGGCTGTTTTTCTAAGGTGTTGACCTGACGCTGCGGCGTTAGATTATTCATGACTACAGTTCTTCCTCAGGGGAACATAAATGTCAGAACAATGTTTTGAACATTAGCTGATTAGCATCAGGTGTTTTATTTATGCTATCAGCTGACCAGTGCCATCCAGTCATATTTACACAGGTCCAGTTTCTGGACATGAGTTTGGACACTTTAGGGGAACTAGATTTACCTCCTGATGTTTTTCTGTCAACTATATTGTCTCGTCTCAGCTTACATCCCAGTTTATCATATACAGTATGTCATTATGCAATATGAACCATTTGTACATTTGTGTAAGCGATTGTCATAATTACTGTACTGTGTGTTGAGTGTTGAGTTATGTTAAAATGATTTCCTGACCTCAACTTTCAACCACAAAAATGAAATTTAAAGAAGTTCATCATGGTGTCATCGTTTTCTGAAGTCACTGTCACCTTGACTTTGGACCAGTTAAATCTAAAAATGTAATCAGTTCATCCTTTCTAAAAAAAACAACAACAACAACTATTATGTATGCAGGATTTATGCATGACAGTGAGTGGTTAAAGATGTTGTTTGTTGTCTTACTTTGATCTGGTCAATAGTTTAGTATACTGCTAGTATAGTATATTAAACCAGCAGCACTATAATAACCATCATGATTACATGTTGGAGGTGCTCAGGTCGGGACCTGGAGTCACAGAGCTGCTCAGTTTGGACGCAGCTCTCGCCTTTGAAGAGCTGATGATCTTCCTGCACCAGGAGGCAGAGCAGTGATAACTCCCTCTGTCCTCCACTGCTATAAATGTACACACTGATGGCTCCGGATGAAAGCACACACACATACACACACACACACACACACACACACAAACACAAACACACACTGTGGGCTGTGTGTAGGAGCTAACAGCCTCACACTCTTTCACTGTGTGAGGAAGGTGTCCTTTAGAAAGGTCAGCGGACTACAATGCAGGACAGTCTCATATTTAAAACACTGTGAGTGTCTGTGTGTGTGCGCATGTGCACGCGTGTGTGTTTCTCTTTTACAATTTAGAACGAGCAACGAGGGAAATGAGACATGACCATGAGAAGGTCAGGGGCTGCATGTGTGTACTGTTTGTGCGTATTTATCCTGTTTAGAGAGATGTGTATGTTTGTACATGTGTAGGTGTATGAATATGTGCATGTGACACTGTGTGGGAACACTCTGGGCCAGAAATAACCTACTCTCCCTCTCTTTCTCTCACACACACACACGCACACACACAAACACGCACAATGAAAGTCTAACAGTGTATAGCCTACTATATTATAGTAAACAAAAATATTACCCTCAAACTATCTTTTGGATTCAGACTCAGTCTACTCTCATTTTCACAACAAACTAAAAACACGATTTAGAGCCAACTAATCAAAAACTGAAATATCTCATTGACATACATATTGAGATTTACCTGTAGCTCAGGTTCCACAATTTCTCTTACACACCTGTCTGTACGGTCTGACAGAAGATAAGAGCAGAAACTTGATCAGGAAGTAGCTACAGGATTGTGACAAAATGTATTAAGTATCAAAGATTCCTGAGAAGGAGAACAGTTTCAGACGTCCGGACCTCAACTAACTGAGACATCAGGGAGAGGAGAGGAGACCAACAACCTGATGGTGACTCTGAGATCAAAGCCCAAGCCCCAGGCCCAGACTCAAGACCGGCAATACTGAGTAGATAGAGGTATTACTGTATGATACAGTAAATATGCTCCATGAAAGATGCTATATCACATGGCAATATCACAAAGCTGTTTAAGATCTGCATCTTAAACAGCACTGAGGAAAGTCTGATGAATGCATGGCAGTAAAAGGCCTGACTGAGCAGCTGGAGGACAAACTGTGAGCCAGACAAAACACAACAACAATTGCACATAAGTTTACGACTATTACGCCTTATGACAGGTCCTCACAAAGATATAATGAATATCCATAGATATAGATATAAAGATGTCGCAGATTCCTAAATTCAGTACTTGGCAAGAGACACTGTGGCCTTCTACTCCGTTAGCAGTGAGGGGCTGAAGAAAACATCCTGGACTGAAGGTAAAAACTACCCCCACAGAACTATCTACAGCAAACTGTGCTACCTAATATTATATTAGGGTTGTTGCATTACTTTATACACTGTTCCCCAAAAAGTTGATTTTTTTTGGCCTCTTCTAATGAAATGACTGTGAAAATGTGATTTATTCTGGATAGATTAAGTGTTCTGTATACCTTCTCAAAATTGTATTGATCAATCTCTTCCAAACATATCACTGTGGAAATGAAGCCAACAATTAACCTTCATAATAAGGGAAAAAAAAGATGAATGTGTCTGGGAAAAAAATCAAACTCTATGGGCAACCATGTATATTACATTACCATAAGAGCAAGTGAATATGAGGAAAGACCAAAAAGTGACCATGTCTCATTTTGTTTACCCTGCTCTCTCTGATGGATAACCTGAGGGATGACAGTAGGACAAATACAGTTTAGCCTATGTCAAAACAACAAGCACTGTGTTATTACAGTTGGTTATGCCCATGCTTGGAACAGGCAAGGCACTTTTTAATACTACAAATAATATATTGATAAAAAAAAAATAAACATCTTTTTGTCTGTGGTTTGTATTTTCATATAACGTTTTCACGTTGGAATTGAGAAATATGTGTCAAAATGATCAGTAATCTGTGCATTTTCCTTAATAAGCAAGCAAATATACTCATAATACTGCTTGCTAATTATAATCACAGCTACATTATTGTGGACACTTATTGCAATATGACTACTTAACCCATCTGTGTAGCCCTAGACAAAAGCCGTGGCTGTGCTATTGGAGGAAAGGTCAGACAGACAAATCGCCTGACGTCAACATCCTTAAAGCAGACTCACATCAGAAACACCTCCATCCCTCCAGTCACACTGATCACGCTCAGCTGACAGATACTGAAACTACTTGTCTGTTCAATAAACCAGCACAGCTTGATGTTTGTAGATTTGCTCAGAGCCACACTGCCGGGCGTGGCTGTGTGCACAACACAGAGAACAGCAGCGGTTGTGAGACAATGACTTCTTCTTTTCAAATAACTAATGTTTAGAATATATATTGAACTTGGTTGTGGTGGTTTACGACCAATTAAATTCATTATCATTACAATGACCTTTGGAAAAATGGTCTTCCCTTCCTTCTTCCCTCTCTGATATGTTAAACAAGTTATCAAGTGTTTGACAATATTATATAATATAAATATTATTGCAAACTCAGGTCTGAGTTAAACATCCTGGAAAATTTGTTAGAACCAGGCATGTCCTCACTGAAGCTTTGAGACAAAAGGAAAGGTTACGTTAGGTTGGCTGCAGGTTGATTTATTACTTTCTATTGGACAGCTGACACGCCACTCAAAACCTCTACTCAACAGTATGTGTCCACAAAACCAACGGGTGATGGTGAGCTAATGAAGACATAAGGGAGCACTTGTTTGTTCAGTTTGAGGGGCAGCAACCCATGAATAAAGTGCTCAGTGAGTGAAGATTCATACAGCGCTGGAAAAAAATGAAGAGACCTCTCCAATTTTTTTCTTAAATCAACATCCAGCCATTTCATTCCAGAGTCTGTTGAAATCCAACAAAAGCACACCCCATTCTACATAATGAGGCACTGATTAGGTAATCATCTGAACCAAATATTATTTAATGAGTCAGAGTATAAAAACCACTGCCTTGATTAACAATTTAAGGATATTCCACCAATGTTGATTTCTCTTCCTAAAACCTGTTGTTTAAAAATGATTATAAACTAGTTTTCTTTGCAGGTCTGAAAAGCTGCATCACCATTTTCTGCAAATAAATGCTCATGTGCATCAATGACAATACTTTCCTTTCGAATTTGAGAGAAATATAAACAACTCATCAACTTTTAAGTCGTTCCTGCATGCCGTAACCATGGTAGACAGCAGCGCTGGGTCATCTTCTGACAGTAGTGCTGCTAATGACACTGAGTCTTCCTGAAGTGATCAACCAACAGTGAATACAAAGGAAATCAGTCTCTCTCTATGTTTATCTCCAGATCCAGCTCCATCTGTGTCCCATCTGTGTGATGTAATAATCACACTCATCCTTCTCTCAGGACAGGAAGGAAGAACAGAGATAGCAAAACACCACACGTTTCTAATATATTTCTTTCTCTATTTCTCTTTTCTTAGCAGCCTTGAGGCCTTCTTCCTGCATTCTATGTGTTGGATATTACTGTTTTATTTTGTGGCTTTCTGGGCATTTTTGAAACCTCTTCCTGCACCTGACTCTTTAATATTATAATCATCAACACCTGTGATTTTCCAAATCCAGGTCTCATTTTATGTGAAGCCCTCTGCTTCCTGTTCCCCCACCACCACCATCTGTCAGTGCTAGTTTGTCACACAAACATGTGCTGTAACCAGGAATGTGGACGCAAAATGAAGCAAGTGTGTATAAATTATTTACAGTCTCTCAGTCAGTCCATCTCACCATCACCACCACCATCATCATCATTATCATCATCATCACCACCACCACCATCACAATTACCATCTCCGTGACTCATGACAGTCTTCTGTTTCATCTTTACTTAGCATTGTCTCCACACATATTACAGGACAGTCTTGTGTATTATCGGTAGTGACCATCACTGATCAAACACACACACACATAAACACATACACACACACACACACATGCTCTTGATGAGCGTGGGCTCTCATCAGAATAACAGAGTGGGGTGTGAAATGACAGGTGTTGCCACAGCAATTAAATCTGTCAGTCGTTCTGTCTCGTGTGTGTGTGGGTGCGATGGACCACAGTCTGTGGCTGTTTCACTTGTCAATCAAATGAACACTTGTCATGAGTCAGAGACATCATCAGACTAATTATGTTTTGGTTTCATCCTCTTCAAAAAAAAAGTCTGAGGAACCTTATTTAAATTTTGAAATCAGAGACTGGATTAGTGCAGGTAACTTTCAGTGTGTTGAACACTGTTATAAAGCAAATATATTGTTGCTCTGCAACTGGCATCGATTTGAAACAATTTATTATTTTTGTCACACTTAAGAGTGTTTTGTTATCATTCAAATGCTTTATATATAAAACAGTTTGGGTTTTGTGTAATTGCCAGTCCACACAGATCAATGATAAAATATTTGAGATATTAGAGAGTAAAATAATATTGCAGTTATTTTAAAGTCACTGTTACCATTATCGAACAGAAAAGAACATGTGATAATATGGCTTGAATATTATGATTAAATACTTCTTTAGAAATTTGCAGTGTTGCAAATGAAGGAACAACCAAGTGCAAAAATGTAAGAATCTGGTTAAATCTAATAGTTGGGAAATAGGTGGCAATAAAGGTGGATTATTTTACTTAAGTTTATACAGTTCTGTTGGAGTATGCTTATTGCCCTCTTGCCTATAAGAATCAAATAGTATCTAATTAGTGGGTAACAGTGTGAATATACATGTAATGTGCCAAAAGCTTTTCAGTGAGAAGAGACAACGTTTCGTCCATTCTAAGTCATTCACCCAATCAGTTCAATCCATCAGTTTCCGCCGACCATGATTTCACAAAAACAATCTGTTTCTAATGAAATAATGATTCAATCAGAATGTGGCGGTGAAGGTGGATGGGATGGGTCAAACTTTGACTCATTTGGATCATTAACATCATCTCAATTAAATTCAAAGAGGGTCTATTTGAGGAGGAGTGTGGGAGCAACACACACACACGCACACACACAAAAACACATACCCACAGAGAGAGCGAGCGAGTGAAGCAAACACCAGCTGCCCACTTCCTGCTGTTCAGGAAGTGTCAGCAGTACTGAGACAGCCGCCCCCGTGCAGAGCTGAGGCCCTGATTGGCCACTGCCTCCTCCTTGGAGACAGCCGCTGTGCCAGGAGATAAAAGATGGAGAAGAGCAAATGGAAGCTGTTGGTTTTCTTTCATCAGCCGTGTGCTCATTAACTGCAATATTTAACATCCATCATGACTTACAACACACGCTCGCTGGAGTGGTCGGTGTCTTGTTCAAATATTTTACCAATAACACCTGCATGTACTGTAGGTGTGACTCTGAAGGGCGGCTCTTCACAGCTGAATATTCGCTCCACCATCTATTTGCTGTTACGAAGGAATTTTATCATTCTGTAAATTGCAGTCAGTCAATGTATAATTCTGTTTGGAGACTCAGTAGAGGGATACATGTGTAGCATAATGCAGTGTGTTGGTGGTTAATAGATGTTACAGGATGTTAATGACTATCTCCAGGCTGCATGTATGACAGCAAAACATGAAAGATCATTACAGTTGAGTGAAGAGTTGATTCATATTTAACATGTGCTCAACACACTAGGATCACCTCCTCAAGGTTTTCTGCCTCCTCCACCCAGGAGGGTTCAGGTCACGGTGTGATTATCCAGCGTTAAAGATCATTTGAACTATTCGTGTGAAATTTTGACCTTCAACCACAAAAATCTAATAGATTCATCCTTGAGTCAAACTGGATATCAACCCAAAATTAGAATAATTTTTAGAATTAGACAGACAAACAGTGTCCTTATGGCCCTGTCAAACAACCTGTGTTTCCAGAGGACACTAAAAAGTGATTAACCTGGGATAAACTTGTATGGACATATTATAACCTATATAATCTAATCAAATAGATGTGATCCATTTTGCTCATGCTTTAAACCTCTACAGTTACACAGTGTTCAATAATAAGCTGAGTTTGCTGCTTTGTTATTAGGCCTGCATGAGGAAAATCTGTGATTTGCAATAATATTGTGATGAAAATATGACTTGCCATAAAAAAGCAAACGTGTGTAGTTCCTTTGGGGTTTTGCACTGTGCTAACTAACCTCACAGTCAGCACAAATTTGACACCAGCACATTTGTGGCTGATGGATGAAAATGTGTCTGAATTTGTTTGTGTTTTGTGTCTTGGTATCTTTTTGAAGTTGTAGGGTGTTGAGCTCTCGGGGCCACAGTACACCTCTCAATCTGAATGTATTAGTGTATGTGTTAAAAAAGAGAAGGGTGGGGGGCTGGCTGTCTCTATACGAGTCGAAGTGGGACAGGCTTTTTATTAATTCTGAACAAATCTTATGCTCAGCAAAGATGGAAAATCTATAATATAATCAAATGGCTCTGTTGCTACTTTGAGTACGAATAGGAGTCGGATCCAGAGCAGCATTCATTTACAAGTTTAATCGACACTGATTAGACTTCTTCTAAATAAATGCGTGCTCCGGCCACAGACTGTAACATGCTTCGGCTCTTTCCTTGGGTCAGCCAGCAGACCAGGCTGAACAACATGACCAGACGCACTGGGTTCGGATCGAAAAACATTTAATAACTCGGGTCGGAACATGAGCTCCCCCCTCCCGAGAATTAATGCTCATGAGTCCGGCCGCATCGTGTCCAGGCTTCAGCACTTGCAGATGGTCAGGTCTTTGAGAACTCTAGCAGGAATGAAGCAGCTTAGAAAATGTTCAGACGGGCAATCATGGGCTTTGAGAGGTTTTCTACATTCATGAGAACTTGCAGAAAATAGAAATGCAGAAATAGACCTGGCTTCTAATTGAGACTCAGCTTTTATTTGCTCAAACCTGTAGCCAGACTCGGCCCAGTAGCCTGTTGCAGCAGACCAGCATTGAGTCTCTGCCTCTTTTTTTTGATAACGCTGTGGTGCTTATAATCTACGGTAGGGGGGTGAGAAGGCTCGCGGTTCTAGTATTAATGCAGGACTTTAACAGAAGCCAGAATATGACTTACTCTGTCTGACCAGAGGGAGGGACAACATGTATCCCCCCCACGGGGATAAAAACTAAATGACCGGGGGGAGGGGGCATCGAAAGCAGAGGGGGGGTAAATTACCCCCACCCGTGGCGAATTGCACCCTGTGTATAAACTAAAAAGGCTTTTGTCCTGATTGTCCAAAATCTCTAATACATCACCAGCACAAACCAAATGACCTCCAAAAAATAAATGAATAAATAAAAACAGATTCAACAAGCGGCTGACATTTTGGAGCATGGTCATTTTTCTACACTCACTGGACTTCTTCAGTAAGTATTATGTGTAAGAAGTCTTCAGTGATTCTAGTCTCTACTTTTGTTCAGGGTCCAGTTTGATTTCCTGCCAACTCTTGTGACCTGCCAAGTGTCCAATCATGCTAATTCCCTCTTATGCCCTAGATAAGGCCCTCAGCTTGCTATTCTAAGACAGGGTTACTACTCCAAACTCTGACACTTGAAACCACTGAAGTGGTTACTTTATTCTTTGCTCTGAGGGAGTCGCAGCAACTTCAAGACAACTGGGTAGAACTGGATCAAACCAGTCTGAACCAGTAACCTGCACTAGACAAGACTGTTGAGCCATGAACAGCTGCTGGAAGAAAAATATTCTGAAGGGATTTTGTGTAAAATTTCGATAAAATTGCTGTGAAGTTTTGCCTAAGAACAAAAAGATGTCTTATGAGGTCACACAGACATTGACCTTTGGCCATCAAAATCTGATCAGTTCATCCTGAAGTCCATGTGAATGTCTGTGCCATACTGCATCTGAAGAGATTTCCTTGACGGGGTCTCAAGATATTGGGCCCTAGTTTTGCAGACCGGTCTAACTGAGAGCGTAGACCGGCTTCGCCACGTCAACTGGGTGTGTCCAGGCGCGTTTTGCAAGAATCGTGAACAGCGAGTCCGGTGTAGACCGGCGCACCCACGCCCCTCGTCACGCCCAGCTGCGCAAATGCAGGAAGAGGGAGGGGACGGGGCGGAACGGATACAGGAGGAGGAGAGAGAGGCGTGGAGTGGGATTAACACAGCCGATTCGGATCTTCACCAATCAAATGAGCTCCTCTCCTCACCTTTAACTGAGCCGCGGTGATGTCATTTCCTACTTTGACATGGACGGAGGAGAGGAGGAGACAGCGACGCCACAGGCCGAACCTCTCCCAGGAGGAAACAGCTGTTTTGGTCCGGAGGTCCGAGCTCAGAAATAATGAGTTTAATATCCTTAAACAGGTTTGATCTGATACACCGAGAACCGCTGGCCAGTGTAAAAAACAACAACTAATAAACTAATAAAGAAACTCACATTTATTGAAACCCTGTGTAGAGATGAGAGGTGAATTGAGTTAACCTTATATTCCTGTGAATGTTAATGTAAACCCAGCGCGAGGCAGCAGTTAAAAGAAAAAGATGACGTAGAGGGAGACCCTCCAGGAAAGAGACTTACAAAAACGTTACAGTGTGTCAGTTGTTTTGTTTTCCTGCCTGTTATTTTGTTGCTGGGCTTTTCCGCTGGTAAATAAACTTTTTTTATAAACTACACAAGATCCGCTCAAGATTCTTAGATCCGAGTGTAACATGTACACTAATCACAATATAAACAAACACCGTAACAGGGATGGAATCCGCGTAAAGGACGCTCTCGCTCTCTCCCCCCCTCCCTCCCTCCCTCCCTCCCTCCCTCTCTCTGTCTGTTTGTCCTTTTCCTTTTTTCTGTTATGAGAGAAACTATATACTGACTATCTGACACCGAGGCTGTTGTGGTTGAGAGATGTTTGTTTTTTGTTTTTCATTACAGCTGCCTGACGTCGCTGGCCCGTTGATAAATTAATAAGTAAATAAAAAAAAATAACGCGGATGATCACATCTCAACATGGTAGTGACATGCAGTCATCCACGCTCACACAACCCGCAGCTGCTTTTCAGTACGAGTTCGTCCCTGCTGTGTTAATTCAGGTGGAGGGTTTCATTTTTTTTTATGGTGGAGGGTTTCATTACGCATGCCAATAACCTTTGATCTGATGGGGCAAACGACAAACCAGGCTTTATTATTATTTATTATTATTATTATTTATTATTTCTCAAACCAGGATTTATACCCCTCCAAATACAATAGTTAAATATGGTTAATGAAATTGCTTGTCCGTCTAGCCTGTCAGTTGCGTCTGCACACCCCCCCCTCCCTCTCTCACTCTCTCTGTCCGTCCGTCTCTTTTATTTCTGTGATGAGACATACTGACTGACACCGAGGCTGTTGAGAGATGTAATAAGTAAAATAAGTAAATAAATGAATAAATAAATAAAAAACGCGGATCATCACATCTCAACACGGTAGTGACATGCAGTCCCTCAGTCCGCAATCCACAGCTCCAGTGCCAGTTCGTCCCTGCTGAGTTAATTCAGGTGGAGTTTTCATTACGCTGCCAACAGCCTTTGATCTGACGTCAGATGTGACGGGACACTCTTTATAGATATAAATTCACGTGTTGATTCCATTAGTTGCATTAAATAGCGGTTATTGTGGTTATTTATTGCATCTAAATGCGTCTGGAACAGTGGAAACCTGTCTGTGAGGTTTTGCTGACGTGTGTGGACTGTTCGCCGGTCAACCAATCTCCCTCTCCGCCAAGATTAGACCTGCTTTGAGGTGGTCTGCTTTCGGCGCAGAGTCGGCGGGACATTTTCTCACGAAACTTCCGCTTCACCAAGCTGAATCTGTGACACCGCCTCCTGCTGCGCCGCCACACCCATATTGGCGGAGCGCGATCTGCCAATCTCCCGACTAGACTTTGAGCCAGTCTGCGCTGCTTCAAACTTGCAATAGACCGGCTGCGATACCTTGCGCCACCTGCGCCGCACCAGCAAACTAGGGCTCATTATGTTCGCAAGGTCAGAATGTTTTGTGACATCACTATGAACTTTAGCCTGCAGTCCCCTGTCCCTCAAAACTCATCAAATACACAATCCAACAACCTGCACATTCACCACACTATGACATAATCACGTATAGTTATGTAACATTACGACACACAAAGCAAATACTTACTTGTGCTTTTGAAATCACTCCGCCCAGCATCCGTATCTGGAATGTAGTTCCGGCTAAGCATTTGCCTGCAGGTCACAACTTGTCCAGGAGAGTGTTATTTGTATTTGCTGAGTTTGATGAGCGACTGTCATTGGCTCAACTGTGTTCGCTGAGCAGTTTGCGTCTCTGCCCCGCAGATCTCAAAACAACATGCACCAAAAATTAAAGGTAATGAACCTACCCCTGTGACTATAGGGATTATGGCAATAGGCGAATTTGCCAAAAAATGTTGAACCATCCTTTTAAGGAATTACTGAGAAATCATCTCAACAAGAATGGGACAACAAACAGATCGACTGACATCTTGAAAACAGTTTGCCCCCAGTTTTGACTGTCACCAACACTGAGGAATAAAAAGACTGGATCATTGCACCATTAAGACATGACTGTCGACTGCAGTGCTCCATTACAGCACTTCCACACTACTGAAACAAGAGATTGAGTCCTGCCTTATGGGCCTCCTCACCTTGAACGGGGCTGACTTACTTACAGACAATGGCAGCCATGACAGATGTCACCTGTGCCTGCAGTGTACAGTAGGTACAGTAAGTGCAGTGGGACATAAATCTGTGCAGCACGGGCGCACAAAGAGAATGTGATTCTAATCATACATGTAAGGGTAGAGACACATCAGCACGTTCATCCCTCACATGATGACCTGTGTTTAAAGCCTCGTGTCAGCAGGTATCCGCACTGCGTAAGTGTCCTTGGGCAAGATACTCTATCACTGTGCATTTGTACCACAGAACCTGACCTTTGACCTCAATGTGCAGGGAACATCAGGAAACATCCAGTCATTCTGCTTCCCGTTGGTTTGGTTCATCAACAGCTGCTCACCTCCACATAACTCTTTGCTTAGCAACATTAAGGACTTCATCCATCTATCCATTTTCTAATGCTTATCTGTGGCAGTCTGTTTCCCTAGCAACGTTTCCCAGCTCCAGAGACCATAAGGTTATTTGTAGAGTTAGACCTGTTTTAATTTGGCTCAGAGAGCAATCAAATGCAGGACAGCTTTACAAAAATAAAGACTGACTAATATACAGTACGAAAAAAATATTAGACACCGTACCCTGAGGCTATCTGAAGTCTAAAACTCCCCCCTGTATGATCACCTGTCTGCTGCTCCCTGCCTCTCCGACTGTGCTGTTATATTCAGACTGTCCACAGACATGGTGACTAGGAGAAATAAACTTATTCTGAAGGCAGAGTTGGAAATGTATGACTTGCAGGTAGTTTGCCTGTAGGCAGTCGTTACATCATGAGCAGCTAGCCAACTGTTGGCATAACAAAACCACTATCACAAAGTAAAACTCACTTTTTCTTTTGACTGCTGTCAGTCAAACAATCACAAGAGACATTAGTTGCCTGTCGTTACCTGTGTTTACCTTCCCCTGAATGTAGACATTTATCTAAAGTTTGAGTTATTTGTCACATTTAAGCCATAAAGTTAAATTGTCTTTAAAAAAAACTGATACCAGATTAGATACATCATCCCTCCAGTGTGTTGTGGGTCTACCCCTAAGGCCTCCCTCCGGTTGCCCAGAGGACCTCCACTGGTTGGTGCCCTGGAGGCATCCTACCAGTCGCCTGAAGCACATCACTTCCTTGATAGGTAGTGAAGTGTCATCTCACCTGGATTAGGAAAACTAGGGCGCTCTCCTGGAGCCAGAGCTGGAAGAGGAGCTAACCAGCAGAAAATTACATGGGCGCTACATTTCTACATTACATGAAGAAATTAAGTGGAGTTGCCCAGCTGTGCACTCACTACCTGTGGGGACACATAACAGGAAATGAAAGCCAGGGAGCAAACCAGGTGGGGGGCCTTGGTGGGCCAATTCCTGGCTCTGTAGACTTGCTCTAGGCCATGTGCAATGTGAATCAAGGCTACAAACAACCCATAATGCAACAATCTCTGCAGGAGCTAGATAAACTGGTCTTCACTTTATTAAAATGAATATGTAACAGGTTCATCCTCAAATATGACACAACCACAGACATGAGAGTATTTCGTGAGAAGACTTATACTCTTCACTCAGAGGCACACATCGCCATTCATGCCCCAGAACGGGGTGACCATGTGTATTTTGTGTATTTATGTATCGCAGGGTTTATTTATGAATAGGGTTTATGTGTGTGTGTGTGTGTGTGTGTGTGTGTGTGTGTGTGTGTGTGTGTGTGTGTGTGTGTGTGTGTGTGTGTGTGTGTGTGTACTCACATGTAATGCAGGTGGGGGTTCTTGGAGAAGACGCGAGCATGGATGGTGTGCAGGCTGCTCTTGGTGACAGTACTGTAATACACAGGAGAGGAGAGAGAAGAAAGGAATCGATGAATGACTTTTAGCTCCATCGCTAAAGAACAGGAACAAAAATAAAAAAAGACAAACACAAATAAGGGGGAGACAGTACGGCGATGAAGACAGTCGTAAAATAAATCACTTCTATTTTTCAATGCTGCAAAAACCAGTTATTGATTGTAGATGAATGCTGGAGATGCTGATGAATGGAGACCCAGTCTGAGGAGGATTCAGTGTGACACCTGCCAACAGTCTGTTGTTAACAGCATATTAATGAGAGCACAGGCCTTGTTTGTGAAACTGAGCACAGGATCCAAACCAAAAAAAATGATCAGATTTATAAAACTGTGTGCATGCATGCCTCCAAGCAAAGTTCTCTCTATGAATCACAATCAGCTCTCGAGTGTGCCCTTCGGTCGGCCTCATGCTCTGTCCAGAACACTCCCACAATGGTCAAATCCCTCATGAATCTGCACATTGTTGCTGTGGATGAAGGGAGCGTTTCAACATGCTGCAGACAACAGGATCATTTCTGAGATTAAACAGTGAACAGACGTGGAGGAGGTCGAGGACTATGTCTTAAGCGAGTGTGGCCCAAACAGCAGAGGCACAGAGACACTGAGGCTCTATACCTTATAGATACACATGCACAGCTGATTAAACTATAGGCTATTCTTAAAAGATCCAGTATAAAGGTAGATGTCAATGTTCTCTGATATCTGATTATGAAGCAGATCCATGTACTGTATTAATACTGTGAAAGTACCAAAAACTCAGTCTACAGATAAATGCACACAGACTTAAAATCTGCTATATCTTGGATCACTGGATCACTCAGAAAACAGTCAGCCAATCAGAGGAGAGAGAGCATCCTCTCCTGGTTTCTGCTATAAATGTGATTGCAAAAAGACTCTATTTGCCATTGGTCTAAGAAAACTTTGGAGAAAAATAACATTTTTTGTCAGTCCTGTGATAGACTGATAGACCTATCATGGCTGTATCATGCAATGGACGGACGGATGGATGGACGTATGGACGTATGGATGGATGGATGGATGGATGGATGGATGGATGGATGGATGGATGGATGGATGGATGGATGGATGGATGGATGGATGGATGTGGCTCAACCATGCGCAAGAGAGTGAGCAGCATCTCACCCCATCTTACAAACAGAGTGGTTTCATGAGTTGAATAATGACTGACAGGTGTAGAGACTTAAGATCTATATAGAAAGACGGAAGATAGTATGACTGGCCTGAATGTTCATCACATTGTGGAGGTAAAAATAAACCCAAGAGGAGGCTCATTATAAAATCTGGCTTCAGTTCAGTACTTCACCATCTGTGTCTCTCCATCCAGTTTGTTTTTATAAACCTCTATTTTTCCACAGGAAGTGGCATACACACATTTGAAGCCCTATTTTGAGTGAACACAGTGGTTCTAAATGAGGGCACTGGTGTTGTGGCTGTGGAGCTGAATGGGCCTGATGGCGATGAGCAGAGCACACAAACGTCAAGATGTGGTATTCAGTTCAGAACTGTCCTGACTAATCTCATTAAACCATCCAACATCATAATGATACAACATCCTTTCATGTAAAAACAACACGAGGAACCTCCTAATCTTCACTGCCAATGTTCCTCAGAGCCTCCAAAGACTGATAATGGTGCAGATACACTGTAGCCTACTTCATGACTTGGTCAGTACAATTGTGCCCCCCTCAGTGATCTGGTCAGGAGCCGGTCAGATGCAGGTCATAAGGCTTTGCTACAGGAATTTTATGGAGATTAATTCAAAACCTGCTCATATGAAGACATTTGTTCACATGACCTGCAGTCAGAGCTGAGAAATGTTCTTAGAGAGTTGATGTTGGATAAAGTGAGATACTGGAATCGACTTTCCATCAAAATGAAAATAGTGATCGTGTTGTGAAGGGGAATGTCTGATCCCTCAACTCACTGATCTTTCCTCAAGGAGAGCTGCCTTTAAGGCTGAGCCCAACCCCAGTGGTAATAGTATTCAACCTTGTGCAACAGCACAGTAGAGCGAGCCATTGGCAGTAACAGTACAAGCATTTGCATCTGTTTCATAATGCTGTGCCACAAGTGTTGGTCTGATGCTGAGAAAAATGGAAGGAGATGTTCTCAGTGGTGGTGAGATTCTGTGACACAACATCATGACACACACGGACACGTGTTTTTACTTACAGTCTCTCTAAGCCGGTGTAGAGCTCCATATCCACATCCCTCAAGGTCTGCAGACCAGTCCAGTTCTCAATGTGTCTAAAGAGGAAGACAGAGAAAAACATTATGTTAATTATTATTTTTCATTCATTCAATGCCAGAAAGTAGCGAAAAACACATTCATTAAATTGCATTAGCCTTGTTTTGTCACAACAATCATCAAGAATGATCTCACTCATAAAGACAGGTTACAAAGAATAGCAACAAATACTAATAGTGGATAGTTTTATTCATGTTAAATTGCCAAATTGATCATATTCAGTTTTGTATAATACGTTTTTCTGTGCTCTTGCTGCACCTCTGCTGAACCTGATCATTCTGAATCTACTGCAAATAACAAATTGACTATATAAGTACCTGACACAACACCATGTCAAACAACCAAGAGTGCTTAATAGTACGAGTTAAGTACGACCAACGCTACATGTTGAGCCTGTAGAGCCATAGACGACAATCAGGCATAACATTATGACCACCTGCTTAACATTGTGTTGCCAAATACACAACAAACTGTGATGAACTGTGCAGACTGACAGCTTTCTATCGAGCTCATCTGTTGGATCGGTCCACACAGGCCACCCTTCGCTCTTCACATGTATCAGTGAGCCCTCTGCCGGTTGACCCCTATTTCTTCCTTGGACCACTTTTGATAGACACTGATCACTGCAGACCGGGAGCAGGAACGCCCCACAGGAGCTGCAGTTTTTCAGATGCTCCGACCCAGTCGTCTAGCCATCACAATATGGCCCTTGTCAAATTTGCTCAAATCTTTAGGCTTGACCCATTTTTTCTGCTTCTAACACATCAACTTTGAGGAGAAAATGTTCACTCGCTGCTTCACACCCACCAACAGCTGCCACGATAAAGCGTTATTAATATTATTCACGTCACCTGTCAGTGGTCACAATTTTATGCATGTCTGATCAATGTCTACATAAATGCATAGGTAGACGTATGTGATGTTTCAGCACACAATGAAAGCCAATGGGAGACAAACTGATACAAACCCGGCTGGTTCAGGACCGACTGGTGTGGCATTCAAAGTATACACACGTCTCCACTGACACCACATCACAGGTTGTGGAGTGTTTAATTAAACCTTCCTGTGGTTCCCTCCTCTGTCGGTGCCTGTGTAGACATGGTCTGAATTCATTGGTTGCTGTGGTTTGTTGGCCATGAAGGTTTGTACTAAGGCCTCGTGGGAGCCTCAGAGCAGAACCAGGGTCTGGATCCAGCAAAGGATGGCAGCAAATCAAAACACGCAAATCACATCACACCGAACATCTGTCTCCCCCAGAGACCTCCACCTGCCTCTGACTGTGTGCGTGTGTGTGTGTATGCGTTACAAAGGTATGCCTGGCAGGATCATGTAGAGGTGCTGTTTGTCCATCTGTCTCCAGGAATTGATTCATCACCAAAACACCTTTACATGTTTTTTCTCTCTCCCTCTCCGACAGTCCCTGTCTCCTCATGTTTCTCATCCCTGTGCCATTTACAAACACAGACACACTCAAACGCACACACAGACTCAGCTGTAGACACGCATACCTAGTACTGCGTGACATTTAGAACCATACCACCATCATCAGACATACACTATGCAGGGATTAATCATTCAGGTACAAGGAAAGGCAGACATAGGCAAACATTAACCAAGTTACACTTACTTTATAACACAATTTTCTAAAATCTTTCACCAAATCATTTTCCCACCCTATTGTATTGTCAGCCAAAAGGCTCCAAGTGTTTATTATTTCTAAAAGAGGGAGATGGCTGCAGTAAAAATAAATCTGCAATGCCTGAAAAGTCAATTATAAGAATGTCATAGACTTTATAGGAGATAAATACTAATGTATGGATCAGTTGTTGTGGTACACATCATCATGCTCTGTTCACTTCACTGGTGTGTTGTTTTCATTTTCTGAATTTATTTGCAGCGAGTGGTTTGTTTGGCCATGAAGGTTTTTACAGAGGCTCCCTGAGAGTCCAGCAGTAGTGACCCATTTTAATCCAGCAGCAGTGGGCAACAAATCAAAACACGCAAATCACATCACATTATGGTTTTGTCTGCACCTCATAAACCAAACTGGCATGTTTGTCTTACAAAGCCCTTGGATTTATAGTGTTTTGATCTTTCACTCTCTTTCACGAGCTTCACATCATGACTTTTAGGTTTTGGACTTTTTGCTCCACTAGATGTGACATATGTACTTATTTTTATATTTAATTTATCCATACTTGATGTGACTGCCCTCAACCACCAGAATGGTGCATTATGGGATGCTTTTCTTTAGCCTGCCAACACTGTCAGTCCAGAAACAGTGGGTGGGAGATGCTCACTGATTGACTGAACTCATCTCTACCTGACAGCAGCCTCTGCCCCCCTGAGGGCCGGTTGATTGACTAACAGATCAATTATCCAATTCAAAGTCTCAAAAGCTATGAATACACACACACACACACACACACACAAAGATATAATTATAGAGCAGATACACCCACACAAACACATTTTAAATTCATCTTCTAAAAGAACTTTCATTGAGTTTTCTCTGCATGACAGCGTCCGTGGCAGATTTTCATCTCTGAAAATAAAATCACTCACAGGACAGTCACAGTGAAAAAGGAGCCTCATTAAATCAATTAAATCCTTCAAAGTTTTCTTTTTTCGTAAGATTTCAGCCTGAAATGAACACATTGCAGACGTACAGTACCACAACACAAAGCACTTAAAATTAGTTATTAATAAAAAACAAAAACAAGCTTATGAAGAATGAATAACTTGGGGACGGGTCCTGCGGATATTCTTGGTCTCCACAAGACGGACCTGACTGAGACCTAATTATCATAACATCTCATAATATAATGGACAAAGCTGAAGTTAGCATATGCGAATGCCAGACTTCAGAGCAGCTTCAAACTGAGCCTGCTTCGTATACTGTCCCTGACTCATGGATTCAAACCTCAATCACGTCTCTCTTTGAGGCCTGATATCAAATTTTCTATGGAATTATTTCCTGTAGGACACGACCACTGATTAGAAGAAGTCAGATTGGCTAATACTGACACTATCATGAGCCCACAGGTCGTCTAGCAGCTCGTTAGACCCACAGTTAGGTTGTATTGTTAGGTGACCTCTGGTGGCCGTGGTAATTATGACAGGAGCAGAGGGGGAAGTCACATAGTCCTCAGTTGTTCTGAACAGATGGCTGTACATATGAGGATTGTTCCTATACTGATACGATAAAGAATGAAAAATGAGAAGCTGATAAAATCATATAAGAGCTTGTTTAAGTAGAAGGCAGAATAAAATAGCCAGCATAGATATATGATGTATACAGAGTGTGAGGTACGCTTTGTCTTATCCCAAGTGACAATCAAATTCAGACAGATGTGCCAGATGTAACTAAACAGTGGCTACACTGACACTTTAAAGAACCTTTTACTGGCAAAAACACATAAAGCTGCAGTGCTATCTGTCCATACTGACTCATGTCTGTGGTATTTCTGCTCCCAACGCAATGAAACAAATAAATTCAATTTGTGAAGCTCAAAGCATAAAAACAGAACAAACGACTGGATACTTCACAAACCTCAGTGTGGGCAGCTCTGATTGGAGCTAGAGCCGATGTCAGGTCTCAAACAATCAGCACACAACACCACAACTACACTGACACAACCCGTCACCTGAGATAGTTACAATAATGGCTGTATCAATGGCAGCACCATGGTTATTATAACAACAGTCATGTTATCAGGTTTAGAAAAATATTGTGATTTAGGTTTAAACAAATAGCCTGTAACTACTTCTATTTGTTGCCATGGTTACAATTACAACAATGTGATCACACACACACACCTAGCAAACACTTAAACACATACAAGCCTCGGTAGCGAGCATTTAGCGACGTGTGCAGCGTGAGTGTGTGAATGAGATCAAAATAGAAAATTCTCATCAAACTGAGTCTTCCTTTGTTATATTTTAATACAGTGTTATTAAGAAGACTGAAATGATGAAAATGAAAAATAAAACACTCATCTCTCCTCTCCAGCATGAGTGAAATGAAATACAGTCTCCTGTCCTCGAAAGCACACATAAACAAAAAACGGGTTTTCAGGCCTAGAAACTTTATTAAAAAAGAAGTCAGAAAAAGTCGGATTAAAGTGAAAAATAAAAAAGAAACCTCTTGATGTTTAAAAACATCCCAGGCGTATAAACCTTGTATTTTAAATGAACCCTTCCCAGAAAATAGAGCACCAGTGTAAAACTGTATAATGTTGTGCCTGGAAATGTCCCAGGGCAGCAAAATATTAAAGCCCCCCTCCACTGAGTAAACCTTGAATAAAGCAGCTCCTGCTTAGAAAGCAGCTCCTGTGTCCCAACAATCAGCCTGTGCATCTGAATATGGAGATATTTCAGATGAGATTCTGCTGCTGCATAAAGAGATTTGTGAAGTGAAAGAGGGCAGGAGAGGAGAGGAGAGGAGAGGAGAGGAGAGGAGAGGAGAGGAGAGGAGAGGAGAGGAGAGGAGAGGAGAGGAGAGGAGAGGAGAGGAGAGGAGAGGAGGAAAAGATGAATCATAACAGCTTGTGACCTCATAGTCCTTAGTGACAGAACAAAGACTTCGGGTGACAGCACAATTTGATGGGAAAATGATGATTACCATACTAGTACCAGCAAAGCTTACAGTTTTTATATTAAAAAGTAAATGAACACAATGATGATGAACTACCAGTCTGACTCAGATCTGGGTCTTGATGCCCAACGCTGCTCCTGCTTCAGTCCCTTCTCCTCCTCCCCCTCCTCCTTTGGTGTGTGAGGGGTCACACCCACAGAAACCATCAGTGTATCAACTGGTTTCAGTTTGGTGTCAGCTGGTTCCAAACTAGTCCAGCCTCAAATCTGTTTTCTATCATAACGTCTAAGTTCAGGGGCCAACATCCTTCAGCGGCTGCATTTGAAGACTGATTGCATCACAGTGGGATGACAAGACTATTTCAAATTATCCTTTATATGCAATCCTTCCTCTCCTGGCCCAAACTATCCCAAGATTCGTGTGCCAATAATGGAAATAATATGGCAGCGAACGGAGCCTGGAGATTATACTTGTGGAGAAAAGTGAGCTGTTATCAAGGTTGCTAGACAACAGCAGGAGCACTTAGTTTCAACACAATGTTCAGGTATACACCAAGCAAAAAACCCTCTGTAGATCCTCTCTGTCTCACCTCCATGGTGTTAGGCTATTAAAGCCTGCACCGTGGGCTCATATGTGTTATAACTGTGTATGTAGAGTACAGAGGATGGTGATTTTCTGCTGCGCTGCATTTCTCCTTGGTCGTTGATAGTGTGTGTAAATGTTATTGTCACATGTTGATGTTGTTCTGACCTGGTATTTACTGCAGGTGCCGCTCTCTAGATTTATGTGTATGTTCTGCATGTGTCCTTCACACAGTCTTTACCCCCCTCTTTCCCTCCTGCCTCCCCCTCTCTCCCCCTTACCTCTAATGTATTCATGCTTTCAAAAAGCCAACCTGTCATTAAGAGAAAGAAAAGCCTCCTGGGGCCAACTACTGTAGCTCCTTCCACCATCCTCAGCTATCACATGCTATTTACATTCAGCCAGACGTACAGCTGGAGGTAGAGAGATGGGAGGTGGGGAGAGAGATGGGGGAGAAAGAAAAGAGGTGGAAGAAATGGAGATAACAGAGAGAGAATGGCCTGTGATTACACTGGTGTGTGTGTAAAGTGTGAGAGGGTTGAATTGATTGCCGTGTTTAGTTTCAAACATATTAAATATTCATGAACCTCCATTTACTAAAGAGAGCGACGAGCGCGTGCGTGAGTGTGTGTGGGAGGGACGGCGGGGGTGATACAGAGAGCGGCTTCAGATGAACAGTGTGGAGGACGAGCTGACATGGAAACAGACAGCGTGTTCGAGTGTTTAATCATCTTTGATGTGTGTGCGCGTTAGAGCCGAGGAAAGAGGGGAAGGAAGGAGGAAGCGTTCTCCCACCTCTCCATGTAGGCTACATGTAGGGACATGATAAGAGCCCGCGCCGCACGGCTCCGGCACACATCTATTAGCTTCACTGTACTGACGCTCACGCAGCTGCTAGCCCACAGCGAGAGTGTGGTCTCAAAACCCGATCGCCAATCAGATGACTGGATGTTATGTTTTCAGTGTAATAGATGAATAATACAAGTAGTGTAAAAGCAATCCTCTAAATGTCTAGACGCCTCCTGCAAGCTGCAGTCTGTCATCCTTGATCCCCACAGGATAAACCTAAACACTATACAATTAGTTTGGGTTCCTCACTCCGGATGGAAAAATCTAATCAATTCAATGTCCATGATTTCCAAAAGGAATTTCACCTTTTCGGACCACAGAGCAGGTTTCTACTTTGCTCCAGACCAGCTTAAATGAGCTGGGGACCAGAGAGGGAGGCAGGCAGCACTTTTGGATCCGCCTCATCTACTATCCCCTCTTTACATAGTGGAATTTCAGCTTGTGGATGCAGCAATGAGCTGTGTTCATGGGCAGTGGTTTTTGGACGTGTTCCTGAGCCTTTACCAATGTCCATAACAGAATCATGTCTATTTTCATGAAGGTAATTTATTATTTTCATGCTATCTGTCTTCAACAAGGCCAAACAACCTTGCCCCTTAAGTGTCAAAAATGTCCTAGTTACATCAGTCCTAATATGAAACAGACAGATGTGATCTCAGACTCCTATGATGTACTAATTAGCTGTAATTAAAAAAAAAAAAAAAAGATTTGAGGGGCTGTGTCATTCTGTTGTGCTCTGCATCATGCAGACAACATGATTTGTGGTTTCCAGAGGAACCATCTTTTCATTTGTTGACTAGTTGTTGACATGCTCAGCTGTGACTGCACAGCTGCTCCACAGCTATGACAGTGGATTGATTGACTCCATCCAGCTGTTTTAGACCATCATGAATACAAATTGCAGGTGGAAGTGTGCATGCAGCTGGGAGCCAGAGAGCTCTGCACTGCACTGACAGGATAGTGATGAACAGGAAACATAACAGGATTAATACAGTTGTCTGCAGGAATCCCTATGTGGCCTTGCTTACAGTGGTACTCATTTTCCACTAAATATTAATTGTGGTGATTGTGTTTCATGTCATATGTACCAGATCATTTACCTTTAAAACCCTACGACTAGAGGTAATATGTGTGAAATGTGTTGGTGCTTTGTAGTTAACCCGCTCAAACTAAAGCTGAGACCTGGCTCTACAATGACGTCTCTATTATCATATTTCGAAATGAATGAGCTGCAGCTCAGAGGCTGAGGAACAAAACATCAGCAGCAGCACAGAGATAATTTAACCGTGTCTGTATATCACAGGTGATGCTGAGTGAACCAGAAGAAGAACAGAGTTTTGGTTGCATGGCTGTACACAGGTCTGTTTCCACCAGTTCACATTCAAAGAGGGAAAACTGCCAGGTCTGAATACATCACTAACTAATCTAAAATGACACATGGAGCTGCAGCTGCGGTCTGAGTGAGACCATGAAACAAGAGCTGACTCAAACTTTTTCTTATCATGAAAAACAGATCTCTATCTGTGACTCTATTGTAGTAAATAGTGACTCATGTAATTTGAGAAGTGGCGGCGCTGTATCTCAGTCCTGACCTCCTCTATGATGAATATTGAAGCTCCAGTCACCAGTCCACCTTTACAGACTCATTGTGTTCATGTCCTTTCCTTACTTGGGGTTATTGGCTTTGTATATAGCTCAGGAAATCAGGTAGTAGTGGTGACTGGTGAGTGTAGTGATGGTGTAGTTGGTACATTAGCTCTTTACTTCTGCTGACTGTATTCAGGCATCAAGCATCATAAACTGTTACTAGTGAAGATGATCCTGCTGAACAGACCCGTTGTTGTCCTAAACTGTTGTTTGTTTTCTTAACAGTCTGTAAGGGGACCGGCTGAGCTGGAAACACATTCATTAAAGGGATAGTTCAACATTTTGGCAAATTGGCCAAAATCAATATAGTTTTAGGAGTAGGTTTGTTACCTTTAATTGTTGGTGCAAGCTATTTTTAGAATGGCGGAGCAGAGCTGCGAGCTGGTCAGAGCTATGGAGGCTGATGGGATTTCATGGTTTCCCTCATCAAACTCATCAAATACTCTTTGTTTGTGAGGTAAATTCATGCAAAACCAATGATGCGCGTTTCCGTCAGTCTTTGAATTTGCCTCAAAAACAATTTTGTGTCATAACGTTCCGTGGTGAATGTGCAGGTCACAACTTGTCCATTTTTTTAGTTTTTGATGAGGGAAACCAAGAAATACCTGAACAGCTCGCGGAAAATAGCTTGCAATGACAATTAAAGGTAATGAACCTACTCCTAAGGCAATGGGCCAATTTGCTAAAATGTTGAACTATCCCTTTAACATCCAGTGAATTAACTTGTTTCTACATTTATATAAAATATATAAAAACTGCTTGTTCTGCTACTCCACTGTTAAAATTAGCTCATCAGCCAACATGAAGGACAATCAGATGAAAACAGCATGAGCGAACATTCACAGGAGGTTTTTACATCTTCCTCACCTCCTCTCTCTGTCTCTTCGTCCCTAAACTCTTCCTTGATGTTATACTGAGGTTACTACCTTAAAGCACTTTGACAAGAGCGAGTCTCTTCAACCTGCCTTGCTTTCATTTTTCAAAGCCCTCAGTCTGTTCAGTCAAGGTTCTGTGTGGAGAACAGTGACTGAATATGTTTTGGGCTTTCAGAGGAATTGCAAAGCTTTAAATAAGATTGACAGGACACACTGATGCACACACACACACACACACACGCACACACACACACCCACACAGGCACACATTACATACTACATCTAGATGCACTTCTGCAGTTACTTTGGCGTTTTTAAACATGTATTATTCCCAAATCTGGGGAAAAGGGGAAAAAGATGTAGGAAACCAGGAGGATGATTGCTCGAAGCGATCGTCTTAATTAATAATGAAAAGCTTTAAATTATAAAAAGGGTGGAGACAGAGGGTTAGAGGCAAGCCACACTTCTTTTATTCTCTCAAAGAACTATTCCTCACACGCACCACCACCACCACCACCACACACACACACAGATTGTAACAACATGGAGGTTAGATGACTCTGCAGGGCATCCCACCACAGCAGAAAGCTTGGGGGAGATGTGTGTTTGTGTGTGTGTGAGAGAGAGAGAGACAGACAGAGAATGAGGACAGGAGCTTCTCTGCAGTGCAGCTGTGTGATTTCATATCCTCTCCTTAGTCCACACTGATCCTGTCTGAGATAAATTGCTTCCTGTCCAAAAGAAGTCGATGACGTGATGTAATCAGGGACACAGGTCTACAGGTGGACCAGAATTAAACATGCTTCCTTGAAGGTCACAGAGGTCACTGAAATGTTTAATGAGCATGAAAATTATGTGGATCATATGCTTTCACCTTCACTGATTATGGAAGGTTACGAGGACCTGACAGACCACACATCAGGGCTGCTCTCCTCAACATAAACTGACTCTTTTAGGCCTTATGGTCAAAGAGGACCATGTGTGGAATAAATATGAGCAAATACCGGAACAACACGCTGGACAAATAGGGATTCGGTGAGAAACCTGCGCAGCTGTCATGTGTAAATAAGTCATATATTGCATTTTCCGGTTTCATTTTTTCCTCTTACAGGTGTGATGTCATAATGTTTTGGTGACAGTGAGAGATTAGAGAACACTCAGCGCATTTACTTGACACATTCACATACATTTAGTACCCATTTACAAACATTCTTTTAATTTATGATTCATTGAGCTAAATAAATTTGTCCCCACAGTAAACTGCTGTACCGATGCTCAATTCCACAGGATTATGAAGTTCTGTTAACATGGTTCCTTAGGAGTTGAGCATTAACAAAAAATAAGTATTTACAAGAGGAGAAAGGAGTAATTAAAAATTAAATAAATAAAAACAAATCTAATCTGCAACTCTTTATCTCCCCTCTTGCACATGTCACAGTCATTTTCCAGACTTTTCTCTCACTCATCCTCTCCTGCCATAGACAGAAATAGTGTGTAAACAAACATGTGACATTCTTCAACATGTACACACACAAACTAATGGTGCAACCATCAGCATTGTATTCATTCATCACTTTCAAACACAGGACAGTGTCCTGCCTGTGGGACTGCGGCAGCACAAATGGCCCTACATACAATACATTTTCACATTGAACCTGGTGTTGCATAGCGCAGTGTGCTCTGACTTGTAAAGAGCACATAAGTTTAAAAAAAATCCTGGCAGAAGTCCCATTCTATATATATAAAAAAAGAAGAAAAAAAGGGATAACAATCAGGATTTATTTAGTGTGAAGCAAAGCTGGACGAATGCTATAGCTGAGATAACCATGGCAACCACTCTGCCCCCACGCAGGCCTTTCATCATCTGTCCTCTTTGTATTCAGCAGCAGGAGACGCACTCATGGGAGCTGTCCAGTGCTGAACCTCTACACATACAGTACATGCTGGAGAGGAAATTAGGGAATTCCTGAATACCATCATCATCTGATTAAAAGAGGAGCAGGAACCAAAGCACTGCAGAGCAACAAGGAACCTCGCTGGCACCACAATGCTGTCATAAAACTCATGGTTTTCATTATTCACTGAACATAACTGGCTTTGTTCTGCTTAAGGGTTATCAAAAACCTACTTGTTTCTGTTTCTTTAACGTGCTGCTAATCATGTGATTACTTAAGAGCTGCTTTCAAGGGTTAACTGAAGTAGGAATGACTCATTTTATAAATGACTTTTATTCTTCTACTACTGCATGGTCACAGGCATCCTTTTCTTTTTCTTGTGAATGCAAAATTGTAGCACCATGTTGTATGGTCCAATATCTTCGCTATTTTTTGTTGTGGTAATCTGATGCTCCAAGTCACTGAAGAGAAAGGAGCCTTACAATACAATGAGGGAGTGCTCATCACAGAAATCAACAGGCAGCCTTTAGATCAGCACTGTGTAACTTCTGCCTCTGGGGGTCTCTCAATCAAAACAATAACAAAGAATGATTTCTCATCCACCATTACCAAAAACACTGAACGCGGCGGATTCACATTTAAAATTAGTGATTGACTGATGTTGGATAGAGATGTCAGAGTAAGGTTCAGAGCTGAGACTGATATAAATCTTCGCTCTGATAGTTCTCTGAGAACTTATGAAGTAGGATTTTACCAGCAGCTCCTCTCAAACACTATAGAGCATGACACATGTGGTTTAACTCATACCACAAAGGGTTCTATAGCTGCAGCAGCCCACCTCCCAGTCATGGCCCGTATATGATTTCCTGTCTCTTTCTACCTGACTTCCCTGTAGATATCATGCCCAAAACAATATGACGTCATTGATAGATGACTAATGATGAAAATCAACTCTGAAAACATAGGGTTTAAATCAGGGACTCAATGGAAATGGTACAGAGTAACCTTCTGAAAACAAGACAAGTAAATGACATGAAAATAAGAGCATGATGTGACCAATACGCTTGGATCATCCATAATGAACCAGTCATAAATGCATGCCCAAGTTCCCTCCCAGGTCTTGTTTGGTCTATTCTTGGCTTGATCGTCCTACAACAGTTGTTTATCCTCTTTTTTGTACTGTATAGATTTGGATCTTTAACTACAAGCATCACTTTGTTGCTCAATACCAGACTGAACAAGCCAAGTCTTTGATCGTGTTTCTGTCCAACCAATGATTTCACTTTCACTATTCAGCGATCTAGATAACAACAGTGTAGCCTAGCGCAGCCTGACTCGCTCCAACCACAAACGACCAAGAGACCTGCAGCGGCTTCACCATACACCAGCTTCTGCGTGCAAATCATCCTCAGCCCAAACTCTGCTCCATCAGCTCTGGACTGAAATCACCATACAAGCTGAGCAGACAGTTATCTGACCCTTGTTGCCTGGCAACGGCTCCCTCCTAGGGAGTGTCACCAACCACTCTGGGTCCAACTGAGAGGGGTTCAGTGTTGCTGCCAAAACAGACAGGCCTTAACCTCTGACAGTGCTTTGCATTTATTGTCCACTGGTGTTCCACCACCCTCTGCTCCACATCCATGCAAACATATGGAGACACCACAGGTATGATTCAATAGACGGATGGCTGCTTATAGGCCTAGTATCCACACTGTCAGAGCATTTTAACTCCAACAGGTGCTTAACATGCAAGGAAACAGCATTCAATTGCCATGTAAAAGTGGGGTAACAATGACAACATGTAAAGGAAATACTTGTTTTGACTCTAAGTAAACACTGGTGACTAATCCAAAGTCATTTCCTGCTAAGTTACCGGTAGATAAACTACGCTGTCACCGAGCATGTTAGTTATATATGTTCAATCCAAAAGCTACAGTTCATTGAAAATATCACTACTCACATCACATTAAAATCCACAAGATATTCCCTCTCAGATGTAACGATAAAAAAAAGCATTTGTGTAGCTATATGTATATTCAACACAGAGGTATTAAAACAAAGGAGCAAAGCATGAACAAAAATAAACAAATGCATCACAATGAACAAACTGAGAAACTCAAACATATAAATATTTCTGCAGTCACACAGTAACACTTCCATATTTACTGGCTGACAGAGTTTGTGATACTCTTGAGATTTTAATTATGCTCATTGACCATCTGGAGCTCAGTGTCTGTGGGAAACCTGTTAACTTATTATGAATCTAATAATTCCTCGCAGATCTTTGCTTCAACACTTCAAAACTGACAACATGTTGTTGATTTTTGCAGCACAAGAAGAAATCCAAAGGATCATCATAATTAAAACGGTTCAACCTTTGGGAAGCAGGAAGGTGCTCAGTGATTTCTGTGGAAATCTGTGCTAAAATTTATGAGATGTTTTGGGTATGGTGACAATTTCATCTGAGCGTGTCCAAAATGTAAACAGTTTATCCTCTGGGTAGTAAACACATTTGTTCACTTCACCACAATATATATCCAAAATTGTGGAATGACTTGGCATTTTCTGCCCTGAAAACAATCATATGTTTGTTTTCCTTTCTCCGAGCCATAACCAACCACCCTGGGCAGGTGCTTGTCCCCTCGCTAGATCATTATAGTGAGGAGACAACCATAATGGGGGACATTTCCACTTACGGTCATGATGGAAAGAGAAACCTTAGTTTTTAATGTTTACACATACACCCAACATATGATGATGGTAATGATAACTAAAGCAGCTATCTGTGTGACTTCACATGACATTGGCGCACTGGACTCTGTTAAAGAGCTTAAAATGAAAAAATATAATATGAAAAGCTTAATACTAATGGCATGGCACCAGCAGGTTCTTGCGCTGACATGGGGAATGGAATATTATCTTTAGACATTTACTAGGACCAGGGATGAGGATGGATGTGGTGGTGTGGGTGTTTTTCTTGGTGTCTTCTTCATTTATAGTAAAACCTCTTCCTGCAGCAGCCTGTCTCTGTCTGTAGCTCTGCTCGGGGCAGTGGCTGCACTATAATCACTGTGGCTCTAAAAACATAATTAGCACAGTCTTCAGTGTAATAGCAGCATATTTCAACTCCATTTGGGGCTCCTGAAACATTTAAATCACTAATTTAAAGTTACAATCCAATTTAAAGGCTCACTTACCATCCTCTGCCTCTTTGTCACCTTTATCTCTCCCTCTCACCTCGACTCCTCCTCTACATCTCTCTCTTCATCTCCCAGTATTGGGTTCCTTTTTACCTCCCACAACATATACAATTCACAGTATTTACCCTCCATCTATTCTCTCATCTCTCATCTGTATTTTTTCTTTCTTCTTCCATTTGACTTCAGCTACATAACTATATAGGCTCAAAGCCTTAATCACAAGGGAAGGGGACTTTTAAGTGCAGCTAATTTATCCTGTAGAAGTTAGTGAAAGTAGCTGAACGATAGAAGTCAAATAAAATGCCTGCTACCTTCAGGGACTCCGCTCTGAAATAAAGAATCAAGAAAAAAGAAGTAGTTAAGACTTTGGAGGCCAGACTCTGGTGAAAGAAGCAATGTCGTAGATAAACAGCTCAGCTTTAAACATATCTGGCTGTCAGTATAGGGAAATGTTCATTAGATTTCTGTAAGGAGAAATATTTGCCTGGGCAGGAGGAACAAGAGGTGTCATTCGCACAATGTTTGGAGTGATGTCATTACGTAGATAATTTAAATGTGCCATCCCAACACTATGTCTTGGCTGAAAGGGCAGGGACAATCTAGAGGCTCATGTTGTGAATAAATATTTCACTTACTGTCCAACATGGATGACGGTCAGTGTCTGTCCATGGATGTAAATGTAGCGTTTCAGAGGACTCCTTGTCCTCCATTGTCTAAACAGCAGAACATTGAGGCCAAGGAGTTTTTCATTATTCAAATGATGTGGTGACAACCGGTGGCATCAAGTCCTTAGAGTTTTTTCTCTATTTTCTTTTTGCATGATATTAATTTGCATTCTAGTGACAGACAAAACAAGCGGCAAAAGGAGTTGGACAGAAATTATTTGATGCGGGTGAAAAAAATTGTAGATTTTTCTCTCAATTCCTTCAAGCAATTTGCTAAAATTGACTGTCTTTAATCCGTTCCTGTGGATGGTTTTTAAATGCAAAATATCTTAATATCTTAATAAACCATTCAGTTGACAGCATTAATCCTCATTACCACTAGTGAAGACACATCTGAACAATACTTGAATACAGACACTGTACAGTGTAATATGACTAAAGATTAAAGTGAATTTAGTGAGTACTTATATTAACTCTCTCCATCTCTATCTGTTATGCCCTCTTCCTCTCCAACCCAAAGGTCGAGGCAGATGGACGCCCAAGCCGAGTCTGGTTCTGCTTTTTAAGAGGAGGTTTTCCTCACCACTGTTGCCATGTTCACTTGGTGGGAACTGTTGGGTCTGTGTAAATACTATTAGGAAGAGAAGGTCTAGACCTTCTGTATTTGTGAAGTTCCTTGATATAACTTATGCCAAGGCACTAACTCCCTTGGATTCCCTCTGTGGCTTTCTGTCATATCTTATACAAGCATCTTTATTTACATTAGACTGAATCACTGCATGCAGTCTGTGGATATAATCCTGCCTTTGGGCACCAGCCTAAGACTCAACTCCTCCCTTTCGTCTTTCCTGTCCCTATTATCACATTCAAAATCCACTTCACTACAGGAAACAACAACAACCCCTGAGCTGCTGCCTACACACTGAGGATCTAGATCACACAGTCCATAGGCATCTTTTCTCTATTTTCACCTCCCCATCTCCAAAATGTTTCACAAAGAGAATTTCTCCTCTTGCAGGAGCATCATGACCACTGTGATTTGTTTGGAGAGATGCATCCCCATAATGATGATGTTGTGGCCAGAGATGTGTCTCTGCATAGGCTGTAGATGGATACAGCATCACACATAGGAGACGAGAAGAGTGAGCTGAACTTCCAGCAAATCCAAAAATTGGCAAAAAAAAAAGAGAAGCATGTGGAGCTGCAACTTAAGTGCATGTCAACTTTGAAGTCTGCCACACAGAACTTGGCATTTAACACAGCAAAAACTATTATTGTGAGGTCAGCACGACCTTGACCTTGTCAAACAAAATCGAATCAGTTCATTCTTAGGTCCAGGTTGCATGATTGCGTGATTGAGATTGTGTCCATGACAATTGAACCTAAGGGCCTATGAAAACAACAGGCTCGCAGTTGTCAGGGATTAGACATAAAAATACCAACATGAATTCTGCCTGATGTGACTCACCTGTGCAGCAGTGTTACATCATCTCTGTCTCTACCACCTGATTGTCAGAGCAGCAGAGACCAGGTCTCAGTCTGAAGACACTGAGGTAGACTAGATGGTGGTAGGCGCTCTACCCCATCAGTCACTCTCAGTGGTTGACAAATGTTCAGAGGAGCCAATAAAAGACAGCGGACATGATGTTGGGATAATGATGGAGGACATACTGTTTAATTCTTTATGTGGCTCTGTGTGTAATGTCTCTGAGCTGCTGAAGCTCTGAGGTCGTTCATCTTGTCCCGACACATTAATCTATTCAAATATGAACACGTCTCTCTTCCTGCTACCATTTCCTCACCTGCCCATGGCTGTGTATGAGATGAATTACACAAATACTCGCTGTTAAAATCTCACTCACACAGAGAAATTATATTTCATGCTGTGAAATATCATAACTGCATCAAGAATATTGGGAAAATTAGTTGGTACTGATTTTTACTTAATGAATCATGAGACATGTGATTGTTGTTTGCTTTCCCTCCTTTGTGTGGATATTTTCTAAGGGATAAGTCTTTTTTTTTGGTCCAGAAAGTGTCAACCATGATCCGGAAAATGACCATGATAAACCATCAATTTCCTATGTTGTTTCCTGACATTATTATCAGTATATAACAAATCTTGGGACAGGTTTGGAAAGAAATTGAAGGTATATTTGAATGAGCCTTTCACATGGAAGAGTCTAGTCACACCGCTGTGGTAGAGTTGGTCTTCAAAAGCAGCCTCTGAAGGGTGAGGTCAGAACCGCTCCACGGTCGGGGCAGTTTTAGACAAAGAATCTAACCTCTACTGAGTAAAAATGAGAGGTGCATCTGGAAGCTGCAGGTCTGCCTGTGAAGGCTGGCTCAGCTGTCCTGCAGCCAGGTGAAGTCTAGACCTACACTGGTCTGAGAGGCAGACAGAGAGAAGGGGGGTGGGTGGGGGGGGTTGAGCAGATAGGGGTTTGTGAGACGAGCTTATCAACACTACAGGGGCTATGGCTGAACAAATTGCCTTCTCTGTTCACTGTGATTAGACTGTGACCAACACGTGCACACATGCACCGAGCCACATTCACGCACCCACCCACCCACATGCACACACACAGCAGAAACACTCTCTCACACATACACAAACACAGTCACTCTGAAGACAATGTGTTGACAATCAAAGATGAGCACTTAAAGGCAGACCTCCAGTCTCATTTCTTTTGTTGAAAATTGTTCTTCAAGGACTGAGAAAGAAAGGGCGGGGGGGGGGGGGTTATGTACTGTATGTACTTGTCTTGTCTGTGTGAACACACATAAGGATGTGTGTATACTGTATGGTTCCAGTGTAAACCAGCTAATTAGTTAACGCCTTCATAGAACAGCTGATGTGGATCCAGACAAGAGAGACTCGAGGAGACGAGTGTATCTCCTTCTGTAGGAAGGAATCAGGGAGTGTAGCAATAGTACATTATGTTTATATAGTGCTTGGCATGGTATAGGGAAAGTCACTTAAAGAGCTTTGATAGGGACAAATCAGTGCAGTCTGGTGTGTTTAGGGAGACAGGTCCAATGAGAGAGGAATCTCTGTCAACCCTGGTCCGACGTTTTGCCCTGAGTGGTGGAGACAGGAGGTGGGCATCAGATGAGCAGAGGTCTGTGATAAAAGGGTGTGGTGTGGGAGCAAATCAATGAGGTAGGAGGGAGGCTGGTCATGGAGGGATGGCTTTGTAAGTGAGGGAAAAGACTTTGAATTGGATCTGTTGTGGCACGGGGAGACAGTGGAGTTTCTGAAGGACAGGGGGGGGATGTGGTCACGAGAGCAGGCGAGGCGAGCAGCAGAGGTCTGGGGGTGGACGTCGGAGTCTATTCTGGATGAGATGAAGCCATCGATCAGAGTTTCAGCAGCAAATAGGAAGAGTGAAGGATGTTTGCTGTTCAAAGGAGAGGTTGTTGTCCAGGATGACTCCAACCAGCAGGTGTGTGTGGAGGGAGACAGTGAACTAAACTAAATTTGAGGCCATGAAACAAGAAACATACAAGTGTCTATGGGATGATCTACACTATTATAGTGGCATATTATATTGGGCTCACACTGGCTGCAGATGTGGTGTAGCCAGAGACTGCCACTGTGCTGATGATGAAGTTAGAGGCTATACAAAACACACATGTGTTGCCCTGTGGCTGTCCATGTCACCCATATCTAAATCTACCACTTTTCTTGATGAATACTATGAGCCTGTCACTCTTCAGCTCTTCCTTTGTATTTCAAATATCACTTGAACTCACACTTTCGCTTTGACATTGTGTGTGTGCAAGAGAGGGTGTTATTTTATCAGTGAGATAAAAGCATCTGTACAGATGCTTCACATTAAACATCTATACCTCCATATCACTGCCAACTATTAGCACAACATGAGACGGTGTTCATGTGTGACAGTGTGAGCCATCAACCATCACAATGCCCCCACACACTTCACATGTGACATGGTCAGACATCATTAAACCATGTGTTCATACCATACCAGTCTGACTACCTCATGTAGAGCACAGAGCAGTCAGTGCAGCAGTATTTGGTCAATTCAAACTAAACTAACCTTGAGAATAAGGATGTGGGTGGTGGGGTAATAATAATAATACAACCAGCAGGGGGGCTGCATGACCAACAGGGGGGGTGGTTTTGACTTCCCCCTCACACTGTACCTGAACTATACAGTAGCTGTGCTGTATCTTTAACCATCCTGTTGTCCTTCTGGGTTAAATTGACCCAATCTGTTCCCTTCCTCCATCCTCCCTTCCTTTCTCCCTTCCTTCTTTCCACAATCATTTTTCCATCCTTCCTTCCTTCCTTCTTTCTATCTTTCCCTTTGCCCATCCTTCTGCTTCCTAGATGTATCTGTTCTTTCCCTCCATTTTTCTCTCCTTCCTTTTTCCCTTCCTTCCTTCCTTCCCTTCATCCTTACTTCTTCTTCCTTCCTCTTTTGATCTAATAGGCCTAATATGTTTCCTCCCTCCCTCCATCTTTCTTTCCTTCCTTTTCCCTTCCTTCTATCCACAATCCTTTTCCCTTCCTTTCTTCCTTCGCACTTCCTGCTTTCTTTCCTTCTTTCCCTCCGTCCTTCCTGCCTTCCTTTCTTCCTTTTTTCCCTTCGTACTTCCTTCCTTTCTTCTTTCCCTCCATCCTTCCTGTCTTCCTTCCTTTTTTCCCCATTGTCCTTCCTTCCTTCTTTCCTTTCGTCCTTTCTTCTCTGACCCGGAGGAGAACAGGAGGGTTAAGTGGCTGCATTTGACGACCAAACTGAGATTCAGTTCCTGGTTTCCACCTCCTCCTCCTCCTTCCAAGCTCAGTTCAACACCTTCCCATACACTTGTTAAAACCGAGGGCCTATGAACCTGTGAAAAAAAACCTCACATGTTGTCAAGGTTGCTAGGTGACAGCAGCCACGCTTTGCGACATGGTGGTAAAATCGGGCACAGCTGGTGACACATCATGATCTGTTCCTCTAAGTAGGAGCCACATTTTCACAGAACACTTCCTCTGAATTGAGACGCAGCCTGTGTTTACTTCTAAACACTGACCAGACTGATAATGGAGGCCACAAGGTTCAGTGTGTACATCACATCATTGTCACTATCTGCCATCATTAACACTGAACTGAACCGACTGGAACACAATCAGTGTCTATGTCTACATAAATAAAGAAATACACACACACACACCATACACCATCACCACACACTGTGTTTGTGGATGTGTTTGCTGTTTTTAAACTACAATCTGCTGTTCTCATTAGAACAGCTTATTACAGTAAAGGCTCACTGTGTGCTGCATCTGTCGACCCTATGAACAATGTCTCTCTCTCACATACACACACATCACATCACATCACACATCACATCACACATCACCCTGACCTGTTTATCTCCATAATTCCGGAAATTATTGATATTCTCAGACAGCGTTGGTGCATTACTGAAGAAAAATATTGACTTTTCTTTCATTTTCATAATTGACAGCATTTTAATATTGATGTGAGCACAGCATTGATCCTACCTCATTGACATGTGGCCATAAACAGCTCTGTTAGGCACATGAAGTTTGAGGGGGAGAAGTTATGTTAGTAGAAATGTTTAGTCCAGACGAGTCAAGGTGATGTGAATATCAAAATGTTGATTCTAGAGAAGCTCTGATACAACTTCTTAACAGTACGATACCAATGCATTGAGGTCTACATTAATGCATTCTACTTCTGGACATGGACATACCTTAACGGGGACCTTAACAATGACATGTTGTCATTGTTTTATGAAGTGTAAAACTCAAGCCAATGAATACTGTAAAATTGCTATTTTTTTACACAGGATATTTGATCGCACCTCCAGTGATCAGCTGCTCATGGACCAAAAAACCATATGCTGAGGTCTCTGACATGTGTGTCAAAGGCTAGAAATGCTTATCGACTTAAATAGAAATATCGTCAAAAATGTGATAACAATTAGGTCATCAAATATAGGTCTAAGTCCAGAGAGGATAGCATCTGGGTCTGGGTCTGGGTCTGGTCCGCAGCTCGCCTTCCCTTCCCAGCCAACGGCTAACACAACACTATTTACAAGAAATCAATTCTTCTTTCCTGCTCTAACAGTCGCCATCAGTGGCTGCGAAGCACGACTTCCTGTGAAGGCTAGTGTTTTAGAGCTGAGAAACAAAATTGATTTCTGTGAAAACCCTGTTTAATCTGGGTGTGAAACTGTTAAGTTTATTGATAAATTACCTGGTATCAGTGTCATTGCATAGACCAGGGTACTCACTATTCCAGATCCAGTATTTCAGTACAGGATATGATGCATTTCTGATTCTAATGTTGAACAGACAAACTTGGATAAATAACTGTTGCATAAATAATGGCATGATATTGCCAAACCCCACAACTGTGTTTATCTGTATTTTTTAACAAATGTATTTTATTTCAAAATTAATGTGACAAGTAAAGACACAAACATAGATGCACCACCACTCTGAGCTTTGAAATCTAAAGGTAAAAACTGGCTCCTGAACTTATCAAACCTGCTTCAGTTAAAGAATTTCAAATATGTCAGTCTCAGCCATTCGGGGTGAAGAGCTTCAGTACATCAGCAAAAGTTGGTGACATTCATTCAAAAACATAAATTCATAGAAAAACATGGGCGAGTTGAGCAAAGTGTCTATCTGATCGGATAATGGCGTCAGTCAGATGTTCAGTGTGTCAGCATATTTAAATCTTTCTGTGGTGAATCGTTTTGAGTGCACGCACACTGCACAGCCTCAGTGGACTGATTTAATATTTCTCTAACCATGTAGATACTGTAAAATCCAAATGCCCATACCTGCACATGCGAAACCAACTGCTCACTGTGACAAAGCTGCTGCAGGTGGACTATGTGCAAGGGTTGCAGCTGAAAGATTAAGTTGCAATGCCATTAATAATCATGAACAATCGGCACACATGGTTCAGAGAAAAAAGAACGTACGAACTACAACAAGCATCAAACACCGGGGACAGGAAAGTGCCAATACTGCAGTTCCTATAATGGCCACTTGAGGCCCCTCATCTGTTTGTCCAACTGTTTCATAGGTGGCCACAAAAGGCAGTGCACAGTTGAACTTATCGTCATCACACATACTCTTCACACCTTATGCAGTTATGTGATGAAATGATGCTACATCCAAGCCAACACTGGGATACCGAAAACTGCAGTTCCTCTAATGCCCACTGGAGTGCGTCTCCGACAGTGAGTCCCCAGACTCTAATGTTAAAATGTCCAACTTTACAGTGAAAATAAACATGTTTACAGCCTGGTACAGAAACAGTTTTTGTCTCTGCAGCTGATCTCCTCCTTCATGACTACTGTAGATACAGTAGATGTGTAAGTTTCATTAAGACTTGGTTACACAGTGCAGCTTCTTCGACTGAAGACGGGTCACCTTTCCTCACAACTGTCTCTGCTCACACATGCTCCACCTCTTTGGTCATTTATGGATTAGCTGGGTGTCAGGGGTGGAATCATACTCGAACAAGATGGCTCACTCTGAGGTTATCTATCTTTACAGTGTATGTCCTTCACACACACACATGCTGCTGCTGACATAATGCAGGCTGTCATATTGACGTGGTCCATAATGGTTGCTAATGTTAATTGAATATTTTAACGTGGTGTAAAAATCATTCACTCTGTTCTGGCCTCGGGGTGAAAACAAAGGGTCACTGTGTTTTTATATATTTTGAGGACAAAGCAGATGTGACTGGCTGGGTCACAACACCTTCTTTAATATCATGAGGATGTGCCTCTTATAGACCATTCTGATGGTGATCATTTAAAAATACATGAGGTCTGAACCTGACCTGAATTATGTAACAGTTTATGAAGCTTTCATGCTCTACCAGTCTAATATTATCATTTACTGTGGCAGGCACTGAATGGTTGGCTCTTGGGAATTTAGGACAACCTTCTTTACTCACATAAAGGATATTTTATGAAGGTAATGAGGTGAGAAGTGAACTCCAACATCTTTTGAACCCACTTCTATCATAACAAAATATGTCAAATATCTTTTGATGAACTGAATTCGGAGTAAAGACGGCAATGACTCTGAGAAAAGATGATGGTAAATGTTTCATTTATTTTCAGTGCGATCTGTGCAGAGACTTCTGCAGCCATCCCGACACAAAGAAAGAGAATTTCATCTCAGCTCCTCATTACCCTGGAAATATTAAACTCAGCAGCAAGGTGAGCTCTGCGCAGCTCTAGTTTCTTAGAAAGTGCAACATAGTTCCAATGAAACCGTATTCAGAAATTAATTTACAAACCAAATTCTTTTCACCTCCACTATCCCAGGGTGGTGGTAAGAGGCTGGACTTGAGTTCTGGGAACAGTTTCCACTACTGAGACATTGCTTAATAGTTTTGTGACAAATGGTCAACTCAAAGACATACTGTCTTCATTTCTTTTCAAGTCCTTCAAAACATCTGTTTATGGTCAAGTGGCGGCGACCTCTCGTGTCCAAGACAATTATGACACAAGCAGAGGAGGACATCATGTTATAGAAAGTCCACCCAGGAAGTGAGGAATGTGGCTTTCAAAGTTTCAATTGTTTGCCAAAAAATATTCATACATAGATACATGTTTTCTGTTGAAGGTGCGTATGTCAGTGTTATTCAGTCTTTGAAAAAAGTTTAATTCTGCACAATGCTTTTTGCTTGGGGGGCGACCGCCATTCCGAAGGACCGCTATTCCGACGGTCCGCCAGTCCGAAAATTCCCGAAGGTCCGTCATTACGAACTTCCCGAGGGGCCGCTGTTCCGAATGTGTTTTATTTTGAAAATTGACCGGATTCTCTCGTGGTTTGACTTCCTGTCCGGCTTGACACAACGCGCCGCGGGGACAGCGTCCCCCTCCCCCTCCCCCTCCCCTTCCAAAGTTTCACCCAGGTGCGAGTCTGATGCAGCCGCGGCGCTCCTGCTGAAAATAAATGTCCTTGCTCTGTGCTCTGGTTAGGTTTAGGCAATGTAGAAAGGAGTTGGTTAAGTTTAGTAAAAAGATTAGGTAGAGGCCAATAAAATCGTTGTTAATATGTGTCTCCCCCGGGAGTCGAACCCTGATCCACCGCATCAAAAACAGACGTTCTAACCACTACGCTACCAACACATTTGCCTAGAACTAAAACCATTAAACTTTTTTCACGTTCGGAATAGCACCCTTTTCTTCAGGTTCGTAATGGCACCCTTTTCCCATAAATAATTAAGGGTCGGCATTCCGACAAATTAAAGTAAACGTTCGGAGTGGCGACCCTTCGGAATGGCACCCTGGAACCTTTTGCTTAGCACCACAGTTTATGAGATAACTGACCTCACAAGATCCTTCCTCAGAGTCGCTTCCTCACTCTGAGGAACTCTGAGGACATTTCAGTTACAAAGGTTTTGTAACTGAAATGTCGTTATTTTTCAGTTACAAAACATTTCCTCAGAGTTCCTCGGAGCGAAGAAATGACTGTGACTGCAGTCAGTCTTGTAACTTAAACGTCAGTTATCTAATAAACTGCGGTGCTAAGCAAGAAGCAGTGTGTGGGACTCTCTTCCAGTGTCCAAAGATGAACTTAATGATGTAATGACAGCAAAGAGCAGTAAGCTCCCACAATGCAGAGACTGGAAACAGCCAAAGATTGACTTCAACCATAAATTGATTACCTAAATACGTATTTGCTGGTTAAATTTTCATTTGAATGACCAATCAATTAATGGAGTAATCATTTCAGCTAATAGGCTGCATCTCAGAAGCTTGGGCGGATTAAACCACGCTGCCACAATGGCTGAGGTTGAGCGTTAAAATCAACTGCACCATTAAGCTGAAGACGCCTCCCGAAGCAGTCTGATTAGTCTTCAGGGTCCGAGCAGTTTCAGTGACGGCAGAGCTGCTGTGTCCCTGCAGCAGCACAAACTAAGTGAACATGTTATTTATATGAATAAGTGAGGGTCAGAGAGAGGTGACACACACACAGATGGAGACATGTTGAACTTGGACCACAGCAACGCCCTTAACACTGACTGCTAAGTGGCACGTCTTAATGGAGGCACAACATAAAGCCCTGCTGTTTGTTTCAGCCTGAAGAGGTGGTGATGGAGAACAGCCTCATGTCTCACTCTGCTGTCTCCCATGATCACACTCGCTATTTTCAGCTCACCACTGTGTTCACACTGTTCATACTTATGGTAATATGCCGTGCATTGTGAGTAACTGCAGGGTTACTATCAAAAAACTTCCTAATTTGATCATCGGGAAATTCAATTATCAATTCAATATGATATTTCAATATAAAAAAGCTTATGAGAGACAGTACTAAAATGAAAATGATTTGAATAAGTAGCTAATCAACCTAAAACAACAATCCTCCGTTAAATGTAAGTGCTTAATATCAAAGAGAATGAAACAGGTGCTCCCAATGGCAGCAGAGCCCGAGACTCTGAGACAAACTACAGGTTAAATACCAGTCTGGAGCTGGGTGGGTTGGGCTTAATGCCAAATGAATGTGTGTAGACTGGGGTGTATTGGGTGAATTCATTGTCACTGTATTGACAATGTAACTTCAACACAGCCTGCTGTGATATGTAGCGAATAACCTGTGATTTCTAGAGGTGCCAGCTGGAGCTCCCTCCAACAATTTACCCTGAGTTAGAAACAGCTTAATCTGCATACAAGGATAAACAATTCAGCAACTTGTGACCCTTCAGTCAAACCACCAGCACCCAGCATGAGAGGAGAGGAAACAAGCCACACAATGTGTTGACAATGTGACACAGTTACCCCCATGTATATTAAAAGTCCAAGCACTAATCGCTAACAAACTTGTCCTTTTCAGGCAGTACCACCAAGCAAAATGTTGAAAATGTCCAGTAACAGCGACAGCAGTAGTTCAATTTAGTCAACACAAAGTTCAGTTCTACCAAAACCATAAAAAACCTCCAAAGCCCTCTACAAAAAGTCTTTGGGTCAGGTGACTAATCTTTATAATCCACAGGATGAGGACGACGGTCAACCTGACTCGACCATCAACCTTGTTTGAAAGCCAGAGACCAGCCCAGATAGGCAAACACTGACGCTACTGCTCCAGGATGGGGAGCCACCATCTTGCCTCTGACTGCACCATTTTAAAAATGGCTGTCAATTATTGAGGAAAAGACTGCGGCTGGAGGTGTGACAGGGGCGTGAATTAACAGTGCAACTGATCGAAGTGGATTTGGAAAAACATTTATTTTCCTGGCAGATCTCCAGAGATCAATTCATAATAAGTTTACAATAAAGCTTGCAGTGTTATGAATTACACTGTGCACACTGTCTCCACTTTGTTGCCCATTACGATTCCTCTGATTTCTGTCATTCAAACAACTCAGAAGAAAACTTAATTTCTAACTGCCAACTTAGTCTATTAAAATGAGCACGGTTAATGGGACAGGCTGGGCTTAGAGATAATGTGCAAGGGCTCAGCTCAATTTTTTGAGCCAGAACAAATAAACAAACAAACAGACAGAACAAACCTGAGCTTTTCACAAATAACAAGACAAAGCCACGGTGCTCAGCTCGCCATAAACACAACTGAGCCTTCTCTTTTATTGTGTGTGCCTTATACTGTTTTTGAGCCTCTTGTCCTTATTGTTAAGGCACTTTGTTTTTAAAGGTGCTATATGAATAAAGCAGTAATAATAATTGTGATGATAATAATAATATTTCCTTATTTATTCTAGGCTCAGATGATTTAGTACCATGAACAATGATGTGAATTCTAGCAAACCTGCAACTGTCATAGTTTTACAATATCACCCTGGTGAAATTCATGCCCCTCACATGTCATGTCATGTCATGTTATCACTTACCCTCTTTGTCCTTGTCTCACCAAAAAAACAAAACAACAACAGGGGTTATAAACAGCAGCTCAATAAAGAAAACCATGTACTTCCCAGCAGCCTCTGTGGGGACCAGTCCAGACAATATGATCCTCATCAATTTAAGATAAGAAAGTGATTATCTAGTAGTCTCTCAGTCAGGGTTTACTTACAACTCTGGTCTGGTTTAATTGACTATTAGTTCAATATTGAATTTAAAATGTTGGCTAGGTCAGCATACTGGATATGGATGCACATCACTAAGTAAATAATGATCATCATGTATTCAGTTGAACATCTCTGAATGTGAAATCTAGCTGAGCCTGTTTGAATGGACTTGATAACACAGATTGAATTAAATGATTATAAATTAAAGCTGCAGTCACAGTCCACAGGCTCATGTTTATATTGTATGAGTAAAGCTAAGTCAAGTGTGACTATGTGGCCCGATTAATCCAGAATTGTTATGGGAATTAATAAAGAACTGGGCCAATAAGAAAGATCAGTAACGGTATTGGTATCAATAAAATCTTATCAATTTCATCCGCACTTTTGTACAGTACTTTCCCTCCCTTTTGTCCCTGTCTTTCTTTTTCTCTGAGGTGTAGCACTCTACACACACACACACACACACACACACAATCTCTCCTGCTTCTCCTTTTCGACATATTAAATAACGACAAAGCCTCCTCATCACACAGTGCTTCTCGTTTCATGTGTTTTCCGCTCATGTCAGTGAATTATGTGTGACTAGCGTGAAAAACCAGTGCTCGGAGTGGAAGCAGCGTGTGTTCCTCTCTCCTACACAGCGGTGAATGGTGGGTGGAAACAGACTCAGGAATTGCTGCAGCTTTTTCTCAGAGCAAAACGGATCAATAATCAAGTGAGGTTTTATTTCTTTTAACAAAATAATCAGCGCCTTTCAAACATAACAACGCTCTCTCTGTGTTCTCAACCGCCGCATCTGTCGATAACGTAACTGATATTCTCCTTTACACTAGGGGTGGGGGAATTTTCCAATTCTTAGATCGTGATTCATACGTGGACGAATCTGAATCAATTCACAAACGTCCAAATTTCGATTATTTTAATCTGCTGTTAAATAAAGTAATACAGACGGTTCTAAAATGCTGAACAAAGAACCACGGTACGTGTCATCTCCGGGACACTATGGGGAACGCACCAGGAACGGACACACTGCACTGAGAAAACAAACATGGCTGACCGCAGCTGCCCACCTCCCCACGAGATCCGACAAGCTCCTTCTAATTTAAAAGCAGATGTGTGGAAACACGGCACGGCTTCTACAATGTTGACGGCGGAAGCAAACTGGACAAGAGCCATAATATAAAATACTTTGGCAACACAACCACACATTTTAATTTTTGTGATTCAAGATACCTGTTACCTTTGGTTCCTACAACAAAGTTGTAACTCTCAAGCATGCACGCATTCCCATTATAGTAAAATATAATGGAAATGAATTCAACTCAAAAATAAAAAAATAAAAATGAAAAAGTGCATCAACATACATAAATTAAAGATGCATTAACAATTGTTTTATAATCGAATCGTAGCCCCTGAGTCGTAATCGTAATGGAATCCTGAGGTGCCCAAAGATTCCCACCCCTACTTTAAACGCTCTATTTTGTATTCGTCTTATTTCCAATGGTTGCTTGTTGTGCTGTTTGAAGCTGATACAGTGCGATGTGATGACTGCTGCCAGCACAAACGCCTCAGACTGTATCAGAAGGAGAGATGCTGAGGAGGACAGGAGGAGTGAAGCCCTGCTCATGATCCAGCAACAACAACCCTGCAGCAAGAAATAGAATCACTCTGTTTTTACCAACAGCCACCTTATAGATCACCTGATGACTGTTAAGGCCTGCTAATGATCTCACAATATATTGATCACCTAACAGCACATGCCTCAGAATCTGCCTTTATCAAAGGAACATTAACACTGGTAATGTAATCACTAGGCATCAGTAATAATGTCCAACTGAAATATTACATCTTAACCAACAATCCAGATGGAGTAAACACATTACACGGGGACCAATCATCACATTCAAATAGCAAATGTCATTTTTGCAGATGACCTGGATTAATCCATCATGCAACCTTATTTTCAATCGATTAGCCAATCAGCTTCTTTCGGCGTGCAAGGACATTGTTGAAAACTAGAGAAGTAGCAATGCTGATGAATGCTAAATTTTGTTAAATGATGTAACAGGTCAATTATCATATTCATGACATTTGTTTTGTTTTTGCTGGTTTCAACGGTCGCCCTGAAGTAGAAAACACAACATAGGAAAACGGATTAGCTAGTCTCAGTCTCTGCAAGTGTATTTTAATCTACAGTAAAGTTTATAAAATGCTTTTGTATCAGCAGTTCAGTGATCTGCAGTACAGTCTCTTCTTTACTGTGATGTGTCAGCTTGTTTTCCTGTGCACCCTCCAAACCCTGGGTCGTCCCTCTCTGATGAGTCACTGTGTGGAGGGATGATGATTGGGTTCATTTCAGTGTGACCAGCAGAGATGATGTGTCCACACAGATGGAGAAAAGGGGAAAAGGTGCAGGCATGAGGGGCGTCTGGGCTACATGACAGAGTGAAAATATGGGGATACAGTGGCAGCCAGTTGCAGGATCTGATGGACTACAACCTTCAGAGTACAGGGTGACATGTTGTTAGAAAAACCCCTCAGAGTACAAACACGCACATATGCACGGACACACACACACACATTGCTACAGGCTGGAGAAAGGACATTCATGTAAAAATAATGATATCCAGTCAAACTTGTTTTCTACATCAGTGAGGTGAAGCGAGGTGAACTGAGCCTGGAGCAGTTCTGTATGACATGTCCCTGAATTCACCGTCAGACAGCACCCAGACTTTACTACGACGCAAGGAAGCCTGTGTTCCCCATTGGTTCATGTCATTTCACTATCAGCTGTTTGCAGTCCAGTGACATGTTATTAGTAATGATGGTCCAAGCATCAACTGCCAAGAGTGAAAAAAGAAGCCAACGCTGAAGTGCTAATACCTGTAGTTCCTCCACTGACCACTAGAGTGTCACTATAAAGATATAAAGGGATTATCAGTCTACATCAGTCTAGCCCCGACGACCTTCTACTGCGCATGTCAGCTGCAGAAAGAGATCGCAATCATGTCTTGTTGTGCTGTTGATTGCACTAATCATTTTGATCAAAATAAATTTAAAAAAACGCCAGTTTCAAGGCAAACAAGACAGAAAATAGTACACTGAAGATTAATTTCGAGCAATATAATGTGATACACATTGGTTTGAATGGTGATAAAGCTAGATATGCCCGCAGGCACAGCTGTTTTAATTGCAGAAAATTAGTTATGAAATGTTTACGACAGGGACTGAATACGAGGTTACAATAATGGAAAGAAAGCTAAGATTAATTAACGTTATACTATTTTAAAATTCATGCCCAACCATGCAGTTGCAGTTCACAGTCAGGATGCAGCTATTCCAGACTTTATATTGTCCGTCCTCTTCCCTTTTCTCTTACTAAGCACCACATCGGTCCTCAGAGCCACAAAGTTTTGTAATCATGTCAGAGTATGTCCTGAATCCATGATTGTCTGTTTCATAACTGTAGGTAGGGATGCACATTGTTGTTTTGAACCGATAACCGATGCTCATTAACCGATTAATGAACGTTAACTGATGGAATAAAATGCTCTGAGTGTCTGTCGCTTGTGCCAACAGCCAATCCTCGATCCTGTTTTTTTGTTTTTGTTTTTTGCCGTTATAAAATCTACAGTCTATGTATAAAACACACACTTTTGTCTCAAGGTGATAAACTGTTCGGTGACAGCATCGCTAGCTAACATCGCTTTGAGTAAACCAGATCCATGGAGTAAACTTCAAGGTTTTTTCCTCCGATCTCAGTCGATCCAGCCAGCTGCCAAACCTTCTCTAGAGAAAGGTCTGTTGAGCAAGACTACTCCCTGTAAACTTCAATGTCCAACTTCACAGCAGAATCAACATATTTTCAGCCTGGTTTCGAAAACAATTTCACCACCTTCATGCCAACCGTGTAGACGACCCACCTGTTTACATTTCAGTAAGGCTTACACTTATGAATAAAAGGTAGTGTGGCTCTTTAGAATGACAGGTGGGTGATTTGTGCTCACAACTGACACACGCACACGCCCCACCTATTCGCCCATTGTTTCATTAACCAGTGATTAGGGCTGGAGTCGGGTAATGCAAAGATGGTGATGGTTGAGGGTGTCATTCTGAGCTCTGCAGCTGCTCCTTAGAAACCTGTGGGTGACGTCATGGAGACCACCTCCATCTTCATTTACAGTATAGTATGGGATGGGCCAAGCACCAATCTTCAACTGGTACTCTTTGTTTGGTCAGAAATAAATAAGCTCCTGTGCAGGATCCAAGCATCCCACTAATAAACTGAGAAATTTGTCATCGTGACATCACAGTATGTTACTTTATGGGTTTGTAAATTGAAGCCATTGCTCCCATCAGGCTACAGTCTGTTGACTGATGACACATTACATGCCTTATATAAGGTGACATAGAGTCATTCCTTTGCTCACACACTGCAGAAAATTAGACATGCTGCTTGGACAAATATCAAGATCATCTGTTTTTAAATGTTCTCATTTCTAACATCCTCAAAATACAGAGGCATCATGTTCTCTCGCTTTATATTTAGTAAATGACTGACTGTGGAAATGCATGACACATACACACGGTATATCAACCAAACGTGTAGGGCAAATGTATTATTCAGTGTTGATGAATTCAGCTCCGACACAACATCTGAGTGTGAATGCTGAGCAGCATCAACACAGGTGAAACAAGGACGGCTGAGGAACACTGAACACACACAAAGACATCAGTCCTTTATGATGGACTTATCAACCTCATATACGCACTTCTGCTTTGGTATATATACGCACAATTCTCCTTGCCCCTACCAATACCATCAAACTCTTCACCACTTCACTTCATCTACATCTTCGCTCTGTTAAACTACCTCGTTAGTTTGGAGTTTTAGTTGAGCGTGGACTGATAGCGCAGCTGCACTAACAGTTTGGTTTCACTGGATCTCAATCCACCCTCAGTGCACCTGTACCAGTCAGGCTCTATCTGCCTACACTACATGTTACAGCCAGGTGTAAACTGAGGTTCCCGGGCTGCTCTATCACACAAAACAGAATATCTGAGTTCATCTGGGCCTGTGTGTGGGCTTGTACTCTTTTTGAATATCTGTGTGACTTATCCAAGGTACATCACAAGAAAACTGACATTTACTCTTAGATTTGGACTCATGAGCAAGTGGGTCATGACTGTGTTCACCCCCCCAATGAAAAAGCTGTTTGTACTGTAGATATCTGGGCTTTTTTAGCTCTCAGGCTGCTGTTCTCTGCCATCACAGGATAAAAGACGGTATTTAGGAAGACACTGCAGCAAGTGATGAGGAGGAGGAACAGGCCAACTGATATTTAAAGGGACAAAATAAGTATTTCCTGCTGTGTTTGACTGGAAAACTGGGCCTTCCACCGTTCAAAGGAAAATCCATCTTTTGTTTTATATAAGAACTGATTCACTGAACAACCAAAGCACTCCATCTTTGTTAATATCAACCAGAAATGAATGATATCAGGAAAGGTACAACAAGATGCGTCCTCCTCCATGGGTCTGGAGAAAACGTTTAGAAAAGGTTTACCACTTATCCATTATCAGTCTGTTATGAGGAACAATCCACTTTTTCTGTTTTTGTTTTTCCTGAGCACTTCACAGCTGTGACAGAGCAGGTTTCCTCACATTTAAAACAACCCAACAACATCCTCAACACCACAGTTGAGTCTGTTTCCTCCACCGTTCAATGATGGGAAGATTTAGCCCATGACTTAATGAACTACCCGAACCAAGTAGAGAAGAATCACCATCCACATGTAGATAATCATAGTCGTTTTTGATTCATTTACTGCCAGAAAAAACTCTAATTAAACCAAAAACACACATTTAAAGCATCAAACTGAGGAGTGTTTTCATACTCTCTGGATTTATTTTACATAAGATCTGTTCTGTTCTGCAAGGTTTGCTTTTATGCTAAATAGATTTAAAATAAATAAATAAAAATAAATGCGCAATCAAATCATGGCAGACTGCATTTCCACACGCAGTTCTGATTAAAACAACTAACAGTTAGAGGACGTCTCCAGGCTACAGCAACAGCGGCGGCGGCGGCGGCAGGGGCACTTACATGGAGGTGAGGTTCTGGAAAAGGTCCTCGATGCTCCCGCTGGTATTCCCGGAGCTCCCGGTGCCTTGGAAGGACAGCAGCGGGAAGAATTTGCTGTCGTCTGACTTATTGCAGTAGATCTCCGTGGGCGAGCAGGTGCAGGTGGGCGGGCAGTCCAGCGAGGAGCTCAGGTAGTTGTGAAAGAAGATGCTGAGCAGAAAGACAACCTTCCAGCAGCACCATATCCTCGGAGGGCAACGGACGCCGAATGCGCCAAATGCCGCGCCACATCCATCCATACTGTCTGGGTTGGAGTCCGCAGATTCTCTGAGCAACTTTACAGCAGCAGTGAAAGAAAAGAAAAGAAAAATTCAATAAAAGATCAAATCAAATCCGCTCAGGGGACCGGTCCGCGCAGAGGTGGGCGTGTGGTCCCCCTGTCCTCACCTTATTCTCTCAGTCCTGATGTTAGAATAAAATACATCTCCCTTTCTGTCCGTGCGTATCCATACGTGTGAGTCAGTCTGAGTGTGTGTGTGTGTGTTTGGGGGGTTGGGGGGGGTATGTCAGGGATTTTGATGATGCCAGTCACGGCTTCTCTGTGCGGTTACAAAAACACAGCAGAGAAGGCGCAAAAATCCCGCAAATAGTCCAGGTACACATGAAAGGTTCTGAGCGTGTTCAGTCCGGTTATCTTTCTCTCGTCCTGCTCTCTCAGCATCGTTTTATGTCATCTCTCTCTCTTTCTCCCTCTCTCTCTCTCTCTCTCTCTCTCTCTCTCTCTCTCTGGCGCTGTTACCGGTACCAGGCGGTGAGGACGGTGGAGAGGCATAGAAAGAGAGTGGGAAGGAAAGAGAGAGAGAAAGAGTCGATCCTCTATGCCTCAAGTCCCCCCTACCGGGCAGAGGGGTAACTGACACAGGGGTGCACACATACACAGTGTGTTGGTAGCACCAGTCCACCCCCCCTCTCCACACACACACACACACACACACATAAAACCAACTCTTCTTATATAATGTGGTGGAACACTGACTCTGAACATGATGTGGGACACACTGGTGCAGAGACATATCTGTGGCATCGGTCAGGACGAATGCAGGAAAGTAAGACTGTGGTTGTGATGAAATAGAGACTAATGCCTTTTTTTCCATTTTCCTATCAACAGCTTTCCCTCTATATGGTCACATGCAGACCAAACATAACTGAGCATGAGCAACATTAAAAAGGTGCAAACCCCCTTGCTTCTAGCACCACTCCCTACACCAGTGGTTCCCAACCTTTTTTGGCTCATGACCCCGTTTTGATATCACAAATTTCTGGTGACCCCGTCAATCAGATGCAATCAGATATTTTTACGTGCTGCATTTTATTTGAACTCGATTTATATCCAAGAAAGTGAAAGTAGTATAGGCCTACATTTGTTCAAGATTATGTGTGGTGTTTTATCATAATTTTAAAAAGAATAATTAGTTGAAAATATTATTCATATCAGTAATTTCTTTAATCAATTAGACATTTCAGGCGACCCCATTTGAATTCCAGATGACCCCAAGTGGGGTCCCGACCCCAAGGTTGAAAAAGACTGTCCTAGACTATCTTTATGATTCCAAGCCTTCATAATAAACAAGAAAATAAAAAGAAGATATAAAATGTTTACAGCCTGGTACTAAAAACAGTTTCGGTGTCCACGGCTAATTTCCTCCTTCATGACAACTGTAAAAGGGTGACACGCTCATTTAAGTCTGAGTAAGTCTTACATTTCTACATAATGGAGAGTGATCTGCTTTATAGTCACTACACGTTGCCATGCATTGAAGTCTCAGCTCTACATGGCCATTGTTATAGCCAGGAGTCCTGGTATGTCAGAACGTCTCTATTAGGGCAAGTCGGGAAAGTGGTTCAAGTCTATTCTATGGGTGATGTTAGGAGGCTACTGTACATATCGTGTACAAACCCATCTGCATAGTTTGTTCTCTGTAGCACTTTTTATCTCTGCACTGTAATGAAGTGTGTGGCCTCTTGGGGCCACAAGCGGGGGTTCAGACGTTCAGACAGCGAAGCAAATTGGGATCAGGGCACTCCAGATTCCTGAATGACAAAGTGACTCTATTTTTTCATACTCCTTTCAGCAGTATTCATACATGTTTTCTCAGGCTGTGATGACAGACCAGTGGGCGAGCGCAAACTGAAATCCTTGAGAAAATAATCCCTCAAAGAAAGAGATCTGAGTCATGGCATCATCATGTGCCCCCCTCCCTCTCTCCCCTCTTTGACTTTGCCTGTCTGCCTCCGTGTGTTTATTTCCCCAGGATGCTGTTGTTGCTTTTCAAAGAACTCCACTTTAACCCATGGTATAAGGTAAAACTCTCCCCAGCAGATGGTGAGGAAGACCTACAGGCTCAGCAAACATTTTGAGGAGGGAATACAACACACACACCTCCGTTTTTGTCACGACACTCATTGACCTTAGGCATGCACATATGCCAACCCAGATCAGAACCTGATCCTGACCTGAACCCTGAAACCACACAGGCCTTAATGTTTGAGGATCAGACAACATGTCCTCACCCTGTAAGATCTATGGTCCACACTAATGTACAAATACACGCACATGAAACTCACTACATGCGGCCGACATTAGTGTTCTGTCCTCCGGAAAGTAAAGGTAGAGACTTCAGCAAGTATTAAAGGGATAGTTCAACATTTTTGGCAAATTGCCCCATTGCCATAATCCACATAGTTTTAGGAGTAGGTTCGTTACTTTTAATTGCTACGGAGGCTAATGGGATTTCTTGGTTTCCCTTATCAAACTCATCAAATACACCAGTTGTGACCTGCACACTCACCACACTATGAGATAAAAACAGAACGTTATAAGGCAGAGTTTTTGAGGTAAATTCATGTAAAACTGCTGATGGACGTTCCCGTCAGGAGCAGTTTTTCGGCAAGTAGTCTCTGCATTTGCCTCAAAAACAATCCGTCTCGTAACGTTCTGTTGTTACAGTATCTCATATGTCAAACCACTGCTTCAGCAAATCAACTCAATCAAACTCTAAAATATGGTTTGCTAAATAAATATTTGATCTATCTCATCCAAGTCTCTGTGAGTGAATGTTTTGATTACCAATCACCAAATTGGCATATTAACACTCACTGAAACCTGGTTGCAGCAAGATGAATATGTTAGTTTAGATGAATCTACCCCTCCTAGATACATTAACTACCATGTGCCTCATAACGCTGGCAGAGGAGGAGGAGTGGCTGTAATTTATCAGTCAAATCTGTTTATTAACCCTCAACGTAATATTTCATATAATTTATTTGAAAGCCTTACTGTCAGCTTCTCTCACCCAGACTGGAAAGTAGAGAAACCACTCTTGCTGTGGTGTAATCGTCCTCCTGCACCTTATTCTGAGTTCTTGGAAGAATTCCCTGACTTTCTGTCAAACCTAGCACTGAATTCAGACAAAGTCATTATAGTGGGTGACTTTAACATTCATGTAACGTTGATGATGATTGTCTGGCCACTGCATTCAAGTCGCTTTTAGATTTCAATTGGCTTCTCTCAGAGGGTAAACAGACCCACTCACTCTTCATATCTTTGATTTAGTGCTATCTTATGGAATAGAAGCTGACCACATCACAGTTCCTAAAAAATCCTGTCCTGTCTCTGATCATATTTTAATAACATTTGAATTTACTTTAACACATCATACCTGGGGGAAAATCCAACTACAGTAGATGTTTATCTGACAGTGCTGTTAAAGAGCTCATTCCAGCAGAGCTTGCTGCCACATCTTGTAACAATTTGAGCAGCTATGCTGATTTTACTCCCTGGCAGGTAGATTATCTTGTGGATAGTACTGCAGCACACACTCCTTGGGGCACTTGATGCTGTAGCTCCCATGAAAAAGAAGGTTATCAGCCGGAAGAGAATAGCTTCCTGGTACAATCCAAATCTGCACACTTTGAAGCAGAAGACCAGACAGGAAGGGAAAACACATTCCAGCCAACGTGAGGAAGACTGTCAAGCCTGAAAGGATAATTTATTAATATATATATTTTTTAAAAGAGCTTCATAATGCTAGAAGCACTTTCAATTATCCTTGATAAAAAAGAACAAGAACAACCCCCTTTTAACACTGTGGCCAGGCTTACCAAGAACCATAGTGCTGCTGAGCCATGCATCCCTCTAGCTTCCCTTAGTTGTAGCTACTTTAGCAAGTCTATTTTATCCACGCAAGCCGCTCATAGCCACAAATAATGCTCAGAACAGCACCAAACGTCATCAACAGTACAGCGTCCCAGCACATAATACGAGGCATCAAACATCTGTAAGCTTTGCCTGGTTTCTATTGAAAAGAGACCAAAACAACTCACCCACTCGCCTCCAGTTGACAACACACATCCTTTGAGGCGGACTGGCAGCACAAACGTTCAGCTTCAGCGGCCACTGGCGAGCAGTGACCACACTTGACCACTTCCCCAGCACAGACTCCACCAGCATAGCTCCCTCTTTCACTTTCACTTTTCTCCTCCATTTCTTTTAGCTCGTCTTCAATAAACTCGGTCTCAAACTGATAGGGACGCCCATCGAAATTAAACCAGCCGTAGTTGTTGTCTAACTGCATACGGTAAACTCAGTCGTTAGCCTACGTGTTTTCCTTTCTGTGCTGTCTGCTTGTTACTGCCATGGTTACGGGCGGTTACAGGCAGTCTGCTGTCGTGGAGGCGATTACCGAGTGAAGTAGAGTCCTGCCAGCCCAAGGACGAAAATGTGTGATTATTAGCCTACTCCATGCAATGCAGTCAAAGTTCCTATGCATTTTGCCTGTTAGTTTTAAAAGTTGTTATCGAGTATTCACAGCGAAATGAACGGAATTGGGCATTTCTAACTTCAGATATTTGCGAGGGAAAATCACGTAAACAAGCGCGAGATTAGACGCGACGTCACGTCACACGCGAGACGGACGACGTTTGTTGCCGGAAGAGACTGCCTGTATCATAGTGAAGCCATGGATGTATTATATGTGAAGCAGACATCAACACGGCTGAATTTATGCAGTTTGATAACAACGACGACTGATTTCGTTTCGACGGGCGCCCCTATCAGTTTGAGACCTAGTTTACCGAAGACGAGCTGAGGAAATGAAGGAGAAAAGTGAACGAGGGTGAGCTGCTGGTGGAGTCCGGTGCTGGGGGAAATATGCCTGGACGCTATGGACGCAGAAAGTTGCTGCATAACTAACTGGAGGAGAGTGGGTGAGCTGTTTTCATCTCTTTTTAATAGAAACCAAGCAAAGCTAACAGATGTTAAGATGTTGATTAAAAAAACCCATGTGATACAACCATAGACTGTAGACTCTCGGACAGCACAACTGTTGATTGCCCCACAGCAAGAAGTTCCAGGTTTAATTCCCAGGTGTGGTGCCTGGGTGCGCCCATCCTCACCCTGTGTCAGTTCGGATTGGTTCTGGCTATGTTGTATAGGTTAATTAACTCTAATTGACAGTTGTCCTATTGTTGTGGCCCATTCAGACTCCAAAGGGTGGAGCCTATTGATTATTAGAAATAAAACATTTTTTTCGAGGGCTGCTCTCAAAGGCTAGATTGGTTTCCCTGTGGAAGATTAGGAGCAACAACCTTTAAAAAATGGGCTTCTGGATGACATCTGAGCATTACGCCTGTCACTGAGGAGCAAGTTTGTGCTCACTGGAATTTTAACTGCTGACGAATTCTGGGTAGCCAGGCTTCAGGCTTTGTGCTAGGGAGGAAATAAACTGCTCTTTACAGGGGTTCTCCTTTGTTGAAATCGGGGAGGTTAAACAAGTTGTCTAGAAGAACAAGACAGCATAGTTGCCTGTGGTGTTGCACTGACAGAGACTCTGTATTGTGGCATGGGAAACTCACCATCCTACTGTAACTGAACAATGCAGTGGGTGGCCCACTGTGGTGGGTGGCATCCTGCGGAGGAGGGGTGGCTATGGCACCCTCTGATGGCTCTCGTGGGTATAAAAGATTGTAGCCAGAAAAAGTAAAGGTGGCTTTTCCAGATCTTTCAAAATGCACAGGCTGTAAAACCTGGCAGGCTCAAGCTCTCTGTGAAACACAGGGCCGGTGACACAGTGTAGAGGGAGGAGCGCTTTAAGCCAATTCTAGATAGCACTGAATATGTGATATGCAAATGCTGAAATAAGGTTCTCTCAGAAGTGATCATAGGCATGATTATCTATGACATAGATGAAGACTTAACATGCGGTATTTCATAATTGAAATTCATTTGTCCATTCATCTCATTACAACTAACCGTAATAAGTGAGTCCATTCCACTTTCTTGTTGTAGGACAAATGATCTCCTGAACATCTCAGTCCTGCAGTGAGTTGCTGCTGCTGAAGCTGCTTCTCTGACCTGCCACTGTCATGTAGAAAGGGTGGCTTGTGTTTAAGATCGCTTGTATTTTAGCAGATTAGTGGAATTAGCAAACTCTTAATGTATAACTGAACATCAATAACATGGGGATGTCTCAGATTGATTTCGCTAAATTTCATAAGCAAACCACCTCTTGGCATGTTAAAGGGCCAACGAGGAGTTTCTATTCGGTTATAAAACAGTCTCACGTTAATGTGGATGAATCTACGCTACCCACACTTGTTAATGGCTCCATTTTCGATCAATATATCGTTTTGTCTCTATCATTATTTTGTTATTAAAATGCTGGTCAAGCCGGGGATAACGGCGATTCAGGCGGCGTTATCTCAGATTGAACCTTTTGAACCTCAGGCTTTAATCCTTGATGAATGAAAACATGAGTCCGTCTTGCGCCGGTGGAGGAATTCTACGTGAAAACACTTGGCATGTTAACCATTGTGGGGAATGGAGTTCAAATAGTCTGTCTTTGAAGCAAAATAAGGCGTTGTCTCCAACACATTTGTGTGGAAATACTGTCCTTGTGAAATGCACTGTGACTAGTGATTTGTCATTTCACCAACCAGAGCAAATGCAGAGGTCAGCAGAGGTGACATCTGTTGGTCTGTTGGAGCTGAAGGATTCAGTCTGACTCTGGTGGAAACATCGGTGAGCCCAGCTGTTCCCACCTAGAAGCGGGTTGTTTCGTTGCCACATTTGTATTAACTCTGATTTAACTTGCACATTGTCAAGTATTACACAGAGGAAATGTAGAAGTAGAGTATCAGAACATATCAGCTTATCAGCCGTGATGAAATGACACATTCAGTTTCATGCAGCAAACAACATAATACGTTTCCTGTTTCTGAAGGTCTCACTCTCCCTCAGCTCATAAATTTGAAAAGTGACTCAACATCACACCAGATACCTTTGTATTCCTCCTTAAATGTGCCACCCACTCTGTGTTATGTAACATCCCTTGTCCTGTGACTGTGGCACACATACTATAAAGCCAGTATGTCACCATGGGGCAATGCAACACAGTATGCTCAGTTTAATTTTCTATGGTTTCATCCAACTTTAAAAATTGAAATAGAAAAAACCCTGCTCCACAGTCATCTTCTTTTATGAGTTTTACAGTATTTTGTTCACAGTGATCTGAGGTCACTGCTTCATTCTGATAGGAATTTATCTATTAAAGTCTATAAAATATAATTGTCATACTAGCTATATCCGTCTATGAAGGTGGTAAATTCATGATTACAATGGAAACAACCGTCAGAATGGTGCCTGCACCAAGGCTCAGTGGCCAATTATCTGTTTAATGTGTACTTCATGTAGAATATTTTCAGCACTTCCTGTCAGAACAGCACTTTACTGGAGGCAGTTAATATTGGGCAATGTTGGGTATACAATGCATGGGCTGACTGAAGAGAATAATCTCCAAATACAGTCACAAGAGCTCTCTTATTTCTTAAAAGAAGTGTCTCATTGTTGTTGTTTTTTAATCAAATACTGACCAAGAGGAAATAGTGCATTTGTTTGGGACAACTTTCAGTGATGGATCAATTCTTGTTGTACGTACTAGTATTTGTGGCAGGAGGATGGTGTGTGCAGGATTGAGTTTTATCAAATTACATGTGTGTTGGATATTTATGTTAAATGATATAGATGTAATTTTTTTTTTTATGAAACGTAAAAATCCATAGTGAAACCAGACTGAGCCATGCCGGTGAAGCCTTTCCCAGTCTTTGCGTCCACAGTTATATTGACTGTTCTCAGAGAATGAGCCTTGTCTGTAATATGATACATGATAATTGATAATGTGATATTTCAATACATTTATTTACAGACAACATAGTTTGCAGCTCATGTTTGAAACAGTAGAGTACTGTTGCGGTGTCTTCATGAGGGACACCGATTAATAGAACGTGTGTCTGATGTCAGTCGGTATTTGGGTTATGAGTTTCTAATCAATACTTTGGATGTTCATGAAAATGCGATCAACAAACTGGAAACTGGTGATTACACCAACTCCAACACAGCGTGACTGCAGGCCTTCTGTTGGTATCATCACAGTAATGATACCACTGTGACAGTACTTCTTAAGGCAACACACAGCTTGTCAGAGCCTCGCAGGATTTTGTCAAAGTGTTTTCAGAGGCTTTGTACAACTTTGGATGAGCAAACTGTCTATATGTGTGAAAGTGATGGTGTTTGTCCATAGTGCTGTTTGACGTCCAGTGGGACAAAGCTTAAACTGCTACTGTAAAACTCAGCAGAGAGAGAGAGCAGCAGTGGAGTCTGTCTGTCTCCCCTTGTCCTGCAGTGTGTCTCTGGTGAAACAGTGGGAGCACAGTGGGAAGGGAATACTGGGAGTAAGGCCTAAATCCAGTTTGGCCCGTACATACTTTCACTCTCACTCGATCACATGGAGAGTGCGCTACATGAAGTGTCATTTCAAACCAATCAGCCTTAAGTGGGAGTGGGTCATAAAGCCCTCCAACACAGAGTCTGCATCGATGCAGGCTGAGAGACAACACTACCTGCAGCTACTTTGTGTCCGAGATGGAGGAAACGCTGTCAACATACGAATGTGTAATGGCTTCACTTCAACCAGACAGATTATTTTGTACCCACATGACAAAATTAAATGTTACATTTAATTTTTGACACATGATTATTATGTCATTTACTCAATGACACCATCACTGCAAAATGAAAAAGAAAAAAAAAATTCAAATGCAACCAAGGAGGTGTAGGAATCAGTTTTGATTCATTTAAATTAAAATGTTTACTTTCACAAGTTCATTATGGTAAAGGTAATCTTATTTATATGGTAACATTTTTGAAATATTTTGGTAAAAATTAGCTTCCTGTTTTTGTGACCACATCCCAACATCTGCAACTTGTATCAAACAGAATGGAAAAATGTTCCATTGTTATCTTCAAAATAAATCAAAGTGCTTATTATATTGAGATGTTTATTGTTGTGGTGGTGGGTGTAGGCTGACAACATTTTTGAGAAGTGGGCCATGAACTAGAAATGGTTGTGAACAGCTGTATTAGAAACACAAGGGAAGAAGACAGAGGGTAGCGACTTGGCAGACAAGACTTGACAGTTGTCAGACTTATGATGGGACTGATGATTAAATCTTTTGAATTTTAATATAAGCTATGCTATAAAGTTATAATATGATATAGTATATTAAAGCAGTAGCTGTATGTAGGTATGGACGATTTAGACATCATCATGGTCCAGTCTTCACAGTGTAACAGCTGCTCTGCTGCTGCAGCTATATTTGTTCTACTGTGGCTTTTGGCTAAAAGGGTTTGGTCCCACCCATTCAGATGACATCAATCAGATGTTAATGTCATGACTTCTTAATGTACCTATGACCATAGTGCATTATGGATGAACCTCTGATTCCTAATGGCCAGTTAATGTACTGCATGTGACCAGGTTGTGGTTTCATGATAGATGGAGAGAAACAAACCTCTGTGTGTGTGCGTGTGTGCGTGCATGTTTTTTGGCATCAGCAGCCTGGTGCAAAGATGTCAATAGCATTTTGGTCTCATAGTTGTGAGATACAGTGGTTTTACCTCTGGATCCCATTTCATTAATAATCGGATGGTTTGCTCCAGGTTTGGTGTTCACATTCGTGGTCTACAAAGGATAACTATTTCAGTCCAAAAAATATATCTTGCTGTAGCTATATGTTTAAGGACACTGGGGAACAATTTCATCTTGTGTGTTTGTAGATTGATGGACAAGACACATGTGTGGGCTGCTGAGCCCAGGTGGACCATCATTGTATCGCAAATAGGCTGCCAGAGGTAATTTGCAATAGGTACGTAAAAAGTTTTTTGGGCTAACGTTTTCTTCTGTAGAAGTCCAAAGATTACGCGAACACATCCATGTAATAACTGGTGTTGAAAGTTGCAAGGGCAAATGGCCATTAGCTTGTTTTGTACCGGAAGCTTCTCGAAGCTCCTCTTCCCAGTTCATCAAATTTGGACGAACTGGGAAGAGGATGGACCCTGGTCCAAATTTGACGAACCGGGAAGAGGACCTTCGAGAAGCTTCCGGTACAAAACAAGCTAACAGCCAATTTCTGGCAGGTGGAATCCCCTGATTTTTTTACATTGCAATGGCCCTTTATGCATTTTTCAAGTGGTAAAAAGCAGTGGTTGAGGTCAAGTCTTGTAAATCTTATTCTGCTGAGTGATATCAAGCCATTTTGAGCAAAAATATTCATCTCTGTGTAGTACCAGAGGCGTAAATCAATTTCTGGCAGGTGAAATACCCTGATTTTTTACATTGCAATGGCCCTTTATGCGTTTTTCAAGTGGTAAAAAGCAGTGGTTTTGTAGTGGTCTTGTAAATCTTACTCTGCTGAGTGATATCAAGTCACTGAACCCTGTTTAATCTACTTACCAAGTGGTCATTGACCCCTTGGCGAAACGGTTAGCATTGTTGCCCGCATTGTGGGAGACCTGGGTTCGAAACCTGCTGAGGGCAGACCAGACAACATCGGTCACACTTATTTAGGGGGAGGGTGGGTGCACCTTGAAAAGGTCACTAACATAGTGCCAATACAGAGATGAAGAACGTTCCACATTTACACCTGCGGGTAATGTAGAGTTGCCAATGTGCCTGTCTTTGGGAGGAAGCTCCAAAAACTTCTTACTGATAAGCAACACTGGACCCACCCTAATTCAACCAAATAACTAAAACAAACTAAAGCTGAAGATTCAATTTAGTCAAACACCAAATATGTATCCAACAAGGGGTAAACACAAATACAAATGTCAAGACACTGTGTGTGTGTGGGGGGGGCAGTGATAGAGAGAGAAGAGACTGGTCATTAGAGAGACAGCATGTGATGTCAGTCGATATCCGCTGTGAACGAGGATGCTGGCTGTCAACAAAATCAACTCCCTGACAGCTTTGTGCTCGTCGGGTTACTATGACAACATAGGACGGACAAAGACAGAAAGATGTGAGAAGCTGAGGAAGCCTAGGACAGACACCAACTGTACCTGCGTGAGTCACACACATGAACAGCAGACTGAGATGAAGATGAAGACGTGTGTCCTCTGACCTGTGGGAGCTTCACTCTATGGACGCTGCTCGTTGCATCCTCAGCGCAGCTGACAGCTCATCAACATGACTGACAGGTGCTGGTGCAGGAACAAGCTGGTCTGTGAGGGAGGAGGGTGGAGCTGACAACATAGTGTCTGTCATCAGAAGAAACGCTGAATATAATGGGTTTAAAGCAGCTTTGGAGAAGACAGTGTTCCTCCATTTAACTGAAGGCTTTGGTCTGACTGGGGTAGGTTTATAGAGCTCTGTCATTCACACACATGCTTTATAAGCTGAAATCAATTAATTTAATAACAGTTACTAAATTATTCACTAGTGCTTTAAAGATCAAACATAAAGTAACCATCAATAGAAAAGTGAAGTAAGGTTTAAAAATCTTCAGAACTCTGCTTGCCTCTTCACCTCTTTAATTCATGTTCATTCATGTGTGTGTGTATTGGGTTCTATTGATATCGAAATAAGCAGATACACATGCAGCAACGTGCGTGTGCATAGATGGCAAGATGCGATCAATGATTAACAATATGTACAAGAATAACTATGAAGATTGATAGAGTTAGGTGTTAAGTGTTATCTATAATCTAAATACAACAAGCACTATGATAAAGTTGTCAGCCAGAAGTAAACCGACCAGTGGCGGCTGGTGACTAAAAAAATTGGGGAGGACAGGAACACCAGCCCACAGCATCATGTTATTTTGACTAGTAAGCTACTTAGCCTATACTTTCTTATAATGAAAACAGTAAAACTATGTCTTACAAGATTTAGTAAAAACGACATAATTTTATTAAATCGTACTGTTTTCAGATCAACACAGGTCTAATGATATCATGGATGTGGGATGTAAATAAAAAAAAAAAAAAAAAAGCCCTTGTCACAACCTGGCTTCAAACCCACATCGCCCGTTCCACAGGCAACAATGCTAACCACTACACCAACAGCAGATCTGCATGCTACCTGATGATTAGCAGGTGTTTTATTGGTGAGTCAGTTGAGTTTACCATCAGTAGCTTACCAGTAAACACCACACGCGGTCATTTCTCCTTACTTGTATCTCCTGACTGCTTCTCTCTGATATCTCCCAACAGTTTATCCAGAAATCTGCTGATATTTACTTTCAAATCAATGCCAATATCCCTGAAAACTCGTATTTCTTGTGCTGAGAGCAGAACGAGCAGCGCGGCTGGGAGTGAAAGTTTGGCGCACATAGCAACAGTAACCAAGGGGGTTGGACTGTCATTGGACCAACCTGCTGTCAATCTTGTGTTCTGATCGCAGGAGAGCCTCCTCCGTAATGACGTAATTTTACGTGTCTTAGCCAATCACAGGTCAGGATGAAGACATCCTAAATGCATTGAGTCAATGGAAGAAGATCCCGCCCCGAGGTCAGTTAAGGAAGTAAAAATCTTAGCACCTCCGTGTTCCTGCTCCCTGCTCCTCACACAGACTGCTCTGTCTCCTGAGCTGCTGGCGGCGCTGTTCAACCGTTTAAAGTGGATTTTCTTCCAAAAAACAAACTTTTTTGTGATAAAATACATAAATAATATTTTATAAATTATACTGAGATTTGGTAATGATTTATTTCAACCAGTTAATCTTTCTTAAATAAAAAATACATTTCCCTCTTGCCTCTCAAAAATAGAGGAGGACCAACCTCCTCTGCCTCAATGGACCAGCCTCCTCTGAAACCGACGTAACATCGTAAAGCAGAAGTACGTCACACTACATTGTGCACCTTCTACTGGATGAAAATGGAACACAGAACAACTGCGTGAGGTGTTCGCGGACTGGTGCGCACGATGCACATAAACATAAAACATAGGGTCAGGGGGACTAATCCCATCTGACATAAGCCATGGGGTCCCCAGCCCCAGAATCTACTGTGCATGTCTGAGTGACACAGATATAGATAGAACAAGCAAACTCCACCCACAGAGGTTACCACTGCACATGTGGGCTGCCCTTTTGTTTTACAAGCAAAAGTTGAAATGGTACAGATAAAACAGTGAAGTCATGATGTAAGAGCTGTTTTAAAGCTGGGGTCTACGATCCTGAAAACGTAGGGAGAGAGCTAGCAAGATTTGAAAATAGCACCTCCTCCTGCCTCCTCTACGTCCCACCCCCCTGCTCCCCCTCCCGTCAGTGTCTCGGTCTAAGCCACGCCCCCGCAAACCGGCACGCGCACACAACAAGAAGCGGCAGGGGGGGAGGAGAGCGAACGGCAGGGACAGAGGGGGGTGTGCGTGCAGAAGGATTTGGATTGGTTGCTCCCTCTCGGGTCTGGGCAACGTGATTGGTGGAAGTTTTCTCAGCACTGTAGTTGCCAGATAGTACGGATTTTTTTCGTTCTTTTTCGTTAAGTCATAATGTATTAATTCCTCTGGCAACAGAGGGACCGTTTCATCCAGTATAACAGAACATGCTTTTGAACAGGATCGTAGACCCCACCTTTAAGTAAGATGCTACTCCGTTGTTTGAATAGAGACTCACTGGGATCATTGTTTCCTGGACTGCATCTTTTTTTTTTTTTTACTTGGGAAAGTTCAAACTGAGTGAAATGATCTGGAAGTATCAAAGCCACTGCGATAAGAGCTGGTCGATCATTTTCTAAATGATAAGAGGAGCTTCAATCTTATCTCCTTTAGCTGAGAAAACACTGGGGCTTTCTTTACAAAAGGAAAGGAGAAAATCCCTGATCACTGCACTAATGATTAATTTTCTCTACTTCACAATTCATCAAGTCTGCAGTAAGTACAAGTTATTATGACAGTTACGTAATAGTATAACTAGATACTGTAGATATGTGATGAGTTTTAATCCCAAATCTGTCAGTACAATATTTAAGTCACATTTCAGTCACTGGGCCCAAATAGCCTACTCCTCAAACACTGGTAAGTGTAATAAGCATAATCTAATGAACACATGGAAATCCAAAAACTATAGGATCATCAATACCAACTGTTGCAGAAGGAAACAATGACGCTCAGAGGTTGAACAAACTCCGAAAATCCAACATAGAGAAGGAAACATGAGTGGACTGAACAATGACAAACGGATGGAGATGTTTCATCCATACATTGGCAAAGTGGCACACTTGATGTCTCCTTTAGATATCCAGATATCCAGGGCCTATATATGATGCCATTGTTTTGCACAGCAGCTCCATGTTCCACCAGGCCATATATCTTTGGCTTTGTCCTTGGGGATGGTGACTATACTTTATCTCACTATACCACCAAGGTCCCTGCACAAGGTCCGACATGAGAGGCTCCTTTTACATTGACTGTTAGCTACAATGTTCAGATCAGTTCAAGCTTTGCCCAAGATGATTTCCCATTGCCGTTGCCTCCAAATGAAGGATGTCCTCCTAGAAGAAGATGAGAGGTCTCTGTGGAAGAAGGTCTACTGAAGCAGCTGATGACATGTGCTGCTGCCTTCCTGGCCAAAATTAAAATGCTCACCATATCGTAGCTTGTGGACAGGAAAGTCCAAGAGGGGTACAAAGTTCAGGACTGCTGTCTACCTGCTTAGCTGCTCTTGTCTGGCTACCAGTACCCATTAATGAGCATGACTACCTTTTTAATTAGATTTTTGTGCAAAACAAACAATGCTTTTGATCTTGTTTTTCTTTTTTTTCACCATGAGAAAAAACACACACACATCAAAGCCTGTTCAACGTGGCCGTCTAAATTTGTTTTATGTTCTTGTGCATTCTCAGCAAATTGCAGCCAAATTCCCTTTACCTCTGGGACTATCAATCCACACTATCTGGCCACACCTGCATATCAGTAGGCACAGAACGAAGGCAGAGCAATGATAGCAGCACCAATCAATGATAATTATAGCAAATTTGGATCCTGCAGCTTCAAAGTCAGATATACAGAATGAAGATAAGAGTGTTAACTGGTTTTGTTACAGTGATGGCCTATCAACTATGGCCTGCCTATCCATAAAGCCTCTTTGCGTTTAGCAGAGTGAGAGATGTAAACCAGAGGAGTACAACCACTAGCCTAGGTTTACAGCAACATTACTAAGGGATGGTTTAGGGATGACCAGGTTAGGACTAGCTATAAACCATATTGAAGAGGAAATTTTAAAGCTTAATTTTGTCTGAACCTCTTGTTTCAGTTCTTGCAAAAACATCCTGCATGAAGTTTATGAATGGCAGCTGTGTGCTTGTGATTTCCTGAAGCTCCCATGAGCCCTTTACAGAGAAGGTGTAATGTTTGTGGATTGCACCTCCAGCTGAGGACCACCTCTGGGACAGTCTAGAGCAGCTAGCTTAATAATGAACCAATAGCAGGCTGAGACTAATGATGGATTTGATCATCTACACACTAGTTCTGAACATGATTTGGAAATTATGAACAACTCTGAACATTTTGTATTAGCAAGAAACAAAAAACAAAATCTAATAAATTTATTTAGAGTGCAAAAGACTATCTCACTATTTGTACTCACAAGGATGCGCGTACACACAGACACACACAACTGAACAAAGACCCACCCACAAAGTTTTTAATAGTCCATTTCCTTTTAAAGGAGCAGTAAAAGATGGATTTCCTGTATGTCCAGGGCCCTCCATCTGTCCTGGGGGCCGCCTGTGGCTCCGCTCCGATGGACTGTGGCTTGCTAAAAAGCTAAACACAGGGTGTGGCCAAAACCACATCTCAAACCAGCAGCGGTGGCCCAGGAGCATTAGACTTTAATGTAGAGCTGGTGGTAAAAACACTCTGTTAAATCATTGTTTTCCTCCACATGAGACATAGCTCAGTGTCTGCTCAGGATCATTTTAACTTGATGACGTACAGGGGATGTGGACTCACTGTTTGCCTGTAGTTTATATAGTGTTTATTTGTAGGTTTATGAAGGATAGCAATAACCATACAGTAGTAATAAACTACAAAGTAGTTGTATTCTCAACAAAGTAGAGAAGACAAAGTAAAAACCTGGGTTCTATCTCCAGAGGCAGTGCTCTGGTGGTCTTTTGAAATTCATAGAACTGGTGGTATAACCATTGATAAAGGGTAAGTTAGTTAAATTATCTTTCTTTTTATTATTTTTTTCAGGTTGTTCCTCAGTTCTACGTAGTGTTTACTTGTTTTCCTCGTGTCCTTATGTGGGCGTGGCTTCCTGCACCAGGATCCTCTTCACACTTGCTGCTCAACACCCGTACCCCTGTTCATTTACCAAGCCCGACTCCTCATTTATCTCAAGGTTGTTCAGTCACCTCCGTGCCGTGGTATATAAACCCTTAAACATTTCCGGAAATCCTCAGTGTTTCTGGCTCATTGCTAACGTGTCTTTCCCTGCACAATCCTCCAGCCAGTCTCCAGTACTCTTACACCACTGCCTCCCTCCCTTGTTCTCTCAGCTTCCAGCTCTCTCCAGAAGACACCTTCACCCAGTCCTTTAAAATATATTGTGTATTTATCTCTGTGTGTGTGCACGAAAAGGGATCAGTGGAGATTCTTCAACGCACAGTCCAGAGTGTTGTTGTGAAACAGACGAGACTAGACAACCAATGTGGTTGCTGGTTCCTCACAAGTACCTCCAGTTCCTAACACTTTTTGACCTTTGCCATGAGGATCAGTGAAGGGTTATATTTACAGTACTCTTTAGTTTAGCTCTGCATCCATGATAAACCCATAATCCTCCAAATCTGGTACACTGCAAAGCAATAAGTTTTTGACCTGTGTACATCTTTATCTCCATGTGTATGAGGACTTACTGCCACTTGTTGAAAAAGCGTCAATTTGAAATGTATGCTGCGTTTAAGAGCAGGGGAAACCGCAGACATCCATGCCCATGAAAAGTGTAATTCAACATGGAAAAGGGACTTGTTGAAAATATTTTCGACAAGGTATGTTTCAGTGGGAGATCCTGTTGTTTCACTGGCTTTGTTTTTGTCATGTATTTAGACTCTAGAAAGACTTTTGAACCGTGTTGTACAAACTGTACATTGGGGGTTTTAGAAAAAAGTCTCTATTTTTTTAGGGCTAGGACAACTACAATTTAGAACAGTCATACTGATGCAGTAAAATGAGTTACAGCAGTTGGAATGAGATAAATCAAAACAAAGTGAGTCTCAGTCTTGGACAGAAAGACAAACTTGTGTCTATATTTATATCTGCCCATATCAGGACAGGGCAAAAAAACACAGGCCCATTTCAAGTTGTGTCTTTGCCACTTGACTTTCATCATTTTGTCAGGCTGTGTGTTTGAGTATGTCTCCATTCATGTTCACATCTGAGGATGTCAAGAGTAGCAGCTGCTCTGCCATGACGGGTCCTGCATCAGAAGCCAAGGATGCTCTGAGGAGCTGAGGCTGTTTCTGAGGAGAGAGGGAGGGGAGTATGATTCATCATGTGGCAGATTTCCCTTTTAAATATATGTATCTATGTTCCCTGCTGTGCTGAAAAGTCTCACACACTTGATTCAGGCTCATGTTTCCTGTGTGAGAGCCTTATCTTCATTATCTTACTGCAGGGACTCTGCTCCCTATGCTGTTTTTACTACACAGCTCAGTGTGTGATTTCTATTCAGGTTTTCCAGACGTAATTACACACCAGCCTTTGAGTCTCCTTATGGGCTGGGCAACAAAGTGGCCCAAATCACACTGTTTAAGATAATTAAAAAAAAAAAAAAACATTAACAATTGTATTTATATAGTGGCTTTCGAACAGAGCACTTTGACAATCAAATGGCAAGAGGCTAAAAGCTGCCAGTAAACACATCCAGGATACACATAAGGTAAAGTTAAAGCAGAAGTAAGTGATATATTTGTGTTAATATAAGTCTTAAATAGTTATATCTTCCGACAGCAATCACTTACATAGAGTGTTTGGACCAAAACACGGGTCTGTCAGTCACTCTGCTCTGCTCTGAGCCGAGGAGAAAACATTTATCGTATCCTACAGTTTTTATCCAATGAGGAGAGAGAACGGCATGCAGGGCTGTGTGTGCAGCCAAGGAACGCCGTGAATGTGGCGACGTAGGGACGAGGACTGTTATGGTGCGTTCACAATCCGTGAAACCAGTTCGATCTGGTACGAGTTCACCGGTCGGAAGTTACGAGTGGCTGTTATAGTGACTTTCACCGGTAAAACAGGTCGGAAAAACACGAGTGGGTTACCTGGAACGCTACAAAGTCGTAAGTTGTGACTTGAAGCTGTAATTTACGATTTCAAAAGCCTGCCTGGAACGCAGCATTAGCGAAAACGACCGGACCACTTACTTCTTCTTTAAGATCGAAAACACAACAATAGCCTATACTTAAATGTAAAAAAAAAAAAGGATAATCAGACAGACTAGATGCTGTATAAAAGCAATAAAAGTGCACACACAAAGCAAGGAATGAATTTAATTTATCTGAGCACAAAGGAATTGTAAAAAGACATGATCGTATTGTCACATACTGTAGGTCAACAATTCGGTTTTGTAGCTTGGGACATTAATAGTGATCAATTGTAAAATATTTATGGAAGAGAGGCTACGGTTGAGAATATGATGTTGTTTGTTAACACCTGAAAGAAGCCAAGCTGCTGTACTTTGTTCTCTGTAGTTGGAGGCAGGAGAGACATTCAGGGTTTATACTCGAGAGCAGGAAGTTAAAATCGTCCAGCCTGGGGAAAATGTCTGCATGAATGGCTTTGTCTCTTTGTCCAGATCAGGGCATGAGACTGAAGGTTTAATTTTGGAAATGAATCTTATTTTGAGGAGCCAGGACTGGAGAACTTCTGAACTGAACAACACGAACAATTTAAGCAGCAACTATACAGTAGCAGCAGCTGAGCTTCATGGGTCACCAGACCAGCAGCCTCCATGTTAGAAAGTTCAGCCTCCTTTGATGCTGACTAAATAACATTGCTCTGGGAGAACTCCTGCATGTCATTGAAAAGACGACGGAAATTCTTGTTAATAAATTCTAACTTACAGTAATATTAAGAAAACTACTTTTTTTTTTGTAAATTGAAAAGAATTTGGCAAGTTAAAGCAGATATCAACGGAATGTTTTTGTTAATATAAGTCCTAAATAGTCCTATTTTACAATTTGCAATCACTCACATGGAGTGTTTCAGCTGAAACACGAGTCTCTCCGTCACGCTGCTCTGCTGTAAACCGAGGAGAAAACTTTCCTTGTGGGATACAAGTGTTATCCAATGAGGAGAGAGAACGGCATGAAGGCCTGTGTGTGCAGCCAAGGGGTGCGCGTGAATGTGGTGACGGAGCACGAGGACCAATAGATGCCTGACGAGGGCGGGGGCTGCTAACTCATGGTGCGTTCAAGGAAACTCGTACTTTGTGTTTTTCCTTCCTGTGAAGTCATACCAGTTTGATCTGGTACGAGTTCACGGGTCGGAAGTTACGAGAGGCCGTTATAGTGAACTTTCACAGACAACAGGACGGTAAAAACACGAGCTACGGGTTGCCTGGAACGCTACAAAGTCGTAGTCGTGACTTGAAGCTGCAACTTACGGTTTCAAAAGCCTGCCTGGAACGCAGCATTAGTCAAAACGACCGGATCGCTGATATCTGCTTTAACTAGCCTGACTCTCGCCAGACCCTTGTAGTTCCGCAAAGCTCCAGCAGAGGCGCTACGCTCAGCTTCACACAAGGGTCTGGACTCGAGGGCAATGCAAACTCCTTCACGGGAGCAAAAAATAATGAACCAATCAGGATCGCCGGGCGGGACTTTCGATTCAAACAACAATGGCGGCTCGCAGCGAGGAGTCGTGCGTTGGCATTGATTCTGCTATTTCAACTGTTTTGTCGAATCTATCGAATATTAATTCTTTTAAAGATGAACAGAGAACGGTTTTGAAGACATTTATTGGTGGCAAGGATGTTTTCGCTCTTCTTCCGACCGGGAAGTGGCAAGTGGTTTATCCAATCACATACAAGGATTTTTTTTACAAGGCCCCGCCTTCTGAAATACATCGCCTATGGAGCAGTCCCAGACCCTTGTGTGGAGCTCAGCCTAGCTTTGTGGAACTACAAGGGTCTGGTGAGAGTCAGGCTACAAGTTAACAGCAATTTTATATAAATCCTACATTTAATTATAGGATCTTTATAGGATTTTGCTCAGCTATACATCCTTCAATGATGTTTGTGGGTTGTCCTTAAAACAAGTATGATCAACCTTCTGTATAATTAATAAGGATGCATAGTACCCTGTTACATAAATCACGCACATAACAAATCAATGTTTCTAAATTCTCATGAAATATAAATGTTTTAAGAAATAATGCACAGATATAAGTTTGTGTTTTTTTTAAATATTATTATTATTATTTATTTATACAGAAGGTGAATTTGATCTGAGAGGTGTTTGTAAATTTACTCTACAAAAAGCTAAATGGGCATAAGGCTCCCTTCAGGGACAAATTATACAGACATGCTTATATGAATCCTAAAATATGAATTATTTTATCATTTACAGAATTATTTCTGATGTTTAAAAATGTCAGCTGTATTCATTTGCTCCATATGCCTTTTCAGTTACTACACAGACCATCACCTTTTTATTGTTATGTAAACTTTTCCAACTGCAGACTAATGTTGGCTGAGATACAAGCAGGGGCAATGGATGGATGCACATGCGTGTCATTGAAGTAGTGTATAGTGGATTTTGGTGTGTGGAATATTGATATGAACCCACCAGGTTCGAGTTTATATTTGTGACCACATATATTATGTCTGTGCCCCCATAGATGATCTACACAGTTGACTAGTCAGAGTCAGTGCTGTAGATATAAATGTAACATTCCCTGTGAAGCGGTGGGAGCTGTGCATCTGTGCCTCTCACTTATTCTCTGCATCAACCAGTGGGATCCGGCACAGCAGCTACACAAAGCTAAATATAAACCACACACTCTCACACACACACAAGGTGGTGTGTTCTGTTTTCATTGTGCTTGCATTTTACTCAAGTGATGCACAGTAGTGTATCCTGAGATGCTGCCATACTCTCTACTATATATTCAGGTACATTATGGCTTCTTACCAAAAGAAAAAAATTGTGTGTTGTTGAGTGTGCATTTCAACCATTGGTTCACTTGCTCTCCTCTTGACTGGTTTCCACACTCAGATGAAATCAGAGATTCACCAGGCAAAGTGAGACTCTCCAATTATATTCCAACATCAAATGGTGGAAGTAAATAAGCCAGACAGGCAAAGATGGTCTGATTCTCAAGTTTAATAGAATAAAACTTTCCATCTGTAATTCATATCTTTGTGGAATAAATACCCCCTAAAATCAATAGCATGTTTCAGCTCGTGTTACCCAGAGGAATTGCTTTTACATGGCTTTAAATTGTGCATTAACAGAGAAATTAATCATGGATTGATCCAGGCCACATTGCCAAAATATTAGTCACATTCTTACACAATTTTTTATTGAAATCCATCCTCTGATGGAGCTGTTATATGAGTGGGCGTGTGTGTGCATGTGTCTCAGTTTTAAAGTTCAACAGAGGTTAATCAAAAATACTTTTATCATATCTGACCGATTACCCCTCCTTATCTGCAGCTGGTCTGGTGTGTGTGTTTGTGTCTTAAGCGGAGCAACATTAATCAAGGGTGCATGATCTTCATCGATGTCTCTTCATCATCCTCTCTGATCTCTGTGGGATATATAATGAGGAGGAGAGTCCCACCCGGGGTTTGTATAAATTGTTATAGGATGTAGTAAAACACTTACAGAAGTTCTCGGCTTCATAACCTCCCCCGAGTCACACGCAGATATTGTAAATGATTGTGTTTTATCAGTAATCTCACCAAGTATGATACAAACAAAGAGCACAAAGTAAAGTGTTCTTATGTTCACAAAACAATAACAATGCTCTCTTGCGTTTATTATGATGGAAAAAAAACTTAGGGCAGCAACAACAACAAATATTTCATTATGTATTGTTAAAAAAATATATGATATTGTATATTTGTTAGGGATGCACCGATTGTGAAATTCTGGGCCGATGTCGATGCCGATGTTTAAAATAACAACTTGGCCGATGGCCGATGCCGATGCCGATGTTTTTTCTTTTTGCTATTCCGTCTTTGGTGCCATTTACTGAACTACTGTATTTTAAAAGTCTTTCAGCTCTTCATCATATTATTCAATGAGCACAAATTCAGTTAGACAAATTCATGAAACAAAAACAATCTTTAATGTCAATTTTTAGTTGACATGACCTTGGTCACTTACAGTGGCCAAGAGTTAGAGTTGCTACATGGTAAAAGTAATTAGTTACCAAGAAAGGTAACTTCTCTCCCTAACCCCATTTATCTGCAATTAACCAACTTGCTCATTAACACAGAGACAGAATGATAAGAGTTGTTGTTGTAATATGTAGCCTATACTGAAAGAGGAGTTGAGCAGGATTTCTCCAGTGGCTACGCTACATTTTTACCTCAATTAAAAAGCCCCAGAGTCCTAACTGTGATAATCTACATGACTTGTGACTGGTTACAGTGAGAACGGAGGCTCTCTGCCTTTCACCTGGCGTCTCTCTCGTGTAGCATGCAACCACGCCACTGCTCCGGTGTTTGTGTCCCAGCTCTTGTCTCTGGCACCGACACAGACGCGCTGCATTACGTTACGTAATCCATCGCTACATTTATTGATTTCTCGCCGGCTTCGGTGTAAACACATACACGTGGCCAGGCGGAGGTTAGAAAAAAAAGCGACCAGACGAGTTTCTCTAACGGTGTTTTAAGCCCATACAGAGGATTTAAATGACGAGGGGCGTTCAGGCTCCTCCGTTCCTCCGCTCGCCATGACCGCTCTGCACTTAACAACCGTGTTTACATGCGCGCAACTTTTTTTCTTTTTTTTTTTTCATAAATCAATCCGCGGATCACATGTGTGCTGAACTGAAGATATTAATCCGAACAGATCACGGATCAATCCGGTGCACCACTAGTATCTTCCCCCCAGAAAAAGGAAAGAAGAAAGGTTCCTCCCAGCACAGCTGTTCATGCGGCATTTAAACCAACATAAACATCGGCCACTTTGAATGTCATTTTTTTACCGTCCTTCATTTGTCTTTGCATCCCTAATATTTGTTGGTCAAAGTTGGTCAAAAGCAGTCAAAGATAACAAAGGGCAGACATCATTAATAATACATGAAACCTTGTCACCTTGTCATGGACCTGCATTTGAGATTGAGAGTCCCAAACATCTTCTGGGTTGGACACATAATAAAGGTTCACTGTCATTATGATCTTTGTATTTCTACTATAATCTGCTAGCCTGTACATCTTGGGGCCTATATGCGATCGTAGATGATAATTGCCAAAAGGTTATTATTTCAGTTATTAGTTTAATGAACAAATTAGCTTTTTATTGTCCTTATTTGTCTTTCTTAAGTCAGAGAGGTCTGTATTATCTGGTTTTATGCTGCTGTTTATGTGAGCAAAGGCCAACTGGTGGGCCACAAAGGTGTTGTGGGCCATCGGGTTATTTTCAAAACAGTACAATATGAATCCCACTTTACATCGTTAAGGCTTCTTTTCTGCTCTTTACAAAGTAAAGTGGTGTTCATATTCCACACACCAACATATTGAAATTCACAATACACAAAGCATAGTAACCATGGTGATACATGTCCCATATGCTGCTGTTGTGTAGTGCCGTGTAGGCACTATTTGAAAAGACACTCCTCAGGTTGTTGGTGGTTGTTCAGGTTGGACGACTGGTGGGGACACTGAGATGAATCTGATATGGTTCTGATGGAGCAATCTATGTCCCACAATAGTCCCAAATAAAGGCATTAGATAAGGCAGAAAGTGTGTTACCTTCAGCTCCATGGTAGCTGAGCAGTTAGAGCTGCTTTAAGGTCCAGATATAAAGCTGAGACTCTGTTATCTGGTTAGCTCTCCTCATTCTTTGAGCCCAAACAAATATATTTATATCCAGCCTATTGGATTATTTCACTCTCTATCTGAGACCCCACAGAGCCAGAGGGACACAAGAGTCCATTTAGTGTGTAATGGACTTATGGTTGTGGTGATTTATTCTATCAAAAGGGACACACACAAACACATAGAAGAACGCATTACGGAGTGAGTTTGGCCCCTGGCGGTAAAAGCCATCGGCCTTTAGCCATTAACAGGGTTTTTATGGACCAGACCACCAACCAGAGACCACACACACACACACACTTTCCTCTTCTTTGTCTTACCTCTCTCAGCTTCGTCTCTTCCTCCTCCTTCCTTCAGCCCTAATTATCATCATCATCTTCTTCATCACCCAGATCTCTTAATGCCCCTCTCTTCCTCTGCTCACACGTCCACCACATCCATTCTTCTAATGTTCTTTAATCTGCTCCAGGTTGTTTTTGTTTTTTCATCCTTCCTTTCTGTATCCGCCTCTAGCCTCAGCCAACTCCACTCATCTCTTCCGCCAACCTTCCCTTCTTCGTCCTACTCCTCTATTTCCGACCATAACCTCAACCAGGCATTCCACTCACGCAGTAATTAATGAGGGGACGGCCTACACCATGGGAGTTTGCTGTGCTGTGGTCAAGGGCCACACATAAAGCTCAGACCGGTGTAGCTGCGATGATAAGATAGAGTCATATAACTCATCCACAGGCAGAGTCGGTTGGTTCACTCTTGTTTCTGTGAGATATCTGTGAGGGGAAGTAATGTGGAAATTAATCAGCTAAATCATTATTGGCTGTATTCACATCAGAAAGAAGTCGGACTCCAAAAAGATGAATGAAATTCAGACACAGTCAAAGAACCTGTTAACAGCCATGCTAGCAGCTCTGTGAGGTTCAGTTCAGACACAAAAGTTTATTTTAGCTTCAACTTTTAATTGATTCATTCATGCAGGTTTCTCTAACTCCACTGCAGCAGGGGAAGCAGGACCAAGGGAGGGAAGATATCTATGAGAGAGTGTTGCTGATCTTAATGTCAGGATGTTCTGAACATCTGTGGCTGCTAAAAAAAAAAAAATGGATCCAATATTTATTTCAGTGACTTCAGTCGCTTCTCCCATTGGAGTGAACAGACTCTGGCCTGCTGCTGGTCTCCTGAAGGGGTGGAGAAACCTACAGGACGCAGTTACAGGAAACGTTTTTAAGTGCACCATCTCCTTTCTTTACCGACTATGTCACCATCTACCCACATGACGCAGTTACAGGAAATGTTTTTAAGTGCACCGTCCCTCTTTCTTTACGGGTTGCATTCTTTACTGACTATGTTTGCTCTACTGTCACCGTTTGGCAGTGCTTGACCCCGCCTACTTCACAGCTATTGCGTGAAAATGGGCAAAGAGGAAGGGCATGCACGAGACTTTGGTGAATGCTACAGTACTGAGCAGTTCAGGTTAGCATTGTTAGCACAGCTGTCATTTCTTGGGTGGTTTCTCTTGGATGTAGGAGATATAATGTCACGGAGAGCCAGTTTACCAACGCCACCCGTGTGGCGTGTTAGGGCAGCAGATGATTACAGTGTGAGCCTGTAGGACTCACCATGAGGAGCAGTGGTGACTGTAAATGCTTTCAGTCCACCAGAGTCCCACTGAGATGGTGGGGGCCATGAGTCCGTGCCCCACACTTGTCCCACTAAATAGAGAATAGCAGGACAGTGAACTCTCTCTGCATAGCTGATTGTTAATCCTGCTATCAAATTTTTTCACTCTGGAAACTATAATTTCCTCAAACCTGATGCTGTCAGCCATTTTTACTGTAAGTCAACTCAATATTCCACTTTTCTAATGGATTTTTACCTTATCTCAACATATTAATGGAGAACTGCTCACTAATTCACACCCATTATTGTCTTCAGTTTCTGCGGATTTTCAAATATATTAGCTGGCAGTTTTTAATTTAAATGGATGTCTTCTTCTTCTTTGGTTAATTCATCCAAAGTGCAGAGGGAGGCGTAAACCAATCTGAGACAACCTGATTATCTGTGGTCGTTTTATCTTTTAAGTCATCAATGTGAGGCATTTATCCCTGATGTTACTGGTTAGAAGAAGATCGCATGTTGTGTTGTTATGCCTGCAGTCCTCGTAGGATACACACACATATACATAACTTATGTCTCCCGGTTCAGCCACGTTAATGGAAAAAGACCACAGATCGAGAGCTGCTTTAAACCCCACTGCGAACTTCTAGCTGTTCACTAATGCTTTCCCCCAATTTACTAATGCTCCTTCACCACAGTATCCCACGAGTCAGCAACCCCTCAACACACACACACACACACTGAGGCCGCCATGGCCCATTAAGTGGCATTAGAGCCTCTTTCTGGCTGGTTATTCTGACTTCATGGCACCGCAGCAGCATTCCTCAGTCACCCTGTAAGACTCTAAGTCTCACCGCATGTTTCACATCACAAACCACCACTAATGGCAATGGTCACAATATTACAGCACACTACAGACCATTACCAAATCCATGGCCGTACGCAGGGTTTTAGAAACACACAGGTCTAAAACTTTTTTACACGTGAGGGAAAAGGTTGGATAACAATCGCTTTAATGTGAGTGGGCAGTAGCATTAATGTTTGAGAATCATCTCTTTCCCTTTGTATCTCCTGTGCTTTTTTTTGTGTCTCTGCTCTCTATAATCTGCCACCACATATTTCCTGCCCCCTCTGTCTTCAATATTACATTCTCTCTATTGTCTCTCTCTCCATCCTCCACCCTTGTTCTCTCTCTCCCTCTGTATCTTTCTCTGTGACCCTTCACTTGTCTTGTCTGTCCTGTTCTGTAAAAACAGGATCGTTCACTCCACCTGAAGTAAAGATGTGCTGATCAGAAGGTGGAGTCACTTATGTTGATGTTACAATATTTTTGCAGCACCAACATACAGCTACATGTTATTTTTTTAGTTTTATTATATAAACCTCTAACGAAATCCAGGTGTCTGGACCTCAGTGGTCAACATAGCCATGACCGGAGCCTCCATTCTTCCCTGTCACTCTGTGTGCTATGTTTTTTCTGTGTCACAGTGACTTTGTGTTGGGTTTCAAGTTTATTTCAGATGCTTTTGAGCTCCACATGAACATTGCATTGAGCACTAACTAAGGAAGGAGAGACTGTGATCATATTTACTCAAACTTACTGGTTAGAGGTTATCATTATCATTATTTTCATCAAAATAAATAATGGAAGATCAGGAATGTACAAAACCATTCTTACAGTATTTTATGGACTTCAGTCCAAAAAAACACTCCAGCCAGACCAGAGCTTTTTGTCACCTGAAAGAACATGTTGTTAATGAAATGACTGATGCTTCTTGTTCTTTCCTGGGGGGACAGTATCTTCTCTCTTCTACTACTACACACACTAAACAAAATGAAGGAGTGCTGCAGATGACAGATGATGATGAGGCAGAGGAAAAAATATAATGGAAGACCAAACCACCCCATGGGATTAATATCATCGACAGTTGGAGGAAGTGGCTGACACGAAGAGCTCCAATGGTTAGAAAGACTGGAGCAAAAGGAGGGCACACAGGCTGATCATGGCAGCACAGGAACACACCCACCCTGAGTAGCAGATCTATGGAGGCAAGACTGTTAGTGAGTCAGAAACAGTTCTTACAGCTACCTGATGTAAAGATGCGTTGACAGTGTTTCTTCTTTTATTTAAACAATTGAAGTTAAAATATATTACTTATCTGCAATATAAAGTCGAAAATCAACCACACCCACTATGATGAAGTCACTAAAATTTGCGTCAGTTTGTGTCAGAGCTTGGTCTTTTCTTTCATAGCTGTATTTATTCATTTATTTAATTATTTACCGTAATCTTGATCAAAAAGGCATTCCTTATTCCTTTATTTCTCTGTTATTGGTCTCTTCCCTCCCTGATGAATTTTCTCTTTTGTGTCCCTCCTACTAAAACCTCTTCCTTTCTTCTCTGGTGCCCCTTTTTGCTTCATTTTGTATTTTTTTCCTTTTTCCTTTCACCACATTAAGCCTTTTGTTCCATCGTTTCTTATCACTCCATTACCAACCACCTCTTGTCTTCTCTCCTTCACCTCCCTCTTCTCTCCTCAACCCTCTCCAGTGTTTGGCCTCATGATGCGATGAGATGGAGGAATATTCTCTCTAATTTTTTATGGATATTTATAGCAGATATATATTCTCTATGTAGAAGCCATGATAGTCACACACACACACATGCACTGTTTAGTCGTGGTTCAGTCCGCTGCTGCTTAAATATTCATACAGATAATTTATGAACTCAGCTTAAAAGGTATTTCATCAGTAACCCATGTCTGTCTTTGTGTGTGTGTATGTGTGTGTGTGTGTGTCTGTGAGCGAGAGAGAGAGGCAGACAGAGAGAGAGACCTTAGCATAATCAATAATGAAGTTCAAAGAACACATCTGATGATAAAGCATGGTGCGTGTGTGTGTGTGTGTGTGTGTGCGTGCTCGCCTCCAGAGAGACCTGAGGATCACATGTGAAGACACAGCATGAACACACACACACACACACAGACAGACACTCCCAGGGTCAGCAGCCTCAGGATTATATGGCGCTCTCCTTCATGACTAAGTGGACTCAGTGGTAACAACAGGGACTTCACATATCGACAGTGGGCTGAACTGAACACAAGGTCGCTGATCCTCAGTGATCCTGATGGGAACCCAGCACAGTTCAGGTCTGGTCCTCTTCAGCTCCACTTACATGTCCATGCTGTAGACTGGATAGTCGTATTGAGAAATTGGACTTTACAAATACACAGCTGCTCAATTAATTGAAACAACTGAAGTCACAATATGGCAATGTGCAATATCCAGATTACGGGAACTGCTATCTTTGTTTGATGAAGGCAAGATGTGTCACAGCAAATTTACATAAACATTTAGACATTTGGCAGACATTTCATTCCACAACTTACAAGTGAGGAATATCAGTAAGCTTCAATGCAGTGGGAAACTAATTGTAAATATTAATACATGTACAGTAATGAAATAATCTGTAGGAAATGCATCAAAAGAGAAAGGTAAGCATGGTAAACATGTTCAAGTTTTAGGAAAGTAGATTATCTTTGAAATTATGCGTTTTCAGGAGATTCCTGACTTGTGTGCACAGTCGATGAAGACCATTGGATGTTGCATTCTAGACCATCTGCAAAGATGCACACACAGGCTCACCAGGAGAACACAACATTAGCTGAGGCCAGATAACCATGATCTGGACCAAAAGCTGTTCAGCAAACATGACAACCGGTTTAGTGTAAAGTGGTTTTCAACGTGGAGTCCGGGGACCCTCAGGGGTCCTTGAGAGGGTTCAAGTGGACCCCCAACTTTTTCTCAATTTTTAACCACATTTTTTCCCTGAAATTTCTTGAAATTTTTTCAAAAAATTCATACCATTGGCAGTAATTTGAACGTATATTGACTAAAAAAGGGAATGGTGTTTGTTTCAAAATTTCGTCCAATGGGGTGTCCGTTGTCTAATTTGTGTCAGTTTAGGGGTCCTTGATGTAAAAAGGTTTGAGAACCACTGGTGTAAAGGATGTTGAGGTTCTTCTGATATTGATGTATTAAATTTGATATGGGACTGATATAGAAGTTCAGAGACCGACTGAGATCTGCACAGAGACAGAATGGTCATTTGGTGGGATCGTCAGGTTTAGCTGGTTGTCGTCAGCATGGCAATCATATGAGAGGCCATATGAGCGGATCGACCCCCAAGGAGGTGGTGTATGTTGCAGAGAGGAGGGGTCCCAGAACTGGGGGCACTCTAGTGGCGACAGTATTTGGTGGCTCACTGTGTATCTGAGAGATCAAGTAAGATAAAAACGGAGGGTCGAGCTACAGCTGTAGCTGCCCTTACAGCACAGACATTAGGACAGTTTCAGTGTAATGGCCACTTTTAAAGTCCATGTGGATAGTTCATTGTTTGGAATTCTGCTCAAAAGCTGCTTTTCCACTATGAATGGAAGCATTGGGACAGGTCTACTGTTTTCCAATTGGACAGGATCAGTGGGGACTTAAGATTGTATTCATTATTAATATTTAGATGAACAGAAAGAAATGTTGGTGATGAAAAATGCAATTTTTATTTTAATGCATTTATGTAGCCTATGTATGTACAGGAAATAATCAGCACTAGGCGTTATGGTTCTACAGATGCTCCACATTATTCCAGATGTAAAGGAACATGTTTGTTTAGTACAAGCCTCAATACAAATCACTTTTTTTTCTTCAGTGAATCACAGTATTTACAGTACATACTATACTTTTTTTTGTAACCTGAGGCCACATCTCAGGTTACAGGGACACAGGTGAAAATCACTGCATGGTCTCTCTCCAGCTGTATTGACTGTCTCACCAAGAGAGCCTAGGGGGTCCAAGGTGTCCATACGTGATGACCCCCCTCCCTAAGTGCCATCAGTGTGGTCCAGTCTGTTCTCAGCAGTGGATCTGATCTTTGAAACAGGATCTGAAACTGAAAGCCCCCAACAGATGATGAAGGTCAAGGGCTGAGGGTTCCCATATAAGAGCAGCTGAGTAGTTAGTTAGCGTTAGTTAGGCGACACCCTGGTAGTGATGCTAACAGAGGGTCAGTATCTCTGCCAGCAGATGGATCTCACAGAGGGTCATGGCTCAGGACCTGCAACTCAATATGTGACCTGCCGGAGACTTCAAATCCATTACAGCCGACAATGCTCATGACATTGTTTAATTTATTTGTTTTGAATTGTTCCACAAATGACAGCAGCAAAGATGCCAGGTCCACAAAACTGTCCTATCCAAAGAACTAACTGATATTAACTGATATCCAGTGACTAAAATCCTTCATCTGCTTAAAACATATGAAAACAAGCAACTTCTAAATTAACACATGTACAATAAAATGTGACTTAAAACTGGACAAATCTACTTTGACACTTGTGACAGACAACTACAACACTGACACAAAGGAATTTACCAGAGATTTTAGAGGCCCTTTCCTACAAATCCTCTCACAGGCACTGGATACCTCTTAAAGTAAAGTCATTTTATTCATAAAGATCCTACAGTATTCACAACAGAAGTTATCTTATGGTGCTTTACACTTCATGACAACAGCTGAGGAAACAGGGGTGAGGCCTAATTGTTGTGTTGGTGAGGAAGAGATAGAGAGGGAGGGAGGGAGGGGGGGCACTATAAGTACTGACAGACTCTAAGAACACTCTAAAAAATTATAGTACAATTTAACAGCAGGCATTTGACAGGATCAAGTAACAGAGAGTGGCTTACAGATGTAGATCCAGACTAATGGGAGGACCTGAAGAAGCTCTGTGATATAGGAACTCATTATAATCATTATAATATCATATCAGCATCGCTGTGTGATTAAAACCGAGCAGAGGAGCACAGTCACTTGTTGACCGGTCAGACTGGTTCTCTGCGATGGAGCAGGTGGTCCAGGTCAGCAGCAGCAGATGGTCCCAGCTGCGTGTTGGTCCAGATGGCGACACCAGATCCCCTGAAGGAACGACACACACGATTCCTGCCTCAGTTAACAGCAGCACTGTGTCCACGTTTCAACAATGACTATGTCCATCAGCATCATACAGGGTCAATAACAGTGGGCTCTGTTATTTCTCCCAGACTCTTTAGTCTCATGCTGTTGTTGTAGTGAGTAAGAGATAATTCACTCAGTGGTGTTAGGCCAGTGAACAGAGACATCTCTGCGTACGCTGCCGCACAGTTGTGTTGTCCTCCATCATTATCACAGCTGAATCAGCAGCTCTTTATAACACTTCAAACTGAACATTATAACCTTCATGAAGGACAATTTGACTGCATTACCTTTATCAAGGTGTAACTAACACACTGCCAGCTGAGTCTGTACATCATCTAAATGTGCACACCTAAATGTGAGGAGCTACCTGCCAACACTGCTCAGCACTCTGAGTCCACTCATCCAAGCAGTGAGATGTTAACTTCAATATCACTCCTCCATTGGCTGGAACCCAAACGTCAACTGTCTGAGGAACCATGGTGGACTCTGTGGCTCAGTTGATAACCTGACATGGGTTTCTCCATTACAACCACTTACCTAATCAGCCTGCTCCCACCTCTGTGCCTCTGTTGTATTGAACTCCTGGATGTGCCTGTTTGTTGCATCAATATCCATTTGAATGAGATTGATAATTTCTCTGTGTAATTGATAGGGTGTGAAACAGCAGCCAAGAGAGGCCACACTCTCATCTCTCTAAATCCCGTTATCACACGAAAAAAGCTTGTTACCCTGTGATAATGAGTTATTATGAAGAGGAAACTTCTTTTTTTTTGTCATATTGAGATCATAATGACTCTGTTAATCACAGGTCAGATGTTGATTTGCTGATTTTATTTGGATCCCCATTAGCTGATGTAGTTTACATCAACTATTCTTCCTGGGGTCCAAAGATGTGTCGAGCCATAAGATGGAAACCTCCAGTGCCTTAGAGTGAAAATGTCAGGATGCAGCATTGATCAACACTTCAGAGAGAATTTCAGTCAACAGCAGAAATCACACTGTCTTTCACAGAAGATCATTCTCAGATCATCCCTGGTCAGTGATCCTGCTGGGGCTGTCAATGGCAACAGTGACCAGGTTGTTGTCTTGGTTACCACATTATGCATGATTGCATGCTGCTTGCAATAGTAAGATTCAAAGTAAAGTTGATTTTCTCCTCATATCTCATCATTTGAGATAATGAGGTCTGTCATGACATTCGAAAACATAGTAAATTCATCTTATTTATAGCCAGTGATCCAGCTACATTAGGACTTTCCCTTCAATGACAATGACATCAATGACTCGTGCCTGGTGATTGGGATATAGGACTTCTGTTTCTGGAGATTTTATGTTAAGTTTTTAAAGTACCGTAAAATAAGTAAAATATCCAAACTTCAACCCATCGTCCCTTTGCATTTTCAGCTCGCACGTCACAGATGTTACATAAACATCCACGTTTATACAGTATGTATTTGTAGGCAAGTACATAAATTGCTTTCCTGTATTCTCAGGGTTGCTTTACTTCCTGTCTTTATCCAGCTCCTCTGCATTGTGATTGTCTGCATCCTCCACCAAGTCTTTGTCAGTTGGTCTGTCTTGCTCCTGCTGTGTTCCCCCAGCATCTCTTCAAGCTTTTGTCATTCGTCTCGACTTTCACCTGGATTCGGATTTTTGCTTTTTCTTACTTCTGCCTCTGCTGCACGATATTGGAGAAAACTAACATTGCAATTTTTTTTTCTGCAATATATATTGCGATATTAATAAATACAATACATATACATGTTTGCATGACTCTCGATTGTAAAGATGAATGTAAAAGGACTAAAAATATAAACAAATGTGCTTTTCCGTGACACATCAAAATGCCAGATGTCTTCATACCGACATCACAGCAAATTAAACAAACAGACCGGACCATGGCCGAAAGCTCACCACACCCCGAACGCTGCTCTCATGGGAAGGGGTAAAAAAGAGAAATGGGATTGGGCCATGCTACTGTACCTCTAGGGAACACTAGAGAACACTAATGGTCACACCTGCAGAACCACTCCTTCATAGGGGTAGTATTGCTAATTGCCTCTCATTTCCACCTGTTTTCCATTTCATCTGTACAACAACAGGTGAAATTGATTCACAATTAGTGTTGCCTCCTAATTGGACAGGTTGATTTCACACAAGTGTGATATACTGTACTTGGTGGTACATTGTGTTGTTTAAGTGTTCCCTTTATGTTTTGAGCAGTGTAGAAATGTCCTTAAATTATTGAAAATACCGCACTTGCTCATTCACCAACAATGCAGAGTTGTCAGTTGGCACTTTTGGAATATTCCACCATTAGGGGGGCGCTTCCATTAGACCGATGCGTGTTGTTACTCTTTTATTCCAGTGCTTTATTGCATGATCGGCCTGGAGTAGTGGAAAAGCACATGCTACTGTACTGTAACAATCACAAAGAAAACACCACCTCCAGCAGCTCTACCTCCACAGTCCCTCACTGACCTGCAGCCTGTGCAAAGCAGTGTGTTGTTGTATTATATGTTCACTAAGTATAAGAGAGACTGCCCCATCAGATGATGGCCTCTGATGATGTAGCCCCCACCCCCCATGATGTGTTTGCCTAATGCCTCGTAAAAATGAGATGATGGCCGCTCATATTGTTTTTTTATGGTTGCTGCCCTGACTGTGTCCTCTTGGACGTCCCAGGCCACCACCCTTGGCTGATCTTGCAGTTGAGGACGCGTTCATGCAGGGCCGGGGGTTTGAAATTAGACTGAATGAGTTTCCTTCCCAAAATGAGAAAGAATAAAACCCAGAGATAAGTTGAATGGCTACCACTGCATATGTATTATATATACATTTTATATTTCCTTATTAATCATTTTGTGATATGTTAGGTCTTGCCAACCAATTAGTTTCATAATTGGTGTATGAACCGATTATTTCATCCATCTGTTTTGTAACATTTTCTGGTGTAATTTTTTTATTGCTAATTGTAATAAGGTAAGGCAGCATTAGCCAGCAATATACAGTATATACCGTATGCTAAGGTTGTCCTTTTAATATCTGAATAATTACAATCAAACCCATAGACTGATTTCTATTCATTTAATTTAATTTGAACACATATTCTTTTATATATTGTAATTTATGCCAGAATTAAGTATATATCTGTCACCACGGTCAGTCACCAATGGATCAAAATACATTCATGGTTTGGTTTGTATTGACTGAAGATTTTGTTGTATTTATCAATAATTCAGTGTATGTAAGTGTGTTATTGTTTAAGATAACTGTAGGAAGAAGTGGATTTATTGGGAGAGGCTGGTCCTGCATAAACCCACTGGTGCTGCTGTACTGAGTGAAGTGGTGGAGTCCTGCTGCCCTCATCTGTTGTCACTCTGCCACAGCTGTCCTCCTCAGCACAAAGGAGATTTCTGTTGGTCACCATATACATCATATTTCATGTGTCACATTTACAGTGACTGTAGCTCCCCTGCATCTGAGGCTTCATTGTCCTATTGACAATAATACAGATTAATTATTATCTGCACTGTATCATAACATAGTTCACTGCATTGACTGCACTGACATTGCAACTATAAGCTAACATTAACATTTAACTGGCTTATGTATTTTTACTATAGATGGAATTGCGAATGAAAATATGTTTTTTTCTTACCTGAAAATATTTGAATTGCCTGTTGATGTGCAAAAATGAAGGAAATAACAAATGATAACTGATGCACAGTCATTACACAGCATTATCTGCCTCCATTTAATTTACAGGGATCCTCATTGTCTGACCTGCTCATGTGAGACTTCATGTAATAGTCCCTGGACGATGGAAATCAGCAGTGTGTAGTGTGCATGAGGGAGCTATGCTAGTGGCAGTGCTGTAAAGGGCAAACTAAACATAAGATAGCCAAACCAAAATAATATCCCACAGAGAGGATCAATTAGTAGGTACCCTTAGCCAATATACTTTAAACAAAGATGTGTAGAGATGTCTATACTTCATTCGTCATTAGTACCTCTTCAAAGTACAGTCCAAGTCATGACTGTGTGGTCAGAGCCACTCTTAGCTAGACTTGGCCTCAACAGCTTTTAAGACAATTCAGCAAAACACTTGTAGTCAGAAAGTTTTAGTACCAGTGTGTGAGGGATAGAATCACTGACATCTCTACTTCTCTCGCTCACTCTCTTTGTCCCTCTCTTGATGATTGACACCACCATACAGTAGTTTTAGTTCCTCATTAACAAAGCTCAAGCCTTATAGGTTTGACATTTCTACACAGGCGTTACCAGCTTATGTTGTTCCTGTTTATACAATGTGTTTTATAAATCTAAAAAAAATAATAATGAATCCATCATGTTTTGATTAATATTTTCAATCATGTTTTTGAAAATAATCACAGAATATTATTATGTATTTATAATTATTATGTTTTCATATTATATAATTATGTATCTATTACATTTTCTTACTCTTTATATCTTGTAAAACTCTAATTAATTTTTGACAGAATAATCAGAGGAAGGGAATTTTTTTTTTAAAAAACAGCTTTTTGGGGGGGCATTTCAGATCACAGTCCTGTTCAAAATTTGACCTAGTGCACATATGTCAAAAAACAAAAATGTTTTTAAAACTAGCTTTAGTACAAGAGTTTGGTTTAGGTATCAAAAGGCACCTTTACTCTCCTACATTCTGTGCAAAGGCAAAATTATTGAACATGGTTACAATGTTTTACTACATAAAAAGAACAGCCTGGATTTTTTATTTTGGGGAGTTGAAAATGTTTCTCTGTGCTGTGGTTACCACTATTGCCTTTCAACAAGAAGGTTCAAGGTTCTGTTCTCAGGCCTGGTGTCTTCATGGATGGAGTCTGCATCTTCTCCCTGTGCCTATGTGGGTTCCCTGCATGGCTTTTCCCACAAAAGGTGGCTTGGAGACCCTAAATTGCTCAAAGATTTGTGTCTATATGTTGGCCCTGCTGACCACCAACATGTTTTTGAAAATAATCACAGATACTGATCGAGATTGATATTATTATTATTTATTTATAATTTATAAATTATTTATTTATTCATTAGCCTATACATTTTCTTATTATAATGGCAACACCTGAAATAATTTGGTCCAGAAAACATTAGTATTAGCTGTATTACTGTAGTATAACAGCAGGTAGCAGTATTGGAGTTGTAGTCTGCTATGATTTGTCTACTGTTTCCTCTTTGTCCTGTTTTATTGTGAAATCCCCCATGTCTTGTCTTCCTGTGCTTTCCCTCCTGTGATTATCTCATGTGTCTCCCCTATTGCCCCAACTGTGTCTCATTTCGTCATGTGTTTTTTCGTCAGTGTTTTCCCATTGACCTTTGTTGGTTTGTCTGTGTTCAGTGTTGCCTTTGTGTTCCTGCTGTGTGTTTTTTGTATCCCCTAAGTTAATAAATAATTTTTCTCTATGGGCCCTGCTTAAAGCTCACATTGTAACACAAGTCCCTCTGAGTTCCAGTGAAGAGGAACGTGAACACAGCGGCACATGGAGATTTGTGTTTTTGTTTTGGGAAAGTCCTGTATGGTTTCAGCATGACAATATCCTGAGCATTTAGTCAGTCTCATGTGAAATGGTTTTTCAGTTCGGAGAACTTCAAAAAACAAAGTATTGGCTCCTGTAAAACATGTGGATAAGGTGCACTCTTAAGCTTGTGCTCTCCTTGTTACGCAGTTTCATTGTTGCCTAATCTATTTTGGAATCGCTGACATTTCCTATTTTATTTTAGCCTTACGCACATATCCTCTTGTTTCAGATCCCTTATTTGCTGAACTTGCGTTTTATTTTTTGCCTCTCTTAATGCCAGCCCCACTCTCTCGACTCTGTTTCCACTCTCGTTGGTTTCATCTACGTCACTTTGTCTTCTTCCTTTAGTTTGTGCGCTCTCTCTCGATGTTCCAGTTCCGTTGTCCTCTGACGTCCCAGTCTCAGTTTCACAGTGTCTTCTTGCTGTTTTCTTGCTGTAAATTCCTTCCTGGCTTCGACATTCGACTTTACCTATTTATTGCCTGTTGGTAAACTGTTTGATCTCTGAAACTGTCTATACCTGAGTGGTGCTATTGAGTCCAGTCAGTTCTCATACTTCTTAAAATTTGGCACAAATGTCTACTTGGACACATGGATAAACTGATTAGATTTAAGTGATCAAAGTAGCCACAATTTCACACAATTATTACAAAATTCTACGCAATGTTGTGAAAAAAAACAATAAGGAACTAGGGAATAGGGAACTTTAAACTAGTGGTGGAAGCAGATCACGTGGGGTTCTGGTTTTCTGGTGTTTAATGCCTCTGGCTGAATACAAGACTATATGCAATAGCATGACTGTTAGTAGCCTACTATGCATAAGTTTAAGGCACTACAGTATAAGTAAAGTGAAGATTCTTTCAATAATAATGCCACAAATAGTCTTTATTGATTCACTTCATAAAAACAGAAGTCAACAGAAGACGCCTAAATGAATGTGGTGTCACCATGCTTTGTCTTAAAAACAGCACCAGATCCAGACACTTGCACACAGTTTTTCAAGGTGCTTGATTGGCAGGTTGTTGAAGCATCTTGGAGAACTTGCCATGGTTCTTCTGTGGATTTAGGCTGTCTCAGTGTCTTCTATCTTTTCATGTAATCCCAGACGGACCAATCAGAGGCCTCTCGGATTGGTATTATCAAATGTTAAAACACTGTGTCACCCAGTTGGTTGGCCTCAGAGACTTGAGCTTTGTTAAAATACTGCCATGAAGGAACAACAGACAATAAGGAGGAGAAGAAGAGCTTAGAGAAGAAACTGTTTAAAAGACACAAAGCAGGTCTACAAGAGGATTGAAGGGACAGAGAAATGGACATATCAACCAATAGTGCAATGTTCAGTGGATAAAATAATAAAAGAAAATTGGAGAGCAGCTGCAGAGCTGTGACATGAAAAAGAAAGACAGTGTGTGACATGGGGAATTCAGTGTAGAATTCCAGAGAGTCAAAGAAAATCATCTTCATGGGTGAACCACCCCAAACAGAAGTGGTCAACACTTGACTCAACTGTTGACCAGCTGGACTCATGTCTCATGTCCTCTGTTTCATTTCCAGTGAATTGTTTATATTGATGTGGACTTTTGCAAGGAAGTTTAGAAAACACTCTACTTATAGAGCCATCACTGTGTTGTTGGATCACAGCGATCCAGACCACTGTGCCCATTGGCGATGGGCTTCATACATCTACACCATAAGCTTATCAAAACACACTTCCCTGGCTTGATTAGATTGACAGTTTAGGGTTTTAGGCATACTTTGACCTTCATGCCATGCATGATGGAAAATGTTCCCAGGGGTTTATTTGCACTAAAACAAACACACTGTGTGGTGTGTGTCAGAAGAAGACGGTCCGTCATACTGTTGTTAGCAAGCACCTGTGCATGAAACATACTGGTACTTTTTTTGTTATGTATGTACAACTGTCATTTTTGGTTCTGGCACTTCCCATTCTCATTATGACTCACATTATTCTAATTATTATGACTAATACATTCTTCTAATTACTGCTACTGTATCTGTTCCCTTTTTTACTTCGGACAAGGGGGGGAGATATTTAGGTTCTTCACAACACTCAAGTATAGAAATAGAAATAGAAATAGAAATAGGGGTGAGCGAGGCATCTTGTCATATACAGTACTTTCAGCTTTCACTACAGTTTCTTGGTCCCAAACACCACTGTCATTCAATTTTTATATAAAATTGAACAATTTTTACTATTATAAAGTCGTTGTATTTTTTGGGCTTGTCATGACTTTTATTAGATAGAACAGTTGAGAGTGACAGGAAATGGGGAGGCAGAGAGAGGGGGAATGAGGAAAAGGAAGGAAAGGGCCGCCCGATGCGGCATTCGAACCTGCAGGGAGGACTTTAGCCTCAACACATGGGGCGCCTTAACTGCCTGCGTCATGGCACCCCGCACTTTACAAATTTTAGAGGAAAGTCTGCATCCCCATGAAGACGGTGCTGATGCTGATCGTCTTTAACCATAGGCTACATCACATTTTAAATGAAAACTGTAAAAGAGACTTTCCATCCTCATTTTCAAATTTAAAAGTCTAATTCATTTTGAAAGAACAATCAGTGAATGAATGAAAGTGAATGTGAATTAAAAAACTGCTTTTTGGCTATTATAAAACACAGTCCTGCTCAAACTTTGACCTAGTGCCCATACAGTAATATATCAAACAACATTTTTCCGACTGTGATGTTTTTGAGTTTGGTTGCCAAGTTTTGCTACATAAAAAGAACAGCTTGAATATTTATTTTTGGTGGTTGAAAATATATTTCTCTGTGCTGTGCAGGTTACCACTATTTAATTGCATTTCAAGAAGGTTCAAGGTTTGATTCTCAGGCCTGGTGTCTAGATGGATGCACGGATTCTGCATGTTCTCCCTGTGCCTGTGTGGGTTCTCTGGCTTTTCCCAACAATAGCACAAAAGGTGGATGGATGGATGGATGGATGGATGGATGGATGGATGGATGGATGGATGGATGGATGGATGGATGGATGGATGGATGGATGGATGGATGGATGGATGGATGGATGGATGGATGGATGGATGGATGGATGGATGGATGGATGGATGGTATCACCTTAGATGCCAGTCACTCATGCCACAGAGTTGTATATGTCCAGTATACAAACTTAGCCTGTGACAATATGCTCTGGCCCCTCCTTTTGTTCAGAGAAGTCAATGCACATTGTCATGCTGGATGGGCAATGCAGAGTTAAGTCTGATTCTAATATTCACTGATACAACAAACTGAGACTGGCTCATGAAAACAGGCACTGAACTGGAATCTTACAAACATCTCCTGAGGTGATTCCTCCCATTGTTTAATCATTACATGCATTCTGAATCTGACCACAACGTAATTTTTTTTTAGTTCCTCAAAAGGTCACACTTGACTCTTTTTGCAGCTTGAGTGCATATCAGATTTGTTTATGAATCACCACTCTTCAAGGTAGGGTGAAGGGGGTTGAGATTACAATAAGATACCTATTCTAGTACCTATTCTATTCTACCTATTCTATTCTAAATCCTATACAGTAGTTTACATTGTGTGCCACAAAAGAGTTACTGAAAGGCACCACAGTCTATGTATGTTTTCTAAGAACAAATAAATAAAATGAGGAAGGATTTTTTTTTTAAATCATAACATTTTCACTGTCCTGTTCCGTTCTGGCACCTGAATACTGCTCTACATTTCATCAATAGGTCTGGAGAGCAAATATTAGGAAATGTGCAGTGCAGCGTCTTCTCAAGGAAAAGACATTTTGAAATTATTTCAAGTTCAAATGTGGAAGAAAGAATCCTTCTGTTTTGCGAAACAAAGTTCACTTTTTAAATAAAAAGACTGAGGAAAGTGAAAACATAGAAAGTGATTTGCTGATTTAAAGGCATGGATTAGGAGTTCAGCATCAGTTATGAAGAGCAGAACACAGTGTAAATGGCTGTGGTGAGTGGATGGATGGGTTGATCCCAGGTTTCACATGAAGGACAGTTGTTTATCAGTTCATTTCCCTTTTCTCAGTATAAGAATAAATACCATTGTGTCTGCTGTGTCTTTAGTGTGAATGCCACCCTTCAATCGAAAGATAAGTTTGTTTCTCTTAAGAAGAAGAAGTGAAACCAGCCTTTCTGCTTTTCATGAGCACTGGGGAAAGTTTAACATTTAAGATTTACATATGGAGCTCCACGAAGAATGACAACAAAAAAACCCTGAAGCTAAAGTCAGGCCTATAAGTGACAAATACCAAACCATTAGCTAGACCAAAGACATGAGTAGGGGCTTTGTTTCATTTCTAAAGTAATTCCCAGTCTTGCTGAAGAAGAGCTGTATTGTAGAATTCCTTTGAGTATTTATTACCAGTATGTGCCAACAAAGACGCAAACTGGTGATAGAGAAGGAGCTCTGTCTCAGTTTGTGACAAAGTAAAAATCTTAGTGAACATCTTGGAGCATTAAGCTGACAAAATATGTTTGTTTTTTCTTCAGAATGTGGATACACGTGACAGACAACTTCAAGCAAATTACCTATCACTATGTTATAGGCTAGTGGCCAACAAGGGCAAACGTGCTACAAACTGTTAAACGCTGCAAACACAGGAATGATGCAAAATTGAAAACACATGAATACATAAAACAAATGCCCAGAAGAAAGTTGGCTAACTTTTGGAGAGGAAAATGAAAAGGTACGTTTTCCTTTATGTATTTTTTAAACAAAATGGTCAATAATTCTAAGGTCTGTGCAACAGACCTTTGAGGCGCTGACATTCATTTTCATTTTTATTTATATTAACTGTAACCTTTATTTTGACAGGGTAAGTCCATTGAGAGTGGATTCTCATTTACAAGGACACCCTGAAGCGAGCAGAGCTCAAAACACAGACTGTACAAAACAGCAATACAGTACAGTAATTACACAGGTATAATACCCTAGTATTTAAAGTACATTTATATTTTGGTATAGCTGGCTCCAGTTTTTTTTCATGTATGGCGTATCTCCAGGTCAATTATGTAAAGGTATGGTCGTGGCATCTTGAGCAGAGAATAAGCAGTCACAGGTTGTTTTTTATTCTGAGGTGATGTGATCTAATGAGGTATTGATAAAAGTGTCACTCTGTACTGTCAGGGTTTCAGGTTTATCTAGCCTAACTTGAAAGGGTTAGTTCCTCATGTTTGTGACATGTGAAACACTGCTGCTCCCAGTGGAAACACAGATCCATATATTATATATAGTATTTCATATAGTATATATAGTATTTCATATATCATATCTCTTCACAATACATACAAAATTAACATTAACAAGATCAAATACTTGTTTTTTCATCAGAGGTGTCTTTAATATCACAGGATCTGACTGAGAGTTACTTATTCATCTAGAGTCAGTGCCAATATCTTATTGTCTATTCACCTCTCAATAGTGTCAATCAAAGGTCAATCAAAAAGATCAATGATGTCAGAAATATAGAGACTTAGAGTGGCTCGTGTGGTCACACACAAGTGACCAGGGAAACCACATTTGAACACTTCCCCTTGATCGTCACCCAGTCAAAACCCACACACTCCTACTCTCACTCGTGAGCTTTGATGCACTGGAACTTTGGGGTTTTTCCCAACACGGTGTTGGACTGTATAAATGTCCGAGCATGGCCCGGAGAACACAGTCCACTGCTGAGTGACATCTCAGAGAGCAGGCTGAGCCATCTGAAGTGATTTTCACCTGTTGTGACTGTGAGGGAACACACAAATACATCTCAGGATGGCTGCACCTCGTCTCTTTCTGTCCATGTTTGTGCTGATGCTGGCTGTCATCACCCTGAGTGAAGGTAAGAAGGAGCAAAATGGTTCAGTTAGTATGTGTAAAGTGTATTTGACTTAATGAATATGATTCAGATTTATATTTTTTGGAACATGTGTAGATGTTGACCTGTCACAACTACTAGAAATATATACTTTTCTTGTATTCCATTATCGTTAAGACCCTGGGAGGCTATCATCTGTAGCCTCCATGCATTATGCCAATCTGCAAGTTTAATGTGTGCATTCACCAGAACAGTTGCCTGAGTCAGCACAAGAAAAAAGACTCCAGCTGGCCAGGGCAGATGAATTTGCATAAAATAAAGTTTACTCTATTATTTTGAGATAAAATTGTATTGGATACTAGAGGGAAAGGGGAGGAAACCTCACTAAATATAAATATAGGCTACACGAGAAGTAGTGTTCAATGAGAAAAGTAAAAGAAACATAGAAAACAAAATCTCAGTCAAGTCTAGAACATACATGGGTTTACGTCCATTTTTTGGACATAAACTCTCCTGCGCAAAACTCTGTCCATCCCCGTCATTTTTAGGAAGTTAATTTGACACATTGTTGACTCCTGAATGTTGGAAATAAAGGTCCCTGATAGTAACTGTCCCTAGTTTGGACCTTTATTTTTTTCTCCAACACTGCATTAAGACAGTCAAATGTCTAACATGTCAGTGTGAAGGCTATGAGGTCAATCAAAATGTTAATTTTACAAAATCAAACCATTAAATCAGTTTGAACAGATGAGCCACAACAGAATCTCCTCTACTAAACATTAGCTGTGGCGTCATTCAGGAAAAGAGGAAATCAAAAAAGGGAACCACATTAGACAGAGTTGGGCAATGTCTATCAAACTGTTGTTAACTTACAGCTGTTTATTTGTAGCTCTCCGTGGTGCCGGACCTAAGAAATGCTGCTTCAGTTTCAATGACGCGGTGAAAAAAGAAAGAGTGGTCAGCTACACCAAGACCAGCCAGCGGTGCCCACAGGCTGCCATCCTGTGAGTAGAAAGAAGAATCTGTCACTAACATCACTGCACCTGTGCATGAAGCCCTGAATCTGACGGTTTTGTGTGTGTTGGTTCAGGTTTAAGACAGTGGTGGGCCGTCAGATCTGTGCCAAACCCTCAGACACCTGGGTGAAGGACCTTCTCAGCTACCTGGACAACAAAGCTGTCCCAGGAGAGACAACCAACCTGTAACCACAGCAACATCATGAGTCCTCCATGAAGGTTGATGATTTACTGAGTTTTGATGCTGCAGCTTTTCATACTGTATCTTTTATACTAAGAAGTGTTTGATACAAACGCAGTGTGTTTCTATCTACATACACTGTATAGTGTATTATTTCATACTATTGTATTGTCCTTGCTGGGATGGGATGTTTTTAAAGGACTTTTTGGCCTTACATAAAAAAAAAATGTTTGACAAGCACCATTTGTTTAATATACCACATAGATTATTTATATTTTCTACAATTCTGGTCAAGAAATTTTTTATTTTGTTATGTGGAACAATCAGTATCTTTGTGCTTCATACAACACTCACAGTCTGACCATCAGCACTGTGAAATATTGTTACGCTGTTATTTGAACTTAGTTACAGAAACTACGTAAATGTAAAAGGCACGCCTCCTTGCTCCACATCAGTAGAGTATAAGCTATGGGCCACATCCCTTTTTCTGTACTGAACCATTGTGAGCACTTTGCCTTGTTTTGTTTTTTTGTTTGTTTGTTTGTTTGTTTTTGTTACTTGGACAAATAAGTAACTCAATTTGACAACAAAATCTGTCTTTATGCTTATGCTGCAAATTTGATTCTTGGATTAAATCAAGATAAAAAGTTTGACTTTTGACCCTCTTTCTTAATCGCAGACATTATACATGCATAGACAGGGACATTCATTTACAACAAAATTCCAGATGCTACAAATTAGCTCAGATCACCAATTTTATCAAATCTGATTTAATATTTTAAAGACTGAGGTCTTTTCAGTCAAGCAGTGTTCCTCACCTCTCAAATTATCAGGAACTAAGCGGGATTTCTCCGGACATAACATACGAGCCGCATGGAGGTAAATGGATGTTTTTTGGTGTGTTTTTTACATTGTCCGCTGTTACATTGAAAAACACTAAGACCCCCTGTAACTCAGAGAAGGGACTTCACCTGAAACTTCTTCCAGCCCTTAGTCCACATGAGGGTGAAAAATGAGCAATCTAGGTGAACTATCACTTTAAAACCCCCACTGTTGGCGAAAACCCTCCCCATCTAAACACACTGAAACTCTTACACAGGTGGTCAGCAATTACCGACCTACCAGCATCCTCCCAGCCATCTCAAAGGTCATCAAAAAGGTCGTAGCCAACCAACTAACTGCACATCTCGACTCTAAGTCCCTTTTACATCCAATGCAGTTTGGTTTCAGAAAGAAAGATTCTACTGAAACCGCCTGCTGCTACTTCCTTGAGGAAATTAAAACCAGCCTAGATCAGGGAGGAGTGGTGGGAGCAGTCTTCCTTGATCTACACAAGGCGTTTGATACGGTAAATCACGAGGTGTTGTTACATAAATTAAAAAAGTATGAACTTTCCATCAATGTACAAAACTGGGTGATATCTTTTTCCACCAGTGTTTTGGTGTACTATCTCCATCTCTAGCGTCCACACTGGGAGTCCCACAAGGATCGATTTTAGGGCCGCTACTGTCTTGTTTATACATTAATCACTTGCCTTCTGTTTGTAAGGATGTTAACACCATAATGTATGCCGATGATACTGTTCTGTTTACTCACGGGAAAAATGCAACGGAGGTCGCTGTGAAATTAACAAAGTCAGTGATTGGTTATATAATTCATGCCTCACGCTGAATGTAGAAAAAACTGTAACCATGTTTTTTACAAATAGGTGTAAACTTAAAAGTTGACATCATAGTAAATAGGCAAAAAATAAAACATGTAGAACAATTAAAATATTTGGGGGTAACATTAGATCAACACGTTTTAAAGGGAATGTCAAAAAGCTGAGTAACACGTTGAAATATAATTTAGCTAATTTCAGGCACATAAGAAACTCTCTCACCTCATTTTTTGTACTGTATTACATCCTGGTCTCAGGCCTGTAAAACTGTTACAAAACCATTAGAACTATTGTACAAAAGTAGTCTTAAGATCCATGCCAAAAAACCACGGCATTACCATCATTGCCATGTGCTCGCCAAATATGGTATTTTGAGCTTTGAAAACTTGATCATCCACTCAAATGTTTGTCTACTTAAAAAAATCATTCATAATGCTTATGCCCCCCCTCTGAAAAAGTTTGTGACGCTCTGCTCTGAAAACACAGCACGTCTAACTAGATTTGTGAGGGGTGAGTCTAGTATTCCTCAACATAGAACTCAGTTTGGCAGCTCTTCCTTTTCATGTGTGGCCATGAGTCAGTGGAACGTCCTTCCCACAGAGCTTATTTCATGTACAAATTCTCACATATCCTCATGCTTGTTAAAGCGCTGGGTATTGAGTAAGCAAGTTTGTACACATTACTGAGCTACATGTCAGTGTGTGTATGTATCTGGTTATGAGTCTGAGAATTAGGGTATGGTGTTTACCAGAGGAGGCTGGTCCATTGAGGCAGAGGAGGTTGGTCCTCCTCTATTTTTGAGAGGCAAGAGGGAAATTGATTTTTTATTTAAGAAAGATTAACTGGTTGAAATAAATCATTACCAAATCTCAGTATAATTTATAAAATATTGTTTATGTGTTTTATCGCAAAAAAAGTTTGTTTTTTGGAAGAAAATCCACTTAAAACGGTTCAACAGCGCCGCCAGCAGCTCAGGAGACAGAGCAGTCTGTGTGAGGAGCAGGGAGCAGGAAGGTAGGGGCTCTACGGAGGTGCTAAGATTTTTACTTCCTTAACTGGCCTCGGGGCGGGATCTTCTTCCATTGACTCAATGCATTTAGGATGTCTTCATCCTGACCTGTGATTGGCTAAGACACGTAAAATGACGTCATGACGGAGGACGCTCTCCTGCGATCAGAACACAAGATTGACAGCAGGTTGGTCCAATGACAGTCCAACCCCCCTTGGTTACTGTTGCTATGTGCGCCAAACTTTCACTCCCTGCCGCGCTGCTCGTGCTTTTCCCAGCACAAGAAATACGAGTTTTCAGAGATATTAGCATTGATTTGAAAGTAAATCAGCATATTTTTGATAAACTGTTGGGAGATATCAGAGAGAAGCAGTCAGGAGATACCAGTAAGGAGAAATGGCCGCGTGTGGTATGTAGTGGTGGGCTAACTGATGGCATACCGACTCACCCATAAAACACCTGCTAATCATTAATTAGTATGCAGATTGGCTGTTGGTGTAGTGGTTAGCACTGTCGCCCTAGGAGCGGGAGACTTGGGTTCGCGGCCCGGGTCCAGCAAGTAATTTTTTTTTTTTTTACATCCCACATCCATGATATCATTAGACCTGTGTTGATCTGAAAACAGTATGATTTAATAAAATTATGTCGTTTTTACAAAATCTTGTAAGACATTGCTTTACAGTTTTCATTATAAGAAAGTAGGGATAAGTAGCCTACTAGTCAAAATAACATGATGCTGTGGGCTGGTGTTCCTGTCCTCCCCAATTTTTTTAGTCACCAGCCGCCACTGGTGTTTACATAAACTTAGAGAAACCCGGTTACTCAGTATGATAAATACAGTATCCCTGTTTCTGATTACTGCGTCTTACAAGCGTATGTGTTTCATTTTTATTGTTTACAACCGGAAGCACAACTACTAGGAAATATGTAGGTAGGCTATATGTTGGTGGGTGTTAAATCTACACAAAGGAGAGATCTTGAGAATTTTCTGTATATTATAATACCAATTTTATTTTATTATTATAGTGTTATTATTAGGCAAGGCAAGGTAATTTTATTTGTATAGCCTGTTTTTTAACAGTTTGTCTCAAAGGGCTTTACATGGCATCGTAACAACATCCTCTGTCCTTAGACCCTCACATCGACTGAGGAAAACTCCATGGAAAACCCTTTCAACAGGGGAAAATCGGAGAAACCTCAGGGTGAGAAACAGAGGAGGGATCCTTCACCCAGGACGGACAGACGTGCAATAGATGTTGTTACAGACAAGAAAACGGACACAGAATGTGGGAAACATATTAATTATTAAAGATTATGAATTAATATCAGTTTTTCTGATGTCTTCACATTTGGGTTAGGGATTTTCAACTTTTGAGAGAAAATCTATATTGAAATTTAAAATAAATTTCTGATATCTTCAAATGTCACTTACTGAACTTTTTTCTTGACAAAAAGAGCGATTTGATTTATACCTCAATATATTTTGTTATTGTCTGAATTATTATTATTGTTAAAATATTGTAATAGGATTTTTCCAGATGGCAGACGGATGACGGACGACAGCCGCTGCAAATAAGTGGTCCGTCGGCACTAGGCCAAACAATACACACGTGCAATATGTTGTCATGGCAATGTCGTACAACACATTATAAAAGTTTTTGGGTTTTTTTACACTTGATTAGAACACGTTATTGAATCCAACCAAGTGATCTGTGGGAAGAAACCGGAGCACCCGGAGAAAACCCCATGTCACCTCAGCGTTTTCCTTCAGATGCTTTCTGGACGTCGGTGACTTTGTGGTATCATCAGACAAAAACACTAAATTTAGGTGGTGGCATAAACCTATCCTAATTAAAGAATCTTCATTACAACTGAAAGTGTCACAGTTGTAGTGAGTAGGAGTACTGGCCACTTATTAGTTTCTAAAAAGCATTTGATCTTACTCTTGACACTGCTGCGTCGTGGAATTTTCACGGCGCGTGTGAAATAGCCTGTTATTAACTTAACATCTACAAGGTTCTGGGACATCATGGTGTGTATGATTGCACGTGCACTGCCCAAGTCTCCAAGTAGCTCCTCATACACAGCTTCATCAAGCTCATTCAAGAAGTCATGTGATACTTTAAAGTCCACATTCTCAACCTCTTCCCATACTTTGCCTATTAAACGTTCTACAATGGCAGTGTATAGATTTGGGCTTAATTGTAACTTTGCTCTCTTGAATGCCTTTCCAACAACGAGTGACACTAATATCTTGATACCATTTTTTTTCCTTTCCTGCTCTTCTGGCGTATATCTCTGTGATCCTGAACCTTCCATTTTGCTAGTCATGTACAGAGAAACTCTTAAACTGTTAAACTAAAGTACAGTGCAGACTCACTGGCTGTGTGACGAGCTTCTCTACAAGAAGTGATGTGTTCTGACTTGAAAGGCAGGATTCTGTGATGTCATCAATGACATCACAGATCACAATCACAGTTGTTTTCTGGGTTTCTATGTTAGAGTGATGTCATCAATGACAGTCGGAGCCATCACTGTGATGTCATCACTCTCAGTGATGTCATCACAGAAAAAAATAAATGCTGAAATGTTTTTATTTTATTTTATTTGCACCAATATATTAAAATACACTAACAAAAGGAATTAAAAATAAATTAATAAAATAATAATAAACACAATAAACAACTGTGATGGCATTGATGACCAGTTTTGGGCATGCTACTTTTAAAAGTAATTAGTTACTTACCAAAAGTAAATGTGTTACTATTTATTTCATTATTTTATTTTTTATTTTATTTAAGGAGGACAATGCACATTAATGAACATCGTAAAATGTAAAAGTGCCAAACAACTGTGTCCTCCTGGCAAGGTGTTAAAAGGCATTGAACTTATTACCAGGTAAGGTTTTTTTTATAAAATGCTCAAATAGATCAAATTACTTGGACTCACCTCCCTAACCACCTAGCCATAATCCTAACCCTGTTTGTCTGGAACTAACCAACTCACTCAGGACTCCTCCACACAGGCAGGCTCCACAACACGCTGTATCACTCCACATATCAGCTGCTTGGATCAGTGGTGTGTGGGATAGAAACCATGTGGTTCAGCACCCTGGACAGCTGCAGGGGGAACGTTCGGAATAGCAGTGTTTCGGGTTGGGGCAAGGTGTCAGAACAGCGGTGTGTCGGAATGGAGGACTGTCCCCCCAAAAAATGCTTGTCTAAATGTGAAATAAAAAGTGAGAACGCAACGGCATTTTTGTGTTTTCTGTTCAGGTCGCTTCTGTGTAAACGTAGCCTAAATTGCCAATAGAGGATCGGGTTGCACATCGGGGGGAAACCACCATTCCAACATCCCACCAGTCCGACATAGGGCTCTAATTGTCTAAATGGCAACACTTAATTTTCTATCAAATGTTGTGTGTGTAGTGTTGTTTAGGCTTCAAATTCATACATAAATTGTACATTGAGTGACAGGTTCACACAGAGTTTACCAGCCGATAATTGGTTGCTTCGAGTTCAGTGAGTGGGTTCTTGGCCGGCTATCCGCTCCACCTCTCCAAATATGGAACGTAGACTCTCACTAAAATCCAAGATGGCGCAGTTCAAATGCCTGTAGGAGCACATAACAGACCCCCCCAAACCAATGGGTGACGTTATGGGTGCTACGTCCATTCTTTTTATGGGGGGGGGGGTCTTTTATTGCCTTTAATTGATAGTGCAGTTGAGAGGGAGACAGAGAGTGGGGGAATGACACGCAGGAAAGGGCTGTCTGACGCAGGACTCGAACCGGGACTGCCTGCGTCGAGGACTGACCAAGGCCTCAACATGGGGCGGCAGCTCTACCAAGTGAGATAAACGCACATTCTTTTTACAGTGCTCGTCACCGACCTGTAATCATTTATAATAATAATAATAACTTTATTATGGAGCACCTTTATGGAGCACCTTTCAAAAGAAACCTGCCTTGTCTGATCCCATTGTCAAGACTGATAAGGGGGATCGGTTTGGTAAGTGTGAAGTGTTTCTACTGTAAGAAGAAGGGGCATATTTTGGCTGATTTCCTCGTGTTGGTGAGAAGAAATATGAAGCCAGTGACTCTGGTTTACTCGTTGGAAAAGCCTTTGTGCATGCCTGTGTCAGTCTGACTTTGCCCTGTTTGTTATGGATGGCTTTGTCTCGTTACTTGATGACAGCTTTGAGGTTCCTGTCAAAATACCGTGACACTGCTGCCTGTCAGACTTTTAGGGATGGAGTGTTGCCGGTTGGACAGAGTCAGCTGTGGGCTCAGATGTGCCAGTGTTGGGCTTTGGCATGGAGGATTTGGATGTGCCTCTGCATAGAGTCCATCTCCAGTCTGACTTATGGTGATGTAACTGTTGGGGTGTCCCCTGCATTTCCTGTGCAAAGTGTGGTGTTCTTGATGAGGAAGAATCTGGCTGGGGGTAAAGGTTTGTTTTGTCCCTCCCCTGAAGAGGACAGAGAAGCTATTTTGGTCAAAGTGGAAACCACATTTGAAAAAAATACTTCCTCTAATTGTCTTTCGTCACCATTCTGACCCATGACAGTTTATGTGACGGAGTTTTTAAGGTTTTTTCCAACTAGCTTTGCTGGATTGTATAAATACAGGGGCATGGTCCAGAGAATATAGCACAGAATCCACTGCTGATCGACATCTGGGAGAGCAGGCTGATCCATCTGAAGTGTTATTTTGACCTGTTCTGACTCTCACACACATCTCAGGATGGCTGCACCTCGTCTCTTTCTGTCTATGTTTGTGCTGATGCTGGCTGTCATCACCCTCAGTGAAGGTAAGAGGGAACGAAATGGTATTATGTTGAGTCAGTGTGTGAAATGTGACGCAGTATCATCATCTGAAACAGTTAGTCAGGTACACATTTGATTTTATGAGTATATGATTCAGATTTATATTTTTTGGAACTGATCCTTGTGTAGAAGATGTTACCTTGTCACAACTGCTATACTTCCCTTACCTACCTCAGCAACAAATTATAACTGTGGCTCCAAATAGACAAACAGTCAAATTCGAAGCTAAATATCTACATGTAGCATGTCAGTGTGAAGGCTGTGAGGGTCTGGATTATTGGGAGTGTTCTTCACGTTAAGGGGGGAAAGCAACACTGGAATGAAAAAAGTCTCCTTCACTTCTGTTATCAAAATGTTAATTTTACAAAATTAAACTGTTAAATCCTTGTAGAGAAACACCATTTCAATCAACACAATCTCCTTTATTAGCTGCAGCGTCATTCAGGAAAAGAGGAAATCAAAAAAAAAAGGGAACCAAATAAGACAGAGTTGGGCAATGTCTATCAAACTGTTGTTAACGTGCAGCTGTTTATTTGTAGCTCTCCGTGGCAGTGGACCTAAGAAATGCTGCTTCAGTTTCAATGAGAGGGCGATCGCAAAAGAAAGAGTGGCCGGCTACACCAAGACCAGCCAGCGGTGCCCAAAGGCTGCCATCCTGTGAGTAGAAAGAGGAATCTGTCACTAACATCACTGCACCTGTGCATGAAGCCCTGAATCTGACGGTTTTGTGTGTGTGTGTGTGTGTGTGTGTGTTGCTTCAGGTTTAAGACAGTGTTGGGCCGTCAGATCTGTGCCAGACCTTCAGCCACTTGGGTGAAGAACCTTGTCAGCTACCTGGACAACAAAGCTGTCCCAGGACAGACATCCAACCTGTAACCACAGCAACATCATGAGTCCTCCATGAAGGTTGATGATTTACTGAGTTTTGATGCTGCAGCTTTTCATACTGTTTTTTTTTTTTTTTACTAAGAAGTGTTTGATACAAATGCAGTGTGTTTCTATCATATAGACAGCATGTAGTGTATTATTTCATAGTAGCTACCGATTGTCCTTGCTGGGATGGGAAGGACTTTTCGGCCTTACAATAAAAAATGTTTGACAAATGCCATTTGTTTAATATTGACACCATATATTTATATTTTCTACAATTCTGGAGATTTTATTTTGTCATGTGGAACAACAGTATCTTTGTGCTTAATACAACACTCAGAGTCTGACCATCAGCACTGTGAAATATTGTTGCACCGTTATTTGAACTGAGAAACTACATACATGTAAAAGGCAAACGCCTCCTTGCTCCACATCAGTAGAGTATAAGCTATGGGCTACATCCCTTTTTCTGTACTGAACCATTGTGAGCACTTTGCCTTGTTTTTATTATTATTTTGTTGTTGTTATTACTTGGACAAATAAGTAACTCAATTTGACAACAAATAATTTATGTCTTTATGCTTAAACTGCAAATTTGATTCTTGGATTAAAGCAAGAAAAAATGAGAGTTTGACTGCGTTGTTCTCTTTCTTAGTCACAGACATTATTAATACAGAAATCTGAGATGGAGACATTCATTTACAGCAGAATGCCAGATGTTAGAGATTACCTCAGATCACTAATCTAAATAAATCTTTTCAAGATTGAGTTCTTTTCAGTCAAGCAGTGTTCCTCACCTCACACATTATCAGGACTGAAGTAATGAGTTTAAGATGTCTGAGCCAAAGGAACATGAGGTTTTGTTGCTAACCTGGTCTGATATTATCAGAAATTTATAGAGACAGAGAAAGCAGCCAATTACACATTTACCACATTAACCACTCGATGCCTCTTTGGGTTTTGTTGTTTTGGTTTCTTATTTTAGTTATTGGGTTAGAGATCACTATTAGTTCTTCTTCTGAGTTTTGTTTTGGTTTAGATTATTTCTGAGTTAGGTTGTTCAGATATACCCACTCTGTGGTGTATTTTTTTATTATTATTATTATAATGTTTGTACGTAAGAAGTGAGTTATCAGATGCTTGCACCTCGGAGTGTCTTACAACAGCACAGTACACTCACTCACACACTCCAGTTTACAACATCATTTAATTTCACACTGGTTGCATCATGTTTTCCTTTATTACATGTACTGACCAGATGGGGGCTCTGTATCATCGTATGTGGAATTGTGCACACATAATCAGCTTTTAACCAGATTATTCTTAGTCGCTGAGAGACTTTTCACAGGCTGAACTGGATATTTGGAACATAATGGCAAATGATGGGAGTTTTGTACCAATAGGCACATACTGTATATTTCAATGTTTCAAAGTATGCTTTTATTTAATTTTATTATAGCAAATGATTATGTTAAGATTAATTTTAGTCAGTTTTTGAAAATACAATTCACAAACAAAACTGTGTAACGCTTACAGTTAGGCTATATGTGCAAACTCAATCCAACATAAACAAAATAAACATGAAAAGTGCAAATAATAATTGGATACATGAATAAATGATAAATGAGTTCAATGGAATTCTGACAAATTAATTTAAGGACGTTCATACAAGAAAAAGGTCAATATAGAAGTAAATGAAGGGATATGCCTGTTTATATCTCATTTCATTACTTAATTCTTGTTTAAATCGTTTTTGTTGCAGTTGATGGTACATTGATTTATTATTGAGTCATTCGTTTAGGCTATCTGTCTTTGATAATGACAGTTTTATTCCTCCATAACATTGAGTTGAATCATGTAACATTTGCCATCAAACAGCTACGATTTATATTCTTTAAAGAAAAAGAAAAAGAAAAAGAGAGATCTAAAGAAAAAAAAAGAGAGAGATATATTGGGCCATCATTACGACAGGGAAATAAATCCCCAGCCACTGGTAATGCTAAATACTCCCCCAACATATTTTGATAAGCCTTATATTTCAGTGAGGGTCTGAAAGCAGCCTAAACAGGTCTTCATTCTGTGGCTGTTAAAGCAATTACATCACACTGTCTGTCTCAGTCCTCTGAGTGTGGTTAAATTACCGGTATGTCGGTCGGTTGTAGATGATCGTTCAGTAACGTGATTCTCCACAGTTTGTGAAGGCAGCACATTTTCGCCTCCAGCGCACAGGCCTGATGACACCCACGATCCGCGGCCGCTCACATTCCTCTCTGACCAATAGGAAGGCGGATACAGGCTCCTGAGAGGTGCAACAAGCTGGACAAACACAGCCTGCGGCAGAGCGGAAGTGACTTGTCTTTGTTTTCATAATAAAAGTCCAAATCGTATCCCATCTACCACTACCTCAGATTGTGCATTTGACAAAGAGAAAGGGTGTCACTGTTTTAGCTGTCCTGTAGCCTGCTGGCTCAGTCAATTTAAAGTCAATTTTTTTTATCACCTGTAAAGCGTCGTTCATATCTGACTTTTTTTCTTTTTCTTTCTAGATCTGAAAAAACACAAAAAGCCCTAAGATCCTCCAAAGATGCAGCAAAGTGGGGGAGCTGTCTTCATGAACTGTAAAACCAAACCATCAAAACTGTAAAACTCTAATGTAAGCTAGTTTTATGTCTAATTTGCTCCTATTGTGGGCCTATGTGTGTAGCTACTGTAGGTAAACTAGCCTACGTGTTAAAGCACATCCTGCTGTGATTTGTGTATGAAAGGTGCAAGACAAATAAAGATGCAGCCTATTATTAAATAATAATAATAACAATAACAGATTAATGATAATAATAATTATAACAATTATTTATTTATGTATTATTATTATTAGTAGTAGTAGTTGTAGTAGTAGCCTAGTAGCCTAGTCATTAGTAAAAGTAAAAGTTAATTGTTAAGATGCATTTCGTCTTATTCTGAAATTACCAACCGGATGTACCAACGTTCGGCCCGTGTTTGTTCGCCTGGAAAGGAAAACAGTCGGAGCATTATTCGTCACTGTGCTACATCTTGTAGTAGTATCTTCAGCGGCCATATGTAATTTAAACTCATTCATTCATTTCAGTCGCGTATCTCTTCCTCTCCGCTCCCAGCCGCTCGGTGTTTCCCGGTGAGGAGCTGCTCCGTCGTTTCTCCAGGACCTTTCTCAGTTTATGCCTTGGTGACTGTCCGTCGGAGGCTGGGTGGTGACAGCAGCGTAGTACAATGATCGAGCGACCAGAGACCACGGTTCCCAGCATCGCTGTAAGTCCATTTCTCAGTGCGGTACTCCCAGTGTTGACAACAATGTTGACTAATTAAAATCCATATTTAACCGACCCCGTGTGTTTTAGTCGGGGCTGGCTGCGACCCCTCATGCCTGCAGAGAGCTGCACACCAAACCCCATTATCAATATGACAGATTTAGATGGTTATACTTCATTATAAAGACATATTCTCAAGTAAAACATCACTCAAGCTGCCTGACCAGCATGATGTGGTCTATTAATGAATTCGGCATAATTTAGGTCTACCATAATCATTGATTGACCCACAGTTGATACCAGCGTTTTAAAGATGTCTCACGCCTCCCATCCCTGTAGCCCCATCCCGATGGCTGTGGGCGGCCAAGCCATGATATAATTCACATTTTGTAGCAAAAGATCCTGTATTAAGTGACTATAATGTTGTCTTCACGCTGGTTTGAGGGTCCAGCAACATTTGGGTACATTTTGTGGTCTCAGTTATGGTTTACATTGTAGTTGAAATAGATCAATTTTTATTGAGATGAGGTTTCTAATCAACCATGCTTGACAGTGAGAGAGGCTAAGGGTCAGTTACCCCAGACAAGGTCTGATTGTCAAGTCCCAGGGAAAATATCACCATATAGACCACCAGCAAGATAAAGTTTATTTTACTTTGACTGCATTTGACATATGACGACAGTGACTGGACCACTCACTGCTGGAGATACAGAGGGGCTTGTTTTGTTCAGGGCTGGTTGCAATGTTGATTTACTTAAAGCAACGGCAGCTTAGGCTTGGTTTGTGTTGTATCTGTTTGTCATACAGTCTGCGGGGTGGACACACACACACACACACACACACACACACACACACACACACACACACACACAGACGGTGTGCTCAGATGGCTAGATAGTGAAGACACAATGCGCTCACTGCTAAAAATAACTAAAGGAAGAATTACACATGCACTGTTTTCAAACAATTTATGTTCTCCTTTTGCAGGGTTTTTTTTCTTTTAGCTCTGCAGCACAATTGCACAATTCATATTTGAAATGTGATAAATGCAAGTTCAAAAACAGCTGATGGCAGGGAGGACGGCCCGGCATCAGCTGCTGAATAGGGTGGTGGACTTGGCAATATAGATGATGTCAGAGAGCCAGGCAGCTACTATCACCACTGGGTGGACTGGGGGAGGGGTGATAGAAATGGTATGGACGCACTGACTATTATAGCTTTCCTCTCACTTCCCTCTTTTACCTCCACTGCATATTTTTCTTTCAGTTAGTCACTTTCATCTGAAGAAATGTACTTGAATAATACATTTCACAAGAGAGCAGTGATGCAGCAGCATACGTTACAGAGATAGTCTGATGAGCACAGTTATTGTGCTTTACTTTGGTGATATCCAAAATGTAAAAAATTAAATATATAGTATTATTATTGAACATCAGCATGCAGGCACAAGGTTTCTTCATTCATAGCCTCATGAAAATGCATTTGCACACATGCACGCAAAGTAGGCCTATACGCACTGTTTTACTCATGTAGTGCAGCAGCATTTAACCCAGAGACTCCACCCACACACTCACACTGATAGTGCTCTCTATGGCTAATTGCGAACAGCCTGCTCTTATAATGTCATCGTCGCAGCTAAATGCCCAACCGAGTGTTACATTTACCTGCTCATCAGAGGTGGTACGTTATGTAACGCACACATACTCACACATGCACACAGACAAAACTTGCAATGTGGGTGGATCAAATGTGGAAATGGTGGAAAGTGCTTCAGGCTTGCTGAGAGAAGTTGTTCATGCTGTCGAGCTGCATCCATCACAGAGTATCGATCAGGCCGATAGATTGTTTCCTTTTCTATTCCAGCAGCTTGTGTGTCCACAGCAGCCGCTGGTGATGATGTTGTTGTGTAATCTACAGATTTTTGAATGTCACACCCCGACAGCGGGAAACGAAGGCTACAGAATGTAGAGATGGGTTTCTATTTGACATTTAGTAAAACTCATTATTGGCAAGTTGGTGCGACAGGAAGTTCCTCATCCATAGTCACACACACAGTCCTGACACCCTGATGTGACATTTTATTGTTTTTCAGCCATAGCATTGAATTTGTCCCAGGGTAGGAGTGTGTGGTAACGTGAGCAGTTCTCCACAAACACAACTTTTCAAAGAGTCCAAAAACCAGCATTAGTTTTACGTTGCTAGGAAACAGTTTCCACGATGCAAAAAATATCATATTGCAATAATTTTTGGCAGATGTTGCCATTTTCAGTTGGAATTGTTTTACATTTATTTTCTGATTACATTTGGTCTTGCACCAAACAAACATGTTCCTTTGTTGTAGGTTTAAAGGCTGAAGTCCACTGCCCATCCAAAAGTCACACATTCTAATATTTCATTGGACCGCCTTTAGCTTTGTTTACGGCAAGCATTTGCTGTCATTAAGGTTCTGCAATGCCACAACATTTATTCCCATCCAGAGTTGCGACTCTGTGGTTACATTGGACCATGTTTCTTCCTTGAAGGTGATGGGTCCTCTCTGTCCTTCCAGTTTTTAATAATTCTTAACCCAATTTCAGTAATCTCCTTAGATGTTTTATTTGCTTGATTCATGCCAATAATTTGACCCTTCTGAAACAGATTACCATCTTTTGCACGACCACAGGATGTGTCTTCTGACATGGTTGTTTAAGAAATGAGACTGCATCAGTTAGGGTTAGATAAGTTGTTGCCAGCTGAAACATAATCAATCATCCATGCAGTGATTATCCAATGGGAAGCTCTTACAGTACCTATAGAGAATGTGAAGCTGACGTCACGCCGCTTTGCCGTTGTGGGACGTCGGCGCCATCTTTGGAGGAACGCAAACGTAAACAGAGTGGGAAAAACGGAGGAAAACGAGCAAAAAGTAAAATAGAAAGAAAAAGAGATGAGGAAGACAGACAAAAAAAGAAAACAAAAAAGAAACGGAGAAGAGGAAGGGAAAGGAAGGAGGAACGTATCATGATCAATTCAAATTTAATGAGAAACAAAGGTAAACAGAAACACTACAACTTATTAAGACCCAGATTTACTCCCTCCACTGACTTATCCAGACATTGTGAACTATCTCGTTTTTCGTATTAGTGCATATACTGCTGTGGCATTTTTTATGCAGTACTTCCCACCATGATTACTTTTAAGCGACTTTGGGAACTTTTTTCAGGGGGGGCGAGCAAGTGTTTACATCCGCGATCCTCCAAAGATGGCGGCCAACGTCCAACGGCGTGACGTAACTTCACATTCTCTATTAGCTTAGTTGAATCCAAATGGTGACTTTTTTTGGGGGGGCGGGCAGTGTAAAAACAATAGTTTGGTCCAGGACGAAGCTGATAGCCAATTAATTGGCTGCTACAAAAAAAAAGAAGCACATTAAGAGTCAACAGTCCAGACAGCTCGGTCAGTGAGCCTGTGAGTGACGCAACACATTTTAAATCACAATCACCATTTTCTGTAGAAAAGAAAATGACATCGCAGGTAGTTCATCTGTAGAAAACTGTCCATTTAATGCTTAGTTTAGGGGCAGTGTTAAAGCAGATATCAGTGGCACAGCCGTTTCGACTAATGCTGCGTTCAAGGCAGTTCATCTGTTAGTTAAACTCTCATTTAATGACTTAGTTTTTTTACCGTCCTGTTGCCTGTCACTATAACGGCCAATACTGTCGCCTTCTGGAAGGAAAAACACAAAGTAGATGAGTTAGCAGTTTTCCTGGCTTACCCCTTCATGCTGTTATTGGATAACACTTGTATCCCACAAGGAAAATTTTCTCCTCGGGTTTCAGCAGAGCAGAGTGACGGAGAGACTTGTGTTTCGGCTGGAATACTCCATGTATGTGATTGCTGACAGAAAATAGGACTATTTAGGACTTATATTAACAAAAACATTCCACTGATATCTGCTTTAATACTGTGCCCTGCTAGATATCAATTTTCCTGTTACCCTGTTATCCTTTGAGGAGATCTGGTGTTATGAGATGATGTAGCGTGTGCAACTGATGGAGGGTTTGCCACCATCAGTCACCATCAGAGCCAATTTTACTGCTCATAATGATAGTTTATAACAAATGTCCTATTAATTGCCCAGACTGATTGATTGGTGTCTCTACTCTGAAACACCATAATGTCTGTGATGCTAACAACGTACAACAATGCACAAGAAGGAGACACAGTTTTGCAGCCGCTGTGACTTGGTCACTGCACTTGGCCAGTTTAATTAGACTTTGAATACTTGTGCAGACCTACACTGTAGCTGCCACTCTGGATTGTGGTTGTAATTGTGAGAGACATAAGTCACACCCTTGTTGTGAATGACGACTCAGGCCTGATACTCAAATGTGGAGCTGGGCCAAAAATATGTTTACAGCATCACTGCATTACAGTCCAGAAAATATAGGGTTGTTGAAAACTCTGGGTCGTCAATCAGAGATTCAGCAGCCTCCACTCTCCTGGGAAAGGTCACCACCAGACTCGGTAGTGGATGTTGAACTCTACTGTGTTATTGTATGTCTCAGCAGCATTAATAGATGTTTTTGGTCAGAACTATGACAAACAGGCCTAAGGGACCGAAAGTATGTAAAACATTCAGTTTGTGTACTGCCTCCCGTCATACTGTGCACTAGTAGTCCATAAAACACATGAAGCAGATCACTTCAACAATACAAACAATGTACACAATCTAGATGCTGTGACATTATTGTGAAGCTGTGTGTTTGTCCTTTAAAGGGATAGTTCAACTTTTTTGGCAGATTGGCACATTGCCATAATCCCTATAGTTTTAGGAGTATGTTTGTTACCTTTAATTGTTGGTGCAAGCTATTTTTAGAACGGCGGAGCAGAGCCACGAGCTGCTCAGAGCTACGCTACGGAGGCTAAGGGGATTTCTTGGTTTCCCTCATCAAACTCATCAAATACACAATCCAACAACTCAAAAACGCTCTTGTGGATGAGTTGTGACCTGCACATTCACCACGCTATGAGATAAGTTGTTGTTTTCGAGGCAAATGCATAGCCTTTGCGAGACTGAGTTTTGTTTTTGAAAACAACTCTGTCTCTTAATGTTGGTAACGTAGCGTTTTGGAGTTGTTGGATTGTGTATTTGAAATCCCATTAGCCTCCATAGCATAACTCTGAGCAGCTTGTGGCTCTGCTCAGCCATTCTAAAGGTAACAAACCTACTCCTAACACTATGATTATGGCAATGAGCCAATTTGCCAAAATGTTGAACTATTCCTTTTAAACACTGAAAGCTACGAACTAAGAGCTGAGGAATTTAATTTCTAAATGAAATGACATATTGCGGTGATGCAGTGCACATTAGCCTGACTTTTTTCCCCAACAATGGATTTGGACTGAAATTGGGTCAGCGGCCTGTTTCCAGTGATAAATGGTATGTTTATGAATCAGGCCTCGCTTAGTGAGACTGGGTTTTCTTACAGGTGAAACATTCACGAGTCCCACTTGTTGGGGATATACGTACAACACCCACTCTTTATTTGGGGAGAAAGTGAATGGAAGCGACTGAAGAATGAGCAGAGCCAGTTGGATAAACTGTGTGTCTAACTGCTGACCGCCAAACTAACCTCAGTGTGGGTGGATGTGCATGTGCCTCATGAGCCTCATTTCCACTCAGGGTTAGCCATATATGGACGATTAATCAGTCGGTTTACAATAAAAGTTTACTGAGGTGCAGTCAGTGTGATCCATTTATTCTTAGCTTCGTTTACTGTAGAGACAAATGCGCACTCTCTGTTAGAAAGAGATGTGAACACATCATGTATGCATCCGACCCCTGGTTTGTCCAGCATCAGTATGCATGTATACTGTGTTACAATGAAAAGCAGCAGCGCCTCACATTTGAAAAACTGTAATCTCTGACATGAAATAGTTTCAGGGTTTTTTCTTTCTTATCCGATAGAGAAACTCTGTGAATAATAGACAAAATCATTTCAGCTCTAATAAACAGTTATGAAGATTTTATCCGTTCACATTCTCTGGTTCAATCACTGATGGAAGAAGCTCAGTCTGTGTTGTCCTGGGATTTTTAAAATTAGTCTTCATTTCAGCTGTAGGTGGTTGTGTGCCTCTTTTTGTCAGCACAGCGTGGCAGCTCTCCATCAGTGCCATGCATGCATGACAGAGCCCGAGAGGCCGCAAATCAATTGTGTTTGCGTCATGTAGCGTGCAGGACGGTGCACGGTGACTGTAGCGGTGTGGGGGGAGGAGGGGGAGGGGAGTTGTTATCTGACAGCCGGCTGGGAGATAGAGTCAGGCAGAGAGGGAGGAGTCGGACCAGGGGGAGGAAGTGATGAAGAGATACCTCTGTGGTAAAGAGAGCGAGCAGCTGGAGAGCTGCGGTCTGGACTGAGATTCACCACGACCCGCCCTACGTGAGGGACATGATGGATATGATTCAGCACGTAGGGGAGATTGGATTTGTTTGTGTCACCTTGTCTTCATCCACTTAGCTTTATGAGGAGTAGATTTGTTTCTTTCATTGGCTTCCATCACTTTTCTGTTTTAGCTTAACTTGTTTAAATGGACTTTGGCAGTGTTGACTCCATTTCCTATTCCCATGCTCCTCGGGGGGAAAGCCTGTTATTTCTCTCCGTGAGCCGGCCCTCACCTCTCTCCCCCCCTCCTTAAAACAGCTCTTATTCCCCTCTTGTATTTATCCCAGCTGCACTTCACTTCAAAGGGCCTTTTGTCACTGCAGGACACAGAAATGCTAATTGAAGGTTCACAAAAACAAGATTTCTGTCACTTTGTATGCACATAACCACCGTGCGTTTTGCTGTGTTTCTGTTATCTGTCGCCTGAAGGCCAAATGTTCTGTGTTGGAGATTGAATCTCTTAGAGCTCATATTCATTGCTTTTCGACTCGTGCATTAACAGAAAGTGTGTTTGTGCGTGTGTTTCTCTCCAGCAGCGGAACCTGGAGGGCTATGTCGGCTTCGCCAATCTCCCCAATCAGGTGTATCGGAAGTCTGTCAAAAGAGGCTTTGAGTTCACGTTAATGGTTGTAGGTAAGTGGTGAAAATCTACACCGGATCTATGAGTGAGGATGTGCGTGTGTGTGTTTGTTTGCCTCACGTGCAAGTGTGTGAGTGTTTCTTAGCCACACCTGTGTATGCACACCTGTCCCGTCTATCCGCGTTAGCTTGTCAGTGTGTATTTTTCATGTCTGTGTGTGTGTGAGGTTGAAAGGCAGAGAAGCATGTGTGGCATCCAGTCCACTCAGCTGCTCAGGATGACGAGCTGACAGTTTAAAAAGCCGTTTCTGCGGAGCCGTGTCTCCCTCCACTGCTTTTTTTTATTTTATTTTTACGATATCCACAGAGTCAGTGACTGAGAATGCGTGCATGTGAAAATATCTCTTGTGAGAGCTGGAATCCCGCAGTTTCCCAGGGGAGTTTTCTCTCTGTAGCCCCAGGATACACAGTGACCTCTGTGTGTTTTGGATGATTTGATTTGGAAAGTGAGCGGTAGGACGTCGCTTCCAGTATGAATGAGCTCAGATACAAAATGTGGCTAACAGCATTACAGGGGGAGGGAAGCGGACGGAGGAGCGGAGGAAGTTTGGGTTTGGTTGGACATCTACGCACACACATATATATATACACAACAAACTCAATAAGGATGTATTGCACCACACTGTTGGGCCTGTAATGAGTGGATATGGATTGGGTGAAGAAAAACCTGTGCAGCTCTTAAGCCGTCACATATATCTTGTCTAAATGATAGTGGCCTCTTCCTTTGCAAAACAAGTGTAGGTTCAGTGACTCGATCCAAAGTTTAAATGTTAGATTGGGACTCCAACATTCAGCATTTGACTGTGACGTGTCCATATTGCACTTGTATGATTCAGCGTTTCCACACAGGCCTTAACGGCTGCGTATATTTCCTATCTAATGAAGTTATTATATGTTTTTTTCTGAACTGCCTGAACCATGCTCTGCTTCTTTTTAATGACTTAAACTAATTCTTCAGCTCTTATTCAGTGCTGCTCAGATCAGCCAGTGGCATTACAGTAGCTAAGCAGTCAGCGCTGGCTCCTCTCGCTCTTGCTCTTGGACCAGCTGATGAACTTGCTCATCAAGAGTGTGTTGTTGTAATTTCTGTGTGAAGGATTGTGATTCTTTCTTACAGTTTCATTGAGGTCTGCAGTTTTCCTATAGACAAGCTCCATCAGAGCTGCTCTGCTGTGTGTACGTGTGTGTAAACAGCAGCCTGCAGCAGTGATAGGCTGCTACTTGTTATGTGTAACCAACCAGATGAAGTTGTGGGTTGGACACTGTTCCAGACCACTGGACACAGACACTAACACGGTTTAAATTAGCCTAGTTATCATTAATTCAATTCAATTTATTAATTTTTACTTTTCTACTTCTTATCCTAACCGTTAAATAATAATTATAGCCTACCAATAAATAATTGACAAATGCAGAAAATTGGCACTAATAATTGGCTAGGCCACTAGTCTGTCGGTAAAAACACATGCTGGAGTGAATATGAGGCGTCACTTTGCTGGTCTGATTCATACAAAACAACTATTTATTTTCCAAAGACAAACACATAAAAGTTACAGTCTGTTAAATAGAAAATTCCCTGGTCTGGTCACCACAGTTCAGGATTCCAAACTAAAAACCGTAATAGTCCGAGGCTCATGGACATACCCTCATTTGTTTACACAGTTGGTTCCTGTGGTTCTCAGATAATAACAGAACTGAGCATATTTGGTTTGTCTATCTGGGAATGTTTAGTAATAAAGTAATAAATGGGACTTACAAACATAATATGATGAACAGCAGAAACAACTTTATTTCCCCTCCCCACACACACACACACACACACACACACACACGTCACAGGCTGGACCAGTAAACACAGGACAGTCTGTTACAGTTATTACATACTGGTTTATGGAGGCAGGAAATCCAAAGTATGGGATCATTTCAGGAGGCTAAAGGTGACATGCAAACTTTGCTTGAAAAAAAACTTCCTTTCTGTGTTGGCCAGTTTCTGCTCTTCTTCCTCCTCCTCCTCCTCCTCCTCCATTAGACATGTTCCTTTTTTCCTTTTTTTTACCATGGTCTTCATCTCAGTTAGATTTTAATTTCATTTAAACTGTTATAAAAAAGAAGACATAAATCTGTTTATCTTCTGATGACCCCGGTCTCTCCAGTGAAAGGAGACATTAACACAAAGAGGCGTGCAGCCTTTATTATCTCAGCCCGGGGTTTAGCTTCCTGTTTAGTAAACAGCCGCTGTAGGAGAGTAGCAGGAGGGAGACAAAGACCAACAGAGTGATGGAACCAGAGAGAAACACAATTAACCAGATCCCGTTTCAAGCCCTCTCACTCATGGGCCCCCTCTCGGTGTCTCCCCAGCTTTCTTGGCTCTCAGCCTCACATACCCCAGCTGATCCACATTTCACACATAACAAGTGTGTGGAGCTTGCCAGTGCGTTCACGCCTCGAAGATCCATCTTGACCTTTAATATATATTAAAAAAAACAGTTTACATATGTGAATGAAAACTAAAGAAAACTCTTTGCTGAAAGCGCTTTGTGTGGTTGGAGAGGTTTGTTAATCTGGCTGACTCATCTCAAGTATGTGATCAAGTATTTGATTTGATTCAATCTGATGCACTTTGCTTTGTTGCCATTTGAAACATCCGTCTGTTGTCTGTTGTTGCATACACTGTGGCCGCAAATGTTTCACAATAAATAACTGGAGCTATGGGTCTCTGGCCTCTGAAACACTAGAGGGCTTTTAATTTGAAACAGAGAAATGTTGCAGAAACTGGGGTTGCGGTCATGGACGATCATCACAATGACAAGATGATATTTGACTTGCATTACCAGTCAAGCAGTAACTTATTGTTAGTTGTATTAAAATTAAAACAAAAATGTTGTTAGCCTGCCACAGGTTCATGTATATATCCGCATGATTGCACACACACCCGATCAGCTGATTGTAATGAATTGTTGCACCTCATTTAGTTTGTATCCTGCTGCCTTTCATGGTGAGAATAGAACTTGTGGTCCATGAGAGCACTTATTTGTGGTAACAATTTAGTTTTAACGTGGCTATAAAATGTACTTCTCACACAGGTTATTCAGTGTCTTATCTATGCTGGAATATGGAGGAATTACCCCTATTTTTATCCTAAAAATAGCAGAAAAAACCCAATACTGATAAAATGTATAATTTCATTAAGTATGCGTTCTTCCACGATGGAAAGAAGAAAATTTGATTAAATCACCAAGTGAAACTTGAACGTAATTCATAACAGCAGCTGGAGTGTTTCCAGACAGAAATGGGGAAAGTTTTAAAGTTTGATTGCGCAGCTTTAATAACGACACACAACATCCTGTTTGAGTCTATTAGAAATCATGTGAAGTCTGTCTACAGCGTCAATAGTGAAACGCCACGTTGGCCGCAAGCGAAAAGAAAGGCTACACAACTCAAAAATAGTCTCAATCACAAAACAATGCGATAAAGAGGCGGTTGGAGAGAGCGATGTGATCTGAAGCAGCCAGCTGGGTCTCCAGTTTACAGCAGGCTTGACTTCAGCTCTGCTTTACTTGGCAGCTCCGTGCAGTGTGATAGTTTGGCTCAACTCGGAGGCCCAGTGTTGTTCTATTGGCGGAGACAGATGGTGAAGTATGAGAAGACTGCGCTGATGCCTGCAGGTAACTTGTATAAATTCCAGCAGCGCAGCAGGAGGAAGTCGTTGCTGTGACCACATCGTTAAAATGTGAGAATGTACCAATAACCTGATACACGCCTGCCATGATAAACGCCTTCTGTGTAAACATAGAAAATCCAGACGGACATGAGACCACTGGTGTCGCTGTAGCAGGACTGGTGGAGATGACGTTATTTCAAACTTAGATCAGTAATGATCAAAGGACCTTTTTTATGTTCTCCACTGTGGTAGTCATGACGGATCAGACTACGGCTGGACAATTATTAAAATTTTAAATTGTGATTTCCAATTTTGGTTTCAATTATCTCAAAACTTATATAATTGAAGAACATTTTCCTAGAATATTGGGATTTTATTCTAAAAAAAACAGTCTTCCTGCATGTGCCAGTTAATTCACAATGTAGCGACCCATTATTGCTTGCACAACCAAGCAACCTGCACCAACCCCCCTCATAATAATAATAAATATTTTATTTGAGTTTGTTGCATATTGAAAACAGTGCATATTGATGAACACTGATATAATGTAGTAAATATGCCAGATTGTAGCCGAGTACAACAGCACACCACAAGGAATAAAAACAATACAATGAATAAAATACAAATGGCGATACACTACACAAACAGGGAAAGGCAAAACAGCAAATAAAATATAGAACACAGCATCGAAACAGCACAACAAATGAACAACAACAATCAATCAAGTCGCCCCATATACATACATAATAGTCTAAATATTCATGATTTGAATATTGACCAAAATAATTGTGATAATAATTTCTGTCATAATCGTCCAGCACTAGATCAGACCCAGGCAGCGAGACCACTCTCACTTCAGAGTGGTGTGGACGCGAGGCGTATTAGCATGGACGTAGCCTGTTTTTAGCTGCCAGTGGCTAACAAAGTGTTAGCTCATGCTCTTTCTCTCGGCACTGACAAGGTGTATTTAGCCCCGCCCCCCGTCCCCAGGAGCTGACAGGATTGACTTATTAGGTTTGTGACTGTGAATCTGTTTTTATGAGACTGTCACTAATTAATTTATTACACGCATCATACAGTATGTCTGGTAGGTTGGCCTATCACATAAAAATATCATATGAACATTAAGATAAATGAAATGATCAGACAGTGTCTCTAACTGAATTAACCAACATTAATCACAAGTATCTCGTGTTTATAAGTTGATTCAGTCATTTGATCTATTTGCACTACAGCTAATAAAGAGCATCTTCCTCTCAATAATGTTCTGTCTGGATCTGACATTACTGTTGCTTTGAACAAACAGATTTATAAACTTAATTAATCTACAACTCGCCGAGAATTAGACAAGAAATGGCAACTGCAACAAACTCCGAGAACACGCACACAAACACAACACGCGGAACATTTATAAAAAGATCATTATTAATGATTAATGTCTGCAGTTCTCTATCCGAGTCTTCCTCTTCATGCTCTAGAGATATGAATCCGTTTCTCATTCAGTGTTTCCTCTTCAGATAAATCCAGGTGCTGCAGTCTTTTCAGTCTGTGATGTTACTGCAGAGCGTGTTGAGTGTGATGTAGACACCACACAGTCACCACCAGCCTTTTACAAGGAACACCTGTGCACCTGTGTATACTATTCATGCCGTTATCCAGTCAAATAGCAGCAGTGCAGTGTGAGAGGCCACACAGATGCTGGGCAGGAGATTGGGTTCATGTTCACATCAAACATCAGAAAGGGATCAGTGATGTGACTGCGGCACGGTTGTTGGTATCAGATGTTCTCCTGGGTTTTCACACACACACACACACACACACACACACACATACACACCTCTCTGGCTCCTCTCCCCGCATTGCACAGTTTGTCCAGGCGTCCAGCTCCAGGCAGAGTCCTGGGACCAGGTGCGAAGTGATGTGTACACACAAAAACCATGTTTACACCATGTCCTGCACAAACACTCACACATTCCTCTGACCAAGTGTCCACAAACTGATTCGGGTTTCAGAAAAGAGAAAATGCAAAACAGACTAAAAGACACACTACAGTATTTCATATAAAATAAAATAATCAGCTTCTCTGGGTTTCATTCATTATGATCATTTAGGTTTTACCATTTTACAATATGCAAAAATTGTTTAGGTGCTAAATGTTTCATTTATCATTGTCTGATGTCCTTATTGTTAATGACCAATTAGAGCCTGTCTGAGCCTCATTAACACATCTCTAGCTGCGGTAAATACATTTATAATTAAGTTAAACCATGCAAATGCACAGCTTCATAATTCTGATGAAAAGAAGTCATCTGCATGTTTCTGGTCTTGTGCACACACAGTTTTAGCCATGAATCTTTGCTCCCTTCTGGATGTTCCAGAAAGATGGAGGCGAATCTTCTCCTGGGAACCTCCAATGCTGCAGAAATATTTGTTTTTTTCGCATCCCTCTCCAGATCTGAGCTTCAACATAGTCTTGTCTCTGAACTCTGCAGCAGTTTCTTCCTCCTCATGGTTTGATTATTTTTCTTTTCAATGAATTTGAAAAACCTCAGTTTTCACTTTTCGTCCTAGGCTGCTCAGTGTAAACCGATGAAGGAAAAATAAGCTTGAAAGATTTCAGCATGAAACTCGGTCTTAAGACTATTGCATGACATGATAAAATGCGAAAAAGTGAAAGTTTGAAGACTTTCTGAGCGCGCTGTAGGAGCTCGACTGTGCTCACCAGGAAGCAGTCCTGCTTGTTTTGCTGTCAGTCGGTCACTCCCTGAGAAAGAGCGGCACCAGAAGCTGCTCCTCTGGTATATTTATTTTCTTCCCAAACCTCTGTCTTTTCCCTCTGTGTCCGCCTCTCTCTGAGGGGGGAAAAAGCTGTTTCCTGTCCCTTTGTCCAGCTGGCAGATTGAATAGAAACTCCTGGAAAGATTAGGCAGATCCAGCGCCAGTGCAGAGGCCCGAACAGAGCCCAGAGTCAGATCGCAGCTCGAGAGCTTGGAGGAGAGGGGAAGCGACGCCTGCCTCACGCTGCTTCTGATGTGTTACAAGGCCAATACTTCACAACCCCGCTGTCTCTGCCTTGCTAAGGAAACTCCAGAGAAGATCAGAAGTCTCTCATGAGTCTGACCGCAGCAGAGATGTGAGTTGCATGTGGGACACTGCAGTAGAGCTCCACTGGTACAAGTTTCATTCTAAGGATGGCGTTGACACAAAAGTTTCTGTCCAAGGCCACAGCTACAAATACAAATGCTGTTTTTAAACATGCAGCACTGGTAATATCTTTCACTGATCCAAGAGGTGACTAGCTGTAAAACTCAGTTTTATTACTGTTACTATTATTTTATTACTCAGTTTATTAGTGATACCACTATTCAGGACACACATCCTGCACATCTCTCATCATGCAGCTACAGCCCTCGCTGCAGCCAGCCCTGGTTCGATTCCCCCAATGGCCCTTTGCTGCATGTCATTCCCCCTCTCTCTGCCTTCCCATTTCCTGTCTCTCTCTCAACTGTCCTATCGATTAAAGGCAAAAAAATCCCCCCAAAATACTTTAAATAAGTGGTGACTGAGACTCCAGTTTGAGCCACTTTGCCCTTGTCAGCTTCTTAAAACGTCCCCTTCACTCGCTGTGCAGAAGTTCAGCAAGAGCACTTGTGTGTGTTTGCTGCTGCGTGCACAATGTGAAGTGACACAGCGAGATAGGTGTGAGAGAACAGGTCATGCTGGCGGCTCAGTCGATGCATCTGTACCTCTGTTCAGATCAGATTCCTGATTTAGATCAAAATGTGACATTTTGAAGTTCTCTGGTTTCTCTGATTTGAAAGGAGTCATCACCCGGAAATCGCAATTTCTCTTGTTAAAACATGCATATTGGTGTTTGACCTCAGTTGAAACTTGCCTGAAAAGCTGGAGTTTGAAGGAACAGGAATAGCAACAATGGTGTGCCTTCCTAAAGCACAGATTTTGATTCTCTCTGGTTCACCGGCGGAGGCTATGGCCCGTCCGCTACCTGAAATCGCCGAAGCGGTACCAGGGGGCTGTTTATGTTTTGGAGTCTGCATGCAGGCAAGCCCCCCCCGGCTCTGTCCTTCCTGCGGCGAATCAACGCGTGCCTCATACAATGCACATCCGGACCAGTCAAAACCTCGCGCGTAATCTCGCGTGATAAAGTCGCGGTAGGAAAAATGGTCAGAACAAGCTCAATGTTTGATTAAATTTTTTTTTTTTCTTCTAATAAGTTTTACGAATTGATCCAAAGCGATCCAAGGGGGGCTGGATACGTAAAAAACCAGGTTATGACTCCTTTGAAGTATTTAGAAGGGGCAACATCATTGCTCACTGTTGCATGCTGGGAAATGTTCGGACAATTCAAAGTACTATTACCACTAAAAATGACTTTCATTCATGGTTAATACTGTAGTCTTCACAAGTTCATAGTTGCTCAGTGAAGTTTTTGTTCATCATCAAGCCAAGAATTAGATTTTTCCAGCGCTAACTTTGAATTTGTTTTTTTGATAATACACTTACAACACAAAAGAGCGGCATGTCGTGTTTAGTGCTTATTAATAAATGTTAACACTCTAATACACTTGTCTAATCGAGCTGCTCACATACAGTAGGCTCACATGTTTCCAGGTCTTCATACAATAGTCAGGTGCTCTAGAGGGAAACAGGTTTTGCTTGCTCAATCGTTATTGATGTGGGACAGAATCCAGTCTTTATTACTGTGCAAATCATATGGTCCGAAGCTTATCAGAGGATAACATGGTGCCTCAGCCTGTCAGATGTCTTTTACTGTCCTTTTATATGTCAGTGAGGATAATACTACCTGTAGGCCAACTTATGCATTATAGATGTGAAACGGCGCCTCATCTGTGCTGCCTTCCCACCATCACCCTTCCTTTCATACAGGACAAATACTGGGGAAATGATTCTGCTAATGTTCGCCGCTCTGTAGCAGCACTTTATGAGCTGCTGCTGTTTTTCCTGCATCTGGTCTTATTGCACACTCCACCCACGAGCTGCTGCCTCTGTTTAGATGCAGGAGTCAATGAGTCGTGCTGCAGCTGCTGCTTTTAGTCACAACAGACGGAGTTGTGACATCTGACGCTAAAAGACGGCGAGCCACTTCTAGACGACAGAGAGGCTGCTCTTTTCTTTGGGAACAACATCATACCTTTCTTAGCTCGTGCTGCCGTGTTGATGTTTCACCTGAGTCTGAAGAGAAGTCTTGTGTTACTATGGTAACTGCAGAAGCTCTTTGAAGTGGTGGCGGTTCTGTACCAAATGAAATTCAATATGCATCTTATTGCTTATGCAGTATGCAAATATTGTGAAATGTAAATAAAGCGTTCTTAAAGCATAAATTCAAATGAGCACCTGAATGTTGCTTTACTGCAGACTTGAAGAGTTAAATATTTGAGAACTACCTCTATAGGCTATTTGACAGATCACTGCCACATCATCGCTTTTCCATCTTCCCTAAAGTCTTTGTTATGTTACGCAGCTCAGTTAAGTGATGTCAGAGGTGTTTTGAGGAAAAAATATGCTTTGCTTTGATTTGGGGTGACTGTACAGAGCAGTATGCTGCTAAATTTTATGCAAACATTTCTGATGCATGGTAGGCTATATGTTTCTTCTTCTATTGAATCTCTAGTCTAGTTTGCATTCAAAGGGCCGATAAGCTCAACAGGGCCTCCATTCACTAGTGAATGCCTGTGACTGAAGCAGCCAGTGAGAAGCAGTGGAGTAACGTGCTGCTGGATGAGTTTGAATCTCTTTTACTCTCCACTCTTTAGTCTGCCTACTAAGTCTGTATCTGTTTATCTGCCTCGCTGATCTGGGTGTGAGTGCAAGACTGTTTGCTTGTCTGTCCCGTAGTCTATCCTGTTGTTGTTGCTCTCCTCTAAGCTTCTCAGTGTGCGTGCGTGCGTGCGTGCGTGCGTCCGTATCTAGATAAGACGGCCTGACAGGTTTAGGATTGACCGCCTTGCCTACTGACCTTGCAGAGGGGTTTGAGTGAAGGAAGGCTTTGGTCTTAATCTGCTGGCTTAACCAGATGCATTCATACACACCAAGCACCCGCCGCTTCACTATGTTGACCTGTGTGTGAAAACTAACCCCCTCCTTCCTCCTTCCTTCTACTGACTCACTTATATTCTCATCTGACACATTGATCCCAGAGGCTCAGGATGGAGACTTTCTACTTCACACAGGTACTGTCACTGTTTCTGCGTTCAGAGTGATCCGTGACAAAAGACAAGAACAAACTGTGGATGTTAACATGACAGAGAAGTTGGTAAAAGCTCTCAAACACACCAGCCGCAGCCAGAACTTACTGGCATGTGGTAATTTGGTGGTTGAGTGTAGTTCCTCATTTAGAATTTAATTTCTCTCCGTCTACATACGCCCTTTTCTAACTCTCCTCTCTGTACTTGACACTTGTCATCTGATGGTTAAAGGTCAACGGCCGCGGTTTGGAAGTGTCTGTAGAAACATGTCACTTTTCCACTTGCGTTCCTCGTTAGGCTTTTTTTTACACAGTACCGGGTACCTGGTACTTTTTTGGGTGATACCTCAGGCGAGGACAAGAGGATCCAAAATAGAGAGCTAGATGGCGCGACTGTAGCAGCCAAGCTATGACAGCCCCGCCCACGTTGACTATGAGTACTATGAAGTACTCATTTGTAATGGAGTCGAACAGAGCTGTAGCTGTGTGGTGGAAATGGCCTTTTGGTTTTATTTTCTTATACCAGCTGTTACCTGAAGGGATTTCAAGATCTTGACCTGCTCATGTTAGGTCTTTAAAGTGATACATTACATTATATGAAAAATCACAAAATTGATCTCAATAAACAGTTGCAACCTGAAAATGTAAAGATTACAGGTGTTTTTAATTGTCAAAGGACTCGTTTGTATAGAAGACTGTTGATGTGCCAATACTGAATAGACACAGGTGTATGTAATTACTTAAGCAACCTGGTGTTATTCAAGCTTCCTCATTCGTGTTTTTGACTGGGACACAGAGCCCTCGTTAATGTTATTATTACTTACACCTGTGCTTCTCCTGCTCTGTCAGAGGATCAACTGCACATGAACTTTCTGACAGCCTGAAATCTGATCACACGTCTGGATGGGTCTCTTAATTGAAACAAACTGTGGAATTTAACCAGAACGGGCAATGCTCCAATCAGGTATCTGCTGCCTGATACCAGATATTACCAGGTGTCTACTGGTACTAATCAGATTCTTTTTGGAAAATCAATCAGTACAGCTGCCTGCAAACCAACCTACCAATCAAAATGCTGCTAAAAAGCAACCAATCAGAAAATAGCTGCAAACCAATTAACCATCAGAATATGGCTATGAATCGATTCAGCTTTTGAGCTAATCAACCAATCAGAAAAAAAAGAAATAAGTCAAGAAATGAGAAGACAGTCGCAAAACAACCAGAGTCTGGCACAGGTGTTGCATTTATTGTCGTCCACACTCTGTTAAATGCATTATGGGCTACACTCAGCTGTGCTTCATGACTATAAAAACTCTATGGTCTTTGTTACAAGCTATATACAGGTTCTCAGCTGTCACGACCAAGAATAATAATTTGGTTCTCATTTTGCAGGGTTAAGATAACAACCAAAAAAAACAACAACTCCTAAGACAGAAACAAAAACAGTTTAGGTGTCATCCCGTGGTTTCAGATTCACAATAGTCGAATTCCCCTAGTGATACAATCAGCAACATTCTGGTTCCTGGTACTTCAAAAAAAAAAATTTGCATTCAGGTTTGTACCTCTGCCCATTTAAAATCAATTCATGAATTCCCCAAAACTGATTCATATTTTACAGTCTTGTTACAGTACTGTTTTACATTCTTTCCTGACATGACTGTGTCGGCCCAGTGTATTCCTCCCTGCTGTGAGCAAGAAGGAAGTGCAGTGTGAGAGATGGAAACATGAAGTAAAAAGAAATTGGACGTGCTCTGTCTTCACTGAGGATAGCATTTGGACACATTTCAGATTTTACAACCTCAAGGAGAAGCATCTAGATAAGATCAAGAACATGTTGTATGTGGAATTATTATACAGTTTTAAGCCCTTGAAGATCTGATAATCTCTAAGCTGGTATAGCTGCAGTAGCCTTTGAGCTGCTCGGTGAATTTAATTATTTATAAGAAAAAAATGCATGACAGTCGGTCTGTTGGACACTTGGACAATTTATATTGCTGCTTTCAGAGTGCCGCTGGAGATGAAAGCTAGCTCAGTCTGCTTATTAGCCAAGGCTATTATCTTAGCTTGACCTCTGCCTGCACTGCAGCTTCTCTGAATGGATGTTTCTAATGCGTCTTCATTTGTGTGACAATATTAGGTAAATTAATTCAAAACTGGAGCTGCCTGTGTTCACCTACTTCTGACTGGTACACTATAGCCTACACATTCAGGTCTGGTTTAATCTTACTGTGCTGGGGATTCGGCTTACTGCTGCATTATAACATCCAAATGATGAATCTGTTGATACAGTATAGTCAGTCTGACATCTGAGTGTGTGATCATAACTTTTTCTTTGTAATCAGCCATTCATCTCTGAACACATAATCATCAAAGCAATGTCCTGAGAGAAGTCAGCCTCTGAGCAGGCCACCTAAAAATGACTAAATGAAGTCATAGTCTGAAGGTCGGCATTTTCCGGTCTGATGACCATCCTAGATCTGCTGCGAGTTGAGTATGTATTCAACTGCCCTGGTTCGGACTGGACGGCTTTTGTCACTATTACAAAGACTCCACATCACCTCTGGGCACAACAGGCTACTCTGTCAGAGTGTGAGCGTGTGCACGGACGGGGTCATGCACATGTGCATGTTCATGCATGCTCAGCCAAGCCACTGCAGGCAAGTCTCCCGCTCTCCTTTCTTAGCTTCCCTGTGCTCTGCTCCCATTCTCTGCGTCTCTATTTTGAGACACACATGTCTGCTGCGACCCAGCACGTGCTGATTCTGTCAGATTTAGTCTCAGGCGCGCTGGATCGTAGCAGAACACTCACTCTCTAATTTAAAAAACCCGAGGAAAGTGGGTTGTTTCCCTCCAAGGCTCCCGTCGCCAGCCCGTGTGGACCACCCTGGTCATAGACTGGGTGCCGACATAGTTTGGTTTGGACTCTAGCGCTCCCATAGTCTCTGCTGGACTTGCAGATCCTTATCTTTCCCAAAACACTGACCTTTGCCCCCCCTGTCTAAGCCAGTTGCATTTAGCACCAACAATAGAGAATTATCTTTTCCAACGGTCTGGTGTTCAGTAAACATCACTTCCCTCACTTCCACCATCTGTTTGCAAGTCTCTGCTGTTCTCTTGGTTTATGCCTGTATGTTCCCCAGATGTCTCATTTCACACTTTCTGGTTCAGGCCTCACACGTCTGTTAGGTGTATGTGCATGTGTGTTTGTATTGGGTGCCAGTAAGTAGGCCTGTCTGGATGTGAGGGGGCCAGCTGCTGCCTCAGGGCTGACAGAGAGGGGGACAGAATGAGAGAGAGAGGCAGGAATGTGAGGAATCCTCTGGGAAACCCACTTTGAACATTTGTATGTTTGTTTTTCTGTCTCTCTCAGTCCAACTTGCTGTAACTTTTTCGAGGGATTCATATGTCATATGCATGACGTTCACTTTGTACCTAAACCCTGTAACTGTACTGTAAGCATCAATAAACCAATCAGTGTAGCAGTGGTCGAGCTGCTACAGATCAATATTGAGATCAGATTTATTGAACATAATCACTCACAACTTTGGAAATATCATGGTTAAAACTAATAGACATATTATGAACAGCTGCATAATTTTAATGTACTTCCCCAACTATTTAATGTGTAAGCTGCTCAGTATTTAAATGATGAAAGAAAAAAACAGACCAAAATAAAGTGGATAAATATAAATGTGTTGTTGTGCACTGTACCAAAATACTGAACGTTTCCAGAATTCAACTTTTTGAAGAAGACCATATATAGAAAGCCTCTGAAACAGATGGCTGGTCAAAATGAGACAAAAATGATATTCAAAAATGAAATTAGATTAATCATCCCAATTTATATGTGGTGTATAAATGTCAATCCCATGAGTGATAAACTTTACAGAACTCAAACTGTATCTAAGCAAATGAAAACCCAAGGATGTTTAGCCCCAACTGATGCACTAAAGAGAACACAAATGTGAGTGTGATATCATTTCTGCCAGTAGATCCCTTTAATTCCCACAATTCCTCCAAGTTGAAGCAGGGAACTGACGGGAGGAAGAGGGAGGATAAGTAGGCCAGTGTGGAGCGAGGAAGGAGGCTGACTGACACAGAGGAGAGATGGAGCGATGGCTCACTGAGCGAGAGAGGAAGAGAAACAGCAGGGGATGAGCTGGAAGGGGTCGGCCGTCCATCACTGACATTGAGGTTGTTTGTCTATTTACAGAGAGCTAGCCCTGCACTTCCACTTGTCACATGGAACCAATATTTAATTAAAGCTGAACAAGGGACTCTCATTTGGAAGAACCTGCCCTCAGGGGGGGTTAGAAACATCAGTCCCACTGTGGGCCCCTGTCTTAGACACTGACCTGTCGTTATCATCCTGAAGTTCAGATGCACTACAACTAATAATGGTTAATGAATGATAAATAAACACATTTTGAAATGGAGATTGATGTGACATTTTCTCCACACTGTACCATTTGTGTCATTGATACCAGCTATTGGCAAGTGTGATCGAAATATATTGGCATCAGCCTTAGAGGCCGATACCATCAGAGCCCCGTGTGGGTCACATGGAGGCTAGAATGATACACAGAGATCAGCTTACAGCCCCTCACGGCTCTGTTTGTGCCAGAGTTTACAGTGCTTGTGGAAGCTGTTTAGTTTAGTGAGAAGCAGCAACGTGCTGTTTGCAGAGTATCCACTGAGATGTTTGGTCAGTTTGGGACCTGCGTCCGATCAGTACCAAGGACCTGTGGGTGGCTGAGGGTGGTCGGGTTGTTTCAGGCTGAGCTCTGGACCAGCCGGGATGATGTATCTCAGTGTCTCACATCTGCACCACAGACGAGCCTGAGCGAGCCCGGCTCAGCAGGATAGGACCACGAACGGAGGCCGTCAAGAACACAGACGGAAAGCGTTGACCCATGACTTTCTGTCCTGAAACGACACCGACACCCAACTTCCACACAGATTACGAAACCTGGTGAGGTCAGTGGCACGTCGGTAGAAATGTCAGGATATAAGGGCAACACTATCCCACTTCCTCTTCTGTAAAAGTGGTGGTGTGGAACAAAAGGAAACGTTGCTGCGAGTCACTCGCCACGTCCATCACACTCTATCAACACATTGTTCAGCTAAAAAGGAAGATGCACAAAAGGAAGACACAACCTTAAAACTGTCGTGGCCTGTTTTAATCAGTAGTTTCAATGATCAGTCCCAGTCACTTGTTTTCTCACTTGTCTCACTTCATTTCCTGCTGTTTGCTTTGTCACGTTAGTATCAATAGTAACACTCACCTACCAAGAGAGCAAAGCTAACAGGAGGAGTTGACTCACATACCTTAACACACACACACACACACATTTAGATAACATAAGATTCGTTTACTGAGGCTTTTTTTGCTAGTTTGTCATAAAACGTTGTGTGTCAGTCGCATGTGTGCGTGCCTGACTGCTAACTCTAACCAGGCCATCCTCCGGGTGAGTTGGCCGTTGTCTGGAGGCTGTAGAAGACACAGAGGCAAAGTATGCTCATAAATCACACGAGGACAGACGATCATGCATAACTGTGCAAACACACACCGGGGTCAGACCGAGGGGTTAAGAGGGAGCGAAGGCTGGAATCCACCGGGCTGTCAGACCGCGTCAACATGGACTGATGGAATACATAGTCCACATGTCCTGTGGAAAGAATGAATGAAAGCCTTCTCCCCGCAGATGTCGGAGGCTGGACTCGAAGGGGATGAATCAATATCTCGATCCATAAAAATGAATACAACGGATTTTAAGGAAAAGCATTTTACTGCAAAGCTCACCCGCCCTTTGTTTAAGTGTTTTAACTCTTCTTTGTACTCCTGACATCTGCTACATTATTCTGTAGCCTTTGAACGAAGAGGAACATCTGATGATCATTTTGGAAATGGAAATACTCCAGCTTTAAGCTTCAACGCTGCACACACACACACACACACACAAACACACACATGTTGTATGGCAACAGCAGCAGAGCTTGTCAACATCATACACATTATTCTTAGTTGTTGGTAGAAGCTTCGTTTGTTTGAACACAGCAATGTCTCGGCCTGTTTGCAACACAGGTGATCAAAGTCAAAAGATATACATATAAATTTAATTCATGTCACATACTTGACTCTCGCTTCAAAGGCAAAACACTTTCTGTTATTGCTACATAAAAGACAAATGGCAAAGCACATGAGTTCAGTGTGAGAAAGAGGCAACAGAGCCAACAAGTTGTAGAAGAAATGCTAAAATATAGTGCTTAGGGGATCTGTCCATTGTGAGAAGATGAACTGCAGCTATGTAACGCTTGTCAAATATGACAACATCTTACAGTGTGAATCTCTTTGGGTTTTTGGACAAGATAATTGGCCATGGTGATCCCAGAGAACATCAATAAATGAATCAATAGAGCTGCAATAGTTTTACGCAATGGTGCAACACTACAAGAGAAATGAAAGAAACCCAAGATGATATTTTTATCTTTTTTTCTGAAAGATGAAGAGATAAGACACACATTCTGTGACTTTGACCTCAAGGGGTCAAAGCAACAAGGGAAAGACAACATCACGTGGCATCATGAATGGGAGTCGTCGTCACTACCGTTACTCTGAGCTGCTCCCTGTTTGGATTCCTTCAGTCTCAAACAGACCTGATGATTAAAACTATTAAAATAACCAAATAAAGCAGTTTCACACAGAAGGGTTTAGAGCTATGGCTAATATTAGCCTTTGTTTTTCGAAACACTCATCAAACAGTTTGACTTTGAAATCAGATATTCACTGACTTCAATGGACACAGGACAGGATGTCTCCAGCAGCTGGGAACTGAGCTGTCCAACATTCACTCAGCTTGTTGCTAACTTTCTCCCCGAACTTCAGATCCAGACATCTGACAACTAAAATCCTTCATCTGGTGAGAATTAGGGTTAACCCTGAACAAATAGAGTTGAAAAGCACCAATGTGAAAAAAAAAGGGTAGCCTATGTGGCTTAAAAATTGATAAAAGTCAGTTTGAGCTTCTGACAGATGAACACAACACTGACACATAGAAGATATGATGTCATCGAAAGACAACCACACTCATTAGCACTGATTAGTTGGTTGGGTGATTTATTCATATATATATAAGATGACTAGATGACTCACGCAGCGCTGCTGCCCAGTGACATGGCGTCGCTACACGGCCGCCATCTTGGCTCAGTCGACCCGCTCCCTCAGCGCACTTAACTGATGATGCATGTTTACTAAAATAACCACAACTTGCTCCATTTTTGACCGATTTTCAAACGGTTTGGTTTCTAATGAACATAGAAATGCAGTTATGATACTAAAATCACAAATAATTTTAATCATGTACTTTTCTAAGTAACACTAGAAAATTTCCTCTGGGAAATTTTGATAGGGCCACAGGAGCTACAGCCGGTTTTGCCATCTCTGTCAATCAAACCCACGACCTTATGGTCAAGACGGGGCTAATCAGACCGACACATAGTTCTCAGTGTTCAAATATAGTCACTGAAATGTTGATTATGAGCTCAGGAGTTTCTATTCAACATGAGTTTTTGAGTTTTTCCAGATTTCCGCTCAGTACAACACACCATCAGTTCCAATTTCCTCTGACTGACGGAAGGTGATTTCCACTTAATCTGATAAACGTTCTGTAACTTGTAAAACACACCAGCACCCCCTCGAGCTGTTCTTGTGTCTCCATCCTCGGTCGGTGTTGTCACAGATTGTACGGTTAGAGGCTCAGTGTGGCACAGAGGTCTTGCCAGGACAAGCAGCCCTCCTTCCCTCCCACCAAGCGCTCCCTCTAACGCTGTTTCATGAGACACGAGCCAGATGCTCAGCCATTAATCACAGCATTGTGTGCGAGCGTGTGTGTGTGTGTGAGAGAGAGTGCGTGTAGGCGATTGTGTATGTTTGGAGTCATTCTTTGTCGTTGTGTAAATGTTAACTGCGTGTTTGTGCGGCCCATGTGCCTTTAAAAGCAGTATGGGTGCAAGGGAATGGAAAGTTGGCACAGTAAAGAGAGAAAAGGGAAGATTTATATGTAAGGGAAGCGTTTAGCGAGAGGGACAGAGGAGGAGTGGATGAATGGGGCTGGTCAGGGAGAGCGTGAGCAGGAGGTGCAGAGGAAATGTTTTATTCCTCCTATCTGAAAGCTTTTCCTCGCTGGCAGACGAGCTCCTGAACTTTTCCCTCTCAGACAATGAATCTACTTTATTTTCCCGGCCTCAGCCCAGTCCCTAAAGGCCCTGTATGTTTGCGTGTGCATTTATGTTTTGCGTGTGAGGTATGTGCATCACCTGCTGTTCTTATTTTAAAAAAAACAAACTTCAAGCTAGATTTGATTTGTTTTTGTATGAATATGAAACACGCTGCACTTCCACACATTTAATATTGTGAAACTTGTGTCTGTCTCCTCAGGCGAATCTGGTCTTGGGAAATCGACACTCATCAACTCTCTATTCCTGACCGACCTGTACTCCAAGGACTACCCTGGGCCGTCCCAGCGCATCAAGAAGACTGTGCAGGTGACCGCTTGTTCAATCTTTGGCTTTATTTTACCCTTTGTAATAGCAGGTATGAGTGACCAATGAGCTGATTGGCTTCTTTAATTTGCCACATGCCATTCAGACGTAAACAGATCTGTCATCTGTCATGGCAAAAGAGCAAAAAAAAAAAAAAAAGAATGCGTTCACTCGGGCCAATCAGAGCCAGAGCCAGCAATTTCCCAAATCTGCTGCGGAGTGCATTCACCTCAGTCTGAACGCCCTCGAGCTGAAAAACGGCCAACATAAAATCTTCTGAGTGCAAGCTCAAATTTCCTTTTGTAGGCGAATAACCAACCATGTAGGTGTGGTGACAGCAGAGTAACATTTTACTAGCAACATTAGCTTTGGTATTTCCTGACAGCAGACCTTTTCCACTTCAGTCAGCCTGTCAGTGTGTTCTCCTCACGTACACCGGTCAACAGAAAAAATGTTTGTGTAGAACTGGAAAGCTAAAAAACGCACCCCACCCCCACCTTACCCCCAAGTGGGGCCACAGACATTAACTGATAATTTTGCATACTATGCACAATGTTGTGTGTCCACAGCTATTGGCAACATCAGGTTGTCATTGCCATGGGCCAGCGTCAGCTGTCACTGGGGGCCCCCGTCCAACCTGGGCAACTGCCGGGGTTGCCTGCCCTGTTACAACACCTCTAACTCCAATATGACACTTCTAGAAGTTGCTGTTCTCCAATCATGTTGAAGAAACATCCTCATTGAGACAGGTATTAAAATGTATTCGACTGGGCTTCCTTTAGCTCAGGCATCCCATATGCAGAGACTACAGTCATTGCTGCAGCCAGCCCTGGTTCGAATCCCGAATCTGGTGGCCCTTTGCTGCATGTCATTCCCTCTTCTCTGCCTCCTAATTTCCTGTCTCTGTCAACTATCTTATCAATTAAAGGCAAAAAAAAACCCAAAAATATACTTGTAAAAAATGTATTTGATGGTTGGCATGAAAAAGGTTTTATGCAGAGAGCCAGTTGAGTTTATGATTGATGTTATGGTGTTTCCAATGTTACACATTGGAGCTGCCAGGTTGTTGCAGATATGCACCAATGATGATCAGAGGAGTTAAAGATGGTCGTACACAAGAGAAGGAAAAACAATTCCAGTGATGTTTGGTCTCGTTGTTGGTGGCAGTTTATTCCGACCATAAAGTCAGTGGTTTGCTTTCCTTTTGTGTGTGTAATGACATTGTCTGTATAGTTATTTTAAAACACCAAATTCCTGCTTGTTTCTTGAACACAAACATTATCCAACTACAAAGCTTCAAGGCAGAATGAGCTGTGGTCATCACGCTGCCGCGGAGGGTGTGATACATATAGAGAAGAAGACAGAGGAGAGGAAGAGAGTGAGGATGGAGTGTCATGGAAAAGGAGAGAGAGAGAAAGAAGAGGGGAAACGGCAAGGCCCCAGGGCCCGCTTATGTCCTTTTATGGTCATGACGAACTGAGGAAGAGCAGAGATCGTCCAGATGCTTCTGGAGGAGCAGAGGACAGAGGGAGGGTGGCGAGGCATTTTGTGTGTGTGGGGGGGGAGCTGACGCAGAATACAACTATGATGAAAAACTATGATGAGGTGTGGTGGGTGTTGAGGAGGGGGAGTTGCCACAGAGGCAGGCATGACAGCATCCTGAGTTAGAGATAGCAAAGTTGTAGGCAACAGGGGAGAGACAAAGAAAAACAGGGAATGGGGGGTGAGAGCTCCTGTGGTTCCCCCAGGGTCTGAGAGGGTCAATATCAGGCCAAGAATGTTCCCATGAAACGCAACACCCACCAACTACCCCCACCCACACACACACACAGTTACATTAATCTGTACAGCATTCAAAATACCAAAACGTCCAGATAAGCAGTGCAAAGATTCCAAAAGATTTCAAATGAGGGATTTTTTTTAGCTTTGACTTTAAATTTCACTCATTATCTATTCACCCTCATGTCGACTAAGAGCTGTGAGAATTTTCAGAGTCCTCCGTTCCTTCTCTGGGTTACGGGGGGGTCCACGTAGCAGTATCCGTCCATATAATGATTGTCAATGGACACCAACTTTCTTTGTCCAAAGAGACACACCAAAAAACATCCAAATACCTCCATACTGCTCGTCTGTAATGTCCCTCTTGTTGAAGCCCCGACATGAGAAATAGTTCCGCTAGTCAGTGCAAATCACGCGAGATTTGCACTGACACAGGAAGAGCAGTGAACTGAGACACTGGGAGCTTCTGCTACAAAACAAGCTTAAAATATAGATTTTTTTTTTTTTTTTTGGAACAATTTCTCATGTTGGGGCTTCAATACAAGAGGGACATTACAGACGAGCAGTATGGAGGTATTTAGATGTTTTTTGATGTGTCTTTTTGGACAAAGAAACCTGGTGTCCATTGACAACCATTATATGGACGAATACTGCTGCGTGGACCCCCCTGTAACTCAGAGAAGGAACGGAGGACTCTGAAAATTCTCACAGCTCTTAGTCAACATGAGAGTGAGTAGATAATGAGTGAAATTTGAATTTTGGGTGAACTATCCCTTTAAGTCGGTCAGAGTTGTAGGTTTGCCTGACCTCATCTGGGAGGTTAGTCCAGTTGTGCTGCATGATAACAAAACACTGCTCCACAATGTTGGTTCTAACCCATAGGACAGGTTGGCCGGCCCCAGCATGTCAGGGATATATTTATTGATTTATTCATGAGCAAGAAGATATTGAAGTCACTTCTCTGAGTAACAGTTAGTCAGTGTGAGGATTTTAGAAAGCTTAGATTATCTTATTTTTCATGACACTAGCAGCAGTGTTGTGAATAAGACGAAGTTATTCAACAGCTTGTTTTTAGAAAAAGCTACAAACAGACTATTGGAGAAATCTAATCTACTGGGAATACAGGCTTTCTTTTTGCGTGAGGAGGAAGACGACTCTGGTCTGAGACTAAAACCCTTTAGGCAGAGCTCCAAACACCAGGCTCTGCTCATCACATGGATAATAGCATCCCTACAGAGCAGCTCGGTGGTGGAGGCAACATGCTGTGGGAGCCGGGCAAGGGGTGGGGGTGGGGGGTCCACAGGGGGAACTGGAGGACTGGTCAGAATCTATGAAAAAAACCTGCTACAGAGACTTTGAGACCTGCAGAAAAATACTAGTCTCTGATGGCTTATTAACAAAAAAATGGAGGAGAGGGGTAGTGTTGCTGTTGTCTTCTCGATAGGCTCAGCTGGATGTCTCTGTAAAGTCTGGATGTTTATGACAACATGGTGATTCTGAGCTAAAGTCACGAGTGCTTCCTTCTTGCTAAATCTGATTGCAAAGTATAACTTGATTAGGTCGTCCACTGCAGAGCTTATACACAACAAGCACCAGCATCTGGAGTCTGATGAGGCTGATCCAAATCAGGAAAGTGGTGTGATGGGGTTCGTTAAATACTTGCTTATATATTTATGACTTTACAGAGAATGACATGCCCATTTTTTTTTCACTCAACGTGCCCTCCTGGTTTTTCTTTTCTATGGGTCTAATACACTGTCATTCAAGTCTAACTCAGCCAAAGACCAGACCAGACGTAATCCTGTTTGTGGAGCATCTTGAATATGCCAGTTCAGACTCTAAGCATCATATCTGATTGAGCCTAACTGAGATCTGCCCGGAAGAACAGGATAAACTGCCCGAAATCCAGCTTGCAGAGACTCACTCAAGAAGACCTGAAGCTACATTTGCTGCCAAAGAGTTTCTACAAAATGTGAATTATGAGAAACTTTGAAAACATTTGACCAAAACTCTGTAAATTCAACAGTAAAGTGAATGTGGATTTCCTTCTCTTTGGCCCCACGTTCGTGATACGGATAACACAGCTTGAGGTGAGTTAAGTGTTTTCGGCCTGGTGTGACCCCTGGACCGACCGTTATTGTTTTGTACACTGGGGCCGTGTCTCTGCAGATAGATGCAAGTTGCAAAAGCAGCTGTTGTCTCCCTCCATCTTCGTGATTCATTACCATCCCGTGCGCCACAGGCGAAGCCTCCTGCAGCCTCTGAGTCTGGAGTTTGTTGTGAGCCATTTAGTTTGACTGTTGAAAAGTCAATATTTCACAATTTTAGTCCTCAATTGTTAAAAGACGCTTTTAGAGAAAACAAACTCAAAAGTGGAATAAAAAAAGAGAAGATTCTTGGTGTGAGTCATTGACATCAATCAGAGCTTCACAGATCTTATCTGCAAGACTTTATCAGTTCCTTCACTCATCAACACTACTGGACCTTCAGTCTGTGATGTCTGACGCCGTGTGTGTCCTCGTGCACAGTGTCCTAAATTATGGGCTGTGAAAGCGAATCAGGTGATGTCACTCACTGTATCTTTTGCCTCTGCACATGACAGCACCTCTCTCTGTCTGTGCACCAGCCCACTGCGAGATTCGCTCTGCTTTCTGGCGAGACCGAACACATTAAGATTCCTCTGCTCCATCACTCGCATCCAACCTCATGTGAACCCCATGAGCGCGGCGTGGCCATATCTGCCCTCCTGCTAGTAACAGTTAGCGTGTGCAAGTGTATTTGCCACGGGCGCTGTGGTCTGAGGCCGAGGAGAGAGACGGGGTCAGTTTATTTTTATTCCAGAACAATCTCATGTTTTGTCGCTCGCTCACATTCCCCCGGATCGGATTTCTTTTTAAGTGATGGTGTTGAGACTGACGGCATTTTTGAGGTTTTTCTCCCAAATTTGTTTTTCTTCGCAGAACTGGTGGAAATAGCAGATTTGGTTTTGCGATGGCAGACATGTCATGCACAAACACTTACAGTACAAACACACACTCTAAAACGCACACGCTTGATGCACAATTAAGCTCACATATGTCAAATGGGCTGCGGTGCGTGATATATACGCTCAGCTGTAAAGTCGGACAGATTATCTGAAGGTTTGTGGAAGCTGAAGAATGTTTGTGTTAGCGAGAGGGCTGTAGTTTGAGTTAAAGGGGTGATCCTAAAATAACTAGATGGCCTTGTGAAAGTATGCGGCAATGTGAGGGAACAGCAGAGGAGCTGCAGGAAATGATGGATCTGTGGGACTGACTGTGGATATATATATGTGACTGCTTTCCTGCTTTTACCATTTCAGACTCTGTTATTTTAACAGCAGTACGTCGGGTCCTGATTTGCTTCAGCACCATGGGGCGGCTGCGGTTCAGGAGGGAGCGGAGGGTAGTCTGCTTACCAGGAGGTCGTGGTTTGATTCCCAGCTCCTCCAGTCCACAGGTTGAAGAATCCATGGGCAAGATACTGAGCTGCAGAGATGCGCTGAATGTGTGAATGGACGAGTGTGGCTAGTAGCGTGAAGCGCTTTGAGTGGCCATAGAGAGTAGGAAAGCCATTTAACCCTTCACCATGTGGCAACAGTTGGGAAACTGGGGGTCATACCGATCTCTAAGGTAACAGAGGTTGTTGCTCACACAGTGTCCTGATGACAACATGTTGATATAAAGTTAAAGACCCCTCCAGTGAATATCTGTATGATGGCTGAGTCCCTCTGATGTTTACTCCTCTGACCGTCTTGAAGCTCTTTGCTCTTTCACCTGGAGGCAGCAGGTGGTGGGCGGGGCTAAAGGCCTCATTCAAGTTTGTCAGAACAGTAGATGAGTTTTTCAGCTTTTCTGCTTTACTTTTTGTTTTAAAGAAAAGGAGAGTTCTGGTGTGGTGCGTAGAGGTCCACATGCACCGCTACTCAAATATGGTTAAACTTGTGAACCCAAGGTCTTTACCCCTGACTCTTTATTGTACTGAGCTGTTATTTTTTATTTACCATTTATATCTCAGTTTAATGAATTAATGTTTGGACTGATGAAGTAGATGTGTTTGGGTTGTTTTTCTTTGCACAGGTCTATGTGTTTTAGGGTTAAAGTGACTATAAGGAGTTTCGGAAAGCCAAGTGTTTTCACACATTTCCCATGAGTCTCCGTGCAAACGGTGAAATTCTTGGACCGGCGCAAAACAGACAAAAGCGAAAATATTTACCAAGAATGTTTTCATTTATGAAGAACAAAAGTCAGAGATTCGAAGACAGATACCGTCGTAGTTCCGACCATAAACAATACCAACTAGCAATCCAGCGCCGTTATTCCCATGAACCAATGGGCAGCGTCCAGGAAACCAGGAAATGCTAGGCGAGTCGACCACTAAATAATAATATCAAAATAACTATAACAACAAAACGATATATTTATCGAAAATTGACCCGTTAAAAAATGTGGCTAATGTAGATTCATCCACATTAATACGAGACTTTTTTATAACCAAAAGCAAACTCCTCGGTGTCTCTTTAAGGTATTTTGTACATACAGCAACTATGACCCTGTTCACGATCCTCTGCAGTTTATGGAACAGTCCTGTAAGTGCGTTTTTTATTTCTGATTTGTGTGTTATAGATGAATAATGACGGTAATGAGAGGTCACTGCAGCTTTGCGTTTCCTCCACAAAGCCTGCTTCATGTCAGTTCAAGGATGCATTCATTCAGCAGCGTATTAGTGACGGGTTGATGATCATCCATCTCTCACCTATTTACACATCGCTGCTCTAAATATTTGCCTCTCGGAGGAAGGAAGGAGTCTGAGCGCTCACACATACGAGCAGCAGATACGAGGATCTATGAATCTCCCTGCAGGCTGTGTGGGTGCACTTCTAGTGTGTTGATGTACCATCAGGGACCTGAGTGGGACGGTGTAGTGTAGGCCAAAATGCGTGGGCCCACTATTGCTGCCAAAAGGTTTTATCTCAAGCGTTGAATCCTCCAGGAAGTTCCTCAGAACTTTCCTACAACAGGATTTGCGATACGATATGATATGACTGATAACATGCTGTCATGTCATGGAGGCAAGGTTTCATCGTCGCTTCACTGAAATGTGTGATGTGTCGGTGGGTTTCAGGTGGAGCAGTCTAAAGTGCTGATCAAGGAAGGAGGGGTTCAGCTGACGCTCACCATTGTGGACACACCAGGGTTTGGAGATGCGGTGGACAACAGCAACTGGTGAGCAATGTGTTTTGTTTTCCTTTTCTTTTTTCCCCCCCAAGACCATGATGTGGTTAGATTTTGCTCTGATCACTCTGCTCTGTTCTCTCTGATCTGATCAGCTGGCAGCCAGTCATCAACTACATCGACAGTAAGTGTGAGGACTTTCTCAACGCAGAGTCGAGGGTGAACCGCAGATCTATGCCAGACAACAGAGTCCACTGCTGCCTGTACTTCATCGCACCCTCTGGACACGGGTAGGCGCTGCATGGGATGATGGTGTGATGAGATGACACAGATGTTTAGTAAACACCTGGAACATGCATATTAAGAACAGATGAGATGAAAAGCCTTTGTATGATGTGTATTTATATGTTTGTCAAAAACAGCTGCTTGCTGTTAATGAAAACCAGTGGTAAATCAAAATTTCAGGTGGAAAGTCTAAAGACAATTAGTTGCAGGTCAGTATTAAAATACGCTTTCACATGAAAACCAGTTATTGATCGATTGTTTATGCAAAAATATTGATTAGTGCAGCAGCTTTCAATTCCGAATGTGGACCTTCACTTCACACAAAACTGTCAGATCTTGTAACCATTCATAAATATTATTCTGCACAGGTTTAAATAACTGTTCAACCAGTGACACAAGCTGATGTTTGTGAACGTGTCATGAAATCCTGAACATTTTTATGCCTTCCTTTGGTTTGGTTTGCTCTGAGGAAAAGTCTGAGGTTCCACCCAACTTCCGCTCGTTTGCAGGCTATGAGGGTATAGTGAGTGTGTGTCTGTGCCTTAGACAAGGAGGCCGCCAGCCAGCGTTTGTGACCCACAAAGGTTACATAACACAGCTCCGCTCATGCTCAGTAGAGCTCTGCTCTCCATCACTGAACCAGCCAGTCAGAGAGCAGGCTAACAGAGGCAGGCCTCTCATCTCACACAAACACACTCTGTCTGCCGATATATACACTGTTTGTGTGGGTGCGTGGAGCTTTGTTTCCAGTAAACCCGACAAAAGTCAAATCTACACTTGTGTTATCATAGTTAATGGATGGTAAATAGACTTGCATTTATACTGTGCTACCTATAGTCTCAACAATGACTCAAAGCATTTTACACTCCTAATCATCCATTCACCTACAGTACATGCATTTCTGTCTATTACACACCACATTGGGGATCATTTTGAGTTCTTGCCCAAGGACGCTTGTGAACTAGAGGAGCCGAGGATCGAACCACTGACCTTCTGATTTGTGGAACGCACTATGGCATCATATTAATGTACATTACCCAGGATAGAAGGAATGAAGAAATTCAGAGTTCAAACTTAAGTTAGATAAGGAAACCATGTTCTTCATCTTATCTCTCATATTTGCAGTCTTCCTAATACTCCCCTCGTCCCCCGTCCCCAGCCTTCCTCTCATTCCTTCACTCTTAACATAGAAAGGAACAGTGTGAATATGACTTTCACTGCAGAATCCTATCATGTTGTGTGTTTTACGTCGGCTCGTTAGCCTGCTAATGTAGTATTTATTTAGTTCATTGCATACACAGACAGACTTGTTCTGTACTGGATGAAGGAGATAATACAGCTCAAACCCCAACTGTTGTCATGACTTGGACTGAAAAATCATTCAACAGCATAGTTTACACAAGTTCTCTACAGTAGGAAAGCAGAATAGTAAATGAGTAAATGAAGCTGATCATTATGGTCATCACTATCATAAATAATGCGATTTAGACGCCCTAACTTAGGAATCATACAACATTTGTGATTGGACCCAACAAAATCACACCATCATTTATGAATATTTTTTGTTTTTGTTTTCATTTTGTGAGTTAATGCTGTATACAGTAACAAACAGACTGTGACGTCCTTCTAATAAAATTGTGCAGTTCTTCTGCAGCTTTGTAGAGGGCGGAGAGTTCATCTCACTCTATGGAGATATTTGCCAAAATATAGTTTCTGAACAAACAGTTTACTTCTTCTGTGACAGCTCCAGAAAAACAGTTTGTATTTCGTTGTCTCCAAAAATCTCTGACATGTGACTGTAGAGTTTGAACTCCAGCCTTGGAAGATAACTTCATCCTCAAGTTTCCAAGCCTGGCTTTAGGAGCAGATAGCAAAAGGTTCTCCTAGTTCTCTCTCTGCTGCTCAGACAGCTCACTGTCAGTGTGCGGAGATGATTTACCATTTTACACTGACAGGAGTAACGTGTGAAGATCAAACGGTGAACAGACACAGTCAGTGTCGTCTCCACTCCTCTGATCTGCCCTCCTCAGACCACGCGCTCTGACTCCTGTTTTATCTGGGGTCACATATTCTGATGCATCATACACCAACCTGACCCTGTTCTTACCAGGTGGTTCATTCACTCTCTGTCTCTGTGTCCCTCTGTGAACTAGTGAACCACTAAACAGCTGTTTTGTGCCCTCTTCAGGCTTTTGCATTCCTGAGATGTGTAACTCTCGGTCCCTTTTACCAGCATCCATCACACACAGCCACGTCCACACATTACATGTCTCATCATGATGCACACAAACGGCTAAAATAAGATTTACACACTTTAATGCACTTTCCTCCCACTGTGCAGCACATAATCACATTCCTATACCCAGCCACAGAAGCAGTCAGAGCCTCACAGCTGAATATGACTCCCACTTGTCACTCAGACAGAGATGGAGACCCCATGGAAGTATTATCAAGACAGACCCTCATGAAGTCAGTATGACACAACCGTGAGTCGACAATTACAGAATGAGAAGTAATAAGACAAACAGACTGTCGTGCTCCGTTGGCTTCACTGTGTCTTTGCTCTAGGCTGCATGTCATGTACAGCTGTGGTTGGCCCTCTGCTGGTGACCCACATTACTTTTACTTTGAAAAGCCCTGCATTGAGGAAGTACAGTGTGGTATTTTGTTTAGAATAACTTAAGTAAATTAATTCTTCATGTACGTGATGAGTCACCTCGCCTGACAGTGCTGCTCAAGGGCAAAACCTTATCCCAGCATGCACTGGGTGAGAGACAGGGCATCAGTTTCCTGGGCGAGTCTTGTGTCTTAAACGATAAACCTGTGCAGGAAATGATGAGTTGGTGATGACGCTTTACATACTGACGGTGCTCTTTCTGTCTCCCCACCAGTCTGAAGCCGCTGGACATTGAGTTCATGAAGAGACTCCATGACAAAGTCAATGTCATCCCTCTTATTGCAAAAGCCGACACTTTGACCCCAGAAGAGTGCCAGCTGTTTAAAAAACAGGTATTTGTATTTGTGTTCATCTTTAGGGGTCTGCATCCCCAACAAAGTTCATGGTAGGCAACAGCTGGTCCAGCTGCTCTTGTTACAGTGAGGGTTGCCAGGCGACCTGCCTAAAGAACAGGAAGGATGGATAAAGTGCCGTTCATAAAAATAGTTCACGACTCCCTCGATGCACAACCTGTCTTTGAAACATTGATGTTAGTGTGTATGTGAAATAGATTAGACACAGTGTGTTGATTAATGAGCTTTAGTCAGATGTTTCATCCTCCTTCAGTCACTGCCATGCCAAGGTAATCTGAGGGGAAAAAAGGTATTTTTTGAAATGTGTTAGTGTTATGAACCTAATAAGGAAATTAAAATCCTTCTCCAGGATACATGCTTGCAGGTCTACACTGGGTGTGTGTGTAACTGTTTATCTGATTTCTTCCTTCTTCAGATAATGAAAGAGATACAGGAGCACAAAATCAAAATTTATGAATTCCCAGACACAGAGGACGACGAGGACAACAAGCTTATTCGGAAGATAAAGGTAACAGACAAGCTTGCTGTTTAAAACATGCTTGCAGTGCTTCTGACCGATCTCTGACACGTAGAGGTCACAGACTGCCAAAGGTCAGGCTGTGTCTCGGACAGTGTCCGACCTCTGCAGGAGCAGGAATGAGCAAGACTAACGGTGAGCTGTGTGTCTTCCCCCTCCAGGAGAAGATGCCCCTGGCGGTAGTCGGCAGCAACGTCGTTATCGAGGTGAATGGCAAGAAGGTCAGAGGTCGCCAGTACCCGTGGGGCGTGGCAGAAGGTAAGTTCACTGCCAGAATGGAAGAACACAACTTCCAATCTATAGCCAAGCTGTTGAATCCCAGATGATAAACGTGTGAAGGTTAATGAGGCGAAACATTGAGGCTCTTTTATTTTGAAAGTACATGCTGTTTTTCTATGCACCTTTATCACACAGTGACAGATGTGTGTGAGAGAGAGGCAGATGCATGCTGGGGTTTGGAGTGTGTCTTGTTTTCAAATCTCCAGCTGTCACAGTTCTCCCTTTGTTGGAGTGGATGAAGCATGATGTTCCTGAGAGTGTGGGGCACGGTGCATGATCTCCACTACGACCCCCCCGTATCTACTGAATGTATTAACTACCGGCTGAAACAATGTCTCGTCAAAATCTTAAGCAGAGGATGATATCACTGGAAGTTGAAGTCTCACTGATGGTTGGAGGGAATGATTCAGTCTGTGTGTTTTACTAGATGGCAACGTTCAGGTGATACATTTAGTTTATGGCACTTCCCGTTTTCTTTGTCACTGGTGATGTAACGTCATGTTGGACCTAATGTTAATCTGTCCTCATCTACTGGTGGTAAATGATTTCCATTGAGTTTGATACAATAAGCTGCATTCAGAGGTGGGAAGTTAGTGAAGAGGGGATCGTGAGCGACACCTGCTGGTTGGTTGGGAAGAGTGGACGGGGTTGGGACTTGAAGGAGATCCTGGCTGCAGTTGAAAGGTCAACTTCTGTAAAGAAAGAGGAAATGAGCTTCAGTGCTTCCTATCTTATGTAATTTTACATTAACAAAAGCAAAGGGCAAGAGTTCCTTGCGGAAGCAGCATTTAAAGCAGCACAACATTTTAGTTTCACCAAGTTAGATGTAGAAACATATCAATGTAGAAACAACAGAGCAGATGATCTGATCCCGTAATCCTTGTCCGATCAAATAAGCTTGAAATCAGATCATACAGATTTGTTCTTTTTAAATCTGTCCAGTTAGGAGTCATGAAAAAAAGCTATATATAAAAATGTTAAAAGCATATATTTTATATATACACATAGTTAAAGTCTAATTTATTCTGAAATCCTGTGTCCCTAATTGAATTATTATTTTAATGGCTCAGCTTTCTCCCTTTTGTTACAAATAAAGTCAGTTGGGAAAAAAAAAAAGCTTAGGTAAGTGTAAGTGCAGTCCAGTTGTCCCCTGACTGTTGACACCCTCCAGAGGCTGAGCTCAGTAGGACAGACAAAATTTAAAAAAAAAAAAAAAAAAAAGGTTTTGTTTGCGTTCACTCAGATTTTATTTCTTCCTCTTTTTTTACATAATGCAGTCTTCTGTGTTTTACTCTGATTCGTAAAACTTGAACAGTAGAGAGAGGATGAGAGAGATGCAGCAGTGGTTCCCATCTGGATGTAAACCAGGCAACCATGGAGTCGCTCCAGTATCATTACAGTTTGACAAGCATGAAGTTAACTGGCAGTTTCTACATTATTACGTGATAACACACCCACCCTTCTTTCCCTCAACACACAACAAACACACAAAAACACCATCTTGATGACAATGTTGGTCCTTAGCCTGACTGGGAATCTGAAAAAAGGAAGATTGACAGAGTGCATTATGGGATGTATTGTATGAGTATTGCAGCAAGCACTGACCGAACCCAGCTGACATCAGACCGCCACCTTTTCACCCTTGGCCACAGTGAAGTGTTGTTGCTCCTACTGGTGTTTTCATTTGTGTTCAAGTCCCCTGAAAGATGATATGCTGTATCTATCTTTATACAAAGTAATTTACCTTTGTTTCTCTGTGGTTGACCGTTTATCAGTCTTTCACTTTTCATTCTTTCTTTTCTCTCTTTTTTTCTTTTTTTCTTTGTCTATTCTTTTCCATGACTGACAGAGGGCATTTTTGGTAAACAAAACCATCTTTCACTTTATTTCAACCTAATTTTCTCCTCCTCTCCTCCCCCCTCAGAGTCTCCCCTAAACTCTCCATCCCTCCTCTCCCTCCACTTTTTCTGTTGCTGTGCTGTCTCATCATTAGGCTGATGGTCAAACCAATGCTCTGATCAGACTTGGGCTGAAGACTAACTAAAATTTCCCCGAACACTGGAATGCACCGTATTTTGTAAATGTTTGAAAACAAAGAAGGACACGGATATATTAAAACGTGAACATGTAATATTCCAAAATATGAAAGAACAAAGAAGAACAAAACTATTCATGTGTTCCCAACTGAATGTAGGCCCACATGCTCGTTGCTAACACTTGAACTTTGAACACTAATGTTGAATGAACCCTAAAAGGTAACACTGGCTTAAGTCAGAGAATCTCACCTCTTTTTTAATATAGTAAGTAATTAACCTACTTACATGTTGATTTGTTGAGCAACTCAACTCTTGAGCGGGACATAGTTCCAGGTATCAAGAAATTGTTATAGAGAAATCCCAAAAAAATGTTTGACATGGTCTGTCCACTAGAGAGCGCTGCCGACTTTATTTTGAAAGCTTTAGATTGGCAAAAATGTCTTTCTCTGTGTCCCGATGATCACAACTCACACAACTGACGGATACATGAAAAAAAAACTTTGTTTTATGGATAATCCTAATAATAAATAAGACAATGATAAATAACAGTTATTCTTTTGAGATGCTGTAGTAAATCACATAAACTTAAACCCACAAAATGAAAAGATGAAAGCTAAAATCCATCCTGCATTGCTATCTCCCGAACTTTGTCAGTGATTCTTTAGTCTATTATTTCTACCTAAACAGTATTTAAAGGTCATCAAAGTGTATGTTAGCAGTGGGGACATATGAATGGTTGTTTTTGTTGTCTTTGTTCTTTTGACTTAACTTGAAAGTCAACCCATAAGACAAGCGTTTACTGAGTGTTCACTGTGATCCAGAGTTATTGCAACTTGAGTCTTTTTAAAATAGTTTTGACTGAGCTTCAGCAGCTCATCAGAGTTTTACTGAGATCTGGGAACAAGGTGACATCACTGCATGGGCAGTGAAATGATCATACAGGTTGTAAACAAACCAAACTAGCTTTACCTTCACCAAGAGGGTGATGTTGTGTGTGTTTGTTTGTTAGCAGGATAACACAAAAGGTTCAGAAGGGATTTCTTCTGAAGGTAATGTAGGGATGAGCATGAGTCAGGGAGGAACCCATTCAGCTGTGGAGTAGGTCTGAAGCACTTACTAAGCTTAAGATTTGTATAACTCCATGTCAATGGCAGTCAGAGCCAGAGTTTGTTTTCCGTCCATCCATCCCATCGCCAGGACACCTGGATTCAGAGATGTACCCTGAAAATAGTCCTAGTAGAGAAGGCAGACATCTATGAGGAGTCAATTCTAGTTTGGCTTAGTCATACTGTAGCTACAACCACAGCAAGCATTGCATCAAACAGGTTTGGCCAACTGGGTGTTTGTTTGAAACTTGTATGGTTGTGTGGCTGCTCCTTTTTGTTGCCTCATTAAACATTGTGGTGACTGTGGTCCCAGATCTCAGCAATTACACTGGAGATAATGTTTGTTAAGTATAAGAACTGAAACTGCAAAAACCAAAGACGATGGTTGTAATAAACCAAAACTATCCCCCAAAGGTGCATTAGCAACATTTGCTTGACGTGTGTCTCTAAATTTCCCGTCAGTCTGGTGTTCTCACGAGGTTCAAGCTCTCATACACTCGGTTGTTTTGTCCCAGGTCTGATGCTGTGAATAGTCATGGAGAGAACTAGAGCCTGTTTGGTGCTGAAGCTCCTGCTGCAATAAAAACATCACTCTAATACGGTGGTCCCCTTCTTTGCTCCTGTGGTACGACCTGAAGCAGTGCCGGTTTATCTCAGCCGTGCTCTACCACACTATTCAGCTCGCCGTGTCATGTCTGAGTTGAATTAGTTGTGTTGGTGCAAGGTGAGAAGGGTGTGTAAGACTCATCGTATCACCGGACCAAGGACTGGGATCCACCATCCTAACACATTGCTTATAGGTTCATGAGCAGTTAATGGTGAGTGAGCGTTTTCCAAGAAGGGCATGTAGCAGCTCATTTAAGTCATCAAGATAACATGGGCTTGGTATCATGAATTATCACTCATTAGCATAGCTGGAATTTTAACATAAGACTTTTAATGGTGTTTGCACAAGAACTCCTGCATACTTAATACACACTTGTTGCATGTTTCAGATAAACAGTTGTTTGCTCTTGATTCATCAAACCAATGCAGTTCATCATCATCATGGCCTAAATAAACTCTGCTGGTAGATCAGGCTCTCCGGCTCAAAACACCTGATGAATGGAGACTCTAATGTCCAGATCTCGCTGATTGACAGACACAAACTTGAAGTGATGTGGATTAAACGCGTGAAACTGAAGTATGCATCAGGTTTTTTCTGCCGTTCATCAATAAATAAGATATTTACAGTTAGCTGTGACCCTTTTTATTTTTCCCATGCTCCTTGACCCTCACGTAGGTCCTCTACTTGTTCCCTCATTGAGACTGTCCACAGCTGGTCATGCATAGATCCTCATATAACTCCCCCCTCCAATAACCACACTCCCTCTACAAGCCTCTTAAAGCCAGTTAGCTTGGACACATGCAGGCAATGGTGTTGATCCGGGCCAAATCTGGGCTGAATCTGGGCCAAACATGGGATTGGTTCCGGGTCCAAACCGGGCCAGGTCTGAGCCATAATATACCCAGCTGCTCCAGACCCAGATTTAGCCCCTCCCTCCGCTGGGCACAGACAGTAACTGAAAAACCATACCCCTCCCCCCCCTCCGTCAGAGCTCCCCCCTCTAGAAGAGACAGGAGGTGAATGGCTGGCTTGGGATGCCAAGGGGCGGGACTTCTTAAGTTTCATCAATGGTAAGGTGTCCTCCTTATTCGCTCCCCTGATGACCATTGACTGCCAATCGGGGAAGGCTAACCAATGGGAGCTACGTATATGATCATGAAGAGGAGGTTGAGATCCACCACACACATCCATTACAAGAGATTTTCAGTCCTTTCTTTTTAGACCAAAATCCCATCTGACCGTGTAACCATGTCTTTGTTGTTGAGATGAGGACTCACAATCATCTAACTGTGCACTGTTGAAGAAGACTGGTTGTGTTTACTGTTGTCCAACCAAGACCTCCTGTTTGTTCTAACTATGTGGCGTCTGTGGATCCAACAGTGACGGGCTGTGATCAGATAGGAGCAGGGTTCAAACTTAACTTTTTTGCTCACTGGCCAACTGGCTAGTGAGCTTTAAAAATCTACTGGCCAGAAAGATTTTTTACTGGCCAAAAATTATGTATAGTTGTTTTGTATATTTTTCATCGTGTATTGTATATTTTTATATGTGTTTAACTGTTATAATACACTCAAAAGCATTTTTAACACATATCATAGCAATATTAGCATATTATTGTGTGGAATAAGGGAATGAGTCAAATTTGCCTTTTTTTCCTTAAAGGTTTATTTATAAAACATACTTTCTCGATTCTGTCGTGAACCATCTCTGGTTGAACTTTCTAGCGCAGGGGTGGGCAATTATTTGTTCCAGAGGGCCACATTGACCCCGATAAAGTGAGTGAAGGGCCACATGATTCGAAATCAAATTGAAACATAATATTTATTGCCAGATTAGCCTAAACTACATATTTGGTGGACATATTGCGTTATATATTTGACTTGATGTAATTGCATTTTCAATTTATATCCATCATAGGTCACTAAAGAAACATAATGTATTATGGACTCAAGGCAGATGACTAAAATGACATCTGGTTTGTTACCGACGGTCGTTTTCCGACTGCACCTGAATGCAGCATTCACATGCAGTCCTCACAGCACCACGGTGACTCGCAGTGGCTCAGGTCGCCAGCGATCTCATAAAATGCTCTTTTAATCACAGTTTGCTAAATGTCAGTGTTTGTGAAGTTATAATTAGGTGCCGTGATGGCGCTTCATAATTGTCAGCAGTTCCGACATGATTCGGCCCGGTCTCGTGCTGACAGAGTCGCGGTGGTCAGAACCTCAGCTGTGGAGAAAACCTGCAGCAGAGCGGCTCCTCTCTCTCCTCCGTCGGAGCTCCGGCGTCCGACGGAGGAGAGAGAGGAGCCGCTACTGCTCCAGAGGGGCGATCAAACAGCTGATTAATGCGCATCAATATACGTAATAAAAGCAATCGGGCCATATAGCAGTTGCAAGTCATTGTACGCCTTTACATAAAATGATGGAGGCCGCGTCCGGCCCGCGGGCCGTAAATTGCCCACGTCTGTTCTAGCGTAACTCACAGCAGTCTCGGCGGTGGTCGCTACGTCGTCACGGTGATTAGCCTGGTTGTTTTTTTCCGTTCTCGGAGATTTGGAGGGTGGACACACTCCCGGAATGTGCCTCCACATTTTTCGACCGGGAACAGTTATGGCCACTGGCCTTATGGCCTCTTTTCTGTTGTTTGTTTCTCCTCTCCTTTACCGCTTGTCGGAGCTGAACACAAATCGCGTCTCGGCCTCCCTGGATACGGGGCGGGACAAATGGCGGATCGCAGATCTACAAGCTCACAAATCCTTGCTTTACAGCATGTTGTGAGCTTGAAGATCTGCACGACATCGGCGCACAACCCAAACAGCCGGGCTCAAAGTAGTTTGACCGGACCCTATTTTTTTTCACTCGCCAGAGTGGCCAGTCAGCTGGCTTCCTTTACTCGTCAAAGGTTCAAAGTTAGTCGCCACTGGCGACTGGCGACCGCTAATTTTGAACCCTGGATAGGAGTGTTTTTCCCCCTGCTCCAGTGCACAAACTCAGCTGTGAGCCTCAATGATTGTCATTCTGGTTGTGTTATCGCTCTCATCGCAGTCGAGTGGCAAACAGCAAAATATGCACTAAAATCCTGTTGGGTCCTTTTGGCTGCAACATGTTAGCCACTGAGGTTAGATGAAGACTCGGCAGTACTGAGCTAATTATTTCTTATTTAAAGCTGCATTAAAGCTTTACATTATTTAAGTGGATCAGATCTCTGTGTAAAGGGCTCACTGAACCCTCAGAGAATTACAATGAAACGCTGCAGCAGCCCCCCCCCCTCCCTCCGTGACTGTTGATGTCGCTCCTCTCTACTGCAAATGTCTTGTCTGCTGCTGTTGAATCCCTTCCTGCCACAGTTCCTTAGCAATAAAACAACATTTGCCTCACATCAGCCAATGGCTGAAGCCAGAACTGGACAAAATCCACAGCTCCGTGACTTTAGCCACAGTGCATATCCTCCTGCTCAGATATCACGCCAATACAAGTGAAAGTTTTAAAGTCAGATATTTTACTTGATTTTAGAAATGTATTCAAAAGTACATTTACAGAACCTGATGGCAAAGGTCAAAGGTCAAGGTCACCGTACAAACAGAGTTTTGGATCCACAGTCTGTTTCCAGAGAACAGAGGACTAGGACCACATTAAAGGCAGAAAGAAAGTCCACATTGAGAAGAAAGTCGTTATTTTACAAGAATGAATATGTAACGTTGTTTTGATGTTGATGATCTACTTATTTATGAAACCCGTACTGATGCAGAACTTCACAGGAGGCTTCATGTTCTTTGTTTTAAAGCTTCTTATATTTCTTCTTCAAAACAACACGTACTGTATCTAAAAGTTACAACTTCACTCCCACAGTACTATTATTTTTATTTTCTTGAAATATTATGAATTTATTCCCAAGATTAAGACTTGACTCTTGGAATTTAATATTTTCTTTCCCTAACGTACAAACATGTCTTAGAAAATGGTTGTGAAAGTAGCTGCTAGGCTGTGGCCGGCAGCAGTTTGTTGAAGCCTAAATTTAACAAGGAAGGTGTGAAGTTTCAGTGCATCATGTGAAAACCATCCTATGTGATCATGGCCTGACGTCTCGTTGCCCTTGCTGCTTGTCTCTGTTCATGTGCTGCTCCAGCTGATAGTGTCGTCTGCCCTTTTTATTCTGTTGCTTTAAACACTGAAAGCCCCTCGCTCTCAGCATCCCCCTCCTCTAATGAATGAATGAATGAACTTAACATTTTGTAGTGTGATGTGTATGTTTGACCTATGAGGTCTCTGTTGAGACTAGTAACATTAATTTTTGTTTGGTTACATTTAACTTATGCTGTTTGTCTGATTTGACTATTATATGTTTTACTATGTAAATAACACAAACTGTTGAGTTGATTTTACTCACCACAAACACAGCAGTGTTACTACTGGGACTGCCTCTGTATGTGAACACATAGCCTGACAACTACCTCAGCATAGTGACAGACATTTACTCCGAGTTCATTTCAGTTATTTTAGCACCTGTGAAGCTCTGTTGTGATGTGTGGACAAACCTCTGTAGATGCTCAGATACTGATGCTTGCAGTTCGTTTCTAGTTCAGTTTCTCCTCAGACCAGTTGATGATTGCTCTGATGATTCCTATGAGGAGCGGTGGCGTGTAATAACTTTTGCTATCTTCGTGTCTCTCCTCCTTCCTCCCTCTCTGTTCTCCTCTCTCTCCCTGTGTGTTTCAGTGGAGAACGGGGAACACTGCGACTTCACCGTGCTGCGCAACATGTTGATCAGGTGAGAGATGTTCACGCAAACCTTAACTCGAGAACACGCACATATTTAAAATCCTGTGATGAATCCAACGGTTTTTGTTGAGCGTGAAATATTTTATTGCTGTGGCACATTTCATTCCCAGTAGAAACACAATGTGCTGCATGAAGCCTGAATTATCAAGTAGGCTGAAACCACAAACAGTTAATCAAATGCATTTAAGTAGGAATAAAGTGCAATCAATAATAAAAGAACGGTTCAATAAAAGCAAGACATGTGAAACCAATGAGAGGAATGAAAATAAAATAATAAAGTCAGACCACTGAACTGGATAACTGCAAGTCTGGCTCAACACAGATGCAAAAAACTATCCTACAATTAGATTAGATACCACCAACAGTTCAACAAGTGAAGAACAATAGAGACAAGTGGCTAGAAATGAGTACAGCTCTTGTTTACTTTTAGCTGTAGTTAAGGAAGGAGTGGCAGGAATTTACTGTATATCTGTGGTTGGTTTGATCTGAGGAGGTGGTGTGATTCAGAGGTGACAGCTCTTCACGGAGGAAGCTGATTGTCCAAAGTTAGATCTCTATGTGGAATTTTGATATTTAGTCATTTACTGCTACTATGTTGAATAAACTATTGATAGATTTTTTAACTAATAAATAAGGTGAATGAAGCTAATCTTGTCAAATGCATTGGTAGGTTAAGGTTTAGCTTTGTTCTGAAGTCCCTGATTCATTCCTTTTCTTTTCCACAGGACCCACATGCAGGATCTGAAGGATGTCACCAACAATGTCCACTACGAGAATTACCGCAGTAAGAAGCTGGCTGCCGTCACCTGTAACGGAGTGGACACTTCCAAGACCAAGGGACAGCTCACTAAGTACGGCCTTGCTCATTAATCAGATGGCACAGATCTTTTAGACGTTGAAACACTCCAGTCCATCTTGTTGCTACAGTAAAAGTCTCAGCTAGAGAGACTCAGGGCCCAGCTGGCTGACCTGGGCGACCACCGGGTGTCACTGTTCTAGTAATGCCAGCTTTAACCACAGTGCTCCTCTTGTTTATGAAGAGAACAAAACATTTCTGAAGTGAAACAAGGCCAGTGTGAGAAACGGGCAGCGGATTTCCTGAGGAAAGAGGTTTGAAGTAGAGCCAGGAGTCAGGAAACAGTGATGTCACCTTTGAGATTTCTAATCAGCAAAAAGAAAACTCTAGGAGGACATTCAGTCATTGTAGAGCTAATCCAGACAGTTTCTGCCTGCATCACCTCTTTGGTTGGTGTTGCTGCTGTGTAGTTTAGCCGCTGGTCCTTTGCTTGGAGGGGAAATTATCCAGTAGGAAGTATCCAGACTTCCTAACTAATATCTCCATGGGCAATAAAGTGAAACTCTTCTACCAAAGGGGAAATGCCCATACATCACCTCACCAGAGAAAGCCCCACAGCTGGTTTTGCTACTGGGGAAAATCCTGCAATTAGTGTTTTCTGTCTCATGTCCACTTCTGATGACCACTGTCCCCAGTCGACGTGGCCTTGTCATCTATCAGCTCCTTGCTTCTGTAGAGGATTGAGTTCATCCAGCTGATAATAGAAAATAAAACAGAACCTAACAGAACACTGGTTTGGTCTGGTGAAAGCAATGCCTGCGGAACATTGCGAGGACATAAATATTCACAACTTTGCTGGTTGAAGGTCAAAGGTCACAGTGATCTCACAAAACAGTTTTAGCCATAACTCAAGACTTCACACAATTCTGACCAAATATCACACTGACTGATGAGTACATATTCTCTAAGGCCAGGAATAAACAGAGATGTCACCTGAGAGTAACCTGAGAGGGGCAGGTGGTTCTAGGCTCAAAATGTTATTTCATTGTTCATTCACTAATTTATTTACATACGCTTCATACGCAGCCTTGGTCAGTTACAGTGGCTCTAACTCCTTTGTGATTTCCCTGGTCAACAGGAGTCCACTGGCGCAGATGGAGGAGGAGCGCAGGGAGCATGTGATGAAAATGAAGAAGATGGAGGCAGAGATGGAGCAAGTCTTTGAAATGAAGGTGAAGGAGAAGAAGCAGAAACTGAAGGATTCGGAGGCAGAGGTAGGTTTTGAGGATAACAACCAGTATTTTTCAGGGTCCATGTGCAGCCGACTTCAGCACACAAGCTGAATGTTTGAGACTGAACATATAAAACGTTGTCACCCTCAGCTGGAGCGACGCCATGAGCAGATGAAAAGGAACCTGGAGGCCCAGTACAAAGAGCTGGAGGAGAAGAGACGAGTGTTTGAGGAGGAGAAGATCAACTGGGAGGCCCAGCAGAGAATCCTGGAGCAGCAGAAGCTGGACGCCTCCAAGTTAGTGATGCCCTAAAATAGCTGAGTTAGTGATGCTCCAAACAGTGGATTTGTCCATTTTTGCACAGTAGACTGAAATTATATTTCCTTATTAATACATTTGTTACCTATTTGAACCATGCAGTTACAGAATCTGTTACAATAATAACAAAATCTCCACTTCATTCATACAGGAACCTTACTGTGAATGTAAAGAATGCTTGCCCGTGTTAGATGGTTTTTCAATTTTATTGCTTTTATATATAATAAATATCCCATTGGCTTTAGATGACTTAACAATAGAACAAGGATATTTCGTTCCTCTCTGTTGTGGTAATGATAATAATGAAGTAATGTTTTTTTTACACTCTTCTTTCTCACACAGGACGATGGAAAAGAACAAGAAGAAAGGAAAAATCTTCTGAAGAGAGACACAACCTGTTCCTTCAGTTTAACACAAACTCATTTTTTCCTCATCTTCCCTGAAGCTCACGTCTAGTGTGGCCCTCAGAACACACACTCGCGCACACATGCACACACACAAACACACAAACACACAGATAAAATAAAACCCTCAACCCATTCCATAACATTCCCCTGTGTTACATTTAACTCGCACCACATGTGACATGGACGCCACCGTACAGCCATGTTGACACATGCAGACGCCCACGTGCTTGTCTCTCTGCAGGGTCTTACTGTGTTTGTTGAGACTTTTTTTTTTTTTTTCATTTTCTTGAGGAATGCATGTGTTTGTGAAAATCTATTTTCCTATATTTCCTGACAAAGAGGAGAAGCCCGAGTTCCTCTGAGCGTACAGTGCTGAGTAAACACATGGCAGGGACCATGCATAGCCATTTGTACACATGTAGTCGTCGTATGTTCTCTAGATATTGGTAGATATGCAGATAGACATACCGTCTCCTTCCTCAATGCTCTTTTTTTTATCGTTTTCAAAATTGTAACACAAGTGTTAACGCTTTGACACTCGGTCATAAGAGCGTCTGTGTGAGTGTCAGGAGAAGGGAGAGTGTATGTGAGTGAAGGGAACCGGTTGGCAGCTGCGGAGGTTGAAGTCACGTGGAATAAAGAAATAAGGCCAGGTCACACTAAAAAGGTGACTCTGTGAAATCAGCCTGTCTTTTCAAGCAGGTAATTAACAGGTAATTAGTTAATTAGTAACACGGCGACACACTAGCCGACCCGGAACGTTGCTTTATGCTACTCGGACACTGTAGCTATTCAACCTAGTTTATAGTTTTCCCGCACTGGGCCTTTGCTTCCTCCTGGCAGGTCATTTATTCTGCATCATTTTCTTTCAGTGAAGAAGGTGAGGAGCTTGATAAGTGTAGTCAATGGTACAAATACTATTACTGTAAAACAGTACGTGTGCTTACAGAGCTTATTGTCCCATAAGGAGTTCATCGTCCTAAAACAAATGCATCTTTTGGAGAAAGTAAACAGAACCACTTGAAAATGTCTTTGTGCCGTCGACTCCTGCCTCACCTTTACATCCAACAGAACACATTAAATCGTTAATAGGTAATCATTTGTCAATTCAATTTTAGGATCGCAAACTGTTTGTAAAGATTTTTTTTTTAAATCCTCTTTTTAAAAGGTGTTGAGCCTTGGCAGGGTTTAGACAGGATCTACAGTGCAGTGTATGAGCAGGTGTGTTTCATGAAACGTCTGAGTCGTAGATGCTGATGTCAGCAACACAAGAGGAGAGAGAGGAGGAGATGGTGAGCATCTTGTCTAACAACAGCAGAATATTGTTATTGCAGTGTGTATTTCCCTTTTTTTGAGTAGACGATATGCAAAAGCCTCTTCGGTGTCTACAACTTAACAGGTGACAGTGTGACAAAGATGTTTTATATCGTGATGTAAGTGATGGGTGTTGTCATAGACCTGAACCCTCATGTCCACATGTTTGTGACCAAAGGGACAGATCATCAAAAACAATAGATTAAATCTTTCTTTTTTTTTCTCTTTTCCCTGGATCCCCATCAAGTGCAGCTGTTTGAAAAAGGTTTAGAAAAATGTAACTTTGCATCATTCCACAACAAACCCTTCACTTTCCCATCAAACAGAAACTGTCAAGTCCAAGTCTGAGCCGATACACAGCCAGAAAAGTGGCATCCTTCAATAAACCTTTCCAAGAGTAGTCATGTTTTATTTTCATATGATGATGATGATGATGATGATATTAATAATATTATATGCACGGTTGAAGAGTGACTCCTTCCCTTGTAGTTTTCTTAAATAACTCATAGATTAATTGTTATTTTAGTATAGTTTTCAGACTGCCTGCGTTGACAGCAAAATGCTAAAGGGACAAACCTGAAACCTTCAGCGTAAATATTGCCTGTTTGGATTTGTTCGAGAAGGAAATCCGTATATTGTGTACATAGCAGAGGCTGCTCAGTGGCCTTTTGTTCTTGAGTTTTCTTATTTTTTCAGAATATTTTCTGCCAGGACTAACAACAGAACTTGTACTCTGAACAGAACCTATTATCAAAAACTCCTCATGAATACATGTCCATACATTTATACACACATATATATATTGTATACATCTATGCCAATGAGTACACCTTCTCAGGACTAATCCATTATGCTAGATTTTCTCTTTAAGTCCGGAGAAAAGAGATTCTGTTGTCCTACGAGTTTTAAAAAAAAGTGAATTTTTCTTTCAAGTGCTTGTGAACCACTCGCCCTTCCAATAACACCAAGTTAAGATTTAAGTTTAGGTGGATTTTTTGTAATATTTTCTTTTTTTATATATGTACACTGTTTTCTGCTTCTCTTCTGTACATGGTTAATAAAATAAAGTTGACAAGGTTATGCTTTAAAACCAACGAGTGCAAGTCATCTTTTTGAAGATTCACTCTTACAGATATCAACACACATCTGAAGTTATACAAAAGCCTGCGTAGTCAAAATGTGTTTTTAGAGTTATTTACTACTTTATGATGAACTACAGTGGAGCATGTTGGTAGCAGCATCGTGGTGTGATGGGACGTCTGAGAACAGAATGACTCATCTCAATGTAAAGTGAAGTCCCTCACCACAGTGGATCAGACTAGGGCAGTGTGGTCAGTTATATTCTGGTGTAAACCAGAAGTGTCAGCATAGATTGGCATAGAGCAGACACACTGACACATTGAATCTGAATATGACAAAGGCATGAAAAAGCATAGATGGTGATGCATATATATTTTCATTTCCACCACATGTGGAGACAGATTTTAGTTAATTTGAATGAGAACTTAATTGATAATGAAAATAATAGACACATTTAACCCCTTGATCACTGATCTCTCTATACTCCAGGATTTGGTATTCAGGGTGGTGGGACGGAACGGATAGGATAGGATGGGTCTGAGGGAACTGGAGTTTATCATTTGTCATGGAGCCATTTTTGTGATGACTGTTGCTGCTGTTTGTTTGTGTGCTGTCTGGTGGTGTCAGCAGCAGAGATAGGTGTCAACCATAGACTATGGTGTGAACACACACTTCATGCTTCTCTGTAGCAGCTCAGCAACATCAGCTGCCACACACAACATAGGAAGTCTGCTCTCAGATTCAGAATGTATCTCTTTTTTTGTAAATAAAAATTTGTTAAAGAAATATGTACCCAGATGACCAATTTCAGGCCAATCTTTGCGATATGCAGGCTTTGGTCAAACAAGTTATCTCTTGACCTTATTAGATGCTTTTTTTTTTTTAAAGGCCTATATGGGACGTCGTTTAGCTCAGTGGGTAGAGCAGATGCCCCAAAAAGTATGCAGTGGCGAGTCCTCGCTGCCAGTGCCCTATCATGTCTCTGGTAAAGGATTGTTTTCTCAACACAAATTTTAAGAGCCTGATGAAGAAACAGAGTTAAACACTTTGCCAACGAGGGGACCTAAAGGCCTCAGTGGTCAAGTGATTTGCAGTAATCGCACATTGAAAACGAGAATGTGGAGGTATTTTAAAGCCAATAAAACACAAAGTTACGCAGGTGAAGGTGGGAAGCGCTTTTCAAAACTTGTATGGTTCTTTTTCCTTCCTTCGAAGTTTTAGACAGGACAGTAGTGCGAGGTGAAAAGCATGTGTTGCTACAGTTACAGTTCAAGCCGATGGTGCGACTGTATTTACCTTTGTACGTAGAAAACATTCTGACTCGAAAACATCACAATCATATTTTTATGATGCCTGTATGATGGTCGGCTCAGGCTGCACATTGTCCAATAATAAGATGGGATCAATGAGGAGGAAATAGATCAGGATCATCAAAATAATCTGGCAGTCCCTCAATAAATTTACAGTAATATTTTTACTCAATTTTTTGCATTTCATCATACATTGGTTGACTGGAAGTATAAATCTATACAATATTTGTAACTCTAGAAAAAAAAAAGATTGCTTTTTCACATGGAATGAATAGTAGGATGGGGTGGTCTTTGACATTTGCATTATCTTTGTTTCAATCTATTATTTCTTACTTTTTCACATGCAGTCAATATAGTAAGTACTGATAAGGGTATTGTTCAGACAGTCGCACTGTGTGTGTGTGTGTGACTGAGGGGTGTGAGAGAGGGAGACAGAGAGACAAAGGGGGGCTGTGACACGTTGTTTCCTGTTTGTGATGGATATATTGATAAGACTGATCTTTATTGCTCTTTCAGGCCAGAGGAAATACTGAACACTTGAGTGCGTTTTGTTGTGGTCCTCTTTCCGTTCTCATTATATATCTCAGCCCCTCACAAAGGTCTGAGTGTGGGATGAACTAAAGATCAGCAGCTCTGTCGTGAACTTTATCCTATCTACTGTGAGAAGGACACGTCAACTCAGTCTGTTTTATGAAGTGAAGCTTTAATGATTAAAAGTCAGAGAGAACAAGCAACTGTGTGAATTACCATAAAATGGTTAACAAGTTACATAATAATGACTCGGCGTAATGCAAAAATGAAAATAAAATGCTGGTTGTTCATGTTAGGCAGAGGTTGAGTGGCTGGAGCTCCTCACTGAGGATGAGGGCTTTCACTGATCCAAAGGCTGATTCGGAGAGACTTGCTGTTTGTTGAAAGCCGTCATGGCCCACTCCAGAGACTGGCTCACACAAATCTTTCCAGATGGAGTGGTGACTCTGCAGAGAGAGAGCGAGTCAGTATTCAGATTATTCATATTAATTTATGACTTTTATAGAACTTTAAAATGTCAACCCTAATGTTTTGTTTTAGTTTAGTGATGGGTGTGTGCAACTGTGCACGTCTGTGTGTGTACAGTATGTATGTGTGTCTCCCTCTGTCTATCGTTTGAAGCTCAGACTCACACGAAGGCCTTTTCGGAGCATCTGTTGTGAGTTTTGGTGATGGAGATAATGCGGGATGCTTGTATCTTTTTGGGATAGAATCGAAAGCAGCATGCTGCAGGTGACATCGCATTTGGTCCATGCACTGCAAATAAATAAATAAAATGAAAAAAATAAATGATATGATGATGATATAATAATCAAAATAATAAACAAACAAACAAACATGGATATTTTAGTGGTATTCACCACTTTCTGGCACCACTGTGCCGTGTTAAAATAAAGATTTATGATTTGGCTATACTGTACTATAATAGCAAAACTGAATATCAAGTAAGTTATGTCATACATGCATGTGCACATTAAAATGAGTACATTTCAGTTTTGTTCATAATCTACAGAAATTTATTTCACAATTCTGATATGTTCTGACCGACTGCTGGAGCAGTGTTATGAATATATCAGGTTCAACAGCCCGTACGGTTACACATCATTTGAGGTCTACTATGCATTTGTAATTAGTAACATCCTAGAGCTTGAAAAGTGAACATTAAAAACACTTCTTTCCAAGCAGATACAGACTTACGCATGGCAGTGCAGTGCTGAACAGTGATCAGCAGCATCAGCATCATTCCCCCAGTAAAGATCCTCATGATGTCTTCAGTGTGGAGCTGTTGATGTTCTAGTGATCACTGACTATCTTTTTGCATCTTATACATCTGCTTATTCAGACAGGTTTAGTTGCCATATTAGGTAGCAGGAAGTTTGAGGAGGAGTGACTGAATTGCCCATACCAAACTACACCAGTCTTGTTCAACCTCTTGTCAATACATTCAAGATATGATCAAATAAAATTACAAATGTCATGGATAATTAGGGATTAAATATTGAGTATAAAATTAATTTAAGGGCCTGTTAATAGGCTCTCCAGTCATTTCAGACCTGTCCACTGCATTTACACATCATTCCTCCAGCATCCCTAAATATCATTAAAATCACCTTATGAAGGCATCTAATACACTTCCAGTATAAGTCAAGGCTATAAACTGGTGAAAATAAACTCTTCAATTGGCGAAATGTAGGCCCAACACACATGGAAGGAAATGCTCTAAACAGATTCTGAACTGTATGAATCTCTATATGAATACTCATTGTCATAGAAAACAATAATTCCAGTTTTTTTTCAATTTGCCAACAAGCATTGGTTAATACTGACAGTACGTTTTCAAAACTCTTCACAGTCTGCATTGCCACCTCATCTTAACAGTTACTCTCACCCCCAAAACTCTTTCTCACCAACAAAACACTTCAGCTTTTTTCAAGATCAGCTATTCACACGGGCTCAACACTGGCAAGTCTCTCTGGAAGAAAACACTGTCAAACTAAACTAAAAATGGCTGAAAATACTAATAACAAAGAGCATCTCATCATCTTTTGTCAGTTTGAATGCTTTGTTTTCAGATAAATCAGTATTTTGTTATAAATATCCTAACACTTCACTGGGTGCACTAAATAACTTTTTTTTTTTTTTTAATCTCTAACACCAGCTGTAACACCAACACAATTGCTCTTTTGCAGTATTGTGGCATTTACCTCGTAATTTACAGTAACTAGGGTATATACTATGTCTAATGGTATACAGTATAAAACACTGTTTCTCTGTCATGCGAGTCTGTCTGTGCAGTTTGTTGGTCCGGATGGCTCCTTTTTAAATTGTCAAAATTCACCAATGCTAAAAGTATGTGCTATCTTTCTTGAAAAATTGTTGCAAACCATGCTGCATTTAACTTAACACATTACATGCATAAAGCTTTAAATCCCTGTATTTTGTACACAAATAAATGTGTAGGCCACAATACATGAGCTTGATTGTGTCTGCACGTGATAAATGTACTGTAAACTGATCTAATCTCTATAATCTAATCACATTTAAAATCTGAGATCAGAATTTGCAGTTGCTGTTGTCTGATCCCGTGAAGTGATCCGTGAAGCCGCACATGCAAGTTTTCGCATGTGGTTGATTAGAGCAGCAGTACTTGGTGCTATCGGAGTAGATAGAGGTTTTGCTGATGTTGAGGTAAAAGAAAAATACAGAACATAGGAAATGTATCGTGTGAGATTAACAGCATGTCACGGAGGAGCTGAGTCGTCTTGGCTTGCAAAGAAACCTCACTGATTTTATCACAACAAGACAACAGTTTGTGGTGTCACTGTGCAGAAGATCACTCCTGGGACTGCTGCAGATCATTTGACTGTTTCACAAGCACCACTGAAGACTATCAATACTCTTTCTACACTCGAAATAGAGAACAATCTATTCAAAAAGTACAGTTTTATGAATCATATTCCACATAATTGACACCACTGCATTCGTACAATACAAATAGGGCCCAACACAGAAACTGAAACCTCACCAACAGCACGCTGAATACCAGCAAGTCTTGTGTATGATTCAAAGCAGCACTATGTAATTCACCTGACTCTTCAGGACTTGACAAGGAAGGAAGCTGCTGAGTTGCAGCCTCTTGAAAGACTGGCTGTCCTCTCTGAATGGAACAGAGTTCTTGTGTCTGCTCTGCAAATATAGCTGTTCTTTATGGGTTGATTTTAATTTATTTTTATTTTTTTCTACTTTTGTTTTCTATAATACCACACTTTGACATGGTGTACTAACCTTGACATGACTCTTAAATTAAATTTGATATTCTTTGATTATTTCATGTTTGATCATGAGTTGAAATTGTAACTGTGAGTGACAGTATGGTGTCACCCGCAACTTGTGCTCGAAAGACAAACACAGCCACCAACAGAGTTTGTTATGTATAAGCACTTTATTTGAATAAAAATATTTTGTATATATACTTTCAAGTGTGCAAAAGCAGGCATCCATTTAGGTATTAGACAATAAGTAATAAGATCCTCAGTTCTGCTGTCCACTGCCTTTATCACCATGAAACGTGTTGTACATGTCTTCAGCCCATGGTGACAAACTGCAGCAGATCTGCCTCCCTTTAACAGTCTGGATTCTGAAAAAAAAACAAGAAAAATAATAAATATAACATCCACTTTCTATTGCTCAAGTTTTAACGCTGTGGTCTTGTGATGAAACCTGAAAGTCAAAGACTGTGTGTTGTTCTATTGATTATCTAAGGCACAAGAAAGATTCAGCAGAAGACTTACATGAATCCCTGCTTCCGGCAGAGTTTGTGAGTCTTGGTTATACTGGCTACACGGTTTGATGGGAATGGTTTCTCATGAAAGCTGAAGCAGCAGTTTCCAGGATTTGTCTCAAATCGCAGTGCTCTAGCTGTGAAAGATCAATAGAAGAAGTCAGTACATAACACCTCTGAGCACAGATGTGAAGATGATAAGGAACAGAGAGCACTCACGCATGGCATCACAGACAGAGATCAGCAGCAGGAGCCCCAAAGTCAAGCAACAAATCTTCATGGTGCCGGCAGTGAAAAGGTGACGATGATGCAGTTTGTCTTAGTTCCTCCCTGCTGTGATCGACTCTCAGCTCTGTGTCCGATATATATCCTGTCCATTGTAATGAAACGCCCCCACCTCTTCACCTCCACTACCACCTCCACAGTTTTCCGTCCGAGTCTGAGGAACGTTCCGGTGAAAATGTAGTTTACACAAATGTCATTTTGGATCTAAATATAAAAACAATGGAACAATCTTTTCAGCATTTATCTTAATATCTTGGAAAGTACAGACAACACACAATGAGATGACACATTTACATATTACTCAGGTTGTGTGTAGACGTGATGTCACCGACAGTACACGACAGCTGACATGCTGCTGGCCTCAAGGTCAGTTTCCTGTTTATAAAAAAAAAAACCTACTGTGTAGGGGTGGGGGATATGACGATATTAGATCGTGAAGTGATTAGAGCGTGTAGACTATCTACCAAAGTGCAGCGATCATATCGTCTGGGGCAAAGTTTGCCAAAAGAGATAACCACAGTTACTTTAGTTTGCAGTTTTATTTGACCCAAGGATTTCTTAAATCCTGTTAAAATGACTGTGTTGAATAAAACAGTTATGTTCATTGATATTTTACTTTTCATGTGTATTGAAAGCTATCTTTCATGTTGCAAGAGTGCACTTTATTAGAGGCAAAATTGCAACTATTTAGAATCAAATCTGTTCAGAAAGTTTCTTTGGCCTAAACTGTTTTGCTTTTTTCGATTTAAGATCGTGATAAAATCGGACTCGTGACTTTATTTTTTTAAAATTGTGATATGATAATTTTGCCATATCGCCCACCCCTACCGCTGTGTGTTAGTTATCATCACGCTTAATAGGATGAAGAATAGGAAAGAACATTAACATGGTACAAAATGCAAATGGAAGGAATCTGGGCTGTCATCCGGCATTTTAATTTTGCCCACAGCAGAGCGGATAACTAGGTGTTTAAACAGTTGAATCACATAGAATTAAAACCAACAAATAAACAAAAAAGTCCTAATAGTCGGGTGCATTTATGAAAAAAACCCCCACCTAACCCTAAAAAAATTCTAACAAAAGGTTTCTCAGTTGTTTTTTATAGTATTAAATGTCCTTAATAACATACTAAAAGTTTACCAAAGTTTGACCACTAGAAACGTGTCATTTTCAGGATGGCGTCCTAATGTAAATGTAATGGGTGAAAGCCTGGAGAGACACCCCAGGTGAATAGGGTGAAATAGGGTAAAAAAAAAAACAGGTATCACCATGAAACTTCCCAAGTTTATCACTTACATTAAGACAAATATTTTTTGTATTACAAGTTTTCTAAAATTGTATGTTTAAATATGTAAATGAAGCAATAACTAATTAAACTGGTGACAGTATTTTCTCATTTACAAAGTAAGAAAAAGAGATATCCAAAATCCCCTCAGTAAGACCTTCGTCTCTGGTTCTAATGTGTCAACAAAATAAAACAAGACTTTTGAAAGTGGCTTTATCCATTAAATTTTTGGATCTGGAAAAGTATGCAATTTTGCGCATATTTAATTAGTTATTGCCTCATTTACATATTTAAACATAACATTTGACAAAACTTGTAATACAAAAAATATTTGTCTTAATGTAAGTGATAAACTTGAGAAGTTTCATGGTGATACCTGTTAGTTAAAAATTCTACCCTATTCACCTGGGGTGTCTCTCTGGGCTTTCAACCCATTACATTTACATTAGGACGTCATCCTGAAAATGACACCTTTCTAGTGGTCAAACTTTGGTAAACTTTTAGTATGTTATTAAGGACATCTAATACTATAAAAAACAACAACTGAGAAACCTTTTGTTAGAATTTTTTGGGGGTCAAGTCATATTTGCACCCGACTATAAGTAAAATCTCACCTTCCCTCAGATGTCATCAAGATTCTTAATAAAGAAAAAAAACCACCAACCTCTGTGAGGGAAAACTACAGAACTAATTTATCATGCGTGGGGCAGGGGTTCTCCATTTGTGCATGTCTATATGCACATAATGTCATGGAGAAAGCACAAGATCTTATCACACCTATTTTCAGTTGTGTACCTAAAACCAGACATAGCTACAGCCGTGACCTATTTAGATCATTTCCGTGCAGCCCCATCAATTTCCTCATGATCATCTTGAAAAAAGGCTGCCAGTGAAATGCAATGAGCTTGTTATAGAGCTTAATTTAAACTCTATATGAAGTATTTTAGTTAATCTACTGATATGTCAGAAGAAAAGACAAGTTGAAAGACAAGTCACCTCCTCATGGATGCATCTCCACTTATAGGTTACATCCTGGATTTTTCAGAGTCAAGCTGTCTTGTTTACTATAAGTGTAGGCTATAAAAGATTATGTAACTCAGCCCTCACTAATATTGACGTCTGACCCCTGATAGTGACTGACTGATAACAAACAATCCATAAAACTGTGAGGCCCCAATAAAATAACACATGGTTGAACCTAGATGTTGAACACTGTTATTGGCTACACTATGTCACAAAGTTCATCGACTAAATGTTGAAAGAGAGATGTAAATGGTGTTAAATTTAAGAGCTGAACATCCTGTTTGCTGTGGTTTCTGATTCTGTGACTTCAAGAAACTTAGCAGAGTGGTATTGGGTGACTGTTTACCAAACAAGACTGCTAAACATTTGCTGACATCTTGAAGACATGTGTGGTAACTGGAATATTTTAATGGAACTGTGAAGAATCTCAAGCTACTTTTCTATTTACACCATATTCAAACGGCTAGGTTTGGTCCACCGTGTCTGCTGACCTGTTCCTCTTCCCCCACTGATAATCATCTAGCCTATGTGTCGTGGTTTCACATGATCATTGTCAAGACTTTAAATCGTTGATCTAGAAATAAGAAGTTAATCATCTTGTTTTAAAAATGATTTGTTATTTCCATATTTCATCAGGTTTTTAATTTGATCATGAATCTTTAGTAAATCTCAAAATAGGAACACTCACAGGGCACAGACAGCAGTAGGCTGTTCACTATGGTGTCAGTCCCTGTTCCTGAATAAATTGAACATTGTGGGTGTAGTCTGAAGACAAAAATTGACAGTATTAAACTGTATAGCTACTCAATCACCACAGGCCTATGGATAGGCCTACAAAAAAATAGGCAATAATAAATAAAATCAGAGTCATGAAAATAAACAAACAAAAACAGAAATTACAACATTACCAACTGTAGCCTATTTATGTATAGCTACATTTCTATTCCATCTCCAAAATCTTCACTAGACAAACCCTCCGTGTCAGAGGGTGGCGGTAATGCACTCAAAAGCTGGACACATGCGCCAACCCCAGAAGAAGAAGCTTCCGCTGACGTCAGAGGACCCGCTGAAATTCGAAGTTGGAGAGGAGGAGGAGACTGAAGCTTAAAACAACAAGGAGGTTGTTTTCTTGTATCCCGTCAGTTAACGTTGACCTGCTTTACAAAGTGTAGCTTCATTCACACTTCTTTTCAGGTAAGACACCGAACGACTTTCTTTGCAGGTTTCGTCAGCGCCTCTAACTTTGGCGCACGCTTTTGAGATAGTTTGCTGCGGCTAAAGTTAGCTGTCCTTCCTGAGCTAGGCTAACGTGTTGTTGGTTCATTCGGGACAGTTTCGGCCTGAATTGAGCTGGACAGAGTTGGATCTTATGCAACTTTTAATTCACAGTCAAGTGGCGCATTGTCAATGCCCAGATATAACGTTAGTCCCATTTATTATTCTTTCTACTGACATGGGTGTTTTATGTGCGGATTTGGCTGTCTTGATAGCACAGGTAGAAATGAATGTACGTGAAACACTGGGGCGTTGTCACGTTTCATTACATCTGCAACACTGCTGAAGCTATTAAGTGAAACTTTCCTGTTTCTCCGTCCATATAAACGTGTGTGAGAGCTAGCATCGTGATTTTAACAAAATAACTTCCATGGCAAAGTGGGTCCATGAGAAATTACCCTTAAGCATGTGTTTTGTAGACCCACCTGTCAAGACACCAGACCCTTGTTTGACTGTTGCTGCTAATAATAGTCAGAGCTGACATCTTATCAAATCCTTTCCACCCTGTAATGTCACAGTATGGAAGCTGGTGAGGAAATTCCTGGCGTCAGCATGAAGAGACAGAGAGCCCCTCTGTCTGATTCTGAAGACAATGTCTTCTCATCAGCAGGTTTGTTTATCTATTTGTCTTTGTTCATCAACATCAGTTGTAAGGTTCATCAAATCCTTATAAAATACACAATATTCATGGCATATTTGCAACATTGTTTCAGTTATGTATATTTATGACTAATGTTTTGTCTCTATTCATTTTTCCTGTTTACATTTCAGAGGTGAATGATGGCCAGAAGCGACGGCGTCTGGAGGCAGCTGGTCAGGAGAATCGTAGCCCTAAACCATCCACCTCTGGACGCTTATTTGAGCTAGGGACAAAGCCAGACACACCAATAGTTCCCTCAGTCCGCTCCCGAGTACAGCAGCTCACCCAGCGAAGAGAGGGTAATACTAACGTACTGTGATGTTGAAGTAGTCATTCTAATGTTTTCTCCTGCTAATTGTCTTTATATAGACAAGAGTGACTAAACATTAAAACCAACTGGAACTGTAACACCAAACTCTGAGCCAATTACTGACTCTAAAATGACATCAGCTCTCCTCTTAAACAGATTCTACAAAAACCTTTGTCAAGATAGAATTTATATTAATGAAGGGCTACTGCTTTAGATAGCTGTAGTCCCAGCTACATGGCGCTAATAAACTGGTACTTAAGGGTAAAATATTTACAGCTCTGGTGATATGTTATAGTAGCCAAGTAATCTGTGTCAAGTCAGTATCACTGTTTTTTTGTTTGTTTGTATTTTATAGGAGCTCCACTGGCTGCACAGAGGTGCCTGTCTGATCCTGGGGCTGATGGTCCATCAGCCATCATCCATGACAAGGGCTTCAAAGAGCAACTCCTCAGTAAGCATGCATAGGAATACACATTTAAAAAGATCAGGCATGTCTATTGACTGCAGTGCCACTTTTCTATTTAATTTTCAAAGATGTGCATTGCATAAACATGGAACTCAGTACAGTATAAACATTTTACTTACAAAACTGAATATTAGTGAGCAAATGTGAAAACCTTTACTACGTTGGATGTGTGTTTATCTGGAGAGCAGTTGTAAACCAGCCCTGGCTTTGTCATAGTGCTGGGAGCATTTTAATAGTACTAAAAGCACAATTTGAACCACGTGTGCCACTCCCAAACCAGTCTGTCTTCTCTCTGCATAATGAGGGGGGAGGAGAAAGGATGAATGAGTGATAGGGACTTATTTTGATCATATTAATTCAGTTAACTAATTCAAATGACACACATTTTTTAATATACTTAATTAGTATTGATTTTTACCTTTCGATTTCAAGGAGATGTTATGGACAGATGAAGAGAATTAATGAGGGAAGTAATTTGAAATCTATACCCAGCCCATCCCTAGTTCTGACACACTGGCTCAGTTTATACAGCATGAATATTGGTAGATTATATCAGCTGTCATTAGTGTATATTCTCAGGAAGCTCAGACATTTTGATAACAGCAAAAAGAGCATCAGGATAATACTATCACAATTCTACTAAAGTCTGGAAATCCATACACTTTTTCCCTGCAGGTGAGGATGAATTCAACCAGAGAATGGAGCGGTTTAAAGCCCCTCTCTTGAATGCTGGCCCCGCACCAGGCCCTGTTGACCTCTGCCCTCGATCCCGTTCCAACTTTGTATCTGACATTCATCAGAAACTCCAGGGAACAACAACCCCCAGTTCCAAGCAGGCCTCTCGCATTCGCCAGGTTGGTTTGGTCTATGTCCACTATACGTTTTCAGATGAAAAGGAGTGTTTTAACCCTTTAACTGCCAACAAAAAGTAGATTGTCACCTCTGCAGCTGGTTACATAATGCATTTGTAGTACTCAAACTTGGACAGATAAGCAAACTGAAATGTTTTGTGAACTAAATATTTTATAATTATGAATTATTCATAAATGAAATAATCTTTGACTGTTAAAATCACTTTAAAATAAAACTAGTAGTAATGATATTGATCTGAAAGTGAATTAATTTGTACTGTTTATATCATGAATTCATGAAGATTACCTAAAGAGGTGACACATGACATGTGGTTTCCTGACTCAGGAACGGGAGCAGGAGTTGACCCAGCTGCAGTTTCAACCAATCAGTGAGAACGCCTGGCTAAAAAGGAGCACCTCTGATCCCTCATTAACTGAGGTGGGTTTGTGATTTTCATTTCAGTATGTTTTTCAGTTTTGTCATGTCACACTGAATTTTCAGAAATATTAATGGTAATATGTTTGATTTTCTTAGCTCCTAAACCATCAATCAACCACGATAAACTTGTGAATTTCCCACAATCCTGTGTGTTGAATTTATTTTGTGCATTAGATCACAGTTAGGGATTCTGCAATACTTTGGCCAGTGCAGTGTTTCCATACAGAGTTTGCTCTACAGATGACCAATAATTTGTATTTTAACATGTCATTTTCATTTTTAATGTTTAGTGGACTCTCTTCTAGTTTGTTTAAGATTTATTACGCCCCTGCTTGTGTAAACATTAGCAGGGAAGGACCCCTTCTGGCTCCTCATCTCTCTCCTGGATCCCTAGATCTAGAGTGAGAGTTCATTGGCCTCCCAGGCAGCCATGGGATGTGAGTCAGTGATTTAAAAAAAATATCATTTTCACAGTCTGCTCACTTTGTGCACATGGACAATACATGAAGGACATTATTTATTCACTTGGGCATAGAGAAGAATCAAACTGGATGGGATCGGGGAAACTGCATCTGAAACACTGGTTTAGACAGCATTTCCCTATTCACGTTCACTACTAGTCATCCGAGGAATTAGGTTCACTTCTTCTATGATGCATCTTTTTAAGTCTGTGGTATGATTTTGGGGTGAGCTGTTCACTGAACAAATACAAGATCATTGTGTCACTTGTCATGAAGTACTCTGTGATGATGTCTATATGAAGTGTTAGACTGTTCCTTAGACATTTTACACATTTTGATTAAGTTTCAGTGTGATTATCCTCATAATATCAATGTAGTCTACAGGACAGTTTACGTACACTGAAGAACTAAGTGACAGATTCATTGCAGGATTTATGTGGTCAGAAGTGATTGGACAGAATTTATATTCAAGAATTAATGGCAAATCCTTCTTCAGTCAGATGGCACTGTATACATGTGATGTAGTGAATTTGCCTTTTAGCTTTGAGTTCTGGTATTTTGTAACCCTCATAGTCACAGCACTTTTGTTTATTTCTTAAATATTTGCAATAATCTACAGCTCTCTCTCTCTTCCACTTATTCTAAAATCCCAATGATATTGTTTCTTTCAGGATGATGGTGCAGATATGAAAGATGGCAGCTTCACTGAAGTTCCTACAACTGCAGAGAAGTCACCTGTAAATACAGCAGGTAAGACTTTCCCTGACTGGGTTCATAATGAAGAGGACAGACTTCACTTTTGTTGTGTACAAATGTGTTTGATGTAAGGTTGGTCTGAACTGATGTACAGTCAGCATTGATGTCCAACCATTATGATACAGAGGCTACATACACAGTAAAGCCTTAACAGTTGTGTCGTAAGTCATTTTGGCTTGATATAAATACTTTTAGTACATGTATAGTATACATATAGTATAGTACATGCTCTATAGTACATCAACTATGGTGTTCAGGCACCTAGTGTTAAGATGTGAGACTAATCTTTCAACAGGTGAAAGGGCACGTTGTGAGTCTGACGGCCCAGCAGCAGCTGTAGCGCTGGAAAGCTCCAGTGAAGTGCAACTGCAAATTGAATGGAAGAATCAAAATGCTCAAAAGAGTGAAGAACTTGGGAAAGAGAAAGACCACAAGCCTTTATTTGGAAATGAAGAAGAGCGGTCAGGCTCCCAAGAATCAGAGCATCAGACTGTACTGAAGTTGTCTTTTAGTGAGGTTCAGAATGTGTCCAAAACATCTGTCTTTGAGGATGAGAACGTGTCAGGTGTCAAACAAACACAACTAGAATCAGGGCGACAAGATGAGACGGAAACACATAATGTTTCCAAAGAAATTGAACATAGCAGGTCAGATGTGTTTTCATTTGGAGAAGATGAACAGATCGATGCTTCTTCGTATGCTGAAGAGGAGATCGAGCCTTCGACAGATGAGGAGCTACGGTCGTGGCGATATCCTCAGTACAAAGTGCACAAAGAAGACGAGTCTGTCATGGCTGAAGGACAGGAGGGTGTGTGTGCTGAAGAGGAAGAAGGAAGGTTAGAGTCATCTACAGTGGCTGAAGAGAAAGGATGCAGCGATCACTCTTATGTCCAGGATGGTGAATGTTGTTTGGGTGAGACTGCAGGTTCCTCTGAACTGCAGGAAGATGAGAAACCTAGAGCAGATGAGGAATCTGTGAAAGACCAGGCTACTTTAAACAGAGATCAAGAGAACATGGAGTCCTCTGAAGACTGTAGTGAGGAACCAGCTAAAGGAGATGATGATACTGTTACAACAAGACCAGACACAGAAGGATGTACTAATGAGGATGATGCATGTCAACAAACAAATGACATCCAGGCAACCAGTGTAAGAGAAGACTATGTGGACGACGACTCAAACTCAACAGGCCCAAATAGCATAGTGACACAAACAGAGGCATCTCCTCTAGCAGATGTATCACAAACACAGACAGAATATATGGAGGTTCACACTGAAGATGAAGCCCAGTCACAGGCAGACGATTATGCCGAGCCAGTAGACATGGATACAGAGGATCCAGCTCTGAGTCAGACAGAGGTCCAGGCATCAGTGTGCTTGTTGGAGACGGATGGAGCAGAGCTAGAAGCAGTAGATGAAAGGCAGGGTGATGGACAGCCAGAGAAAACTCACAAAGTAGAGGCAGGAGAGAGCTTGAAGAAAGTCACTTTTGTCCTGGAGCCTGAGCTAATCAATGACTCATCCCTGTCTGAGGCCAGTATCTCTGTGGACTCCAGGACAGAGACAAGTATGTCAGGTGAGATCAGTAAGATTTATGTGTGAGCACCTGGGCTGACTGGGAGCACCTGAGGGGAGGGCGAGCACATTGGTGAAGGTGCCAGGACTGAAACCTCTCACCGTTGGGGAACAGCAGTCTCTGGGTTTACATGAAGAGCAGCATGTCGATGATATCACAGGGTGACTTGAATCTGTTTCTCCATGTCTCAATCGTCAGTGAGTTTAAACTTGAAACTCATTAGTCAGCGATCTGTTGTATAAATGTCTTTATTTGCATCTGAAAGTGATTTAGTATATCTTTCTTTCTTCAGATACTGAACTGAGCTCTCATGATGAGACCAACACCTCTGAAATAATTGATCGGATGTTTGAGGAGGTGCTGGAATACGCTGGAAGGATGGAGGAACAGGGGATGGCTGATGATGATGATGCTGAGGATCGCGACAGTGGTATCGGCACTTGCATCGGAGACAAAGATAAAATGGACACGGAGTCGGAGAAGGAGAAAAGTGAAGAAGAGGCAGAAGCCAAAGAGGAGTGTGATGAGAGTAATGGAGACGAGCTGCTCACTTTCCCTCCAAGTGGCATCCTCTCTCCACTCAGCAAGTCTGTAGAGGCTGTGGTGACGCCTCTGGTAAGATGAAGTTATCGCATTTGGCTACTGATGCACAACTTCCCTCAGTGTCACTGAGAAAGAAAGAAAAATATTTGTTGTTTCATTTTTTATATTTCATCAACAGCGGCTCGCAGCAAGCCAGGAATCAAATCCTCCGTCTCTGCTCTTGACTCCTGAAGAGACCACCACCCCTCCTGTTGACTCCGCTCCGCTATACAGGTGAATTCATTATCTTTTTACTTAAATACACAAAATTGAATTTACAGTATTTGAGATGTATTCTGAAACACCTCAAATGGTAAAATGTCCAAGTTCATCATTTCATTTGGTTGGTTGTATGCTGAGTGCATATTACACTGACTATAATGTTGGTTGTTGGCAGTGTGGATGCCTACAGAACGCAGAGGCAGAATAAGCCGCCCAACATCCAGAGTGTCACCCCCAGGGTTCAGAGACGAGCTCCAGAGAAGTCACAACCTCAGCAGTCCGTCAACATGAAGGAGAAAATTGCGGTGAGGCCTCTTTTTATTATTAAAGAACAACACGTTTTCACAATAGGTCAGTTAATGTTCAGTCATTTCTAACCCTGATTGTCACACTGCAAAACATCAACTTCACTACTCAGTCAAATGAAAACCTAGTCTGTCCTGCTACTGCTGAAACTGTTTGAATGAATTAAAACGTCTGCAAAGCTTCCTTTACCCATGATGCTCGGTGCCGTACTGTGTCTGTCCAGGCTCTTAATGAAGAAGCAGGGAAGCTGCAGAATGTGATCAACCAGACGCTGCAGGCTCTGAGCTGCTGTACTGATGAGGAGCATGGACGAGGCTCACTGGAGGAGGCCGAGGCTGAGAAACTACTGCTGGTCTCCTGTATGTCCACGGTTTTGCTTTAAACTTCACCTGCGTGAACCAAAAACAGGACACCATGTTTATATTCTGTTTATACTGAAGCTGTAGCTGCATTTGTGTTTTTTTTATCTGGGTACATTTAATGTTCTGCTGAAACAGAATAACATTAGTAATGATCACATAAGACATAATATGTTTGATTATCAAACATTTCAACAGACAAGAAAACTGTGAAAGAATTGGTGTCAAAGTGAAAAGCAGAAAGCACCTATTTAACAATATTTATCGATTTAAATCCAGTGTCAGTCCAGAGTCAACTTGGTGATGATGATGTCATCGTGAATAACTTCAACTGTTACTAAATGGTCTCATCAGTATTTGACTACACTTATGAAAGTTTGTTTAAAGCTTGTTAATATCTTAATGTTAATGGGCCCCATCGTATTTGCTCATGCATGAAAATGCATTTGAGAAATCCTGCATAACTCACTAGAGACTGGGACGGTGCGTGGCGCAGTGGTTAAAGCGGCCGCCCCATGTAGAGGCAGCAGGCGTCCCCGGTTCGAATCCTGCGTCGGGCAGACCTTTCCTGCGTGTCATTCCCCCTCTCTGCCTCCCCCTTTCCTGTCCATCTTACTATATACTATCAAATAAAGCCTAAAAAATATACTTTAAAAAAAAAACTGGCTAGAGACATCCTGTGGCCTGTTCTGAATGTACACAACTTTTTTTTTTCGAAACCTAATGGAAACTTTGAGCATGTTTTGAAACTCTGTGTACCTTGTAATGATGAAACAAGTTTGTGTGATTTACCGCCTGTTCCAGGTGAGAAACGCTCCGCACTGCTGGCAGAGGTGTCCAGACTGAGGGAGGAGAGGAACTTGGAGGCCGCAGCAGGAGAGGACAAGGAATACGTTTCCCAGCAGCCCTGCAGAGGCACTGTCAGCATCACAAACATCCAGCTCCCTCTTAAGGTGGAATTTGTCTGCTCCTCACACAGCCGTGCAGGTAACACAGCAAGAAAACTTTTCTGCTATTCTCTATTTTTCTTAATTGTGTCATAATGCTGTTGAACATTATGGATGCTTGTGACTGCAATAAAAAAAGCCTCTATTCTAAAAAACAGGGCTCAATGAACAGAAACATGGTGGTTGACATCCATATTAAAATAACTTTTCATGTCCCCATTCAGGTCGGCCAAGCCACTACTTTTTCATCCTGATCCGTTACGGGCCCTGCAACATCATCGCCACTCCTCTGGCCACAGCTGCTGACGCTAAGAACGGAGACACCATCTCCTTCCCTACATCTGTCACGCTGTAAGCTGCAGTTTCACATCCAATCTGTGGTTATTTTATGTGATAAAAATGAGTTGTCTTGTCTCAGTCTTGTGACTGTACTGTATACATTTTATTTAAAGGAGAGACTCTCAAAGATCACCTTACATGAAAACAATGGAAAATGAAGATGTTGATAAAATCTTGTTGCTGTTATATTTCAGGGAGGATATTCGCTCATCCTTTGAAATTGATGTGGAAGTCTACAGTCTGGTGAGACACAGCATTGATCTTTTTATTTGCTGAGGGTAAAGCTACAGTTACATATTAGAAGAGTGAATTTTATATTCTCATATTCAGTTCTCTCCCCATTTGTCCTTCATTTACCAAGAAATAAGTTAAAAATACAATTTAAAAAGAACAACTAAAACAGATTTAAATACAGTAAATAAATAACATTACATTACAAGAATTAATACAGGAAAAAAACATAGTCATGAGGTCAGACACAGAAACCTAAAATGACCAAGAGAAACCAATGAAGTAATTTTTAAGTGCTTTGTAGTGAGTTCATGTGGACAGTGTAAAGACACCAAAAGAAGTGAGAACTTGAATGATGCAAAGCATGAGCTAGCCACTAGTCCTGCTCTAATGTGGACCAGTAGAATACTGTAGACTGACATCGCCAGATCTAAGATGTGACAGCAGTTTTTCATTAAAGGCTTTGTGAATAAACAAATGGATATGCAAATAGATCAATTCCCTTCAAAACAGGGAGGCATAAAGATGCATGTTCCATCCAGTTTAGACAGAAACAATATACGGTAATATATTGAAAGAGCGCAAGAGAGATCTCCATTAACTGCACCAAATGTATGTGACTAATCCTGTTTTATTTACCTGTTTTCATCTAGTCCCACACCTCAGCTACCAGCTCCAGCATGGATCGGGCCACCACCAAGTCACGGGTAAGTGGGTACCGTTCTCGCAAATAATATGCCAAATGTCTACTTATCAATGACAGTCTAACTCACTGAGACTTATTCACATATTCAGGTCACACCAAGAAAGCTTCTGAGCACCATCACAGTGAGTGTTTGTACTTCAAGCCAAAACATTATGTGATTTTTGTGACACCTTGCACTTCCATGTCATCGAAAACTTTTTTGTTTTGTTTCAGCAGAGATCCAATAACAGCCTGACATGTGAGTTTTTATTTCATTTATATTACACACACTTGAGTAACTGTAGAATAGAAGCTACTAGTAAATGTTTTAATAATCTGCAATAAAAACTAAATGTGAATCTGATGTAGAGGCAATTCTACCGTGTACCAAAGAGGCCTGGCAGCATTTTATTCATGAAGTTTGATTGTGTATTTCTTCATCAGCCGCTGCTCTCCCTGCTCTTAACACCCGCCGCTCCAGTAACTTCTGCCTAGTGGGCTCTCATAAGATCACCCTGGCCTCACTGGGACACAGCAAGTTCCCTCTGGATAAGGTAATTTTTAATTATCAGGTATTGGTGTGAAGAGCTGCTCACACCGTAACTGGTATCAAGAATCACATATCACACTCTGGGCTCCAGGATTATGTCTGAACCATGTTTGCAGAAAAGTTCGGAAAGCAGCATTGTTCAGCAGCTCAAACATGGAAAAGATAAAGTGTTGGTAACTTGCAGGGCAGAATGCTTTTGTGGAAACTTGTTTATTGAGTGTCAACATTCAGAGGGGGGGAAATATGGCCCACATCCACTGCCACCGGGCTCTGCCCGCGGCCCCTCCCCTCTGTGCATTTTTGGTCTTTGTGTTCTGTTGCACTTTCTGCACACGGGTGGGTTCACTGGTGATGTAACGTGTCTGTCTCTCCTCCCTCTGTCTCGCTTCCTCCACTCAGATGAAACTTGAAGGAAAAATCAGGAGGCTGCTGGGAGATGAATTTCAGGAAAAGGTTTCACTCTTTCCTCCACACTGTCACCCACTCTTCACCCCTCACTCTCTTCTCTGCTCCTTCACAGAAACTAACCTCAGACTCATGATGTCGGTCGTACAGACCTATCTAATCTCTAATTCATTATGCTGGTATTTTGACTCCAGTCATTACATTTGTTAAGAAATGTACTTTCTGATGCACAGCTAATATGTGTATGCATGGAACAATGTGCATGTACAAATATTTTTACTTTTCTCTCGACTATGTTCTTTCTAGAGGTGTCCCTGATCCAAGTCATTATATACGGAGTCTCTACCAATCTTTCGCACAGTGCACATTTCATTAAAATTAGTAGACGCAATCCAATGTATATGCTTGACAGTTGAGTAGCTCATCAGTGTACCAAGAAAAATCTTTTTGGTATTATTTAATTATTGAAATGGGATACGGGATTTCCCTCCAAGATGGAGCTAATAGCACCACAGTGATACCTACTCATAATTATCTTAGTAACAGAAATGAATGAGCTAAGTTCGAAACACATCTGATCAGTTTTCTTTTCAAAACAAGTGAAAACCATGTTGGAGGGAAATTCTTCAATATGTAGTTTTGCTTCTTGTTTCTCGTCGTCTTCCTCATCAGACCAGTTTGATAGCGTCTACCCTCCTCTTCCTTCTTGAACTGCAGGTGCCGTTTCTCTCTCCTCTAGAGGGCAACATCTACTTAAGGTTGAGCAGCGAGAGTCACTCCAACGTGCAGCACCACGGCTTTCTGGTCAGTTTTTCACCAACGCATCACAAATATGTGCCATTTGCTCCAACAAAGCAAATTCTTCATGTAACTCTTTTAAACTAAATTGAACTCTTCCACACCCTTCCTCTGTGTTTTAGCATTATTTGCATGTTAGTTTCCTTTGATTCACTCTGGCTTGTTGTGGATCTGCCCACAGACAATGTTTGAGTTGATCAGTGGATACGGGGTGTGGCACCGTCGATATTTTGTCCTTGAGGGCTGCAACATGTGCTACTGGAACCACCCGAATGACAAAGAAACCAAGGTAAGAAAAGAGCCACAGTCAAATGTGTAGATGCGGTCATCACGTTGCGCTCAGCTGGTCTGACTCTGTCCCTCGTTTGAACCTCTCAGGAAGCAGAGGGCAGCATCGCTCTGTCCAGCTCTCACAGTCAGTGTGTCAGGCCTGTCAAGAGGGACTCGTGCGCTCGACCTTTCACCTTTGAGCTGGTGAGCAACATCCCTCATCAGCAGCAGGACGACGGCCAGGAAGCCATGACAAAGTAAGTCGGAATAACACCAGGTAGTCTGCGGAGTGGAGGATGAGACAGCTGGGTTAGGATTGAGAGCCTCAAACTTGCCTGGGGTCAGTTTGGGACATGTGTCTCATTTTGGCCGATACACAATGAAACATCTGTTAAAATATAAAATGTAAATACAACATTTATTTATTTATTTACTGTGAGTACAGTGGATGTGGCTCCTCTGGCTACACCCAGCTACTTATGTCACAGTGGGTGTTTAATTTTTTGACAGCTGATGGGAAACGCCTTCTGTGACGACACCAGTTGGGTTGTGGCTCGAGATTTGTTTAGAAACAAGTTGAAAGTCATAATCTGCAACTTTTTCATATTAAAGTATCAAAAAGAATTACCTCATCTGTGTTCTACATGGTTGAGTTCACATGGTTTACATTCTCCCAAAATCAAATCTCAAGCCACAGGAATCTGTGATGTTAACCACGGTAATGTGTCATTTGTTACCTGTCAATGACATTATCCTCTGTGATGCGTCAGTGTTGTGGTTTCCTGACAGAAGCTTAAAATTTAGTTGATGGATTTGGGGAAAGTTTGCAATGTGCAATAATGTGAATACCATAATGACACTATGATGAATAAATACTATTTGTAGATAAACTTGCTGATTCATGAAGACAACAATTCCCATGATCCCATGAAATTAGATGCACCTAACACCATCCTTTGTTACTGTTGTAAATCAGAGACAGCTGCAGGCAGAGGTTACAGACTGTGACTTAAATTTTGTTTAAATGTCCCTCGAAAAACAAACTGATGGCCGTCCCTCCTCTTTTTTGTTCAGGTGTTGGTTTTCAGCCGACACCAAACAGGACAGGCTGGACTGGATGGAGAAACTCAGCCAAGCTCTTTTGGACTTTCACACATGGAACCGAGCATCGGCGACCCAAACAGAAAGTCAGCAGTCACACACAGTGAGCAGTGGGAACCTGAGAGAGAGCATACTGTAACTACGTAACTAGGACCTGGGGTCATGAAGGCGTCCCGATGCAGCTTTAGTGTGTAAGACGAGCTGACATCAGGGTTTAGGTGGAAATGAACGGCCATATTATAAACGTATAACCAGGCTAAATGTATCTAATATTGATTTATCTTTGGGAGATGTTTCTGTTTATTTCTTTTAATTTGGATCTAATCAGAACCGTTAGTCGTCACTTTTATTTGCTAAGTTACAATTGCCATTCAACTATTTTTATTTTTTTGTGGAAATCAAGTTTTTTATGTTTTCTTTTCTTTGTTTTGCTTCTTTTTTTTTCATTGGCAATCAGCTGCTTTAGCCTGTACTGGCAATATTATTTGGTCACTTTCATTAGCTATGGCGAAACATCTCTTGTATCTCTTATTTTTCAAATCATTTACATTATATTTAGGTTCATATTGTAATTTTGTATCATTTAAACTGGAAGGATAAACAAATTTATATAGAAACACTAATAATATTGAGAGAGAGAGAATCTTTAACTCTACTAAACTGAAATGGCCGGGGACACTACAAATGATTAGAGTATTGAAGTAATTGAAGTTAGAGTGGGAGTGGGAGCCTCGCTTAGTTATTAGACAGTTAGACAGTGTATGCGCCTCTTAAATGAAATCTAAAGGGATTCTGTGTCCGATCAAAATCTGTATCTGTTCTCCTGTTGGCACAATGTGTCAGTGGTGTCTCGGGGGTTTTACTTCCTTGTCGGTGCCCTGAAGAGTTCACTCATATTCCTTAGCACATGATTTGTGTTACTGCACATATATAAAGCTGTATATTTACATATGTAAACCAATATTATATATGTAATCCACAAATCCGTAAAGGAGGGGACTGCAGGGATGCTGCTACGATGAATGTAGTCTGTTTTGTCTGATGGCCTGTCCTTTTCTATGTGTGTCAACATCATATTGTTATAAATGTTATTCATGTGAGCTCTCATTCTATGCACTTAATGGAAGGTACAAATAAAATGAATGGAATGAAATGGCTACAAAACTGTCATTAGGCTAGTATGTCTAATCTCTAGTAACTGATTAAAATTGTATAGAATATGATTTTTCTTTGGGAAATATGTTAAAAGTGAGAGAAAGTTATTTCAAATGGACGTATAGTGCTCATTTACAGTGATGTATAGAAGATGTAGAGGTTTAGGTGGCTGAGCCATAGATCCTCTATATGTATAGAGCCTGAGAGAGTCTGGCAGGAAGTCAGCTCAGGTCAGGAATGTCAGACAGGAAGTAGTCTAGAATTAGACATCCTGTTCGTCCCAGAGCCTCTCTGGGTGGAGGTGCTGCTGGATGTTATGAAGCTTAAGGTGATGACAACAACAGAGGGGAGGGGAGCACTTGGTTCTGCTTTCTGGACACACAGCTGTGTTGAATGGGCCAACAGAGCAGCAGCTGTTTGAGCCTTCTTACGCTCGGTGGTGGTACAGTACAGTGGATTTCCATCAGATTGTCACCCTCCACGGCCTTGGCTGATTTGTGGCAGCAATTTCAGTTGAAGTAGATGTTGTTGCTAATGGACATGTTAAAATTGATTATTCAGACACCCTTGTGAGACATCAAAATGTATTTTCCAGCAGTATACTCTGCCCTTGTGGTAGTCTTCTGCATCTCTCTGTAATATAGTATTTTCTTTACTGACTTGATCTCCAGTTTTTTGTTTAACTGGTCACATTCTCCGAGATCTTGAAGCTTCCTATGTCCAAAATATCCTTATTGACCCTGTCTCTAATCACCTACTATTGTTAGTTGGTCAGGGAGAAGATGACTAGTAGTAACACAAGAACTCATCTTCTGCATCTTCTTCTAAGTGAATTTCTTCTTTGAGGATACTACCACGTCCTCTCACAGACCAAAAAGATTCAAGCAAAATTTTAAAGAACATACTTCACATAATTTGACAACGTTGTCTTCTGTTGTCTTCTGTCTTATTGTCCTTTGTGTGTGCTGAGCTCTTGCAAATCGTTTTTCAATGTGGGTTCCCTCGTGTAAATAATCTGACTCTGACTCTACTTCACCTACAGTACATACTGTGAAACAAGACTTGAGGGTCAAAAGCACATTTTTGAATCAAGCATTAACTTGACCAACTGTTTACAGAATGTGACCAGTTCAAGGGAAAACTGGAGCCACATCACTGAAAAAGAAAAAAGAGTTTGAGAGAGACTCAGAGGACTACCGTCAACGGGCAAGGGTATTCTCAGAAATCGGACCAGTTGCTTGGTTATCTGTTGTAAAACACCTGTTGCATTTTGCACACGATTGAAAACATTGGTCTGATTGTGGCACTAGAAGAGTCTGTTGTCTATATGTAGCAGAGACATCCAGTGAATTTCATCACTGTTATTAGCTGAAAAAATGTTTATCTCTGGGTGAAGAGCTGGATGAACAAAAGTCTGTGAACACGTCACACAGTTTCTCCAAAGCGGAGCGAGAGGCCGAGCTGAGAGAAACACTGTAGTTAAGAGCTGCTGTCACTGACGAGACCAGGGCTCAGCAGGTCAGTGGCCTTGTTGTTGTTCTTGGTGATTTGGCCCCACCCTGACAGGAATACACCCTGCACAACATCCTGGTGTGTCAGCCACAGTTCTCTTCCTTACACCTCCCTGGAGGAAACTGTTTGTGTGTGGCAGATATACAAGAGGTGATGCTGAGGTGGGCTGCCCTGCTGGTGCAGATGGCAAACAATCACTTGTGGTGATGTCAGACTGATACAATATGGATCAATGGTTGTGGGTGTCTGAAAAAGGAAATCTTCTTTTTCAGTCTTTCCACCTGAGATGTTTTATTTTCCTTGGTTTTAGCTCTTTAATGAATGAGTAATGTGCAACACCTCAGAGACCAAGTCAGCACCTCCCCACAGCGCAAACATACTAAGTTTATTTGTGTTGAATGTGTGGGTTGTGAAGTTTTTTTGTTTTTTTTTTCTTTCTCTAAGGAAGCTGAGAAAGGCCATGCTCACAATTATCTTTTTGTCCCATCATGTCAAGGTGATAAAGCTTGTTTTCCTGAGACAGTCATCAAGAGAAAACATTTTGAACTGAACTTCAGCAACAATCCATACTAACGTGATCTCTTTTCTACCTGATGGTTTGATCTGATGATTAAAGGGATAGTTCAACATTTTGGAAAATTGGCCCATCATTGGTTCCTTACACTTAATTGTCGGTGCAAGGTACTTTTAGAACGGCGGAGCAGAGCCGCAAGCTGCTCAGAGCTACACTAAGGAGGCTCATGGAATTTCTTTCCCTCATCAAACTTATCAAATACACAATCCAACAACCAGAGGTGGGTAGTAACGCGCTACATTTACTCCGTTACATTTACTTGAGTAACTTTTTGGATAAATTGTACTTCTAAGAGTAGTTTCCATGCAGCCTACTTGTTACTTTTACTTGAGTATATTTCTCCAGAAGAAGCGGTACTTTTACTCCGTTACATCGAGCTACATTCCGGTCGCTACTTTTTCTTATCGATCTAATGTGCAAATTGTTTGTTTTAATGGAGATACTTCCGAGCCTCTGTCACATGACTGCGTTTCACCAATCAGATGTAGCCACTCACGACGTGTGCCTCCATTTAACCAATCAGACAGAGCCAGGCAGTCACGTGACCGCACACAGAATCTCCACGGTAAACAGGACGGCCACTCCGCCTCAAATTTGAGAAACTGCGGCTAGTAAATGATTAGGATGACGTCAGCCCTAGCTGGTATGTCGTGGATAACATCCGTGAAGGCAAAGATATTCAATATAAACCGTCTTTGGTGAAGGTTCTCAGTAATCCAGGTCGTCTTAGTCTTCTTCCTCCCTAGGAAATTTAAACAACCCCATACACACCTGGAGACATGTGACTCCTAGTCACATGACCATCCCTCCAGTGTCGGGGTGTGGTCATGTGACTCGAGTCTCGGGGGGTGTGGTCATGTGACTTTGGTTTCACTAGAAACCAATCATAGGACCACCCACTCTGGGTTTAAATACCTGGGTCTGGCATTAGTCTCAGACAGTTCATAGGCCTATGTGAGTTGTTGCAGCTGAATTTGTCTTAATTTATGTTACTTTGTAAAAAAAAAAAAAAAAAAAAAGTCATTTAGGCTATTGTCGTAGTTGTTAAATGTTGTTCTTTGGCAATATCTGAATTTTTTCATTGCTATTATATTTCTGTGTATTTGATTAGGCCTACAGTTACACGCTGATCATTAAATGAACAAAACAGAGGTTACTCAGCAGTTACTCAGTACTTGAGTAGCTTTTTCACCAAGTACTTTCTACTCTTACTCAAGTAAATATTTGAATGACTACTTTTTACTTTTACTTGAGTAATATTATTCTAAAGTAACTATACTCTTACTTGAGTACAATTTTTGGCTACTCTGCCCACCTCTGCCAACAACTCAAAAACGCTCTTGTGGACAAGTTGTGACCTGCACATTCACCACGCTATGAGACAATAACGGAACATTACGAGACAGAGTTGTTTTAGAGGCAAATGCAGAGACTGCTTGCCGAAAAACTGCTTCCAACGGGAACGGGCGACAGCGGTTTTGCATGAATTTACCTAAAACAAATAAAGGTTACAAACCTGCTACTAAAACTATAGGGATTATGGCAATGGGCCGATTTGCCAAAATGTTGGAACTGTCCCTTTAACACAATCATAACCATGATGAGAAAACAAGTTTTGTTAATAGTGTAATTATCTTGTTATCTCAGGATAACAAACTTTGTTATTTTGACATACTGGGCTAAAAACATTTGTATGGCATGTTTGGATAAAAAGTGCTTTCCAGACATTCTAACTGTTTTAAGATGTAGGAAGTAGTGGGCTCTGAAAAAAAAGTAAAACACAAGCCAAACAAAGTCAGTTTTGTCCATTGTTCAGATTCAGTTCTTCAAAGATAACTCACAGAGGACCCACGCACAAGTTTTAAACTTGCATGAGAGAACGTGAATTGCATCCCCTGAAAGACGATGATGGTGCTGTTTCCTCCAGATAGCGTGTTTGAGCTGGATCCAGCTACACGGCCACTTGGCATCGCTCCTCGCTGTGTTCTGAAGAGCTACGGGAAGCTCACAGGCGTAAACAGGGTGATGGGGGTCAGAGGACTCCACTGGTCCACAAATAAACAAAAGTTCAAAAGCTCCAGAGGAGACGGACGATGACACGGTTCTGTTTCTGCTGTTACTGCCACGTCCAGTGTCAACAACAGTTTGACACCTACCTGGTGTTCAAGGAAAGGTGGTGACTGGATGATGGTGTTAAGTGATTCACATTTAGTCACTTTTCAGATGCATCTATTAAATCCTACTTAGATCTGACTGACTGACTGACTGACTTCAGAGCAGGGGGTACTGAGACCTGGTGCTGATGTGTGGCTGAGGTCGTGTCAGACACCTGTAAAGTGCCTCATGAAGACAGAGTAATGGTCACTGGCTGCATTAGCTCTTGGCTTCTGTCTTTTCCCTTCTGTACAGTGGCTTCAGCCTAATGACTTATGCATTATACATCATTTTTCCTGTAACTGCGTGTCTCTTTACGAGTTGAGGAGACTCTCTGACTCCCTAAAGATTTTGTGGAACATCAGCTCCACTTAGCCTCGACCCACCCCTCCCCTCTCCCCCTCCCCCCCTGTCACCATCTGGACTCTTTTCCCGGTCCCTTCCCTCTCGCTCTCACTCGACCCTCTCTATCTCTCCCCTGCTGCTTTTAATGTCCCATGGGACAAAACAAAAATCATAATTGCTTCACATTAAAGCAATTTTATTTTAGTCACTGTGAATGAGTGCATGAGTGATTTTGATGCAATCAGCACAACTGGTGACGTGTGAAACATTTTGTTTTTACAATTCAGATTCTTTGCAAATTGAACAGATAAGAAACATGTTGATTAGTGAGCTCGGACATGGATGAACTGAAGCCAGTTGTTTCCCCTTTCCAGTCTTTGCAGATATTTCTTACTTCAGTTAAAGTATTGCAGCACTTCATTTTTAAATACTTAAGTATTCAAATGTACATTTTTGTTATGTCACAGAGACTGCTTGCCGGAAAAACTGCCCCTGATGGTAACGCCTATCAGGTTTTGCAGGAATTTGCCTCAAAAACAACTCGGTCTCGTAACATTCCATTATTATCTCATAGCGTGGTGAATGTGCAGGTCACAACTTGTCCACAAGAGTGTTTTGGAGTTGTTGGATTGTGTATTTGATGAGAGAAACCTAGAAATGTAGCCTCCCATTAGCCCCCATAGCCCTGAGCAGCTCACAGCTCGGCTCTGCCGTTCAAAAATGATCTTGCAACGACAATTAAAGGTAAAGAACCTACTCCTAAAACTTTAGGGATTATGGCAATGGGCCAATTTGCCAAAATGTTGAACTATCCCTTTAACAAATGGATTCACACAGTACAAACTCAACAGTTTGGCAAAAAAATCCATAAGAAAAATCGTTTGGCCAACCACAGCCATGGTCTGGATTTAAACAAGGGCTGTCACATGCAGAGATGCCATTAAAGTCAGAAGTACAATATTTTTCTTAAAGTGTAGTGGAAATAAAGTCAGAAATTTGCTAATTTGCTAATACCTAAATAAAGTACAGATACCTTTACACCAAGCAAATACATGTAACTTCACACAAATCCCCATGTAGATGAGCATAACGTTTTTATCTGAACTATTTGGAGATAGCAGTTTGACAAAAGAATCCCAACTCAAAGTCCACTTTCTATCTTTCAAGCAGATCACATGGTCTTCATGCCTGCTCATTTGACAAGATTGATCTGTTGACACAAAGCCTGGCCTGTCGCTGTAAATATTGCATCCATAACCGTTCTTTTCTCAGATGAAGACACTGGGGCTGAGTGTTGGTAAGTGAAACCTTGACCTGGGATTGTTTGAAGCCACAATTCGAATCAGAAAGCTGAGGTAATTGTTATTTACCATCATCTCAACAAGCCCTTGAAAGCATCATATTCCATGTACCCTCCCTGTCCCTGCCCCCTTTCTCCCTCCTCCTCCCACCTCCCCACCTTCCAGCATTATTCTCTTCCCTCCCTCCTCCCCCCAGCTCCCTCCCTTTCCTGCTGGCCTCTCAGCAGAGGATGTGTCTGGGTGAGAGAGAGTGTGTGTGTGAAGGAAGAGAGGAAAGCCGTCAGTAGAATGGATTTGTGCCCTCTCTCCTCCACCCTTTCTTCTCCTTCTTTTTCTTGTCCTCCATCTCATCTGGTCTTCCTCACCCTCCTCCTCCTCAGCCAGCATTGCGCCCCGGGCACCTTCAGTGCCGGCCCTCAGGGAAAAGGAGACTCTGGATCCGCTGGATGGTCGGCTGAAAACTGAACTTCAATGTCAGCGGGAGATCAGAAGAATGGTGGTGACAAACCAGGAGGTAATGGGACACACACACACACTCACACACCTGCCTGTTGACAGTTATGCTGTAACGCACTTCTTCTTCCAAAGTCTGTGAGTTGAGCTGGAGATAAAACAAAACAAATCTGCATGACTGTCCCGCTTCTCGACCGGAGAAATGAATGAACTCTTCGATATCCATCATTCAGAGTCAGGTTGAGCGTGATGTATTGATTTGTATTAGAGCAGCATCGGCTCTAATTACAAAGTGAACATCTGGAAGTCGGTGACGTCTCTTCCTCTTCACAGCGCCAGATAAACAAAGAGTGTTGTTTATTGTGAGTGAACTTTTAAAAGCTGTATAGGTTCATCAGCTCAGCTCTGAATGTAAAGCTTTAGTGGCCCCTGGTGGCCCCCAATGCAACTTTAAACAGTGTCAACACAAAGTGCTGCTGATGAAAATCATGTGATGTGGTCAAAAGCTCCACAACTCTTATTTAAATGTCACAAATTGAAATGACATGCAAAAAAAAAGATAAACTGATTTTTTTAAATTTTCTTTTAAGGATGGAATCAGAGACAGCACAGGCTATGATATCCTGACTTTTAGAATTCAGTATGAGTAAAGCTCCAAAAACTATGAATCCAACATAATGCATCTTTTGTGTTGCCCATGACTATAGTGCATCTTGAAAGACACTGGATATTTGCATGACATAATCTGAAAACATGCGTGTGATTCTGCACCATCATGACCAGAGAGTCTCCTCCATCACTGCAGAGTGATGGTGTGGTCATCGGTGGGTGACTGCTCTGCTGTCCTCTGCTTACACAACACTCATCACTTTCACCGAATGTGAGCTCTGTGGTTTATTGTTTTGCAGAGTTGCTGATGACGATGTTACAGATTTAGTCTCGGTAAGAGAAAGCGGAGTGTCCCATAACCTCCTGAGACAGAGACTGTCCTGTTTGCGTAATTGAGATTTCCTGCACACACGCACACACATACAGACATACACGTCATGAGTTGCTATACTAACAAGGACCTAACCCTCACAGAAATTGACCATTTGGTGCTAAATGCCTCTTCTGTGACTCTTTCGATACTCTAATCTAAACTCATTCCCTAAATATTTGACCCACCGTCACAGAGGGATGGCTTCATGCTGATGACCCAGCACTGCACATTACTCTCAGCTGAGTCACTGACTGGTGCATTATTCAGTTAAGACCAATTAAGATGTGTAATTCAAATGGGAGTGTGGTCATGTGAGTCTGATGGCTGCTCTGCTGCCTGTCCAGTCCCACTGACAAACAGATGAGAGATGATATCCTGCCTGACTGTCCAGCAGGCCGCTATAAAAGAATCCTCTCCATTAGGATGCAGAGATACAGTGTGTTTGACTCAGGATTACAGCTGCTCATCATCCTCTAAATGCTCTCTCTCTCTATGGTTCGTAGCTCAGCAGTGAGAGGTGAAATCGTGGAGAAGCTGAGAGAGATAACAAAATCAGGGTGCACTAATTGTCCTGAGCTGCTTCAAAAGAGATAACAATGCCATCCATAATTCAGAAATCTTGTCAGCAAGGAGCAGAGAGCTGCTCTAGAGACAGAGATCATGACGGTAAGGAAGTTAAACCTGGTTTGGCTGATCATCAGGCCTCTTCCAGCTTTTCTCTCAGGAATCTTGTGTCTGCCATTTTTCTTGCATATTTTAGGTTTACTAAAAGTTAAAGGCTGATTAAAGATCAAGTGTTTGTGTTTGTTCACATCCATATGATGTTTTATATGATACAAAACAGTAATTAGTGAAATCAGTCAGGACCATAACTGAGCGTTTCCACCTTGAGCTGCAACTTGTGGGTGCAGGGGGTGGGGCTAAATCAACCTGTAACATTGTCACTATGCAGACATTAGCATTAACACAACCACTAACTCTGTGTCAGCCTACTACAAGCTAACAAATAATTATCAACACATAAAAGATGCTAACTGCATTGATGGTTCTCAGCCGTCGGCTGGTCTCTGGTTCTGGTCTCCACTGACTCATATGGCTGAGTTTGTCATGTTTCCTCCTCTAACCATGATCTTATGATCATGGTTAGAGGAGGATGATGCTGATGATGATGATGCTCTCTGCTCTGTCACCTGGAGCCAGCAGGAGGTGGGTGGCGCCCAGGGCCTCATCCAGGTTTATCAATGTGGATGCAAGAGTAGTTCCTGAAGTTTGTGACAGTTTGAATCTGTTCTTATGAGACTTTCACTGGTTTGCTGTAGTTATAGTGATGCTGTAGGCCTGAGGTTTTCAACAGGGGGTCCGTGACCCTTAGGGCATCCACAGAGGTGCTGCAGGATGGTCGTGGACATTTGGTTGATTAGACAATGTTTTATATCTTTTAGTTTCCACATTTATGTTTCAAATGAAAATGTCAATTTGAATAGCTTGTCTGCATGATTACCATGCTGTTCAGTTCACTTCAATTCAATTTAATTTAAAAAACTTTATTTATACCCATGGGGCAATTAAAGAAGGCACGCTGAGCAGTTCAAGTAGAATAACATGTAGACAACAACACACACACACCCATACACACAATGACAGACATTGTTGATATTGGCATTGGTATCAGTGAACAAAGTCTGTTTATAAATGGCAGAGGGACAGCCACCCTACCCAGCTTGTACTCTACACGTTTAGAAAAAACATGAATATATGAACCTGTGTATATGAAAAGCTTAGTATTAAATGCACAAAAACAAGCTGGTACTGGGTCCAGTTTAATGTAATACACTTTTTTCCCCCATATAGTAGAGGTCCCTGCTCCATCTATCCGTCAGTTTGGGGGTCCTTGGCCTGAAAAACGTTAAAGAGCCCTGCTATAGGCTATTCCTTTTCCAGCTTTGCAGTATATAATGTGCCTTAAAACAAACCAGAAAAGGCACATGTGGTTGAAATCTTAACCGGATTGAAAACCTATATTTGTGCATGAGATTTGAAAACAAACTTGAGGTGAAAGCATAACAAGACATGACTGACTTTCATCATTTTTAACTTAAGCCATCAGCAGTTGAATCACACTACATGTGGACAGCTACGTATATACTGTATGGAGCTTTAAACTGATACATCAGAGGAATTCAAAAAATCTATACAAATTATACATTATCCACAGGAGGTCAGCCTGAAATGTGAAATGAGATGTGTGCTGTCTTTATTGTGTCAGTAACATAAAACTGGAGTTGTTGAGGGGATTACATTTTTAAAACCCTTCTGGGAACATAATGGACAGGACTTATCCCAGACGTTTCCCTGACTCTGCTTCTTCTCTGCTGCTGCTGACAGGCAGGGTGGCGGTGGCTGAGGTCTGGCCAGAGGTGGAGAGGGCCGAATGTTTGGCCCGCGGCGCTGCCTTGAAGTGGGCGTCGGGTGTTTTCTGTCGGCCTGAACATCTGGAGCGACTGAGCCAGTACAAGAAGAGGGAGACCCAGAGGACTGTTTCCATACACACCAGACTCAAGGTGACAACAGCACACCAAATGATGAATCTCATGCCACTAGTCATTGAATCACCCATTAACAATCATTTCCCTCCAGTCCATGGTCCAGTCATACCTGGAAGGGGTGGGCTGGGGACTGGAGCAGCTCCAGGAGGCCAGGGCCGAGCTGAAAGAGGTGTCACACGCTTTGAGGAAAGCAGGACGGGAATCCAATCAAAACGCAGAGGGGGTGAAGTCTCTGGAGAGGCTGAGAGAAGTGTCAGTCAACCACTGTCAGCTTCTCGCTGCTGTCAGCAACCTGCCACGACTGTACTCTGGTGAGAGGACGCTGCTCAGTGAACACGCTCATTCATAATGAATCAGTGATTCCTGTTTCTAACAGTGATGTCCTGTTGGAAGTCATACAGTAGTTCACCATCCATTACCACAACTGCATTTTTTATAATCCACCTGCACCATGAGAGAGGGATCACAGAGAAACCGGCCATACAATATACTGTATGTGCCCTGCAGTAAATGTGAAGTTTCTAGTGTTCAAGCTGATGACATTTTCTCATAAAACTATTGATTCAACTTTGCATATGGAAGCTGAGAAAGGACAAACTCACAAACATTTTTTATCTTGGTATCACAAGCTAGCAAATCTTGTTACCTTGATAACAGCAGGGGGTTTTTTCCAGTAAAGCTCCTCAGCAACAATCCTTGATCTGAAAATGATCCTGCATGAAAGGATACAGTGTGGATTCACTTTACTGAATTAGAAGTTAAACACCCTGGTGGCTCGGTCATCTGATTTCTGATTTACAGTCAAAATGATGAGGAAACTAGCTTTGAAATGTTCAAATAATGTGATAAATATTTTGGTATCTTGGATTAAAAAAAAAGATGAGAGGACATTTGCTCTCAAATTTACACACACCCAATTAAGATGACCCAGTTTACACAGTTTTGTTGTTTCTGAGTTATTAGGACATTTGCATGTATAGCTTTTCTCAGCCTCCATAGTCATGATTGTTATTGTTATTGGCTCTGTTTCTACAGAACCAGAGACAATAACAGGTTTGGAAATAACAGGAAGTTTGGACTTCCACAACTAGTTATTGTGTAATACAGAACATTTCTTTCCAGAAACTAAAATGTTAAGCCTCCCTCTTGAACAGCTTCAGTCGTAGCAAGAGGTTGTATAAATTGTTGACAGTTCATGGACTTTAAAATCCCCCCTCTTCCTCCTCCCTCCTCTCTCCTCCCTGTCCTTGCCCTTTGCAGTGCGTAGCATGGTGTTGGAGACTGAACGTCTGGTGGAGTCCCGGCGGCTCCTGGAGGCCCACGCCCGGCTGATGGATCTGGAGCGCTGGCAGGACGACATCCTGTGGCAGCTCCACGGGGCCGCGGGGACAACAGGAAGTGCACTCAGCAGTGAAGACCAGGAGCTGGTGGCCAAATATTTCTCTGGTGTTGGCCGGCTTGTGGAGGCACTGGGTATGTTTTCACACCATACGAGACATCACACACATCAAACACACCATACAGTATATGTCAGGACTGGTATGTTGTTTAGTGACCTGCATTTTTTTCCCGATGCAATACACTCACATTGAATGATCTACCACAGAAAAAACATACCATAAATGTAACATAAATTAGATACAACTAGAGTCACTGCCTGGTGTTCGTCTGCCTCCTCCTCTCAGATTGGTCTCAGGTTACAGCTGTTTATCTAGAGTCATATCAAATATGTAAAATGTTGTCAAAATTGCTGTGAGGCTTCAGTCTTGAGTTATGGAAGGAAGGAGTGTTTTTGAGATAACAGCGACCTTGACCCTTTGAACTTTATTCACCCACATTTGTGCTAGATTTGTGGAAGTTCTATCAAGGCGTTACTGAGCTATCATGTCCATAGGAATGAAACAGACAAATGCACAGACAACTTGTAAACAGCTCTGAATCCTAAACAAAACAGCTCTGATGCAATAGAAATGCTTCTAGTCTGTGTTCAGAAACTGAGCCTTAAAACCAGCTGTCAGGACTCTTGTAACCTTGTGATGTCACAACATAACAGCCACTAAGCCTCGTCCACCTGGACGCGCATTTCTTCTCCGTGTGTGTTTTATCTGAAATCTGTACTGTCTTCAATTGATCTTTATCAAGGAGTTTTAATTAAGTTTTTATTTGGCCTCTCTGGTGACCCTTGTCAGCTTTTATCCGTTGTTTTATTACTTGTGTTGTCTGAGTTGTACTTGGGCTGAAAATCAGCTGTTATTGTGGCTTTGGGTGTGGATTAGAAACCTTCTTACTCACCATTAAAGGATCACATAAACCGTCTAGAGTCACAGCTCTGAAAAAAACCTGCATCTCCATTGCTACTGCTCCAACAAAGTAGCTCATCAATTCATAGTTGCAGTTTTCCACTGTTGTCATCCCAACTGCCTGATCCCTCACCTCCCTGATGTCACTAGTCACCTTGGACCACGCAAGCTTTTCTGATTGGTCCCGCTGCACACTGGCACTGTACCAGTTCACCTGGAGGGTAGAGTGTTAGAGCAGTGACTGAGTGATGTTGGTGTCTGCAGCAGTAATGAAAAAGTTTATCAGTCCCTGGATGAGTCATTGTCTCACATCCTCAACGTCCATCCTGTCGCTGCAGGCAAGGAGCTGTGGGCAGTGGTGAGCAGTGCTCTGGCTCTGGCGCGACAAAACCCCACACCGTTTGTGTCAGCAGTGAGGATAGTGGAGCGGGAGGAAGCCCTGGATCAAGCTCTTCTGGAGGAGAGAGGTGGGACGGGGAGCAACAGCAGGCCCCTACCTCCCGGACGACCTCGCTGTTGGAGAGCATGCTTCTTCCAGGTTGGCACCAGCCGATCCACGACATCGCACCCTTCACTCACTCACTCTGCTTGTAACTGTCTGACTGTGCTACTCCGGCCCCTAAGGTACTAGAGGAGGCGGTGTCTGCGCGATTTCGTAGTGTTTCCTACCTGCACACACGTGGTCCGGGTCTGGCAGGCCACCTCTCTGCTCTCCAACACGCCACCATGACAGACCTATCCACTGTGCGCCACCTGCTGGAGCACTGTGTCCCGCCTCACTATCGGCTAACAGGAGCCTACCTGAGGGCCAGCCATCGCTGTCTGCAAGCTCACCTGACACAGGTGAGACATGGGAGAGAATTCAGTCTTTAGCTTTGATGTCTCTCCTTAAAGGGGTAGTTCAGTTTTTTGTTTTTTTAAGTGGGGTTGTATGAGGTACAAATGGCCACTAAATATAATATCTGCAGTGGAAAGGTCTCTGCTCTCCCCCACTGAGAAATACCAGGAGAGACCTTTCTACTGCAGATATCATACTTAGATGCCATTTGTACCTCATACATTCCCACTTTAAAAAAAAACTGAACTGTCCCTTTTTGTCACCTACTAACACATGTGGACAGGGCTCATTTTTTCTCATGGGTTTTTGCTCTGAATTATTACGGCTTACAAATAGAAGTTAAACATGCTGTAGGCAGATAATACATTGAATGTACTGTATGTAATTTTGAAACGGGTGATGACGTCACTAAGCGATCTTTGTGGCCTAGGTCAGCAGCTGGGACCTGGAGAGTGGTGAAATCTTTGCTGTGCTCAACTGGGTGCTGCACATCTACAACAGGTGAGGTCAGCAACCTGTAGTGAGTCTGTATGTTTTATTGTTGTCGTTAATTATGGTTTGAGATTACAATTTACTGTGGCTTGTTGGGATAAGGAACGGATTAACTTTAATACATATTGTTTCTCTTTTCCTTAGTTAACATCTAACAAAGCTAAAACCCCAAATAGAATATATAAAAAGTATCATTCATCACAGATTCTATGCTTTTTTTGTTTGTTTCTTTGAGAAATACAGAATATTTATAGGTCTTCAAAACCATCTGAAAACCATAAAATGAAATTATATGAGAACTAAACATCACTTAAGTTGAACGTTACATATTTCCTATGTCATCACCTCGTTCTGCCCAAGTAAAAAGTTCTCTGTAATGTCAGTAAACCAGTTTGAAATTGTATGCCATCATCAAACTCTCTGAGTGTGACAGTCTTGTTTTGTAGCCCAGATATGATGGGTCATCCTGAGCTGGCGACTGAGATGGAGAAAGAAGAGCTGGGACCTCTGATCTCCACCGAGGGACTGGAGCAGCTGCAGCACAAATATGTGCAAAGTGTACGGGTGAGTGAACCTCAGTGCTTTAGTCAAGATCTCATGAAACCTTGACCTGAAAAACAGAGTTCCTGTGTTAAGTTTGGAAAAGAGTTTGTGTCATTCAAATCCACTCTGTTACAGAAAAGTGTGTCCGAGTGGATGCACAAAGCTCTGCAGGTGGAGCTGCAAGACTGGCAGAGGGACCAGGAGCCGGACACAGACCATGAAGGCTTCTACCAAACCAGCCTGCCTACTATCATCACACAGGTACACAATGTGCTGTACAACAACATGCAGACACACAGGCAGGTGTCTGCAGGTAGAAATGTGGCAACAACACCGAAATCTCATCAACTTGACCCAGAAAAAGTGAAACAGATGTGAGCTGCGTCTAATCTAATCTCATGTAATCACAGTAATAGTTTTCATCCCCGTCCACTTCACATGTAATTCCATTATGCGCTTAGTGCTTCTTTAAATTGAATTTGAAAGCTGTTTCTCTGCCTCTCCTTGTGAACCGACTTCCAGGTTCCGTAAACACTTTTCAGCAGCACGATGGCTAAAGCGTCTCATGCTTCACATTCTGTGTCGACTTGTTTTCTGTGTGGGACAGATGCTGGAGGAGAACACCCGCGTGGCTCTGATGATCGGAGAGTCCCTACGAGATCAGACTATACAGATGGGACTGTATGAGATGGAGAACCTCTTGAACAGGTGTGTGTGTGAATCCATTATTTGCTCATCACTTCCTGCCTCCTGTTAAATTCTCACCTGCTTTGATCAGTTTACCTTCCAGTCATCTTCTGCATCTTTTCCTCCAGGTTTCGAGAGGCTCTGGTGGAATTTGGGAAAGAGCATCGCAGGGATCTGAGCAACAACAAAAATAAGTTCTACCTCCACTATCTGTTGGCCTCCATCAGCAACTGCATCATCCTCAAGTGAGATTACAGCAGAGTGGTGGTGAAATGTTTTCAAGGCTTTGCAACACATTTTTAAAGATGGAAATCAAGTGTTTAACTTGTTAACACCCACTATGTTTTATATAATGCAAGTCAACACCTTTGAGCTGTAGTGAATCAATGACAATCTTATAAACACAGATTCATAAATCATACATACATCATCACAAAGCACAAAGAGAGAGAAGAATAATAATCAGGGACAGTTTGGAAGTTAAATCAGTATTTGCGTCTTGTGTGCTGTGTGTGATGCAGGAAGTCCACAGAGAGCCTGCAGCAGCAGCAGTCGTCCCGGTCGGCAGGCCAGTTCTCTCGGACTCCTCCCAACCCGCTGGCAGCTCTGGACCGAGCGGTGAGACGGGCGTGTCGCTTGGTGATGGATCAGCTGCTGCTGGAACTTCAGCCTTTCCTCCCAGGTCTGCTGACCCGATCCTGGCTGGTCCAGGGAGACCCCACACCCAAACTGTGCCACGTCCTGGAGCGTCACCTGGAGCTGTACGGCCGTGTTCGGCCTCCCTGCCGACAGGTCACAGCTCTGCTCTGTTTTTATCATCACTGCACCGTAGTTGAACTGTAATGTGCGTTGTTGGGAGTGAGAGGAAGTGATGGATTCTGCCATTAGAAGCAAAACTTCTCCTAAAACTAAAAAAATCATCAATTATTCCATCTAAAAGTGATTGATATATTAAAAAACTAATATTTAAACTTAGAAAAAAAAAGAAAATACTAAGGCACTCATCTTTAATACAAATATTAAAATGCCTTAATTGCATTAAGGGCCACACAGTAAAAAAGACGCTTCTACTATGTTTGGCCCTTAAAGGCATTTAAATATTATTATTCAAGATGAGTGCCTTAGTTCCAGGCGTGTTCAGTGAGGCTCACAGCAGTCTAGCACAGCGTGATGGTTGTTGTGAAGATGAAACCAGGACTAGGATACTAACTGCTTAACTTACGGTAACTGCATTAACACAGTTGTGCAGGTCTGCCTTGCTGTTGTATGGTGCATGTGTAACCCCTTTCCACTGGTCAACACACCTGCTGAGGCTCATGTCTTTGCGCCTGTAGCGTCTGCAGGAGGAGGCCCAGTGGCTGATGGTGGTGGAGTACGTCAGGGCTCTGATGCAGAAGAGGCTGGTGTGTCGCAGCGCTGAGGAGAGAAGGCAGCTTGCTCAGCAGATGGTTCAGGACGACCAGCTGTTCAGAGAGATTTTCCACGGCCTGGTGAGAACGATCGGTGTAAAATATCATCACCATCACCCCAAATAAACTCAAGCTGTGATGATCCAGAAGTGTTTATTGTAAATAGGATGTCATGTGGTTTAATGCACATGGAAAGTCCTTAAACTGACTGGAGACCCATTAATTCACAGGCTTCATTCACATGACAGTCAAGTAAAATATCATTATAATAATTGGTTTTACTGTCAAATACTGAGTAATCTGACACAGCAACTTGTTCCCCACCTCTAGTTTCCTGTATATTTTTACATTCCACTGGGAATGGTAGCCTTGTCTTCATTTAGTGGCCGGACAACATTAACATAGGCCATTGCTATACATTTGTCACTGTGCAAGCTCCATTTATACAGATTATGGAAACAGAAAGACAGCCGATCTTTTTACCATGTTCTCCCTTTTACGCTCATGCTCAAACTGTCCATATAACTACTGACCAATCCTCTTCATTCTGCTTCAATTTAACCAAGTGATTACCCAATATTTTACTGTAACTCCCTGTTATTACACCACTATTATTTATAATTATAGTGATGTTACTTGACTGTCATTTCTGCACATTATTACCTACAGTAGCCTAATGAATACACAATAAGGAGCCCATGCTGATTATCATAATTGATTCTATGACATAAAGACTACTTTTTTACATTTATATTTTGGTCAGTGTTTAAATTAATTATTTGAATTAGTTATTTTATTTGACTACGCTGTAACCAATGGTATCTCAATTCAATCACAGTATGAGTGTTGGTATGAGCTTTGTCTCATCAGATTTGTAACTGTGTCTGTGTAGGATGGAGATGGTTCAGTGCCTGAAGTGAACCCTTTAGCCTTACTACCTGTCCTGGCTGACTTCATCCGACTCAAAGACCCAGGGATGCTCACTCTGGAGGTGTCAGGACTAGCAGCCAAATACCCTGATATCAGGTAATCTGATCTTCAGTCTGTTATGTTGGTGTTAACTTACACCATCAACCACTATTTAGCTATAACAACTGTGGTTTTCTCATATTTCATGTCAAAATGGGTAAAGGTAAAATAAAATATTTATTGCCAAAAAAAATGGATTGCATCTTGATGTTCCTCTCTTCCGTTAGTGAGGAGCATGTATCTGTCCTGCTGGATGTCCGTGGTGACGTCTCCAGGGACGTCCGAGGGGCCGTGCTGGATCTGCTGGAGCAGAGTGCTCCTCCTCTACCGGCAGGATATCGACCCATCTTCACCGACATCCTGGTGCCTCCATCCACGATGGCCTTCTGTCTGCCCACCGCCAAGTGTGCATGACAATAAGAACTAAAACTCTGACGTGAAAGTCAAGGTGAATCTGATTCTCAGATGGATCGTAAAGCCAGCTCTCCTTAGCTCCTCCGTACACTTACCAAGTCTGTGTTTCTGCGTCTCATCATTTATCCAAGGAGCAGAGACCAAGCTCCTTGTTTCTTCGTCTTATAATGGGAGATGTCCAGCGCCTCCATGACACAGTCTAAAGCAGGTTGAGAGTCCAGATCCTCTCTGAAGATGAGCTACACACACAATGTTAGTGATTCATAAAAAAAAATCCTTCAACTGATTTTACTCATTTGTCTGAATCTATGAGCCACTGGTTTGGTAACAAGGAATGTGTCAATGCCCTATAATATTTGCTCATAAAATAATTCATCCATTCATTCAACCTTTTATTTGACTCGGGAACATATTGAGGTAGAGACTCATTTATGAAATAACTGAGCAAATGATTAGATTAGGAAAGAAACATAAGTGCCAGGAAAATCAGACACAAAACAATCTAAAAAAGTGCCTAGAAATAACACAACAATAAAAGCAAACATTAAGAACAGATAAAGACCTTATGCAGTGCATTAATGTAAGGTGGCTAAAGACCAACAAGAGCTTTATAAATGAATAAAACCCACAGAATGAGGACCACCCAACCCTTGCACACAGATCACAGTGATATCTTCAACATCTACATCAAGTTGTCAAGTGCTCCGCTGTTATTACTGTTTTAACATTTTCTCCTTCTCACTCATGACTCAACAGAAAAAGGCCATACTTGCAAATAACACTTGACCCAATAGCTCAAGATAATAAGGATTTTCAAATGATGTAATATTTCCACATATTATCAGGAGATAATGAAATAATAGTTTTTCTCTCTTTATAATAACTTTTATAGTCAGAGAGGAGCTGGCATTCAACACTGGGGATGTTAGGCACTAAGGGCTGTTGCTAAGGAGTGTTATTGCAAGACATTTAATACGATTTTCTCTTGATGATATCTGGTTATCTTGGGACAATGACTCACACGTATTTCTTAACCTGTTGACTGTCTGAAATATGTAAAATGTAAATGATAAAATATGACTTACGACTAAGTGAAGAGTTACAGTCACCAAACTGGCACTGTTTACACAGCAATATCTACTGTATCTCAAGTTTCTAACATTAGCCATCTCAAGCTACTGGTCGTAACGGACCCAGGCGAGGAAACACTCAACTTTTGATTTCGATTTAATTCTTGGTTAAAGTCCTGAGGCTGAATTCCACAAGAGATAATTAAGACCATAACAGTTCATGGTTCTTCAGTGTTTGGTTACAGGAACCATGTGAGACACTGTAAGAGCTCTTAAATCAGGAAACCTTTACTCAGATAGTCAGAGGATGAAGCATTTACCCCTGTGGCCCCTGAGATCTGCAAATAATTACTGAGTGTTCAAAGCCTCTGATAACTTGAGATTTTGAATTGGCTCCTCAGTTTGTGTATATGATACAATGCCTGTGTCATGTTGAACCTCAAACTTATTCTATATGTGTTCAGGTAGAGAGGCTTGAAATATCATGAGAAACATCATGCAACTACTTGGTGCCTGTATCGATCTTGATGCTTTCTCTTTCAGTTACTTGGGAAATGTCTGACTGTTACTTGGTATACAATGATGTACAATAATAATATATATCATATTATAGTTTGGTATATTTTCAGTGAGGACTGTGAGATGTCCTATCTGAGGAACTGAGGCTGCTATAAATCTCATTTCTCAATTCATCTGTCATTGTATTTTTTCTTTTATTTTCTTATTTGTCATATTTATTTCGAATGCATTGTGTCTTGTTGATGTTGGACGTCAGTATTTATTGTATTTATGTAATTGTTTGGCTGTTTTCTTTTGAAAAGTGTTTCCTACAGGTTGTCACTTGTTCTGGATCAATGGCAAGTTCATCTCACTTCTGTAAATAAATTCTGTATAAATGCCTGTGCAATTTATTATTATTTTTTAAATTATCTCTGTAATTAATGTTTATATAGGGCATAAACTTCTATACTATATGATTTATACATTTCTTAATAAGGCACAATTCTGTTAGGGTGAATGCCTATCTTAAATAAATAAAAATGAAGTCATTTTGCTTCTCGGTGAATTGTGGAAAATCTCTCCATATTAGCCACTGCTTGCTGTGAGGAATTTGAAATTGTTATAAGCATATTGTTTTAAAAGGCCTTTTTTTCCTCCAAACATTGAATTTCAACAGTATTTATCATATATTTATTCAAATTCGTTCAAATTCACCCGTTTTGATCTTTTGATCAGAGCAATGCTAAAATTTGGACCTATTGTGTTTTGTAATTGTTTGGCTGTTCCTATGACTTTCCAAACTGTTTGCTACTGGACTAAACTGGACTGTTATGAGTCACAAAATTTCCATAAGGGGAAGACTATTTCTGATAACCAGTAAACTTGTCAATCATGGGCCATGGCCATGGATGAATTGACTGATTGGTAGTAGGCTACTACATGTGAATGACAGGTGGATGTTTGTTTGTTTTTTAAACTAATGTAGCCTACCGGTATGTTAATTTTGAATAGGAAAAATACGAGAGGACAAGTGTAAAATCAGAACAAGGTTTGCTGGTTAAATTAACACCAGGGGGCACATCAGGGAGAGGAAGAAAATGTACACCTGAAGCACACCAATGAAATTAAATGAAACCTATTAAAACCAATTCCAAAGGCACTTTTGATAACATTCCATTTCCCGACAGGCAACGAATTGTGGAAAATGAATTAAAACAAATTGAGAAAAACCACTGCTTGGCCACATGGTGGGTTTTTTCGGAATTTGAGCATTAAATATGACATAATTTGATTTTGTAACCATCACCGAGACTGCTATTTCCAAACATTGAATTTCAACAGTATTTATCATATATTTATTCAAAATTTGGTGGAGGGGAGACCCGAGTGAACAGCTGTGATCTGGTGAGAGCTCGTTATAAACCAGTGATCCTACTACGAATGACAGGTGGATGATCACTGGTGGGTTTAAACTAATGTAAGCTGAATCTCCCCTCCTTTTTTGCAGTTATTTGTGTTTGTAAATTGTATAGGCTAGGTTAAGTTTTACGATCATTATCTAGACATCCGACCTGGCACGGCCTCTCAGACACAATCTCGATTAAACAATCAGATGAGCAGATTCGGTGTCAGTACTGTTTACAAGGCTTCATGAGGCACTGTTTTTGATGTTGACAGTGGCACCATCAACACCAAACAGATTTAATTCAAAAATCTTTACCCAATTTAAAATCCAGACTCATTAAAAGCTCATTTTTTGCAGGGCTGGTTGGTCGTACACATGGTCCATAGAGGGCGCGTTGTGCACAAGGCAGAGTGGAGCCATACAGAGCAGCAGTCCATGCGAGCAACACAGACACCCAGTACTGACATTAATGTCTTGACTACTGTTCGTACAGGTGAGATGTTGAGAAATCATAACCGGGACAAAATTAATTAGGAGAGAATGTGTGTAAAAGTCTGTGGCTTTGGCGGGCAGTGAACGTGACTTTGAATGGAGGGCAGTGAGTCTTTAGTGGTGAACCGTAGCCACATGGTGAGAGATGCTAATGCTATTGAAACGAGCAACACACAAAAGTGTGAGAAATATGAAACTGTAAAACCATGTGTGTGTGTTGATGGTTAGAGACTAACAGATTATCGCTTGTTATTTTATGATATAAAATGTTTTTTCTTCTTCTAAGCTTTATTTGTGGGACAAAACGATGGCTAATGTCCATGGATGTATCATATTGCTAATGTCCCAAATGCTAACATAGCAGGATAGCAGGAAGAGTTAGACAGTTTCCTGTGGGTTTGTCAAAATAAGAGTTTATGATATTTGCAGTTGATTGAAAATACACCTTTCTGGTTATATAGGAGTTTCTAACGTGATTACATGACTGCAATTTCAATGTTTATGACTTGTATAATTTGTAAGATGTCGTGAATGATGGTAGTCAGCTACTAGCAGAGTGAGATGTCACAGAGCAGGAGTGATGCAGAGCAACAAGGACACCATGGACCAATACTATGTGTTTTGTTCCCACAGGAATTAATTTAATCTGCAACACAAAGGAGCAGCCACCGAGTTATTCCTAAAAGTGTAGGACATGCAGTGAAGCGAGGACATCAAGGACCGCCAAGTTCTGGCTCACAAAGTTTCCATAGGAGGAAGACATTTTGTGATAACCAGTAAACTTGTCAAGCAGGTGACGGCTGTGGATCACTGAACATAGTGTTTGTGGAAATGTGGTGATTTTGTTCAGCTATTTATTTCTGACACTGCAACTGACTTGTAGAAGTCAAACAAACAGTACAGGAGAAGTTTGTCACTCAACAGTCCTTGTCACAGATGCCAACAGGAAGTGTTGTGGTCAAGACCAAGAGCAGACGCACTGCCTTTGCTTTGTGTGTACAAGACATTGTTTTGACACAATAAAGAAGAAGACTGAGTGCACATTATGTTGTCTATAGTTAATCTTAATGCTACAATTTAGGTACAGGGTGGTGAAAATTTGTGTGACACCTGGTAACAATCCAAGTTTTATTTATAGCCCCTGGGAAAGAGAATTGCCCACCCCTGAGCTGCATAAATTGCCATTGCTAAATTATACAGAACTGATACAACCGAGTTTACTTTTTCTAATGGAAAAAAGTATTTTAAAAAAATACTCTTGTCATCTCTGTTTTGATGACCATGGATGAATTGACTGATTGGTAGTACATGTGAATGGCGTAGGTGTCGGGTGGATGTTGTCTTTATCAGATGTCTGGTAAATTGGATTATGAGTAAAAATAAGTGAGGACAAGTGTGAGTCTAACGTCAACTCAAAACAAAGCAGAACAATTGTGAGCTGGAGGAAAATGTACATCTACACGCAAACAAAAGCAGCAAACCAATGTAATTAAATTAAACTTTTTGTTTTTAAACAACCTTCCAAAGGCTTAACTTTATCATGAAAAAAGAAAGATAAAATTACTCTGTCTACTGCATTGATGACCTTAGATGAATTGCCTGATTGATACATGTGAATGGCATCCATTTATTACAGCGTGTTGCAACTCTAGCTCTGCATCATGATGGACACATAAGAGATATATGACTGAAAGTTTTCGGGGCGATTTAACACATCATGATGCTGTCAAAATTACATTTCTTTTATAGGAAAAAAGTGATCCCCTGGGCAACCCTGACACGGCCACAGGTTCAATCTACCACCCAGTGACTGCCTGTGACCTTGACTGACACAACCGCTGGTTCTGCCAGCCAACCAATGACTGTCGGGACTGTGGTATGATTCCAACTACCTGGAAGGTAGGACCCCATGTGAAGGATCTGGTCATTACAACATCCCAAACCTTCCTCAAGACAGTGGGAACTACAGGCAGTAATCACAGAGAAACGTTGTTATGAGGAATTTGTGACATTCATCCATTGCCATTTAGAAATATCTTCAGTATCTGTTACCGAGTCCCCTCTAGATGACCTTGATGAAACCTAACAACCCTACAAGAGACAAGCAGTTAGAAACTGAAGACTCTAGTAACAGTGAAAACCAAAACAGAGTGGGAAAAGGAAGAGCAGGTAGAGAAAGATTAACATTTGTAGCTGCTGACTCTTTGGAAAACATGCTGTAAGTTGATTTTGCCACTGGCTCTCCCAACCTAGTGCCTTTGTAGACCCTTTTGTCTTGTCAATAGACCTTTTTAGAGGATGTTTGTAATTTTATTTATTTATTATTTACGTCAATTTTTCTTGTTAAAATTTTCATTACTAAAATCTAAATTGTTGTTGTTAAAACAGACCTTCCCATGACACGGTCCTGGGAAAAGAATTTTGTTGGACTTTATGAAAATTAAAATAAAAATTTGATCACAAAAAAAAAACCATTGCAGTTCCTCCAAGTCTGTGCTCCATGAGAGACCGATGACATGACTGTGATGAGGGTCAAATCAGAAACAAGGGATTATTGACAGCAATGTGAGAATATTTCTGATGAGCAAAAGCAAAGGATCTGCACAGATTCCTGGGAGAAGGACGGTTTACTGTACATGTCAAGGGCTGAAACATGCTCTACAATGTGTAGCCTATACAGACTGTTCAGGGTTTAATACTAAAGGATCAACAGCCACCAAAAATACTCTCCTATGACTTTTCCAAACTGTTTGCTACTGGACTAAACTGGACTGTTATGTTTGAGTCACAAAATTTCCATAAGGGGAAGACTATTTCTGATAACCAGTAAACTTGTCAGCTATGGCCATGGATGAATTGACTGATTGGTAGTAGGCTACTACATGTGAATGACAGGTGGATGTTTGTTTGTTTTTTAAACTAATGTAGCCTACCGGTATGTTAATTTTGAATAGGAAAAATACGAGAGGACAAGTGTAAAATCAGAACAAGGTAGAAGAATTGCTGGTTAAATTAACACCAGGGGGCGCACATCAGGGAGAGGAAGAAAATGTACACCTGAAGCACACCAATGAAATTAAATGAAACCTATTAAAACCACATTCCAAAGGCACTTTTGATAACATTCCATTTCCCGACAGGCAACGGGCGGCCGTGTTTACGGTAAATTAGCGTGAATTAAAACAAATTGAGAGAAAAACGAGGGTTTTTACGATGGCCACATGGTGGGTTTTTTCGGGCAGCTCAACCACAGCATTAAATATGACATAATTTGATTTTGTAACCATCACCGAGACTGCTATTTCGTTAGCGCCGTTTAAATAGCACCTGCCGAACGTTCAAAATTTGGTGGAGGGGAGACGAGTGAACAGCTGTCTCGCGCTGAGAGCTCGTTATAAACCAGTGATCCTACTACGCAAAGAAGCACGCCACCCCGGTAGGTGCAGGGATCACTGGTGGGTGGCGGTACGAGCACGATGTAAGAAGCAAGCTGAATCTCCCCTCCTTTTTTGCAGTTATTTGTGTTTGTAAATTGTATAGGCTAGGTTAAGTTTTACGATCATTATCTAGACATCCGACCTGGCACGGCCTCTCAGACACAATCTCGATTAAACAATCAGATGAGCAGTGTTGTTAGCACCGCTAGCTTCCTTTCAAGTCTGTTGTCTTCTTGCACACTAAACAATCAGATGAGCAGATTCGGTGTCAGTACTGTTTACAAGGCTTAATGAGGCACTGTTTTTCATGTTGACAGAGGCACCACCAACATCAAACAGATTTAATTAAAAAATCTTTACCCAATTTAAAATCCAGACCTGATCCAGACTCATTAAAAGCTCATTTTTTGCAGGACTGGTTGGTCGTACACATGGTCAGTAGAGGGCGGTTGTGCACAAGGCAGAGTGGAGCCATACAGAGCAGCAGTCCATGCGAGCAAGACACCCAGTACTGACATTAATGTCTTGACTACTGTTCGTACAGGTGAGATGTTGAGAAATCATAACTGGAACAAAATAAAGTAGGAGAGAATGTGTGTAAAAGTCTGTGGCTTTGGCGGGCAGTGAACGTGACTTTGAATGGAGGGCAGTGAGTCTTTAGTGGTGAACCGTAGCCACATGGTGGGAGATGCTAATGCTATTGAAACGAGCAACACACAATTAGGAAAGTGAGAAATACGAAACTGTAAGACCACGTGTGTGTGTTGATGGTTAGAGACTAACAGATTGTCGCTTGTTATCTTATGATATGAAATGTTTTTTTCTTCTTCTAAGCTTTATTTGTGGGACAAAACGATGGCTAATGTCCATTGATGTATCATATTGCTAATGTCCCAAATGCTAACATAGCAGGATAGCAGGAAGAGTTAGACAGTTTCCTGTGGGTTTGTCAAAATAAGAGTTTATGATATTTGCAGTTGATTGAAAATACACCTTTCTGGTTATATAGGAGTTTCTAACGAAATTACATGACTGTAATTTCAATGTTTATGACTTGTTTAATTTGTAAGATGTCGTGAATGATGGTAGTCAGCTACTAGCAGAGTGAGATGTCACAGAGCAGGAGTGATGCAGAGCAACAAGGACACCATGGACCAATACTATGTGTTTTGTTCCCACAGGAATTACTTTAATCTGCAACACAAAGGAGCAGCCACCGAGTTATTCCTAAAAGTGTAGGACATGCAGTGAAGCGAGGACATCAAGGACCGCCAAGTTCTGGCTCACAAAGTTTCCATAGGAGGAAGACATTTTGTGATAACCAGTAAACTTGTCAAGCAGGTGACGGCTGTGGATCACTGAACATAGTGTTTGTGGAAATGTGGTGATTTTGTTCAGCTATTTATCTCTGACACTGCAACTGAATTGTAGAAGTCAAACAAACAGTACAGGAGAAGTTTGTCACTCAACAGTCCTTGTCACAGATGCCAACAGGAAGTGTTGTGGTCAAGACCAAGAGCAGACGCACTGCCTTAGCTTTGTGTGTACAAGACATTGTTTTGACACAATAAAGAAGAAGACTGAGTGCACATTACGTTGTCTATATTTAATGTTAATGCTAGAATTTAGGTACAGAGTGGTGAAAATTTGTGTGACACCTGGTAACAATCCCAGTTTTATTTATAGCCCCCAGGAAAGAGAATTGCCCACCCCTGAGCTGCATAAATTGCCATTGCTAAATTATACAGAACTGATACAACCGAGTTTACTTTTTCTATTGGAAAAAAGTATTTTAAAAAAATACTCTGTCATCTCTGTTTTGATGACCATGGATGAATTGACTGATTGGTAGTACATGTGAATGGCGTAGGTGTCAGGTGGATGTTGTCTTTATCAAATGTCTGGTAAATTGGATTATGAGTAAAAATAAGTGAGGACAAGTGTGAGTCTAACGTCAACTCAAAACAAAGCAGAACAATTGTGAGCTGGAGGAAAATGTACATCTACACGCAAACAAAAGCAGCAAACCAATGTAATTAAATTAAACTTTTTGTTTTTAAACAACCTTCCAAAGGCTTAACTTTATCATGAAAAAAGAAAGATAAAATTACTCTGTCTACTGCATTGATGACCTTAGATGAATTGCCTGATTGATACATGTGAATGGCATCCATTTATTACAGCGTGTTGCAACTCTAGCTCTGCATCATGATGGACACATAAGAGATATATGACTGACAGTTTTCGGGGCGATTTAACACATCATGATGCTGTCAAAATTACATTTCTTTTATAGGAAAAAAGTGATCCCCTGGGCAACCCTGACACGGCCACAGGTTCAATCTACCACCCAGTGACTGCCTGTGACCTTGACTGACACAACCGCTGGTTCTGCCAGCCAACCAATGACTGTCGGGACTGTGGTATGATTCCAACTACCTGGAAGGTAGGACCCCATGTGAAGGATCTGGTCATTACAACATCCCAAACCTTCCTCAAGACAGTGGGAACTACAGGCAGTAATCACAGAGAAACTTTGTCATGAGGAATTTGTGACATTCACATCCATTTAGAAATATCTTCAGTATCTGTTACCGAGTCCCCTCTAGATGACCTTGATGAAACCTAACAACCCTACAAGAGACAAGCAGTTAGAAACTGAAGACTCTAGTAACAGTGAAGAGAGTGGGAAAAGGAAGAGCAGGTAGAGGATTAAGTACTTGGAGATATTGCGGATAAAGAGACCCACAATAGACCTCAGAGGAGGAAAAGTGTCAACTAAAACATGAAAACTAAATGTGTAAAACAGACGGCTAGGAAAAGACAAAAGGAAAAACCATTGCAGTTCCTCCAAGTCTATGCTCCATGGGAGACCGATGACATGACTGTGATGAGGGTCAAATCAGAAACAAGGGATTGACAGCAATGTGAGAATATTTCTGATGAGCAAAAGCAAAGGATCTGCACAGATACCTGGGAGAAGGACCGTTTACATGTCAAGGGCTGAAACATGCTCTACAATGTGTAGCCTGTACAGACTCTTCAGGGTTTAATACTAAAGGATCAACGGCCACCAAAAATACTCTCCTATGACTTTTCCAAACTGTTTGCTACTGGACTAAACTGGACTGTTATGTTCGAGTCACAAAATTTCCATAAGGGGAAGACTATTTCTGATAACCAGTAAACTTGTCAGCCATGGCCATGGATGAATTGACTGATTGGTAGTAGGCTACTACATGTGAATGACAGGTGGATGTTTGTTTGTTTTTTAAACTAATGTAGCCTACCGGTATGTTAATTTTGAATAGGAAAAATACGAGAGGACAAGTGTAAAATCAGAACAAGGTAGAAGAATTGCTGGTTAAATTAACACCAGGGGGCGCACATCAGGGAGAGGAAGAAAATGTACAACTGAAGCACACCAATGAAATTAAATGAAGCCTATTAAAACCACATTCCAAAGACACTTTTGATAACATTCCATTTCCCGACAGGCAACGGGCGGCCGTGTTTACGGTAAATTAGCGTGAATTAAAACAAATTGAGAGAAAAACGAGGGTTTTTACGATGGCCACATGGTGGTTTTTTTCGGGCAGCTCAACCACAGCATTAAATATGACAATTTAATTTTGCAACCATCACCGAGACTGCTACTTCGTCAGCGCCGTTTAAATAGCACCTGCCGAACGTTCAAAATTTGGTGGAGGGGAGACGAGTGAACAGCTGTCTCGCGCTAGGAGCTCGTTATAAACCAGTGATCCTACTACGTAAAGAAGCACGCCACCCCGGTAGGTACAGGGATCACTGGTGGGTGGCGGTACGAGCACGATGCATGAAGCAAGCTGAGTCTCCCCTCCTTTTTTGCAGTTTTGTGTTTGTAAATTTTATAGGCTAGGCTAACACTTTGTTTTACGATCATTATCTAGACATCCGACCTGGCACGGCCTCTCAGACACAATCTCGATTCATCAGCCTACTAACGGAGCTGAATTGGGAATAAAAAAAAACCCCAAAAAACAACGGGCAGTGTTGTTAGCACTGCTAGCTTCCTTTCAAGTCTGTTGTCTTCTTGCACACTAAACAATCAGATGAGCAGATTCGGTGTCAGTACTGTTTACAAGGCTTCACGAGGCACATTTTTTCATGTTGACAGTGGCACCATCAACATCAAACAGATTTAATTAAAAAATCTTTACCCAATTTAAAATCCAGACTCATTAAAGCTAATTTTTTTGCAGGACTGGTTGGTCGTACACATGGTCAGTAGAGGGCGCGTTGTGCACAAGGCAGAGTGGAGCCATACAGAGCAGCAGTCCATGCGAGCAACACAGACACCCAGTACTGACATTAATGTCTTGACTACTGTTCGTACAGGTGAGATGTTGAGAAATCATAACCGGAACAAAATATAGTAGGAGAGAATGTGTCTAAGTCTGTGGCTTTGGCGGACAGTGAACGTGACTTTGAATGGAGGGCAGTGAGTCTTTAGTGGTGAACCATAGCCACATGGTGGGAGATGCTAATGCTATTGAAACGAGCAACACACAACTAGGAAAGTGTGAGAAATACGAAACTTTAAGACCACGTGTGTGTGTTGATGGTTAGAGACTAACAGATTATCGCTTGTTATTTTATGATATAAAATGTTTTTTCTTCTTCTAAGCTTTATTTGTGGGACAAAACGATGGCTAATGTCCATTGATGTATCATATTGCTAATGTCCCAAATGCTAACATAGCAGGATAGCAGGAAGAGTTAGACAGTTTCCTGTGGGTTTGTCAAAATAAGAGTTTATGATATTTGCAGTTGATTGAAAATACACCTTTCTGGTTATATGGGAGTTTCTAACGAAATTACATGACTGTAATTTCAATGTTTATGACTTGTATAATTTGTAAGATGTCGTGAATGATGGTAGTCAGCTACTAGCAGAGTGAGATGTCACAGAGCAGGAGTGATGCAGAGCAACAAGGACACCATGGACCAATACTATGTGTTTTGTTCCCACAGGAATTACTTTAATCTGCAACACAAAGGAGCAGCCACCGAGTTATTCCTAAAAGTGTAGGACATGCAGTGAAGCGAGGACATCAAGGACCGCCAAGTTCTGGCTCACAATGTTTCCATAGGAGGAAGACATTTTGTGATAACCAGTAAACTTGTCAAGCAGGTGAACGCTGTGGATCACTGAACATAGTGTTTGTGGAAATGTGGTGATTTTGTTCAGCTATTTATCTCTGACACTGCAACTGAATTGTAGAAGTCAAACAAACAGTACAGGAGAAGTTTGTCACTCAACAGTCCTTGTCACAGATGCCAACAGGAAGTGTTGTGGTCAAGACCAAGAGCAGACGCACTGCCTTTGCTTTGTGTGTACAAGACATTGTTTTGACACAATAAAGAAGAAGACTGAGTGCACATTACGTTGTCTATAGTTAATCTTAATGCTACAATTTAGGTACAGGATGGTGAAAATTTGTGTGACACCTGGTAACAATCCAAGTTTTATTTATAGCCCCCAGGAAAGAGAATTGCCCACCCCTGAGCTGCATAAATTGCCATTGCTAAATTATACAGAACTGATACAACCGAGTTTACTTTTTCTATTGGAAAAAAGTATTTTAAAAAAAATACTCTGTCATCTCTGTTTTGATGACCATGGATGAATTGACTGATTTGTAGTACATGTGAATGGCGTAGGTGTCAGGTGGATGTTGTCTTTATCAAATGTCTGGTAAATTGGATTATGAGTAAAAATAAGTGAGGACAAGTGTGAGTCTAACGTCAACTCAAAACAAAGCAGAACAATTGTGAGCTGGAGGAAAATGTACATCTACACGCAAACAGAAGCAGCAAACCAATGTAATTAAATTAAACTTTTTGTTTTTAAACAACCTTCCAAAGGCTTAACTTTATCATGAAAAAAGAAAGATAAAATTACTCTGTCTACTGCATTGATGACCTTAGATGAATTGCCTGATTGATACATGTGAATGGCATCCATTTATTACAGCGTGTTGCAACTCTAGCTCTGCATCATGATGGACACATAAGAGATATAACTGACAGTTTTCGGGGCAATTTAACACATCATGATGCTGTCAAAATTACATTTCTTTTATAGGAAAAAAGTGATCCCCTGGGCAACCCTGACACGGCCACAGGTTCAATCTACCACCCAGTGACTGCCTGTGACCTTGACTGACACAACCGCTGGTTCTGCCAGCCAACCAATGACTGTCGGGACTGTGGTATGATTCCAACTACCTGGAAGGTAGGACCCCATGTGAAGGATCTGGTCATTACAACATCCCAAACCTTCCTCAAGACAGTGGGAACTACAGGCAGTAATCACAGAGAAACGTTGTGAGGAATTTGTGACACGCACATCCATTGCTGAGTCTGATTTAGAAATATCTTCAGTATCTGTTACCGAGTCCCCTCTAGATGACCTTGATGAAACCTAACAACCCTACAAGAGACAAGCAGTTAGAAACTGAAGACTCTAGTAACAGTGAAGAGAGTGGGAAAAGGAAGAGCAGGTAGAGGATTAAGTACTTGGAGATATTGCGGATAAAGAGACCCACAATAGACCTCAGAGGAGGAAAAGTGTCAACTAAAACATGAAAACTAAATGTGTAAAACAGACGGCTAGGAAAAGACAAAAGGAAAAACCATTGCAGTTCCTCCAAGTCTATGCTCCATGGGAGACCGATGACATGACTGTGATGAGGGTCAAATCAGAAACAAGGGATTGACAGCAATGTGAGAATATTTCTGATGAGCAAAAGCAAAGGATCTGCACAGATTCCTGGGAGAAGGACGGTTTACTGTACATGTCAAGGGCTGAAACATGCTCTACAATGTGTAGCCTGTACAGACTCTTCAGGGTTTAATACTAAAGGATCAACGGCCACCAAAAATACTCTCCTATAACTTTTCCAAACTGTTGGTACTGGACTAAACTGGACTGTTATGTTTGAGTCACAAAATTTCCATAAGGGGAAGACTATTTCTGATAATCAGTAAACTTGTCAGCCATGGCCATGGATGAATTGACTGATTGGTAGGCTACTACATGTGAATGACAGGTGGATGTTTGTTTGGTTTTTAAACTAATGTAGCCTACCGGTATGTTAATTTTGAATAGGAAAAATACGAGAGGACAAGTGTAAAATCAGAACAAGGTAGAAGAATTGCTGGTTAAATTAACACCAGGGGGCGCACATCAGGGAGAGGAAGAAAATGTACACCTGAAGTACACCAATGAAATTAAATGAAGCCTATTAAAACCACATTCCAAAGACACTTTTGATAACATTCCATTTCCCGACAGGCAACGGGCGGCCGTGTTTACGGTAAATTAGCGTGAATTAAAACAAATTGAGAGAAAAACGAGGGTTTTTACGATGGCCACATGGTGGTTTTTTTCGGGCAGCTCAACCACAGCATTAAATATGACATAATTTAATTTTGCAACCATCACCGAGACTGCTATTTCGTTAGCGCCGTTTAAATAGCACCTGCCGAACGTTCAAAATTTGGTGGAGGGGAGACGAGTGAACAGTTGTCTCGCGCTGAGAGCTCGTTATAAACCAGTGATCTTACTACGTAATGAAGCACGCCACCCCGGTATGTACAGGGATCACTGGTGGGTGGCGGTACGAGCACGATGCAAGAAGCAAGCTGAGTCTCCCCTCCTTTTTTGCAGTTATTTGTGTTTGTAAATTTTATATGCTAGGCTAACACTTTGTTTTACGATCATTATCTAGACATCCGACCTGGCACGGCCTCTCAGACACAATCTCGATTCATCAGCCTACTAACGGAGCTGAATTGGGAATAAAAAAAAACCCCAAAAAACAACGGGCAGTGTTGTTAGCACTGCTAGCTTCCTTTCAAGTCTGTTCTTGCACACTAAACAATCAGATGAGCAGATTCGGTGTCAGTACTGTTTACAAGGCTTCACGAGGCACATTTTTTCATGTTGACAGTGGCACCATCAACATCAAACAGATTTAATTAAAAAATCTTTACCCAATTTAAAATCCAGACTCATTAGAGCAGTTCTAAACTTTAAAACATGTCAAGCTCATTTTTTGCAGGACTGGTTGGTCGTACACATGGTCAGTAGAGGGCGCGTTGTGCACAAGGCAGAGTGGAGCCATACAGAGCAGCAGTCCATGCGAGCAACACAGACACCCAGTACTGACATTAATGTCTTGACTACTGTTCGTACAGGTGAGATGTTGAGAAATCATAACCGGAACAAAATATAGTAGGAGAGAATGTGTGTAAGTCTGTGGCTTTGGCGGACAGTGAACGTGACTTTGAATGGAGGGCAGTGAGTCTTTAGTGGTGAACCGTAGCCACATGGTGGGAGATGCTAATGCTATCGAAACGAGCAACACACAACTAGGAAAGTGTGAGAAATACGAAACTTTAAGACCACGTGTGTGTGTTGATGGTTAGAGACTAACAGATTATCGCTTGTTATTTTATGATATAAAATGTTTTTTCTTCTTCTAAGCTTTATTTGTGGGACAAAACGATGGCTAATGTCCATTGATGTATCATATTGCTAATGTCCCAAATGCTAACATAGCAGGATAGCAGGAAGAGTTAGACAGTTTCCTGTGGGTTTGTCAAAATAAGAGTTTATGATATTTGCAGTTGATTGAAAATACACCTTTCTGGTTATATGGGAGTTTCTAACGAAATTACATGACTGTAATTTCAATGTTTATGACTTGTATAATTTGTAAGATGTCGTGAATGATGGTAGTCAGCTACTAGCAGAGTGAGATGTCACAGAGCAGGAGTGATGCAGAGCAACAAGGACACCATGGACCAATACTATGTGTTTTGTTCCCACAGGTATTAATTTAATCTGCAACACAAAGGAGCAGCCACCGAGTTATTCCTAAAAGTGTAGGACATGCAGTGAAGTGAGGACATCGAGGACCGCCAAGTTCTGGCTCACAAAGTTTCCATAGGAGGAGGACATTTTGTGATAACCAGTAAACTTGTCAAGCAGGTGAACGCTGTGGATCACTGAACATAGTGTTTGTGGAAATGTGGTGATTTTGTTCAGCTATTTATCTCTGACACTGCAACTGAATTGTAGAAGTCAAACAAACAGTACAGGAGAAGTTTGTCACTCAACAGTCCTTGTCACAGATGCCAACAGGAAGTGTTGTGGTCAAGACCAAGAGCAGACGCACTGCCTTTGCTTTGTGTGTACAAGACGTTGTTTTGACACAATAAAGAAGAAGACTGAGTGCACATTACGTTGTCTATAGTTAATCTTAATGCTACAATTTAGGTACAGGATGGTGAAAATTTGTGTGACACCTGGTAACAATCCAAGTTTTATTTATAGCCCCCAGGAAAGAGAATTGCCCACCCCTGAGCTGCATAAATTGCCATTGCTAAATTATACAGAACTGATACAACCGAGTTTACTTTTTCTATTGGAAAAAAGTATTTAAAAAAAAATACTCTGTCATCTCTGTTTTGATGACCATGGATGAATTGACTGATTGGTAGTACATGTGAATGGCGTAGGTGTCAGGTGGATGTTGTCTTTATCAAATGTCTGGTAAATTGGATTATGAGTAAAAATAAGTGAGGACAAGTGTGAGTCTAACGTCAACTCAAAACAAAGCAGAACAATTGTGAGCTGGAGGAAAATGTACATCTACACGCAAACAGAAGCAGCAAACCAATGTAATTAAATTAAACTTTTTGTTTTTAAACAACCTTCCAAAGGCTTAACTTTATCATGAAAAAAGAAAGATAAAATTACTCTGTCTACTGCATTGATGACCTTAGATGAATTGCCTGATTGATACATGTGAATGGCATCCATTTATTACAGCGTGTTGCAACTCTAGCTCTGCATCATGATGGACACATAAGAGATATATAACTGACAGTTTTCGGGGCGATTTAACACATCATGATGCTGTCAAAATTACATTTCTTTTATAGGAAAAAAGTGATCCCCTGGGCAACCCTGACACGGCCACAGGTTCAATCTACCACCCAGTGACTGCCTGTGACCTTGACTGACACAACCGCTGGTTCTGCCAGCCAACCAATGACTGTCGGGACTGTGGTATGATTCCAACTACCTGGAAGGTAGGACCCCATGTGAAGGATCTGGTCATTACAACATCCCAAACCTTCCTCAAGACAGTGGGAACTACAGGCAGTAATCACAGAGAAACGTTGTGAGGAATTTGTGACACGCACATCCATTGCTGAGTCTGATTTAGAAATATCTTCAGTATCTGAACACAAGAGACTTCCGGTTGTGACATGTAGAGAGAGGACGCACACGCGAAGGCTCCCGGTTCACTTTTTCTTAACCTCCTTTTGCGGCGAGTTTTTTGCACGGATTTCGACACAATTTTATCTGTTCAAGCCAGTCTAACTAATTCCGAAGAAATGAGCATGTCTAAACCCGCAAATGTCAAACCAGTGAACGTACAAACTCCGGCCACACGTGCTGCAAGCAAGCTAGCAACTTTTTCAGCTAGCAACACTCCGACAACAGCAAATGCTCCTGTGTCGCCCGGAAAACCTGCAGCTGCGGTGGTGGCTATGGACCAACTGTCTGCTGAATTTGCTAAACAGAGAACCTCACTCAAGGAAGATGTTTCCAGCCTGATTCAAGAGGCCATCAGACCAATACAAGACTCACTGGACTCGCTACAGTCAACAGTGACCTCATTCCAGAGACGCCTTGCCTCCGTGGAATCTGTAGCAGGTGACAACTTTGAACGGCTAACGGTAGCGGAGTCCGCCATCAAGACGCTTCAGAGCCAGAACCAGTCGCTGCTAGACCGGTGCGATGACCTCGAGAATCGCTCACGGAGATGTAACCTCCGTATATTGAACATTCCCGAAGGCAGCGAGGATGGTAAAGATCCCCTAAAGTTCATATCAGACGTTCTGATGGAAACGATGGGCCCCGAGGTTTTTTCTACACCGCCTGAACTGGAGAGAGCCCACCGCTCCCGACCTCCAGAGCCAGCCAGAGATCATCTCCCCGCACGTTCCTGGTCTGCTTCTCCAGATTCCAACAGAAAGAAGCTGCACTACGCTGGGCCAGGAGCCACGAGCTCAAATACCAAGGTGCCACTATAAGGATCTATCAGGACGTCAGCGCAATACTGGCCAAAAAGAGAGCCGCGTTTAACGGCATCAAGCAAGCCTTGTATCAGAAGAACATCAGGTTCCGCCTGCTCTACCCGGCCCGACTGCGAGTGATGCACGGAGACGACGTGCTCACTTTCGACTCGCCTGATGAAGCCCAGAAATTCTTCGACCGGAGGTCCGACAGAGAATAGGACGAGCCGCGGTTTGAACTGTACAGCCTGGCGATGATTAATCATCAGAGCCCGACGTGGTGTAAGTTCACCCTTTCAGCATACGATATCAACCTGCGGGCCGCGGACCCGAGGTATGGACATTCAGTGATGTTACTGCCGGACGTTTCAATATTATGCCGAGTTATATCTTAAATTCCTCCTACTTTATTGCCTTTGAATATTGAGGTTATGTTCTCATTATGTGAACCCACTTGTTTGAGAGTAATTGTGCTGCTCAACCATCTCTTCTTTTTTTTTTCTTTTTTTTTGCATTGTTTCCATCTTGGTGTTAAGAGATATCTTATCACAGGAACTGGGAGCCTTCCTGGGCAGTGTGAAGTGTTGAGAAAGTGTGCTACCAGAAGTTTTTTGAAGTAGTGTTTAGCCTGCAGCTTGCCTCAGAGAGAGCGACAAGTATAGGCATAGTTCTAGTTTTGTTTTTGTTTTTTGATAAGGTTAGGGGAAGGGACACCACCATATTTTTGCAACATATACTCGCCTTTATTCACATACTTGAATTGAACCAAACTGTGCACGCCAACATGACCATTGCCTTACTTTTTTATTACTTACTTCTCTCCTTTTATTTTATTTCCTTTAGTTAAATATGGTGAATGGTATTGATGCAAGGATGGCTGCTATACGATTTATTAGTTGGAATGTGAAGGGTTTAAATGGGCCTGTTAAAAGAGCTAGGATATCTAATCATCTTAAGTACTTAAAATGCGATATTGCATTTCTCCAGGAAACTCACCTGCTGGTAAAAGATCAAGTCAGACTTAGGAAAGGATGGGTGGGGAATGTATTTCACTCCAATCTTAATTCTAAAACATGTGGAACAGCCATATTGATTCATAAAAAATTCAGTTTCACACAACCACTGTTATCTCAGATCCACAAGGACGATTTGTGATTGTTTCGGGGCTCCTCTATTATAAGCCTGTGGTTCTGGTAAATATATATGCCCCAAACTGGGATGACGATAAGTTTATTGCCAAAGTTATGTCATTAATTCCAGATCTGAATTCACAACAATTAATTTTTGGTGGAGATTTAAACTGTGTGATGAATCCAACACTTGACCGCTCCAATTCTAAATCTACAAATCTTTCCAAAAAAGCCAAGCTTTTATCTGTTTATATGGATCAGATAGGAAGTGTTGACCCCTGGCGGTTTTTATTTCCACAGACTAAGTCCTTCTCTTTTTTTTCGAATGTACACCATTCATATAGTAGAATTGACTATTTTTTTATTGATCAGAACCTTCTCCCCTTGGTCAAAAAAGTTGAATATTCATCTATTACGGAATCAGATCATGCCCCTGTACTTCTGGATCTTGCATTTCCTCTTTACCAATCAGAACACCCCCCCTGGAAATTAGACAGAAATCTCCTCGCAGATGAGAGCTTTTGTGAAATGATATCACAAAAAATTGATGACTTTATAATTTCTAACCAAAAAGACGACGTTTCCCCTTCTCTCCTGTGGGAAACACTAAAGGCTGTAATCAGGGGTGAAATTATATCGTATTCAGCTAAAATAAATAAGATGAAAAGAATTAAACAAGAGGAGCTAATTGAATCTATATCTAAGGTGGATGCACAGTACTCTATTTCTCCCTCCCCTGAGCTTTATAAAAAGAAGTTGGACCTCCAAACACAATACAATTTACTATCAACCGAAAAAACAGAACGTCTCCTATTAAAATCGCGGGGATATGTTTATGAGCATGGCGACAAAGCCAGCCGTTTATTGGCACACCAACTTAAATGCCGCTCAGCCTCTCAACAAATCCCACAAATACGAAAAGATGATGGTGTATTAACTATTGACCCAGAAGAAATTAAAGAAACATTCACCAATTTTTACTCAAATCTGTATGCATCAGAGATGACAAATGATTGCTCTGACATGGATCATTTTTTCAATAACCTCCAGGCTCCTTCTGTAACAACAGTTCATAGGACTGAAACTGAGCTTCCACTAAATCGTTTAGAAATCATTACTGCAATAAAGGCAATGCAAAATGGCAAGACGCCAGGCCCTGATGGGTATCCTATAGAGTTCTATAAAAAGTTCTCTGACAAGCTAACAACAATTTTACTCAATATGTTTAACGATTCTTTGCTCCATGGGTCACTTCCACAGACATTGACTGAAGCATCAATTACTCTCCTCTTAAAGCCAGGTAAAGACAGCACAGAATGTGGCTCGTATCGTCCCATCTCCCTCCTGAACTGTGACGTGAAGATCTTGGCCAAAGCCCTTGCCCGACGCCTAGAAACCACTATGCATGATGTGATATCTGCTGACCAAACTGGTTTTATTTCTGGCCGTCATTCTTTTACAAATATCCGTCGACTCCTAAATGTTATCTACTCTCCTGCGTCCAGCGCGACGCCTGAGGTGGTCGTCGCGCTGGACGCAGAAAAAGCATTTGATAGGGTAGAATGGGGATATTTATTTGCTTGTTTAAAGAAATTCGGATACGGCCCTAATTTTATTTCATGGATTAAACTTTTATATACCTCACCAAAAGCCTCTGTAATCACGAATGGTAAACGGTCACAATATTTTCAGCTGTCAAGGGGCACCCGTCAGGGCTGTCCAATCAGTCCGTTGTTATTTGCCTTAGCCATAGAGCCCTTATCTATTACACTTAAAACATTACCATCAATTATTGGGATTCATAGGGGGGGGAGAGAACACAGAGTATCTCTTTACGCGGATGATTTGTTAATGTATGTATCCGACCCTATCTCATGTGCTCCCCACATTATCCACACCCTGAGGAGTTTTGGCGCCTTCTCTGGGTACAAACTGAACTTCAGTAAAAGCGAATGTTACCCTGTTAACGATTTGGCTCTTCAAATACAGGATGGTATTCTACCATTCAAAACCTCTAAAAATGGCTTTAAATATTTAGGCATTAACATCACAAGAGACATGCAAAACCTTCACCAAGAGAATTTCTGTCTGCTATTTGAGAAAGTCAAGTTGGACCTTAAGAAATGGAAACCACTTCATCTGTCCTTAGCGGGGAAAGTTAATTGTATAAAAATGAATGTGCTCCCCAAGTTTATCTACCTGTTTCAATGTATCCCACTTTATCTTCCTAAATCTTTCTTTAAATCTATTGATAAGGCTTTAATTTCATTTATATGGGACGGGAAAAAGCCTAGAGTTCGGTTGGAGCTATTGCAGAGGCCTAGAAACCAAGGTGGCTTAGCTCTCCCGAATTTTTGTCATTATTATTGGGCCTCAAATGCTCAAAAAATTATGTATTGGCTTCATACTTCAGATGCAGACTGGTGCCAATTTGAAGCTGCATCTTGCATCTCCACCTCTCTTAAAGCCCTAGTCACCTCCAGCCTACCCCTCTCTTTCTTACAATACACTAACAATCCTGTTGTTATAAATACCCTCAAAATATGGGATCAATTTAGACGAAACTTTGGGTTTAAAAACCTTCTTCATCTAAGTCCCATACACAATAACCACCTCTTTCCCCCAGCGAGGTTAGACTCTGAATTTATTCTTTGGCAGAGACGAGGCATTCATAATTTTAAGGATATGTATATAGACTGTATTTTTGCAAGCTTTGATGACTTATCACACAAGTTTGGCCTCCCTCGGTCTAGCTTATTTCGATATTTCCAAGTCCGTCACTTCCTTCAACATCATGACCCCAACTTTCCATACATAACATCACCTTCTGGTCTAGATGATCTGCTAAAATCACAATTCAAGACCAAAGGACTTATCTCAAGAATTAGTGATTGTATAACCTCCTTTAAAAACACAACGCTGGCAAAGATTAGAGCAGATTGGGTGAATGAGCTGGGGGAAGACTTGGAAGAGGAGATATGGGAGAGCACTCTGCTAAGAGTAAACGACAGTACCTCCTGTGCCAAATTAAACGTTATACAATTCAAAATTCTACATCGCACCCACTACTCCAAAGCAAGATTGGCTAAAATATACCCAAACACAGATGCAAGCTGCGACAGATGTCAAAATACTCCTGCTGATTTAACACATATGTTTTGGTCATGTCCAGCTCTGGCAACCTACTGGTATTCCATCTTTAAAATGTTGTCAGAGGCATTGAATATTGACCTTCAACCCAATGCAGTTATGGCCATATTTGGTACTACCGATAGGAGACATACAACATTAAAGAAAAGTCATAAAAACATAATTGCTTTCACGACACTACTGGCACGTAGAAGAATATTATTACATTGGAAATCAAAAAATCCACCCAAAGTGTCTGTGTGGTTTAGTGACCTGACACAATTCATACAATTAGAAAAGATAAAGTACACTCTCAGGGGGTCTAGGGACAAATTCTTTTCTGTCTGGAATCCGGTGTTAAAACATTTAGGTGAACTTAAAACTGTACCCACTTAATGGACCACTTAGCATCCATCTTGTAATTAAATCCTTGTTCTTATTTTGTGCACAGCTTCTGTGTTGGCAAACTCATGTTTGTGCTTTTTCTTTTACTTTTCTTCTTATTATTTCTTTATTTTTTATTGTTATTATTATTATTGTTTTTTTTCCTTCTTCTGGACTGGTGTCCCATCATGTTCGTGGGGAGGGGGGGTGGGGGTTATATATATGTATAAAAAAAAAAGGGAGCATTGTGATACTTCTTTGTGTTTTTCTATGTATACTATTGATGATGCTCAATAAAAAGAAAATTAAAAAAAAAAAAAAAAAGAAATATCTTCAGTATCTGTTACCGAGTCCCCTCTAGATGACCTTGATGAAACCTAACAACCCTACAAGAGACAAGCAGTTAGAAACTGAAGACTCTAGTAACAGTGAAGAGAGTGGGAAAAGGAAGAGCAGGTAGAGGATTAAGTACTTGGAGATATTGCGGATAAAGAGACCCACAATAGACCTCAGAGGAGGAAAAGTGTCAACTAAAACATGAAAACTAAATGTGTAAAACAGACGGCTAGGAAAAGACAAAAGGAAAAACCATTGCAGTTCCTCCAAGTCTATGCTCCATGGGAGACCGATGACATGACTGTGATGAGGGTCAAATCAGACACAAGGGATTGACAGCAATGTGAGAATATTTCTGATGAGCAAAAGCAAAGGATCTGCACAGATACCTGGGAGAAGGACCGTTTACATGTCAAGGGCTGAAACATGCTCTACAATGTGTAGCCTGTACAGACTCTTCAGGGTTTAATACTAAAGGATCAACGGCCACCAAAAATACTCTCCTATGACTTTTCCAAACTGTTTGCTACTGGACTAAACTGGACTGTTATGTTCGAGTCACAAAATTTCCATAAGGGGAAGACTATTTCTGATAACCAGTAAACTTGTCAGCCATGGCCATGGATGAATTGACTGATTGGTAGTAGGCTACTACATGTGAATGACAGGTGGATGTTTGTTTGTTTTTTAAACTAATGTAGCCTACCGGTATGTTAATTTTGAATAGGAAAAATACGAGAGGACAAGTGTAAAATCAGAACAAGGTAGAAGAATTGCTGGTTAAATTAACACCAGGGGGCGCACATCAGGGAGAGGAAGAAAATGTACAACTGAAGCACACCAATGAAATTAAATGAAGCCTATTAAAACCACATTCCAAAGACACTTTTGATAACATTCCATTTCCCGACAGGCAACGGGCGGCCGTGTTTACGGTAAATTAGCGTGAATTAAAACAAATTGAGAGAAAAACGAGGGTTTTTACGATGGCCACATGGTGGTTTTTTTCGGGCAGCTCAACCACAGCATTAAATATGACATAATTTAATTTTGCAACCATCACCGAGACTGCTATTTCGTTAGCGCCGTTTAAATAGCACCTGCCGAACGTTCAAAATTTGGTGGAGGGGAGACGAGTGAACAGCTGTCTCGCGCTGAGAGCTCGTTATAAACCAGTGATCCTACTACGTAAAGAAGCACGCCACCCCGGTAGGTACAGGGATCACTGGTGGGTGGCGGTACGAGCACGATGCAAGAAGCAAGCTGAGTCTCCCCTCCTTTTTTGCAGTTATTTGTGTTTGTAAATTGTATAGGCTAGGCTAACACTTTGTTTTACGATCATTATCTAGACATCCGACCTGGTACGGCCTCTCAGACACAATCTCGATTCATCAGCCTACTAACGGAGCTGAAGTGGGAATTAAAAAAAACCCCAAAAAACAACGGGCAGTGTTGTTAGCACCGCTAGCTTCCTTTCAAGTCTGTTGTCTTCTTGCACACTAAACAATCAGATGAGCAGATTCGGTGTCAGTACTGTTTACAAGGCTTAATGAGGCACTGTTTTTCATGTTGACAGTGGCACCATCAACATCAAACAGATTTAATTAAAAAATCTTTACCCAATTTAAAATCCAGACTCATTAAAAGCTCATTTTTTGCAGGACTGGTTGGTCGTACACGTGGTCAGTAGAGGGCGCGTTGTGCACAAGGCAGAGTGGAGCCATACAGAGCAGCAGTCCATGCGAGCAACACAGACACCCAGTACTGACATTAATGTCTTGACTACTGTTCGTACAGGTGAGATGTTGAGAAATCATAACTGGAACAAAATAAAGTAGGAGAGAATGTGTGTAAGTCTGTGTCTTTGGCGGGCAGTGAACGTGACTTTGAATGGAGGGCAGTGAGTCTTTAGTGGTGAACCATAGCCACATGGTGAGAGATGCTAATGCTATTGAAACGAGCAACACACAAAAGTGTGAGAAATATGAAACTGTAAAACCATGTGTGTGTTGATGGTTAGAGACTAACAGATTATCGCTTGTTATCTTATGATATGAAATGTTTTTTTCTTCTTCTAAGCTTTATTTGTGGGACAAAACGATGGCTAATGTCCATGGATGTATCATATTGCTAATGTCCCAAATGCTAACATAGCAGGATAGCAGGAAGAGTTAGACAGTTTCCTGTGGGTTTGTCAAAATAAGAGTTTATGATATTTGCAGTTGATTGAAAATACACCTTTCTGGTTATATAGGAGTTTCTAACGTGATTACATGACTGTAATTTCAATGTTTATGACTTGTATAATTTGTAAGATGTCGTGAATGATGGTAGTCAGCTACTAGCAGAGTGAGATGTCACAGAGCAGGAGTGATGCAGAGCAACAAGGACACTAAGGACCAATACTATGTGTTTTGTTCCCACAGGAATTAATTTAATCTGCAACACAAAGGAGCAGCCACCGAGTTATTCCTAAAAGTGTAGGACATGCAGTGAAGCGAGGACATCAAGGACCGCCAAGTTCTGGCTCACAAAGTTTCCATAGGAGGAAGACATTTTGTGATAACCAGTAAACTTGTCAAGCAGGTGACGGCTGTGGATCACTGAACATAGTGTTTGTGGAAATGTGGTGATTTTGTTCAGCTATTTATCTCTGACACTGCAACTGAATTGTAGAAGTCAAACAAACAGTACAGGAGAAGTTTGTCACTCAACAGTCCTTGTCACAGATGCCAACAGGAAGTGTTGTGGTCAATGCCAAGAGCAGACGCACTGCCTTTGCTTTGTGTGTACAAGACATTGTTTTGACACAATAAAGAAGAAGACTGAGTGCACATTACGTTGTCTATAGTTAATCTTGATGGTAGAATTTAGGTACAGAGTGGTGAAAATTTGTGTGACACCTGGTAACAATCCAAGTTTTATTTATAGCCCCCAGGAAAGAGAATTGCCCACCCCTGAGCTGCATAAATTGCCATTGCTAAATTATACAGAACTGATACAACCGAGTTTACTTTTTCTAATGGAAAAAAGTATTTTTTAAAAATACTCTGTCATCTCTGTTTTGATGACCATGGATGAATTGACTGATTGGTAGTACATGTGAATGGTGTAGGTGTCAGGTGGATGTTGTCTTTATCAAATGTCTGGTAAATTGGATTATGAGTAAAAATAAGTGAGGACAAGTGTGAGTCTAATGTCAACTCAAAACAAAGCAGAACAATTGTGAGCTGGAGGAAAATGTACATCTACACACAAAAGCAGCAAACCAATGTGATTAAATTAATTTTTTTGTTTTTAAACAACCTTCCAAAGGCTTAACTTTATCATGAAAAAAGAAAGATAAAATTACTCTGTCTACTGCATTGATGACCTTAGATGAATTGCCTGATTGATACATGTGAATAGCATCCATTTATTACAGCGTGTTGCAACTCTAGCTCTGCATCATGATGGACACATAAGAGATCCAGTCAGTATATGACTGAAAGTTTTCGAGGCGATTTAACACATCATGATGCTGTCAAAATTACATTTCTTTTAAAGGAAAAAAGTGATCCCCTGGGCAACCCTGACACGGCCACAGGTTCAATCTACCACCCAGTGCCTGCATGTGACCTTGACTGACACAACCGCTGGTTCTGCCAGCCAACCAATGACTGTCGGGACTGTGGTATGATTCCAACTACCTGGAAGGTAGGACCCCATGTGAAGGATCTGGTCATTACAACATCCCAAACCTTCCTCAAGACAGTGGGAATTACAGGCAGTAATCACAGAGAAACGTTGTTATGAGGAATTTGTGACATTCACATCCATTTAGAAATATCTTCAGTATCTGTTACCGAGTCCCCTCTAGATGACCTTGATGAAACCTAACAACCCTACAAGAGACAAGCAGTTAGAAACTGAAGACTCAACTAAAAACATGAAAACCAAAACAGACGGCTAGGAAAAGACAAAATGAAAGTAGGGAGAAAAACCATTGCAGTTCCTCCAAGTCTATGCTCCATGAGAGACCGATGACATGACTGTGATGAGGGTCAAATCAGAAACAAGGGATTGACAGCAATGTGAGAATATTTCCGATGAGCAAAAGCAAAGGATCTGCACAGATTCCTGGGAGAAGGACGGTTTACTGTACATGTCAAGGGCTGAAACATGCTCTACAATGTGTAGCCTATACAGACTGTTCAGGGTTTAATACTAAAGGATCAACAGCCACCAAAAATACTCTCCTATGACTTTCCAAACTGTTTGCTGCTGGACTAAACTGGACTGTTATGTTTGAGTCACAAAATTTCCATAAGGGGAAGACTAGGTTCTGATCATCAGTAAACTTGTCAGCCATGGCCATGGATGAATTGACTGATTGGTAGTAGGCTACTACATGTGAATGACAGGTGGATGTTTGTTTGGTTTTTAAACTTATGTAGCCTACCGGTATGTTAATTTTGAATCAGAACAAGGTAGAAGAATTGCTGGTTAAATTAACACCAGGGGGCGCACATCAGGGAGAGGAAGAAAATGTACACCTGAAGTACACCAATGAAATTAAATGAAGCCTATTAAAACCACATTCCAAAGACACTTTTGATAACATTCCATTTCCCGACAGGCAACGGGCGGCCGTGTTTACGGTAAATTAGCGTGAATTAAAACAAATTGAGAGAAAAACGAGGGTTTTTACGATGGCCACATGGTGGGTTTTTTCGGGCAGCTCAACCACAGCATTAAATATGACATAATTTGATTTTGTAACCATCACCGAGACTGCTATTTCGTTAGCGCCGTTTAAATAGCACCTGCCGAACGTTCAAAATTTGGTGAAGGGGAGACGAGTGAACAGCTGTCTCGCGCTGAGCGCTCGTTATAAACCAGTGATCCCACTACGTAAAGAAGCACGCCACCCCGGTAGGTACAGGGATCACTGGTGGGTGGCGGTACGAGCACGATGCAAGAAGCAAGCTGAGTCTCCCCTCCTTTTTTGCAGTTATTTGTGTTTGTAAATTGTATAGGCTAGGCTAACACTTTGTTTTACGATCATTATCTAGACATCCGACCTGGTACGGCCTCTCAGACACAATCTCGATTCATCAGCCTACTAACGGAGCTGAAGTGGGAATTAAAAAAAAAACCCAAAACAACGGGCAGTGTTGTTAGCACCGCTAGCTTCCTTTCAAGTCTGTTGTCTTCTTGCACACTAAACAATCAGATGAGCAGATTCGGTGTCAGTACTGTTTACAAGGCTTAATGAGGCACTGTTTTTCATGTTGACAGTGGCACCAAAAACAACAAACAGATTTAATTAAAAAATCTTTACCCAATTTAAAATCCAGACTCATTAAAAGCTCATTTTTTGCAGGACTGGTTGGTCGTACACATGGTCAGTAGAGGGCGGTTGTGCACAAGGCAGAGTGGAGCCATGCAGAGCAGCAGTCCATGCGAGCAACACAGACACCCAGTACTGACATTAATGTCTTGACTACTGTTCGTACAGGTGAGATGTTGAGAAATCATAACTGGAACAAAATAAAGTAGGAGAGAATGTGTGTAAGTCTGTGGCTTTGGCTGGCAGTGAACGTGACTTTGAATGGAGGACAGAGTCTTTAGTGGTGAACCGTAGCCACATGGTGGGAGATGCTAATGCTATTGAAACGAGCAACACACAATTAGGAAAGTGTGAGAAATATGAAACTGTAAGACCACGTGTGTGTGTTGATGGTTAGAGACTAACAGATTATCGCTTGTTATCTTATGATATGAAATGTTTTTCTTTTCTTCTAAGCTTTATTTGTGGGACAAAACGATGGCTAATGTCCATTGATGTATCATATTGCTAATGTCCCAAATGCTAACATAGCAGGAAGAGTTAGACAGTTTCCTGTGGGTTTGTCAAAATAAGAGTTTATGATATTTGCAGTTGATTGAAAATACACCTTTCTGGTTATATAGGAGTTTCTAACGTGATTACATGACTGTAATTTCAATGTTTATGACTTGTATAATTTGTAAGATGTCGTGAATGATGGTAGTCAGCTACTAGCAGAGTGAGATGTCACAGAGCAGGAGTGATGCAGAGCAACAAGGACACCATGGACCAATACTATGTGTTTTGTTCCCACAGCAATTACTTTAATCTGCAACACAAAGGAGCAGCCACCGAGTTATTCCTAAAAGTGTAGGACATGCAGTGAAGCGAGGACATCAAGGACCGCCAAGTTCTGGCTCACAAAGTTTCCATAGGAGGAGGACATTTTGTGATAACCAGTAAACTTGTCAAGCAGGTGACTGTCGGGACTGTGGTATGATTCCAACTACCTGGAAGGTCCCCATGTGAAGGATCTGGTCATTACAACATCCCAAACCTTCCTCAAGACAGTGGGAACTACAGGCAGTAATCACAGAGAAACGTTGTGAGGAATTTGTGACACTCACATCCATTGCTGAGTCTGATTTAGAAATATCTTCAGTATCTGTTACCGAGTCCCCTCTAGATGACCTTGATGAAACCTAACAACCCTACAAGAGACAAGCAGTTAGAAACTGAAGACTCTAGTAACAGTGAAGAGAGTGGGAAAAGGAGGAACAGGCAGAGGATTAAGTACTTGGAGATATTGTGGATAAAGAGACCCACAATAGACCTCAGAGGAGGAAAAGTGTCAACTAAAACATGAAAACTAAATGTGTAAAACAGACGGCTAGGAAAAGACAAAAGGAAAAACCATTGCAGTTCCTCCAAGTCTATGCTCCATGGGAGACCGATGACATGACTGTGATGAGGGTCAAATCAGAAACAAGGGATTGACAGCAATGTGAGAATATTTCTGATGAGCAAAAGCAAAGGATCTGCACAGATACCTGGGAGAAGGACCGTTTACATGTCAAGGGCTGAAACATGCTCTACAATGTGTAGCCTGTACAGACTCTTCAGGGTTTAATACTAAAGGATCAACGGCCACCAAAAATACTCTCCTATGACTTTTCCAAACTGTTTGCTACTGGACTAAACTGGACTGTTATGTTCGAGTCACAAAATTTCCATAAGGGGAAGACTATTTCTGATAACCAGTAAACTTGTCAGCCATGGCCATGGATGAATTGACTGATTGGTAGTAGGCTACTACATGTGAATGACAGGTGGATGTTTGTTTGTTTTTTAAACTAATGTAGCCTACCGGTATGTTAATTTTGAATAGGAAAAATACGAGAGGACAAGTGTAAAATCAGAACAAGGTAGAAGAATTGCTGGTTAAACAAACACCAGGGGGCGCACATCAGGGAGAGGAAGAAAATGTACACCTGAAGCACACCAATGAAATTAAATGAAGCCTATTAAAGCCACATTCCAAAGACACTTTTGATAACATTCCATTTCCCGACAGGCAACGGGCGGCCGTGTTTACGGTAAATTAGCGTGAATTAAAACAAATTGAGAGAAAAACGAGGGTTTTTACGATGGCCACATGGTGGGTTTTTTCGGGCAGCTCAACCACAGCATTAAATATGACATAATTTGATTTTGTAACCATCACCGAGACTGCTATTTCGTTAGCGCCGTTTAAATAGCACCTGCCGAACGTTTAAAATTTGGTGGAGGGGAGACGAGTGAACAGCTGTCTCGCGCTGAGAGCTCGTTATAAACCAGTGATCCCACCACGTAAAGAAGCACGCCACCCCGGTAGGTACAGGGATCACTGGTGGGTGGCGGTACGAGCACGATGCAAGAAGCAAGCTAAGTCTCCCCTCCTTTTTTTTTGCAGTTATTTGTGTTTGTAAATTGTATAGGCTAGGCTAAGTTTTACGATCATTATCTAGACATCCGACCTGGCACGGCCTCTCAGACACAATCTCGATTAAACAATCAGATGAGCAGATTCTGTGTCAGTACTGTTTACAAGGCTTCATGAGGCACTGTTTTTGATGTTGACAGTGGCACCATCAACACCAAACAGATTTAATTAAAAAATCTTTACCCAATTTAAAATCCAGACTCATTAAAAGCTCATTTTTTGCAGGGCTGGTGGTTGGTCGTACACATGGTCAGTAGAGGGCGCGTTGTGCACAAGGCAGAGTGGAGCCATACAGAGCAGCAGTCCATGCCAGCAACACAGACACCCAGTACTGACATTAATGTCTTGACTACTGTTCGTACAGGTGAGATGTTGAGAAATCATAACCGGAACAAAATAAGTCTGTGGCTTTGGCGGGCAGTGAACGTGACTTTGAATGGAGGGCAGTGAGTCTTTAGTGGTGAACCGTAGCCACATGGTGGGAGATGCTAATGCTATTGAAACGAGCAACACACAAAAGTGTGAGAAATATGAAACTGTAAAACCATGTGTGTGTGTTGATGGTTAGAGACTAACAGATTATCGCTTGTTATTTTATGATATAAAATGTTTTTTCTTCTTCTAAGCTTTATTTGTGGGACAAAACGATGGCTAATGTCCATGGATGTATCATATTGCTAATGTCCCAAATGCTAACATAGCAGGATAGCAGGAAGAGTTAGACAGTTTCCTGTCGGTTTGTCAAAATAAGAGTTTATGATATTTGCAGTTGATTGAAAATACACCTTTCTGGTTATATAGGAGTTTCTAACGTGATTACATGACTGCAATTTCAATGTTTATGACTTGTATAATTTGTAAGATGTCGTGAATGATGGTAGTCAGCTACTAGCAGAGTGAGATGTCACAGAGCAGGAGTGATGCAGAGCAACAAGGACACCATGGACCAATACTATGTGTTTTGTTCCCACAGGAATTAATTTAATCTGCAACACAAAGGAGCAGCCACCGAGTTATTCCTAAAAGTGTAGGACATGCAGTGAAGCGAGGACATCGAGGACCGCCAAGTTCTGGCTCACAAAGTTTCCATAGGAGTGTGACAGTGGTGGTCCTGTCACTATGCCTCCAGTTGATCATGGGCCCTGGCTACTTGGCCAAGGGGATGTCCCTTTGGCCGACTGGTTAGCGCGCATGACTCCGACCCGGGAGTCTGGGGTTCGAAGCCCGCCCGGGTCCCTCTTCACCTTGCCACAGGAGGAAGACATTTTGTGATAACCAGTAAACTTGTCAAGCAGGTGACAGCTGTGGATCACTGAACATAGTGTTTGTGGAAATGTGGTGATTTTGTTCAGCTATTTATTTCTGACACTGCAACTGACTTGTAGAAGTCAAACAAACAGTACAGGAGAAGTTTGTCACTCAACAGTCCTTGTCACAGATGCCAACAGGAAGTGTTGTGGTCAAGACCAAGAGCAGACGCACTGCCTTTGCTTTGTGTGTACAAGACATTGTTTTGACACAATAAAGAAGAAGACTGAGTGCACATTATGTTGTCTATAGTTAATCTTAATGCTACAATTTAGGTACAGGGTGGTGAAAATTTGTGTGACACCTGGTAACAATCCAAGTTTTATTTATAGCCCCTGGGAAAGAGAATTGCCCACCCCTGAGCTGCATAAATTGCCATTGCTAAATTATACAGAACTGATACAACCGAGTTTACTTTTTCTATTGGAAAAAAGTATTTTAAAAAAATACTCTGTCATCTCTGTTTTGATGACCATGGATGAATTGACTGATTGGTAGTACATGTGAATGGCGTAGTTGTCAGGTGGATGTTGTCTTTATCAGATGTCTGGTAAATTGGATTATGAGTAAAAGTGAGGACAAGTGTGAGTCTAACGTCAACTCAAAACAAAGCAGAACAATTGTGAGCTGGAGGAAAATGTACATCTACACGCAAACAAAAGCAGCAAACCAATGTAATTAAATTAAACTTTTTGTTTTTAAACAACCTTCCAAAGGCTTAACTTTATCATGAAAAAAGAAAGATAAAATTACTCTGTCTACTGCATTGATGACCTTAGATGAATTGCCTGATTGATACATGTGAATGGCATCCATTTATTACAGAGTTATTACAGCGTGTTGCAACTCCAGCTCTGCATCATGATGGACACATAAGAGATATATGACTGAAAGTTTTCGGGGCGATTTAACACATCATGATGCTGTCAAAATTACATTTCTTTTATAGGAAAAAAGTGATCCCCTGGGCAACCCTGACACGGCCACAGGTTCAATCTACCACCCAGTGACTGCCTGTGACCTTGACTGACACAACCGCTGGTTCTGCCAGCCAACCAATGACTGTCGGGACTGTGGTATGATTCCAACTACCTGGAAGGTAGGACCCCATGTGAAGGATCTGGTCATTACAACATCCCAAACCTTCCTCAAGACAGTGGGAACTACAGGCAGTAATCACAGAGAAACGTTGTGAGGAATTTGTGACACTCACATCCATTGCTGAGTCTGATTTAGAAATATCTTCAGTATCTGTTACCGAGTCCCCTCTAGATGACCTTGATGAAACCTAACAACCCTACAAGAGACAAGCAGTTGGAAAGTGAAGACTCTAGTAACAGTGAAGAGAGTGGGAAAAGGAGGAACAGGCAGAGGATTAAGTACTTGGAGATATTGCGGATAAAGAGACCCACAATGGACCTCAGAGGAGGAAAAGTGTCAACTAAAACATGAAAACTAAATGTTTAAAAGAGACGGCTAGGAAAAGACAAAAAGAAAGTGGGGAGAAAAACCATTGCAGTTACTCCAAGTCTATGCTCCATGAGAGACCGATGTCATGACTGATGAGGGTCAAATCAGAAACAAGGGATTGACAGCAATGTGAGAATATTTCTGATGAGCAAAAGCAAAGGATCTGCACAGATACCTGGGAGAAGGACAGTTTACATGTCAAGGGCTGAAACATGCTCTACAATGTGTAGCCTAAGGATCAACGGCCACCAAAAATACTCTCCTATGACTTTTCCAAACTGTTTGCTACTGGACTAAACTGGACTGTTATGTTTGAGTCACAAAATTTCCATCAGGGGAAGACTAGGTTCTGATCATCAGTAAACTTGTCAGCCATGGCCATGGATGAATTGACTGATTGGTAGTAGGCTACTACATGTGAATGACAGGTGGGTGTTTGTTTGTTTTTTTTTAACTAATGTAGCCTACCGGTATGTTAATTTTGAATAGGAAAAATACGAGAGGACAGGTGTAAAATCAGAACAAGGTAGAAGAATTGCTGGTTAAACAAACACCAGGGGGCGCACATCAGGAAGAGGAAGAAAATGTACACCTGAAGCACACCAATGAAATTAAATGAAACCTATTAAAACCACATTCCAAAGACACTTTTGATAACATTCCATTTCCCGACAGGCAACGGGCGGCCGTGTTTACGGTAAATTAGCGTGAATTAAAACAAATTGAGAGAAAAACGAGGGTTTTTACGATGGCCACATGGTGGGTTTTTTCGGGCAGCTCAACCACAGCATTAAATATGACATAATTTAATTTTGCAACCATCACCGAGACTGCTACTTCGTTAGCGCCGTTTAAATAGCACCTGCCGAACGTTCAAAATTTGGTGGAGGGGAGACGAGTGAACAGCTGTCTCGCGCTGAGAGCTCGTTATAAACCAGTGATCCTACTACGTAATGAAGCACGCCATCCCGGTATGTGCAGGGATCACTGGTGGGTGGCGGTACGAGCACGATGTAAGAAGCAAGCTGAGTCTCCCCTCCTTTTTTGCAGTTATTTGTGTTTGTAAATTTTATAGGCTAGGCTAACACTTTGTTTTACGATCATTATCTAGACATCCGACCTGGTACGGCCTCTCAGACACAATCTCGATTCATCAGCCTACTAACGGAGCTGAAGTGGGAATAAAAAAAACAAAAAAAACAACGGGCAGTGTTGTTAGCACCGCTAGCTTCCTTTCAAGTCTGTTGTCTTCTTGCACACTAAACAATCAGATGAGCAGATTCGGTGTCAGTACTGTTTACAAGGCTTAATGAGGCACTGTTTTTCATGTTGACAGTGGCACCATCAACATCAAACAGATTTAATTAAAAAATCTTTACCCAATTTAAAATCCAGACTCATTAAAAGCTCATTTTTTGCAGGACCGGTTGGTCGTACACATGGTCAGTAGAGGGCGCGTTGTGCACAAGGCAGAGTGGAGCCATGCAGAGCAACACAGACACCCAGTACTAATGTCTTGACTACTGTTCGTACCACAGGTGAGATGTTCAGAAATCATAACTAGAACAAAATAAAGTAGGAGAGAATGTGTAAAAGGCTGTGGCTGTGGCGGGCAGTGAACGTGACTTTGAATGGAGGGCAATGAGTCTTTAGTGGTGAACGGTAGCCACATGGCGGGAGATGCTAATGCTAATGAAACGAGCAACACACAACTACTAAAGTGTGAGAAATACGAAACTGTAAAACCATGTGTGTGTGTTGATGGTTAGAGACTAACAGATTGTTATTTTATGATATAAAATGTTTTTTCTTCTTCTAAGCTTTATTTGTGGGACAAAACGATGGCTAATGTCCATGGATGTATCATATTGCTAATGTCCCAAATGCTAACATAGCAGGATAGCAGGAAGAGTTAGACAGTTTCCTGTGGGTTTGTCAAAATAAGAGTTTATGATATTTGCAGTTGATTGAAAATACACCTTTCTGGTAGGAGTTTCTAACGTGATTACATGACTGTAATTTCAATGTTTATGACTTGTATAATTTGTAAGATGTCGTGAATGATGGTAGTCAGCTACTAGCAGAGTGAGATGTCACAGAGCAGGAGTGATGCAGAGCAACAAGGACACCATGGACCAATACTATGTGTTTTGTTCCCACAGGAATTAATTTAATCTGCAACACAAAGGAGCAGCCACCGAGTTATTCCTAAAAGTGTAGGACATGCAGTGAAGCGAGGACATCGAGGACCGCCAAGTTCTGGCTAACAAAGTTTCCATAGGAGGAAGACATTTTGTGATAACCAGTAAACTTGTCAAGCAGGTGACGGCTGTGGATCACTGAACATAGTGTTTGTGGAAATGTGGTGATTTTGTTCAGCTATTTATTTCTGACACTGCAACTGAATTGTAGAAGTCAAACAAACAGTACAGGAGAAGTTTGTCACTCAACAGTCCTTGTCACAGATGCCAACAGGAAGTGTTGTGGTCAAGACCAAGAGCAGACGCGCTGCCTTAGCTTTGTGTGTACAAGACATTGTTTTGACACAATAAAGAAGAAGACTGAGTGCACATTACGTTGTCTATAGTTAATCTTAATGCTAGAATCTAGGTACAGAGTGGTGAAAATTTGTGTGACACCTGGTAACAATCCGAGTTTTATTTATAGCCCCCAGGAAAGAGAATTGCCCACCCCTGAGCTGCATAAATTGCCATTGCTAAATTATACAGAACTGATACAACCGAGTTTACTTTTTCTAATGGAAAAAAGTATTTTTTTTAAAAATACTCTGTCATCTCTGTTTTGATGACCATGGATGAATTGACTGATTGGTAGTACATGTGAATGGCGTAGGTGTCAGGTGGATGTTGTCTTTATCAAATGTCTGGTAAATTGGATTATGAGTAAAAATAAGTGAGGACAAGTGTGAGTCTAACGTCAACTCAAAACAAAGCAGAACAATTGTGAGCTGGAGGAAAATGTACATCTACACACACACAAAAGCAGCAAACCAATGTGATTAAATTAAACTTTTTGTTTTTAAACAACCTTCCAAAGACTTAACTTTATCATGAAAAAAGAAAGATAAAATTACTCTGTCTACTGTGTTGATGACCTTAGATGAATTGCCTGCTTATTACAGCGGGTTGCAACTCTTAACTCTGCATCATGATGGACACATAAGAGATATATGACTGAAAGTTTTCGAGGCGATTTAACACATCATGATGCTGTCAAAATTACATTTCTTTTATGGGAAAAAAGTGATCCCCTGCAACCCTGACACAGCCACAGGTTCAATCTACCACCCAGTGACTGCTGGTGACCTTGACTGACACAATCACTGGTTCGACTGTCGGGACTGTGGTATGCTTCCAGCTACCTGGAAGGTAGGACCCCATGTGAAGGATCTGGTGTAGTGGTGGGCGATATGACGATATTAGATCGTGAAGTGATTGCACTTTGGCCGATCGTCTACACGCTCCAGAGACCGTAGCATCGTCTGGGGCAAAGTTTTCCAAAAGAGATAACCACAGTTTCTTTAGTTTGCATTTTTATTTGACCCTTTTTTTGATATACTGTTAAAATGACTGTGTTGAATAAAACAGTTTCGTTGTTATTCATATTTATTGAAAGCTACCTTTCATGTTGCAAGAGTGCACTTTATCAGAGTGTTGTTTATCTTTTAGTGTGTTTATATTGTTTGTAAATGTTGGCAAAATTGCAACTATTTAGATTAAGATCTGTTCAGAAAGGTTCTTCGGCCTAAACTGTCTGTTTTTCTTTTTTCAATTTAAGATTGTGATAAAATCAAAATTGTGACTTTATTTTTTTTAAAATCGTGATATGATATTTTTGCCATATCGCCCACCCCTAATCTGGTGATTACAACACCCCAAACCTTCCTCAAGACAGTGGGAACTACAGGCAGTAATCACAGAGAAACTTTATTATGAGGAATTTGTGACATTAACATCCATTGCTGAGTCTGATTTAGGACCTAGGACCATGGATGTATTATGCCTAGGACCTGTTGTTGTATTTTGTGCGCAATACAATTGTTAAATAAAGTTATTTTGATACACAAAAAAAGGGACGTAACTGCGTCATGTGACCAAAGGCGTGTGTGACGTCTCTGAGAAAGATGGCCGCTCCCGTTGCGGCAATGCTTCTTCAGTGAATCAGTTTATCTTTAGATTGGTGAAGTGAAGAACATTTTTTTGGGGAAAAAACATTTTATACTTTTAATTTTGAGCTCGGCTGAGTGTTACAACAGCGGCGGCGGAGATGAAGACTTTCTGCGGGAGAGCCAACCCGGCCACGGGCGCTCTGGACTGGGTGGAGGAGAGCGAGGAGTACGACTACCACCAGGAGATAGCCAGGTACAGCAGCAGCATGGAGAGGCAGCTCACTGGGTGTAGTGTTGTCGGTGAACATTAGTTTGTGTTGGGGAGAGTGAAGTTTAGTACGAGACTTGTGAACACATCAGAAATAATCTAGCTCAGACAGTTGAAGTTTTTAGAGCTGTCATTCACTGAAAGGAGTGTTTTAATGTAACGTTAGCTATAAGGAAAAATAACCAGTCAGAGTGTTGATAAATCCCATAATCGATGCTCAATATCTTAAATTGATAAGTTATGTTGATAAGTTAGTTAATTGTTAAGTTAATTAAATTTCACTACCATATATTTGAACAACTTTTATCACTAATAATTACACTGTTGCTATTGTTATTGTGTGAAATACATAATCAGAGTGTTATCTTTTATTTTACATTTCAGTATTGTTATTGTGTTATTATGTAAGCTATATAAGAAAAGTTGGGGCACAATTTTCGAGCTGCACAATATGATCAAGTCTCAATATAATCAGATACAATATCCAAACTGCAGGAGCAATTTTTTGATTAGGGTAAAATGTGTCACAACATTGTTGTTCATTGTCAGCAGTTCTATAAGTGCTGTGTTGTCCCAAATAACAAATAATATTCTCCACATGTAAAGGAACGTATTTGTTTTGTACAAGACAACAAAAATCACATACTGTACATCACATAGCCTACTGTATCATTTCAGATGGAACTGCAGTCACAATGTACTCAAAAGCTTTCAGTGACAAAACATTGTTTACTATCTTCTATTTATTTATCACAGCTACTGTTGCTGTGTTTATATTCAGCAGCACCTGTCGTCATAGTCATTACTAAGTAGTTCTGTTCTGTGTCTGCAGCATCTTGTGTTAAATATTTTAGACTTTGATCTGTGAGGATCAACCTCACAATAGCACAGAGGAGGAGCCAGGAGGTCCAGACTAGAGTTTAATGTTTCATGCATGCACCAACACATCCTGCTTCTGTTTTGTCTGATCAATGTGTTTATCTTTCAGGTCGTGTTATGCTGACATGCTGCATGATCATGACAGGGTGAGTGTTGGGAATTGCTGCATGAAAACCTACGGTTACAAATATTTCTCTTTGTTTTAAGTGGCCATCAAAAGTCCACACCTGATGGAAATTGGCACAGTGCTTTCTGCCTGAGGTGTGTGACAACTCTTAAGCAAACAGAAACTGTATAGTTCACAACAACACAGGGCTGCAAGTCCACCGTAGAGGGATCCCACAGCTGACATCCCCTCTCACTTTCAGAATGAGAAGTACTACCAGGGGATCCGGGCGGCTGTGGCCAGAGTGAAGGCTCGTGGTGAGAGGGTCATCATCCTGGACATTGGGACAGGAACAGGCCTTCTGTCCATGATGGCCCTTACTGCTGGAGCTGACTTCTGTTATGCTGTGGAGGTACACTGTTAAGAAATTTAGGGATGCACCGATATGAAAATTTTGGCCGATACCGATATCCGATATGAATTTTTCTGTTATGGCCGATAACCGATATTTACCGATATCGATATGTGTTGGGTTTTTTAAAGTTTCTGAGATGATACATTTTTGTACAGACTGAAAATCATAAGCTGAATTTTTGAATGTCTCCTTTATTTTCAGAATGTATTTTACTTCCAAATAACAAGGTTACAGGCTACCATCCTCCTCGCATTAAACTTTGCAGGTTTTGCAGATATTAGTAATAAGACTGATACCGATGTGATCTTGCCGATATATGTGCATCACTGATCTTAGATATTAGTAATAAGACTGGTGTGATCTTGTACTGAACTGATCTCACATTAAACTAGCAGATGCTGTGATATCTTCTGTTAGCATATTTATATACATTTTTATTTTCATGAACTTTCACCAAACACCAATTTTACCAGTACAAGTAAAAGAGAGGATGCTATGCATCTGAATATCATTAGTGGCATGGTTGAACGTAGGAGCACCAACAGATGGTTATTTATTTTTTACATTTCTTGATTCATTTAACAATGAATTGTATGAGATGTCAAATATCAACAACAATCCAAAACCCAAGCAAGTATTACTACATAGATATAAAAGAAACAAAACAACACATGCTGGAAACTGAATGTTTAGCATCTATCAGAATTGCTGTAGATGAACCTTCTATCCAACGACTTACGACCAAATGATCAATCAACTAATTCAACAATTTAGTAAGAAAACAAAACTTAATTTACTGAGAGCAGCACTTGAAATCAGGTTTACAATGTACAAAACATAAAAACAGGAGAAAAAAGATATTTAAAAAAATAGTAAAACCAGTAAAGTTTAGACAGGGAGCAATCACACAGTGAGTTTCCAGCAGTTTCCTAAAACTGTCAAACTGAGATAAGTGAAGGTTTGTCCCTCCCATTAATGGGCTTACCCACTGTCCCCTGCACCTGTCAATCAGTCTGAAACGCTTGCGGCCTCAAGTGTCCTCTCCTCTCTGTGTCTGCAGGTCTTTAAGCCCATGGCTGAAGCAGCGCAGCGCATCGTGGAGAAGAACGGCTTCGCTGACAAGATCAAGATCATTAACAAACACTCTACTGATGTCACTGTGGGGCCAGGTCAGAGAGAAACAACACACACACGCACCTTGTTGTATCTCTGCAGTTGATATTTGTCTGATGGGGGCTTGTAAACACTGTTTGTCCTGGTGATTAATTCCAGATGGAGATATGGAAATGAAGGCCAACATCCTGATCACAGAGCTGTTTGATACGGAGCTAATAGGCGAAGGAGCTCTGCCCAGCTATGAACATGCTCATCAAAACCTGGTCCAGGTGTGTGTGAGTGTGATGGATGGTGACATCAAATCAGGATTGTGGCCTAGTGAAAACAATATCATATTGCCACAGCTTCTTCAAATTGACTCAAATAGAACTAATAAGATTTTAAGATTACCTCATAAAACAGTTTGAGCCTTGCCAAGATAATATTTCTGTGATGCCTGGAGGGAACTCATTAAAAGGTCACACAGCAATTGTGACAAAATTTTAGACAAATTGTTCACCTTCTGTTCCTGCTGATACAATTAGGTGTAATCAGAGACTAGTAAGAGAGGAGGAGAAGGAGTTGGCAGACATGATGAAACTCATCTACCATGTTGTAACTGCTCGTCCTCCTCACCCTGCAGGAGGGCTGCGAGGCCGTTCCTCACCGAGCCACTGTCTACGCTCAGCTGGTGGAGTCAGAGCTGCTGTGGAGCTGGGCTCAGCTGCAGCCGGTGGAGGTGGAAGGCGGGTCCAGTCTGGTCCCGCCGCCTGACGTGGGCCGCTGTGCTGGAGCTCATTCAGTGTGCGACATTCAGCTGAGCCAGGTGTCTCCGAACAGCTTCACCCCGCTGGGTCCTCTCTGCACCATGTTCAGGTGTGTTGAAGGGTTTAGAGGTGAAGATGTTCCTCTCAACATGTTTTTACACCCCTGCTTTCTCACACACCCCGTCTCTGCCTTCCAGCGTGGATTTCAGTAAGCCGGTCAGCAGTGCCTTCCAGTCCCACTCCTCCCAGTTCGTGGCTCAGTCCAGCGGTCGAGGCCAGGTGATCCTGTCCTGGTGGGACCTGGACATGGATCCCAGTGGAAGCATTGTGTGCACCATGGCTCCCAGCTGGACATACGCACAACCAAAGACGGCTCCAGTGAGTTACAGGACACAAGACAAGCCATGCTGCTGGGATTCAGGCCGCAGTCCTCCCTTGTTAATGCTGTGCTGTTTTGTAGTGGAGGGACCACTGGATGCAGAGTGTTTACTTCCTGCCTGTGGAGAGCAGGGTGACGGAGGGAGAGGAGCTCAGCCTGACCGTCTGCCATGACGACTACAGTCTGTGGTACAGCCTGCAGTCCCACAGGTAACACATGTATACTGTATATGTGTAGAAGTACTGGATGACTCAGTCAGTGACTCAGACACCAAAAATATTCATTCAGTTACAAATGAATCACAGATTACCTGATGATATCCATCATTTATCACCTCTATACATCAAGTTGACAGGTTTTGTATATATTAGAAAAATCTGTAAAAGTAATGGAATTTGAAAATGTCATTTTCCAGGTCTGGAAAAGCCTTGGAAACTTAAGAAGGCCTTTTTGGCTGCAATGGAAAATATATCCAATCACATTTAATTGTTGGGTACACAGAGGAGCATTGAGGTGTCTTAACCTAAACATCGATACATTGATACATTGATACATTGATCGATACATCATACAACTCTATAAATGCTCAAGTACACATTATTTCAATTTGTAAGATTTTCACTTTGAGTCCTGAATGGAAACCTGCTGTCGGACACACTAGTTCAGTCTAAATATAAATGTTATGGATGAATATGGACTAATGCAAAAGACTGAGTCTGTGCTGCTTCAGTTACTGTAGTCACTATCAGATTTCATTGTCATGAAGTCTAAGTGCTGCTCCAGACGCTGTGTCAGCTGATCACACTGCAGAGCTATCTATAGTCATTAATGTGAGAACAGAGGAGAGAGACGCTGTCCGTCCCCTCAGCTAATGGATTGAATGTGTGTCCATGTTGCAGCCAGCAGGTCTCGCAGACCGCAGCCCCTCCCTCTCGGCCGTGTTGTACCTGCCAGGCTCACCTGCTTTGGACACGGCCTCGCTTCGGTGAGCTCAACGACAGACGGCGAACACAGAGCTACATCAGCGCGCTGAGAAGTGTAAGTCACGTCCAGCATCCAGACTGTTTGGTAATGAAGGAGTGGGTATTGTTTTCTCATCACCAGCTGTGTTGCCTTCAGGTTCTGAGAGAGGACAGTGTGTGTCTGGGCGTCAGTGATGGAAGTCTGCTCCCTGTGTTTGCCCGCATGCTCGGAGCTAAGAAGGTACTCTGCTGTGACCATGTGAGCACATGCATTTATCAGTCACCACAGTCAGACTCATGTACATGGGTGGTTGTTTTTTATTCGTTCAGGTCTTTGGTTTGGAAAACTCCAGAATGGCCAGACAGGTTATTGAGCAGGTAAATGACGACCATTTAGAGCACCAGCTCGTCTTTACTGTTTCTCCACATGAGAGCACGGAGAAGAAGAAGAAGAGCTGATGCTACTCGTCTCTGTCTGTCTGTGCAGGTGTTGGAAGTCAACTTGATGAAAGGAGGTGTTGAGCTGCTAGAGATGAGGCCTGACCAGCTGACCAGTAATGACTTGGGAGGAGAACAGGTACCTTCAGAACAAGCTTACAGTGGTGTCTTTGTGATGTGGGGAAGTCCATGGCCTGCACACAGGCTTCACAGCTGGTCAAACTAAATACGCAGGTGTTAAGATGTTGTTTACAACTTCTCACCGAGCATATCTAAGTCTAAACTGCAAACTCCCCTGCTTAGCTGTGCTTTCCAGTTATCTAGTTCTTAATTTATTATTTATTTTATTTGTATGTCTTGCTGTGGTTTTGTGTTTTGTTTTTATTGGACTAACTAATGTTTTATTATTAATAACCTTTAACTACTACTACCTGTAACTACTTGTTTTGATTTACTAATTGGTCTTAATTATTTTATTTTCTAAATAGATTTAATTCATATGCATCATTTATGGGTTTGATTCAATTTCTCTATCATGTTTGATCTTCACTCGCACATGTTTTTTTTTGTTTTTTTTTTGTTTCGACCTCCTTGATAACTGAGGCATTGTGCAGCATATAACACCTGAGACAGTTACTTCATCTGCCAATGAACCATATAGAGAAATAAAATATGTTACAACTTGTATAATACCTCAGAGAGAAACTTAACATTCTATTAATTTTGCATTGTTTTTGACACTGTATCTACGTGTATCAAACCCACTGAAAACTTAGCTGTAGACTGAAGGCAGAGGATGGAGATTTTCTCAAAAGGTGGTTAAAATATTAACTTGACCTGACAGAACAGCAGACATGTGAGTGTACGCTGTCTCGTAAACAGATCTCAGTCCTGATGGGTGAACCGTACTTCAGCACCAGCCTCTTACCCTGGCACTCCCTCTTCTTCTGGTACTGTCGGACCGCCCTGGCGGGACTCCTGCAGCCTGGCGCCGCCATCCTGCCCTGCTCTGCTACACTGCACATGGTTGCTGTGGAGTTCCAGGTAAAACAGATGAGAATACTCTCACACACCTGTTTTCTAGTTATTTTCACAGTACTTTGCCCAGGTATGAATACAGCATGCTGTAGTGTAGTGCATCCTTCACATTTTTAGAGTTTGGTCCGGTCTTTACAATCCAGAATGCAAAGTTATTATATGGGAATAGATTCACATGTTATAACAGTAACAGAAAAAATAGAGTAAGGATGTTTTATGGTAAAGATAATTCACTGCTGAATGACTGCTGCCTCTACGCTGTTGGTCAGGATCTATGGAGGATCAGAGCACCATGTGGGACATGTGAGGGCTTTGATGTCACTCCTATGGATGAAATGGTCCAGGTAATGTTTTTTTGTAGTTCATTTATCTTCTTTGTTGGCAGGTTTTACATCATCTGACGTGTCCTTTACTGCTATGTATCTCTGAATGTTGTTGTTGCATGAGAAGGGGAGGGTAACAGATGAAAAGCAAGCATTAAAATGAGTGAGGCAGAACTGTTCATCCTGACGGGTAACTGAGTTTTTAAACCTGACTCATCTCACCTGTTCCTCCAGACATCTCTGGATTTCCGTGAGTCCCGTGAGGCCGAGCCCCACCCTCTGTGGGAGTACCCATGCCGCGCCCTGACCCAGTCCAGAGCCATCATGACCTTTGACTTCACTCAGTGTGTCCCTCAACAGCCAATTAACAGTCAGGGCTCTCTGCCCTTAACACGGTACTGTCTCTTTCTTTAAGTATATAACCAATTCTTTTTCACACTCTGTCTGCTGAATCATCGACAGTCTCTTCAAATGTCTGCTTTAGGATTGGTCGTTGCCATGGTGTCGCGTTGTGGATGGAATACCACCTAACCAGTGACATAACTGTCAGTGCGGGTCTGATCGGACCAATCAGCGAGCAGGTATCAAAGCCTTTGTCTTCTGAGCAAATTAAATATCTCTGCACCCTGAGCTTTTCTTATTCACTTTGTTTCAGCTAATTGATTGAAGTCTGAGCAGCAGCAGGTAGTTCTCGTCATTTCAGCTTCAGTCTGATCACTGAGCTGCTGTGTTGAATATGTTCAGTGGCTTTGACAGCAGCTGTTGAGGAAATCTACTGCTAGAAATGATCAATCCCTCCAAATCATGAACTCTGAGATCACTAACTGTGCAAGAGACACACAGTCATGTCAAATCAAGTTATTGTTTAAAAAAAGAAACTTTGGGAAATGATTGCATCCAAAATATTTTTTTCACTTGCCTCTCTGGGGTCGTTTTCAGAGACAAAAAAAAGTGCTTTTGTATGTACTGTTTGTGGAAAGTCAGCTGTCAAGATTTTTCATAAGATGGTATAAATTAAAATTATGAGCTGATGAAATATAAACAACAAAATGATTAGGCACCACTATCCCAATCTGAATCTGACTATAAGCCTTCATGTTGCACAGCAATTTAACCAACTTAACTTTTCCATGTCATGGCAAATGTATATTTATTAGCAAAGCTTTTCTATAATGCTTTGAGAAGTTTAGTGGCATAGTATAACAAGAAACTAAGCACTCAGCGAGTGACAAACGTGTTAACCATCGTTAACCAGCCTTTTTAACTGCATCTTTATTTTTACATTTTCCTTTATTATACTGCCTCAGTAGCACAGTGAGTACATGAACAGAATATGCCTGGACTGTCAGTGTCAAGATTGTCTGTCAGACCTGATGACTGCTTTGTCCCGCCTCCTCCCACAGGGTGACTGTGAGTGGAGTCGACACAGGAAGCAGGGGGTGTATTTCTTCAGGACGCCGTGGGAAAGCTCGGGCGATGGCAGAGCTGCAGTGTCTTACAACTTCACCTTTGAACCCAGTTTAGGAGACATTAAGATGGACTTCAACATCGAGTCTCAGTGATGTGGAGCAACCGCTGACTGAAGGACAAACTCAACTGAACACTGCTTTTTACCGTATGTCACTGTTGGCTGCATATTCAACACCTGGCTGGGCTTCAACCAGTGCTGAGTGACTTTGCCTTTATGATATTAATATCTGACAAATTGTAATGTAACCAGCTTAGTGTCATCAGATTGGGAGGATGAATGTTATTTATGATTATATTGTGAGCATAAATGCATTTCATGTAAGTAATTCATATGAAGGGCTTCCTATAAACAACTAGTGAAGTATTTACAATGCTACAACAATTAAAGAGCTGGATCCATCTCCTCAACGGTGGATGTCACTGTCTGGCTGAAGCACATTCAGTCTCTACAGGATGAGAAAGGTGCTTAAGTTATACATTTTAGTCTTTACTGCAAACATTTGGAGAAGGTTGTGTACAAGAGGTGACTAACAAGTTACCACGGTCAGTGGTCTGGCAAAGCCAGATGTGTTATTGAAATGTTAAATAAAGTTGTATATTGGTTTCCTCTATGTAGTATATAAAGTGCAGTGAAGTTCCCATCAAGGGAGGTGGTCTTGTTTAAAAGGCTGCAATGGAAAAGTCTTTTTTGGTTATGCAGGTTCTCAACTGAGTGAAATGACCTCCTTGTTATTGATTCTCTATGTCTGTCAACTACACTGGAGGATGAACATCATTCTGCCAAAGTTGTCTAACATGTCAGTCCAAAATGTCTCATAGACGTTCAGGAATGTACAGTAAAGGTGACAGGTGAAGTTTTCAGCATATAAAGCACACCTTCACCAGACTTGTGCAGTAGATGAGTTGTCATGATCCCTGAAGAGGATGGAAGTGTTTGGTTTAGGATACAGCTTTGTATTGATGAGCAGTGACCCCTCTGTCTAACAGCAGCATGACGACATCTCACTGTGGCGTTTTCTTGGTGTTCACCTCACACGACTGACTCACTTACATCTGTCTGACATTTTTCAAGCTCAGGGCCTGTTCAGATATTTTGTACTTGTCATAGGGCATGATAGGATTTTAATTGCTTCACTGAACCATGCAGCTCACCTTTGTTAATGTTTCTCTACTCATTTATTCAGCTTTAATTTATCAGGTGTCTAAATTACTACTGGCATTCATTGAGGTAAATGAGACGCTTACAAAAACCATAAGTCTGGCAATAGTTTATTTTATCAAAATAAAACAGCACACAGCGACAGCACTTGTTTATTTACATACGTGAACTTAAATCAGTTTGGATCCTTCTTCTGTGGATCTCTGAATGATGTATGTCTTGGATTGTATATTGTTTCTACTTCAGTGATTGGATATAAATTGAACTGTAAATTATTACATATACATCTCAGTGCTTTCAGATGCTTCCCACCTGAATCCCACCATCATCTTCATAATTAACAGCAGCAGGAGTAAATCTGCAATGCTCTGTCAGAGCTGCAATGCCAAACTCAAATTAAGAAACTCTGTTATTGCTGTTGTGGTGACATGACAGTATGACATTGCTGAGTCACTGACGAGACGTGTGCTGTCGTTTGAAACTGAACTCTTCAAACAGGGGACATCTGCCAGACAGACATACACACAGACTCCCCATCGCATCAGCAGTGACGTCCACTGAAACAGCAGCTCTTACACCAGGCACTGTGTAGGCAAGTGATATTTTCAGGGGCAACTCAGAATTGATGGGAAAGTAAGGAATGTAATGCTTTGAAGCACAAGTGGTAAATGTGTGAAATCCGTAGTTTCACGCGTCCGTTAGTGTCTTGTTGTCCAGAACGATCTTCTCTCCTGGTTTGAACGCTGGCTTCCCCAGGTACGGACAGCTGGCACATCGGAACGCGTCACCAAGGTAGCACTGACATAAACAGATGATGAAAATCGTTTAAATCGTCATCATCACACTGCTGACAGATTTGCATCGTGGGAGAGGAAATAAATCAACAAAAATGTACTCACGCTTCCACAGGCAGATTTTGGGAGATTTGTCTTTTGTTTTCCCTTACTCTCTGCATCCAACTCCTCAGCGAGACCACATGTGCTACACACACAACACACAACATGAGGAACCAAGCAACATTGAGATGCTTTTCAATGTAGTGAGCTTTTTTTTACAGGTGTACCTAATGTACCCATGTTATTGCTTTTGTCAGTGGATTAAAAACATGTGACCTCACCAGCCCTTGCAGGCTTTCTTCTTCTTTCCCGCTCCCTCTCCACAGCTGGGCGCCTTAAGTGAGGCCGGATCCGGCTTCTTCAAGTCGTCTTCATCCAACAGTGCATCAGAGTCTACCAGATCCTGGAGACAGACCACAGGACGGACAAGAAACATTTGATGAACACAAGTAAGCACTTATTTCCCCCAAAGACATATGTATAAGACCTAGGTGAATACAAAATGGCATTTCATCGTTTTAAATCATCATTAACTCAATAACTCACCACATCATCATCATCGATGTCGTTGGCTGAGAGCGTCCACATTTTGACAGTGTTAGGATCCAGAGCAGGTTTCTCTGCTGCAACCACAGATGTTAGCAAATATTAGCTTCACATCAGTTTTAATAACACAGATAACGCAGTTTCACATGAAAAAGTGAGGGATCACTGATAAATTCATAAAAGTAATTCAGTGATTATGCTTTTTATCATTAGCTAAAATGCCTAATGGGCCTCCAACTGAGTTAAATGTTTAGGGCAGGTCTAGACGGGGCCATTACGTTGCACATTACTTTTTTACATGACAAACAAATGCATTAATCACTGCACAGGTGCAATGATCTCCTTGAACTGAACATGGGAATGAAAAATACACTTGTATGAACAGAAAAAAATAGAAAACCACACTCATGAACCCACCTGGCTTGGCTGTCTTTTTTCCAAATGACAGTTTAATCTGACTGGATGTTCCCACCTCATAGTTAGGCTTGGAGGCAGACATGCGGACCCTGGACAGGGTGTTTCCTTGGTAACCAGTGGCTGTCCTGAGGGAGCCCAAGGCTTCAGGAGTGAGCTCTGATTTATTCACCTTGATAGAGAGGAAGCAAGATGGTCAACAGGTCAAAAAGAGGACATTTGACATGGCATTTAATTGGTGAAGATATTTTTTCTCAATATTAATATCAAATCTACATTAGGTATATTCCTTTTATGGCCTTAAGTACAGAATTGTGTTTCTGCTTTAAAGGACTATTTCCTGTACTGGACATGAAGGTTTGATAAGTCCTCTGCAGCAAGCACACAACTATTCAGCCATTTTTGTGGGAGTGTATTTTATCCTGCCCCTCGGGGTTGGATCCACTCTGACTCACCTCTGTCACCGACATGAAACCTGACAGCTTCAGCACTGACATCAGCTTCTCAGCAGTCCTCACACTCTGAGTCTCAGATCCTGCAACACAGAAATAATCCAATACTCTCATTGAGAACAAAAATGTTTGTGTAGCATTTCCAATTAACTTGGAGGTCTTGAGAGTCAAACATCTTGTCTAACTCAGAGGCTTCAGCAGCATGAACAACCTGTTTCATCTAGAACATTATAGTCTTAATTTTACAAATCCATACACTGTGACCCAACATGGCTTTTAGACCGAAAGGGGTTTCTCACCAGTAACTGGTTCGTCCAAAATGAGCTTCCCACCAGGCTTGAGCACTCGGGCCATCTCAGCCAGAGTCTCTGAACTGTGGACGAAGGAGCTGTCAGCCAGGGGGCAAGACAGCACCCAGTCAAAGCTGGATGCTGAATGGGAGGCTGAGGGGAAAAGAAGAATCAAAATTTTACCACTGACAATTGAGTCATGCCTTCTTATTTACATGATTTACTTTTGTGGTGGTAAAACACTCAGTTACAGAGGGTTATTTCCAGTCAGGCCAAAAGTCACTCACACAACAGAAGTCTCTCCATGTTCTCTACAGCAACTTTGCCATCTGCACCAACACTGGCACCCAGTTCCTCTGCAAACTCCTTCAGTGCTGCTGGGTCTGAGGGCTGCGTCCAAACAAACAGCACCTTGTCTCCGGCTTTGACGCCAAGGTCGGCCATGATTCCTGGGGAGAGCAGATGTTCTGTGAAGCTGTTGTAATACTTGTATGTCATTATAGTCTCCATTGAGACCTTCTGATAACACCACAAGAACTCAGAGAGCCAGTCACTATGAGTAATATGGTAGCAAATACCAGTGTCATAAGAGGTAGAAAGGTAAACAACGGCATGACTGGATCCATCCAGACTTTTGTCAACTGAACTCACAGTGACAGTAAAGGTCAAAGGTCAACAGCTTCACCTTCAACTTAGTTTGATGTTACCGTTTGTCTTTTTTCTCTTGAGCTAGATGACAATCACAAAGACAACGACAGTGCGAGTTTAACTACAATGCCCTTGAGACTCCACTCGTACCTAACAAAGGTCTGTGTTAGAGAAGAATTATCACTATTTTGGACATCAAACTATAAATAGTCTTTTATAAACGATGCACAAGCGCCTGTCACTGTCACAGTCCTGTCCAATGACGAAAAACTAGCAGAGACATAATGACACCTATTCTACATCAAACAGCTGGTCGATAATGGCAATAAAAGAAGAAGAAAAAAAAGAAAACTCATTACCAGCTTCCCATAGAAACAAAACACTATTCTTAAAGCAGAAGTAAGTGATATATTTGTGTTAATATAAGTCTTAAATAGTTATATCTTCCGACAGCAATCACTTACATAGAGTGTTTGGACCAGTCACTCTGCTCTGCTCTGAGCCGAGGAGAAAACATTTATCGTATCCTACAGTTTTTATCCAATGAGGAGAGAGAACGGCATGCAGGGCTGTGTGTGCAGCCAAGGAACGCCGTGAATGTGGCGACGTAGGGACGAGGACTGTTATGGTGCGTTCAAGGAAACTCGTATTTTTCCGACCGTGAAGTGGTACCAGTTCGATCTGGTACGAGTTCACCGGTCGGAAGTTAAGTGGCTGTTATAGTGACTTTCACCGGTAAAACAGGTCGGAGAAACACGAGTGGGTTGCCTGGAAAAAGTCGTAAGTTGTGACTTGAAAATTTACACTAACGCAGCATTCTTAACTTCTGCTTTAAGGCTTGAAGAATGATCTCGAAGGTTTCCTCTCTAAACAATTTATCACCAACATTTACCTAATTCACAACTGTAGCAGGTAACAAAGGATATGTATTCGCCATAAAATGGTGAAAATAATTGAGTAAACTAATGAGCAGTTAACGGACTAACTTTGTGTTGACGACATACAAAGATTAGCCCCATGTTACATCAAGCAGGCAGCGTGACGCAGAAAACACCGGTTTGTATCAACATCATTAGCACGTTTCTAATACTGCGAGAGACATGGACACGACGACCGGTGAATAAAATATGCTCATGTTCTTGTCTGATTGTTGCTGAAAGCATTTAGAAACCAAGACAATTAAATAAAACACAATTTCAATCGCATGGACGCAGTGACCTACCTGCTAGCTTGGCGGCAGTTACTGTCAAGTTGGGAAAAGTGTAGTGTGAGGCTTTTCCGGTTTTAATTTTCAAAATAAAATGACATCGTTGCGTGTTTATCGGGTTTTCGACATACAGTTATGGTTTTTCGATTGTTGTTTTGACAAAAAACAAACAAAACACCCGCAATCCTCAATTCGCACGGTTTTCTTTTTTTAAATTTTTTTTTGGGGAATTGTATTTTTATTCATTGATTGGCACACATATAATCTGAAACAAAGACAAACACCTAACAAATAGAAATAAATAAAAACACAAAAAGGGTACACGATGGAAGCCTTTTCTTTTCTTATTCCTTATTTCTTCTCCTTTTATTTACACACTTTAGCTTAAAGCAACTTCCCTTTGGGCTTTCTGTTTTGGCCTTATATTACTGTAGCCAGCTTGATTGGTTTGTGTTTCTGAACGGAGTCGCGCTAAAGTGACGCAACGGTGTCTAAAAAAAGCGTCTCGGTGCAGCTGGACATGGCGGCGCTGCTGAGAGGTCTCCGGGCTGGAAGGGTCCTTCGGGGGCTGGGCAGTGGTAAGAAAGGGACACCGACTTATTGGGGATGTTGTGTTTATCACGAACAGCCTGGGGAAACTATTCCTGCTCCATCGCTTGTTTACTCTTTGCAGTGACATGAGGTTAAAAAGACCCAGTGTTGACGTTACGTCGTGTCAAAGTCAACTGTCATTGGTGATCGTGAAGGACAGCACAAGGAAACATTATGTCGTGTGTAGCTTTTAAATATAAAGTATAAGCGGGGTAATTCTTGGTTGACATGGTGCTGCTGTTTGTTGACCTCAATATTGGACGGGTCGCATGGTAAACACGTTCCTGCGACTGGGGGGCGTTTCGTCTCACTTGGCATTTGTTATGCAAGCTGTCAATGTTTGTTTATGGGCAAACTAATAAGGTTTAGGCCAGCAGACAGTCTTGCAGTAGGCCATCCTTTATGACTCTTATCATGCTCAGTTTTTATTGATTTTATCCACTGTTGATTATTTTGTTTCCTTTGGTATATTGTAGGATGATACTGGGTGTGTTGTTGCATCACACAGAGAGGTGTTGGTGTATAATGGTGGACAAAATATTGCTCATCTACTACCGCATTCATCAGCACCACAAACTGCAGCCTCCACATTAACCATGAAGTTTAATCTACATTTCATGAACCTTTATGAACTAGGATGTGTTGCAGGGCTGCATTTGTTTTAGCTCAGAGTTTCTAATAAATTGCTGCCATAGTGTACAGCTTAGATTGTCTTGAATGAGCATAGGAAATGTAGGTACACAGCTCTTTCATTTATATGCCACACAGCATTACAATTTGAATTCCCATGCATAAGGATTATAGACACAGACTCCATAGACTGAAATTCAGAGTGAATTCATGTCCTCCTAGAACATACTGATATGACCAAAGACTGTTTCCTTTGCACATTGTCACGTGTAACTTTGAAATACTAATCTTTTTTTGAAGAACAAACAAAACAAAACTGCTTACAGAAAAGCTAAATTCGATCCACATGTAAACCGTTGCAAATTTCACTAAAGACCACGGTTTGATCTAATATGAAAACAACAATGGCTCCATCAATTCAGTTTTGTTTGTCTGTGTGGCTTTGTACCTGATTCTACAGACTGTTTATTCTCCATGTTTGTCAGTCAGTCAGTCAGTAGGTTGTTTCAGAGTCCATAAACATGGAGCAATACACCAATCAATTAAAATTAAAAAATACACTTTATGAGGTACTTTCAAATCATACTCTCTACCTAAACTCAACTAAACAGGCAAACTGGCAGAACAACCTTTACCTCATATTTGACCATCAGGAAGATCTTTGCTTCTACACCTCGGGGGAAGGTGTATGTGAAGTCTTTACTTCTGAATGGAAAATAAAAGTTATGAAATTTTGGTACTGCAGTGCAGAATTGCAGACATCATTATATTTTAAACATGTTTTATTGTAAATCATTCAAGATTCATTCTTGATTTATTGAAATGAATATACATGTGTTGTCAAACTTGGGAATAATTAAGGTAATATTTAGGTTGAATGGTGTAATTTGGTTTCCTGCCCAGGTCTTTGTAACTAAATAACATATCCTCTCCTCCAGTGGTGACTGCACCAACAGCATCAACCCCCCAGAGCAGCAGCCTGAGACGCGGCTTTCACTGTGCAGCGCTGAGGCTGCAGGACGAATCCAAATCCGACAAACCTCCCTCCTCCTCATCCACAACCTACCATGAGCACTACCAGGCTCACGCTTCTGAACAGCACACAACAGCCTCTTCCCAGGGAGACTCGTCATCTGACCCCGCGGCAGAGGAGGCTTCCAGGCCAAACACCAGGTGAGTGGAGATACCTTCAGAAACCAGGATATCTTTTATGTGCCAATTGATTTAAGTTATTGTGATAAGTTACGTAATCCGTAACTGTCACAGTTTCCAAAATCCTAAAGCAAAAGCAACTACGCCAACGTTCCTGTGCTGTGTTTATGTCGGCCCGTCACTATTGGTGTGTCTTTGTAAAGTTACCAGGACCAGAGCGGAGAGCAGGGCGAAGAGTACGAGACAGAGGAGCAGCTTCAGGCTCGAATCTTGACCGCTGCTCTGGAGTTTGTCCCGCAACACGGCTGGTCGATGGAGGCCATCTCTGCAGGTGCCGAGGTGAGCTGCAATTCAAATTGTGGGGGAAAAGTCATGCATGAAATACCTGCAAGAGAGGCAGTTATAGGCATCACATTTTTTATTTTAATGCTTACTGAGAGCCACAGACTTGAGACCACTTTTCAAAACCAGACATTTTGAGAACTGGTGACATCAGAGGTTATAATGGCAACACATCACACATCACATGTGTCAGAGGATGTAAATATGCATTACATCTGCTATGTCTGCATCCACAGTCCCACAGAGGATTTGTGAATGAGCCACATCTTCAATCCAGCCAATCAGAATACAGCATGAAATGACACAGAAGAGAAATTGATGGGTTACTGTAATGTGTATTTGAATGATGTGCAATTTATTTATTGTCTGTTTTTAATCATTTGTGAAGCTGAAGACACATTTCTAAATTGTGGACAACAAAGTTTTTTTAATGGACTATCATGTACCAGGGTGGTTCACTCTTCAGTCCTTAACTTTCGTGGGCAGATGTGCCTGCCTGGCCAGCTAAGAGCGCACACACATTAGCACACTTCCTCTGGTGGCGCCAACAGGCTTCCTGTTGACTCCCTCCACACATGTACCACCAAATTTACTGATACAGCTCTGATTCAGACTCTCCAGACACTCGATGGAAACAGTTTGGATTGTACTCACAAAAAGAGCTTGTGACAATGCCTAAAATGTATTTACTGTCTTTACAAATGTCTTTACAATTGTGATTTGGGTTAAAGGCTTTTTGGGCCTGCATGTATCATGTGACCCTGCTATACCGAGATGTTGCAGCTTCTAGCTCGTATGCTACTGTTTAAAAGGTATTTGGCTCAAGCTGATATGTATGTGTGTGTGCGTGTGCATGTGTGTGTGCGGTGACACCAGACACTGGGTCTGTCCTCTGCTTCCACTGGGATGTTCAACGGAGCTGGAGACTTGGTTCTACATTTCATTGCCCATTGCAACTCCCAGCTCACAGAGATCCTGGCTGAACAACATAAGCAGGTCCAGCTGGGCCAGGCTGAGTATGTACACACACACACACACACACACACACTTGGAGTCCAATTCTACTGTTAAAGAGTATATTCCAAGATTTTTTTTATAGCCTTACTTCAGGAAATTGGGTAAAAATAACAGTTTTTATTGATTAAGAGAAATTAAGGGGATTTTTATTATTGATGGTTTTTCTGTGAGTTCGGGACCATTCTCCTTTTTCTCATGTCCATCACCATTTACAGGCTGATGTTTTCCCATGGTCTAGAAAACTGTTGAGCTCCAAAAAGAAAATTGCAAATCTCAGCATTTAGTTCTGAATGCGTTTGTGTTTCAGACCAAAGAAGACTGCAGACTTTCTAAGAGATGCTGTAGAGACCAGACTGCGGATGTACATCCCCTACCTTGAAACATGGCCACAGGTATAGTGTGCATGATGAGTATAAAAAAAAAACAGGAACAGGATCGTAGCGAGAACCATATTTGATCCTCTCTATTGTCTCCGTGTCATCAGGCGATGAGCATCCTGCTCCTCCCTCACAACATCCCAGACAGCCTGAAGCACCTGTCCAGCCTGGTGGACGACATCTGGTACTATGCTGGAGACCGATCCACAGATGTGAGTGGAGCCTATCAACCTCGATCCCCTTCCTCCTCCGCTCACACCTTCTTGTCCCCCTTTCATCACCACCCACATAACATCCGGCCCGCCACCGTCCAGGTTACTTCCCCTCCCCCCACCTACAGCTGCTTACACCAAAGAACAGAGCTCTTTTCTTGTGTTTTGTATGTGTACGTCTTATCACAGCATGAAGCCAGAATAAATATCTGTGATGAATTTACCCCAGTAACAGTCCTACCAAATCAATCTTCTCTCCGCTGATTATCACTGCTGTTAAGATCACATGTTGAAATAGTTAGTTGCATCCATGGAATCACAACTGTCTCTTCTGTCGTAAGTTGCTGTACTTTAACACTGCAGGTCTGTGAAGTCCTGTCACCCCAGTGGCAACACTCTTGTCAGCGTTGGTCCTCTTCTTTTAAATGACAACCTTCATTGAACAAATTGTAGTTTTTCTTTTTAATCAGATTTAGGATTGTGTCACGTGTCCTGTTGAATATGTTTCTGCCCATATTTTTTCTCCTTTATTTCCCCATTTCTTTAAATGTATTTGTGTGTTTTATGTATGTGAAACACCGTACTTATGATGGAGCCCCCCCACCCCCACCCCCTTTTCTCACACAGATGAACTGGTACACCAAAAGAGCAGCGCTGACAGGCATCTATAACACCACAGAGCTGGTGATGGTTCAGGATTCCTCTCCAGACTTTCAGGACACCTGGAACTTCCTTGACAACCGCATTCAGGATGCAGTCAACATGGCCGGCACTGCCAAACAGGTACCGTGTATCGTCTATATCACAGCCCACATCTGACCCCGTCCCAATATGGAGCGCACTTTTTATTCTATTGATAGCAATCAAACATTTAGGATTGAAGTGAAAACAGAGGAGGCTCAAAGTGATTTTTAGCTTGATAGGGAAAGATCACTTGTTGATTCACCATACTTCACCAGATGCAAAGGAACATGTCCAACTAAAAGATGCTTTTGTTCACTTTCTTCTCTAGGTGCAGTCGACTGGTGAAGCCGTTGTGCAGGGACTAATGGGAGCAGCTGTAACAGTAAGTATTTGGCTTAGTGATCTTCGTCATGATTTGTATTGTATGTATTCTTCTTTTCAAAATGACTTCACACACATTAACAAGAACACACTCATTTTTAACATTTGTACATGCAGTCCAGTAATGCCTGACAGCAGCATAACGCTGTGGGGCTCCACATTTACCAAACTCAGATTGTTTAGAAAATATGTTAAGACATTTGAATGTTTATTGATACAAATGTGTCTCATGCAAGTGTTTTGTTTTACAGCTGAAGAATCTGACAGGAGTGAACCAGAGGCGATGATGTTCAAACCTCTCTCCGTCACACTGATCCTGACAGAATGGCTTGTTTGTGTCATGAGCTGAAGATCAATTTATTTTTTTTGCTTCTTCATGAAATCTGTTTGAAATGAATCTGAAAATTGAATAATGTTAATTCAGCAAGAGAAAACTATCGTTTGTCACAGGCCACAGGTCTCTCTTTGTGTTCACTGCCATTTTCGACATTTCACAATCCTGCGCAGATCGTTTTCTCTCTTTGTATAAAAGGACACACAGATCAGTCAGTTTGTAAATGGATTAAGTAAGACTTCAATAAAATAGTTATTATTGTATATTTAACATTTTGGGTTTGTCTTTTATTATCTGATCAAAGTGAAATGTGGTCCAAGGATTAAAGACACTATTATGTAAATACTATAATAATCAAATACAAATAGACAATATCAGATTAATTTGGAATATACAACATTAAATTATACCCACGGCCATTATACCAAGATCACAAGGAACAAAGTTTAATTTCTCATGACAATATGTGAAAAACTGCTTTGTTTTCTCGAGATAAAAAGATAAGCAGACTGTTCCCTCTTTTAAAAAAAAATCACATCAGATCACGTAGACTTAACATCACCTACTACTTTAGACAACAATACTAATGGTAGTAAAGTACCATACCGTCACCCTATTAAAATAATGGCCTAAGTCATTTTTTGACGAAAATGAGTTTTTGGCCTAAATCATCTCCTGATAATGCTGGCCACCTCTGGTAAAAAAATCTTAATCCTTAGTTGAGAGGATCATGGTTTTTATGTCCTATAAGACAATGGCCTATGTCAAGAGGGTGACTTAGGCCATTATATTCTTGGCCTAAGTCAAAAAATTTTGATTCTTTAGGATAAAATGTCTGACTTAGGCAATTTAACGCTTGTGTGATTTTAACTTCCTGCATACACTGGTGCTTCACTGAATTGAAATTGAACGTTTTAAACTCAAACATTTCAAGTAAAATAAATGTAACATTGTAAATGTAACATCTAATTTATACTCATTATCCCACTTATTACATGGCTTACGACTTTTATCGATTCATAAATTGCATCATTAAGTGAATCTGCAAGTTTGGTCACTTCTCCGCTGTTTTGCTAACTTCCCTCCTGGTTGTGTGCATTTGATTTCAACAAAGCCTTTGATAATCAATCAGTGGATCAATGGATTATCATCAGTACCTGGGATGAGAATCAGCACCTCCAAGTCCAAGGCTATGGTTCTCAACCTCCAGGTTGGGGAGAGTTTCTGTCTCAAGTGGAGGAGTTTAAGGCCCTGTCCCACTTTACCCACTTCCACTTGATTTTGACCCAAGCACTCAGTTTTGCACATTCTCATATAGGGGTAGTGTGTCCTAATGGGCTCTATGCACAGTTCCACTATTTCCTGAACTTAATGCTGCTCCTTTGTTTGCTTTCTTACAGTACATTATTGGACAAACTGATCAATCCAGGTGTGTTTGACCATTGTGACTACTCAGACACACCTGGATTAATCAGTTTGTCCAATAATGTAAGACAGGAAAGGTCTTGATTTACCAGTCCATCCATGTTCCTACCCTCATCCATGGTCCTGAACTTTGGGTCATGACTGAAAGAACAAGATCGCAGATACAAGTGACCGAAATGAGTTTCCTCCGCAGGTAGGCGGGGTGCTCCCTTAGAGATAGGGTGAGGAGCTTTGTCACCGAGGAGGAGCTCGGAATAGAGCCGCTGCTCCTCCACATCAAGAGGAACCAGCTGAGGTGGCTGGGGCATCTGTATTGGATGCCCCCTGAACGCGTCCCTATAGAGGTGTTAAGGCCATGCCCCCCTGGAAGTAGACCCTGAGGAAGACCCAGGACACATAGTAGTGACAATAGGTGCGTTCGAGATGATCCAGGCCTGCACAGAATCAATCGCCGGTGACCAGCACACAATGCATGCCGATTAGATTTGTGTCCGACTTTCTCCCGACTTGCAACTGCCTGTAAGCCTCAAGGCATGATGGGAAAGTCACCGGACCATGAGCTGGTTGGTTCTTAGTTAGGTCTGTGAACACTACGTGTTGTTGTATAATGCTAGCTTATATGAATCTCATGTTGTACTGCTAGAAAATATTCACACAGAGTCAAACTTCTGTTCTGAGAACTATGTTGGTTATTTATTGGATACTTGCAGTACTGTATAAGAAATATTTCGGTGACTTCCTGTTTGTATTGACGATGGCTGGAAACCGTCCGACTTGACTGCAGCTTTCTGTCACCACCCCCTGCTGCTGCCGCCTGCTCTCACCAACCTTCCAGGCAAGGCGCAGTTCATCTCGAACGCACCCAATGTCACTCGGCTGGGTTGGCAACACATTGGTATCCTCCCGGAAGAGCTGGAGAAAGCGTCTGGGGAGAGGGAAGTCTGGGCCATCGAATTTCAAGTCGAAAAAATTTTGCTTACTAGGTTTTTTCTGCTCTTAAACGTGCCAACCAGGTCATTTTTGACCCTAATACGAGACAGGAGTTAATTTAACTTTAATTTAACTTTAATTTAACTTAATTTAACGTTTGTACTATGGAATGCTAGGGCACTTTAAGCCAGGTTTAAAGTTGCCTAAGTCACCCGAAAATGTTCGGAAAATTGCCTAAGTCACTTTACTCTTTAATGTTACATAATTAACACACAACGTTCTATGTATGTCAACAGTCATCCACTGTCAAGGCCTTTTTGATTGAAATGATGAATGAATATCATATCCTCTGAATTTGGCAAAGTTTTTTGTGTTTTCCCGAAAACATGAAAAAATGACTTAGGCCATTATTTTAATAGGGTGACGATACTTAAAAGTAATAATACAATAAACACAGAGTGAAAGATGGGGGGAAATGAATGGAATCAATGGAAAATAACTTTATTTATTTTATTTTAAATAAAATGTAAGTTTGCGCTCTTATTTTGAAAGACCTCCCATGACCCGGATATCAAATGGAGACCCGCCTCCGTGCTTCATTCTGACCAATCACTAGTCGTATTTCCGTCTTCTGGCCAATCAGCAGGCGGTAAATACTAACGTGGAGGCCTTCAAGTCGGACAGCGGTAGTGTTGTGTGTCGAGTTTACAACGTTGTTGTCCGTCGTCTTTAACGCCAATAATGCCGTATGCTAACCAGCCCACGGTGAAAATCACAGAGCTGACGGACGAAAATGTCAAGTTCGTCATTGAAAACACCGATTTAGCGTAAGTACTCTTTCTTTCTGTAGTCAAAGAGAGTCGGTGTGTGTGTGTGCGCGAGAGGGCAGCCATTCTTCTCCTCAGGACCAAAACACACTGATGTCAGGACACTACACCCTAAATAACTAGATGATACCGGTCTGCAGAAAGTTCATAGTAGTCGTCCGCTGTAGTGAAATGTGTATTGTTTACATAAATTACTTAAATTATCAGCATTTAAATAAACTCTGTTTACAATGAACGGTAATCCAGTTGGCCTAAAAACTCTTCTCCGAAACTGCATTATACTTTTTTTTGTTTGATTATGATTAGGGTAAAATGTGTCACAATTGTTGGCCATAAGTGTTGTAAAGTAAGTAATTGGAAGAGCAAGTGTAAAGACACATGTTTGTTTGGTACAAGTGCCAAAACAAAAGGACACCATCAATTTTATCATAAATATAGTAAATGAAGGAAAAATAAAAATCACAGTGAAATCACAATGATGTATTTTGCAGTCCATTTTAGGAGGGGTCGGCGGGATTATGGTTTATTTTACCTCTGCATACTTAATAAGTAATTAACAGACAATAACAAAAATATTTGGCTAAGTATTTGCCTTTTACATTCAGAAGGAGCCTATTGCATATACTAATAAGGGTGTTGATATCAGTGATCCTTACCTTATATCAGATTGAAACCAGTGGTGGTACAGTGGTGTGAAACTATCCCAGTTGGAAACATCAATGGTCATTTCAGTGTCAGTTCTGTTCACATCTAAAAGCATCTGTCTTTCTCTTCTTCAGGGTTGCAAATTCTATCCGTCGCGTCTTCATGTCAGAAGTTGCCACTATAGGTAAAGTATAGCGTTTTTTGGTTTCATTAACTTGCACACATTGGGTAAGAGTCAAAAAGTCATGTCAACAGTTTGTCTAAATAGATTTGGAGGAAACTTGCTTCAGTTCAGTTCAGTGAGTTAGATGTTGAACAGGATGTTCCCTTGATTTAGAGGCATCTTGACTTGACACAAACAGCACAGCCCTCACTAACATTTACTGTTCTGTTCCCATACTTCATGACGGTGTGACATCGAAGTAGCATCAAGAGACCATTTTCACCGTGGACAATTTGCCATGTCATAGCAGGACAAACATTGGTGGATTTAGTGATGTTAAACAGCTGATATTGTGTGTGCTAGCTCATGGATGTGGCTTAACAAACATGAGTCAGTAGAGTTTGTTTCACCTCTGCTATGGAAAATGAAAAAATATCTGTCACCAAATTCCTGAACAGTTTGCAACTGAATGGATTTTAGACATCATTAATTTTATTACCTTTTCTTTTCGTCTAAATACTTTCTCTGTCCAGTCCAGTCCAGTCCAGTTTTCTTCCTGCATGACTGCACTTGATCCGTATTAGCATTGTGATATAGTATAACCCTAACTCTAACCTTTCTCCCAACACAAAAACCCTAACTGAATAACCTGCATGACTTTATTTACAGCAATCGATTGGATCCAGATCGATGCCAATTCCTCAGTCCTTCATGATGAATTCATTGCCCACAGAGTCGGTATGTATTTGTGATGAGCCTCCAGTGTGACTGGGTGATAGTAATTTGATCTGGAGTTAAATATAACCTCAGAGGTCTGATACATGTGAAGGTGACTGTCGTCTGTTTCCTGTGTTGTCAGGTCTCATACCTCTAACCAGCGATGACATTGTGGACAAAATGCAGTATTCTAGGGTGAGTATACAGGTGTCCATCAGTAATTAGGGAGCCCAGTAAGTCTTAAATATATCACCATTAGCAGTGGAAGACTGATGATACTGAAACACAAGTGACAAGATACATTATATATGATTATGTTAAAAGCAGTGAGGTCTGACTCAACAGGATTTTTTTTTCGTTCAGGTTGATATTCCACATTGTTCTCCTCCTCAACCGGTGTGCAAAAGTATTTCCACTGCGTATATTCTAAATCATGAAACGCGATTAAGTTTATGGTGGACTCCCAGAACAGACATAAGTTTATTGTGGGGAGATGCTGTACCCTAATCTGTTCAGTACTGGATTAAACGTTGTTATGCCTCCACACCACAATAATGTTTTTGGGTTGAACGCCTCATTCTCATAAACACAGTATCTCAGTTGCACCTTGATTGGACTTCTTCAATTTGACACAGACTAGTCTGAGAGACAATCAACCAGCAGGAGGTGATTGTTGTGTTACTATTTTTTTTTTAAATCACGCATACAAAGCCTGGTTTTGTATAAATTACGTGATATTATACGGCAGCTCCTACAGAGGTTCTCTTAAATTGTAACTGTTGACTGAGGCTTTTCCTCCCGCTCCTCCTGCAGGACTGTACCTGTGATGACTTCTGTCCAGAGTGTTCTGTCGAGTTGACCCTGGACGTTCGATGCACTGAAGATCAGACCCGTCATGTCACCTCACGTGACCTTTTGTCCAACAACCCCAGAGTCATCCCGGTGCGTGGTGTCTCAAATTTATTGAAGTTCTTGCGTAGAAGCAGAAGATGAAGCTGACAGTGTTTTTAATGCGGTTTTCCAGGTGACTTCCAGGAGTCGAGACAATGATCCCAATGACTACGTAGAACAAGATGGTGAGCATGAAGTCATCTGGAGAGATAAACATTGGTCTTTCTCTTTTCCTGTGTTGTATTATTTGTGTTTCCGTCGATGAATCCCACATTGTAATGTCTTACCTTCTCCTTGCTTTCTCCATTTCTTCCTTCGCCAACACAGACATTTTGCTGGTGAAGCTTCGTAAAGGTCAGGAACTGCGACTCAGGGCGTATGCCAAGAAAGGTTTTGGTAAGGAGCACGCCAAGTGGAACCCAACAGCGGGGGTGTCCTTCGAGTACGACCCAGACAACGCACTGAGGCACACAGTGTACCCACGACCTGAGGAGTGGTAAGTTATCTATTATAGTATTACTCACCAAAAGGGATAACTGAATAGTGAGACAAATTAATCCCTCAAGCAAACTTTTTGTGCATTTCCCCTGACAAATATGATGTCACTCTGGTTTCAAGGCCGAAGAGTGAATACTCAGAGATCGAGGAGGATGAGGTTCAGGCTCCATACGACCCCAACGGGAAACCAGAACGGTGAGGACACAACTTTCTTTACACAGAGGGAGGCTTGAAGTTCAGCTCTGTATTATTTCTGCCCTTAATATTTGTATAAAAACAAATGCAAATTGAAACAACTTTCAGAAAGACTCACTGATACATGTGTGGCTTCCAAAAAAGTCCATGTTCATTTATGGATTTTTTGATTTGACAGTTTCCAAACATCATATCAGAAGTACAGCATGAAATGCAAACATCTAGATCCACGGCTCATTTCTCCTCCTTCCAGGTTCTATTATAACGTGGAGTCCTGTGGCTCCCTGCGACCAGAGACCATTGTCATGTCAGCGCTGGCCGTCCTAAAGAAGAAGCTTAGTGACCTGCAGACTCAGCTGAGCCATGAGATCCAGAGCGACGTGCTCACCATCAACTGAGGGCATCTCACTGTCGGACCGGGACTTGTCTCACACAGCTTTGTAAAGATCAGAAGGGCTGACTTTGGGATCACTGTTGGTCTCATGGCACACGTCTCAGTATTGTTAATGGATTTCTTGGATTATTCAGCAGCAGTGATTGTGACGTGCAGCGGTTGTGCTGAGGAGGCGGAGCGGGTTCAGTGGGAGTTTGTCTCAGAATTATGCTAATTTAGTTTTGTCGCTACAGTATCAGTGTAAATGTTCTCTTTTAATAAATCTGTTTTTGAACAATCAGGTGGTCATCACTCATTGTAATATATAATATATAACATGCATGTGTGCAGTTTTTCCCCTATACTGTAGGCTATAATGTATTTGTTTGTTTGTGTTGAGTAAAAAAAAACTCCCCATTTTAAAATGTAAAAATAATAAAGCTCAATCAATCGAGAATATTTATCCAAGTGGTTCAAAAGAGAAACATAAGAAAGGGCTCATCAGCCAGATATTATCCAGGTTCCTGGGTGGTTGGATTGGGAACTGCATCTCTGTATGGGACTCTCAAAGATTTACCATCTTTATGTCCAGGGTGGAATGTGTCAAGTCAATCACACAACCAGAGGAAACCACAGGGAAGGTCCATAGCTTCAAATTAAAAGCACCAATGTGAACCCAACCGTTATAGTCTGAAAAATTAGGCTCTTTGTTGAATTTTCTTCAGGGAGGCTTTTATTTTGAATATTTTTGCACGGGGACTTAAAGTGCGTCGCGGCAATAAGGACATCACACACACAACACACACATGCTCCGAGGTGGAGGCAGAGGTCAGTGGCTCTGTGGGGCACAGACACACCCCGACAGGAGGCTGATGATGATGATGATGGTCTGTGCACGCTGTGAGATGCTGCTTTAATCTGTGTCGGGCTGTCTGGTGGAGGGGGGCGGAGGAGGAGAGGTTTGTGCCGGGGATGACAAGGTAGGTCGTTTCTCTAGCTACAGGAAGTCACACCAGTCTTCATTCAGATTTCAGCCAATTTAAAGTTCTACTTAGGAGCAGTGAAGGCAACACGGGACATTAGAGTCACACGATGTGGGCTCTGAATCCGGTTAATTAGCTATTCAATTCGGCTCATGTGTATACTCTGAACAGCATCATTAAAATGTATAGCCTAAATATAAACTCCAGCTTTTATAAACGTGATGTCACACAGGACACCGCCACATCTGGGGGAGGAAGGTCGTTATAGTGGGCTATGGTATCGAGTATCTAAAATGTTTTCCCTGTGGTTTCCACATTATTAGGTTTTCATCATAATCTAAATTCTGATTTTTATTTTATTTTGCTTTACAAGAATGTGTTCAGACTCCTTCTCCATGTTAGAGGACCGCAGATGTCCCACACTGTCTGTGTTCATGAAGGTGTCGCATTCTCAGAGATCGAGGTCTCAGGATGGCATTGGTTACACAGCATAAACAATATGAACAATTGCAGGAAATATGATTCCCCATGCTACTCTGTGCACACATACATATTTGAATACCATTAACCATTTAGGCTTGACTATTGCCCAAAATACCTAAAGAAAAACATTGGATAGGCTATACAGTAGTGATTCTGAATACAAATAAGAAGTTTTAGGTTTTTCTTTTGTTGTTGTTGTCATATTTAAACAATTTAATCTTACCGTTTCCTGAGGTTTCTTTAAAAAAAAAACTGTCCTGAAGACAGCTGAAATCATGTAAAGGAATGTCTTCTTTTTTATGGTGCAAAAAAAACAAACAAACCCAGTAACTTAAAAATAAAGAGGCAATAATTCACTTTCCTGTCAGGTCTGCCTTTTGCTTTTCATGTTTTTTTTTGTTTTGTTTAATCAAGAAAAGGACAGTAAAAAAAAAAAAAAACAGACACACAAACACAAACACTTTCATTCATTTGCCAGCTCAACATAATCTTGTGAGGAGTGACAAGACAGGTGTTTTAAAACAGATTATATAAATCCATTTCTGTTTTTCCTCAGCTGTATTCAACCAACTATGAAGCCTCTGATTCAAATGGCTGCAATGAGGCGAAGGTTCGCCTCTGTCTGCTCCTCCTCCTCACCTGAAGAGGACACTATAGACCTCTATGACAGCGCTCCCATCTCTGCCTCTGATCCACTCAATGAGCAACAACATCCCTGTGCAGCTCTGCTTTGGTAAGCTCAGTTATAATTATAATAATTTTATCATTATTAATTCCAGTAGGCTACTGAAAAATGGCCAATGTGAGAGTATACTTTATACTTTTTATTATATGATATTTTATTATATTATATTTTGAATTATTGATGCACTAGTCTAAAAGTAGGATCTTAATGTTGTACTTGGACTGAATACATTAATACTCTGGTCAGAGAACTTTGTGTAAATATACAAATACCAGACTAGTTAATCGCTAAGACAGAGCCATAAAAATAACACAATGATACACAAAACAATCACAAAGTGATGTAATAACAGCAAATAGATGTGAAAGAATAGATAATATTATAACTGTTCGAAGAGTTTAGAGCTGAGACTGGTGTTAATCTTTACTCTCATTGTTTCTCTCTGTGGTTAAAAACTTGGAAACCACAACACGACACAGATCTCTGTGGTTTGAGAAGTGATGGAAACATTTGCAGCTCAACAGCAAAAACAAACAAACATGTCTCTCTGTTCAGTTGCCACAGTGTCCAGGACTCTTTGCTGAGCTCCAACAGCAGTTTCACCAGATACAGAGGCATCCTCAACTGGATCATCATTCTCTTGGTCTGTTCTTCTTTTTTGTTCTGTGGAGCTCATATTTGATATGTATACAGGTGCTTAAGAGCCTACTGACTACTGACACACTGTCTATGTGTCTGGTTTTCAGGTCCTGACCCATGCCCATTTGTTCTTGGAGAATTTCATACAGTGAGTATAATGGATGAGACACTCTACTGTATATTTCTGTCTTTTACTTAATTTATTTTCATGACTGTCCACATAATTGGTGTTATTTAGGATATTACAGTTTGACAATAACTATAACTGGATATAACAAGAGGAGGTCCTCCTGTACAAAATCAGTGAGCCATGCTTGCAGCATTTGGATGACAATGTTGGTTTCCTTATGCAGTGCAGGGTTTTAATCTTTGTTCTCTGGACAGACATGGCTTTTTGATTGACGTCAAAAAGGTCTTTCAACATGTGATGGAGGACAACTGCAACTGGCCATGTGTCAGCCTCATCCTGGGTGAGAAGCTCGATGCAGCAAAAATGCCAGCTGCCATAAGATGAAAGAAATTAACATCATAGAGGCATTGAATGCTCAAATATTAGCAGGTAAAACAACACACTGAGCCTGTTGTTGTGAGTAACCATATTATCTGTATGTCCTCCAGGTGCCAACATGTTTGCCATCACGGCTTTGCTCCTGGAGAGGTTTCAGGAGAAGGTGAGTTCATCTTCTTTGTCTCTTTGATCTCGACACAACTCACAGTGACTGTCAATTAACGATCAACACTTGTGTGTCATCCATGTCTGTCAGGGTCAGCTGTCCCCCACCAACGCTCATCGTTTACATCTTGCAAATCTAGCATTGCTTCTGCTGTTTCCTGCTGCAGTCATTATACACGGGCCTATGACATCAACAGGTAACAACTACATACATGTACATCATTGTGAGTGTGCACATGTGATACAGTAACTTAGATAAATAGGCCAGACAGACTTTATTCGAACTTATAAATGTATCAAGCATACAACTATAGTGCAACAAATCCTTAAAACATTATAACATGCCACACAACAACAACAGATCACTGTGCAAATGGAAACAACATACTCTACAATAGATGACTGTATTAGACCGGTGTTTTTTCCAGCTTGCTGACTTTAAATGACGCCGCAGCTTTGCTTGGGATGTTTTTGTGGTTGTGTCCACCAGGTGGAGCGTTCTTCTCTCTCTGGTTCTTCACCGTTCTGGGAATGAAGCTTTACTCCTATCAGGAAGCTAATCACTGGTACCGACAGGCTCACTTAACTGAAGCAGGTGTTTATTTCTCCAATATCATCATCATGTACTAACTTCAATCCAAGTCAAAATCAAACGTCCAACATTTAATGTCACATCTGTGTATTTTTAGATAAAGACCAGAATGGATCAGTCGCACAAAAAGCCCAAAATGAGCATCTCACCTACCGAGGTGAATGACTTCTCATGTTTAAGATTATGTTGGTTTCTTTACATTAACCCTTGATCATACAGTACATGTTGGACTGGTCCTCTATGATTCTGTCTTTGACTTCTCAGATCTATATTATTTCCTGCTTGCCCCCACTCTGTGCTACCAGAGGGATTTCCCGTGTTCTGCTAAGGTTCACATCAATAAGCTACTGCACAGGCTGATGGAAATGGTGAGCTGAAGACTAGCATCATTATCACTTTCACATGACACAAACCATTTTGAAAATGCAATTATTGTGTTTTATTCTGTTTTGTTACACCGCTTAATGAATCTGGAATATTTATTGATGGATTAATTGTTCATATAATTCCTATATTTAAAACCTATTAAAATGCAGATAGATAGAAATAGATAGAAACACTGCACCTTGTTAATTGTGGCATCTTCTGTCTTTAGGTGATTGTCATCCAGATCATGGTCGGCATTGTGCAGCAGGTACAGCAGCTGGTTATGTTTTTCCTGTATTGTACCATGTCTTTGTAATTGTCATATCTAAGTATTGTCTCTCTCTACACTACTGTATATCATTGTCTTCAAACAACAGTATGGTATGTGTGAAAATGTTGGCCTATGTATCTAAAAACTATTTATCAGACAGTTTGTCAAATTGTCCACTGCCTTGGTTTATGACCAACCAGAAAATGTAATTTCCAGCATCTTCAGCTGCGGCTTGTCTTAATGTGCTATTTAGGAAATGTTAGCACCATAAGATGATAAACCCAGAGAGTGAAATATTATACCTGCTAAACATAAATAAGCTAACACAATCAGTGTTGGCATATTGGCATACTGACATGTAAATACAGCCCCCCAGTGCTGTTAGCGTGGCTGTAAACAGTCTTGTTAACTGCGGGAATTGACATTTAATGCCGTTCATTGTGACTGTGTCCTTTGTGTTTGTCCCCTCAGTGGATCGAGCCCATCTTCCAGAGATCAGAAAACTCTTTCTTTGTGAGTGAAACACAGAGCCTTTAATAAGTGAGCATTCATTCATCCACTCATTCATTCACCTTTATTAATTCAGGGAGGGTCAATTGAGAGCAAGCTCTCTTTTCCAATGATGCCCTGATTACAACAATTGAAGCAATACAATTCACAATACATATAAAATTAACATACATGCAATACAATAATATACAAAAAAACAACCATTTTAAAAAGTAGGCTAAATGCACATTCAGAATACATGAAGTCAATGAGTACATAAGGAAAAGGTCACTTCTACACTAATTAGTTCTTGTTCACAGAGTATGGACATTACTATGAGAGTGGAGCACCTGGTGGGACTGGTGGTGAGTGATTTGTATTCATTTTAACATTACACTTTCTTGACATGAGATAGGTAGGTGGGTATTTTCACTTCAGTGAAAGTACTGCAGCAGGCTACTTGATTTTACAAATCCTACCGGATGACTCTGAAACAACTTTTTAGTCAGAGGTAAAGTTTGGTGGTGATGAACACGCCAGACATTTAAATATAAATAATTGTAATTTTTAAATGTTTGAAACGCAGAGCTCAGATCAGACCGTGGATCTTCTGCTTCATCTCTATCAGAGCATAATTAGGGCACTGACAGGTTCAGAGATGGCTGACATCATTGGTTTTTCATTGGTTGGACAGTGTATCACATTTTCAAAATGAAAGTAAATGTCTGCTTCAAAGTTTGTCAAAAGTGCTTTTTTAAAAAATCTTATAGTGTATCAGAGTAAATGTCAAAAGTCCATTTATTTTGTCACAGTTGACCTCTGATGTGAGGTGTTAGTGGTGCTGTTGACAAAGGAGGGGAGGAAGTGTATTTAGGCAACATTTTGTGCACCACTGTGCACGACCCACCAACACTGGGAGAAGAAAGAGATTGCTGACTGCCCAAACGTGTGCTGCGTTGATGATGCTAACACGTTTTCTCATCAGGCTCCGACACATTTCCTCTGGCTGCTCTTCTTCTTCTTGAATCACTCCTTCCTGAACTTCTGCGCAGAACTCCTACGGTTCGGGGATCGACATTTTTACGGAGACTGGTGGTCAGTTGCACAAATTACTTTCCATGTATTGTGTTGCTGCCTGAGCAGAATCACTGGCTCACTGTGGTTCATGTTTTATTAACAGGAATGCTACAACTCTCATCACTTTCTGGAGAAACTGGAATATTCCTTTCCAGAAATGGTGTCAGAGGTATTTTGTTCAGTTTTCACTCAGATTACATGAAATCTAAATGATGAAGTTGTTACTATTTCCTCTGACGTGTCTTTGCTCCTGATGTGTTTATTTTTATGAAGACATGTTTACACACAGCTGGCAGCAAAGAATGTACCTTCATCACGAGCAGAGTTACTGGTCTTCCTGATGTCTGCAGCTGTTTGTGAGGTACAGTACTGATACCTGGATCTACCTGTATTAGCCAAAATGCACTGAGGAAGAAGCACATCGAGTCAGTTTCCTTTGGTTGACCATCTTTTAAAGCTTTGTAGTTCAAGATTTTATACCCTTTTCATTATTTTGGTTTCACAATGACGGCTTCTCTCATAAACCATTACTGACAATCCAGCTGCTGAAGAACCAGAGCTAAAACAAGGATTGTCAGTATCACAATTATCAGGTGAACACAAACATGACTCCAAATTAATGTTAATAATGCTAATTCACACTTCAGTTTATACAGATAATGAACTCACTCTCACCAGTGTGAATGCTATTCATGTTTACATTCATTATTTGTATTCATTCGGTTTGGCATTCACAAATAACATGAACATAATGAACCATGCATGCCCAAGACTGTTACTAATGCATTTCCTTTAATGCTTTATAAGGTCATGTTTTGTGCTGTTGAGCCAAAAGCTTGCAGGTTTCAGCTTTAGTTGACCTTTGGAGGCATCACTTGCATTAGAAATATAGAAAGAAGACCGGTGACACTTGAAGGTCTGATCATAAGAGTGACATGATGACACTGTCATGAACATGTCATAACCCTAACCCTACAAACCTGGGTGTTATGACATTGACATAACAAATTGACTCGTGAGATGAACACAGGTTCACTGGAGCAATCATTAATAATTGTCAAACCTCGGCTTTAAGTTACATTTTTTTGCTGTCACAGAAGTGGATAATTTGTCTGCTCAATATTATTGGATATTCTTTAAATGAATGCAAGTATAAGCAGCTCTTCCTGTGTGACAAATCAGTGCTGTGATGAAAGGTGGTACATTTGTTACAAACTGTAGAGTTTTGATCATGTCTGATGATGGGTTTTTTTCTCCCTCTCCTCTACACAGTATATGATTGCACTGCCTTTGCACAGCTGTCGTCTGTGGATCTTTCTTTTCCTGGTGTTGGAGGTGAGAACATTATCTTGTTATATACATGAATCCATTATAGGATTATAGGATAATTAGGAAAATTATGAATTAAAGGGAAATTACTTTTTATGATACTTGTTATATTATATATATTATATGCGACATGGGTCCAGGTGGGCGGGGCTTGGTGACTGCTTTGTTGTTACATCACAAAGTCACAGAAGTCCTGACAGCTGGGTTAAAGGTTCAGTTTGTGAATACTGTGTGCATTTCCCTGTAAGTTGAGGCGTTGATATTGTACTTAGACCTTATCTATAATCCAACTACACATGGACATCTACCTTTTTATATGTAGCTTTAATATAAACATTTACCCTTGTACTGCATGGAGCTTTAATTTAAACAGCAATCTTTCAATCTGTAGACCTTTAATGTTAATATTTACCTTTGGCCTGTATGGATCTTTAAATCTTATTGCTTTTTCTTAAACGAACACTGTGTCTTCTCTTTGTAGCTCTTGGTTGCAGTTTTCCTCGGAGACTATTTCCAGGGAAACTATGGCAACGGTTTGGTGTGGCTGTGCCTTTTGCTTGGCCCGCCGCTGGCTGTGATCACCTACTTTCACGACTACTACATCTCAGCTTCCACATCATCCCCACAACCGATATCAGGCCACCATCTTCCCAGCAGAGTTTGCCTGCATCCTCAATGACCATGGAAAAATGTCTGAAATAGATAGATACTTTATTGATCCCAAAGGAAATGAGGAACTGTAATCATGAACAACAGGCCAAGAGAATGCAAATGTCATCCTAAGCTCTGCTTGTCTGGTCCGGGGAAACTTTGAAATTACTCAACAACATATGCTGTACGTACTGTATATGCAATACTCTATTAATGTACCTACTGCCTTGCATATTATGCGACTATATTTCTGCATCATAAAATATCTAAAAGATAAAATGCAATAAACAACTGTTTTTTTATAGTCTGTAGACACTTTGTACATCCCATTTCTGTCAAATGAATGAATCATGAACTGGCAGGATGCAGCAGTCGGCCAATCCGTTAGTCAGGAAAGGCTTCAGTGATGATTACTGTTAGGAGATAAGGTTGCTGCTTATGCATTGCTGTGCCAACATGTGGTTAAGAGGCCCGCGAGTTTATCCACTTTTACTGTAAGTTTGTTTCATGGACATGATCCAATCAGGAAATACAGGGGAAGATTGTACCTCATGGTTCAATGAGTCCAAGTGTGGAAACATTTTAAGCGTGTCAATCTGCCAAGGAAAGTTTATATGGGTTTAATGTCCAGTCTCTTGATTCCCCTGATTTATTTTTATGTTTTATGTTAGTAGAAATAGCAACACAAATCGACCTTAATTTGACTTTTCATCACCTACAGTAGATACAGAAGACTCAAGACTGTTATTGAAATGTGTTCAAGTTACTTATCAGATCTCAGCGTCTGTAGCAGCCTACCGGAAAACATGATGATCACTGTAATAGTCTGGCACATCTGAACACAATGACTCCAAATTGCTTGTATAATGATGGTTGGATTAACCCTCTGCTGTCAATACAGTCAAAATCTGCCATGGTCATGATCATGTAGAAAATATGGGCTCATTCGTCAGTTTATTAGGTACACCGACTTGAAATAAACACATCCTTATACAACCACCTATTAGTGAATCCTCTTTCATGGTTTCAATACTGTTTTTGTTGGAACTATGTTAAAACTATTCTGATGGATGTAGAGCCTTTGTGGTGCCAATTAACTGCAATGTGCCACAAGGTGATACTATTTGTCAAACACACCCCAATCAATGAAGGCACAGATAACAGTAGATTGGCCCTAAGAGCTCAATGCACAGTGCAAAGCAACAAACACACTTAAATACTTTTCCTGGAAGAGATCATAGATCCCAGATGTGATGTCACTTTCTCCTCTCAATTCTTCCAGGTTACAGTAGCGTGAAGCAGCAGTTCTCAACAATATCTGATTTGGTTTCCCATCATGTCCCTATGGCAATGCTGAAACGGAAAAAGGCACATTGTGTAATATGTCTTTTAGCCTATCTATTTAATTAATCTTAAATGAGTCAGAATTTGAATACTATGGAACATGAATTGTGCAAATTGAGTTTAAACAAACTACTTTTTTTTTTTTTTTTTACTAATTTAATGTAGGCCTAGATGTAGAAGAATTTAATTTAATGTTTTAGCAGGAAACAGTGCGAGAGAGAAGGGGAAGAGGAAGAGAGTGGGCTGTGTGGAAATGGGAAGCAGACAGACAAAACCACAGTTCATGCATACTTGAAGAAAAAATTAAACAACAGTCAGGCTGATGGTATAAGGGTTTGACAGATTGTCCCTGTGAGATATGTTGTCACTTCTTCACTTCAGGTAAGGGATGGCACCTGGGTAAAGCATGTCTAATAGAAATGTCATCAACACACCCACTCAGCTCAATCATCATGACATTATATCAAGGTTTTATAGCTGGCAGGCAGGGTGAAGTCCATTTAATGTCCATAAAAGCACCTGATAAAATTGATATCAGTATCCTCACATAACACTTACTGTAATAGGCCTACTACTTCCCAAAACTATCCTCCAACAACTCCAGAGCACTCTTGTTTGCATAATTGTAGCTTATAGACCATATGTGCTAGGTACTGGGTGCAGGACACAAAACAACAATACTGATTCTTTTATTATTTTCTTTTTTTTTGTCTCCACCTGCGAGAAACATCATAAAACCTCTGTAACTACTTCCGCCATCAGCTTCATAAAATAATCTGCAAAGAGGACAGGGTTGCAGTTAGATCCCCTTCTAAATAATAAATTCCAGTACGTAACAGTTTACAATAAGCTCAGACAATGAAGCACTACAACTTTCATGACTAACATACCGGTAGTCTGGTGTTTCAGGATGCAATGGCCCATATGCGCTATTAACAGTGATTCAGCAGTTACTCACATAGCCTACATTTCAGTAAATTCTGTCATACGCCCACAACTATGTTCTGCTGGGCTGCATTGTGTCTTGGTGGTTAGCAGTGTGCCTCACAAAACGGTCTTTCACTCTGTGGATTTTCCCATATTTCCCCTGTGTCTGGGAGCATTTTCCCCTATTTCCCCTGTGTGTAGGAGCATTTCCCCCAGGGCCATGGTTTCTTCCCACAGTCCAAACTCACAGCTCAGGTGAACTGGGTTTGCTTTACTGTAGTGTTTGGCATTCCCATTTGGCACCTATTCATTCTGTTAAATTCCTTTCTTTAAAATTGATATTGAATATTGCTTGCTGTATGGTGGAGTGTTACTTGATATATCTGTTTATTTGTTTTTTTTTATTTTAAAATTTAAAAAAATGGGCATGATGAAGTGATTATTTTAATCATTATTTATGACCCACAATCCTTTGTGGATGTAAAAAAAAAAAAAAAAAAAAAAAAAAAACCTACCTTGGGTCACGTGGTTTCGTCACTGAGGCGGAAATGAAAGTTCGTTAGCGACAGCGGCGGAGCACAGCTGAAAAAGGTATGAGGAAGATTACAATTAAAGCTCATTTTTCAGAGTGTCAATGGACGTGACTTGTTCTGACATGAACAACGCAAGTGTCAATGTAGCCCAGCGTGGTATCGGCTGATTAGAATAGGTTTTATCAGCATGTCCTTTGACGAGATCCCCCTGCGATGTTTGGTTGCTAACTGTTAGCTCCCTGTACGTCAAGCTAGCTGCAGTTAACCGCAGCAGACCGGACATGTGTCGACATCAGCTTTAAACAAAACCAGGGGAAGGACAGCGCGTTAGGGGAAGATATCTTATTTTATGTGTTGATATATACGTTAAGTAAAAATAGTTGCCAGTTTTAGCACGTGGTTTCTCCTCTGCACCAGGCTTTAACAAATTTAAACACGTCTGGTGAGTTTTAGTTTGGAAAAACTGACCGGAAGTACCGGCGTTGTCTCGACACGGCTTGACAGTGATGCACACAAATACCTTGATCATCTTCCGTGTTTGTGTTTTGTGCGCAGCAGCCAAGGGTATTTAAATTGAGGTGGACGATACAGTGAGTGTAGCAGGCTGCCGGACCCATCTGTTTTGGTTCATAAGAAGTTTCCACTGAGCCGCGGACCTGGCTGAGGCTGCGTGGTTAGCAGCTTGACTCAAGAGGTGGACGGACGATGCTGTGCGCTTCTATTGTCACGGCTTTAACACGTCTGTCTGCAGCCCTGTAGACGAACCTCAGGTGGCCTTGGTTAATACAGCACTTAACTACTCGTTATGATTATGACCTGGTCACATCTGGCCACGCATGACCGTGTTTTGGTCGCTCTCAGGCTGAGATGCCAACAGCAGTCACCTTGGTGCTGCAGCAAGAGACGGTAGACTGATAACATGAGGAGGAGAAGGAGGATCCCCTTTACCAAGCAGCTATAGGGTTAAGATCTGTTTTCGATACAAGCACTGAAGATACGTGTAAACAGTAGTTTTCTTTATATATTAGCTATAGTGTCTTATACAGCTCTCTCTGAATTGAGTGCAGCAGCAGACGACACCTCTGACTTTGCTCAAGGTGATGTTGTTGGCTGTGATGAGAGGCTGTAACATAACAAGGGGGGCAAGTCTCTGCTGCTAGTGTAATTGTTCTCGGTCTGGTTGCCAGATATTACCTGTCATACACCTTGTGTTTGTAAGGTTTGTTTTGAATGTTGTGATGTAGCGAGAGTATGTTGTAATATCGTGTGGTTGTGGTTGTTTCAGAGCTGTGATGTCATGGCAGCTGCCAGTGTGAGCAGACCCGCCGGTTCCCAGACCACTGAAAAGTCTCAGTTGATCTTGAAAGGTAATTATCTCCTTTTCCCCCCCAGTCATCCCATATACAGATTTGAATATACTGTTATAAATAATAGTGACACAGCATTGCCTTCCGAGATGAAAACAAGACAGAATTTCTCTGAAACTTATTGTGCAATTGTTTGTGTACATTGAATCCCACGAATAGCCCAGATGAGTGAATGCATTGTGTTGAGTTTCTGTTTTGCGCCCCTTTTTTCCTCACCTGGCCATTTCTACACATGAGGCAGCAAGATTTCACCTGTGCAAATGTGTCCATCCACCATAACATGAAAATACCCTCTCTGTATCATGCACAGTGGGTTAAGATTACATATCACACTCAGTTTGAAGTAACTCTTTTATTTTTTTTTATTTTTTATTTTTTAAGTATATTTTTGGGCATTTATGCCTTTATGATAGTTCAGTGTAGACAGACAGGAAACGGGAGGCAGAGAGAGGGGGATGACACGCAGTAAATGGCGCCCGACACGGGACTCGAACCAGGGCCGACTGCAGCGAGGACTGAGCCTCTACACATGGGGCGCCCGCTCTAACCACTACGCCACACGACGCCCCATGAAGTAACTCTTTTAAAACAAAAATCATCCCAATCAAGACAACGATTTTAGCTCAAGTATTCTTCATCCAGGCTAATGCACCTAAAAATGCATTACTGGTTACGTACACCTAGCATGCACAAGCCTGGGTAAACAGGAGGCAGCTTGTCTACTTTGCAGTTGATTAGTCACATAAAATACTGAAAATGAAGAACAAAGTAGTATTAAAATGCAGAATTTAACTGAACAACAGCTGGTAGCAGAGACAGCAGCTCTACAATGCTTGATCTGTCATACATGTTGTGTACCACTTGTAGTTGAATCTTGGACCCAATCAGGGAGCGACAGTGGGTGTGTAAGTCAGCTTTATTAGGACACATGAGACTGTTTGTTTGCTGTTCATTTATGTATACAGCACTTTGACTCTTGAGTATTTATGTGTGAGATGTGGCATCCACTTTGTTGTGTTTTGAACACCACCTATCATCATTTAACTCACTAAAAGACATTTATACCCAGTTGTTATTCAGTCTGTATTTAAACAGGAACCCCCCTACCCGAGTTTAATCTACTCAAACCAGATTTCTTCTTCTTCTTATCACCTACACCGGCCTGAAATGTTTGAAAGGACTTGTATTTGCAAAAAAAAATCATAAGCAGAAATGTTCGACCCAGGATGCTCATGAGAGGTCGTGGGGTTATCAACCTCTCTTGATGGTGTCTTGCAGCTCAGGTAGCTCACAGCTCAATTTCTCAGATAAAATACTCTCTAACTCATTGCGATATTTTCATGTTATCCAGCAATGGCACTATCTTTAAATGTTTAAAGACCGTCAGCCTGTGTTACATTTGCATGGCAGTACAGCTCAGTTTTCATGTTGACAGCCACATTAATAGGTTAGGGTCAACTCACACACAGGTCACAGGTCACAGAGCTCACACAGCTCATTGCTTCTCTGTATCATTTTGACATCTCATGTATTTTCCACACACGATGCATGTGGCTCCCAATAAACAAGGAAAACATGCGTTGAAAGTTATATCGAGCTCATGCCAGCACCATTAGATCAGACCCTTTCCACTGTATCATGTATTTGTTTTTACCATTTTAGCAGCTGCATGTGGAAGCCACATGTATTATATAGTTATGGCAGAAACCCCGGGTAGGCTATAATTATATTGTGTCAATAATTTAACAGGATTAGAGCAGTATTTTTCCAGGGTGTTCTCGCTCTGTCTCTGTGTGTGGGTCTTTCCCTGAATGAGGGTAAATTAAATTAAGACGGTTTCCAATGAAAAGAAATCAAACATTTGATCATTGATGTCCTTGATGAGGCAGAGCTGGCAGTAACAGCTGGACATGCACAGCAGCTCAGCTCGGTACAGTAGCTGTCATGCGCATGAATCTCAGTCTGTCTGGAGCATAACCGTGTTGACATTGCAGCTTCTCTCCCCTGAATACTTGAACGTTTAACTTTAAAGTTTTGCCTGTATTGAAACAGTAATTATGCAGTCACCACAGATCAGATTTAGTAACAAGTGATCTATGTGGGGTGGAGGCGGGGTCTTTAGAAATCAGTTCAGAACGAGGGGATATGCAGGTTTGGTGATTGTGATGTTGGAGTATCCTCTTTGGCCATTATTTTTTCAAAATGATTCTCATTAGTATTAATTTGCAGTATGTATTGTTGCCGCGACAAATCTAGCTACTTTTTGAGTCAATCTTGGCAGTCTTCCATAAGAGTGAGTTTCCAGCAAGGGTTAAAGTGGAATGATTAGAGACGGTGCTCCGTCATCTTTGATTATTGAGAAAAATAAATGAGTGTCTAAAAGGAGAGTGAGGCAGATGAGCAAGAGCAGAGCCCCTCCTAGCAGATTATTACGTAAGGTGATGTCCTTTTAACTTCATTGTTACATAAGAAATGTCGCCCGCTGATGCAGGGACATGTAAGAAGCTCTACATTATAAATTCATCAGGTTATTCTAAAGACCAGCTTTACATGTGATTAATGAGCAGAATCGGTTGTCGGCTGGCAGCGTATTGCTCACACGACACAGAGAGGGACACCGCCTTACTGTTTGAAGCTTGCTCTTCAACAGAAACAAAAACGACATTTTAAAGAAAACACCTTTATTCTGAGTTCAGTGTAGTAAAATACAACAGAGATATTAGTATGTGAGCACAGATACAGAACAGGTGAAGAGCTAAAACTAGCTGAAACTAGACTGAAACCAGCTGATACTGGACTGAGACCAGCAATAACTGGACTGAATGTAAATATGAAATGATGACAGTTATCAGTTATCTGTCCACAACGGTTTTCAATGACATGTTTAGTTTTATCATCTGCAGTCCACTTCACCTTGTCCTCTGCTCTGTGAATAGTTTTGGTTTCATGGCTGACAGTTTTACTGGCCTGGGTCACTCCTTTAGTAGTATTATAGTTGTACACAGTGGGTTATTTAGCAGCTAAAGAACCAGACCTTTAGAAACCAAAAACTTCAAACAGAGTGGATGTTGGACATAAAATACAACTCAAAACATGTTAATGTTGGTTTGGCTCAATGTGGAACAGCAACTCTTTGCTAACAAGTTTACCATCTCAACTTTAATGATATGTGATAATTAGCCAGTGTTCTCTAAAGAACTTGATCCCACTGCCCCCAAAAATCTGTAGGTTGAAATAAGATGCACGTATTTGCTTCATCAGGTCTTCTCTCCACACACAAACCCTGTGCGTTGATTCTCAATCCCTTTATTTGGACCGTTGCACTTTTTTGCTGCATCATTTTGTCAGCAGATCAATGCAGCACGTAAACTTCTATGAACCGAGTCTCTCTTTTTCTCTGCTGCTCTGGTGTTACTTTTAAACAGGAGATCCTGTGGTTAACTCTCCAGCTTAGTGAGGGAGCACTACGGTTTTATAACTGAGCCATGTTTGAGAATGAGATGCACACTTTTATTTCTCTGACTCAGTGAAAATCTGATCTGATCTTATCACAGATGATGAACAAAGACTTGAGTACAGAAAATCGCAGGCGCAACATAAAGCCTTAATGACTTAAAGCAGATATCAGTGGAATGTTTTTGTTAATAGAAGTCCTAAATAGTCTTATTTTCCGTCAGCAATCACTTACATGGAGTGTTTCAGCCGTAACACGAGTCTCTCCGTCACTCTGCTCTGCTGCAACCCGAGGAGAAATTTTTCTTGTGGGATACAAGTGTTATCCAATGAGGAGAGAGAACGGCATGAAGGGCTGTGTGTGCAGCCAAGGGGTGCGCATGAATGTGGTGACGTAGCACAAGGACCAATAGATGCCTGACGAGGGCGGGGGCTGCTAACTCATGGTGCGTTCAAGGAAACTCGTACTTTGTGTTTTTCCTTCCTGTGAAGTCATACTGGTTCAATCTGGTACGAGTTCACGGGTCGGAAGCAGGGGCGGAGTGGCCATCGGGACGACCGGGAGATTTCATGAAATGTTAGTAAATCTTTTGCACATAAAAGCTCTCGGTATAAAACCAAACACATCTACAGCGCTAGTGCGGCCACGGGAGAAGAAGGCCCTTCACAGCCTCAGCTGTAGAGGAGCATGGTTGGATCAACACATAAAGTTATATAGGCAGGTTATATTGTTACAGAAGCACCAGTCTCCGCAGGATGAAGTGCAGGAGCGCGTAGCAACACAAATCAGTTTTTTCCGGTTTTCTATCAGATTATTATCATCATTAGATGGAGCCTTGGCGTGTTTGTGCTTGTCCGATCCCTAAACCGTCTCTCCCTTCAAATATTTCCAATTGAGACCCCATGTGTTTATAGTGTGGAGCAGTGCGTCTCTGAATGCAGCGGAGAAGCTCTGTGACACTAGGCTACTGTGTAGGCTGACAACTAGTGAGTGCTCGCGGCAGCGCCGCTGCTCGTTGGAAGCCCCCCTTCCTTTTCGACTGTAAGAATATCTGCTACTTCAACATTGCCCGTTTTCTCTCTGTCTGACAGCCGCTCATTCATCCCCATACGTTCATTGGATACATGCGGAGCGATTATTGGCGCGATACGCAGTTCCCATTTCCCATGAGGCTTTGCTCCGACCATTCTACATTAATTTATGACCAAAAAACAAATTAAACCGTTGGCCATTTTATATTTGTGGTCATGAAACATATAAACAAATATCTGCTTTAAGGGAGACAGTATGTTATCTTGTCCCTCATAGGTGAATATTAAGAGTAAAAAAAATATAATGTTTAGTGTTTAAGAGAGACAAAGCAGGAAATATCAGGTCATAACAAGTTGTTGTCCACCCTCTATTTTCTGCCCACAGCAACATAACACATCTCCATAGAGCATGTTGCAGATACTCTACTCTCTTTGCAGATACTTTGTTCAATATTATAATAAGAGATATGGGTAAACATTTTAATGAAATGACACCCATGATATATATTAGTGAATTTAACTACATTAGATTCAAAAAGTTTTCAGGCACTTCACCCTAAGCTCTGGACTGACTATTTTACTCCTTCACTGATTGTTTAATCTCTGACTCACCTTTTGATCTGATCCCACTGCAACCACTGTCTCCACCCCTCCGACCTCCTCTCACTCTGTCCAAACCTACTCTTCATTCTTCACTTTCTGGTATTTTTCCTCTACTCGGTGTCACATCCTTCTCCTCTTCACAGGCACCCAAATGAGTCACGTTGCGTTTTGCCAAATGTTTCTGACTTAAGAGATTTTGTCAGCGCAGATCCTCTAATATCTCAGCTGTGATAGGAACAAATACAGCCTGAAGCCTGTTTCTCATCCAAACCTCCGTCCTGAGAAGCGCTGCCAGGCTGTGTGTTTGCAATCCGGTTCAGGGTGAACCAATCACCTCTCACATCACTGACACGCGTTGTAACAAGTTTCTCAGCCCGACTGAGCACGGTTACCTCCGAGATGCTTTAATGCAGAAACATGTTTTATAAAAAGTTTCATGAACAAGCAGGAGGTTTCGTCACATTTACTAAACCAAGCAGAATCAGTGAAGGTTTTGAAAATCCTGGAAAAGCACTGTCCTTACGCTGGGGTTTTAGCTGCTATGTTTTTTTCTTACAACATTGCAGCCTCATTGTGACCATGCATACAGTTATTTTCCTCCACCCCGTCTCATGATGCCAGTGAAAATGGGACCACGGATGTGGTTTGTACGTCCACTAGAGGGCACTGTTTATATTTCTCTCTTTGCTTGTCCTGCCAATTTGTGCCCCAAATCCATACAACATACAGTATTCATTATAGGCACCTTATGAGGATGTAATGTTTTCACATGGGATAAGTGGCAACAGGAGGTTCATTCAAAACAGTGTATGCACTGTGAAAACCTGCAATTCACAAAGGAAATGAACACACAGCGAGGAAAAAAAGTAGAAGCTAACAGTGAACTGTAGTGAAACAGATCCAGGAGCAGCTAAAAAAAAGAAGCTTTGTCTGTTGTGAAAAAGGCAGTGACGTTTCAGACCTGCAGTTTGATTGATTTTCAACTTTTAAAGTATTTAATGGTTTCCTGCTGTTGCATAAAACCTCCAAATATTGTTGATCTATTGTCTCCTCACTGTGGTGACAGTGATGCTGCCAGAGACAAAAATCACTTTCACAAATTTTGACTGAAAACACTTTTGGGTCCATGAACTGTCAAAAATGTCATAAGAAACACTTGAATCCCTGTGAGAAGTTGCTAATTATGACTGATTTTAAATGGACTCATTGAGTCAATGTCAGCGAGACAGAAGAATCCTGCCTCTATCATTGACCACTGAGCTTCAGAGATACAGAAACCATTACACATGCTTTCATTTCTTCAAGATTAGGTCATTGTAACAGTCGCCTAACAGAAAACAATTCATTGACTATAAATAGTACAAAATGCAGCAGCCAGTCTACAAGCAAGGACTAAGAGAAGAGATCACATGACCCGCATCCCCACAAATACAGTTCTTTATTATTGTATGGCTACAGCCACAGTCATGGTGTTTTTTTTGTTTTATTTTGTTTTTTTTACTTCATTATATAAATAATTAACATGTGTATTAATATATAAAATTACTGACTCATTAACTGGTCAAATACATTTATAAATGATTCAGCTACACTCAAATAATCGATAAATCAAATTTGTTGTTTTTCAAGCAGTGATGGATATTTTCTCTGTTTTACATTTTGCCTCAGATGTGAGGATTTGATATTTGTTTCTGTTCATATATCTCATCTTCTAATCTGGATTTTGGCAGCATATTGAAAAGGCAATTATAATGCTGTATGTTGTAATCACTTAAGAGAAAGAAATTCAGGACAAGACAAAAATAGCAAAATAACAGCAACACAAAAGACGACATGCCTTTCGTTCGGTAAATTTGAACACATTTGTCCACCATGATTTGTAGATAAATAAATGAATAAACCAGTAACACACAATGTCCACTTTAGACACATGATCTATTGATTAATTCTTAATCTATTAATGATATAGTTCACTAAATATTGTTTCTCATCATCTTCAGTGTTTTTGGTCCTCTCAGGCAGATATGCATGACAAGCGCAGCATAGCTGTTTTGTCGGCCATGTTGAATGTTGGGGTTTTTATCTGCACTCACATTTATTTGCAACTTCAGCAAAAACAAGAATTTGGCTGTTAAATACCTGCCCACAGTCTAGACCACTGTATGTGAGAGGATTAACTCTGCTCCCGTCCATGTGGCAGTGTACAACTTCATGATTTTGTCCCAAACTAGTGTCCACAAAGAACATATTTACTGCCTCTGATGTATTCCTTCATAGCTGATTGCCTCCGTGTGTTTTTGTGTGTGTGTGCAGTGGTTTCAGCGAAGCCTCAGTCTCCCAAGCTGCCAAACCGCCACTCTCGACTCAGCTCCTTTGTGGAGGTGACTGCCGACGGTCTGACCAGTGAAACCAAAAAAACAGGCAAACGCAGTGGACATCTCGAGCTGCAGTGGAATGAAGACCTCACCCTGTGAGAGCACCATCACCCACACACTCACTCTCACACTTTACAATTTGTAAACTTCCTTAAACAATTTCGTTGAACCTAGAAGTTGAATTCATGGTTCTTACACTCGAGCAGAAGTGCTGCAACCTGACTACCGTCTGACCTACAGTAACATCAGACTAACGTGGGGGCAAAATCATGACTGCACCAACACCACAGACCAGTCTGAGATACTGTGGTAATGTTGTGCCCAAACCTCAAGTTGATTATGTGTTTGTGTGTTTCTGTGCTGCCTTGTGTGTCACAGTAATGTAACGCCTCAGAGTCATCTGGATCTGAAGCTGTGGAGCTGCCACACCCTGAGAAAGGAGCTACTGGGCAGCGCCACCATAGACCTGTTGGACACACTGCGCACGCACGATGGCAAGAGTAAGGACACACACACACACACACACCATTATTTTAATACTGTAATATACAACCTAACCTATGCACAAGGTCTAAAGAAATGGAATGAAAACAAGCGTACGGGTGAATTTATAGCACATGAATAGAAAAGTTTGCGTATTTCATGTCCAAAATTGGCAGAGAAGCAAAGTAATGAATAAGACGAGGGTGCAAGAGAAAAGAAGACAGAGTGGATCCCTGTTGTTCTTTCTAAAGAACCACAATCCTGGATGATTAACAAAAGCATGAATATAAAGCCAAGTGTCAGAGCAGGATCTGGCTTATGTCCGTGTTTTCTTCAAGCCTCTGAAGACCACGTCTGTCCTCACTGAGCCCTGGGTGCTTTTTGCAAATTCAGGAAGTTCATCACCAGTACGCTGGAGCAGTTCAATGCAGACAAACGCTCAGGGTTGCAGCACATTTTGTGCGGGTTTCTCCTAAATGCAACATCGACAGCTGGCATATAATGCACCATGTTAACGGTGTCAGTGTATCTTATATACTGTACAGAAACAGGAGTGAAGCTTCCATTATTTCCACACGACAGCGGCTGTGGCAGTAGTCCACTTCAAATAAAAAATCAGAAATAGACTAACCCTGTATTTTCTGGCCAGTAGTGGATCATGGGGTCTTTAAATAGCAGAAATGAAAAACTTGAATATATTTTTTATTGTACTAGATCATTGGGAAGACTGGGGATATCTGTAACAATGGTCGGCTGTTAACATTTCACTCGTTGCTTAAGACAGAAACAGACATGTTCTGTATGCGTTGCAGAGAAAACAAGTCCACCATTTAAAAGCAGACACATGTAACTAGTTTGCATTTAATTTTGAATGCGGTGGCTTCAAAGATACAGTCATCCCTGGTCTCCCCGAAAGTCGACCTCCAATCAGAGCATATGAGAATATGAGAACGATGTGCCACTAAAATGATCAAACAGTGTCCAGTTCACCACAGACTGGTTTACCATCCTGCTAACGTTTAATCTTTGTACTGATGAAACACTCTGTCGTCCTGAGCAACAGTCCTTTTTAAATGACTCATCTAGTGTTTCTGATATTTCTGTCAGAATAACGACTTATTCAAAGATTTGTAGAAAAATCTTTCTGTTCTAAGTAACCGCCACTGACAACTTGATGAAACTGTACAGTCTGGTGTTTTTGAGTATTATGACGTCATAGTGCGTGTGCAGAAATCTGGATGTTTAGGACTTTCTTATGCTGAATATTTAAGTGTAAGGACACTAATACCAGTGGCTCGACAACAGAACTGACACTAAAGCTAAACCCATATATAGCTCATTTATAATATTTCGTTCTGCACCAACTATTGTTTTTGGTTCCATGAAACGGAAACAAGCAGCGAATACAACAATGAGCTGTCGCCCATTTAAGTTTTTATGGTCAGTGAACTTATTACTGCTTATTTACAAGTGTGGGAGAAACCCTGCTGAATGTCAGCCCAGTATCTGCTTACGGTGTCTGTCAAATGCTGAACAAGAAGTGTGCACTTTTGTTTTTTGTGAAAACACTAAGAACAGAGAGAATGAATCAAAACAGTAAATATGCAGACAGGTAATAAATGATCTGGAGCTCGAAGCTGCAGGGAGCTCTGGATTTGGATGATGATTCCCAACCCCCGCATTTTTTCATTGCTATTCGATCTATCGTTATTCTAAAAGTACAAATTATAGTCACTGTCGGAAAGGTCTGACCATAGAATAAGTAACATGTTGCTAAGCGTTCAGTGTCATCTCTCAGCGACAGTTGACAGTTTTTTGCTTTTTGTGCAGTGGAACAATTTAGTCAGTCATCAATAGGACAGTTCTCACTTCTTGACACACAAGTGTCACATCTGCTTCTGAAACCACTATAAAGTAAAGCAATAAAGTCGAGCAGTCTGTGTCTCTGTGTCTCTATCGCTGCTCCTCCCCCTCTAGTGGAGAACGTCCAGCTCAGTCTGGTGCTGCAGACGGAGAACAAAGGCTTGGTTGTAGCAGGAGGAGAGCTCAACGTCTGTCTGGACGGCATGGTTGTTGATCTGGGCTCGCTGCCCAATGGCAGCACGGCAGCAGACAGTGAGTCCCGCCTTCACACACACACACACACACACACACACACACACACACACACACACACACACACACACACACACACACACACACACACACACACACACACACACACACACACACACACACACACACACACACACAGTGAGGCAAGAAAATCTGATGAAATTCAAATAAATATTTAAATAAAATCTTTAAGGTGGTTATTTAAATGTTTTCTGAAACATGTTGTTCAAATAAATATTTAAATAAAATCTACATAAAGTTGTAATATATACGGTAGAAAAAAGTAATTTTATAATACATACTATTACATACAAAAAATAAAAAAGTATAAAAAATTGGGAGAAAAAAACTAATAAAATTCATAGGAATATTACAGACCATCAATAAAATGTGTGAAAGAAGTCACTGTAGCCTGGGTATTATTTTTTTTTATCTTAAAGCATACAAATTACAGACCATCAATAAAATGTGTGAAAGAAGTCACTGTAGCCTGGATAAAATAGATAAGTGATATATTTGTGTTAATATAAGTCTTAAATAGTTATATCTTCCGAAATCACTTACATAGAGTGTTTGGACCAAAACACGGGTCTGTCAGTCACTCTGCTCTGCTCTGAGCCGAGGAGAAAACATTTATCGGTTTTTATCCAATGAGAAAAAAACTAATAAAATTCATAGGACTGTTATGGTGCGTTCATATTACAGACCATCAATGGCTGTTAAGTGACTTTGGTAAAACAGGTCGGAAAAAGTCACTGTAGCCTGGATAAAATAGACTCAGATATTTTCTTTTTCTTGGAACGCAGCATTAGCGAAAACGACCGGACCACTTACTTCTTCTTTAATGCGGCGCTAATGCTCTGTTGTGAATGAACAGGCCTAAAGAAGTGAAGTTGTAATACAAGGAAGACAGCACAGAAAGAAACAAAAATAAAAGACATGACATCCATAGTAAACACATTACTGTGTACATGTAGATAAACGCAGGGGGAAACGACACTGACACACAGTCTCTACCTCTGCTCAGACCAGACACTTTCCTTTGCCTGGTTATGGTCTGGATTTACACCAAAAAAAAAAAAACCTAAAGTACTTCTTGTTCAAACATTATATCTGAGAAATTGATGAAAAACACTGTTACAATTTGTTTTGAAGATAAAGGAACATAAAAAAGTATTTGTACCAATATTTAGTGGGTTCTTCCCTGGACTTAGCCCCATCTGTTGACTGAGGTCATCAGTCCACCGACACACAAAGTACCGAACAGACACAGTTGAACACATGACCTGTAGAGGTGACTTACATCAAGAGCCGTTTCTGAGTTTGTGACAAATCTGAATTTTGTTTTTCATACGTGAGATAAATCAAAGTGAACATTCACACTCTGTTTTCCCACAAAACTCTAGACAGAGAATACACCACAGCGTTTTCTTCCCCTCTCACTCTTTCCCTTCCTGTCTTTCTTAAAGGTTTGTTAATATTGCCAACAACCGCACACACACATGCATGTGTTTGTACAGTAAGATGTTTATGTGTCTGTCCACCATGGTAATGAGCTTTTTCCTCTGCTTGGGAAAAAAGCAGAGGTTTTACTCTGTGTAAATGACAGTTTTCCAAAGCCGCTCGTTTCCCACACAGCTTTGAACTAATGGTGTTTGGTCTTTCTTCTGTGCTGTGTTATTTATGTTGTGACAGAACTGTAGAATATTGTTATGTTTTTCTTCAATATGTTGGAACAGGATTTTTTTTAATTGTTTCTAATGCTACGTTGATGTCAAACAACTGAGCTAACCCTGGCTGGCTGATGGATAGATGAGGTTGATATGAAGGAGGGAGAGATGGGATGAATATTACACAGTGATTTTCTCCGAGCCCATAGAGCACAAGCAACAGACCTCTGAAATATTGTGTGGCTGTATCACACTTCTGTGGTGTGTTGCCTGGAGTCTGTTTTAGATTGCAATAAGTAAATTTGCTGAGGTGGCTTTATTTTTTTAAGAACAAGTTGTGTCATTGCCATAAATGACGAATCATGACAGAATCAGTGCCCATCAGTCTGATCTTTGAGGTCAGGAGGAGTCTTGCTTTGGACCATTGATACAGTCATTTCAGTGTGTGTACAATTACACCGTGTGTCACAGTAGTTATTAAAACATGTGCGGGACATATTGTACTAACAGAACAAGCCAAGAGGCAGAGTGAGAACATCATAGAAAACCCAGCTGATTGATGATCCAGCTGAAATCCAGATGATTGTTAGACCATATGTTTTAAAGATGAAACTGAATTATTCTTATTAAGATAAATTACAAAA